>OY288272.1:30638152-32095652 GCA_958450335.1 Hibiscus tridactylites | reverse complement strand
TGTTTGAGGAGACGAAAATGACATGGAAGGGGCATGTGGGCTGTGGCTATGTTTCAATGGAGTTGGCAAAAACCTATATGTATATATACATATGATGGAGTGAAGGTTTTGATTTTGGTCAAATATGAGATGGGTTGGCCACTGGTCACAACAGATTAAGGAGGCTGGCGTGCCCAAACACGGCCGCAGCGTTGGTTGTTGGGGGTTGGCTTTCAATTTTTGCGAATAAAAATGTGTCTTTCTTTATATTCAACACTAAAATAAATTAAATTTTAAATTTTAAACCCTAAAAATTCTTACACCATAAACTTTGCATCCTAACTTTTAACCTTAATTATAAATTTTAAATTTAGTTTTTTAATATTAGTACATAAATAAAAAAACGTAAAATATCTGTTTTTTTTCTTAACGATTCCCAAATTTTCTCCCTTTTTTATTTTATTTTTATTTTCCCAGTCTGACTCTTTCTTGATAGTCTATGGATTCATTAAAAGAGTTGCAACTGACATTACAATAAATTTTATTTTTAAATAATATTTTAATCCAAATAAATGTATTAAAAAATATGAAATAATGGATAAAATAGGGAGATACTATTCCTTGCTTAGCCTTGGGGTTTTTTTCTCTCAACGCCGATATTATTTTCTTTCTTATCCTTAGTTGAGTGACGGTAGTATTAATCTTAGTGTTGATCGTTGAGGCTGATATCATCGTTGGTTTTTCAATCTCTTTTAATTTTATATATTTAATATTTTTTTATATTTTTGATTTACTTATTATTTACTTTTGTGGCACGCTTCTGCCTTGTGACGCGTTATTCTCTACCTTTGTGGTAGATTTGCGTTTGTGGATATTTTGTTCACGACGCTCGGCTTTGATTTGCGATTTGTCGGTGATTTTTAGTAGTTTAATCCCTTTTTGTAGTTCATTTGTCGATGCAGTCAGATCTATTTTAAGAAGCAGCCCCCATAATTGTTGGTTTTGCTCACCACTGCTACTTCAATCCTGGAGCGTGTAGGTGTATAAAGACAAAAAGTCTTTTCTCTTTACATCTATTTCTCCAGTGTTTTATCTTTATCTTTGTTTTGCAGTACATTGGGCGTGTTTTGTTGGTCTGATGTTTTTTTTCTTCTATTTAGATATATTTCATTTTGTTATTTATGTTACAATGCTATTTCTTATGGATTATTTTTTATTTTAATTTTAATAAAATTTTCAGCCGGCTTATAGTCAAAAAAAATTATATTAAATAATGCAATGTCGTTGAATTATAATACAAAATAGGGAAATGGGATGCATGATAATTATAATTAGGCTAAAGGGTTAAATTTGCCCTTGTAGTAATCCAAAATCAGTAATGTTGCCCATACTTTTTTTTTCCGTAATTTTGCCCTCAAAGTCAGTCAATTGTAGCAATGTTGTCCTTTGACCGATTTTGACCGTTAAATGCTGACGTGGCAATTAACGGTGCTGACGGGGCAATTTTACCCTCGAAGTCATTCATGTAATTTTGCCCTCGAAGTCATTAACTGCAGCACTTTTACCCTTGGCTTATTTAGTTTTTGAATAAAATTTGATAAATAATTTGGTTTTTTCGAGTTGAACTTTAACAAACAGAATATATAAAAAATCGATTACCAAATTGATGTAAATATCCTTTGAGTCTCTAGTAATTTTAAAAATAAGCAAAATGAGAACTCTCACAAAAAATCAAAATATTATTCAATTTTTTTAAAAAATCTATAAACTTAATAAAAATAAATACGATATTCAAAAAAAATTATTGAAAATAAACCAACGAGAAGCGTGTTAATTGAACGGTGAACACGAACTATTCTATTCGAACGACGTTCGATTGACACACTTACCGACGATGGGTTGTTAGGAAAAAAATGTACGGTGAACTCGAATCATGTGGCTCGGTTGAATTCTGCTTTATCTTCTGGATATCCTTGTATTTATCTCCCATGCCCTTATCTCCCATGTCGTTTTCGCCGAACACCACTAATGTCGTTTTCTGAGATCATCGTACATTTTTTTCCTAACAACACATCGTCGGTAAGTGTGTCAATCGAACGTCGTTCGAATAAAATAGTTTGCGTTCACCGTTCAATTAACACGCTTCTTGTTGGTTTATTTTCAATATTTTTTTTGAATATCGTATTTATTTTTATTAAGTTTATAGATTTTTTAAAAAATGAATAATATTTTGATTTTTTGTGAGAGTTCATTTTGCTTATTTTTAAAATTACTAGGGACTCAAAGGATATTTACATCAATTTGTTAATCGATTTTTCATATATTCTGTTTGTTAATGTTCAACTCGAAAAAACTAATTTATATATCTAATTTTATTCAAAAACTAAATAAACCAAGATAAAAGTGCTGCAATTAATGACTTCGAGGGCAAAATTGCATGAGTGACTTCGAGGGTAAAATTGATCCGTCAGCACCGTTAACTGCCACGTCAGCATTTAACGGTCAAAATCGGTCAAAGGGCAACATTGCTATAATTGACCGACTTTGAGGGCAAAATTACAGAGAAAAAAATGTAGGGGCAACATTGCTGATTTTGGATTATTACAGGGGCAAATTTGACCCTTTAACCTTATAATTATTAGTGTTGTGCAAGATGGTCGTGTGTTGCTTCATTAATTTTTGAGGTTGAAAGGTGTTAAAACGAAACAGATGGAGCGTCAGTGGCTGACATCGTGGGTGGGTCTTATCTTTAATCTCTTCATACGATACGAGTGATTCTAAAAAGATTATAATTAAACGCTTGGACAATTTTATATTCAACCAAAGCAAATAATGCAAAGAAGCTATATTTCACATATGCTTGTTTTTTTTTATACTCCAAGACGATAGGATAGATTGCGGTTTACGAGATTTTCTGTTAATATGCTCTAATTTACTATTATTGATTTTTCTTCTAAAATGTTCGTAAAATTTGTTTTATTTGAGTAGTTGGTTGTTTAATAATTTTTTTAAAATTTTCTATTTTCTATTTGATGTATTTATTAGATAATTTATAAAGCGTAATAAAAAGTATAATTTACAAAGCAAATTAATTTATTTTTCTATTCTTAAAATTTAGGGTCCATTTGGTTTTATAAATTATTTTTTTTATTTTTATAAAATAATTTTCGTTTTTAGTTTTCTAAAAATTCCGGTAATAAAAATGTAAACTTGTTTACAACAATGAAAATAGTGGAAAATGTGTTTGGTACCTAGCTTTTCAAAATAAAAATAAAAAATTATTAAATAATTAAAATAAAATATTGCTAAAAATATAATAATAACAACAATAATAAATAAAATATGAGTAAATAAAACAAAATTTTAAAAAATGACCTTAGGAGGATTCGAACTCGGGTTAAAATGAAATGAAATAAAAAAAACCATTGTTTTTATATTTTTCTACTTCCCAAAATATTTTCAATGAAAACATCTTTTGTATGTCTTCAAATTTTCAGTCATTTATGTTTTCATTTTCTGAAAAATTATTTTCTAATTTTACATCAAAATATGTTTTCTTCACCGTTTTTCATTTTTCAAAAAATGAAAATAAAAACGAACTTCATTCTCCAGAACCAAACGAACATTTTTAAATACTTATTATTAGATGGTGTAATTGTTAGATTCACCTTTAGGCCACTAAAATTTTAAAAATGGACGTGATTGATTAGATATAAACTTTTCAAGTGTAAATATAATCTTTTCAACTTTTTTTTTTAATTGAGTGACTAAAATGATAAGGTTAAAACACAAACATGAACTTCACCCAACTCAATTTTTGTTAACATGTGTTGTTTGGGAGCAATATTGTTTAATTTTGATTTTCTTTTGTTCATTCAATTTAGTCTTTGCTCGACGCTAAATTCGTTTGTAGCTGCCAATAACTCTCCACCTCAAAATAACCATTTCATTTTAATGCAGCATGTAGTGACTGGGTAAAGTCGTACTCACCTAAACATGATTTTACATAACACGATTTAATTTTAACCTATTGTCTTAAACAATTTGAGAATAACCTAAGCCTTTTTTTAAAAAAAAAAAAACTCATTTATAAATATGGACAACACCCGACTAGGTTGACCTGTCCCATTGACCTATTGACCCGAACTTTAAAAAATAAGTATTCTTTAAGACATTTTCCGACTTGGTCGGGTATCAGATTCGAGAATTTTCTCGGGTATTTAGACTCGGTCTGGGTCAAATTTTTTTTAATCGGGTACCCGACCTGATACTTTTAATATATTTATTTTTTTAATTTTAAATTATATTTTTTATTTTAAGTTCTTAATATTTTTACCTTAAAATTAAATTTAAATCTTTAAATTCTTTCGATGTTTGTATTGTGTACTTTTAAGTTTTAAATTTTCTAAAATATTTTTATTAATTTGTTAATACAAGATTCGAAGAAAAAAAATAAGACTAATATTTTTAATGTCTCTTTTTTTGTTGATAAACTCTAATATATATATATATATATATATCTAAATATTTATAATTTAAAATTAACTTCAAAGCACTAATATTTGTTTAAGGATTATTATCCTATATACTGGCGGTGTAAAATAATGTTTTCACAAGTGGAGTTATTTAGGGGTTTATGGTTCTAGTTTAGGGTTTAGAGGTTAGGGGTTTAGGTTGTAGGGTTTAGAATTTAGAATTTATGATTAGAATTTAGAGTTTATGGTTAGATTTTAAGGGTTTTAAGGTTAGAAATTTAGATTTCAAAATTAGAGATTTCAGAATTAGGCTTGAAAATAGGCATGCTTGTGTAAACTTTTTTTACACTGGCAGTGTATCACATATTAATCTTTTGTTTAATATATATATCCAAATATTTCTATCTAAAACTAACTTCAAATCACTAATATTTGTGTTTGGATTATGTATTATGAACCTTTAAATTTTATGTGTTTATTATGTGATTTGTTTTTTAAAATAAAAAATATAAACTCGATACCCAATTTTTTGGGTACTCGTTAGCGGGTACCTGGAAATTATATGTTGGGACATGGGCCGACAAATGTGCTACCAGAGGAACCAGATACTCGAAACTTCAGATACTTGAAAGTCCGAGTACCCATTTTTGAACACCCTATTTTTTTATAACTTTAGTATGTGTAACAAAGTATTTTTTTGACTTCAAAATATGGATATTATCGCATACATAGGCGGTGAAATTTTTTTATTTCCACAAGTGTTGAGAAATGAACTTTGAGGAAAAATACTTTCATGTATATAAAAATGATTTACAGAGGGTTTATATACAAGCAAGATAATTAGCTAGGAATCTAACTAATCGTCTAACAATACCTAACAACCTCTCTAACTAATCAACTACTCCTAGTTACATCACTCCCCCTCAAGTTAGAGTTTGGAAGACATCTTTAACTTCTAACTTGGATACAAGTTACCCATGTTTTTGAATTCTCAAGGCCTTTGTCATTATGTCTGCTAGTTGTTCCTCTGATGCAACATATTCAGTTTGAATCAATCCTTCTTGAATCTTCTCTCGAACGAAGTGGCAATATATCTCAATATGTTTGGTTCGTTCATAAAATGCAGTGTTTGCTACAATTTGTAGTGCTGCCTTACGGTCACAAATCATCTTGAAAGGTTTAGTTAAGTTTGCTCTCAGCTTTTCTAGCAAACCACTTAACCAAACAATCTCTGAAGTGGTGGCTGCCATACTCTTGTATTCCGCTTCTACTAAAAATTTAGCAACTGTGTTTTGCTTCTTTACTTTTCAGGAAATTAGAGAATCTCCTAAATTAATACAGAAACATGTAACATGCTTCCGAGACATTGGGCATGATGCCCAATCTGAATCACAAAACGCTATCAACTGACAAATACTTAAGGAACTCAGCAAGATACCATGTCCTGAATTATTTTTGATATACCGGACAACTCTTAGAGCAGAAAGCCAATGTGACTCCTTGGGTTTTTGCATGAATTGACTCAAGAAATGAACTACATATGTTATATCTGACTTTGTATATATCATATATAACAACATTCTAATTAATCTTTGATAAGCAGTTTTGTCTTGCAGCAAAGTATCACCTTCTTCTTGTTGCTTTATGCCTTGATCATACTCAAATGATGTAAGTTTCTTGTTTTGTTCCAAAGGAGTTATGGCAGGTTTGGCTCCCCCTAGCCCAATGTCATTGAATAATTTCAAGGCATATTTGCGTTGATTCAGAAATATCCCATCTTGAGATCTGGGAATTTTAAAGCCTAGGAAATATTTCAAAGACCTTAAATCTTTAATCTTAAAGTTTTGATTTAGGATCGCTTTCACTTCCTCAATTAACAACTCATCATTATCAGTCAAGATTAAATCATCAACATAGATGAGTAACAAGACCACCTTATTGTTATTTTTCTTGATAAACAAAGAATAGCCATGTTTACTTTCTTGGAAACCAGAAGAAAGCAAAGCATGTGTCAACTTCAAGTTCCATTGTCTAGAGGCTTGTTTCAACCCATAAAGTAATTTTTGCAGTTGGCAAATTGAGTTCTCCCCCTGACTGCAAAAACTAGCTGGCAACTCCATGTAGACTTCCTCAAATAAATCACCTTAGAAAAATGTATTGTAAACATCCATTTGGAAAAGAGGCCACTGAAAAATGGATGCCAAGGCCAAGACAGCTCGAACAGTTACCAATTTTGCAACATGAAAGAAAGTATCAGTATAATCAATGCCCTCATTCTGACTATAACCCTTGGCTACAAGGCGAGCCTTATAACTAGGGGTGGGCAAAAATACCCGACCCGAAAATTCGACGACCCGAACTTAAAATACCAGGTATTCTTAAAAAAATTACCTGACTCGACAAATTTCCCGAGACACGGGTCGGAAGTTTCCCCTTACCGAGTACCCGACCCGACCCGATAAAATTTAATATATATTTTTATATTTAAAATTATATTTTTATTTTATGTTTCTTAATATTTTCACTCTAAAATTAAGTTTAAATCCCTACATTTTTTCTATGTTTGTGTTATATTCTTTTAAGTTTTAAGTTTAATTTTTTAAATATTTTTGTGTTTAACATGTGATTTTTTTTTAATTTTAGAAATAAAAAAATAAAAAAATAAGAACCAGGTACCCGGTACCCGATTACCCGGGTACCCGAATTTTACGGGTACCCGGATATAATGGGCCGGGACACGGGCCGCTTAATAAGGTACCCGGATGAACCAGGTACCCGAAAACCGGGTACCCGACAATGCCCACCCCTACTTATAACACTCCACTTCATCATATGCCTTGTATTTGATCTTGTAGATCCATTTACAGCCAATGTGGGTCTTTTCTAGAGGCAGGGGAACCACTGACCAGGTGTTATTGGATTCTAGGGCTTGAATCTCCTCTTTCATGGATGTGATCCAGACTAAATTTTGGACAGCTTCAGAAAAGGATTTCGGTTCAACCAAAGTAGAAGTGGCAGACATAAACAGTTGGGTATGAGCAGGTAAATGAGAGTAAGATATGTGATTAGAAATGGAATACATTAATGAAGAAGAAGAAGCAACAAAATCATGCAACCAGGAAGGTGGCTTAGAAACTCTAGAAGAACGACGAGAAGAATGAGTAGAAGGAAAGGATGAAGGACAACTAGGCCTAATTGTTGAAGCACGAGATAAAATAGAAGTAGAATCAGGAGTAGGGGAGATATCAGAATCAATAATGGGCAAAACAGAAGTATTAGGTGTATTAGAAGTAGTAGGTAAAACAAAAGGATTAGGTATATTAGAAGGACTGGGTGTATCATAAGGATTAGGTATATCATAAGGATTAGGTGTATCAGAAGAATTAGGGGAAACAACATGTGGAGACACAACATGTAAATCAGGGTCAAGGAAATTAGTGGAAGGAAAAATAGATGGTGGAGAAGAAGGAGTTCAGGGTCAGAAATCTGTAATTTGGAAGGAAAAAACATGGAATTGGTGGGATTGGAAAACTGAAAGGGAAAAATAGATTCATGGAAATTGACATCTCGGTTAACAAAAAATGGGTTGGTGGCAAGGTTAAACATGAGTTAGCCCTTTTGGGTGGTTGAATAACCCATGAAAATGGAGGGAACGACTTTGGGTGAAAATTTGTACTTGTAATTAGGCTGTGTGACGTAACCAAGACATTCAAAAACTCTGAGATGAGAAAGGTTAGGTGGTTTTTGATAAAGAACCTCAAAAGGGCTTTTATTTTGAAGAATGGAAGAAGGTAAATGGTTTATGAGATAACAAGCAGTTTTGACACATTCCCCCAAAATTTTATTGGAACCTTGCATTGGAATTTGAGTGCACGAGCAACCTTAAGAAGATGCATGTGCTTACGCTCAGCAACCCCATTTTGTTGAGGCGTATAGACACATGAGCTCTGATGAACTATTCCTAAGATATCAAACAAGGAAGAACATTATGAGTTAAAAAACTCAGAACCATTATCATTTCTAATGGTTTTAACAGTAGCAAAAAATTGAGTTTTAAGCAGAGAAAGAAACTGTTTTGAGATAAAGAACAACTTTAGTTTTATGCTTCAACAAATATACCCATGTCATCCTAGAGTAATCATCCATAATTGTTAAGAAGAACCTATGTCCACTATGAGTGGAGACTCTATAAGGCCCCCAAATATCAAGGTGAAAAGAGTAAAAGGTTTTGAAGATCTAGTAACACTATGAGGAAAAGGTAGACGAGTCTGCTTAGCTAAAAGACACACAGTACATGAATGTATTATCTTATCATCAAAAGACAAAGAATGAAGAAATGGTATATAATGCAATTTAGAGGAAGCCACATGCCCTAATCGAGCATGCCGGAGACTTGTATTATTAGAACTCACAGAAGACATACATTCATTAAAGGAAACAGAACAAGAATGAGAATTTGAAACTGTAACAGGAAAACCATAAGTAAGACTTGAAGAATCAAACACATATAAGCCTCGAGATCTTTACCAATCCCCGTCATCTTACCATCGGAGAGAGCCTGTAAGACACAGAAGTTAGGAAAGAAATTAATAAAACAATTGAAATCTCGAGTTAACTTGGAGACCGACAAGAGATTATGCTGGAAACTGAGAATATAAATAACATTATGGACATAGTGATCATAATCAAAATGATTTGTACCAACAGATTCAACAGAAACGACATTACCATTAGGAAGGTGAACATAACGTGAACCATTAGCACAAGAAATAGAAGATTGAAAGCCCCGGAAATCAGATATCATGTGATCCGTGGCCCCTGTATCCAGAATCCAACTAGAAGAATCCATAGAAACAGAGAGACAATGGGATATACCTGCCACATTCGTAGAAGACTCAGCCGAGGGAGCCTGATTGAAGAGACTAAGAAGCTAAGTGTACTGAGCTTGGGTGAACACCGGAGCAACAACAACACTAGATGCACTCGAGGAACCAGAACCCGCATCAGGAGTACACAACGTGATGTTAGCTGCCACAGATGAATTCGATGAAATCGGGATTGTACTCTTCTTGCGAGTGAACTTAAAATCTGTTGGGTAACCAATGAGCCGGTAAGAGTTCTCTTTCTTGTGCCCCTTGATCTTACAGTAGTCACATAGACCATTGAAACGATGACGTGAACCATTCCCAGCTGTGGAGAGCATAGCAGCGGCCTCAGAGAACGACGCAACCATGGACAACTGAGATCGCTGAGACTCTTCTTGTACAAGCATAAAGTACGCTTGATTGATGGAAGGTAGTGGTTGCATGAGCAAAATCTGGCTACGGATTGCAGAATAGGACTCATTAAGGCCCATGAGGAACTGAAATAACCTATGTTGAATCAGGAGCTTGAGATTATCGTGAGAGGTCTCACACTCGCAAACAGAAAAGGGAATGAGAGTATGGTACTCATCCCAAAGAAGCTTTAAACGTGTGAAATAGGAAGAAATCGACATCTCACCTTGATGAAGAGTAGTGATCTCACGGTGAAGAAAATAAACCCTAGAGTCGTCCACTTTATCAAAACGTTCCTTGAGATCTTTCCAGACGAGGGTGGCGTTGAAAGCAAAGACGATGCCAGCCGAAAGCTCCTTGCTAACGGAGTTGAGAATCCACGACAAAACGATTGCATTGCATCTCTCCCATTGAGACTGAAAATCGCCCTTATAGCTCTCATTCTTGCAATCGTCGTCAATAAACCTGAGCTTATTCTTGGCGAGCAAAGCGATACGCATAGAACGACTCCACACGCAATAGTTGTCAATGCCGACGAGTTGATAAGACACCAAAAGAACGCTAGGAGTGTCAGAAGGGTGAAGATACAGATAGGGGCAGAGCCAGAAATTTTTTTAAGAGGTGTCATTTTTTGAACGATATTTAAGAGGGGTTAATTATTTAAAAAGATGTGTCATTTTATTTATTAAGGGTGTCATTTATTTATAAATGGGTGTCAATTATATATTTTTCAATTTTTTCATATACAAATTATATAGAAAAATATAATTTCTAAAAAATTTTGGGGTGTCATCAGACACCCTAATAGCCTTAGTGGCTCCGCCCATGGATACAGAGGATGTATGAAATCAATGTCAGCCGCCATGGAAGCAACAGAAACAAAAACCCTAAAACAAAGGGGTAAAACAACAAAGAGGCTGAGGAATCGGAAACGAAGGAGATAACCCAAAACAGATAATAGAAAAGAAGAAAAATGATGGCCCAAAAGAAACGACCCAAGAAAAACTCAATGTGTGGCTCGTGATACCATGTTGAGAAATGAACTTTGAGGAAAATACTTTCATGTATATAAAAGTAATTTACAGAGGGTTTATATACAAGCAAAATAATTAGCTAGGAATCTAACTAATCGTCTAACAATATCTAACAGCCTCTCTAACTAATCAACTACTTCTAGTTACAACAACAAGCGCCTTAATTTTAAGGTTCAAGGTTTTAGTTTAGGGGTTTTGGTATAAGGGTTTAGAATTTAAGGTTTATGGTTAGACTTTGGGGTGTATGGTTTGAATTTAGGGTTTAGGGTTTAGGGTAATATAGATAGGGATTTAAATTTTTAACATATAAACCCTAAATTTTAACCCTAAACCCTAAATTTTATAAACAACCATTAAATTCAAAATTACTACACTTAAACTCTTAAACCCTAAACTCTAGGATCTAGACCCTAAAACCAAAGCGCTTGTGTAAACAAAGTTTCAACAAGCGTGTATGAAATAATTAACTTCAAAATATTAGTTATTTTTATGATTATCAAGATCAATTAACGGTAAATACCCTAAATTTTTATCTAAGGAGAGAAAAAAGTATCTTTTGGTGTAGAATCAACCACAAGGATGATAAGAGATGATAGTTTATGGTTAGTTGTTGATATATTAAATATAAATATTTTTTTGAACGGTTATTAAATACAAATCTTAAAAATATAGTTATTTATAATTTTAAAAATGAAAAAGATATAGATGGGATTACATTTCTTGTCAAACTTGTTAATTAACTTCCATTGAAACGATTTGGTTGTCCGGCTGCTAAGTCGTTGCTGATGAGATGACAAGATATTGATTACTTTCGTATCAGTCAAAATAAAACACAACCTTCAATGCTTTGAATAAGAAATCATTACAATTCAATAATTTAGCCAATAATTCCTACTATTTGCAAAGCTTACCATTTACGGACGGGCAATGCTACATTTATCCACTGGGTAGATTACCTAATTGAAGTGGCATATGATTTGTTAACTATTAAATATAATATAATATATATTTCAATAAGTAATAAATACAATACAATTAATACTACTTTTAAATTTCATCAATAAATAAATTATAACTACAATACAATTAATATATTTTTACCCCATAAAGAATTTTTATAATTATAAAAGTAATATAATTAATATTTTTACTTTTTAATAAAATATTTTATTTTTTAATATAATAACAAGAGAAATTAAGCTAACTAAAAAAATATTTTGACTCGTCATATTTTTACCCCATAAAAATTTTGCTTCAAATAATAGCCCTTGAAGAAATATAATATTCCGAAATTAAGATGAAATAGTTGGTTCTTGTTCTTTTAGAAAAAAACCAATAGTTCATGTATTCTAATTTTGGTAGTTTCGATCCATGTATTTAGCGGACAAAGCTGCTCGAACCCATGTCCCTTAAGATAAGTATAATATAATCTCTCTTTCCACTAACACCACTCGTTTTAATTTTTAAAATTTCAATTTACTCATAATACCAATACATTATAACTAAACCATATAACTTAAATTTATCAAATTGGAGAATGAGATCACTGGTTGGTTTCGATTCATGTACTTTTTAAATTTGGAAGTTTTAATTGGCTCATAATACCAAGACAATATAACTGAATCATATAACTTAAAATTATCAAATTAGAGAACGAGAACTAATCTTTAAGTAACATATAATATATGGAACATTTTAATTTAATAGATTTCATAATTATTGTACAATAAAAATAAAAATTAGATTTTATTAAATGTAAATAGGACATAATGTTAAAAAGAAAACCTAATTAATTAAAGGTATGTGACAATAATCCGTGAACGAGACAATGAATATGATAAAAAGTGAGGGTAGACGAATTTCTTTTGTTAGAGGTGAGCAAAACTCGATTCAACTCGAAAAATTTTCAAATAAAGTTTGAGTTGTAAAATGAAATTCGAATAACTCCAAAATTTTAATAATTAATTGATTGATTTTTTAAGTTCGAGTCAACTTCCTCAAATTAAAATCAAATATGTATGCATCTCTTATATGATTAGAGAAATATGAAGAAATATGTGAAGCATATGAAAAAATACGATGAAATATATATGCATATCTTATATGATTAGAGAAAGTTGTTTAAATTAGATTCAAATTGTACTATAACATGATAAATAATTACAATCAAATTTGTATAGGAACTCGAAAACTTGACTCGACTCGAACTCGACCCGAATCGTAAAAAATTAAAATAAATTGTGAGTTGTAAAATATGACGCATCAACTCGAATAACTCGAATTTTTTTTACTCGACTCGACTTGACTCGATCGAACGCTCGCCCCTACCTTTTGTATATAAATGTAAGAGTATTTAATTTTTTTCTAGACAATAATTTTGTCTAAATTTAAAAATAAAATTATATAATCATCTATGAAAAGAAAATATTTTTAATCATTTAAAAATAAACGTAAAAAACAAGATTATGGGTATTTCCTAAAATTTATATCATATAAATAAAATAAATAATTGAAAACGTTATTAAAATTTTTTGAATTGACAAAAAAATAAACATTAACTAACATTAATTAGCATGTATGTTTTCTATAAAACCATTAAATAAATTCAAGTGGGTAGATTAACCACTGGGTAGAGAAAATTTTCTCCTTTACGGATATGAGAAAGCCGGCACTCATGTATAAAGTTATTGACTTCGTAATAATTATAAGATATTCCTTTTACATTAAAAATTTTATTAGTACTATTTTAAATCCTTTTAGTATTCTTTACGTTTGTTTTAAGTTTAGGATTTGTAATTTTTTTTCTTAGTAATGTTGTCTTAAAGATTCGAACATGACTTTTTTTCTTCACAGTCCAATGTATCTTACTTTAATAATATAATGTACTTTATTATTGCACCCAACAATTATTAGTATCGATATCTTTGAATTTATAACACTTTTAAGTATTGTCATTAAAATAATGCCATAATTTTTTTAAAGTATCCGATTCAAAAATTTGTTATTAGTTGAACGTTATTCGTTAAAATTTCATGTGAATTTTTAACTATGTGACCGAATAATAATAAAAGGTCAGGTCTTTACTTTAACTATAGCAACTAAACAATATTATCAATTTGAACATATTAATAACTTTATAAAAAATATATAGATTGTGTTATGCTAAATTAAAATAGATTGATTAAATCCAAATTTTAGCATGATAATGACCAAAACCATAATTAGACCAAATGTTTTAAGAACCAAAGGTGGGTGAGTCTAGGGTGCAGCAGGGTACCGTGTAGTATCGACCGAAATGTTATAAAACACGCGTCAACTTAAAATGGGATACTTTTTGATAATATTTTAGGCCAGTGGTTAAGTATCGAAACTTAACTCCGAGTATCGATACTTGTCACTTCTGATAACATTTTAGGTTGATGTTAAGTATCGAAACTTGGTGAAGTAATTACTCACAAATTTCATTTTTCCTATTGATTTTATTCACCAACTTCATAATTTATACATATAGACCACTTGACTAGTCTCCAAGCATATCAATCTAAAGTTTACGCAAATTCAACATAGTACCCATACTCATTTTCGAAGGACTTTCTTCTTGACGATGGAGAAAAAAGGAAGAAGACCAACAACATTTCAAGGGAGGCCAAGCACACCAGGGAACAAGAAGCACGATGGCGTTCAAAGGAAAGAGTACAATGTTTTCGTCAATCATGTTAGCAAAAGAATTCATCGGCTAACCCTTCAAGAGGCTTTTCAGTGTATGGAGAAGTAGCAGACGTATACATCGCATACAATAATGTAAAGAGAAAGAACAGAAGAGACACTTTTGCATTCATCAGGTTTGCAAAGCAGGGCGAGGCTTTGAAAGCGATTGAACATGATAATGGCAGACGAATGGACGGTTTCAACATGAAATGTTATATAGGTCGCAGCGTCTTGAGTCAACAACCATACTGTGCAAAACAAAACGCAACACAAATGGGATTCTCTACAATTGCCGCAAGAAACCATTACAAATTGACAGATGGCCGATCTTACAAAGAGGCTTTGGTGACGCGAGTGGATAATGGAAATGAGAAGACAAAGGAAGGAGGAGACAAAACCTTAGAAGAGGTGGAACATCGAGAAGTTAGCAAGGAAAAGAGTTCTTACACAAAATCCAAACCTAATGCAGCCCCTTAAATGACACCTGATTTTGACCCCTACCATTTTACAGTACCTCAGAAGGAACTAGTCTGGCTCAAGAGTTGTATCATAGGCCAGATAAAAGGATGTATGACGTAAGTTTTGTGCAACAAGCCTTACGATCAGAAGGTTTCAAAGTTAAGGTAAGTGTATGGTCTGGTTTCTACTCTATCATCTTCTTTGAGGAAGAAGAACAGGTCCAGATTTTCTGGGATTTAAAGAAGTCAATGCTCAGAAATTGGTTCGACGATCTAGATTCAGTGGATCATTTCAACTCGAGCTTTAAGCATAAGGTGCGGATAATACTGGAAAACATGCCGTTGGTAGCTTTGAATGACAGTATTTTCAGGGCAATCATAAATAAATGGGGACGAGTAATCAGAATAGACGAAGATACATCCTCGAAGAACATGTTTGATTGCGCTAGAATCTTGACGGGTGTTTACCACAGAGTGGATGTTCCTCAAAGTTTAAACCTCTTCATCAACGGAAGTCAATACCTTATCAGAATCTCAATCGCCGATTATGAAGATGAAAAATTTTGGATTAGTGAAGACTCGCCGGAATTACCGACCGATGAGGACAAGGAGATTTCAAAAGATGAAGAGGAGAGTTGTCGACATGAACATTGGGTCCCACATCATAACAATTTGGTGGCGGTTCTTAGTCCTGAAAAAACATGAGTGTTAAAGGAATCCTCAGTTTTCGATTCCCCAGGGACAGACAGAACAACAGAGAACGAGCCGTCTTCATATAAGTTAAAACATGTGCCTTTAATAAAATCTAAAAGGTATATACAACCAAATGTCAGAAAAGAGGACTCTAGTAACAAAAAAATGGGTCAGCATGCCTAATAGACATTCATGTTAGATGCGCTTCCGAATCATCTAAAACATCGGCGGATTCGAGTGATTTAGCAGGCCCAAAGATGGACCATGAAGCTGGGCTGTGCAGTCTCAAACCCACATACATAAAGTTCCCAAGTGGCATGTCCCCTCTTATTTTCAGGCTCAGTTTTGAAAAAACCAAACGGTGGGCATCTTCTGGCAATTATGTCGGACAAAGCAGAGTTAGAAAGACAACAAGTCTGAAGGCCAGGAACGAAGTTCCAAAAAAAGATAATTTTCACGGGAGCTCTCTCTCGCTCGCGGCAGATAGTACGAGGGCCAGTGAGACATTGAAAACTGTAGAAAGTAATTCTTCTGGGAACGAAGCCGAAATAATCACGAAAATGGCATCCGAGATGGGAGTTTTTTTTTTGCAGTACCAGAACAACAAGTGAGGAAGCAGTTAGAAGAGATGGAGATTGAGGGTAGATAGTCGAACAGTTAGCTTCGAAACTCTTTAAATCGTGTTTGCTGGTTTTATTTAATCATGAATTGTGTCTTTCTAACCTGGAATGTCAGAGGGCTAGGAAGGCCCGATAAACTACGAGCGGTAGCAAAAACAATCAGTAGAAATAAGGCGTCGATTGTTTTTATTCAAGAATCCAAATTGTAGAATCTGAAGACCCAACATATGAATAGATTAAAAGGAGCGAGGTTTGAGATGGCGTACTCCCCCTCTTCCGGTACTGCTGGAGGGCTGATTTCGCTCTAGGATCCAAAGATTTTTCATCTACAAAGTTGTGAGATTATGGAACGGGTAATAGTTATGGTTGGAAAACTCCTTAAATTCAATATAAGATTGGTTGTGCTTAACGTTTATGCCCCAAACGACCAGCGTGAGAGGAAAGAATTTTGGGTTCTGCTATCCAATTTAATTGCTTCTCACCAGTTGCCAATTGTAATAGTGGGTGATTTCAATTCCGTGAAGACCAGTGAAGAGAGGATTGGAAGGGCTGAAGACATAAGGGCTATGCAGGATTTTTCCATGTTTATCCAAGACAACGAGCTTATCGATCTTCCTTTACAAGGCTATAAATTTACATGGGTCCGCAGGGGAATCAACACTTGTGCAAGCAGGCTCGACAGATTCCTCTTGTCCTCTGAGATCTTAGTATGGCTGCCTAATCTTGTACAAAAATCATTACCGAGAAGTCTGTCTGATCACCATCCCGTGTTGCTGGCTGAGATTGTAAAACCTGGGAGTGGAAGACTATTTAAATGGTTTAGCCACTGGGCGGATAACCCAGATTACGCGGAGATAATAAAGAAAGTGTGTCATGACGCAGAAAACACCGAGGTTGGCAATTGCCTAAGACAAGCAAAACTGGCAACCAAAAAGTGGGTCAGAGAGGAAAATGAAAGACAAAGCTATAATATAACTGAGCTAGAGGAAAGGATCGGGAGGTTGGAAAATTCGCTGGTCATAAATGAGAATAATGAAGCTGTGCTAACTGAAATTAGATTACTGCAAGGAGAACTATGGTCAAAATACAGGATCGAAGAAAGAGAGTGGATCCAGAAATCGCGGTTGAAGTGGTTCCGGGAGGGGGATAGGAACACAAGGTTTTTCCACGTTACTGCCTCAATTTGAAAAAAGATGAACCAAATAGAATCTATCAAAGATGGTGATAAGGTTTTTGCCATACACAAAGATATTGAAGAGGTGTTTTTCAAAAAGTTCAGGGATTTTTACAATGCTAAACCAACTATCCCTTTAGCTCACATTGATCTTCAATTTGTGCAAATCTGCCATGAGTCTGCAGACTTGCTTGAAAGACCATTCTCATCAGAAGATGTGTGGGATGCCATTAGTACTGCCGACGGATCGCGTGCTCCCGGGCCAGATGGCTTCAATCTAGAATTTTTTCAGAAGTTTTGGCCATCTTTAAAGAATGTGGTGATGTTGTTTTTTGATGAGTTTTTCAAAGGTCGTATACTGGACAAAGATTTTAACAACTCTTTTATCACTCTGGTCCCCAAAAACAATGCACCAGAACATACAGAGGATTATAGACCAATATCACTCGTAAGTAGTCTGTGCAAAATCCTCGCGCGAGTGCTTTCAAAGCAGCTATCAACATGCATTAGTGAGGTGATTGGGGAATGTCAATTTGCTTTCACACCAGGAAAACAAATAACTGATTGCTCATTAATAGCAAACGAAATTCTTGAAGACCTCACACACAGAAAAAGAGAAGCTTTAATCCTTAAAGCGGATTTCGCGAAGGCCTACGACACTATCGATCGAGACTTCCTAGATCTTGTTATGAACAAGATGGGATTCGGAACAAAGTGGAGAAACTGGATCAAGATGTGCACGTCGGCATCACACATTGCAATTTTAATAAATGGAAGGCCCTCTCAAACTTTTAAAACCAGCAGGGGCGTTCAGCAAGGATGCCCTTTATCCCCTTTGCTCTTCAATTTGGTTGGAGAAGCTCTGAGTAAACTAATCCAAAAGGTGGTGGTGTTGAATTTCATACAAGGAGTGCAGGTTGGACAGAGCAATGTTTCAATCACTCGCTTACAGTTTGCAGACGATTTAGTCATGTTCCTTGAAGCCAAAGAGGAATACTTATTAAATTCAAAGAGAATCTTCAGAATTTTCGAGCTTATGTTAGGATTGAAGCTGAACTTAAAAAGACGAAATTTTTTGGAATAAATATCGAGTCTTCACAATTTCTAGAGTGGGCAAAAAAAGTGAAGTGTTGTACCGATCGTTTCCCTACTACCTATTTGGAATTACCTCTCGGATTTTCCCATAGTTCAAAAGCATTGTGGAAGCTGGTAGTCGAAAAAGTGCTTGCCAGACTTGATTTTTGGAAAGGCCATTTACTGTCACTAGGAGGCCGAATCACCTTGGCAAGGTCAGTCCTCTCAAACATACCAGTTTATTACTTGTCTCTGTTTATCGTGCATGCTGCTGTGGCAAAATTTCTCAACAATAGAATAACGAGTTTCATATGGGGTAATAAAGCGGAAAAACCCATACATTGGATCAAAAGGTCTCAATTATGTAAACCAATCGAGTATGGTGGGTTGGGTATTGACGACTTGATAGTAAAGAATAGAGCTTTACTGAACAAGTGGTTGTGGAGGTATGGCATAGAGTCCAACTGTCTCTAGAGAAAGGTTATTGACACAAAATATGGTTACGATCCTAAGCTTCTGTTGCCGAGAAAGTTGAAAGGTAGGAAAGAGTCATGGTTGTGGCGTAATATTATACAACCGTTGTTTGAACCGGAGAATTCATTTTCACAGCATATCAATTTCGTTTTGGGAGACGGCAAACTCATAGATTTTTGGGAGGATCCGTGGACGAAAGTTCCAAGTTTACGAATTTCGTTCCCTAGAATCTACACTCTATCATTAAAAAAAGTGGCAAAGTATGTGAATTTGGAACATAGTGAATGGAACTTGGATGTGGAATTTTGCTATCAAGAGGCCTTTGTTCGAGTGGGAAAGCCAGTTGTGGGATAATTTCATGGCAACTTTGAATAAAGTAGGCAACAACCATTACCAATCAGACAAGATTGTTTGGACGGGTTCATCATCGAGGTTTTACAAACCTAAGGATTTCTGTTCAAAGGTAGTGGCTGGCGGGTCGTATAGTGAAAAACGATTGAGGATGGTGTGGTTGAAATATGTACCTTTAAAAGTATCGGCATTTGTGTGGAAAGCTATGTATGATAGATTACCAACTATGGAGGAGCTACGCAAAAGAGGAGTATCAGTGTCAAATGATTGTTTTTGTGTTTTCTGTTCCGAGAAGATCGAATCAATAAATCACCTATGTTGTCATTGCAGATTTTCTTGGAGTATATGGCAGAGATGGTGAGGCTGTTTTAATCTTCAGTTAGTCATTCCTGGGGATTTCAAGTCTTTGTTCGACCTATGGAACTCGCAGAAACTTCAATCTGGTAAATTTCTAGTATGGCAACTAGCATTCTTCAGTTTCGTATGGACCATTTGTTTACATCGAAACGTACGAATCTTCAACAACAAAGTATTGGCTGCTGAACACATTTATTATATTGCGTTACTAAGGACAGAACACTGGGCAAAAAGCATCTGGCCGCAGTCTATTCCATCCCTGTTAGATTTTGTTCGTATGCCGTAAGAAGTTGTTATCAGCAGAGAGCAGCCTTGCTGGCAAAGTTTGGGCCGTTGGGTAGCCCCTCAATTGGGTTATCTAAAATTCAACGTCGACGCAGCCGTGAAGGGAAGCTTTTGGGAAGCAGGTATAAGAGGTGTTCTGCGTGATGAGAAGGGTAGATGCTGCGGCCGTCTTTCGAAAGCTATTGGGTTAACTGATCCAACTTAGGCAGAATTAATTGGTATACACGAGGTATGTCAAGTTTTCCTTAAGTCGGAATGGGTTAAATCTCACAAACTAATCATAGAATCGGATAGTCAGTTATCTGTAAATTGGATTCGCAAACCATTCACTGCCCCTGGGTTGTTTACTAAGATTGTCAACGACTGTAATTCAATTATCAGCTCAAATGGGTGGACAATACAATTTGCATATAGGGAGGCTAATTGCATAGCACATTTGCTAGCGAAATAGAATATAAATCGACATATTGAATTGATGGAACTGGGGTAAAGTTGTGACTTCCGAAATGCTGCATTAGTTTCTTGAAGGAAATTTATTTGCTAGTGGTAGTTTCTGCTCTACGTTTTGAATTGTTTATAAGTCATGGGACAATGTAGTTTTTAGCAGGGCATCGAGAGTGTGTTTACTATGGTAATGTGTGGTATAGAGCAGGTGCGGATCATAAGATGGTGAGAATTTTTCTTTTGGTTTCGCTGGCTTATTGGTGATGTGTTTGGTTAGAGGCGGCTGGATTGCTGCAGGGTGAAAGTGGTATTTTTTATGCCGAGAATGTATCTGCTTCTGAATATGCCGGGTTAAGGGAAGTAGTAATGTATTTCATCTTTAGATATTGGGCGTTATAGTTTCACGTTTATGATTGTGCTTTGTTTCTTGTTGTGTTTTTCATTTCGTAATTGGGCATTCAGTGTTGTAATAAAGCATTAACATCGTGCACTCTTTTTTCTCCGCTTAGGATTTTAGGGAGGTTTTTTAACGAGGCCGATGTTTTTTGCTCAATATGAATAAAATTCCATTTTTCAAAAAAAAAAGTATCGAAACTTGGCTCCGAGTATCGATACTTGTCACTTCTGATAACATTTTGGGTTAGTTTTAAATATCGAAACTTGTCTCTGAGTATCGATACTTGTTATGAGACCACTAACCTAAAATTTTATCAAAAAGTAAAATATTTTAAGTTGATAGATTACATTTTAAGTTTTGTGTTTTATAATATTTCGATTGGTGCCGTATCATAACCGTAGCGTAACCCACCCCACCAAAGGTTGCTTAAAGCATAACTTATCTTGATGGATTAGTTATAGCTTAACTACTTACAGAATTTTCAAGAAGGAAAGATGGCTGATTTAACAGCCGGTGCTTAATGGATTGATGTGGGTTGTTATATTAGTTAAATCTTAGCAATGGAAATGGGTCAAGTAAGCATTGATTTTGGACGCCAAATTCGTTGGATGTTGCAAATTGCAATCAATCAATGATTTATTAATTTGTAAAGACGACAAAAACCATTCCATTGACAAGAAAGCATTCATGGCTGCTTTTCCTTCCTATTTTCGCGCACGCACCTATGTCACTAAAACTTTACTTCAATAATTGGGTAAAAGTAAGAGGCTTAACTACAAAATAGATGTTCAGAATAATTTTTTTTGCAGTAGTTTTTAAAATATTTTTTAGTTAAAATATGTGCTTAAAGTTTCGTTTCGTTATTGTTTTAAAGTAACTTTGTTAAAAAAAAATTATCACCCAATCAGAATTTGACATGTGTTTTTTATTTTATTTTTTATTTTTATTTTCAAAAAAAATTGAAAAAAAGAAAATAATTTTTAAAATATCTAAAACTTTTTAAAATCTTCAAAACAATCCAAAATCCCCAAATTCTAAAACCAGTGCCATTTTCATCGTCGATAGCCTCGCCGGGCCCCACCACCGTCGTCGCCGGAGCCCCCTCCCATTCCCCCAACCACCCATCGGCGGTAACCGGTGAGAAGCATGTCAATCGAACGTCCAATGGTTGGAGTCTTTCGCGTTCGTCGTCCGATTGAAGTGCCGCCTCCCACCAGTTATTGTCGAATGACTTGGAGTTTTAGGAATTTGAGACTGTTTTGTAATTTCTAAAAAAATTGGGATATTTTTTTAATTTATTTCATTTTCAGTTTGTTTTTTTAAAATAAAAGAATAAAAGCCATGTGTCAAGCTATAATTGGGTGATGAATTTTTTTGACAGATTAACTTTAAGACGGGTAAAAATGAAACATTATGCACCTATTTCATCTAAAAAATACTTTAGGCACCTATAGTAAAAAAATAGCAAAGTTTTGGCACCTATTTTATAGTTAAGCCAAAGTAAAACTATGAACCATTGCTTCAATATATGCATTACCACAAACCAAGTTATAAATTCACCTTATTGTAGCAAGTTGAAAGGTAAAAACAGGTTCTGACAATTCATTGATATAGTGAGATGAGATCTTTAAATATGGCCAAAGATTCAAATTATGACGTTGTAAATAAAAAATTAGGTTGAAAAAACCGTCTCCAAATTAATCTATGTGAAATCTGATTAAAATCAATTAGTCAATTACTATGATACCAGTAGTCAATGAATTTAATACCGGTAATAAAAAAGAAGAAGGTAAAAACAGATAATTGAAAAAGATTAATTATCTTCGCAAAATCATCCATCATCTTTAATACTTAATAGTCCTCCTCTGAATCTGTTTTATAAGATACTAACATAAAATTCATTAGAAAGGTTCAAAAAACTCGTACTTATTAGTTTTGATTAGAGAATCATGATCTGTATCTAATTTGACATTTCAACATAATCAGTAATCGAATACTAGGGGTGTTTTTGGCATTAAACTATATTTATAGTTACTAGAAAATAAACCCATTGCGTTTTGATAAATGATGAGTCTATTACGTTCGACGAACACCGCTGAACACCATTAAATTAATTAATAAAGATTAAAAATCTCAAGGACTCAACGTACAATTATAAATTATTTAAAATAAAATATTAATTAAATTATTTTCCATACATATTATATTTTTTAATTTTTTAAATAATGGGATATTTTTAATTAAATTATTTAAAAAATAATAAAACATAAATCCTTAACCCAAAACCCTAAAATAATAAAGATATTTTTCAATTAAATTATTTAAAAATAAAAAGTGCTAAACCTTAAATAATAAAATTTAAACCATAAACCCTAAATAATAAACCTTAAACTCAGAACCCAAAAATAATAAAGATATTTTTCAATAATTTTTTAAAAATAAAAAACACTAAACCTTGAATAGTAAGCCTTAAACCCTAAATAGTAAACCATAAGCCCTAAAATTAATAAAGATATTTTTCAATTAAATTATTTAAAAATAAATAAAAAATTAAACCTTAAATAGTAAACCTTAAACCCTAAACCTTAAAATAATAAAGATATTTTCAATTAAATTATTTAAAAATAAAAACCCTAAAACCTAAACACTAAACTATAAACCTTAAATCCGAAACCTAAGACATGAACCACCTTTTTCAAGCTTGTAATCGAGCCTCGAATAATTTAATTAAAAATATGTTAATTAGTTTAGGGTTTATTGTTTTGGGTATTTTTTAATTAAAACCCATAAAACTCATCTTATTTCCCAACAATTTAAATTGAACTCATATTTTAATTTTTACCCGTCCGTACACGCAGCCTAACAAAGGACAAAGCTTGATTGTTCATCAAAATTCTCATATCGTCTTCCAGCCTGTTAAAGAAAGACTTTTCATAAAAGGCAAGGAAAAGCTCAAGTAAACTCAATCGAACGACAAAGAAAGATGGTGGGATAAAAAATAATTTAATTAAAAAAACCCCTAAACTAATAAAGATATTTTTAATTAAATTATTCGATGCTCGATTACAAGCTTGAAGAAGGTGGTTTATGTCTTAGGTTTCGGATTTAGAGTTTATAGTTTAATGCCTAGGTTTTAGGTTTTTATTTTTAAATAATTTAATTAAAAAATATCTTTATTATTTTAGGGTTTAGGGTTTAATAATTAAAGTTTAGTTTTTTATTTATTTTAAATAATTTAATTGAAAAATATATTTATTATTTTAGAGTTTAGGGTTTACTATTTAGGATTTTGGGTTAAAGGATTATTATTTAAGGTTTAGTGTTTTTTATTTTTAAATAATTTAATTGAAAAATATCTTTATTATTTTAGAGTTTAGGGTTTATTATTTAAGGTTTAGTATTTTTATTTTTAAATAATTTAATTAAAAAAATCTTTATTATTTTAGGTTTTGGGTTTAGTACTATTTAGGGTTTATGGTTTAAGGTTTTATATTTTTTATTTTTAAATAATTTGATTGAAAAATATCTTTATTATTTTAGGGTTTTGGGTTTATTATTTTTTAAATAATTTAATTGAAAATATCCAATTATTTAAAAAACAATATGTATAGAAAATAATTTAATTAATGAAATTTTATTTTAAATAATTTATAATTATACGATGAGTCATTGAGATTTTTAATCTTTATTAATTAATTTAATGATGTTCAACGGTGTTCGTTGTTAGTGATGTTCAGCGGTGTTCGTCACACGTTGTAGAATTTTGTTTTGATAAATCAGAGTAAAATTTTTAAAATTAATATTTATATCTAATTGTTGTATCCGCGCACCTCCACTAGTCGAACAACTATTACCGACCACGTGTCTACTGCCCAACACAAGTTATCCGTGAACCCCTACTAGGCGAACGATTACTAGAGACTACATGTTAGCTGTAACCTCCTTAGCCCGGCCTAGACAGTTGACCCGAACTACGAAGATTACACGGGGAAAACCAAAGTCAACCCGAAAGTCAACCTTGATTAACTACCCTTTTTTTTCTTTTTAATCTTATCTAAATGCATATTAACCTTAGTTATGATCATAAAATCAGCATACTCAAAAATCACAATGAACGGAAAACATATTGGGACTCAATTGCACAAAATACAAGTTTAGGGACCAAAATGCAAAATATGAAAATTATGAGGACTTAACCAGTTTTTAAGTTACCAATATGAAATTAATCATGTTTCATGCTTCTCTGCCAAATTTCAACTCAAACGGGCATCCCGAACACATTCAATCGCATAAACAAAGTTCAGGACCAAAACGCAAGGATTTCAAAACATATAATCATCAGTTTCAGTGCCCAACGGTCGAGTGTTCCGGAACAGGGATGATCCGTTCCGAAACGCGGGACCGTTCCGAAACTCATTGCGGAACAAGGCCTAGCAGTAGCAAATCCGTTCCGGAACGGCTCTACCCGTTTCGAAACGCCAAGGCCATTTCAGGCCCTCTGTTCCGAAACGGTAGCACCTGTTCCGAAACGTGCTGCCCAGATTGCAGATTTTTCTCTGGTTTAATTCACTTTCAACCAATCAAACACATTCCAATGACCCTAAAATCATACCAGCAAGTTAATATATTCTTAAGGAATACATTAGCATCTACTAATCAAGATCATGGCAACATTCAAGGAAAAACCCAATTCTATAGGAATGCATTCCATATTAGAAATCATGCAAACATCAAATCACCAAAATCATATAGCAAAAGGCCATTTACATGTTCCAACATATCATAGGCATAAACCAAACTTAGGGAGTCCAAAACTTCTCCCAAAAACAACAACATAGGTTCTCATTGCCAAATGCCAAAAGCTAAACAAGTTGTGGAAATAGTCACCATACATGAGCTTAAGCTTCCACTTAGATTCTTGACCACCTTGCTGCCCCTTTAAGTACTTCAATGCTCTGCATTATTGGTTTAAGAAAGAGAGAGCGTAAGCATTTAGCCTAGCGAGGAATGCTCAATTAAAACATCACAATAATGCATTTGTAAAACACCTTTCCAAAACCTTTAGTTCAAAACATCATTTAATCATGCACATATGCATATAAACCAAGCATTTCATGCTTCAAATCATTAACATGTCATATTGGCTTACAAGTGATAATCATAACCATTTTACAACTCGAAACACAACCGACAATCGGATACGCGGATTACAAGAGTTGTCCCATACGCTTCATACACACTACCAATATCAAGGTGGAGCAAATGGTACAATCACAACCCCTCAACACCCGTGATGGAGACTATGGTACAATCAAAACCCCTCCACATCACTCATTGGTAGTTGTATAACATCACTAACGAGATCACGGGACATACAATACAAGATCCACACATGGACTTTTAACCACCATTGTGATATTACAATACACAAGGTCCACACATGGACTTTTAACCACCATTGTGACCTTAACACAAGACCCACCCATGGACTTTTAACCACCATGGTGTTCTTAACCATCTCGTTAGTGTACTTGGATGGAGTCTATGGTACAATCACAACCCCTCGACATCCAAGGCGACTTTATTCACGGTGCACCCAATCCTATAGCCGGCTAACTATATCCGATTCAAGTACTTTTAAACCAAGACATCACTTGCCAATATACATCATTTAACAACAATAATCCACTGTTTTAAAGCATTTAACAAAGCCATTAATCATCATGCACTAAAACCACATTTATCAATATACAAACAAGGATCCCTTACCTTGAGCATCCTTCAACACATGGCTTATAAAACCAGCAATAAACATGCTAAAATATGCTTTCAAAAACAGAATTTAAGCATGCAAACAAATCACTTTGCATTCAACCAATCTCATGGCGCATTAACAAGAGAGTTTTTCCGAAAATTTTTCTTGAGCTTAGCTAAGTTGTTTAGACTTAAACTAAGCTCCCAAAACCTTCAGAACATTGGTTTCAAAGCTGAAAACCAAATTCCACTCACCGATTCCGTTTCGCAAGCTCGCCGAAACACCGATCAAGCTTCCGGATCAACACCACAAGGATCCAAAGATGTCTCCCCTGTTTTAAACACATCAAAGCAGAGGATTAATGCATCATCATGCATTAATATCTTCAACCAAGACACCTAAACCCGCTGCTCTCATCAAAACTCACATTTCGGCCACCAAACACAATCGAAATCACATCCAAACACCTCTACAACACTACCCAGCCAAGATCCATCAACTCCAATCATTCTTATACAACAATTAACATCCAAAACGGATCTAATCACGTCCTTATACCTCCAGCTATAACAGAACATCAAGATCACCCCAAAAACCATCATTAACTCAAGCAAAACTTAGGAAAATCAACCTATTCGGGATTGCATTGATTAAACCTCAATTTCTCATCAATTATATATCCAAAATACACCAAGAAAACATCCCAAAACAGAGCCCAATCATTTAGTACGAATTTAATCAAAATTAAATCCAAAACTTGCATTTTAAGCCAATTTCAAGATCATATCACCAAAACCTTTAATAAAACACAAATCAAGGATTGAGAACTTGGGAATTTCAGTAAAGAACTGAGTATTTAGAGGAGAAGGACGTTCATACCTCTAAATGTGAGTTTCTCCTTGTTTAGAACCAAGATTCTTGAAAATTCAATAAGCAAATGCTAAGGATTTGATGTGGAAATGATTAGAGATCAATTGAAGATTGAAATCTCATCTTTAGATGTTAAAATCAGAGGAAAATTGGCTGGGGAAAAGTGTTTGGGCTGAGAGAAAAGTTGAGAGAAAAGAAATGGAAAATTTTGAGAAAAGTTAGTTATGAAGTCAAAATATCTACTTCCCCCCTTTTTCCTTTAATTAAAAATCATTAATTAAATCTTTAATATTAAGAAAAATCTGGAGAAAACTCTTCTTGGGTAAATTAGCTCCTTAAAGATTCAAAGTTTCAATCCTTTTAAAACAGTCACCAACTTTTCAAAAATTACATTTTAGTCACTAACTCAAAATGTCACACTTCCAAACCTCATTTTGTAAAATTGATTTCACCACTCTCTTATATATAATAAAAGAGGATTTTAAGATATTTTTCCATATTTTTAATGCATCCCGAACTAGGCTTTCCTAAAATCACATTTTTATATTCGAACCGCAATCCGACCAGCCCGGTCCAAACCCAAAACTTCTAAGCCCAAAATTGGTGTGTTACATTAGCTACCCAACACTCGCGAGCACTGCCTGCGGACGAGTACTAGCGACCACGTGTAAGCACACATGACCTCATTTGACGACAAAGCTAACCTATAACATCACATCTTAGGATATCCAATTACGATGCCACCACAACCCCCAATGACACATGTCCAAAACGATATGAAGAGCCATGCAATGAAGAGAAACGACACAATAACTCCTCCTCCACCAAAAGACTAGACCATAACCATCAAAACCACCATATCTGGTCGTTGTTCACTTTACCAGTCAACAATTGGTGCGGTGAACGTAGACTAAACACGCGACCTTAAAATTTTTCGGTTTTTTTAGTGAATCTTTGAGAATAGAGATATATAAACCATGTGAAACAGATTTTTCGAGTTTTTTTTTGAGTGAATCTTCGAGAATGGAGAAAGATAAACCATTCCTATTCAAAATTAACCGGCCTAAAAATTTGATTAAAATCGACGATCTCCTGTTGATCCGAAATTGACCTGAACCAAATTCAACCGAACCAAAAATAACCAAACTGAAAATCAACCGACCCGAAATGACCCGAATTACAACTAAATCAAAACTAAAACTAAAACCGAAATCGAATCTGAACCGAATGACTAGACCCGAAATAACCAAAACCGAAATAACCTCTAGGCGCAACCTCCTCCGTGGTTTACAAACACATGGGAAAATGTGCATCAACTTAGGGGGCATCACCATCGGAGGCCAGTAATCAACAATATTCGGACATGTAAGAAAGATTGAATACCATGGAGGAGTCTATGTTACTTTGAAGAAAAACAATTTGAGCAACAACAGAAATTCATGCAAGATCAGATGGGGCAACAGAGATTAGCTGAGGAATGAAATGAAAAGTTGATTCGAGAGCTAACTGAAAAGAGCATAGGCAAAGAAGTAAAAAAAGGACAAGAGGATAGAGGAGCAGAGCAAATGGGGCAAGGTATACCCATAAAGGATTACCAGAGGCCTCAAATGGAGAATTTTGATAAGCAATGACCCCCATTGTTGTGACATTCATGATAGTAGGCTATGATGTCAAAAGAATTTTGGTTGACACAAGAAGTTTAGTGGAAGTGCTAAGTTGGAATGCATTTAAACAGAGTAGAATTGCAGAGACAAAGTTAAAGCCGATGAACCCAGTGTATGGATTCAATAACCATCCTATTGAGTTAAAGGGATCTATTGTATTACCGGTAATTATGGATGATGATGATAACAAGATTTCCCAGATGGCTATTTTTTAGTCAAAGACAACCCGTCTGTGTATAATGCCATTTTTGGAAGACCATTAATGAGGAAGGCCAAGATGATCGCATCTCTATTTTATCTGCAAGTCAAATTTCCTACGCCAACATGAGAGGGCTACATGCAGGCAGACCATAGGGTCGCAAGGCAATGCGCTCAGAAGTATAGGGGCATGAGCACCCGGGAAAGGAGGTTATATCGCAGACAATAAGACCCAAAGTCTATGTATTAAGTAAAACAATGATAAATCTAGATAGCCTTTATGTTAGAGAAGAAGATAAGTGCAACAAGCCGAAACCAGTAGATATGATGGAGAATATTGAGATTCACTCAGACAATCATTCCAACGTGACTAAAATAGCATCAAGGTTGGATAAGCACCATAGGAGAAGATTGATAAAAATTCTAAGGAACAATGTGGATGTGTTCGCTTGCTCCGATGCAGACATGCCTGGAATAGATCTGAAGATAATTAAGCATTCCTTGCAAGTGGATCAGACAGCTAAACATGTTAGGAAAAAGAAGAGGAAGTTTTCTAAGAAGAAAATACAAGCAATACGGTAGGAGACAGAAAAATTTCTCGCAGCAGTATTTATTGAAGAATTCAAGTGAGAAGTGGCGAATGTGTGTTGACTTCACCTATCTCAACAAAGTGTGTCCCAAAAATAGTTTTACAAGTTTATGAGTTTCATGGATACTTTCTTCGGTTATAGTCAGATCGCGATGGCAAAACAGGACAAGGAAAAGACTAGTTTTATAACGAATGATGGTCTTTACTGCTATAAAGTGGTGCCCTCATGATTGAAGAATGCATGAGCAACATACCAGTTCTTGGTTAACAAAATCTTTCGTAACCAACTTAGAAGAAACATGGGGGTCTATATGGACGACATGCTGGCTAAAAGTCCTTTTTAGACCAACATCCGATTAAATTGCAAGAATTTTTTGATATACTACGATTATATGGCATGAGGCTAAATCTTGAGAAATGTGCCTTTAGAGTTGGGGCGGGTAAATTTCTCAGGTTTTTTATATCAGAAAGAGGCATCAAGAAAAATCCAAAAAAATAATGGCCATTATAGATTTGAAACCCCCAACAAACACTAGGGATATTCAGAAGTTGAATGAAAAAGTGGTGGCTCTGAATCGGTTTGTTTCCGAAATGGCAGATAAATGCATTCCCTTTTCAAAGCTCTGATAACTACATAAGTATCCTTGTTTTCATACCTTTTTGCTATAGCATTTGCTTGTTCTTGAGTTCATACCATAGCATTTAGACTACATTTAGGTTGCATTTTCTTCTTCTGGGTGCATCTTTATCTTTGTTGGTTATTGGTCCATATTGAGGGGTACTGCTCGGAAGGCTGGTTTTGGTTTTGTCGGTGCGCAGAAAAGGAGTCAAGAGAGAAAGCTAGTACCTAGAATTGCTATAGCATGGTGGAAGTGGATATTGTCCAGCACGTGAGATACACGTGAGCTGCAGAAGCACGTGAACATGCAGAAAAGGACGATCTGACATGTGCAGCAGCCGGTACCCACCTACAGATTGTCCTCCTTGTCCCCTCGTAGCAGACCTTGTCGGTGGATATTCCTTGGGATTATCAAAGCATCTTTAGGGCACCAAACCCTAGAAGCCTCCACTATATAAAGTGGAGAGAAGCTTGGAAAAAGGAGAGAGAGCAATATAGAGGGAGAGAGGCAGAAGAGAGAGAAAGTTACAAGGAGAGAGAAGCGTTCACCTTCATCTTCTCCAACTTGGTGTCCTCCATCGTTGAAGCTCCAAGGAGTGGCCTTACCGGCCTCAAGAGAGGTGGGGAGCCTAAGACAGTAGGGCAGCCCATGGTGGAAAGAGAGTTCACTTTTCTTTATGTCGCTATAGCAATTTCTTTTCATATCTTTATATTTGGTGATGTTATCGCAATGATGCGTTGGATGATATTGCCCAGCCACGAACTGTTTTAGGTGGCTTGAGTTTGATGGATGATGTTATTTTGAGTACTTTTTAATGCATGCTATGGCTTTTTCAGTGTTTATCATGTTCTATGCTTTGCTTATGCATTTTTTCATTTCCTTAAAGTTGTAAGAGCTTAGGGTTGTAAGTGCTTTGAGATATAGGCCCTACCTTAAGCGCCTTCGAGAGTTGGCCGCTCTTTAAGTGTATGTTGGGGTTAGTAATCGAGAGAGCTAGCCTTAGAACCCTCATAAGCAATGGAGTGGCTGTCGAGAGGCAGACTCTAACCTACCTTAGAGATAAGTGATAGGTTTCAAGGGCTAAAAAGGATAGTTCGTGAAGGGTAGGGGAGTGTTAAGAGTTTACGCCGAGAGGTATGGCTGTAGCATTTCTGACTCCCAGTTTCCTGGCTAGAGATAGTTTAGGAGCACTCTTAGTAAATCACGCATAGCATAGAAGATAGCTGAAGAGCCTTAGTATCGTTAAAAAGCTTGAGTTAGGTTGTCCATCATTCCCAGCCAGTCATTCCATAGTGAGTTTCGTATATGAAAGGAGACCTGTTTATCATACTGTTATCTCATCTTTCTCTTCAATGTTTTGCTTCAGCATTATTTTACACCATCTCTTTTACTTTAGCATTGTCATCTGCAAAAAGTTCAATCTTTATTGTTACAGCAACCGTGAATACCTCCAATCCCTGCGGAGACGATACTCACTCACCACTTTATTACTCGTTCGACGTGTATACTTGCACAATTAGCGTATCATTTATAGTAATGCACGAACGTGAACAAGTTTTTGGCGCTGTTGTCGGGGATTGGCAATTGGTTGTTTATAGTTTTTGTTTTTTTATTGCTTGTTCTTTTTGTTTTTGTACAAATTTATTTTAGGTTTTTCATTTTTCTTTTCAGGTGTCTTGCTAGTGTATGACCGGAAGGCGACCTAGAGGACCCCTGCAATCACCTATTTCTGAAATCGAGCATTTCTTGAGACTTAGGAGACGTGTTTGACGAGAAGAGACTAGAAACATGAACGTAGAAATACCACCACCTCAATGTAACGGAGATGCTATGTCAAATGGCCAGGGAGAAGCAGCTCGACCACGAGCCATTAGGGATCATTTAACTCTTGTCTTGGACGATCTCTATCCCAGAATAGTAGCTCCAGAAATTCAGGCAGCCCAGTTCGAGCTTAAACCTGTTATGTTCAACATGTTGAACACTATTCGTCAGTTTGGAGGTATGCCTCATGAAGATGCAAGACAACATATCCGTGCTTTCTTGGAAGTTTGTGACTCGTTAAGACAGCAAGGAGTGCATGAGGATGTGCTAAAGCTTAAACTGTTTCCATATTCTTTACGTGATCGTGCTAGAGCATGGCTAAGTGGAGTGCTAGCTGGATCAATGGAGACTTGGACATATCTATGCAAAAGTTTTCTGCTACGATAGAATCCACCAAATAGAAACACTCAGTTGAGAAATGATATTGATTCTTTTCGTCAAGCTGATGATGAATCCATGTATGAGTGTTGGGATCGCTTCAAGGGATTACTGAGGAAGTGCACAAATCATGGTTTTCATGACTGGACCCAAGTGGTTATGTTCTATAATGGGGTAAATGCTCCTACAAGGATGATGCTAGATGCTTCAGAAAATGGGACCTTGTTAGACAAATCATCGGAGGAAGCATTTAACATTCTTGATAGGGTAGCCAACAATGATTACCAGTTTCCGACCACAAGGCTTGGAACGGGGAAGAGAACCCAAGTAGCTCGAGACAGTGAAGTTGATGAGTCGGTAGCCACCCAGTTAGTAGCTATCACAAATATGCTAAAGAACCTCCAACGTCCCAACAAAGTAAAGGAAGTGAAGTCCGCAACCTCATGTCTGAGATGCGATGGCAATTGCCATTTGAGTGAATGCCCTGACAATCAAGAGTCAGCCAACTATGTGGGGAATTATAACCGCAACAACAATCCATACTCCAATACCTACAACCCAAGATGGCGTCAACATCCAAATTTCAATTGGGGTAATAAAGGGCACAGTAATTCTGCACAGCCAGCGCCACAGCAAAATCTGACTGAAGCACCATATTCTAACAAGATGATGCCATGGCAAGGTCACAAGGGAGCAGCATCTTCATCGAGCAGCTCGCTAGAGACTACATTCAAAGAATTTATGGCTATGACAAAAGATTTCATGGGAACCACGAAAGTTTTGCTACAGGATCATGGAGCAAACATTAAAAATCAAGGAGCCTTATTACAAAGCCATAGTTCTTATCTCAGAGCCTTAGAAACACAAGTTGGTCAGATAGCTCAAACCTTGCATGCACGTCCACAAGGAAGTCTGCCTAGTGACACTGAAGCCACTAAGCACCATAGCAAGGAACAATGCAGCGCACTCACATTAAGGAGTGACAAGGAAATTAGCAAAGAAGACAAGTTTGGGGGAAAAGAGAAGGAGGACTCTCAGCCCAACTTGCTTCAGGAAGAAGATAACTTACAAGATCCTCCAGTTGAAGAGAAGGGTGAGGATGTTATAACAAAAGAAAAGCCAGAAGAGGAGCATGCTTTTGCTACAGCAAAAGATGCAACTCCATCAGTTCAGACAAATGAAGTTAGACCCCCACCTCCTTTTCCTCAATGATTCAAGAAGCATAAAGAAGACCTTCAGTTCCAAAAATTTGTGGATATCCTGGACAAACTACATATCAATGTCCCATTTCTAGATGCCATTGATCAAATGCCAACATATGCCAAGTTCCTCAAGGATATAGTCACGAAAAAGAGGAAGGCCGAGAAGCAAGAGACTGTCGCTATAGTAGAAGAATGTTATTCTATGTGGAGCAAGCTGCCACCTAAGTGGAAGGACCCATGTAGTTTTTCTATCCCATGTTCTATTGGCGACAAGTTTTTCGGAAGAGCACATTGTGATTTGGGATCAAGTGTTAACTTGATGCCTAAGTCAATTTTTCTGAAACTGGGAATTCGAGAGGCACAACCCACCAAGGTTGTACTACAGCTAGCAGATCATTCTCTTATTCGCCTAGAAGGAAGAATTGAAGATGTTGTGGTAAAAGTGGACAGATTTATCTTTCCAGTCGACTTCTTAATCCTCGACTGTGATGCTGATAGCAACACACCCATTATCTTGGGTAGGCCATTTTTAGCCACCGGGTGAGCTTTGATCAATTGTGAGAAGGGTGAATTCACGATGCGAGTGGCTGATCAGACGGTCACGATCAATATTCATGACACCCTCAAGTATGCAGACAACCTAGGAGTATGCCAATCTGTAGATGCTACAGCACATAATATGACTGATGAGTTTTGCTGTAGCAATGAGATGCAAATGGAAGAGTTTGAAGCACTCTTCAAAGATGACGATTCAGACCAAGAAGAGCTCTCAAGGGAACTGGAGCAGTCTAGTCGACTCGAGGCTAGACCATGTACGCACTTTGAACCTCTTGATTTTTCAGAATTTGTACCTCCTAAACCTTCCCTTGAGCATGCACCTTTTTTAGAATTGAAACCTTTGCCATCACATCCTAAATATGTTTACTTAGGGAGCAATGAAACTTTGCCTGTGATAATCTCATCTAGTCTCACACCTAAGCAAGAAACTAGTTTAGTAAATATGTTGTTACATCATGAAAAAGCAATAGGGTGGACTATGGTTGATTTGAAGGGTATAAGCCTTGCTATATGTATGCACAAAATTTTGCTTGATGATTGTCACAACAATTCAGTTGAGCCCCAGAGGAGATTAAACCCAATCATGAAGAATGTGGTGATGAAAGAGATAATCAAGTGGTTGGATGCTGGAGTAATCTACCAGTTATCCGATAGCTCATGGGTCAGCCCGGTGCAATGCGTACCGAATAAGGGAGGCGTGACCGTGGTAAGAAACGGGGAGAATGAGCTATTGCCTACTAGAACGGTCACGGGGTGGAGGATTTGCATGGACTATAGGAATCTCAACAAGGCGACCAAGAAGGACCATTTTCCCCTCCCATTCATTAATCAGATGTTGGATCGACTAGCGGGCAAGGCATTCTACTTCTTCCTCGATGGGTATTCTGGGTACAATCAGATTGCTATAGCACCCAAAGACCAAGAGAAGACGACTTTCACATGCCCTTATGGAACTTATGCTTTTCGGAGAATGCCATTTGGTCTCTATAATGCTCCAGGAACTTTTCAAAGATGTATGCTGGCCATCTTTTCATACATGGTTGAAGATTTTTTAGAAATTTTCATGGATGACTTCTCGGTCTCCGGAGACGACTTTGACACATGCTTGTGCAATCTCGCCAAGGTCCTAAAGAGGTGTGAGGAAGCTAACTTGGTGCTCAATTGGGAAAAGTGCCATTTCATGGTAACGGAAGGAACAATCTTAGGCCACAAGATTTCGAAGCAAGGGATAGAAGTTCACAAAGCAAAGGTTGAGGTCATTGAAAAACTACCTCCCCCTACTACTGTCAAGGGAGTAAGAAACTTCCTAAAGCATGATGGCTTCTATCGGCGATTCATCAAGGATTTTTCGAAGATCTCAAAGCCGCTATGCAATTTGCTACATCAAAATCAACCATTTGTGTTTGACAAAGACTGCTATAGAGCATTTCAAGAACTGAAGGAGAAGCTTATCTCAGCAGCAGTTGTGATTCCACCTGATTGGAACGAGTCGTTTGAGCTGATGTGTGATGCAAGTGACTATGCCGTCGGTGCAACACTTGGACAACGCCGAGGTAAACTCTTTCATGTTATGCTAGTCGCACTTTGAATGATGCACAAATCAATTACACCACTACTGAAAAAGAATTGCTTGCTGTAGTATTTGCCTTTGATAAGTTTAGGTCATACTTGATAGGCACTAAGGTCATAGTTCACACCGATCATTCAACCATTAAGTACTTAGTGACTAAAAATGATGCTAAACCTAGACTTATTTGGTGGATACTCTTGCTACAGGAATTTGACTTAGAAGTTAGAGATAGGAAAGTATGTGAGAACCAGGTAGCTGGCCATTTATCTAGGCTAGAAAATGCTATCACACAAGGTAGTGAAACTGAAATTAAGGAGGAATTCCTTTATGAGAAACTGTTAGCTGCTACAGCAATTCCGTGGTATGCTGATATCGTTAATTATCTTGTTAGTGGTATTTTGCCTCCTGATTTATCTAGCCAAGGACTCAAGAAATTTAGACACGATGCAAGATTCTACTATTGGGATGAACCCTACCTGTTCAAGCAATATCCTGATCAGATTATAAGGAGATGTGTTCCAGAGGAAGAATACCATAACATTCTGTACCATTGTCGTTCATCACCATGTGGAGGGCATTTTGGTGGTGCTAGAACTGCTAAAAAAGTTCTTCAAGTAGGATTCTATTGGCCTACACTTTTTAAGGACGCACACGAGTTCTACAAGACTTGTGACAGATGCCAAAGAACGGGGAACATCTCCAGGAGGAATGAAATGCCATTGTAAAATATTCTAGAGGTTGAAATCTTTGACGTGTGGGGAATTGACTTCATGGGTCCGTTTCCTGCATCATATGAAGATCTATATATTTTGCTAGTAGTCGACTACGTGTCAAAATGGGTGGAGGCTGTTACCACCCTAAGGAATGACTCCAAGAAGGTCATGAAGTTCCTTCACAAGAACATCTTCACAAGGTTCGGAGCACCCCGAGCCATCATCAGTGATGAAGAAACTCACTTTGACAACAAGCTTATTGCTAAAGCATTACATCGTTATGGAGTCAGGCACAAGATTGCTACAACATATCATCCGCAGACAAACGGACAAGCTGAAGTTTCCAACCGAGAAATCAAGAAAATCTTGGAGAAGGTGGTTAATCCTAAGAGAAAAGATTGGTCCCCCAAGTTGGATGAAGCACTTTGGGCATATAGAACAACCTTCAAGATGCCTTTAGGCATGTCACCCTTCAAGCTTGTATTTGGCAAGGAGTGACATTTACCCGTGGAGCTTGAGCACAAAGCTTGTAACCCCTTAAACCCGACCCAGAAGAAATGGGTCGAATCTACGAAGTCGTGTTTGAAAACTTACCCCTAAAGTAACACCTTTTAAGTTTACTTAATTAAAAACAAAATTATTATTACAAGAGAATAAACTCAATAAGATCCCATTATTATAAAATGTAGTCGTTTAAACATTATTCCGATATTTGGTTAAATTTCTAAAAATAACCTTATAAATGCATGCATTTAATAATACCCAAATTAAAAACAATAAACAGTCTCAATGTCCGAATTACATAAATGTTCTAAAATATTTCAAAACAGTAGTCTGAAATAATTAAAAGAGAGTTCATACTGAATTATAAAAATATCCGAGTAAAATGCGAGAAGCTCCTAGTACCGAGTCACTTAAAAGAGTCTGAGATATCTGAAAAAGTAAAAACTAAGAAGTGTAAGCTAAAGAGCTTAGTGTGTCTCTAAAGTACAAACGAAAACAAAACAAAACAAAAACAAAACAATATTTTATTTTTTGATAGACTTTTCTGAACACACAACAAAACCGAATCATGATGATATGATGTCTGATGCACATGAATCATAGTACCCATCTCTGATACACCGAAAAATAAGGTTCCCCAAACCTACTTTCTCCATCGTCACCATCTGAAGTGGAACTCAGCCCGAAGGGTGGAACCACTGATCCGAAGCAGAATTCAGCCCGAAGGGTGAAACCACTGAACTTCCCCGAACAAATCCCAAACCATATACCCATAATGATATGATGTAGATTTTAAAATCCGAGTCTGATCCGAAACTTAAATTATGAAAATTCAAGTTACACAATACTATAAATTTGATGTTTTAAGATTCTGAAAATCTGATATTTCACAATTTGGTAAGTCTGATTTGTCATTTAAATCATAGTATGACATGTTATGCATGATTTTTGAAAACATTCACCCAATCACAACAGAGTATGCACACAAAATGTACAAAACATTTACTTACATTTATACCAGAAGAAGCACATAAAATTTATAGTACAGAAAGAAACACACAAGTTTATCAAACATGAAGAGACACACCTTTAAGCAACAGAAGCTCTAATGTCGAGAAAAGCACGTCTTACGCTCAGATCTAACTGAATCAGGACCTACGAGGTATGAATACTATATTAGTATTTATTACTAACACTAAGCCACCGACTAAAACATTAAGAACTAAACTGAAGATATACTCACGTGAAGATCTCGGAGAACGTGCACGGTCGGACGGTCGGTCTGAACAACTGGAGGTAACTCGTCGGCCTCGAAGATGTTATCACCTAAACACATGAATATTCTGAATCAGATTCTGAAATCCACAACTTATCAGATTTTATGAATAATTAACTGAAATTAGCATAACGGAGCTTTCGAATTTGAATTTGACAAATCGGGCAGCGGATACGGACTAAGGACGTCGAAAAATGTCAAGAGGAACGTTTCCCGAAAAAGTCAACTCCGGTCAAAGTCAAACTGGTCAAAGTCAAACTCTGACGGTCAAAGTCAACGTGTCAACGGTCCAAGGTCAAATGGGTCAAAGAGTCAAAGAGTCAAAGTCCGAGGTCAAAGTCAAAATTGGTTCAAAGGTCAACCCGATTCGATCAACAAAATCGGTCAATTCAAAAGATCGGTTCGGTCAATCCGGTTCACGGTTTTGTTCAAGAACTGGTTCAGTTCAATGCTGGTTCTTTCGGTCCGGTCTGGCTCAATGATTCGGTCTAGTTACTGAACCAGTTTAGGACACAAATGTTTACGGGCTAACCCTATCTCAAATTTGATCGGGTCTCAAGGCTGGGCTCTCGGTTCCCAAGCTTTCTCACATACAACACCACTTGGGCCCCATACACAAACCATGTCGATACACACAAAGCCCAACACCCTTAACTCTTCTCAACAGATCATACATCTAGGGTTTCCAGAACCCCCTTTGACGGCGCAACACAACTCGGCGGCGGCGGCAGGCCAAACCACGACAACTAAAACACGACAACGATGGTTGACCATACGACGGTTCGACATCGCGACGGCATCAAAGACTTCCGATGGCTTAACACCGCCGACGACTGATGAACGAACAGCGACAACAGCGGCTCACTACACACTAAACAGAGAACGACGACGAGGGAGACATATCTAAATGATTCCTCTTCGATTCGATTCAGACACCGAACGTCGAGGAAATGATGGAGTGTTGAATTGTTCGAGGAATGATGGTGGTCACGGTGGTACTAGCCGTGCAAGCAACAGACGGTGAACGAAGGGTCGAAGAAGATGGCGGCGAACGGTGGTGCAAGGAGAAGCTGAATGGTTTCCTACCGTTTCTGACCAGACGACGGCCGATGAGGCTAGTTTGGTGGGTGGGGTTTTTTTGCGGGTCTAAGGCGGTCTCAACGATAGTGGTCGTGCAAGCCACAAACGGCGGTGGAGGCTTGGTCGGGGTTTCGCCGGAGATGTGTGGGTGAAGAGAAAACATGTGAGAGAGGGGAGAAAACGAGAGTGCGGGAGAGAGGTTGCAGATATGCCTCCCACCTCTGAAACGGCTGCTAGGGTTGAAACTAAAATGTGATCAAATTTTTTTACTCGAATGGTTAAATCACGGAATAATGGTCTCAACTTTAACCTGACTTGCAAAGGTGCCACCAAAAATTACCCGATTGACAAAATGGTCATCAAAGTTTTAATTCCTATCATTTCAATCATTCAAATCTGATTTATTTTCTATTAAGGCCACAAATTCAAATTAGGGTTTCTGAAACAAAATTCCTAAATTCTAAGGTTCCAAGATTAGGGATTTCAAAATTTAGGGATTTTCAAATTAGGGCAAATTTGGGGTGTTACAAAGCTTATTGGGCAATAAAGAATCTCAACATGGATGCCCAACTTGCTGGTGAAAGGAGTATGCTAGAGCTTAACGAGCTGGAGGAATTTAAAGCCCAAGCATATGAGAATGCTCGCATCTACAAGGAGAAAACCAAGAAGTGACATGACAAACACATTTTGACAAGGCATTTCTCAGAAGGTCAACAAGTGCTTCTCTACAACTCCAGGCTAAAGCTTTTTCTGGGGAAGCTGAAATCGAGGTGGTCAGGGCCATTCATCATACACAAGGTGTACCCTCATGGCGCAGTGGATATCAAGAAGTTGGACGACGGTGAAGTCTTCAAAGTCAATGGCCAACGCCTGAAGGTGTACAGTGGAGCCCCTATCCTCAGAGACAAGTCACACATGGATTTTCACGATCCTTGAAAATTTGCATCTTTAAACTATATCTTTTATGCTATAGCATGTCCGTAAATAATGCTTTTCTTTTTAGTCTAGTTTTATGTTATCTTTGTTTTTAATTTTCATATCTTTTCACGTGACCCTCGTACAAGGCTTTCTCTTTCCTAGTACAATGCCAGGTACAGAGCAGGAAAGCGTGCCGTCTACAGGGTTGGTAGCAAAAGAGAGAAGGACATGGAGTTTATTTTTATCCACTTTTGGAGGGACGAAAGAAACGGGGAAAAGAAAAAGATAAGAAGGGGTTTTAACCGAAAAAGTGGGGAGCATGAATTAAAAAAGAGAGAAAAACAAAAAGCAAGAGAGAAAATATTCACCTATTTAATGAGGAGAAACCCTAGCCATATAAACCCATATTCTCTCTCCAGCCGTCAGCTATCACATTAACTCCAAAAAAATTTCTCTCTCCCTTAAAGCCGACACACGTCCCCATCACCTCCCCTCTTCCATTAATTCTTCAGTTTTTTTCCACCTTTTTCAACTCCCCATATTTTCCTCATCATCATCAATCGTCCCCTCACCTTTTTATCTTTTTCAACACTCAAAACTTTTTCTTCTTCACACCATCTTTTCGATTTTCTCCCAAACACACAAAATACCTTCACTATTTTTCTTTCCCTTCACATATTCACTCCTCCCCATTTTTCAACAAAAACTCCATGGCTCGTTGCAAGAACGCCCCTGAGACTTCCGATCATCCCAAACAACAACCAGTCCTAGAAATTTCTAAATTTCCTGACGAGGCAGCAAATGAGAGATGGACAAAGCTCAAGGATAGGAATGTTCTTCCAGAACTAGGATTCAAATACCCTCAAGACGAAGAAGACTCCGAGAAAGAAGACGTCTGAAACTCCTAATGCCCAACCAGAAAAAGAAACTCCTTCTGTTCCGCCCATTGTAGAAGAAACCGACCCAGCAGCCTCTTCGGCCAAGAAAAGGAAACGCACCAGAAAGGCAACTAATCCTAAACCATCACGACCAGAAAACCCACTTCCTGAGCCAGAGCATGTACCAAGTGATCCTGAGAAAACCCTTCAGAAGGAAACTACTACAGCACAAACAACTGAGCCGACACTAGCGCGATTTGAGGATGTGAGGATGCTACAGCATCCAGACCAAAAACACGCATCAAACATATTGTTGGACGTGTCAGGCCCTCACCTAGTGCTCAGTCAGTATCCTCAGAGAGTGTGGATGATGTAGCAGACCCACACCACTACTCCTCTTAGACATCAATGGACAATACGAGCAACACGACATAGCCTCCGCACCCAGGAGGTAACTAACTTTTTTCTTTTCATTTTTTTCATTTTTCATCATTTTTCATGGCATATAACGTAGATTAGTTTATGCATTGCGGACACTGCATTTCTCAAGTTTGGGGGTGTTAGTGTTCATAGTTAACATTTTGCTTTAGCATATGCATTATAGGATAGAACAAAATTTTTACTATGGCATTTTGTTTAGTCTAGAGACATTCTATGAATATATTTATGATGTCTGACGACGAAATCTCTAAGGCCTTAGCTAAGTTAGAAAAACCGCAACTAGTTGAGATCTGTAGAACTAATTTTAGGATCTTGCTGTTTAAAAAAAACTTTGTTACACAACTGCTCTCTTTCTATAAGTAAGTTTGTTAGAAATTTTTTTTCAGGGAAGAACCCTAGTAAACTCTGATACGTAAACTCTAGGGAACTTAAAAGAAAAACTAGACGACCCTGTGCTAAAACAACGAATAAATGCTACGGCATATCTGTAGAAGGACACTCCGCTTTGCTATAGCAGTGTTTAAAAAAATAATAATAATATATAAATTTAAAGCTCTGCTATAGCATATGAGTGAGTGAAAGTTGTCACAGGATGAATATGCCTACTAGCTCGGGGGTGAGAGGTTTGCTCCCTGCTCATCTAGAGTTAAGGACGGTAGTTGTGATGAGCTGACACCCTTCGTAGCAGAAAACCTATATCTTTGGAAGTCTAAAAATTGGAAAAGAACTAGAGAACATAGTTGGGGTATAACTAGGGAGCTTCCTTGAAAATTTGTCTCACCAGCTTAAGTATAGAAGGAAGGCAGCCACACACACACGCACACAACTTAGTCCTAAGGAATGTTCTTAAGGATCTCACGTCTGGTTGTATATATTTATTTATTTGCCTAAGTTATTTCTGAGGACTGAAATATTGCCATAGCAATCCTCTAGGTTAAATCTTTCCCATAGTAGTTCTTTTGTTATGTTCTATTCATTGCTTGAGGACAAGCAATAGCTTAAGTTTGGGGGTGTGATAACTGTATAAATATCCTTGTTTTCATACCTTTTTGCTATAATATTTGCCCGTTCTTGAGTTCATACCATAGCATTTAGACTGCATTTAGGTTGCATTTTCTTCTTTTGGGTGCATCTTTATCTTTGCTGGTTATTGGTCCATATTGAGGGGTACTGCTCGGAAGGTTGGTTTTGGTTTTGTTGGTGCGCAGGAAAGGAGTCAAGAGAGAAAGTTAGTACCTGGAATTGCTATAGCATGGTGGAAGTGGATATTGGTCAGCACGTGAGATACATGTGAGCTGCAGAAGCACGTGAACATGCAGAAAAAGAGGATCTGACATGTGCAACAGCTGGTACCCACCTGCAGACTGTCCTCCTTGTCCCATCGTAGCAAACCTTGTCGGTGGATATTCCTTGGGATTATCAATGCATCTTTAGGGCACCAAACCCTAGAAGCCTCCACTATATAAAGGGGAGAGAAGCTTGGAAAAAGGAAAGAGAGAAATAGAGTGGGAGAGAGGCAGAAGTGAGAGAAAATTACAAGGAGAGAGAAGCGTTCACCTTCATCTTCTCCAACTTGGTGTCCTCCATCGTTGAAGCTCCAAGGAGTGGCCTCACCGGCCTCGAGAGAGGCGGTGAGCCTAAGACAGTCGGGCAGTCCATAGCGGAAAGGGAGTTCACTTTTCTATCTGTCGCTATAGCAATTTCTTTTCATATCTTTATATTTGGTGATGTTATCGCAATGATATGTTGGATGATATTGCCCAGCCACGAACTGTTTTAGGTGGCTTGAGTTTGATGGATGATGTTATTTTAAGTACTTTTTTATGCATGCTATGGCTTTTTCAGTGTTTATCATGTTCTATGTTTTGCTTATGCATTTTTTCATTTCCTTAAAGTTGTAAGAGCTAAGGGTTGTAAGTGCTTTGAGATATAGGCCCTACCTTAAGTGCCTTCGAGAGTTGGCCGCTCTTTAAGTGTATGTTGGGGCTAGTAATCGAGAGAGCTAGCCTTAGAACACTCATAAGCAATGTAGTGGTTGTCAAGAGGCAAACTCTAACCTACCTTAGAGATAAGTGATAGGTTTCAAGGGCTAAAAAGGATAGTTCGTGAAGGGTAGGGGAGTGTTAAGAGTTTACGCCTAGAGGTATGGTTGTAGCATTTCTGACTCCCAGTTTCCTGGCTAGAGATAGTTTAGGAGCACTCTTAGTAAATCACGCATAGCATAGAAGATAGCTGAAGAGCCTTAGTATCGTTAAAAAGCTTGAGTTAGGTTGTCCATCATTCCCAGCCAGTCATTCCATAGTGAGTTTCGTATTCGAAAGGGGACCTGTTTATCATACTGTTATCTCATCTTTCTCTGCACTGTTTTGCTTCAGCATTATTTTACACCATCTCTTTTACTTTAGCATTTTCATCTGCAAAAAATTCCATCTTTATTGTTACAGCAACCGTGAATACCTCCAATCCCTGTGGAGATGATACTCACTCATCACTTTATTACTCGTTCGACGTGTATACTTGCATAATTAGCGTATCATTTATAGTACTGCACGAACGCGAACAAGCTCTAAAAGGACCCTCTGAGTGGACAGAAGAGTGTCAGATAGCTTTCGAGAAATTAGAGCAATACTTGGCAAGCCCCCTATGCTCACTACACCTAAGGAATGAGAAACTTTGTTCATGTATCTTGCAGCAACATATGAAACTACTGCAGTGGTGCTAACTATGAAAGAGGAAGATAATCAGAGGTCGATTTACTTTATCAGCAAGGTCCTTCAAATAGGGTTATTAGGAAGTGGCGCTAACTATGAAAGAGGAAAATAGTCAAAGGCCATTATAGATTTGGAATCCCCAACAAACACATATTCAGAAGTTGAATGAAAAAGTGGTGGCGCTGATTCAGTTTGTTTCCAGATTGGCAAATAAATGCCTTCCCTTTTACAAAGCTCTAAAAAGAACCTTTGAGTTAGAAAAGAGTGTCAGATAGCTCTCGAGAAATTAGAGCAATACTTGGCAAGCCCCCTATGCTCACTACACCTAAGGAAAGAGAAACTCTGTTCATGTATCTTGCGGCAACAGATGAGACTATTGCAGTGGTGCTAACTCTAAAAGAGGAAGAGATAATTAGAGGTCGATTTATCATGTTAGCAAGGTCCTTCAACCAACAGAGAAAAGTTAGTAGTAGCAGCGAGGAAGCTCTGCCATTACTTCCAAGCACATCAAGTATTGACTATTACAGTTTTGGCTGACCTTGTTATCGAATGTACATTCACCACACCAGCAGCAAATCTATCGGGACACAATGTAGGAGCGAACATTGGTAACTAACCCAGCTGTACAAACAAACTTAATACAAGGAGCTTACGGAACCCCCATAAAGAATCTCTACAAGCTAAAGTTCACCAAACTCTTGATTCGTAGTGTTGAACATTGCATGTGAATGGTTATGTAGGTAACAATGGAGTAGGAGCCAGTGTGTTACTCGCGGGACCCAATATGAAAGAGGAATGACAATACATACTTAATTTCGCATTTCTCAACATAGTATGAAGCCTTAATAGCTGGATTGGAATTAGCAGCTAAGCTAAAAGTCGAAAGATTGTAGATTTTACAGATTCCGTACTAGTGGCAAAACAGTTGTCAGAAAAATAACAAGTCTATGATGAAATGCTTCTTCAATATCATCAGTTGGTGAAAGGAATTTTAGCAAAATTTACTCAATACTCTATAAAACAAATCCCTATAGGAGACAACGTGAGAGCAGATTAGCAACATGGTTGGAAATCTAAAAAACGGAAAGTTTCTAATGGAGTATAGGGAACATATGACGTTCGCCACAGCACAACAAATATGCGAACTCGATACGGATGATGCCAATTGTCAAGTACATCGAAACATGAAGATAGAGCCCAACAAATTAAAATAAAGCGAAAAGCAGCTCAATATACACTACTAGATGGCACGTTGTACAAAAAAGGCTTTACTCAACCATTATTGCCATGTTTGGGTCCAATGAAAGTGGATTATGTCTTGCGAGAGATCCACGAAGGTATTTGCAGACACCATCCATGTTCGCATTCTTTAGCACAGAAAGCTGTGAGGCAAGGGTTCTACTGGCCAACAATGCAAAAAGATGCGAAACAACCTGTCTCTATGTGTTTATCGTATCAATTCCAAGGCAACCAACAGATCTCTTAAAATATATCACGAGTTTGTGGTCTTTTGCAATTTGAGGGATAGATATCTTAGGCTCATTCCCTTTAGCAGTCGGACAGAAGAAATTTTTGGTAGTTTTTGTAGATTACTTCACAAAATGGATAGAGGCCGAAACATTGGCAACAATTAGAGAGAAGCATATGGAAAATTTTCAATGGCGATTCATCATCTATAGGTATGATCATAGACAACGAGATGTAGTTTCAGAAGAAATTTGAAAAAATTTGTCAAGACCTCCACAGTCAAATCGCCACAAACTAATGGTCCCAACATAGGAAGGTGTAACACCCTTAACCAGCTTAGGAGATAAGCCGAGCTAAGAAGTTTTACAAGCAAACAAAGCATAGCATCTAAAATATTCAAGGAAGAAGTATATAATAGCCAAGGTAAATTTCGATACAATTCAAAACCAAAATTCATTAACAGATCATACCATCAATACACAAAGATGAACTTATAGATCAGTCAAGAAAGATTAAGACCATTTTCTGCGATTTGTATACTAAACTTGATATATTATCAAATTAATATTGACTTAGCTAAAAAACACTTTAAAACTTAACTTGAACATGCGTTATTGATACGTTAATGGATAAATTTTAAACTCATAATAGGTATGCCTTATTCGAAAATATCCAAAATGTAACCTAATATTAAGAAATTTATTAGTCATTATCAACCTATTAGACACCATTCGAAACATGCTTTAAATTAGTCTAATTGATTTCTTCTCATAAACCAATTTTCATTTAAGAAATCTAGGAAGTTGTAAGCTACCTCCATGTTTTCAAGCTAATACCTATTAATACTTAAATGAGCTTACCAAGGTTTAATATTTACAAACATGCATGTGACCATTCCTATTCAAACAAGCATTTAAACACTACAAACAATTTCATTTGGAAAACTTGAACATCACAAATATGTATATATAAACTTGGCTAGTATGCTAGTTTCTATTCGAACATTCTCCAAAATAGTGAAATTCATTTCTTAATACCTTTTGAGTTTCTACTTTAGCAACATACAAAATTTTGTGTACATCAACTAGAACAAGCTACCCAACCTAGTGGTTTCCCATTTAGCGAGATAAGAATCTTCTATTATCATAACATACAAGTGACTATAGCAACTTCAAGCAAGCATTTAAACCTATACATAGGTCTTGTTCAAACTTCTTATACACCGCACACAATCATCCATGATCTTAAGTCTTTAGAAATCAAACATTTAGACAACTTTTGTGTAACATGAACATAACCAAATGTTATAGCTACAATATCTTGACGGATTTAACATATGTTACTAGACACATATGAACATGCATACACTTACTCAAAGCAAGATGATCTAATCACTTTAGGCATATACACAAATCCATTCTATCATGCCAGCATCATGATTATTATAAATCAGAAGCAAACGACCATGAAGCAAATAAAGGCCCATTACAAATTTTAATTTCTCATAAAGCTTATATACATTTGTAGCCAAAAAGAGATCTACATGCATAATGCATACATAACAACTACGTGCCACCCTCTAGGAGTTCTTAATATAAGATTACAAAACATACCTTTGACTCTTGTGATCTCGTCCAAGCTCTTAAGATAACCGAAAGCAAATTTATCCCATAATATAATGAAAGAATATAGTAAGCAATTGCTTAGTGAGGTAGCTTAAATAATCAATTGCATGAGTTAAAAGTTCCGTGTTAACTCTATTCTTTTCCAATTCTATCGGATCTAGATAAGCAACAAGCTTGTTTGAACACACTTCATCATATTCATAAAGTTCAATCTAGCTTCTTATCTAGGTCTATTAAATCCATATAAATGGTAGATTCAATCAAATACAGTCCATTATGGTCATAAGATTTCAAACATGATATTGTTTCTTAAATCCAATTATGCACAAGTACCATTTAATCATGAGTCACTTAAAACACAAGTTATCAAAGTGGTTCATCAGTTTAGCTTATGAATTCGACATTCTTCTTAAACATAACTTCTCTCTGGCATGCATTACTTAAACATATACATGTATTTCTTGTCATACAAGTTATCAAACATACAATCTTTTAAACATATGTTACTTATCACATAAGTTATCAACATATTATCCCATAAATATGTATTACTTGTTACTTAAGTTATCAAACATATCATATCATAAAACATCAAACATAGCATATGAAAATTATGAACTTCTTAGCATATCAAGTATTAAACATAGCACATCAAATTCATGAATTTCTTGGCATAAGCTATCGAGATTATTTTTTAAATTAACTTGCAAATTTCATTATTATCTTTTATCATAGCCTTGAGAATCAAGTAGCCTGGGTATACGAATCCCCAACCAACTGTCGCCAATCAAAGTAGTACTCAAGTACTGGTCAATCCCTCATATTGTCGCCAAGTGACCACAACACTTCCCTCCTATTGTCGCCAAATAAGGACCGTAGTCCAAGACTATAGTCCACCACCAAACATGAGCTCTATGGACTCTATGGCATGCCAACTATACCTATGACTGACTAGAAACCAAGGTTTTTCACACAATCTTAATTTTATCAAAATCTAGGTTGAGCATAGCTCCTTATTCATATAGTCATGTAACATGTCATATTCTTATAAAAAAGAGCATTGCTCCATATTCTTACCATCATGTAGTAAAGGCTTATTTCATAACATAGCCACTAGTTTAATTACATATAACTTTCGAACATAGTATGAATTTCATAGCTTCTTAAATCAGAATATCACTTGTATAAGCTTATTGTTCTCTTCATATCCAACATGTATTCAGTTCGTGCAATTTAAAAAGCATCATTACTTATATTCAGATAGTTTGTATGGTAAAGACTACTATCAAACATATACTACATAAAGTTTTATTGTAAGCATGTCAATAAACTCAATTAATCACATCATGTCCAAAGGTTACAAATTATCTTACTTATCAATTAGGGACTTACCTCCCATCCAAGATTGCTTATGCATCATATAATCCAAATAAAACAATGAAATAAAAGCTAGCAAGAAATGCTCGGAAAGATTATTAACCTATCTCGAAACTTTAAACTACACTCACAGTTTGATCCAAGCTACGTATGTTCCTGAATCACAATTCCTTTTTACTTTCTCACAATCTTGGACTACTTTATGCCTTAATTCTTCAATCCTTTATTGGTAAGCATGACAAGAAACATATCTATGTGTTAGAATCAATCCCTAACATTTATTAGCTTACAAAACAGCTCACTAATGTTCTTAATTATGCAAAATAGCACAAGTACACAATTTCATGTGGGAAACAGCCCCGTATACTTTCTTATGTATGTAAAACAATCTAATGTTCATGTGTATACATGTATATATGCACAAAATAATCCCTATTATATCTCCATATATTTAAAACAGTCCATACACTTGCATTCCGTCACAACCCCCATTTTAGGAGGGCTTCGACTTTTCGGAAAACTTAAAAAAAAAACGGAGTCACTACCAATCTTTGTTGAAAAGTGTGACTAGATCACTTTAAAACGAAGTTATTTTAATAAAACGTTTTGTTTTAATAAAACCACGATTTTGGCCTATGAAAACCAGAAAACAGGTTTGGGGGTCAGTTACGCGTGGGGAAGGGTTAGCACCCCACGACGCCCAAAATTGATACCTAATTGATTTCAAAATCGTTTTTAAAACTGGAATTTGCAAGTTCACGAAGGTTCGACTTTATTTGTCCGTTTAATGAATATCAAACTATTTTAACGACCTTATCGCCTGGGAGATGAACATTAATCACTTCCAACATTTCTGGCGCTAACCCGTCATTCCCGTTTGATAAGACACCGCATTAAATTAATTTCACTTTTTAAGCAACATGAAAATTCGATGGGTTGAGCATTTTCTATTTATTCTAAATTTGATTATTTTAAAAAAACCTAAAAAAGTATAGGTATTTTATTCCTAATTTAAGGCTTAAGTTTGCTTAAGTGTGTCTTATTATTTTGTGAAGTAAATTTTTCTACAAACATGTCTCTATCTAAGCTTTTTAGAACCTAGCCCAAAGTTTTAACCTATTTCTAAAGAACAAATAATAAACTTAAATATTTTTTTGTGTTTTTTCCTTTTTGTTGTTTCTCTTTTTTTTTTAAAAAAAAATCTTATTATTTTTACTTTTAAAACCAAGACCGTTCCTTTTCCCCTTTTTTACATTTTTTTAGTTTTTCTATTTTTTATTCTTTTTATTTCCATTTAAAATAAAGTACTTCTTTTTACATTTTTGAAAGGCTTTTCTTTAAAAGATGACTTTTAAAAATAAAACTTTATTCTAGAAAAGATTTTTCTTTATGTTTTTTTCAAACTTCATTTCTCCTAAAACTCTAAGCTTTTATCTAAAAATCCCTTTTTAAAATCTACTTTTTTTTAAACCTATTACTTACTTTTTAAAAAAACATCCTTATTTATTTATTTCTTAAAAATTACTTAACCACCTTTATTATTAAAACTATATTTCAAGAAAACTCTTTATTGTTTTTTTTTACAAATTAAGCCATTTTTATTATCTTTTCACCCATAAATTATTATCTTCTAATTAGATCCCTCATTTTTAGTTTTTTATTTAAAACAATATTAATTCGTTTTTTATTCCTACATTTTAAAATAAAACTTTTAAGGTTCAAATATTTTATTTCTAAAGATCAAAACTCCTAAAACAATATTTTTTAAGCATGCATGATTTTTAAAAGATTAAACTAAAAATCAATCGAAAATTTAGAATAAAAACGTTATCGGAACCGCGAAACGATTTTTCAACTTCAATGAACACAACCTAAAATCCACACAAACACAAACACACGAATTCAACCAAGAACAAGCATGAAAATCACTAAAAAATTTAAAAGAAAAGAGAAGAATTTTACTTAAAGGCAAAGAACTCGAATGTGATGTTTCACGAATTGCTTCCCAAACTCCTTTGGGAAAATTGCGCCGAGCTCGAATTTCACCCCAAAAATTTCACCAACCTCAGAGAAAATTTTAGAGAAATTTTGGATTTTTTAAGCTTTTTTTTTTTTGCTTTTTTCAAGTGTGTTAAACAATTGGGTTTAGGGTGGGTTTTATAGTTGAATTTTCAGCTTACAATTCAAGACAAATCGGGATTTAATCCCCAAATTGAATCCTAAATCCGAAAAAGGCTTGATCCTCGGAAAAACCCCTCAAGAATATCCCAATTTGGTTCAAATTCAGAATTAAAATTTCCCTTGATTCGAGCCTAGGTTTTGACCGCTTCTCTATTTTTTTGTAGATTTCGGCAGCTACAGTGGACGGCGGCGAGCGGCGTTGGTGTCGTTGGGTCGGAGACGACGAGACACGTCGACCGAAACTAACGGCAACGGCTGCCGTGGCCGGTGGGCGACGAACGGTCATGGGCAGCTGCGTCGAACAAGGGTTTCAAGGAACCAGTGCGTGCGGCACACGCGCTAGGCGCGTGACGCTCGTTGGTTCCCCCTCTTTTTTTTTCTTTCTTTTTTTGCTGTTTTTATGTTTTTGTCGTTTTTATATTTTTTCATTTATTATTTTTTGCTGTCATTTTTATTCTCCCTTTTCCTACATTATTTATTTATTTATTTATTTTTATTTACTCAAATGGGTTTTTTAAAAGGTGCGCTTTTGCATTTCAAGGTGGGCTTATTATTTATTTTTATTTTGAAATGGCTAAATGGGCCTTTTGGGATGAGGGTTTTTTATTTAGAAGGGGGCCTTTTATTATTTTAAGAAAAAAATGTTTTTTTGTAATTTATTTAATAATGGAGGGTGAAAATCTAGTGACAACAGCTGCCACTCTTTGCTTATATCTGTGCAACATGGATAAAGTAAAGACCAAAAGGCACTGATTTTCACCGATTTTCTAGTTGGCTTCATTCTCCTGTTGCCCGAACGGATATGCCTGTTCTATTATTCTTATGCTCGAATAGCTGAGTTGGGTTCCATTCTCCAAATGCCCGAACGGATAGGCTGATTCTATTCTCCTTATGCTCGAATAGCTGAGCTAGGTTCTATTCTCCCAAATGCTTGAATAGCTAAGCTGGGTTCTATCCTCCCAAATGCTCAAACAAATAGGAAGATTCTTTTGAAAAATTTCATCCTCCTTATGCTTGGATGAATAAGCAAACTCCATTCTCCTTATGCCTGAATGGATAGGCGAATCTTTTGAAAAGTTTTATCCTCCTTACTCTTGGATGAATAAGCAAACTCTCATTTGAACAGGTTTTCCATGTACCTAAAAAATGTGACATGCAATACAATTATGATGTGCAAGCCCCTAGGGATGCCTAAAACATGAATGCATGACAAGTTTTTTTTCTTCCTTTTTTAAGACTTCTTTTGCTTGGACTGATTTCTTAATTTTGATGAAATTTTGGTTATCGATTCCAACCCGACTAACATGAACTACCTTGTGTAGATAAGAAGGATAGCTTAACTTCTCTCTCAATTCTTCCCGACTTTCCCAACTTCGTCTACCGTTCCTTGGGAAGAGCCCTTTCCCTTGCCTTGGAATTCACCCATGAATCATGAGCAACTCTGGCTTTTGCTTCATTTTTGATCTTCTGCATACCTAAACTTGCACTCTTAACTGGAAGGACTGGATTTACCTTTACATCTTACTCTTTACTTCATTGGAGACATCTGATCCTCATCTATCTTCTTTAGTCAAAATTTTCGTATTTAAGGACAAGCTTCCTCCAGAGCATGTTTGAAAATCCTTAAGTCAAGTTTTGACATTGTAAGACTACTCTCATTATCATGTAAAAAATACTGGCGATTAGAAAACTCCAAAACACTATTTAGGCGCCAAGACACTTGTAAAGCTTTTCTTCCTATTTGAGAATTTTGCAACAAAGCTTTATTTCCACTTCAAGCATTTTAACGTCTCATGCCCCAAACAATAATTATGAAACACTTCATAGTCCCTGTATTTTCCAAAACCTTCTCAAAATAATGCTAAAAATCTGTTGTATATCTAAATGATTGTTAAATCCATTGATCCTCATTTCAAAGCAAGATGCTAATAATGATAGGGAAGAAACCAAGAAAGAAAGAAAAATCCATGAAACTATAATTTTATTAATCTTGTGGCAAACACAAAAAGGTTTACGAAAAGAAAGGGGAACAAGTATTCAGATATCAATAGTCCAAACTCCTCCTATCAAACGCAGAAGTAATCTTGAATGCCACCATTTTCGAGGAAACTTTGAGTACAATGCATAATCTGTGGAGCCCTGAAAACTATCTTACGAATTATCTAAGCCGCCCTTTACGGGTTTTCAACTCAAACCCTCATTTGGTTTCAAAATGCCCTTTGCGAATTTTCATTTTGAACCCCCATTTTCTTTTTATTTTCTTATTTTTTCTTCATTTTTCCTTTTTTCTCTTTTTTTTTTCAAGCATAATACTTCTTAACAGTATCAGAGTTCACCAGGTTTTGAAACTCATCTCCATCCATCTATGCTAAGATCAATGCTCCACCTGAAAGAACCTTTGTCACAATGTATGGTCTTTCCCAATTAGGCGCCCATTTTCCTCGGGGATCACTTTGAATTGACAGCTTCTTCTTTAACACCAGATCGCCTTCTTGGAACTCTCTAGGGCGAACCTTCTTTTCATAAGCTCTTATCATTCTCATTTGGTACATTTGACCATGACATACGGCTTTCAGCCTCTTTTCCTCAATTAAATTCAATTGGTCATACCTCGCCTGAACCCATTCAGCTTCGTCTAACTTGGCCTCCATCAAGACACGCAACGATGGTATCTCAACCTCAATTGGTAACACGACTTCTACTCCATATACTAATGAGAACGGAGTTGCCCCAGTAGATGTTCGTATCGCTGTTCGATATGCATACAAAGAAAATGGTAACTTTTCATGCCAATCTTTATAAGTGTCGATCATCTTTGCAACTATCTTTTTGATATTTTTATTGGCCGCCTCTACTGCTCTGTTCATCTTCAGGCGATATATTACTGAGTTGCGGTGCTTAATGTTAAACTACTCACAGACCCCAACAATCATTCAATTGTTCAAGTTAGAGGCATTATCGGTGATTATGCTTTCTGGTAGACCATATTGACAAATGATCTCATTCTTCAAGAAATTGCAAACAATAGACCTAGTTACATTGTCATACGAGGCCGATTCCACCCATTTTGTGAAGTAATCGATGGCTACCAGAATAAAGCGATGACCATTGACCCCTTCGGATGAATCTACCCAATGACGTATATGCCTCACATAGAGAATGGCCATGGAGATGACATGACATGAAGAGATTGAGGAGGCGCATAAACCTTGTCGGCGTAAACTTGGCACTTGTGTCATTTACGGGAATAATTAATGCAATCCCCTTTCATCGTTGACCAGTTTAATCTGAAACACATAATTCTTCTTGCCATAGTGAAACCACTAGTGTGAGTTCTGCAAACTCCCTCATGAACCTCTTCCAAAACCAATTGCGCTTCTTTTGCATCCACATATCTTAATAGCACCTGATCTCGATTTCATTTGTAAAGGATTTCTCCATCAAGAATATATCCTGATGCCATTTTCCTAATCATCTTCTTTTCATCTTCTGAAGCATGTGCTGGGTATCGCTGAAGCTTTATGTACTGCAAGATATCGTGGTACTGCGACAAGCCATCTGCCTCCTCTTCTACGTTATAACAATGAGTCGGGGACTCCATCATTTGCAACTTAATGGGCATCATCTTAGAACCCTCGCTTGCTTTAAACATGGCAGCCAAAGTAGCTAACATATCAGCCATATGATTATCTTCTCTTAGGAGATGCCTAAAAGTGATCACATCGAATTCTTTAGTTATTCAAGGACCAACCTGTAATACACTATTAATTTTGCATCTTTTGTTTGCCATTCGCCACGTATTTGGTAGATGATCAATGCTCCCCATAGACTTTCAGATTTTAGATTTTTATGTCAATGGCTTCCCTTAGGCCCAATATGCACGCCTCATATTCTGCCATATTATTAGTGCAGAAGAATTTCAAACGACAAGTGAAAGGATAATGATCTCCTTCCGGTGAGGACAAAACTGCCCCAATACCTCGTCCTAGAGCATTTACAGCACTATTAAAATGCATGACCCATGATTCTGTTGGTGACTCTTCATTTTCTATAATACACATCAAATCCTCATCGGGGAAACTGAAATCTAATGCCTCATAATCATCTTGTGCACGACTTGCAAGAAAATCTGCTATGGCGCTTCCTTTTACTGCTTTCTGATTCACATGCTAAATATCATATTCTAAGAGCAATATCTGCCATTACACCTTTCTTCCTGATAGGGCTAGAGCTTCCATCATAAACTTTAACGGATCTAACCGTGAGATCAACCTTGTAGTATGATATGACATATACTGTCTAAGCCTTTTAGTAGCCCATATCGGAGCGCAACACACCTTTTCAATCGGAGTATTTCTTGCTTCACAAACAGTAAACTTCTTGCTTACGTAATATATTTCCATTTCCCTCCTTCCAGTTTCGTCATGCTGCCCTAATATGCAGCCCATTGAATTTTCATACACCGCTAAATAGAGTATTAACGACTTTCCTGAAACAAGTGGCAATAACATTGAAGGATTAGTTAACTACTCCTTGATCTTTTCTAAGGCTGCTTGGTATTTTTCATTCCATGTCCCCGGATTGTTCTTTCTATGCAACCTGAATATTGGATAACATTTATTCGTTAGTTAGGAGATGAAACGAGCTATGTAATTTAACCTTCACAGGAATCCCCAGACTTGCTTCTGTGTTTGGGGTGGTGGAAGCTCTTGTATGACCTTTATCTTGTCAGGATCAATTTCAATTCCTCTTCTGCTTACTACAAAGCCTAACAACTTCCCAGAAGTAACCCAAAACGTGCACTTGGCAGGATTAAGCTTTAACTGAAATTTTCTCAATCTTTGAAAAAGCTTACTCAGGTTCGCTAGATTCTCCTCCTCGGTTCTAGACTTGGCAATGACATCATCGACATAAACTTATATTTCCTTATGCATCATATCATGGAAAAGAGTAACCATAACTCTCTGATAAGTTGCCCCTGTGTTTTTCAATCCAAAAGGCATTACTTTATAGCAAAAGATTCCCCAAAGCGTTACAAAAGTAGTCTTTTCCATGTCTTCTGGGCACATCTTTATTTGATTATATCCAAAAAATCAATCCATGAATGAGAAAAGGGAGTGACCGACAATATTGTCTACCAAGGTGTCGATATGTGGGAGCGAAAAGTTGTCCTTGGGGCTTGCCCTATTAAGATCCCTTTAGTCAACACAAATTCTTACTTTTCCATCCTTCTTAGGCACTGGAACAATGTTTTCCACTCATTCAGGATATTTAGCCACCTCGAGGAATCCTGCATTGTACTGCTTCTTAACTTCATCCCTGATTTTTAGAAGTGTATCAGCCTTCATTCTTCGAAGTGTTTGCTTTATCGGCTCCCACCCTTCCTTCATAGGAAGCCTATGAATAACAATATCTGTATCGAGGCCAGACATATCCTGATATGACCAGGCAAAAATGTATTTATATTCTTGCAGAAGCTCAATCAAACATTGTCGCGTTTTAACTGCGATGGTGGTACCAATCTTCACTTCACGCTTCTCTTCTTCAGTTCCAAGATTCAAAACCTCTAACTCTTCTTTGTGGGGCAGAATTTGCTTTTCCTCTCCCACTATCATTCTAAGCAGATCACCGGGCAAGTCATACTCTTCATCATCATCAATACTCCCAACTTCCTCTAAACATAATGGTAACTCAAAATTAACCTCGGAGTCTGACTCGAAGTTGTTTGTACCGTTGATATCGAAATCTTGCAAAGAAAAGAGACAAAAATATATACCAAGAAAGAAAGAATGGATGAAATGATATGATTTGTTTTGTTTTTTAAGGTTTTCTTTTTTGGGTTTTTTATGATCTTTTGCTTTTTGGGTTTTGCATTGCGAAAGAAAGTTTGCCACATAATATTATTGGGAAAATATGCATCCTTTATTGAAATCAGAATCATGGTTTTGACATAGACCTTTTTTACATAAGATCTCTAATTACCCCAGGGTCTAAGGGTAAAAGAGTTGGTTTCGAGAATTACTCTGAGGCAGTCTTAAAAACTTCAGGAACTACTTCAGCAATCCAGTTCTTCAGCTCAGCACTGGGGCAAATCTTGGACGGATATTTGTTTTCCATTCCTTCCTCGTCTGTAATGACATTAATGCTCAAATTCTCAAAAACCTCGCATAACTCACTCTTTCCTTTCTCCTCCTTATCAAAGCGGGCATTAGGGTCTAGAAGTCCTCTAGCTCTGAAAGCGTCACTTAAGGGAGGGTACGTCATTGGCTCCCACTTGATTTCTTCTTCCTTTAGCTTTGTTTTCATGCTTTCCCACTACCTCTTGGTCTCAACTCTCTTTTGCCATTTATTGGGCCTAAATCCCAAACCAAATCGGTCACTCTTTGCTGGGATTACCACATGATAAAGCTTTCCCTAATTTCCTTCTTTAGCTTCCTCTCCTTCCCTTCCAAAGGAAATTTCCTCTGTCGCACATATATTCATTTTGTCCTTAACATCTCCCTTCTCGAAGAACATAAGTTCCTTGCTATCAATCTTGGCTTGGACCATCTGTTTAAACTCTAAGCAACAGTGAATCTCATGTCTTTCAACTTCGTGGCACTCTTAGTAAGGTTTATCATCATCCTTCTTCTTCCGGTTCTCTTCCCTTAACATCCCAATCGCAACTAACTGAGCCCATACCGACTTCATGGGTGCCTTAATTTCCTCAACATATTCCTTGATCACTCTCTTTTCTTCCTCAAGCACGATATACACCTCTGTCTTCCTCAAGCACGATATTCACCTCTGTCTTCTGGTGGTTCGACAAAGAGTTAATCTAAGTCATCCATTTCCCTCATCTAAAGATCCAGAAAACGTGTAAAACTTAAAGAGTTTTACATTGTCACTCATCCAACGATCCAAAAAATGTGTAAAACTTAAAGAGTTTTACATTGTGTAAGTTGATCCTCTCTCTCCCTCCACTCTCTCTCTCTCTCTCTTTCATTCCCTCTCTCTTCTCTCTTTCTCTCTCTCTTCCCCCTCTCTCCCCTCCTTTCTCTCTCCTCCCCCTCTCTCTCCCTCCCTCTCCCCCTCTTTCTCCATCCCCCCCTCTCTCTCTCCCTCCCTCTCCCTTTCCCTCTCTCTCTCCCTCCCCCATCCCCCTCTCTCTCTCCCTCCCTCATCTCTCTTTCTCCCTCTCCCTCTCCCTCTCTCTCTCCCTCCCTCTCCCTCTCTCCCCCCTCCCTCCCTCTTTCTCTCTCTCTCTCTCTCTCTCTCTCTCTCTCTCTCTCTCTCTCTCTCTCTCCCCTCTCTCTCTCTCTCTCTCTCTCTCTCCCTCTTATGAAAATACTTGGCAAAATGACAAAAGATGCCCCAACGTTTGCATATTTTGTCATTTGACTCTTTATTTTATTTTTTTGGTGTAAAGAATACCCCAACATTTCAATTGGTCCAAATATAGCCCTCGCTGGATGGAAATCGCTAATCAACTAACGGTCAATGGCTGATGCTGATTGGACATGCCACATGTTAAGATCCACTAAAATAGCAGCATTTTATTCCTTCAATTTTAAGCACAACAGATTCACCACATGTCACCATTAGGTTCAATCACTTTGTCATCATGATGTTCGACCACCTATCACCATCAGGAAGTATATGACAAAATATTATTTTTAAATGTGATGTGGCATTAGATTTGCCACATGTCACCATCAGGTTCAATCACATGTCATCATGATATTTGGTCATATGTCATTATGACAAAATATTTTTTTTTAAATGTGACATGGCATATGCCACGTCGGCGGTTCTTAACACGTGACAAATCTAGTTAGCATCAACCATTAACCGTTAGTTGATTGGCGGTTTCCATCCAACGAGGGACATATATGGACCAAATTGAAACGTTGGGGTGTTCTTTGCTCCAAAAAAATAGGGGGCCAAATAAAAAAACATGCAAACGTTGGGGGCATCTTTTGTCATTTTGCCAAAATACTTTGATACACAAGGCTTGGTTTACACAAGCCTTTTAATTTTAGCGTGTAGAGTTTTAGGTTAGGGTTTAGGGTTTAGGGTGTAAAATCTAAGGTTTATGGTTAAAATAGGTTTTAGGGTGCTAGGGCTTGGGATTTAGGTTTTAAATTTTATAGAAGGGTTGTGTAATTTTTTTACACAACTTATGCATCAAAATATAACACACACACGCGCAGACACATATATAGAATTTATATCAAATATACTTGTGGTGGAAACTTTTAGTTTCCACAAGCGCCTTAGTTTTAGGGTTTAGATACTTAGTTTATGGTGTAGGGTTTAGGGCTTTAGGTGTAGGGGTTTAGAATTTAGGGGTAATGATTAGAATTTAGGGTTTAGAGGTTAGGGTTTAGGGTAATATTTTGAGGATTTAAGTTTTAACCTATAAACCCTAAATTCTAAACCCTAAACCCTAAGTTCTATTTACAATCTCTAAATTCTAAACTACTAACGCTAAACTCCTAAACCATGTCCTCTGAATTGAGTCCTTAAACCCTAAAATTAAGGCGCTTGTGGAAACTAAAAGTTTCCACCGCCAGTGTATCATATATATATATATATATAAGTTGTTATTATTATTATTATTATTATTATTATTATTATTATTATTATTATTTGTAATGCCCTCATTGTACTATTACTTTGTAATTTTAAAATTTGTCTTTTTATAAAATCTCGTATCCGTTTTTGTATCCGTATTAGTGCGCAATATAGGAGAAACAATAGAGGAAATGATGCAAAGCTAAGGCACTAGGAGAAATGGGAAAAAGAGGTGTTGAGAATGGAGGATCATCGTTTCGTGATTTGAATGCTTGCATAGAAGAACTAAGCTTGCAACCCCGTTGAATCATATTTGTACTTGCGTAGTTCGTTGGAGTTTGTTTTGCATTGGATTGATAAATATGTTCAACATATTAACAGGAATGCAAATAATCTGAGAATTCATAAGGATCCATTGCCAGGACCCCGGAGTTTGTTGCTTAGTGCTGTCATGTCTTATGATGTGTTTTAGGCTGTTTTAGCTTACTTTTATCATTAAAAAAAACTGGTTTACTATTTCCGATTGGTTTGATTCGGTTAAAAAGTATTACCAACTTTATTTGATTTGATCCCGTAATTGTTTTTCTCTTTGTTCCTTCTACTCCCATTGCTGTGTAGCCTCGTTTTTTTTATCTCCAATAAAAGGCAATGCTTCTTTGTAGTTTTGTTCTGGTTAGAAGTGTTTATGGGTCGGGTTTAAAATATAAGCCTCAAATTTTATCTAAACCTATCCATATTTATAAATGACTAACTACAAATAATTTAATAAATTTAATCTTAATAATTTAAAATTTTATCAGTGAAGTGATTGTCTCTACTAGCAAGTGACGTTACAATTATAATGGTTTCGACAGCTCTGATTATAAGTATTAGAGATTAAAAGAAACAAATTTTAGTTTAAGAGGGTGCTTAATTCGTTTCTTCTGTACTCTCACCTGCTATATAGTAATATTCATTGCTAAATAAATACTTGGATATCTACAAAATCAAAGGTTAGGAGTAGCAAAATAAGGAAAATTCTTAAGAAAGCAGCAGACTATAAGAATAATAGAGTAAAATGGCAGCAGCAGTAGATCTCAATGGATTTTGGTACCCGCTCCCTAGTTAACTTCTATTTAACTAAGTGGGGAGTTCCAAAGCATATACTTCTCTTACTTGTAAATGTGGCGATCTAGCAGACCTTTCTCCTTTATTGCATGCAGCAACTGATCAATAGAATCCGGTCTCGAAGTGGAAGAAACAGTTGTAACCAGTTTGCTGAATATAGCTTGTAATGTTGAAGATGAGGTTTCTCGAACTCGTTGTATGTGGTTAATCGCAAATTGAATCTCATTAGCGTCAGCTAACCATTTCAGCATAACAACATGGGTATCTGAATGTGCTATATCAGAATTTAGAACACACAACAACTTAGAAGCAACAAGAAACTGACCTGCAAGAACCATACCGTACTTGTGTTAATTTTGATTGAGAAACTAACAAAGGAAAAGAAGCCAAATTCAAGAAACAGATGAAAGCCCGTCAGTTCTAAATGAATATGGAACGTAACCTTTTCTGCAGAGCTGCACGGCAAAAGTGCTCAATATTGTTTGTGCAAGCCTCACATCCTGTTCAACAGATTTATTGAAGATTTCAAAAGAAGATTTAAAATCTGATTCTTCACAAAGTCCTTCAAGAAGGGTTGTATAAGTCATAGCATCTGGTGTTACCCCTTTCTCCATCATACGATGAAAAAGATGCACAGCCTCTTTAACTTCGCCTATCCGTGAGAGCTTTCCAATGAGGATATTGTAAGTACTCAAATTTCCGGGGCACCCATTTGCAAACATTTCATCCCATAACCTTTTGGCAGGACGCACTAAATCTTCTCTACAACATGCTTCCATGAGATGATTGTAAAATAAGACATTTGGGGCTAAACCCTTTGTCTTCATCTCCTGAAGAACCTTATAAGCCTCTCTTAATCTCCCAGCCCTGCACAAGAATGAAACCATCACATTATAACTCTCCAAATCCGAGAAATAACCATGAGAAGACAAAACTTGGTAAACTTCCCACAATTCATCACCCTTGCTATGCTTGCATAAATTCTTACTCAAATTACTCAAGGTTGACAAAGTGGGCAAACTCCCTTTCTCAACCATATGATTCAAGAACATGAGTGCTGAACCAGGATTTATCCTCGAAACTGATCCTATCAATGCATTCAAAACATCATCTTCAATAGGAAAATTCCCACTTACAATAGCTTCACCTAAATCCCTTGCTTCACTTATCCGTTTCTCCATAATCAGCCCTAAGATAAACTCCCTATAATCATTACTCCTTGGAGCCACTCCTAGCTTTCTCTTCTTCTTCAAAACCAACTCCCTCTCAGCCACATTGTTAGTCATTGTGAATGCTTCAGCTACAATCCTATAAGCTATAAAATCCGGTTTGCAATCTCTACTCCTCAACTCATCCAATACCCCAAAAGCCTCTGATTCTCTTGATGAGAAACAAAGTCCGTGAACTATCAAAACTGCGATAATTGATCCATTAACATCCCAAGCACTCCTCTTTTTAACTTCATCTATCAAACTTAAAACTTTATTCAATTCACCATTTTTACACAGACTCCAAATAAACAAACCAAACCCGAGTGTATTAAAAACAATACCCTTTTGAGACATTTCATCAAACACTTTATGGGAATCAGCAAAGTACCCATCCGAAACCAAGGCAGCCAAAAGCGAGTTACATAACTCGGGTCCAAGTTCTGGACTCAACGAATTGATTTCATTAAAAACCCGGAATGCGTTCTGGGTTTTCTTTCCTTTAATCAAAGAACTAATTATAAATCGATAAATCGAGGAATCAAGAGAGAGTTTCTGAGCTTTGACTTGCTTTAAAATAGTTTCGATGGCATTGAATTGGCGGGAAGAAAATAGAGAATTGAGAATTGACTGATAGGAGATTGAATCGTGGGAAAATCCAGGTTTCTGAGACGCCCAATTGAAGAAGCCGAGAGCGAGAGAATGATGAGTGGAGGGGAGCGAGTCGATGACTCGGGAAACAAGTGACGGACTCAGTGAGTCACGACAACCAATTCGGTGAAGTGCCTTTTCGAGAGACGGAGTCCAAGTCGGATTTGGGACTGTGTGGTTGGATGCGGAGATCAATGCCCGGCTTATTCTAGTTGCTATGTCAGTCACTGGTCTCATGACTCAGTCACGAAAGAGTTGCAATCGGAAGATGCTAGATTGCTAGTGAGAGTAGTCGGGTTTTCTTTGGTAAACTACTTATTTGGCACCCAATGTTTTCTCGTAGTTCTGTTTTGGTCACTCAACTCCTTTTGCAAAAGATTTTGGCCACTCAACTCTTTTTGCAAAATCATATTTAAGAATACGTTTTGTTTCTTTCTATTTTGGTACTTTGCTGGTGTGTTTTTGTTAAAATTTACTAAAAATGATGACATGATAATTTTAGTTCCTAAATTTATACATTTATCAATTTGGTTCTAATATGAAACTATCTAATAATAAATTTAATCCTCAATATTTAAACTTTTATCAATTTGATTAGGGATGTTCAAACGGTCGGTTAAACCGAATTAACCGACCAAATCAAACTAATTCGGTTAAACGGTCGGCCACCGAACTTTGTTCGATCGGTGAGTGGTTAAATTTTTTTAAAAAGTTCGGTTAACGGTTAATTCAGTTCGAAATAGGTTAATTAACCGAATTACCCGAAATATAATAAATATTAAATATACTATATTTATATATATTATTATTAAGCCCAAACCCAAACGTAGAAACTTGTATGGGGTATCATTTTTAGAGATGATCTCATGAACAATGTTTTTTACACTGAATTGTGTTTGAACCTTGCATGTTCTCTCGTCTCTACACAAAATGAAAATCAAAACAGCTTCTTGTTGCTGTAAATATCTTCTTTTGTACTCTGTTCGTTGATATAATTCGTCACCGTTAATAAACAATAAAGTACATCCATAATGTTGAAAAGTATGGTAATACACCACTGTAAATAATAGTAAATGTTGAAGAGTATGGTAATACACCACTGTAAATAGTAGTAAAAAGGCTATTAGTAGTAAACAATAAACAATGTCTTATACCGGTGTAAGTCAGTTTTTTAATTTACTAAACAATCAACATTGTCTTACACCGTGTAAATTAATTATTTAATTTACTAAATAATCAACATTGTCTTACACCGATGTAAGTCAATTCTTTAATTTGCTAAACAATCAACACTATCTTACACCGGTGTAAACCCCAGATCTTTAATTTACTAAACAATCAACAATGTCTTATACCGGTGTAAATTAGTTCTTTAATTTACTAATAATTTCAGTTAATTCGAAAATCGTCCAAATTAAATGAAATTTATTCGGTTCGGTTAATATATTTCGAAAAAAGTTCGGTTCGATTAACAGTTAAAGATTTAAAAAGTTCAGTTAATTCGATTTTGAGTAATTCGGTTCGACGACTGACCGAATTAACCGTTTGAACACCCCTAAATTTGATTATTCTATGTTCTGTCTCTTGAGAAATTACCGACGGCTGTCGCTCATTGACGCCACCAAGTTGCCATTCAGGTTCTTTTTATAATAGCAAGGGATGTCAGGTTGCCTTCCTTTCTTTTCTATTATTTTTTGACGATCTAGTTCACCTAAAGCGAGTTATCATCGTCGACGTCATGAACCACCATCATACTTCGATGTTTTCTTGACCATCAACGAAGCTATCGCGCTTTTCTTCTTTCCTCTCTCGCTTCCTCAATCCCTAGAACTATCCTTGGAATCCAAAAAATTGAACTTTGGTCTTTCGGACTTCCACTCTCTTATTTACAGTTCCAACCATCAGATCGTGGTATGCTAGAGATATGTTATTCTTTTCTTCCAACATAAGTTTCTCACCATCTAAATTGATCGTTTGTTTGTCGAAAAACCGACCAAGGATAAGTAATTTCTCATTCTTTCTTCGTTGTTATCTTTGTTTCCTGACTTATTTGGTTTTGTTTGAGTTTTTTTAAGATTAATGGCCAATGTGTGGTGATTTAAGGGTAAAGGGATGGTTCGAGCTAGATGATGAAGAAATAGAGGTGGGTGTGGGTTGACAGGCGGTGGTGGAGATTGCTAGATGTAATGAGGTAGCTTGTGTTGGATTGAGTTGGTGGTGAATGGTGTTCAAGGTTTAGAATGAGAGTGGGAATTGTTAAAATGTAAATGTTTTGAGACTAACATTGCTATTATATTGTGCTATGTTATCATTTTCGTTAAATATTAACGGCAGGGTACTAAAATATAAACAAAATGTAATGTTAAGCATAATTTTGTCAAAAAAATAATTGCATACCCAAAACAAAAACACAAGAAAAGAAGAGATACCGAATAGGTAATTTACCCCGTTTATCATAAGAAAAACATTCTTATTAGAAAAACAGAAACATTCTCAACTACTTTGTTTAGGATTTCTGGAACACTGATTATAGATCAAGAGTCAGACCAAAAAATTTGGAAGAATGAAGTCTTAAAACCCAACACAACATCAAAAAAATAATCAAGAAAATGCCAAAAACAAACCAAATTTGAAATAAACAGTTTAATGATATTTTGTAATAATTAAATAATAAATTTATCATTATGTAACAACTACATAGTTTAATAACTATTTATAACAATTAATATGTTACTTTAGTTGTTCAGCCAGCTCTTATTAAGTTGATAATGACATTTAATGGATTCGTGTCCATTTAGTAACAGTTAATCCAACATAAGAAAAACATCCTTATTAGAAAAACAGAAATATTCTCAACTACTTTGTTTAGGACTTCTGAAATACTGATTATAGATTAAAGGTCAGACCAAAAAATTTGGAAGAATGAAGTCTTAAAACCCAACACAACATCAAAAAAAAATCAAGAAAATGCCAAAACAAACCAAATTTGAAATAAATAGTTTAATGATATTTTTAATAATTAAATAATAAATTTATCATTATGTAACAACTACATAGTTTAATAACTATTTTATAACAATTAATATGTTACTTTAGTTGTTCAGCCAACTCCTATTAAGTTGATAATGACATTTAATGGCTTCGTGTCCATTTAGTAACAAAATTTAAAGTTCAATACTTGTTTTATAATTTTTAAAAATGTAGTGACCAAAACAAATATTTTAGGATAGTTTAATGACCATTTGTGAACATTATCCTTAAAAACTTGGTAAAGCTTTGTTCTCTCTCTTGTATAACTTTTAATGAAAGGGTAAATTACTGGAATTGTCACTTATGTTTAGTAAGTATACACTTTTGGTGACCGATTTTTAAATTTGACCGTTGTGGTCACTTACGTTTTCGATTTGTAAACTTATGGTCATTGAGACATTTTTTACTGTTAAACGTTAACGAGAGGCTGATCTGGCAGTGGAAAAAAAATTCATGTGGGTCAAAGCAGATTTGTCTCTAACTCTTCTTGTCTTGCCAGCTCTAGCCGAGAGATCCGCTACTCATCCGCTCCAGCATTCCTCTAACATCTACTATGTTCTTGTGCATGCACCACAAAACACTACATTTCTCATTAAAAGCACCAAAATATATAACATTTAAGCACATTCAGTGTAACTCTCGATCTACGTGCAAACTATTGCAATCTAACCTAAATACAACTAAATGAGCTTGAAAACATGCAAAAGTCAAGTAAAAAAGGTATGCAAAATAAGATATCTACACAGTGATTAAATATCCCTAAACTTTAATTGTTGCTTGTCCTTTAAGCAATGCTAAAAACAAGTATAAAAGCAGTAAACGACCCATAGTTCCCAAGGTTCCAACTAAACTATGATTACAAGTTTTCCAAGACATGCTGCAGCAATAATTCATTCCTCGACTATTTTGATGAGATGCAATACATTAGAGCTTACAGTTTGGTTTCAAGGATCAATTCTACCGTAGATGTAATGGGTGCTATGTCACATGCATTCATCACTTAATGATCTTAGAAAAAAATTTAAGGATTGCTTTCTATTATTGCCTCTTCACTTTCATTCTCTTTTTAAGCACAATGTTGCACTCCCCTTCATTTTTTTAAGTTTAAAAACTGTATAAATAGGGCTTCAGTTTATCACAACTATAACACCCCGAAAAATAGGCTAGAAGATTCAGGTGAATTACCGGGATCGATTTGAAATTTTGGGTTAGGCTTTAGCTAATTAATTAATTTCAAAATATAATTTGGGTAATTAAATTAATTTCCGATAAATTTATTGTGACAACTATTTGTGAAAAATATATTTAATAAGTTTCATAAAAGATGAAATTGAGCTTGAATAATTTTAATTGGGTTGTTTTAATATTAATTAAGTGGTGACTATTTTACAAAAGGATGTAAAATATTAATAATGGCAATTTTGTAAAAGGACCTAAAGTGATAGTTTTATGAGATTATTTGACTCATTTATTAAATAAGGATTTTATTACCTATTTCTAACTAGAATTTTTTAAGACGGTTATTATTTTCTCAAGAAAGAAAGTTATGTCAAAACTTATCTATCTTTTTCTCTCAAGATTCTCTCAATCATCATTTTAGTTTTCTTGAATTTTCTTATCCATTTTCTATTAATTTTCTTTCTAAATCATTTTTAATCAATAGCCACACAACAGATTTTGGTTTCTCTTATCTTGTTCAAGGGATTTCACGTTGAAAGATTGGAGGAGCAATCTTCATTTTCAATTTTTAATTTATTTGGGTAAGCTTTGATTTTCTAATGATCTCTTAAATGTTTTGTGTTGATTTCCTATCAATTTTATTGTTTTGGTGGCCATGTGCGATCTCTACCTTGTATATGAATTCTTGTTTATTTGTTTCTTGGAATGTTCGTGGGCTAGGAAAATTCGAAAAGAAAGCGTCCGTGAAGAAAACTATAGCCAGGTGCCAAGCTAAAATGTATTTTCTTCAAGAATCGAAATCGAGGAGCATTGATGATAAGTTTATTGGGTAAATTATTGGGAATGCTTCATTTAGAAACTAGGCCTTCTCTCCTTCTTGTGGTTCGGCTGAGGGCATCATATCTTTGTGGGATTCTTCTTTTTTCAATTGCGAAAATAAGATTGTTAGCTCTAATTTCATTACTCTAGTTGGGATGATCATTTCGCTAAATTTTAGGTGTGCTCTCATCAATATTTACGCTCCTAATGATATGAATGATAGGCATGTTATCTTTGTCGAATTAAGGGATCTTCTCGCCAGCCTTAATATTCTGACTATTATTGGTGAGGACTTCAACACTGTTCGCTTCGCTGATGAGAAAATTGGAGCCTCTTTAAACCTTAGGTATTTAGAGGATTTCTTAGATTTTATTGACTCCTTATCCCTCATTGATCTTCCTCTCCATAGAGGGAAGTTTACGTGGTCTAATTTTAGGGAAGAACCTACTTTTTTCCGGCTGGACAGATTTTTGGTATCTCCTAATATTTTACTGCTCTGGTCCGATTTGGTACAATCTATGTTGCCAAAATCTTTATTGGATCATAATCCGATATCCTTGTCTATCGTTGAGAAGCTTTGGGGGCCTAAACCATTTAAGTGGTTCGAATGGTGGGCAGATGATAGAAATTGTGCTAAGATAATTCATAAAGCATGTGAGGATTCTAAGGGTAGAGGCATTGGGAATTTATTGAAAATTGCAAAGAAGCTTCTAAGGGCTGGCTCTCTTCTAAAAATCCAAGAGTTAAAGAGTCAATCATTGAGCTGGAAAGGTAGTGTTTCAACATAGAACAAGCTATTTATAATGGTGCGGATGATCCTTTGTTGCAATCGTCCCTCTTAGATGCCCGCTCTAAACTCTGGGCTAGCTATAGAAGAGAAGATAAGGAGTGGCTCCAAAAATCTCGGCTTAAATGGTTTGAGGCAGGGGATAGGAATACCAAGTTCTTTCATCTAGTGGCTTCTACTAGGCTTCGGACTAATAGTGTGGTTAGCTTAAAAGTGGGTGATGATGTCCTCCTTAATCTTGCCCTTATTAAGAGTGAAATCAAGAAACATTTCGAGAAAGTTTATAATGATTCAAGAACGATTCCTGTTAAGTCTTTCGATTGTGATCTTAAATATTTGAGCTCTTCACCGGCCTCCTCTTTATAAAAAATAGTTTACACCTAAAGAAATTTGGTCTGCATTATCCTCGCTTGATGACTCACGTGCCCCTGGCCCTGACGGTTTCAATATGGGGTTTCTCAAGCGTTTCTGGCCTCAACTCAAAGATGAAATTCTTTAATTTTTCTCATGTTTTCACAAGGAAGAAATCTCTGATTTTTCCTTTAACCAATCTTTTATTGTTCTTATCCTGAAATTTCAATCTCTGGAGTCGCTGGATGAATATAGACCGATTAGTTTGGTGGGAAGTGTCTATAAGTTGCTAGCCAAAGTTCTTGCTTCTAGGCTCAGTCAAGTTGCAGATGAAATCATCGGAGATACTCAATTAGCGTTTTGCTCGGGGATGCAAATTCTTGACTGCTCCCTCATCTCTAATGAAACTATAGATTTAGCTAAGCGGAGAGGTTCTGAAGCAGTTGTGTTCAAAGTGGATTTCCTTAAAGCCTATGATACTGTAAATCAGAATTTTTTGGTCTTTATTATGAGAAAAATAGGTTTGGGCAAAATGTGGTATGACTGGATTTCTTCGTGTATTTATTTAGCATCCATCTCAATCCTGGTTAATGGCTCTCCTACTCGATCTTTTTCCATTCTTCATGGATTACGCCAAGGTTGTCCCTTTCTCCATTGCTTTTCAACATAGTCGTTGAAGCTCTGAGTTCGATGCTATCCAAAGCTGCTATGTCTGGTTTCTTTAGTGGAATCAAAATTGGAGATTCCTCGGTCGAAGTTACTCACCTCTAATTCGTAGATGATTTAATCCTCTTTTGTGGGGCTAGTGAGATTCAGATTAGAAATGCCATCAGAATTCTAAAAAGTTTTGAAATTGCGTCAGGGCTTAGACTAAATCCCAAGAAATTGAAGCTCGTCGGGGTTAATGTTGAATATTCTTTGGTTTCTCATTAGGCCTCATCGTTCCATTGCAACAACGAAAATCTCCCCTGCTCTTACCTCGACCTTCCTTTGGGTCACAACAGAAATTCAACGCAACTATGGTCTCCTATTGTGGAAAAAAAATTAGAAAGAAGTTTGCTGGATGGAAATCAAATTTGATATATTTTGGAGGTCGCTTAACACTGGTAAAATATGTCCTTTCTAATCTTCCTATTTATTTTATATCAATTCTCCCTATGCCGAAGTCTATTAGTTCTCTCCTGGCAAGGCTTATTGCTAAGTTTCTTTGGGGATCTATGGACCATAAAGTAATTCATTAGATTAGTTGGGATTATATGTGCCTTTCGAGATGCTGCGGCGGTTTAGGGATGTTTCAGCTGAGTTCCAAGAATCACGTTCTTCTAAATAAATGACATTGGCGGTATGGGTCTGAACCCAATAACATTTGGCGAAAGGTTGTGGCTACTAAATACGAACCCTCTTCTACATCATTGCTCCCATCTAATTTGAGACCATCCAACAAATCTTGGATTTGGCGTAACATCATCTCGCCCCTTTCAGCTCAAGATGACATGTTTTTTAATAACATCAAATTTTTCCTTGGTGATGGTAAGCGTATTTCCTTCTGGATGGATCCTTGGGCAGGTTTGATCGTTCTGAAAGTTTCATTTCCTCGGATTTATGATCTTTTGGTTCGAAAGATTGGTGCAATGGTTGATTTTGGTTCGATAGTGGACGATTCTTGGCACTGGAATATTCAATTTTGTAGGAATTTATTTGGATGGGAATTGGATGTGTGGAGTGAGTTTGTTTCAGTTATCAATAGTTGTCGTCCTGGCCTCCTCCAATCTAATAGCACTCGTTGGCTAGCTTCCTCTCAAGGCGCTTATAGCTCTAAATCTTACTGCAATATGCTGACTGTTAATTATCCAGGAAGGGACTCAATTTGGAAGTGTGTTTGGGCTAATCTAGCCCCGTTTAAGGTAGAAGCTTTTGTTTGGAAAGCTATCATTGGAAAGATTCCTTCCAAGATTGAGTTATCCAAGCGTGGTTGCCTTCCTTCGCAATCTCTATGTTGCCCTTTGTGTTCAACTGAGCTGGAATCGGATTCACACATTTTTTGTCACTGTATTATTTCTTGGAACGTTTGGCAGAGATGGTTTAATATCTGGGGCATTAATTGGGTTATGCCTAAGGATCTTAGGAATTTTTTTTCTATTTGGATTGATTGTCCTAACCCCCTTGCTTCTTTTCAGATCTAGTTGCTTAGTTTTTTCAGCTTCACTTGGTCCATTTGGCTTTTCAGGAACGAGGTAATTTTTAAGAGGAAGGCAATCAATGTTAATCAGCTCTTCGATTTATGCATTATGCGTCTTGGCTGGTGGTGCAAAGCAAAATGGCCCAATGCCATCCCTTGTATCAATGATTTCATCCGTGATCCGGTTGTTGTTAGGTTGCTTGAAAGTATCAGTTTTATTCGCCCCCATTGTAAATGGTCTCCCCCTCCTGATGACTGCTTGGAGTTTAGTGTGGATGGTGCGGTTAATGAAAGCTTTGGTGAAGTCGGTGTAGATGGAATCCTTCGCAATTCTCAGAATGTTACTTTTATTTCTTTCTCAAAATCTATTGGTATTCTTGATTCGATGACTGCGAAACTGCTTGCGATTAAAGAGACTTGTTGTCTTTAAAAAGCGTCCCATTGGCCCTTCTCGTTTAAACTTTTTATTGAAAGTGATAGTAAACTTGCTGTCGAATGGAATCTCAAGCCACATGTTGCCCCTGCTGTTTTTAAAGTTCTTATATCAGAGATTATTCTTATCTGCGAAAATTTTGATTGGTCTATTCAACATATATCAAGAGAGTGTAATATTGTTGCTGATAGCTTGGCTAAAAGGAAGATTTCTAGAGCTTCTGATATGTTGTTTGTGAAGTCAAGCGTCTGAGTTCCTGCTATGATTGTTGCAGCTTGGGAGTGGCTTATTCGTCGTTCAAGTCCTTAGTCGATTTTGAGTTCAAAGGCCCTCTACTGTTAGTTTCTTGCGTTTTCCTATGTGGACTGTATTTCACATTTTAGTTCGTATCTTGCAGAAGTATTTTGCTTCAAACCAAGTTGTGGAGTTGCGCCAGTGCCTAGGTGGGTCTGTCTTGCTTCATTTTTGCTTGCGTTGAATTTGTGCTTGGTTTTGCCATGCTTTTGATTTTGGTAAAGCTTGGTTCGAGGCATTAAGTGAAGTTTGGGTACCCTTTTAAGGGCTTATGATTGTTTTGGTTGTACCCATTTTGGCATATATATAATGTACTCTTTTTCTTTCATCTAGGATTAGGAAAGTTTTTTAATGAGGCTCATATCTATGCTTTGCTCTATATGAAGCCTACTCAATAAAATCATATAATATTTATCTTTCAAAAAAATTTTATTGTCTTTTGATGTTAAAATGAATTTTAATGGATTAATTTAATTTCTAGATGCTAAAGAGTGAATCATGATTTGATAGATAAAATTTAAATGTTTTAATTGAATTGTGATTTATTCTTATGGGTTAATATGAATCTATTCGCAGTTTTATGAAATTGATTCCGAAATTAATTTAATTGGTTGAATTCAAATTTAAATTCTTAGATAGAATATTTGGTAGAATGGTTGATTGAAGTGTTTGATCATATATTAGTGTGCATTGATTGTGTTCGATGATTTTCCTGTAAGGGTTTATCGGGGAAATATTCGGCAAAGGAGTGGACAGGGGCGCACTGTTGCTGTGTGAACTTGGCAGTGGTTAATTTAATTGGGCGCATCACTGTTGACTCTCCGTCAACACATTGATTGTATGAAGTGTTGAGAGGACACTTGTTAGTTGATTATATGGTACCAAAAATTCTCGTTAGTTGATTATACATCTAACTGATGATTGAGTTGTGATGGTACCCGGTTGTGGTCGTACCTTAATTCTGGTTGAGATAGTATGAAGTGTTGAGAGGACACTTGTTGAATCTGTGTATGATGTAATATTTTGTAAAGTGAGACTTGATTTATGATCACTTGAAAGTCAACATAATTGATAATGTATCATGTTGATGGATTATGTTGTATAATGTGATTTATACATGTGATGCTCCTTAAGCTTTGCTATTGGAAGAATAAGCATGCAGAGGCTTAAGTTGAGGTTTGCATAATAGTAATGCTAAAAATCCATGAAACATGTTTAGCATGTGATTTAATATGCATGTTTTGGAAATATAAAAGAAACATGAGACTTGTGAAAAATAGTTTGATGCATAAGGTTGTTATGCTTGATTCGTTATTGGAAACAAACGTGAAAATGCTTTGAGATGATTAAGCATGATTTATATAAATGTCTTAACAATGAAAGGATCATTATGGAAGCATGAAGTATATGTTTGAATAAGCTTGTTCTATTTAAATGCTTTGGAAAAGAGGTGTTTGACTTGCTTAAATATGGTTTTTAATAATGGTTTTAGTTTCAAAAATGCATTGACGTTTTACCCTTTTTGAGCGCACTCACTAGGCATTACATGCTTACGCTCTCTTTCCTTCTGTCAATGCAGCGAGTTAAGTAAATGTGGGGGTCGTGGTTCGAGGCAAGAAGCGATTCCAAGATAATCGTATTTAAAGAGTATGTTTATGGCAACATTATTATTTATAACAAGGCAATGTGGGTAAAATAGTGGAATGAATAGTTTTATTTAAGATATGATAACTTGCTTGATTTTATATTACGTTAGTTGATGATTGTATTTAACGATGAAGATGTTGGTATTATTATTTTAATGCTTTGCATACTTGATAGTTATGATCTGATGATTTAAATGGTTTAAATAATGATTGGATGAATTGTCTGTGTTCTAAGAGTACATATGGTCACATGCTTTAATTTCTTAAAGGTAAAGTACACTAGTGGTCACTAAACTTTTAGGGCATGTTCATTTTAGTCACCAAACTTTTAAATTTTTCATTGAGCTCACCCAACTTTTAGTTCGCTTTCATTTTGATCACTCTCGTTACTTACCGTTATAAAACACTGACATGAGACATTAACTATTTTCTTCCTTAATAAAATAATATTTTTATGAGTCCCACTACTAATTAAACCAGACAAACCTTCTTTTTCTTTCTTTCTTTCGTCTTCTTCTTCAGAGCCCGATAGGACGTTCGCACATAACTTCTACTCTCCTGCAACAGTTCACCGTTTACACTAACCAAAACTTCGAAAGCACAGTTTTGGTTGTTCTCACTTTTTTATTCTTGATTGGCACTCTAACCTAAAACCAGCAGTAAGAAATGACAATATCAAAACTACTCCCTATTTTCAAACACAAAAAATAGGAATATAGACCATCCTCGATTGTGAGCATTTGTTTACCCTTATTGATCTAAAAGCTCGAGGGAACACGAGAACCTGGTAGATGTTGAAATTGTATTCCAATCTTGTCTACGACACCGTCTTAGGAATTCATTAGAAAAAAATCATTAAGCAAAACCAACAGGAAGATTAGATTATGCAAATGAGAAAAATATATACAACAAATAAAGAGTAGGAAACTGCTGATCAGAAAGATTCAAGAATAGAAAATTGGGGAATCCTGCAAATGACCAGGAGACAACAATTCTTGACAAGTCATAAAATGTTTCCAATTTTTAAAGGACCATAGCTACATATTTATGTCCGAACATGTGTATCGTATAAAAGAAACTGAAGGGTCCAAGCCATATATCGAAATACAGATCTTTGAAACAGAAAAGTCAGACGGAAGAATAAGTAGTAACTAAAAAGGGAAGCAAAACCATGTCATTTCTGAACCTTACATAACAAAGAAAGTTTATCTCATTAAATATTATCTTACAATTTAGAGATATGGGTTTTTTAGATGCCAAAAACCAGAGACAAAAACTACCTTAACTTCCCACCTACCAAGATACAATGTCTCATCTAACCTAAAAACATCAAAATAGAATTTGCAAATTTTCATTCTCAATTTTTTACCTGTTTTAGAGATTTGGAGAAGAAGAAGCGGGAGAAGGTTCACGCGGTTTAATCAGTAGTGGGACTCACAAAATATATTATTTTATTAAGATAGAAAGAAAGTAAATGTTCGTTTGAATTGATATTTTGCAAACACGCTTTTAATGTAACTAATTTCTGTATGAAACTTTTATAAACATGTTAGTCCCTACATTTTGGCTGTTTTACGATTTAGTCCTTAATTTCGTATTTTACTAAATTGGATGCTTATTTGTTTTCCGTTGGAGCTAAAATTGGACATGCTGCCACGAAATATGACTAATTAATAATTGGTAACTTGAAACCAGTGTAAGTTCCTGCAAATATTCAGATTTACATTTTTGTCCCTATAATGCTTGTTTTTGCAGTTGAGTGCTTTATCGATGTTCGTTTTGAATGAAAATTGAACCACTGCTTGTACGAACACCTTAAGTCTTAATAATGCATCTAGACAAGTAAAAGAAAAAAAATGGACTATAATTCGAGTAAGATAGTTTAGGTTTGCTTCGACAAACCCAATGTGATCTTCTTGATTCGGTTCTATCGTCTAGGTCGGGTCAAGGGGGTTATAACAACTACTCTTCAGACTTGAGGATGGGGTGGAGCAAACAGCCTATCCTCGAGCCCTACATGTAGAGTCATCCTGTGAATACTTTCATTCACTCTTATGCAGTACTACTATTCTTACAAGGGAAAGTTAAATGGAGCAAACACAACTCACCTAGTGTACTGAGGCAGCAAGATGCATAGAAGAGTAACCCTCAACAATTTAGATAATGTTATCGAGTTTCAATTAATTTTCATTATTTTCTCTATTTTTTCTAGGAGTTTTTAAGCCTTTAGTATGCTACATTGAGCATTCAGTTCATTCACATTAATTCGCGCATTGGCATCAGAGAATCGACCTAGAATTTCCCTAAGGCTTCTTAAGCTTTTAGAAGGCATGCAACATGTGTTTTAAGGGCTACAGGAAATTCAACACTAAGTTTAAAACATGAAAGATCTTAACACATTGTGAAACATTAAGCATAGATTAATCATAGGAAATCATGATCAACGCAGTAGCAATTTCAAAATCAATGGAATCATAGCAAAGGGAACCAAAATAAACATATTAGACTATTTACAGGCTTAAAAAATTTGTTTTTTAAATGTTAACTAATATATACATGGGATAGTACTCCTCCAAACTTGAGAAAAGCATTTTCCCCAATTCAAAAAAGAAACAAGAAAAAATAAAAAGAAAAGAAAAGCATGCATATGCAATATGAAAAACTAAACTAAAATTAAAACTAAAAAGAAAAGAAAAGAAAAACTAGCCTAAGGAGTTACTGGGGATGCAACAGCTTCAATATCTAGTCGCCTTTTTCTTTGGTTCTAGGTGATGGGTGGTGGCACATGTGTTGGGTACTTAATTGCACACACCTCAAAAGGAAACCATCCGAAAGGTACCTTGAGAACTTTGTCCCCTTCCCATTTTGGCACTCCAGCCTCCTAGCAGAATGCAGTGATGAGTATGGGGAAATGTAGTTCCCTATTCTTTCATCTGGACGTCACTCGCTCCAAAATGGCCCCATAAATAAGCTTGTAAGGATCAATCTCTCACCCATTGAGAATAGAGTGGAGGAGAAGCAATATTCGGCGGGGGAATGTAGTTTGATTTTTGGTGGGTAGGAGCCTTGTGTTGATGAACCTTGCCCAGAATTTAGTAGTTGAGGTGAGGTCCTGCCGTTGCACTGCCAAGTGTTGGACAACGTTATCTTCCATGTTGCTCTGGAAAGACAAAGGTCTTCTAGAACCCTGACATCTGTTGCGACAGTGGTGTTGGCTAAGAATCTTGAGTGAGCCCCCTCGGACTCCCTGAGATGGTATTGGCGGGCAATCAAGGTTACCGTAAACTCTACCTTGAAGCTGCGAACAAACACCCATCCATCGCCATGCTGGCCAAAGTGGGTATAGAAGTCTCAATATCGCCAACCCCTCTTCTAGAAGAATGTTCTGGTTCTACAGAGACTCGTACCTTCGCCAAAACTCTTCAGAATAAAGATGATTGCGGAGAGGCACATAAAGTTCTATGGAAGAGTCAAATTCATCGAAGTCTAAGAAAGAGTCAGAGGATGACTGGTGGAAAGGAGACGAAGGTGGACTGAGGTTTCTTCGTTGTTGTGCCATTGTGAGGGAAAGTTGGTTGATGAGAGGAAGTGTTAACCTTGCAAAAGGTTAACTTTTTACGCCTTTTTACTTAAGTTATTGTAAGGAATCAAGCCCATTTCATCTCATTTCATAGCATTTAGTTCATATAGTTGCATTTGGTGTTGCTTGTTTACTTTTCTTTGTTTATTTTCTTGAATGATGCTGGTTGTGAAGGTTTGGGTTGTTGTGGTGATGTGCAGGGAAATGAGGAGCAGAGCAGAGGCAGAATGCTACAGCATGTTGGATAGCATTTCTGGGCGCACTAGAGGACAAGGAAACGAGGACACTGTGCAGCCTGACACGTGAACCAATTAGCCAGTTGTGAGCCCACACGTGAAGGGAATATTCTCTTGGAATTTAGAGCACAAAACTCTAAGAGCCCCTACTATATAAAGGTCAAGACACACATATTAAAGAGAGAGTCGAAAAAGAGGATATTTTTGGGTGAGCTAAAAAAAGAAACGCGGCTCTTTTATTCATCTTCTTCGTGTGGTGTTCTCTATTGTTGAAGCTACAAGGAGTGTTCTTGTTCTCCTTTGAGGGAAGCAGCAAGCTTAAGCGGTTCACGACAGTCCAAGGAGACTTAGGAGTTTCTTTTACTCTAGTTGCTGCTGCTGTTTCATTTCTTATTTTTTATGATGGGTTATTTTAAACGAATGATTGTGGATGATATTTGCCCAGCCATTAACTAACTTTAATTGGCTTGGGCTTGTTATGGATGTTTATGTTTAAGTTTAAATGAATGTTTGGTTTGCTTCCTTATCCTTTACATGTTTTGTCCATTGTTTGGTTGCCTTAAACTTGTAAGAGCTTTCGAGAGTTAGCCTTAGTTTAGGTATTGGATAGCTTAATATTCGAGAGAGTTAGGCTTAGATCTATGAGGACAATGGGGGTTTGATGCTGAGAGGCGAAACTCTAACTCACCTTAGAGATAAGGATAGAATTTCAACGACTAAAAGGAGTAGAACTTCATCGATAAGTATCATGTTAGGGTTCACCCTGAGATATATTGCCTTAGCATTCTGGCTGTTTGGTTTCTTGCTAGAGATAGTTTAGAAAAATCTAAGTAAACTCTGTCGAGGATGTTGTGGGTAAGGTAGTTCTAGATATTCTTTAGGGTTAGACATAGAAGTCCTTAGCAAGCCCAACCTATAATTCCATTAGAGAGTTTCGTACGTGTGAAAAGACCCTTGAAATATCCTTGTTTTGGTTCGGTCTTACGTTTTTTTGTTTGGTATCGCATTTCTTATCATGTTCCCAATTGCCATCACATTTATTCACCTGTTTCCAATTGCTAGTTCATTTATGTTTCAGTCTTTACCTTTGTTCTTAAACTTAACTTGAAATACCTTCAATCTCTGTGGAGACGATACTCACTCATCACTTTACTACTTGCCTCGACGTGTATACTTGCACTATTTGCGTATCATTTGTAGTACACCGTTGTTGAGTGGATCGAAAGATCGATATATACCAAGAGGGGGGTGAATTGGAAATTTAAAGTTTGTGTGGTGGAAATTGCTAATTAAAAAGATTGACAAGGGATTTTAGAGTGGTTCAAGTTCCAAATGAACTCTAAATCCACTACCTTAGCTTCACTAAGGATTTGCAACAATTCCACTAATTGCTCTTCCCCTTTTCTAGGCTAAGGAGGCAACCCTTACAATTTCGGTTAAATTTTCTACCCAAAATTTAACCCAATCCTCAAAACAAGGTAACAAAGAAATTGATGGCTAATAGAGTATCTCTCAATACAAATTGTAGCCCAATTACAAGCACTCAACCCAATTGAACAAGATAAGAATGAAAATTACAATTGGGGTTTCTAGACAATATGGGATTTTTGCACAATTGCTTGGATTTGATGTATAGATGTTTTCTTGAGGATCAATAGTTGTTGCTGGAGCTTTTGGAGGTCTTTTTTATACCTTCTCATTGATTTCTAGTCGTTTGGGTGGTTGGGAACATAAATGGAGCCGTTGGAACCCTCTCTTACCACCATAAATGCACTTCTGCAGCTATCCGTATCGGTACACGGGAAGCCGTATCGATACATGTCTCAGAAAAGAAAAAGCCGTTGTGTGCAATTAATAAGGGGCATCGATACGCACGTAAGCGTATCGGTACGGGGTATCGAAACGGTAAAGGCCGTATCGATACCTTTTTCTCAACTAAACTCACTGTCGATTTCCGTATCGGTACGAGGGTTTTGCGTATCGATACGGGTCAACGACTATTTTAAAATTCGGTTACCAAACAACTGACACCAACGGTCAAAATATTTAAATCGACTTGATTTAAAAATTTATTAAAACCGTATCGATACGAGGGTTTGCCGTATCGGTACGCCATTCAAACTCTTTAGACTTTTACGAAGGGGCGTATCGATACAGGTGAAGAGCGTATCGATACGAGTTCCGACAGTGGCCAACTTTGGTAAAAAGGTATCGATACGGATGGAAGCGTATCGATACACCTGGACGTTTTTCAATAGTTTGGCCTTGGAACACTTAGAAAATATTTTGAGTTTGAGTTTTTCAAATCAGTTTTAAAGTGTTGGTGATTTAAAACTTATTTAGGGACTTATAAAACAATTTTAAGTTTTTCAAATTGATCCTTAAAGATTTAATTATATCAAAATCAAACATAGGTTTTACAATCTCCCCCTTTTTGATATAACAAAACTAAAACTTAAAATTTTTGACACTTTGAAAAACTTTGTAAAGTTAACTCCCCCTTAATATAAGCTTGGTAACTTTTGAGTTGAAATCAAAATTTTTGAAAGTGTTGTGAGCTAGTTTCTCTCCCCCTTTTTGTTAGATCAAAAATATTGAGACAATAGATAAGTGCATAAACATAGGCAAAGGTATAAATAAGCAACATAAATATTATTGATCATAGCATCAAATTTAAAATCCAAACAAAAGCAGAAAATCAAAGCATATGTTTAAACATAAAGCAAACTTAGTCCTAAGAACATAAATCAAAGATGCATAAAATAGAAAATCCTAAATGATATGCATGAGATGCAAGAAGAAATGTCTAGGCATCGTCTTCGCCGTCTTCATCATCTTCATCATCAACTCCCATTGGCTCATTATCCCTCATTCTATTGCGTCACTCATCATGGAAAGCAGAGATGGAAATATTCAAAGAATTGTGACCGCTTTCAAGAGATGTGAGGCGATTCTCCATGCCCGTCATCCTTGTATCAAAAGTCGTTTCAAGGGCGGTTAGACGATTTCCCATGCTCGTGCGCAACCCGGTAAATTGCTCATTGAGATATGTCATGAGAGCATCCATGGAGGGTTGTGGAGCTTGAGGAGCTTGAGGTTCTTCAAATACGGCGGCGGCCTCGGGTGGTAGCTCAGCAAGACGTACCCATTCACCATTAAAATATTGGAACTTTGCCCGTGCAAGAGATCACTCATCAATGGGATCGGTGAGGGGAGTTGGGTAGTCAAAAGAGCAATCAATATCCTTTTTAACAAAGAAATAACTTAAGGTCGTACCATATGTAAAGGAGGTGACGAGAGTTGTGTGACGATTTTGCACAAGATAGACGATTTCCCCGAACATGATTCGAGCAAGATTTGGGCGCTTTCGCTCATGGAAGCAACGGATCCAAAAATCATCCACTTGACGGATGGTAGAATATTTTCCTCCGGAGGGACGAAACCACCAAGACACCATCAAATGGAGGATCCGATCTTGAGCTTTTAGGGCGGTGACAGAGCCACTAAGAACATGCCCTAAAGCATTCTCATCTTCAAGGCCTTCATCCTCTAATTTAAAAACTTCACAAATAGATTTGACATCAAGGATGATTTTCATTCCCATGAGATAAGAACTAATGGCAACAACTTCCCCATTGCGAGTAATACATTTGGCATTAGTGTAGAAAATCAAAACCAAAAGACGATAATAAAAACCGGGAATAGATATGAAATCCATGAAATTCCAACGTCGAAACAAAGGAAGATATTCAAATTTAAAACGCTCATAATCGAGAAAAGGAATGGATATTACCCTTTCCGCACGAATCTTATAATTCTCCAATTGACAAAAATAAGTGAGACCCGTGGGACTTTCAAAGGATTGTTCATAGATGGAAGTGTAGTTCGGACGAGCAATCGCTCCAAGAGTGGATGATTCACCGGTTTGAGAAACCCTTGATCGCTTCCTCGATTCCTTTGGTGCCACGATCTAAAAGAGAAATCATGCATAAAAATTTCTTCAATTTTGGTTAAGAACCAAGGTAAAAAAAAATTGAAAAGAAAAAAAAGATTTGAAGAAAAAGAAATTTTGAAGAACAAAAGTTTTGATTAAAAAGAATGAATCAAAAACAAAATAGAAAAAAAAAATTGAAAAAGAAAGAAATTTTACCTTGGTAGAAACTTGAGAGATTGAAGAAAAATTCTAGCACAATTGTGATGAGAGAGAGCTTAAAGCTTTGCTTGATTCAAAAACTCTTTTAGATTTTGTGTTGTGGTGTGAAAATATGAGGGAGGAAGAGCCCTTTTATAGGCAAAAACGGCTAGGGTTTTTAGGTTTTGAAGAGTTTTAATTTTGGTAAAAGTTGAACACATTAAAAGCCAAATTTAAAGCTGTCCGCGCAATCGAGTATCGATACGCCTGAAGGTGTATCGATACGGGGGTAGAATCGTCATTTCCGCAAAAATGCCCGTTGGAGAGTCGTATCGAAACAGATGAGATCCGTATCAAAACGACCCGTATTAATACGGGTTTAATCATATCGATACCCGTTTAAGCAAAATGAATTCTGGGAATCTGAATGAAGAACACGTATCGATACGCGTAGATCCGTATCGATACCATATGCCTAGAAATGCATATTTAGTTCTAAGAACAACCATAGGCTCGAATTTAACATCTCCTAAGTGTATGCAAATGATGAATGAACAGTTCTAAGCATATTTTAATAGAAGCATACTCCCCCTAACTATAGGCATGGATGAAATTAGGAGTCTAAACACATAAACATGGCATTTCACAAGATCAAGCAAATTTAAGCACAAAAGAGGTCCTAAAAGGTCAAGATAGGCTAGCTAGACCTAACTCTCTCCTAAGGGACCAAAAACGCTCTTTGTCTAAAGGTTTTGTAAATATGTCCGCTAATTGATTTAAGGTGTCTACATACTCTATAACCACATCTTCTTTAAGGACATGATCTCTAATGAAATGATGCCTTATTTCTATGTGTTTGGTTCTAGAGTGTTGGATGAGATTTTTTGTTAGACATATAGCACTAGTGTTGTCACTTTTTAGGGGTATGGTTTCAACTTTAATTCCATAATCTAAGAGTTGTTGCTTCATCCAAAGGACTTGAGCACAACAACTCCCTAAGGATATGTACTCGGCTTCGGTGGTAGATAAGGCTACACTATTTTGTTTCTTAGAGAACCAAGATATGAGCATACTACCTAGGAATTGACAAGTTCCCAAAGTACTTTTCCTATCGATTTTGCAACCCCCATAATCCGCATCCGAATAAGCATGAAGGTTGAAGGTAGAGTCTCTAGGGTTCTAAAGACCTAAACAAGGAGTATCTCTAAGGTACCTAAAGATTCTTTTAACGGCTATAAGGTGAGACTCTCTAGGACTAGCTTGAAACCTAGCACACAAGCAAACACTAAACAAGATATCTGGTCTACTTGTGGTAAGGTAAAACAATGATCCAATCATAGAACAGTAAAGCTTAGAGTCAACACACTTACCTCCTTCATCTTTGTCAAGCTTTGTAGATGAGCTCATAGGTGTGGCTTGAGGCTTTGCATTCTCCAAGCCAAACTTCTTGAGCATATCCTTTATGTACTTTGCTTGATTGATGAAGGTGTCATCCTTCTTTTGCTTGATTTGGAGTCCCAAAAAGAATGAGAGCTACTAAGATGTCATCAACATAAATTTGAACTACTAAGATGTCATTTTTATACATTTTTATAAAAAGTGTAGTGTCCACCTTACCTTTTTCAAATCCTTTTTCAATTAAAAAGTTTGAAAGTCTTTCATACCAAGCTCTAGGAGCTTGTTTTAAACCATAAAGAGCTTTGGTGAGTTTGAAAACATGATTTGGAAATTTTGAGTCTTCAAAACCCGGTGGTTGTTCCACATACACTTCTTCATTTATAAAACCATTTAAAAAAGCGCTTTTAACATCCATTTGAAAAATCTTGAAATTATGATAACATGCATATGCAAGCAACATCCTAATGGCTTCCATTTTAGCTACGGGTGCATAGGTTTCATCAAAATCTATTCCCTCTTCTTGAGTGTAACCTTGTGCTACTAGTCTAGCTTTATTTCTTACAATGTTACCACTCTCATCTAGCTTGTTCCTAAAGACCCATTTAGTTCCTATGGTAGATTGATTACTAGGCTTATCAACTAATGTCCAAACGTTACTTCTCTCAAATTGATTTAACTCTTCTTGCATAGCCATAATCCAAAAGTCATCTTTCAATGCTTCTTTAGTATTCTTAGGCTCTATGCATGAGATAAATGCAACATGATTCATTAATCTAAGAGAAGATCGAGTGGTTACCCCCTTGGATGGATCACCCAAGATTTCACCATCTTTGACATAGTTCAACTCCCTTGGGTAGCTCACTTCCTTTTCCTCAAGAGCCAAGTCCTTCAAGGCTTCAAGAGGTGGATCTTGTGTGTCCTCTTCTTTCGTTGGAATCTCATCCTCCTTTGAAGATTGTCCTCCATCAAAGGCATTTATGATTCCTACATCATCATCATCACAAGAATCCTTCCTAGGAAGGAGGTTATCATCGAATACAACATGAATAGATTCTTCTACTACTAAAGTTCTTTTGTTAAATACTCGATAGGCTTTAGAGGTTAAAGAGTAACCTATGAAAATAGCTTCATCACTTTTTGCTTCAAATTTACCTAAGTTGTCTTTTCCATTATTTAAAACAAAACACTTGCAACCAAAAGGGTGAAAATAGCTAATGTTAGGCTTTTTAGATTTTAAAATCTCATAAGGTGTTTTATTTAAAATTGGCCTAATCATTACTCGATTTACAATATACCAAGCGGTGTTTGTGGCTTCCGCCCAAAAATATTTAGGTAAATTGTTTTCACAAAGCATAGTTCTAGCCATTTCTTGCAAAGTTCTATTTTTCCTCTCAACTACCCCATTTTGTTGAGGAGTTCGAGGAGCCGAAAAATTATGGCTAATACCATTTTCATTTAAAAAATTTTCAAACCCTAAATTTTGAAACTCGGTTCCATGATCACTTCTAATATGTGAAATTTTAAGCTCAAAATCATTTTGGGTTAGTTTTGAAAATGTGATGAATTTTTCCAAAGCCTCATCTTTAGTACTTAAAAATAGAACCCTAGTAAATCTAGAAAAATCATCAACAAGTACAAAAGCATAAGACTTACCACCCAAGCTCATAGTCCTAATTGGCCCAAATAAATCCATATGGATAAGTTGTAAACATCTACTAGTAGAAACATCATTAATGGATTTAAAGGAAGACTTATGTTGTTTACCCTTAGAGCATGCATCACAAATTTTATCATTTGAAAATTTTATCTTGGGTAAACCTCTAACTAGATTAAGGGAGACTAGTTTTTCTAAAACACTTATGCTAGCATGTCCTAGTTTCCTATGCCACAACCATGCATCATTTTCATTTTGTGCAATTAAGCATGCATGAGATGTATGAATGTCATCTAGATGCACCATGTATATGTTCCCTATGCGATGACCTATGAGCATAATATTATTAGATTTAATGTCTACAATTTTGCATCCATTTTTATCAAATAAAACATTAAATCCTTTATCACACAATTGACTTATGCTTAATAAATTGTGTTTAAAACCATCGACATACAAGACATTTTCAATGAGAATAGTAGAGTGATTACCTATGGAGCCAATACCTTTAATGTGGCCTTTGGAGTTGTCACCAAATGTCACTACTCCTCCACTTTTTGGCTTTAGATCCATGAATCTACTCTTGTCTCCGGTCATATGCCTTGAGCATCCACTATCAAGGTACCATGAGTTTTGACTTTGTGCTTTGGCCTTGTAGCAATGCTCCCCCTACAAACAAAGATATTAAGCTTTTGTTTTTGGTACCCAAATCATTTTGGGTCCATGAGTGTTAGCTCCAAAACCTTGGTTCCCTTAGGAATCCAAGATGACATAACAATAATATTATTAGATTTTACAAGTTCCTTAGGAACCCATACACTTCTAATTCTTTTAGCTCTACTATGTCTAGGGAGGCTACCTTGTTTGTAGTAGTTAGTCCTTTTCTTAGGTTGGTTTGTTCTAGAGGATTCACCTATTTCATGCTTGACACTACCAACATTTTTAAAGGACTTTTTGAGCTCATTTAGCTCATCCAACACCTTTTGGTGTTCACTATTACATTGAGACAAAAGATTATTAAGGTCAACATTTTCATCTTGAAAGAATTTTAGTTCATCTTTTAACCCTAATATCTTTTTCTCAAATTTTGAATTAGCTTGAGTGAGTGAGTCATTTTTCTCATTTAGTTCCAAAATAATCTTTTTGTTCCTAATGACCGACTCTTTATACTTCTCAACTAATTCATCATAGACCTCTTGTAACTCATCATATGCATCATTCAATTCCTCATATGTAAAATCTAAAGTAGATGAGTTAGAGGTTACCATGGAGGAATCTTCCTCAAGTGCCATGAGGCAAAGGTTAGCCACTTCTTGTTCGTCATCCTCCGATGACTCCTCATCACTCCAAGTAGCAAGCTTGGCTTTGAGCTTCTTCTTCTTCTCAAAGCCCTTCTTCTTGAGTTGAGGGCACTCCGAACGTATGTGGCCGAGTTGTTTGCACTCAAAGCAAATGATTGGATCCCTTGCTTCTTCTTTGTTCTTGCTTTTGAAGTCCATCTTTGTTTGGATTTTTCTTCCCCGGTTGGACCTCATAAAATGCGAGAATCGTTTGGCTATCATAGCCAATTCTTCTAGTTCATCCTCCTCACTAGAAGAGCTCTCTTCATGTTGTGAAGCTTTGAGAGCTATTCCCATCTTCTTCTTCTTCTCAACCTCAAGCTTCTCTACTCTTTTCTCTTCTTTCTTCTTCTCTTCTTCCCTTCCTTGCTTCATGATTTCATGAGTAAGGAGAGAACCCACAAGCTCATCAAGCTTTAAAGTTTTCAAATTCTTAGCTTCAATGATAGCGGTTCTCTTCCCATCCCAAGATTCGGGAAGTGAATAGAGTAGCTTCCGGACAAGCTTGTCTTCCGATATGATTTCTCCAAAACCCTTGAGCCCATTGACAATAGTGGAGAACCAATCAAACATCTTGGACACCGTCTCATCGGGCTCTATCTTGAAATTCTCATAACTAAGATTGAGAATTCCAATCTTAGTTTCTTTAACAACATTGGTGCCCTCGTAGGTAGTCTCAAGAGTGTCCCACACTTCTTTGGCACTCTCGATGGATGAAACCTTAGAATAGATGTCCGGACCGAATGAACAAAAAAGCATGTGGAGAGCTTTGTCATTTACTTGAATCTTTTTCCTTTCTTCTTCACTCATCTCCATCTTTTTCTTCAAGACCATCTTGCATTCACCATCTTGCTTCAATGGAATATAAGGGCCATATTCAATGACATCCCACACTAAGTAGTCATTTGACTTGATGAAGAGACGCATTCTATTCTTCCAAAAAGAATAGTTATCACCATTTAAGAATGGAGGCTTTGTAGTGGATTGAGACTCATACATGCCCGAATCGGAGGTTGAAGCCATCTCTTGATATTTGATGATCACACTCTTCCAAGGAACTCCTCTGGTGGTTGTTAATCCTCAAAGAGGTAGGCTCTGATACCAATTATTGAGTGGATCGAAAGATCGATATGAACCAAGAGGGGGGGTGAATTGGAAATTTAAATTTTGTGTGGTGGAAATTGCAAATTAAAAAGATTGACAAGGGATTTTAGAGTGGTTCAAGTTCCAAATGAACTCTACATCCACTACCTTAGCATCACTAAGGATTTGCAACAATTCCACTAATTGCTCTTCCCCTTTTCTAGGCTAAGGAGGCAACCCTTACAACTTCGGTTAAATTTTCTACCCAAAATTTAACCCAATCCTCACAACAAGGTAACAAAGAAATTGATGGCTAATAGAGTATCTCTCAATACAAATTGTAGCCCAATTACAAGCACTCAACCCAATTGAACAAGATAAGAATGAAAATTACAATTGGGGTTTCTAGACAATATGGGATTTTTGCACAATTGCTTGGATTTGATGTATAGATGTTTTCTTGAGGATCAATAGTTGTTGCTGGAGCTTTTGGAGGTCTCTTTTATACCTTCTCATTGATTTCTAGCCGTTTGGGTGGTTGGGAACATAAATGGAGCCGTTGGAACCCTCTCTTACCACCATAAATGCACTTCTGCAGCTATCCGTATCGGTACACGGGAAGCCGTATCGATACCTGTCTCAGAAAAGAAAGAGCCGTTGTGTGCAATTAATAAGGGGTATCGATACGCACGTAAGCGTATCGGTACGGGGTATCGAAACGGTAAAGGCCGTATCGATACCTTTTTCTCAACTAAACTCACTGTCGATTTCCGTATCGGTACGAGGGTTTTGCGTATCGATACGGGTCAACGACTATTTTAAAATTTGGTTACCAAACAACTGACACCAACGGTCAAAATATTTAAACCGACTTGATTTAAAAATTTATTAAAACCGTATTGATACGAGGGTTTGCCGTATCGGTACGCCATTCAAACTCTTTAGACTTTTACGAAGGGACGTATCGATACAGGTGAAGAGCGTATCGATACGAGTTCCGATAGTGGCCAACTTTGGTAAAAAGGTATCGATATGGATGGAAGCGTATCGATACACCTGGACGTTTTTCAATAGTTTGGCCTTGGAACACTTAGAAAATATTTTGAGTTTGAGTTTTTCAAATCAATTTTAAAGTGTTGGTGATTTAAAACTTATTTAGGGACTTATAAAACAATTTTAAGTTTTTCAAATTGATCCTTAAAGATTTAATTATATCAAAATCAAACATAGGTTTTACAACCGTTACATGCAACAAGTTTTTGGCGTCATTGCCAAGGATTGACAATTGGTCGTTTTAAGTTCAGAATTTGCACAATTTTTTCTTTTTGTATAGATTAACTAGTTTTTTGTGTTTATCTTTTTCAGGTGTTGTACTGGTGCATGACCCAAGGAAGACCGAACGAACCCATACTACCGTTAGTTCCTGAGATTGAACATCTTTTCCGAGAAAGAAGGCGATTATAACAAGCCTTAGAAGTCATGTATAGAGGTCGTAACCAAGGAGGTCAACAGGGCGATAATCCAAGAGAGTGGTTGAGTGGAGCACCTGCTGGTTTAATGGAGACATGGGTAGATCTATGCAAATGCTTTTTGCATCGATATAACCCACCCAACATGAACACCAAGCTAAGGAATGACATTGCTTCCTTTCGTCAAGCTGATGATGAATCGATGTATGAGTGTTGGGATAGATATAAGGGACTGCTTCGCAAATTTACGAATCATGGTTTTCAAGATTGGACGTAAGTTGAGTGTCAATGCTCCCACAATAATGATACTAGATGCTTTAGCAAATGGAACTTTTCTAGACAAGTCACCCGAGGAAGCATTCAATATCTTTGATAGAATAGCAAACAATAACTACCAATTTCCGTCTACTAGACTTGGAACGGGGAGAAAAACTCATGGGACACTCAAGCTTGAGGCCAATGACTCTGTTTCAGCTCAACTATAAGCCATTACGAACACGTTGAAGAACCTCTAACCTCCAAATGAGGTAAATTAAGTGAAGGTAGCGGCAACTACTTGTGTTCAATGTGATGGAAGTCACCATATGAGTGAATGTCCGAAAAACCACGAGTCTACCAACTATGTGGGGAACTACAATCAAAACAATAACAACCCCTACTCGAACACCTACAACCCAAGATGGCGTCAGCATCCAAATCTTTCATGGTGGGAACCAAGGAAACAACAATACTAGAAGCTCGAATCGGCAAAAAACATATTAAACCCCAAGGTTTTTAGCAGAATATACTATGGCAAAATGATAACAAGGGTTCAGCTTCTTCAGCGAACAACAACTCTTTGGAAGCTATTATTCGAGACTTTATGTCGTCCACAAAGACTCTACTTCATGATCATACAACATCGATCAAGAGCCAGGGTGCTTTGGAAACTCAAGTAGGTCAAATAGCATAAGCCCTACAAGTTCGACCTCATGGTAATTTGCCTAGTGATACTGAAGTTACTAAACCTCATGGTAAGGAACAATGTAGTGCACTCACTTTAAGGAGTGGTACTCAACTTAACAAGGAAGATAAGTTTGGGGGAAGAAGAAGGCTGAAGATTCCAACCCCAAAATTGTCCAAGAAGAACCCAAAATGCAAGAAGATTAATCCATTGAAAAGGATAAGAGTGAGGGCTCGACTAGTGAACCTGCTGATGGAAGATAGAGTTTTGCTACAGTAAAAGGGACCTCCACCAGTAGAGGAAGAAGTTAGACCCCCACCACCTTTCCCTCAAAGATTAAAGAAGCATAATGAAGATCTCCAGTTCAAGAAATTTGTAGATATCTTTGACCAGTTGTACACTAATGTCCCATTTTTAGAAGACATTGACCAAATGCCCACTTATGCGAAATTCCTTAAGGATATTGTCACCAAGAAGAGGAAGATTGAGAGGCTAGATACTTCTGCTACAGCAAGAGAATATTATTCTGTGCTGAGCAATCTGCCAGCTAAGCGGAATGATCCAGGCAGCTTCGCCATCCCTTGTTCAATATGTGATAACTAGTGTGAATCTAATGCCCAAGTCAGTGTTTATGAAGCTTGGTATGGGAAATGTTAGGCCTAACACCGTTATTTTGTAATTAGAGGACCGATCACACGTTCGTCTGGAAGGAAGAATAGAAGATGTTGTGGTGAAGGTGGGCAAATTTAGTTTCCCAACTGACTTCCTCATTCTTGATTGTGAAGCTGATGAGAATGCACTAATTATTTTGGGAAGACCATTCTTAGCTACCAGCCGGATCTTGATAGACTGTGAAAAGGGTGAGTTCACAATGCGAGTGGCTGATCAAAAGGTGACCATAAATGTGTTCAACACCCTCAAGTATGTGGATGAATATGAGGAGTGTCAATACATGGATGCTACAGCAGAAGATGAAGTTGCAGAATTTTGCTGCAGTAATTTTCTACAAATGGAGGATTATATGAAGTTCAATGAGGATGACAATTAGGACTTCGAGGAGGCTGAAGAGTTCAATGAACTTAAGGAGTTTCCAATGGAGGTGCAACAATCCAATCTGCTCTTAGCCAAACCAGGTATGCAATTCGAACCTTCAGATTTTTCTGAATTTACACCTCCAAAACCCTCACTTGACCATGCACCCACATTAGAATTAAAGCCTTTACCATCACACCTTAAATAAGCTTATTTGGGTTGCAATGAAACTTTGCATGTGATAATCTCCTCTAGTCTTACACCCAAGCAAGAGTCAAACTTGATAAATGTGTTAGCTTAATATAAAAAAGCTTTAGGTTTGACTATGGCTGCTTTGAAGGGTGTAAGCCCTACTATTTGTATGCACAAAATTCCGCTTGATGATTGCAACAACAACTCTATTGAACCCCAAAGAAGGCTTAATCTAGTCATGAAGAAGGTGGTGATGAAGGAGATCATCAAGTGGCTCGATGTTGAAGTTATTTACCCAATTTCCAACAGTTCTTGGGTAAGCCTAGTGCAATATGTGCCAAAGAAGGGAGGAATGACGTTGTAAGCAACGAGGACAATGAACTTTTACCAACAAGGACCGTCACAGGGTGGAGGATTTACATGGACTATTAGAAGTTTAACAAGGCAACCAAGAAGGACCATTTCCCCCTCCCATTCATCGATCAAATATTGGATCGATTGGCAGGCAAGGCCTTTTATTGTTTCCTCGATGGATACTCAGGGTACAATCAAATTTCTATAGCACCAAAGGATCAAGAGAAGACAACGTTCACATGCCTCTATGGCACTTACGCCTTTAGGAGGATGCCCTTTGGTCTTTGCAATGCTCTAGCTATTTTTCAGCGTTGCATGCTAGCCATCTTTTCGGATAGGGTTGAAGAGTTCTTGGAGATCTTCATGGTGATGATTTTTCAGCGTTGCATGCTCAAGAGATGTGAAGAAGCGGACTTGGTCCTCAATTGGGAGAATTGTCATTTTATGGTGGCCGAAGGGACTCTTCTTGGCCACAAGATCTCACAAAAAGGAATAGAGGTGGACAAGGCCAATGTTGACGTGATCGAAAAGCTACCTCCCCCAACCATCGTGAAAGGCATTCGAAGCTTTTTAGGCCATGCTAGCTTTTATAGGAGGTTCATCAAGGACTTCTCCAAGATCTTAAACCCATTGTGCACTTTGCTACAACAAAATCAGCCCTTCGTGTTTGATGATGCTTGCCACAACGCATTCAAGGAACTCAACGAAAAACTTATCTCAGCACCCATAGTTGTTCCACTAGATTGGACCTCACCATTCGAACTTACGTTGGATGCAAGTGACTATGCAGTGGGGGCAGCCCTTGGACAACGTAGAGGTAAAATTTTCCATGTTATTTATTATGCTAGCCGCACTCTAAATGATGCACAAATCAATTACACAACCACTCAAAAAAGAATAACTTGCTGTTGTGTTTTCCTTTGATAAGTTTAGAGCACACTTGATAGGCACTAAGGTCATTGTACATACCGATCATTCTGCTATTAAGTACTTAATGACTAAAAAGGATGCTAAACCTAGACTTATTAGGTGGATACTCCTCTTACAAGAGTTCGACTTATAGGTTATAGATAGAAAGGGTTGTGAAAATCAAGTTGCAGATCATCTTTCTAGCCTAGAAAACAAGGCTGAAAGTAAGGATAAACCAGAAATTAAGGAGGAATTCCCTGATGAGAAAATTTTATATGCTACAGCAATTCCATGGTATGCTGATATTGTTAACTTCCTCATTAGTGGTATTTTTTCTCCTGATTTGAATAGCCAGGGCCAAAAGAAATTCAAGCATGATGCACGATTCTACATTTGGGATGAGCTCTATTTGTTCAAGCAATGTGCGGACCAAATGATTAGGAGATGTGTCCCCGAAGAAGAACAGAGGGAGATCTTATTCCATTGCCATTCATCTTCGTATGGAGGCCATTTTGGAGGAGCTAGGACGGCTGCAAAGGTTCTACAATCAGGATTCTATTGGCCCACACTCTTTAAGGATGCGCATGAATTTTGCAAGACATGTGATAGATGCCAAAGAACGGGTAACATATCGTGAAGGCATGAAATGCCATTGCAATGCATTTTGGAGGTGGAGCTCTTTGATGTATGGGGAATAGATTTTATGGGACCATTCCTATCATCTTTTGGAGATCTATACATCCTATTAACCGTGGACTATGTGTCAAAATGGGTTGAAGCAATAGCTACACCAAGGAATGACTCCAAGACTATTTTGAAGTTTATTCACAAGAACATCTTCACAAGGTTTGGAGGCCCAAGAGCCATCATAAGTGATGAAGGCACTCATTTTGTCAACAAGCTTATTGCTAAGGCATTGCAGCGGTATGGAGTGAGGCATAAAATTGCTACGGCATACCACCCTCAGACCAATGACCAAGCTGAGATCTACAATCAAGAGATAAAACAAATTCTAGAGAAGGTGGTTAATCCTAAGCGGAAGGACTAGTCTCTAAGACTCGATGAAGCATTATGGGCTTATCGGACAGCTTTCAAAACACCCTTGGGAATATCTCCATTCAAGCTCGTCTATGGCAAGGCATGTCACCTTCTTGTGGAACTAGAACATAAGGCATATTGGACCATTAAAAAGCTCAATATGGATGCCTAAATGGCCAGAGAAAGAAGGTTGTTAGAGCTGAACGAAATGGATGAGTTTCGAGCCCAAGCTTATGAGAATGCCCACTTTTACAAGGAGAAAACAAAGAAGTGGCATGACAAGCATCTTTTGCCACGACATTTCTCTGAAGACCAACAAGTGCTTCTTTACAACTCACGGCTCAAGCTCTTCCCAGGAAAGTTGAAATCGCGATGGTCAGGCCCTTTCATAGTGCACAAGGTTTATCCTCATAGAGCAGTAGACATCAAGAAGCTTGATGATGACACAGTTTTTAAGGTTAACGGCCAAAGGCTGAAGGTTTACAATGGAGCTCCTATCTCGCGAGACAAATTTGCCATGCTTCTTCAGGATCCTTAAAGAGTTTGCATCTCTTTACCCTTACTATTTATGCTATAGCATTGCATGTTTTTATGTATATAAATAATTTAGTCTTTTTAGTAACTTATTCATTTATCTTACTTTATTCTATCCTCTTAATTTTATCCTATACTTGTCTTTATCGCCCAACATCTGAATTGTCCCCATGTTGCTGGTGGCGCGCTAGGGCCTTATGCATGAAAGCCAGATTTTTCCTATTAGGGTTAGGGTTGTTTTTATCTTATTAAGGGAAGAGTAAAATAGACAAAAAAGTCCTAGGTTTGGACAACAAGACAAGATCAACAAGGACAAGGTTCCTATAACCCTAGACCAAATTCATGGTTTGAGGGGATTCGATAAGGATGCTCCAAAAAAACATTGGAGGGTGGAGCCAAAACTATTGCTGCAGCAAGAATAACAACCCTTGTTGCCTCTGACAAACGCATGCAAGAGGAGATGGATGAGATGAAAGGAAGTCTGGCGACTTATTTCAAGTATGTCAAGGAAAGGGGCGCAGCTCTCAACTCTTATTTTAAGGAGATGTTTCCGCACATGGAGATCGATTTCCCACCCTTCCCCGATGAGTTGTTTCTGCCCAAAAAGGACCAGCTAGGCACAAAAGCTACACCAGTTACAAAGAAAACTACATCAAAACGCCCACCAACTACCCCGCATCGAGAACCTTCTCCGCACCAAACACCTGCTCCTGAACCAGCTACTGTCACTGTGCGACAAAGCCCTCGGATGGCGAGGCAAAGGAAAGGAAAAGCTCCCTTTATTACCCCGCCACCACAAGAAACCCCAGCCAAAGAGCATGTCCATGTTGAAAGTGACAGCAAAGAGATAGCTGAAGATGTTCCAGCATCACAACCTGCCCCGACTCTGGATGCTACAGCAAAACCAAGGAGTCGTCTGAAGCACACGGCAGGACGTGCATGGACTTCCCCATCTAATGACGATTCCGATGATGCTATCGATGACCAGCTAACTGAGAAAGATCCGCCCAACTGGCCAAACCGACAAAATGAGGCTGATGACCCAATTGTATCACTTAAGAAGAAGCCAAAGATCAAGCACAAAGCCACCAAGACAATAACACCAAAGTAGATTTTTATGAGGTAACTTGCATTTGCATTTGCATCTGCATTTTAGATTAGTTCATTTTATTTTTATGCTTTGAGGACACTGCATCTTCCAAGTTTGGGGGTGTTAGTGCCCATAGTTATACATTTTCATTAGCATTCAGTAATGAACAGATTTTTGCTATAGCATTTTGTTAGGTCAATGACAGTTCTATGAATAAATTGAGGATGTCTGATGATGAGAACTTAATTGTTATTGCTAAATTTGACTGAATGTTTATTACTCTTGAGATTTGTAGAACTGCCTATAGGACTTGATTCTCTGCTATGTAAGTGTTACACGATTGCTTGTTCTTTATGCTTATAGAGGTTAGATGATTTTTGGAAAAAGAACACTCGTATGCCTTAGATTAAAACACTCGTATGCCTTGGATTAAAAATGTATAGTAGTTTCTATTTCTGTTGAAGTATGAATAAATGCTAAAGCATAGCTAAGAGAGACAATCCGCTTTGAGTTGTTTTGCCTAGATTATGTACTTAAATAAATGGCAGCAACTCAAATGAGTGAATGAAAGTTGTCATGAGACTACTCTATCTACCAGCTCGGGGGTGAGATGTTTTCTCCATACTCATCTAGAGTTAGGGATAATAGTTGTGATGAGCTGTCACCCCTCAAAGCACAAAATAAAAAAAAAACTAGGGCAGACTTGAGAACTTAACCAATTATTTTATAACTATGTTAAGCTTGAAGAACATGTAGTCATCACACTTTCATTCCTTAGGATCTTGCTCTATAGGAGTAGTTCTTAAAATTGTAAGATGTCTTTCATGATTGAGCCTATTTGTTCTGAGGACTAAATTTTTGCCATAGCTTTGTCGTGATCTAATTTTATGATGTAGCATTTATCTTTTTGTTCATGCTCATTGCTCGAGGACAAGAAATAAATTAAGTTTGGGGTGTTAACCTTGGAAAGGGTAAACTTTTTACGCCTTTTTACTTAAGTTATTGTAAGTAATCAAGCTCATTTCATCTTATTTCATAGCATATAGTTGCATTTAGTTCATATAGTTGTATTTGGTGTTGCATGTTTAGTTTTATTTGTTTATTTGCTTGAATGATGCTGCTTGGGAATGTTTGGATTGTTGTGGTGATGTGCAGAGAAATGAGGAGCAGAGTAGGGCAGAGGCAAAATGCTACAGCATGTTGGATAGCATTTTTGGGGGCACTAGAGGACAAGGAGCCGATGACACTATGCAACCTGACACGTGAACCAATTCGCCAATTGTGAGCCCACATGTGAAGAGAATATTCCCTTGGAATTTAAGGCACAAAACCCTCGGAGCCCCCACTATATAAAGGACAAGACACCCAACTTAAAGAGAGAGCCGAAAAAGTGGATATTTTTGGGTGAGCTAAGAAAGAGAGAAAGGGGCTCCTTTCTTCATCTTCTTCGTGTGGTGTTCTCCATTATTAATGATACAAGGAGTGTTCTTGATGGCCTTTGAGAGAAGCAGCAAGCCTGAGCGGTTCACGGCAGTCCAACGCGGCTTGGGAGTTTCTTTTACTCTAGTTGCTTGTGTTGTTTCATTTCTTATTTTTTATGATGGGTTGTTTTAAACGAATGATTGCAGATGATATTTGCTCAGCCATGAATTAATTTTAAGTTGCTTGGGCTTGTTATGGATGTTTATGTTTAGATTTAAATGAATGTTTGTTTTGCTTCCTTATCCTTTACATGTTTTGTCCATTGTTTGGTTGCCCTAAACTTGTAAGAGCTTTCGAGAGCTAGCCTTAGTTTAGGTATTGGATAGCTTAATATTCGAGAGAGTTAGGCTTAGATCTACGTGGACAATGCGGGTTTGATGTTGAGAGGCAAAACCCTAACTCACCTTAGAGATAAGGATAGATTTTCAATGACTAAAAGGAGTAGAACTTCATCGATAAGTAGCTTGCTAGGTTTCAAGTTGAGAGGTATTGCCTTAGCATTCTGGTTGTTAGGTTTCTTGCTAGAGATAGTTTAGAAACATCTAAGTAAACTCTGTCAAGCATGTTGTAGGTAAGGTAGTTCTAGACATTGTTTAGGGTTAGACATAGAAGTCCTTAGCAAGCCCATCCTATCATTCCATTAGAGAGTTTCGTATGTGTGAAAGGACCCTTGAAATATCCTTGTTTTGGTTTTGTCTTACGTTGTTTGTTTGCTATCGCAATTCTTACGCTATTCCCAATTGCCATCACATTTATTCACTTGTTTCCAATTGCTAGTTCATTTATATTTCAGTCTTTAACTTTGTGCTTAAACTTAACTTGAAATACCTCCAATCCATGTATAAACAATACTCACTCATCACTTTACTACTTGCCTTGACATGTATACTTGCATTATTTGCGTATCATTCATAGTACACCCTTACACGCAACAGGAAGCTTGTAGGGTTTCTTCTGGAAGCGGATAGTTGCCAGGACGAACAAAGAAGTTTGAATTTCTAGTATGAGGGACTTGGGGATAAAAAATATGGAAGGTTTTAGAGGCAAAGGGTTTTAGAGTGATTGAGGGAAGTCATCATTTAATGGCGATGGTATTGTTTAGTGGGAAAGTGAAAATAGACAGCTTTTGGAATGGGGATGCGACGTGTGGCGGTTATTAGGGCGTGGTGAAGAGTAAGGTCTGAAGTGTTGAGGGTAAATATGGAACTCCCTCACAATTGATCATCAATCTCACCATCCTAGTTATCTTCCAAAAGTTTCCTTTCTCGGATCCTATGAGAACTTTCAACCATTTTGTCTTATTCTTGTGATAACTACCAAAGATTAATATAACAATAAATAAAACCTAAAACTAAAAGTAATAAAATTGTAGAAATTAAATTGCAGAAATAAAATACTGAGAATAAAAATGCATAAAAATAAAAAAGGATGAAACTGGATGCACTAGACATCCAGTAACGTGATTGAGGATTTGTCACGGTGGACCGATGCTCTTTTGTAGACCTTTAATCATTTCAGCACTTTTGCAAAATTTCTTAAGCACTTTTGCAAGATTTCTTAAGCACTTGTCAAGTAGGTCTTTGTGGGCAAAAAGGTCATCTATGAAGATTTCTAGAAAGTCATCCACCATGTCCAAAATTGTGGCCATCATACAATGCTGGAATGGTGAGCATTGCAAAGGCTATAGGGATTTTGGCAAAAAGAATAGATGCCATAAGGACAGTGAATGTCTTCTTCTCTTAGTCCTTCGGTGCAATCGCGATCTAGTTGTACCCGGAGTAACCGTCTAGGAAGCAATAGTAGAGTTTCCCGGTGAGCTTGTCAAGCATTTGGTCAATGAAGGCCAACATGTAGTGGTTCTGTTTCAGGGCTTTGGTCAGCTTCCAATCGGCAATCTAGATCGGTCATCTAATAATAGTTCTGGTCGAGAGGAGTTCATCGGCATCGTTCTTAATCATAGTCATGCCTCCTTTCTTTGGCACACACGGGATAAGACTCACCTAGGAACTATCAAAGATAGGGTAGATGATGTCGGCGTCAAGCCATTTGATGACCTCTTTCATCACCACAAACTTCATAATTGGATTGAGTCTCTGTTGTGCTTCTATCAAGTTGTTGTGATCATTTACAAGCAAAATCTTATGCATACACAAAGTAGGGCTTATACCCTTTAAGTCAGAAATAGTCCAACCAATAGCTTTCTTATGTTGAGATAAGACATGGAGCAATCTAGTTTCTTGGTTAGATGTTAAGCTAGAAGATATCGCAACATGCAATGTATTATTGTCCCCTAAATATGTTTATTTTAATTGTAGGAGAAGAGGTTTAAGATCAAGTATCGATGGGTGTTCTAATGAAAGATTGGGAGAATTCAACTCAACATAATTTAGATGTTTAAAAGACATACTTGGTCTGGTAAGTACAATATTAGATTTCTCGATCTCCACCGCACCTTCTTTCTCAGCTTCTTTCATAGCCTCGTCAAAGTCAGCTTGCTCCGCAACACTAAGCACATTGCTGCAGCATAGCTCGGGCAGACGTTCTTTAACTAAGGCTTCTTCATCTTGTACAAGTTGACATTCTTCATAGTCATCCACATACTTGATAGTGTTGAAGACATTAAGTGTGATCTTTTGGTCATTTATCTTCATAGTAAATTCACCATTTTCACAATCAATCACAATACGCCCAATGGCAAGGAATGATCTTCTCAAGATGATGAGAACATTCTCATTAGCATCAAAATCAAGGATGATAAAATCTGTCGGGAAGACAAATCTATCCACCTTAACTAAGACATCTTTAATTTTTCCCTTGGATCGGATTTGAAAACAATCGGCCAATTGAAGGATCACCGATGTAGGCTTAACTTTTACCATCTCTAATCTTGAAACACATATTTCGACATCAAGTTAACACTTGCACCGAGATCACATAGGGCACGACCAGAGTAGTGGTGGCCTATGGAGCATGGAATGGTAAAACAGCCATAGTTCTTCATCTTGGGTGGAAATCATTAGCACATCCACACATTCACCTGTCGTAGCAATAGTTTCAACTTCACCCACCATCCTTTTCTTAGTCACTATCTTTTTCAGAAACTTTGCATATATTGGCATTTGATCAATGGCCTTCAAGAATGAGACATTGACATGCAACTGTTTGAGCATATCTAGAAACTTCTAGAGCTGGACATCCTGTTTTTGAGCCTTCAATCATTGTGAGAATGGAGGTGATGGTCTGGGCTTATCATGTGGTTTACTGGATGCAATAGCATCCTTAGATTTGTCATTCTTGCCATCAGTAGCAAGGTCACTCATTGTCTCAGACACAGGAGTTGTTTCCTTAGGTGCAGGAGCATCGGTGGATGGCTTTCTTGGAGTGGAATCAACAAGGGAACCTCTCCCAAACTTGTCATCTTCCTTCAGTTGGGTGTCACTACGTAGTGTGATGCATTGCATTGTTCCGTATAGGCTTTAGTGACTTTAGTATCACTAGGTAAACCGCTGAGTGGTCGTATCTTCAATACTTGGGCGATCTGCCCAACCTGTGTGTTGAGATATTGATTTTGATATAACAAAGTGAAAAATGTTTTTGGACTAAATTCAAATATTGCAAAAATATTTCAAAGTCCACAAAACTTGGAAAATATGTTTGAAATGTTTTGACTTTGTTCCTATATCGAATACATCTTTTAAAGTCAATTTTTAGCCGGTTTTACAAGTTTTTAATGCAGGTTTCGAAACCCCCGATAAGTGGTTTCGAAACCAGTGAGGCAGTAAGGCCTGGAAACCAAACTTGGGAACAGGTTTCGAAACCCCCTTAAAGGTTTTGAAACCACCAGTTTTCAAACCACCTAGCTGGTTTCGAAACCCCCTGCCTGGTTTCAATACCAGGCACATGTAACGACTAGTTTTTCTTTTGAAAACCTCTAATGGTTTCAAAACCACTGTGCAGGTGAGCATTTAATGCTCGATTTCAATGACTCTCAACGGCTCCAAAACATCCCCAACCGCCATAAACAGCTAGTAGCTCATTCCAAACATAAAAGCAAGACTTGGGAGACTTGAAGATGGTTAGATACAATATCCAAGCTTCATGTTCAAGAGAAATAGCATTTAAGTCTTTTATTTTTCATTTCTCTTGTATATATTGTATAGATAGTGTTTTTCATTATTTTATTCTTTACACTCTTGTGAGCTTAATTCTTGTAAACACCCACCTTGTGAGGTTTTCACTGTTTACACAAATTACCTTATAAAAGGGAGAGGTTCTAGTTTAGCCTAAGGAAAAACTAGAGTGGTTCTATCTTAGCCATTGAAAAGACAGGGTTGTAAGGTTATCCCTTTGGCCTCAAAAGGAAGAATTCATAGTAGTGAATTGGGAAATCCTTAGTGGTGTGCTAAGGTAGTGGATGTAGACTCGGTTGAGTAGTCGAACCACTCTAAAATAAACGTGCAAATACTATCCACTATTTTTCGGTTTTAGCCAATTCATCTAAGGACCAAATACAACCCACTTGATGGTTTTTGGAGATCAATTCGAGTGTGCTACAACCCTAACACCATGTTTCCAAGGACTGTAAGGAAGCGATGTGATTCTGCATGATAGACTGTTGATTTTGCAACATAGCATGTTGTGTTGTAAGCATGTCACTATGGTTCTTTAAATGTGCTGCCTGGTCATGAATAATAACTCGGGTAGTTTCCATAAAATTTTGATAAGTGGAATCAAAAGAATTAGAATTGGAGTTAGAAGCTCTTTGATTCTGCCTCTGAGTCTTTTGTTGGAATCCAAGAGGTTCTGTTGTGGCAGTCTATCGCGCTCATGAATTACATGTTGTAAAACCTATGTTTGATTTTGATATAACAAAGTATTTTAAGGACTATATTGTAAAACTTGAAATGAATTTTTAAGTCCCTCTAAAGGTTTCAAATCAACAAGGCTTTGCTCTAGTTTGAAAAACTCAAACTCCAAAATATTTTCTAAGTGTTCCAAGGCCAAATTGCTCAAAATCGTCAATGCGTATCGATGCGCTTCTTACCGTATCGATACCTTTTTTACAAACTTGGCTACTGGAGAAATCCATTTCGATACGCCCCTTACCATATCGAAACAGGATATCAAAATAGATTGAATCTGTATCGATACGCCCTCTCTATAAAATCTCAAGGAGTTTGAATGTTGTACCGATATGATCACACTCGTATCGATACGATTTAAAAGGAATTTTTAAATTCGAAGCCCTAAATAATTTGACTGTTGTTTATCAGTTGGTAGGTAACAAACTTTTAAAGAGTTGGTTAATGTGTATCAATACGTTCTTACCTGTATCGATACGAATTCCTATAGTGAGCTTTGTAGGAAAAATTGCATCGATACGGTCTTACATGTATCGAAACGGTTCCCTAACCCGTACCGATACGCCTACACGCGTATCGATACGCTCCTCTTGTAATTGTGCAACGGCTCTTTCTTTTTTGAGATAGGTATCGATACGCCTCCCCGAGTACCAATACGGTAGGCTACAGAAGTGCATTTATGGTGGTAAGCGAGGGTTCCAACGGCTATAATCAATTCTGTAACCACCCAAACGGCTAGAATTAATGGAGAAGGTATAAAAACAAGTCATTTGAAGACCAGTAACAACTAATTGCATCCAAGAGAAACATCTACACAAAAAATCCAAGCTCAAGTGCCTAAATTCTTATTCTTGAAAAATCCAAAATTGTTTTTGAGTGCATTTCCTATCTTGTCTTTCAATTTGGGTTGAGTGCTTGTATTCAAAGGGGCAAATTTGTATTGTGAGATATCCTACTTGCCTTCAATTTCTTCATTGTAACCAAGTGAGGGTTTGATCAATTTTGGGTAGAAAATTGACCGGTATTGTAAAGGTTTCCTCCTAAGCCTAGAAAAGGGGAAGATCAATTAGTGAATTGTTGGAAAATCCTTAGTGGAAGCTAAGGTAGTGGATGTAGAGTTCATTTGGAACTTGAACCACTATAATTGCCTTGTTCTTCATTTGGAACATCTCCTACAAAATTTTAAAAGCCCAATTCACCCCCTCTTAGCTTTGATCAATCCCTTGATCCACTCAACAATTGATATTAGAGCCTACCTCTTTGAAGGATTAACAACCGAAAGAGGAGATTCTAGGATGTACCTCCGGCTCTAGCATGTACGAGTCTCAATCAGTCACCAAACAACCTTTCTTCAACGGAGACAATTATCCTTTTTGGAAGAACCGGATGCGTTTCTTCATAAAGTCTACTGATTATCTTTGTTGGGATGCTATAGAGGATGGTCCCATCATTCCGATGAAGAGAGGCGATGAAGGAAGACTTGTGCCGAAAAGAAAAATAGAAATGAGTGGAGATGATTGAAAGAAGATTCAAATCAACGACAAGGCTCTTCACATGCTATTCACGGTTGCTGTAACAATAAAGATTGAACTTTTTGCATATGACAATGCTAAAGTAAAAAAGATGATGTAAAATAATGTTGAAGCAAAACAGTGCAGAGAAAAATGAGATAACAATATGATAAACAGGTCCCCTTTCGTATGCGAAACTCACTATGGAATGACTAGCTGGGAATGATGGACAACCTAACTTAAGTTTCTTAAAAATACTAAGGCTCTTCAGCTATCTTCTATGCTAGGCGAGATTGACTAAGAGTGTTCCTAAACTATCTATAGCCAGGAAACTGGGAGTCAAAAATGCTACATCAATACCTCTTAACACTCTCCTACCCTTCACGAACTATCCTTTTTATCCCTTGAAACCTATCACTTATCTCTAAGGTAGGTTAGAGTCTGCCTCTCAACAGTCACTCCATTGCTTACGAGGGTTCTAAGGCTAGCTCTCTCAATTACTAACCCAAACACACACTTAAAGAACGACCAACTCTCAAAGGCGCTTAAGGTAGGGCCTGTCTCTCAAAGCACTTAAAACCCTAAGCTCTTACAACTTTAAGGAAATGAGAAATGCATAAGCAAAGCATAGAACATGATAAACACTGAAAAGGCCATAACATGCATTAAAAAGTACTCAAAATAAAATCATCCATCAAACCCAAGCCACCTAAAACAGTTCGTGGTTGGGCAATATCATTCAACGTATCATTGCGATAACATCACCAAATATAAAGATGTGAAAATGAAATGCTATATCGACATAAAGAAAGGTGAACTCCCTCTCCGCCATGGACTGCCCGACTGTCTTAGGCTCACCGCCTCTCTCGAGGTTGGTGAGGCCACTCCTTGGAGCTTCAACGATGGAGGACACCAAGCTGGAGAAGATGAAGGTGAAAAGTTCCCTCTTCTTTTCTCTCCCTTCCGCCTCTCTTTCACAACACAACCTTCACACTCTACCCCCTTTTTTTCCAAGCTTCTCTCCCCTTTATATAGTGGAGGCTTCTAGGGTTTGGTGCCCTAAAGATGCCTTGATAATCCCAAGGAATATCCATCGACAAGGTCTGCTACGAGGGGACAAGGAGGACAATCTGTAGGTGGGTACCGGCTGCTGCACATGTCAGATCGTCCTTTTCTGCATGTTCACATGCTTTTGCAGCTCACGTGTAGCTCACGTGCTAGCTAATATCTACTTCCATCATGCTATAGCAATTCCCGGCACCAGCTTTCTCTCTTGACTCCTTTCCTGTACACCATCAAAACCAAAACCAACCTTTCGAGCAGTACCCCTCAAGATGGACCAATAACTAGCAAAGATAAAGATGCACCCAGAAGAAGAAAATGCAACCTAAATGCAGTCTAAATGTTATGGTATGAACTCAAGAATAGTCAAATGCTATAGCAAAGATGTTTTATCATTTTTCAACCATCGTCAACGGGATAAAGGGACAAGAGATGTGAAGGAAACAAAGATTGGAATTCTCAATCTTAGTTATGACAATTTCAATGTAGAGCCCGACGGAATCGTATAAAAAATGTTTGATCATTTTTCAACCATCGTCAATGGGCTAAATGGTTTTGGAGAGATCATCCTGGAGGACAAGCTAGCTCGGAAGCTACTCTACTCTCTTCCCGATCTTGGGATGGGAAAAGAACTGCTATCATCGAGGCAAAGAACTTGAAGACATTAAAGCTTGATGAGCTAGTTGGTTCTCTCCTAACTCATTAAATCATGAAGCAAGGAAGGGAAGATGAAAAGAAGAAAGAAGAGTGGAGAAGCTTGAGGTAGACAAAAAGAAGAAGCTATGAGTGGCTCTCAATGCTTCTCTACATGAGGAGAGCACTTCTAGTGAGGATGAAAATCTTGAAGAATTGGCTATGATAGCCAAAAGATTCTCACGGTTTATGAGGTCCAACCGGGATAGAAGGTTTAAAAAAAGATGGAATTCAAGACCAAGAACAAAGAAGAAGAAAAGGATATGATCATATGGTATGAGTGCAAGAAGCCGGGTCATATTCATTCCGAGTGTCCTTAACTCAAGAAGAAGGGCAATGGTAAGAAGAAGAAGCTCAAAGCAAAGCTTGCTACTTGGAGTGATGATGAATTATCCGAGGATGAGGAACAAGAAGTGGCCAACCTTTGCCTCATGGCTCTTGAGGAGGATTCTTCTATGGTAACCTCTATCTCATCTACTTTTGATTTTACATATGATGAATTACATGAAGCATACGATGAGTTACAAGAGGTGTATGACGAGTTAGTTGAAAGTATAAGGAGTCTGTTTTGAAAAATAGAAAAGTCATTTCGAATTTGCATGCTAAAAATGATTTAATTTCTCAAGCTAACTTGGAATTTGAGAAAAAGATTTTAGGTCTACAAGATGAACTTGAATACTTTCAAAATGAAAATATAGATTTAAATAATCTTAATTCTCAATGTAAAATTGAACACCAAAAGGTGTTAGATGAGCTCAATGAGCTCAAAAAGTCTTTCAAAAATGTTGGTACGTTGAAAAATGAAATAGGTGAATCATCTAGAACAAACCAACCTAAGAGAAAGAACTTTAACTACAAACAAAGTGGCTCCTATATGCATAATAAAACTAAAATAATTAGAAGTGTATGGGTTCCTAAGGAACTTGTCAAATCTAATAATGTTGATGCAATGTCACCTTGGATTCCTAAGGGAACCAAGCTTTTGGGAGCTAAGACTCGTGGACCCAAAATGATTTGGGTACCCAAAATCAAAGCTTAATCTCTTTGTTTGTAGGGGAGCATTGCTACAAGGCCAAAGCACAAAGCCAAAACTCGTGGTACCTTGATAGTGGATGCTCGAGGCACATGACCGGAGACAAGAGTCGATTCATGGATTTAAAGCCAAAAAGTGGAGGAGTAGTGACATTTGGTGACAACTCCAAAGGCCACATTGAAGGTATTGGCTCCATAGGTAATCACTCTACCATACTCATTGAAAATGAGTTGTATGTCAATGGTCTAAAGCATAATTTATTGAGCATTAGTAAATTGGGCGCACTAGAGGACAAGGAGCCGATGACACTGTGCAACCTGACACGTGAACCAATTCGCCAATTGTGAGCCCACATGTGAAGGGAATATTCCCTTGGAATTTAAGGCACAAAACCCTCGGAGCCCCCACTATATAAAGGACAAGACACCCACATTAAAGAGAGAGCTGAAAAAGTGGATATTTTTTGGTGAGCTAAGAAAGAGAGAAAGGGGGCTCCTTTCTTCATATTCTTCGTGTGGTGTTCTCCATTATTAATGATACAAGGAGTGTTCTTGATGGCCTTTGAGAGAAGGAGCAAGCTTGAGCGGTTCACGGCAGTCCAACGCGGCTTGGGAGTTTCTTTTACTCTAGTTGCTTGTGTTGTTTCATTTCTTATTTTTTATGATGGGTTGTTTTAAACGAATGATTGCAGATGATATTTGCTCAGCCATGAATTAATTTTAAGTGGCTTGGGCTTGTTATGGATGTTTATGTTTAGGTTTAAATGAATGTTTGTTTTGCTTCCTTATCCTTTACATGTTTTGTCCATTGTTTGGTTGCCTTAAACTTGTAAGAGCTTTCGAGAGCTAGCCTTAGTTTAGGTATTGGATAGCTTAATATTCGAGAGAGTTAGGCTTAGATCTACGTGGACAATGCGGGTTTGATGTTGAGAGGCAAAACCCTAACTCACCTTAGAGATAAGGATAAATTTTCAATGACTAAAAGGAGTAGAACTTCATCGATAAGTAGCTTGCTAGGTTTCAAGTTGAGAGGTATTGCCTTAGCATTCTGGCTGTTAGGTTTCTTGCTAGAGATAGTTTAGAAACATCTAAGTAAACTCTGTCAAGCATGTTGTAGGTAAGGTAGTTCTAGACATTGTTTAGGGTTAGACATAGAAGTCCTTAGCAAGCCAAGCCTATCATTCCATTAGAGAGTTTGTATGTGTGAAGGGACCCTTGAAATATCCTTGTTTTGGTTCTGTCTTACGTTGTTTGTTTGCTATCGCAATTCTTACCCTATTCCCAATTGCCATCACATTTATTCACTTGTTTCCAATTGCTAGTTCATTTATATTTCAGTCTTTAACTTTGTGCTTAAACTTAACTTGAAATACCTCCAATCCATGTATAGACGATACTCACTCATTACTTTACTACTTGCCTTGACATGTATACTTGCATTATTTGCGTATCATTTATAGTACACCCTTACACGCAACTGGAAGCTTGTAGGGTTTCTTCTGGAAGCGGATAGGTACCAGGACGAACAAAGAAGTTTGAATTTCTAGTATGAGGGACTTGGGGATAAAAAATATGGAAGGTTTTAGAGGCAAAGGGTTTTAGAGTGATTGAGGGAAGTCATCATTTAATGGCGATGGTATTGTTTAGTGGGAAAGTGAAAATAGACAGCTTTTGGAATGGGGATGCGACGTGTGGCGATTATTAGGGCGTGGTGAAGAGTAAGGTCTGAAATGTTGAGGGTAAATATGGAACTCCCTCACAATTGATCATCAATCTCCCCATCCTAGTTATCTTCCAAAAGTTTCCTTTCTCGGATCCTATGAGAACTTTCAACCATTTTGTCTTATTCTTGTGATAACTACCAAAGATTAATATAACAATAAATAAAACCTAAAAGTAAAAGTAATAAAATTGTAGAAATTAAATTGCAGAAATAAAATACGGAGAATAAAAATGCATAAAAATAAAAAAAGGATGAAACTGGATGCACTAGACATCCAGTAACGTGATTGAGGATTTGTCACGGTGGACCGATGCTCTTTTGTAGACCTTTAATCATTTCAGCACTTTTGCAAGATTTCTTAAGCACTTTTGCAAGATTTCTTAAGCACTTGTCAAGTAGGTCTTTGTGGGCAAAAAGGTCATCTATGAAGATTTCTAGAAAGTCATCCACCATGTCCAAAAATGTGGCCATCATACAATGCTGGAATGGTGATCATTGCAAAGGCTATAGGGCTTTTGGCAAAAAGAATAGATGCCGTAAGGACAAGTGAATGTATTCTTCTCCTAGTCCTTCGGTGCAATCGCGATCTAGTTGTACCCGGAGTAACCGTCTAGGAAGCAATAGTAGAGTTTCCCGGTGAGCTTGTCAAGCATTTGGTCAATGAAGACCAAAAGGTAGTGGTTCTGTTTCAGGGCTTTGGTCAGCTTCCAATCGGCAATCTAGATCGGTCATCCAATAACAGTTCTAGTCGAGAGGAGTTCATCGGCATCGTTCTTAATCATAGTCATGCCTCCTTTCTTTGGCACACACGGGATAAGACTCACCTAGGAACTATCAAAGATAGGGTAGATGATGTCGGCGTCAAGCCATTTGATGACCTCCTTCATCACCACAAACTTCATAATTGGATTGAGTCTCTCTTGTGCTTCTATCAAGCTATTGTGATCATTTACAAGCAAAATCTTATGCATACACAAAGTAGGGCTTATACCCTTTAAGTCAGAAATAGTCCAACCAATAGCTTTCTTATGTTGAGATAAGACATGGAGCAATCTAGTTTCTTGGTTAGATGTTAAGCTAGAAGATATCGCAACATGCAATGTATTATTGTCCCCTAAATATGTTTATTTTAATTGTAGGAGAAGAGGTTTAAGATCAAGTACCGATGGGTGTTCTAATGAAAGATTGGGAGAATTGAACTCAGCATAATTTAGATGTTTAAAAGACATACTTGGTCTAGTAAGTACAATATTGGATTGCTCAATCTCCACCTCACCTTCTTTCTCAGCTTCTTGCATAGCCTCGTCAAAGTCAGCTTGCTCCGCAACACTAAGCACATTGATGCAGCATAGCTCGAGCAGACGTTCTTTAACTAAGGCTTCTTCATCTTGTACAAGTTGACATTCTTCATAGTCATCCACATACTTGAGAGTGTTGAAGACATTAAGTGTGATCTTTTGGTCATTTATCTTCATAGTAAATTCACCATTTTCACAATCAATCACAATACGCCCAATGGCAAGGAATGATCTTCTCAAGATGATGAGAACATTCTCATCAGCATCACAATCAAGGATGATAAAATCTGTTTGGAAGACAAATCTATCCACCTTAACTAAGACATCTTTAATTTTTCCCTTGGGTCGGATTTGAAAACGATCGGCCAATTGAAGGATCACCGATGTAGGATTAACTTTTACCATCTCTAATCTTGTAAACACGTATTTCGACATCAAGTTAACACTTGCACCGAGATCACATAGGGCACGACCAGAGTAGTGGTGGCCTATGGAGCATGGAATGGTAAAACAGCCATAGTTCTTCATCTTGGGTGGAAATCTTTAGCACATCCACACATTCACCTGCCGTAGCAATAGTTTCAACTTCACCCACCATCCTTTTCTTAGTCACTATCTTTTTCAAAAACTTTGCATATATTGGCATTTGATCAATGGCCTTCAAGAATGAGACATTGGCATGCAACTGTTTGAGCATATCTAGAAACTTCTAGAATTGGACATCCTGTTTTTGAGCCTTCAATCATTGTGAGAATGGAGGTGATGGTCTGGGCTTATCGTGTGGTTTACTGGATGCAGTAGCATCCTTAGCTTTGTCATTCTTGCCATCAGTAGCAAGGTCACTCATTGTCTCAGACACATGAGTTGTTTCCTAGGTGCAGGAGCATCGGTGGATGGCTTTCTTGGAGTGGAATCAACAAGGGAACCTCCCCCAAACTTGTCATCTTCCTTCAGTTGGGTGCCACTACGTAGTGTGATACATTGCATTGCTCCGTATAGGCTTTAGTGACTTTAGTATCACTAGGTAAACCGCTGAGTGGTCGTATCTTCAATACTTGGGCGATTTGCCCAACCTGTGTGTTTAGATGTTGATTTTGATATAGCAAAGTGAAAAATGTTTTTGGACTAAATTCAAATATTACAAAAATATTTCAAAGTCCACAAAACTTGGAAAATATGTTTGAAATGTTTTGACTTTGTTCCTATATCGAATATATCTTTTAAAGTCAATTTTTAGCCGGTTTTACAATTTTTTAATGCAGGTTTCGAAACCCCTGATAAGTGGTTTCGAAACCAGTGAGGGAGTAAGGCCTGGAAGCCAAACCTGGGAACAGGTTTCGAAACCCCCTTAAAGGTTTTGAAACCACCGGTTTTGAAACCACCTAGCTGGTTTCGAAACCCCCTCCCTGGTTTCAATACCAGGCACATGTAACAACTAGTTTTTCTTTTGAAAACCTCTAATGGTTTCGAAATCACTGTGTAGGTGAGCATTTAATGCTCGATTTCAATGACTCTCAACGGCTCCAAAACATCCCCAACCGCCATAAACAGCTAGTAGCTCATTCCAAACATAAAAGCAAGACTTGGGAGACTTGAAGATGGTTAGATACAATATCCAAGCTTCATGATCAAGAGAAATAGCATTTAAGTCTTTTATTTTTCAGTTCTCTTGTATATATTGTATAGAGAGTGTTTTTCATTATTTTATTCTTTACACTCTTGTGAGCTTAATTCTTGTAAACACACACCTTGTGAGGTTTTCACTGTTTACACAAATTACCTTATAAAAGGGAGAGGTTCTATTTTAGCCTAAGGAAAAACTAGAGTGGTTCTATCTTAGCCATTGAAAAGATAGGGTTGTAAGGTTATCCCTTTGGCCTCAAAAGGAATAATTCATAGTAGTGAATTGGGAAACCCTTAGTGGTGTGCTAAGGTAGTGGATGTAGACTCGGTTGAGTAGTCGAACCACTCTAAAATCAACGTGCAAATATTGTCCACTATTTTTCAGTTTTAGCCAATTCATCTAAGGACCAAATACAACCCACTTGATGGTTTGTGGAGATCAATTCGAGTGTGCTACAACCCTAACACCGTGTTTCCAAGGACTGTAAGGAAGCGATGTGATTCTGCATGATCGACTGTTGATTTTGCAACATAGCAGGTTGTGTTGTAAGCATGTCATTATGGTTCTTTAAATGTGATGCCTGGTCATGAATAATAACTCGGGTGGTTTCCATAAAATTTTGATAAGTGGAATCAAAAGAATTAGAATTGGAGTTAGAAGCTCTTTGATTCTGCCTCTGAGTCTTTTGTTGGAATCCAAGAGGTTCTGTTGTGGCAGTCTATCGTGCTCATGAATTACATGTTGTAAAACCTATGTTTTATTTTGATATAATAAAGTATTTTAAGGACTATATTGTAAAACTTGAAATAAATTTTTAAGTCCCTCTAAAGGTTTCAAATCAACAAGGCTTTGCTCTAGTTTGAAAAACTCAAACTCCAAAATATTTTCTAAGTGTTCCAAGGCCAAATTGCTCAAAATTGTCAATGCGTATCGATGCGCTTCTTACCGTATCGATACCTTTTTTTACAAACTTGGCTACTGGAGAAATCCGTTTCGATACGCCCCTTACCATATCGAAACAGGATACCAAAATAGATTGAATCTGTATCGATACGCCCTCTCTATAAAATCACAAGGAGTTTGAATGTTGTACCGATATGGTCACACTCGTATCGATACGATTTAAAAGGAATTTTTAAATTCGAAGCCCTAAATAATTTGACTGTTGTTTATCAGTTGGTAGCTAACAAATTTTTAAAGAGTTGGTTAATGTGTATCGATACGCTCTTACCCGTATCGATACGAATTCCTATAGTGAGCTTTGTAGGAAAAATTGCATCGATACGGTCTTACACGTATCGAAACGGTTCCCTAACCCGTACCGATACGCCTACACGCGTATCGATAAGCTCCTCTTGTAATTGTGCAACGGCTCTTTCTTTTTTGAGATAGGTATCGATACGCCTCCCTGAGTACCAATACGGTAGGCTGCAGAAGTGCATTTATAGTGGTAAGCGAGGGTTCCAACGGCTATAATCAATTCCCTTACCATCCAAACGGCTAGAATTAATGCAGAAGGTATAAAAACAAGTCATTTGAAGACCAGTAACAACTAATTGCATCAAAGAGAAACATCTACAAAAAATATCCAAGCTCAAGTGCCTAAATTCTTATTCTTGTAAAATCCAAAATTGTTTTTGAGTGCAATTCCTATCTTGTCTTTCAATTTGGGTTGAATGCTTGTATTCAAAGGGGCAAATTTGTATTGTGAGATATCCTACTTGCCTTCAATTTCTTCTTTGTAACCAAGTGAGAGTTTGATCAATTTTGGGTAGAAAATTGACCGGTATTGTAAAGGTTTCCTCCTAAGCCTAGAGAAGGGGAAGATCAATTAGTGAATTGTTGGAAAATCCTTAGTGGAAGCTAAGGTAGTGGATGTAGAGTTCATTTGGAACTTGAACCACTATAATTGCCTTGTTCTTCATTTGGAACTTCTCTTACAAAATTTTAAAAACCCAATTCACCCCCTCTTGGCTTTGATCAATCCCTTGATCCACTCAACAATTGATATTAGAGCCTACCTCTTTGAAGGATTAACAACCAAAAGAGGAGATTCTAGGATGTACCTCCGGCTCTAGCATGTACGAGTCTCAATCGGTCACCAAACAACCTTTCTTCAACGGAGACAATTATCCTTTTTGGAAGAACCGGATGCGTTTCTTCATAAAGTCTATTGATTATCTCTTTTGGGATGCTATAGAGGATGGTCCCCATCATTCCGATGAAGAGAGGCGATGAAGGAAGACTTGTGCCGAAAAGAAAAATAGAAATGAGTGAAGATGGTTGAAAGAAGATTCAAATCAACGACAAGGCTATTCGCATGCTATTCACGGTTGCTGTAACAATAAAGATTGAACTTTTTGCATATGACAATGCTAAAATAAAAGAGATGATGTAAAATAATGTTAAGCAAAACAGTGCAGAGAAAAATGAGATAACAATATGATAAACAGGTCCCCTTTCGTATGCGAAACTCACTATGGAATGACTAGCTGGGAATGATGGACAACCTAACTTAAGTTTCTTAACAATACTAAGGCTCTTCAGCTATCTTCTATGCTAGGGGGGATTGACTAAGAGTGTTCCTAAACTATCTATAGCCAGGAAACTGGGAGTCAAAAATGCTACAGCAATACCTCTCGGCGTAAACTCTTAACACTCCCCTACCCTTCACGAACTATCCTTTTTATCCCTTGAAACCTATCACTTATCTCTAAGGTAGGTTAGAGTCTGCCTCTCAACAGTCACTCCATTGCTTACGAGGGTTCTAAGGCTAGCTCTCTCAATTACTAACCCCAACACACACTTAAAGAATGACCAACTCTCAAAGGCGCTTAAGGTAGGGCATGTCTCTCAAAGCACTTACAACCCTAAGCTCTTACAACTTTAAGGAAATGAGAAATGCATAAGCAGAGCTTAGAACATGATAAACACTGAAAAAGCCATAGCATGCATTAAAAAGTACTCAAAATAAAATCATCCATCAAACCCAAACCACCTAAAACAATTCGTGACTGGGCAATATCATCCAACGTATCATTGCGATAACATCACCAAACATAAAGATGTGAAAATGAAATGCTATAGCGACATAAATAAAGGTGAACTCCCTCTCCGCCATGGACTACCCGACTGTCGTAGGCTCACCGCCTCTCTCGAGGCCGGTGAGGCCACTCCTTGGAGCTTCAACGATGGAGGACACCAAGCTGGAGAAGGTGAAGGTGAAAAGTTCCCTCTTCTTTTCTCTCTCTTCCGCCTCTCTTTCACAACACAGCCTTCACACTCTACCCCCTTTTTTTCCAAGCTTCTCTCCCCTTTATATAGTGGAGGCTTCTAGGGTTTGGTGCCCTAAAGATGCCTTGATAATCCCAAGGAATATCCACCGACAAGGTCTGCTACGAGGGGACAAGGAGGACAGTCTGTAGGTGGGTACCGGCTGCTGCACATGTCAGATAGTCCTTTTCTGCATGTTCACGTGCTTTTGCAGCTCACGTGTAGCTCACGTACTAGCCAATATCTACTTCCACCATGCTATATCAATTCCCGGCACCAGCTTTCTCTCCTGACTCCTTTCCTGCACACCATCAAAACCAAAACCAACCTTCCGAGCAGTACCCCTCAAGATGGACCAATAACTAGCAAAGATAAAGATGCACCCAGAAGAAGAAAATGCAACCTAAATGCAGTCTAAATGTTATGGTATGAACTCAAGAATAGGCAAATGCTATAGCAAAGATGTTTGATCATTTTTCAACCATCGTCAATGGGATAAAGGGACAAGACATGTGAAGGAAACAAAGATTGGAATTCTCAATCTTAGCTATGACAATTTCAATGTGGAGCCCGACGAAATCGTATCAAAAATGTTTGATCATTTTTCAGCCATCGTCAGTGGGCTAAATGGTTTTGGAGAGATCATCCTGGAGGACAAGCTAGTTCGGAAGCTACTCTACTCTCTTCCCGATCTTGGGATGGGAAAAGAACTGCTATCATCGAGGCAAAGAACTTGAAGACATTAAAGCTTGATGAGCTAGTTGGTTCTCTCCTAACTCATTAAATCATGAAGCAAGGAAGGGAAGATGAAAAGAAGAAAGAAGAGTGGTGAAGCTTGAGGTAGACAAAAGGAAGAAGCTATGAGTGGCTCTCAATGCTTCTTTACATGAGGAGAGCACTTCTAGTGAGGAGGAAAATCTTGAAGAATTGGCTATGATATCCAAAAGATTCTCACGGTTTATGAGGTCCAAACGGGGTAGAAGATTTCAAAAAAAGATGGAATTCAAGACCAAGAACAAAGAAGAAGAAAAGGATATGATCATATGCTATGAGTGCAAGAAGCCGTGTCATATTCATTCCGAGTGTCCTTAACTCAAGAAGAAGGGCATTGATAAGAAGAAAAAGCTCAAAGCAAAGCTTGCTACTTGGAGTGATGAGGAATTATCCGAGGATGAGGAACAAGAAGTGGCCAACCTTTGCCTCATGGCTCTTGAGGAGGATTCTTCTATGGTAACCTCTATCTCATCTACTTTTGATTTTACATATGATGAATTACATGAAGCATATGATGAGTTACAAGAGGTGTATGACGAGTTAGTTGAGAAGTATAAGGAGTCCGTTTTGAGAAATAGAAAAGTCATTTCGAATTTGCATGCTAAAAATGATTTAATTTCTCAAGCTAACTTGGAATTTGAGAAAAAGATTTTAGGTCTACAAGATGAAATTGAATACTTTCAAAATGAAAATGTAGATTTAAATAATCTTATTTCTCAATGTAAAATTGAACACCAAAAGGTGTTAGATGAGCTCAATGAGCTCAAAAAGTCTTTCAAAAGTGTTGGTACGTTGAAAAATGAAATAGGTGAATCATCTAGAACAAATCAACCTAAGAGAAAGAACTTTAACTACAAACAAAGTGGCTCCTATATGTATAATAAAACTAAAATAATTAGAAGTGTATGGGTTCCTAAGGAACTTGTCAAATCTAATAACGTTGATGCAATGTCATCTTGGATTCCTAAGGGAACCAAGTTTTTGGGAGCTAACACTCGTGGACCCAAAATGATTTGGGTACCAAAAATCAAAGCTTAATCTCTTTGTTTGTAGGGGGAGCATTGCCACAAGGCCAAAGCACAAAGCCAAAACTCGTGGTACCTTGATAGTGGATGCTCGAGGCACATGACCAGAGACAAGAGTCGATTCATGGATTTAAAGCCAAAAAGTGGAGGAGTAGTGACATTTGGTGACAACTCCAAAGGCGACATTGAAGGTATTGGCTCCATAGGTAATCACTCTACCATACTCATTGAAAATGTGTTGTATGTCAATGGTCTAAAGCATAATTTATTGAGCATTAGTCAATTGTGCGATAAAAGGGTTTAATGTCTTATTTGATAAAAATGGATGTAAAATTGTTGACATTAAATCTAATAGAACAATGTTCATTGGTCATCGCATAGGAAACATATATATGGTGCATCTAGATGACATCCATTCATCCCATGCATGTTTTGTTGCTCAAAATGAAAATGATGCATGGTTATGGCATAGGAAACTAGGACATGCTAGCATTAGTGTTATAGAAAAATTAGTTTCCCTAAATCTAGTTAGAGGTTTACCCAAGATTAAGTTCTCAAATGATAAAATATGTGATGCATGCTCTAAGGGTAAACAACATAAATCATCATTTAAATCCATTAATGATGTCTCTACTAGTAGATGTTTACAATTAATTCATATAGATCTATTTGGGCCAATTAAGACTACTAGCTTAGGTGGAAAATTATATGCCTTTGTGCTTGTTGATGATTACTCTAGATATACTTGGGTTCTCTTTTTAAGCACCAAGGATAAGGCTTTAGAAAACTTTATCACATTTTCAAAAATAACTCAAAATGATATTGAGCTTAAGATTTCTCACATTAGAAGTGATCATGGAACCGAGTTTCAAAATCTAGGTTTTGAAGAGTTTTTAAATGAAAATGATATTAGCCACAATTTTTCGGCACCTCGAACTCCTCAACAAAGTGGGGTAGTTGAGAGAGAAAATAGGACTTTACAAGAAATGGCTAGAACCATGCTTTGTGAAAACAATTTACCTAAATATTTTTAGGCGGAAGCCACTAACACCGCTTGCTATATTATTAACTGAGTAATGATTAGGCCTATTTTAAAGAAAACTCCTTATGAGATTTTAAAATTGAAAAAGCCTAACATTAGCTATTTTCATCCTTTTGGTTGCAAGTGTTTTGTTTTAAATAACGGAAAAGACAATTTAGGTAAATTTGATGCAAAAAGTGATGAAGCTATTTTTCTAGGTTACTCTTTAAACTCTAAAGCTTATCGTGTGTTTAACAAAAGAATTTTAGTTGTAGAGGAATCTATACATATTTTTTTCAATGATAACCTCCTTCCGAGGAAGGAATCTTGTGATGATGATGATGTAGAAATCCTTGATTCCAACTAAAGAAGAAGATGCACAAGATCCACCTCTTGAAGCCTTGAAGGACTTGGCTCTTGAGGAAAAGGAAGTGAGCTACCGAAGGGAATACAACTATGTCAAAGGTGGTGAAATCTTGAGTGATCCATCCAAGGGGGTAACTACTCACACTTCTCTTAAAATGCTTAATCATGTTGCATTTATCTCATGCATTGAGCCTAATAATATTAAAGAAGCATTAAAAGATGAATTTTGGATTATGGCCATGCAATATGAGTTAAATCAATTTGAGAGGAGTAATGTATGGACATTAGTTGAAAGGCCTAGAAATTAATCTACTATAGGAACTAAATGGGTATTTAGGAATAAACTAGATGAGAGTGGTAACATAGTGAGAAACAAAGCTAGACTAGTTGCTCAAGGTTACACTCAAGAAAAGGGAATAGATTTTGATGAAACCTATGCACCCATAGCTAGAATGGAAGCTATTAGGATGTTGCTTGCATATGCATGTTATCATGATTTCATGCCTTTTCAAATGGATGTAAAAAGAACCTTTTTAAATGGTTTTATAAATGAAGAAGTGTATGTGGAACAACCACCGAGTTTTGAGGATTCAAAATTTCCAAATCATGTTTTAAGCTAAGAAAAGCCCTTTATGGTTTAAAACAAGCTCCTAGAGCTTGGTATGAAAGGCTTTCAAACTTTTTAATTAAAAAAGGTTTTGAAAAGGTAAGGTGAAGACTACACTTTTCATAAAAAGATATAAAAATGACATCTTAGTAGTGCAAATATATGTTGATGATATTATTTTTGGATCTACTAATGAATGTCATTGCAAAGAGTTTGCTAAGTTAATGCAAGGTGAATTCGAGATGAGCATGATAGGGGAGCTCTCATTCTTTTTGGGACTCCAAATCAAACAAAGGAAGGATGAAACCTTCATAAATCAAGCAAAGTACGTGAAAGATATGCTTAAGAAGTTTGGCTTGGAGCAAGCAAAGCCTCAAGCTACACCAATAAGCTCATCTACAAAGCTTGATAAAGATGAAGGACGTAAGTGTGTTGACTCTAAGCTTTATCGCTCTATGATTGGGCTTGTGTGCTAGGTTTCAAGCTAGTCCTAGAGAGTCTCACCTTATAGCCGTAAAAATGATCTTTAGGCACCTTAGAGATACTCCTTGTTTAGGTCTTTGGTACCCTAGAGACTCAACCTTTAACCTTCATGCTTATTCGGATGCGGATTATGGGGGTTGTAAAATTGATAGGAAAAGTACTTCCGGTACTTGCCAAATCTTAGGTAGTATACTCATATCTTGGTTCTCTAAGAAACAAAACAGTGTAGCTCTATCTACCATCGAAGCTGAGTACATATCCTTAGGGAGTTGTTGTACTCAAGTCCTTTGGATGAAGCAACAACTCTTAGATTATGGAGTTAAAGTTGAAACCATACCCATTAAGTGTGACAACACTAGTGCTATATGCCTAACCAAAAATCCCATCCAACACTCTAGAACCAAACACATAGAGATAAGGCATCATTTCATTAGAGATCATGTCCTTAAGAAAGATGTTGTTATAGAGTATGTTAACACCTTAAACCAACTAGCGGACATTTTTACCAAACCTCTAGACAAAGAGCGTTTTTGGTCCCTTAGGAGAGAGTTAGGTCTAACTAGCTTTTCTTGACCCTTTAGGACTCTTTTGAGGTTACAATTTGCTTGATCTTGTGAAAATACATGTTTATGTGTTGTTGCTCTTGATAGAAACCATGCTTATAGCTAGGGGGAGTATGCTTCTTTTAGATCATGCTTAGATCTGTTAATACATTAATTGCATTCATTTAGGAGATTTTAAAGTCGAGCCTTTGGTTGTTCTAAATGCCAAAAATGCATTTCTGGGCATAGGGTATCGATACGGACTTATGCGTATCGATACGAGTACTTCATTTGCTTTCCATATTGTATTTTCTCTCTTGCGGGTATCGATATGGTTAAACCTGTTTCAATACGAGTTGTTAGTGTTTCAATACGGATGTCATTCGTTTCGATACGGTTCCTTGATACGTGGTTCCAGGGAATTACCTTTGTACCCCAGTATCGATACACCCTTTAGGCGTATCGATACGCGATTGCGTACTGCCATTAAAAGAGTTTCACTTTTACCAAAACTACTATTTCAAAACCCTAGCTGATTTTCATCTATAAAAAGCCTCTTAATCCCTCATATTTTCACCATAAAACTTAAAATCTCTTAAGGGTTTTTCAAAATCAAGCCAAAGTCTTAAGGCTCTCCATCAATTGGTGCAAAATCTTCATTCATTCTTCCCTATCTCAATATCAAGGTATAACAACTTTCTTTTCTTTCTATTTTCTTTCTATTTTTCGTTTTTAAATCTTTTTATTTTGTTTTGTACTTTCAAAATATTTTATCAAACTTTGTTTTGTTTTTGTCTTTCAAATTTTTTTACCTTGATTATTGATTTACTCATGGGATCGAATGTGAACATTAATGCATACACATATTGACTCTTATCTATCAAAGGTGCTTTAGAACTCCCGACAAACTCAACTATTTTCTCTCTAGACTATGGCACCTAAAAAGAGAGCACGCACTACAAGCGAAGTTGGTGAGGCATCAACTCCCGGTGATGGAACTCGTCCGAATTTGACTCTTATCTATCAAAGGTGCTTTAGAACTCCCGGCGAACTCAACTATTTTTGATCTTTTTAGAATTATAAGATTCGACCGGATAGGGTAATTTCCATTATGTTTCTTAATTCGGAGAGCTTGAAGTTTGTCTATTTACCATTACTTCATGAATGGAAATTTATGGATTTTCTACAAATCTCGGGTTTCTTCTTTAGAAATTTAGTTTTGATCTTTTATGCAAATGCCAAGTGTGTTGCCGATGCCTCGGTTAATATCGTTGCCGTTAACTCTTATCTCATGGGCAAAAAGATTATCGTTGATGTTCCATCTCTTTGTGTTGTTTTTAAGTTTGAGGATGAGGGTATCGAAGATGAAAATTCTCTTGGACATGTTTTGGGGGGTTCTGTAACCGTTCTAAATGCTCAAGACAACATCCTACACTTGATGATTGTTGAGTGCATAAATGTTCTATATTTTAGCCCTCATTTTCCCATATTATTGATGCACTCAAGCATGTTTAGTTGCATTTTAGGATAGATTTTACATAAACATCACAAATGGAAAATACTGCACATATGCTGCTGATTTTGGTTCACTTTTGTAGGTGTCTGCCGTGACAGCATCAAGGGCAGCAAAGGAGTAGAAGTTAGCTGTAGAGCTAGAGCAAAAAGTGAAGGAGACGGGTCCATCATAAGCTGTCATGACCGCTGTCATGGCAGAAGAGGCGACAATGAAGACCATGGTGACGGAAAATACAAAGTGGAGTTCGATCGATAGAGCATTTAAAGCATGATTTTCGTGGACCACTTGCATAACTGTCGGAGCCCAGAAGCACAAGGAAGGCCTTGCCCTAAGTTTGACGAATAAAGTCAAAGCAAGAAGATAAGACGAATTAAAAGACATCTACTCAGAGATTTAGCCTTTAATAGAGTTGTACTTTAATTCAAACTTGTATTCTTGGCTATTAAGAAAATTCAAGCCCAATGCCTATATATATGCTTGTAATTCGACTAGGCAAGTGATATCTAGCTCCTAGCCGTCTTCCCCTAAAACCCTAGTCGTTTCTCTATCTCCATCATGTTCTGAACTTCCTCTAGGGCTAAGGGTTGATCTTGTAAGGTAGATGTAAGAATTGTATTGTTCTTAGGATTTTTCTGTTCAAGTAATAAAAGCTTCAAGTTTATTTACTCAGGTTTCAACATCTCATAAGAGTATCGGGAGAGCTTTGTGAGGTTATCCATTTACTTAATATCGGGAGAGTTAAGTATATGGAAGGAGTAAATACGTGTTTTCCAATTTATGGTTAAACCATCTTGGCCTAGGGATAGGTACAAGGTTAAGCAGCTAAGGAAGAATTCACAAACATCGGTGTTCATCCTTCGATTCACGCCGGGAGGTATCATCTAAGACGTGTTCATCGGCAGAACTTGGACCTAGGGATAGGACGAGTCACAATAAGGATTCTTGCTTAATTTGAAGTATAGAGTTGTTGATCGTTGTTGCGACATCAACAGACCTCTACCGCGACAGGTGTTGTTGCAACAGGAACGCGATAGACAGAACAGTAAGCCTTCTGAATAGTGCAACACCTGCACTACTGAGCAAATCAATACCAGCCTATCTTCTCAATCTGATCACTTTATCCATTACTTTAGCTTATTCTCAAGATTTCTCCAAGCATTTATTTAAACTTAATTCTTTTCTTGTGCAGCAATCTAAGGATAAAGTATTTCCACTCCCTGTGGATACGATAATCGATACTTCGTATCACTTTATTACTTGTGACGTGTACACTTGCACCTATTTGTGATAGACTCTTTTACATGCAACAAGTTTTTGGTGTCGTTGCCGGGGACTGGCAACATACCTTTACCTTTAATTACTGTCCCCTTAATTTTTTGTTTTTTGTTTTTAGTTGATTTATTTTCCCTTTGCTTTCCACAAAGTTTTTCTATTGCTTATGCGCAGATCGAACCGAGGTAAAGAACCTGAGTACGAATTAGATCCAGAAATCGAACGAACATATCAACTCAGGAACCAAGCCCGACTCTTGATAGAAAGAAACAACTATCTTGAGGAAAGACTGGAAGCAATGGTGAACGGAAGACAAGGCAATGGGGCGGATAATTTCAACAACAACAACAACCCTAGGGTTGATGTTGAACCTCCTAATGATGCCCAAGACAATCGGCCATCGCTTGCTGCCTCAGCAGCACGACAAACTTGCCGAGAATACATGGATAACGACCATGTTGAACTGGAAACTACGCTGCCAGATGTGGAAGCTGAACACTTTGAACTGAAACATGTGATGTTCAGTATGATAAATTCCGCTGGTCAATTTGGCGGTTCTGCTATTGAGAACACGCGTGAACGTCTGAAAACCTTCCAGGAGATCTGTGAATCATTCAAACAGCCAGGAATAAGCCCGGAAGTACTGAGACTCCGGCTATTTCCTCATTCATTGAGAGATAGAGCGAAAACATGGTGGAACAAGTTAAAGCCTGGTTCAATAAGAACTTGGGCGGACCTTTGTCGTGAATTTCTCTCTCGTTTTAATCCTTCCCTCTTATCTGAAAGATCACGTAACGAGATTGCTACTTTTCAACATGAAGATGACGAACCAATGCACGAGGCATGGGATCGATTTACAACCCTCTTACGGAACTGCACGATGTATGGATTCCAGGTGTGGATTCATGTTATCAAATTCTATAATGCTGCCAATGCACACACTCGGATGAGGATAGACTCAGCAGCAAACGGCTTGTTATTGAACAAGGAACCAGAGGATGCAATGTTGGTGTTGAAAAAGTTAGCTAAAAACGATGAGCAGTTCCCCACAGCTCGAAGAGGAGGTAGACGAGGAGTATCTGTAAAGGAATACGAATCTGACAACTCGGTCAAAACTCAAATTGCATACCTCACCAATATAGTTGAAAACCTGCAGCGGAAGGAATCTAAAGCTCAATTTTCTGCCGAAGAGGTGTGTGAAACTTGTAGCGGAAACCACAATGTAGATGAGTGTCCCTTACAGCTGGAAGAATGGATGTATGTTGGAAATTATAACAAGAACAGAAGCTATGTTTCCAACAATTACAACCCAAACTGGAGAAAGGACCCCAAATTCTCCTAGAGTAGCCCAAACAATGCTTTGAACCCTCCAGTCCAGAATAACAAGGGGGCCCCAGAATCCTGTCACGACATCAACCACAGCCGCAGCCACAACAGCAGCTGACAGCCACAACGAGCATACTGGAACAGACTCTGGCAACCTTCATATCTCAAACATGAGAATATATGGCAAACATGGATCACTTTGTCAAGAAAACTGAATCCTTCATGGATAAGACAGAGATGAGAATGACAAAACATGAGGCTACCCTAAAATCCTTAGAGACATAGATGGGTCAGGTTTCACAGTTCATCAACCCAAGGCAGAATCGAGGACTCCCTAGTGATACTGAGGTCACTAGAAAACCCACACATGAGCAGTGCAAGGCTATTACAACGAGAAGTGGGAAACAGTTACAAGGGTCGATAGTTAAAGAAACATCTGATAAGGAATCGAACTCATAGACACCTACCGAGAACATTGCCCCGGCAGAAGTGAATCAACCTTCTGTTGCCGCCCTTGCCACGACAGCAGAAGAAATAGAGAAGCAGACAGAGGAAACTACAGAATGTGAGCCTCCTCAAATCTGATTCCCATGTGAAGGACGCCTCGAAGACTGGCGTCCTCCACCCCTTTTTCCACAACGGCTGAAAAAACAGAAACATGAATACCAGCTTAAGAAAATCTATGATATTTTTAAGCAAGTACACATCAACATTTCGTTGTTAGAAGCCATTAAGCAGATACCTAGTTATGCAAAGTTTCTTAAGGATGCAATGTCCAGGAGATCCAGACTTAGGGAATTTCAAACTATGATGATGACAGAGGAAACTACAGAATGTGAGCCTCCTCAAATCTGATTCCCATGTGAAAGACGCCTCGAAGACTGCCGTCCTCCACTCCCTTTTCCGCAGCGGCTGAAAAAACAGAAACATGAGTACCAGCTTAAGAAAATCTATGATGTTTTTAAGCAAGTACACATCAACATTTCGTTGTTAGAAGCCATTAAGCAGATGCCTAGTTATGCAAAGTTTCTTAAGAATGCAATGTACAGGAGATCCAGACTTAGGGAATTTGAAACTGTGATGATGACAGAAGGATGCATGGCAATCTTTCATAAGCGTCCACCCCCAAAGAAGAAGGATCTCGGGTGTTTCATAATACCATGCATAATTGGTGATAAGTTTGTGGGCAAGGCACTTCGTGATTTAGGTGCTAGTATTAATCTAATGCCCAAGTTTGTATTTCAGAAGCTAGGTATTGGACAAGCAAGACCCACAACAGTCATGCTGCAACTGGCAGACCGCTCTTACGTACAACCGGAAGGAAAGATTGAAGATATTTTGGTAAGAGTGGATAAGTTTATATTTCCTGCTGACTTTCTAGTTTTAGACTGTGAAGCAGATGAAAACGCACCGATCATCTTTGGGCGAACCTTCCTAGCCACAGGGAGAACAGTGATCGATGTAGAGAAGGGAGAACTGACTATGAGAGTCAATGACCAGCAGATAAAGCTCAATGTTCTCCAAGCTATCAAACAAGCTGATGCAGAGGAAGAATGTAAGGCAATATCAGAAGTAATTATAGACCAACCTTGCATCAGATCAAGCTGTCACGACAGACAATTTGGTGATTGCCACCACAGTCACTTAGAAGACTGCCACGATAGCGTTGACGACAACGACTCCTCAGCCAATGAAGCATCTGACACTAAAGGTTCTGAGGAGGTAAATTGGATAGGCACACGTTCAGGTAAGTTCTTCGAGCCTTTGAATTATACCTCGAATGAACATGTGATCCAAAAACCTTCCATTGAGTAGCCACCTTTTTTAGATCTTAAACCCCTGTCTGGGCAACTTAAATATGTTTTTCTTGCCATCTCGGATAGCAAGTGGTTGAGCCCAGTGCAATGCGTACCCAAGAAGGGAGGCATAACAGTAGTAACCAACAAGGACAACGAACTAATCCCAACCAGGACTGTGACCGGTTGGAGGGTTTGCATGGACTACCGGAAGCTTAACAAAGCTACCTGGAAGGACCATTTCTCCTTGCCCTTTATTGACCAAATGTTAGATAGATTGGCGGGGAAGCCTTACTATTGTTTTCTTGATGGCTACTCAAGTTACAACCAGATCGCAATTGCACCGGAGGATCAGGAGAAAACAACCTTCACATGTCCATACGGAACATACGCCTTTCGAAGAATGCCATTTGGATTGTGTAATGCACCATCAACATTCCAACGATGCGTGATGGCAATATTCTCGAATATGGTGGAAGACTTCTTGGAGATATTCATGGATGACTTTTCCATCTTTGGAGATAGTTTCAATGATTGCCTAGGCAATCTAAAGAATGTTCTTAAAAGATGTGAGGAGGCCAACCTTGTACTGAACTGGGAAAAATGCCACTTCATGGTGGATGAGGGCATAGTGCTAGGACACAAGGTCTCCTGCCGCGGCATAGAAGTAGACAGAGCCAAAATTGAAGTTATTGAAAAACTGCTGCCACCTACAACAGTCAAGGGCATACAAAGTTTCTTAAGACACGTCGGGTTTTATCGTATATTTATTGCCAATTTCTCTAAGATTACTAAACCCCGTGTCTCTTGTTGGAACAAAATAGGGCCTTTGATTTCAATACTGAATGTACTGAAGCATTCAGGAAACTTAAAGAGAATCTGGTAACAGCCCCAATAGTACAGCCACCAGACTGGAGTTTACCGTTCGAGATCATGTGTGATGCCAGTGACTATGCTGTCGGGGCAACACTAGGGCAGAGGAAGGAGAAACTCTTCCACATTATATACTATGCCAGCAAGACCTTAAATGATGCCCAAATTAACTACACCACAACAGAGAAGGAGTTGCTAGCAGTGGTGTTTGCAATTGACAAGTTCCGACCATATATACTTGGAACAAAGGTAGTGGTCTATACGGATCAATCAACACTAAAATATATGTTCACCAAGAAGGATGCTAAGCCAAGGTTGAAACGTTGGATTCTACTGTTGCAAGAATTCGATATTGACATCAAGGACAAGAAGGGAACAGAAAACCAAGTAGCTGATCACTTGTCAAGACTAGAGATGGGAAAGGACCAAGAGAAAGACAAGACTAACATACTAGAAACTTTCCCAGATGAGCAGTTATTCACTGCCACCAGCACTGCCGTGCAGCCATGACGGCAGGTAAGCTTCCTGAAATCCCTTGGTATGCTTACATTGTAAATTACATGGTGAGTGGTTAATTACCTCATGAACTTAATTACCAAGCTAGGAAGAGGTTCCAAAATGATGCAAAACATTATTATTGGGACGAACCTCTTTTGTTTAAGCACTGTGCAGATTAGATCATCAGGAGATGCATACCACAGGAAGAGCAGGAAGAAGTGCTTCACCATTTCCATGCTGCTCCTTATGGAGGACACTTTGGAGGAAACAAAACTGCTGCCAAAGTTCTGCAATCTGGCTTCTATTGGCCTACATTGTTTAAAGATGCACAAGATTTTTACAAGATTTGTGATAAATGCCAAAGGATTGGAAACATCTCTAGAAGGCATGAGATGCCCCTGCAGAACATTCTTGAAGTCGAAATTTTCGATGTTTGGGGAATCGACTTCAGGGGACCATTCCCAGCCTCTTGTGGGAATTTGTACATATTGTTGGCAGTAGACTACGTGTCCAAATGGGTAGAGGCTATCGCCACACAAAAGAATGATGCCAAGACTGTGCAAATATTTCTCCACAAACATATCTTCTCAAGGGTTGGCATCCCAAGGGCGATTATTAGTGATGAGGGAAGGCACTTTGACAACAGGGTAATTGCTAGTACGCTGAAGAAATATAGAGTTACACATAAGATCGCAACAGCATATCACCCTCAAACCAATAGGTAGGCTGAAATCTCAAACAGAGAAGTGAAGAACATCCTAGAAAAGATGGTGAAATCAACTAGAAAGGATTGGTCTTTTCACCTAAATGATGCACTATAGGCTTACATAACTGCATTTAAGACACCATTGGGAATGTCGCCTTACCGCCTCATCTATGGAAAACATGTCACCTACCTGTCGAGATAGAACATAAAGCATATTGGGCTATCAAGACAGTTAACATGGACTGGAACAAAGCAGGGAAGAAAAGGCTGCTGGACTTGAATGATATTGAAGAAATTCGAGCCATTGCCTATGACAACACCAGGATATACAATGACAAAACAAAAAAGTGGCACGACAGAAAACTGCTGCCACGACAGTTTAGCCCAGGGCAGAAGGTGTTGTTATTCAACTCTAGGTTGAAGCTTTTCCCAGGAAAGCTAAAATCTAGATGGTCTGGACCCTTCCAAGTAGTCCAGGTTTTTCCTCATGGTGTCATTACAATTAGATCAATCAAGGACGGGTACCAATTCAAAGTCAACGGGCAAAGGCTAAAGCATTATCAGGGGACTGAAGCCCCAAGAGTGCAAGCATTACCAGGGCATCCCTAATTTAACTTAGTTTTATTTTATTTATTTTTATTGTTTTAGGAAATAAGAATTTAATATTTTGTTTATTTAGTTTGCAGGTAAACAAAAAAAGCAGAGTTAAGAGAATGAATGAACCAGCCCACCACACTCACAACAGCCCACGAATCCCAATGGAACAAGGCTGTCATGACAGCATGTTACCAGCTGTCACGGTAGATAAGCAAAATACAGCCTGTCACGAAGTTGTCGCGACAGACACGGAAACGCGTAACAGATGCGCAGCAGACACAAAAACGTGTGACACACACGTCAGGAAACCGCGTGACAGCTGGCTCCATTATTCACGCCACCTGTTACAGTTCCAACGGGCAGAAAAATCCCATTCTATATAAACCTCTCTTCCCATTTCATTTTTCACCTCATTCTCTTCTCTCTACATTGTTTTCGACGATTTTAGCTTTTCAAGAATTTTCTTTTATTTCCACAATGACTTCACGATCAACCAGAAGGAGTGTTGACTCCACATCTGCCGCGGTAATATCTACACCAAGCCATAGTAGAATCCCTAGGAGGTTCACCTCAGCAGACTCACAAAAGAGATATTACAACTCTTTTCAGAAATGGGAGATGTGGGAGGAACGAGGATTCACCTACACGAAGAAAACGGGAGATCTAGGGCTCAAACCGTTCATCTCCAAGAGGATCATCGCGTTAAAATGGCAGATGTTTGCAGTCCAACTAGAAGAGATGAATGTTACCTTGGTCCGTGAATTTTATGCTGCCATCTCATCCAAGGATGCCACGACAGTAACTATTAGGTGTAAGGAAATCTCCCTTGAGCCAGCTTACATCAACACACTTTATGGCCTTTATGTGGGCGGAAAGGAGGATGCCCACATTAAGTTTGTCAGCAGTCTGTCGCCGACAGACTATGATAGCATCATGGCAGACTTGACGGAAGAAGGCACCAACTGGAACGATGATCCCAAGCATAGATGGACGTTGTGAAGGACCCAGCTCACACCAGCTGCCAAACTCTGGAACCACTTTGTGAAGAAGCATCTTATGCCAACATCACACAACACAATAGTGGACCGGTAGAGACTTTCCCTCATGCATTCCATCATCAACGAGCGACAGATCAACATCGGTAAATACATACTCGATGACATCCATGAGTGTGCAACAAGAGTAATGGCCCCCCTTTTCTTCCCCTACTTAATCACCTCCCTCTATCGAGCCAACAATGTGTTCGAGATTGAAGAAGATGTGAAGATCCGAGGCAAGGGGTGGACGCAGCAAAACATCTTCAGCCTGATGGAGTTGAAGGTAGCCACCCCAATGGCTTGCATAGATCCCTCTACTGCGATAGAGCCGACGACAGAACCAGACTCCACCAAACCTGTCGCGACAGAGCCTGAGCAGATAGAGCCCGCACAGCGAGCAGACACCTCCTCCAACTAACTCCTTCAACTGCTGCTAAAGATGGAGGCCAGACAACTGGGATTCACAGAATTCATGAAGGACTTCACCACTGCCACGATAAATTTCATTAAAGTTGATCTTAATCACCCAAATGTGCAATTTCCCTCTTTCCCAGAAAACCTTCTTGCCACCCCTACACATGTTGCCAGCCCTAAGACGCCCACGCCAACTGTTGCCTCCACTACACCATCTGCCATGGCCGGAGACGACGACAGGCGATCTACCACTCCCCGAGGAACCAAACGGAAGGAACCATTGCCAGAGATTGATCTTAAGTACTTCGAAGGTTTCTCCTCATCCTCAGTCTGGCAAGATGACTCCGACTCGGAGCCCTCTGTCGTCCGAGAGATAGCCAAAGACTTCCCTCCAATGAAATAGAAGAAGCTTGCTATCGATGTTGAGGGACCCTGCCGCGATAGAGCGGACGGCAGCAGCAGCAGCAGTGACAGCGAACTCGAGGTCCTGGACAAGTCCCCAAAGATCTCACATACCTGAGTCTAGCCCCCTCGAGAGGCAAAAAAGAAGGTATCCTTACCATCTCCCAATCCCAAGCCAGCCTCTGCCAGCAAAGTAACTGCCCGCTGGTAGCTCCGCATCAGCAACAGCGACGACAGCTCTTCAACTTAAGCTCTTTTACTTTTCTATCATCTTTGCTTTTATTTTATATTTGTGATGTTTCTTTTTCATTCTGTTTATGTGTCATGCATTGAGGACAATGCAACCCTTGAGTTTGGGGGTGTGTTGTTCTCCTTTAATTAATGAATTTTATTTAAGTTATGTCTCATTTCTAGTTAATTTTATGTAAAAAATGGCTTAAGTCTTTGAACTGAACTTGTCTACCACGACATTCTCTGTCGTGACAGTATCTTTAGGATGTTTTAGGAATTATTTAGAGTCTTGCAATAATTCTGAACTTTAAAAACACCTTTGTGACTTATATGTTGTCTAGACTACTGTTAGTAAACTTAGAATAGGAAGCTTAACCACTTGAGTTGCTCCTAGAGGTGCCTAACACCGGCTCTAGAAAAAATAAAAGAGAAAAGAGAAACTTAGACTCAGTTGCCCCTAGAGGTGCCTAACACCGGCTCTATGAAGATAGCTAGAGGTGCCCAAAACCAGCTCTAGTTGAAAAAGGAAAAGAAAAACTTGGGTCTATGTTAAAAAAACTAAAGGAGCCTAAGAATTGCCTCCAGTTAAAAATTACTTTGAATTAAAACTCAAGTGAGTAGCATAACTATTCTAGTTGCTAAAGAGTCTAGGCACATATATGTTCACAAAAACTTGCACACACTTGCAGAAGAATTATAGCATTGTTTCGGATAAGTCCATAAACACCTGAAAAGGTACTATTCTTGATAGTGAAGGTGCTAAAGGTAATGACAGTTCATTGAGTTAAGCCAAGTCTTTCATTCTTAATTTGGTTGCATTTGCTTGAGGACAAGCAATAACTTGAGTTTGGGGGTGTGTTGAGTGCATAAATGTTCTATATTTTAGCCCTCATTTTCCCATATTATTGATGCACTCAAGCATGTTTAGTTGCATTTTAGGATAGATTTTACATAAACATCACAAATGGAAAATATTGCACAGATGTTGCTGATTTTGGTTCACTTTTGCAAGTGTCTGTCGTGACAGCATCCAGGGCAGCAAAGGAGCAGAAGTTAGCTGCAGAGCTGGAGCAAAGGAGTGAAGGAGACGGTCCATCATAAGCTGTCGTGACCGTTGCCGTGGCAGAAGAGCCGACAGTGAAGGCCATGGTGACGAGAAATAGAAAGTGGAGTTCGATCGATAGAGCATTTAAAGCCTGATTTTCGTGGACCACTTGCATAACTGTCGGAGCCTAGAAGCACAAGGAAGGCCTTGTCCTAAGTTTGAGGAATAAAGTCAAAGCAAGAAGATAAGACGAATTAAAAGACATCTACTCAGAGATTTAGTCTTTAATAGAGTTGTACTTTAATTCAAACTTGTACTCTTGGCTATTAAGAAAATTCAAGCCCAATACCTATATATATGCTTGTAATTCGACTAGGCAAGTGATATCTAGCTCCTAGCTGTCTTCCCCCAAAACCCTAGTCGTTTCTCTCTCTCCATCATGTTCTGAACTTCCCTTAGGGCTAAGGGTTGATCTTGTAAGGTAGTTGTAAGGATTGTATTGTTCTTAGGATTTTTCTTTTCAAGTAATAAAAGCTTCAAGTTTATTTACTCTAGTTTCAACATCTCATAAGAGTATCGGGAGAGCATTGTGTGGTTATCCATTTAATTAATATCGGGAGAGTTAAGTATACGAAAGGAGTAAATACGTGTTTTCCAGTTTATGGTTAAACCATCTTGGCCTAGGGATAGGTACAAGGTTAAGCAACTAAGGAAGAATTCACAAACATCGGTGTTCATCCTTTGATTCACGTTGGGAGGATTCATCTAAGACGTGTTCATCGATAGAACTTGGACCTAGGGATAGGATGAGTCACAACAGGGATTCTTGTTGAATTTGAAGTACAAAGTTGTTGATCGCTGCCGCGACATCAACAGACCTCTGTCGTGACAGGTGCTGCCACGACAGGAACGAAGACAGACAGAACAGGAAACCTTCTGAATAGTGCAACACCTGCACTATTGAGCAAATCAATACCAGCCTATCTTCTCAATTTGATCACTTTATCCATTACTTTAGCTTATTCTCAAGATTTCTCCAAGCATTTATTTAAACTTAATTCTTTTCTTGTGCAGTAATCTAAGGATAGAAGTATTTCCAGTCCTTTTGGAGACGACATCCGATACATCGTATCTTTTTATTACTTGCGACGTGTACACTTGCACCTATTTGTGATAGACTCTTTTACACACAACAATGATCACTTGATGGTTCAAGCCTTCGGAAGGAAAATATTCAACCATCCGCCAAGTTGATGACTGTTGGATTCGGTTCTTTCGCTAGAGACAACAACCTAACCTTGCTCGCATCATGTTTGCGGAGATTGTCTTTCTCGTGCAACATCTTCACACATCTCTTGTCACTTCATTCACCTATGGCACCGCTTTGAGCTATTTCTTCACTAAGAAGGAGATTGATTGCTCTCATGACTATCCGACAAGCCTTACTGATCCTATTGATGAGAGGTCTCTTTCTAGGGGAAATTTCACTACTTCAATAGTAATTGGCTTCCTTTTTCCGAGCTTCCTAGTGATGCGATTCCCGAAGATATTATCAATCCTCAAGCTCCTCCTCCTCCATCCATGGATGCTCTCATGACCTACCTAAATGAACAATTCATGGGCTTACGCACGGGAATTGCCTCTATGGATCAAGCCATGAATTCAGGATTTGCCGCCATTGATACATGCTTCACAAGCCTAGAAGATCGAATGACTAATGTGGAGAAGCGTATCTCATCGATTGAGGCCGAGCACAATTCGATGAATATCTCTCTCACGGCCTTCCATGATGAGTGGCGTCAATCTAGGAGGAATGATAATGCCGATGAAGATGAAGATGAAGAATATGGTGATGGAGACGAGTCATAGATTGTCTTTGCATATCATTCATGTCATCGTAGGATTTATTTTCATGCACTTTGAATTATGTTCTTAAGATTAAGTTTATCTTTTAAAACTTATGCTTTGATTTCCATTGTTTGGATTTAAGTTTGATGTTTCTGAATTATGAACTTTATTTTTATCTATTATATGTTGTTTGGTTATTGATTATGCCTTTATAGCCTATGTCTCTTATTTTTGATCTAACAAAAAGGGGGAGAGGGAAGTTCACAAGCTCACTTAAAACTTAAACTTAAAATTTACCTAGCTAACATTAAGGGGGAGTTGTTTTCCAAAGTTTTTCAAAAGACTTAAAAATTTTAAGCTTTGGTTTTGTTACATCAAAAAGGGCGAAATTGTAAAACCTATGTTTGATTTTGATATAACAAAGTATTTTAAGGACTATATTGTAAAACTTGAAATGAATTTTTAAGTCCCTCTAAAGGTTTCAAATCATCAAGGCTTTGCTCTAGTTTGAAAAACTCAAACTCCAAAATATTTTCTAAGTGTTCCAAGGCCAAATTGCTAAAAATCGTCAATGCATATCGATACGCTTCTTACCGTATCGATACCTTTTTTACAAACTTGGCTACTAGAGAAATTTGTTTCAATACGCCCCTTACCGTATCGAAACAGATTAAATCTGTATCGATACGCCCTGTCTATAAAATCACAAGGAGTTTGAATGTTGTACCGATACGGTCTCACCCGTATCGACACGGTTTAAAAGGAATTTTAAAATTCGAAGCCTTAAATAATATGACCGTTGTTTGTCAGTTGGTAGGTAACAAATTTTTAAAGAGTTGGTTAATGTGTATCGATACGCTCTTACCCGTATCGATACGAATTTTTCCAGTGAGCTTTGTAGGAAAAATTGCATCGATACGGTCTTACCCGTATCGAAACGGTTCCCTAACCCGTACCGATATGCTCCTCTTGTAATTGTGCAACGGCTCTTTCTTTTTTGAGACATGTATCGATACGCCTCCCCGAGTACCGATACGGTAGGTTGCAGAAGTACATTTATGGTGGTAAGAGCAGGTTCCAACGGCTACAATCAATTCCCTAACCACTCAAATGGCTAGAATTAATGGAGAAGGTATAAAAACAAGTCATTTGAAGACCAGCAACAACTAGTTGCATCCAAGAGAAACTACACAAAAAATCCAAGCTCAAGTGCCTAAATTCTTATTCTTGTAAAATCCCAAATTGTTTTTTAGTGTAATTCCTATCTTGTCTTTCAATTTGGGTTGAGTGCTTGTATTCAAAGGGGGGAATTTGTATTGTGAGATATCCTACTTGCCTTCAATTTCTTCTTTGTAAACAAGGGAGGGTTTGGTCAATTTTGGATAGAAAATTGACAGGTATTGGAAAGGTTTCCTCCTAAGCCTAGAAAAGAGGAAGATCAATTAGTGAATTGTTGGAAAATCCTTAGTGGGAGCTAAGGTAGTGGATGTAGAGTTCATTTGAAACTTGAACCACTATAATTGCCTTGTTCTTCATTTGGAACTTATCCTACAAAATTTTAAAAACCCAATTCACCCCCCTCTTGGCTTTGATCAATCCCTTGATCCACTCAATACATGTGTTGCCTCCCCAACCAAAATTTGGATGTTGCCACCACCCTGGGTTGTAGGTGTTGGAGAAGGGATTGTTGTTGCGGTTAGCGCTCCCTATGTAGCATCCAAATTCTTGTTGCTGGGGCCATTCATTTGATTGTTGTTCCCCATCTGTTTAGTGGATCGTAGAATCGATTTAAGCCAAGAGGAGTGTGAATTGGATTTTTAGAAATTTTGGTGGTGAAGTGGAAAATAAAATTTGCAAGACAAGGGATTTAGAGTGGTTCAAGTTCCAATTGAACTCTACATCCTCTACCTTAGCTTCATTAGGGATTTTCCAACAGCTCCACTAGTTGATCTTCCCCTTTTCTAGGCTTAGGAGGAAATCTTTACACAATGGCCAATTTTTCTACCCAAAAATTAACTCAATCCTCACACAAGGTTTACAAAGAAGTTTAATGCTAATAGCTAGTATCTCTCAATGCAAATGTAACCCTTTTATAAGCATTTAACCCAATTGAAACAAATAAGATTGGAAATACAAAGTATTACAATTGGGGTTTACAAGAAAATATGGGAATTTAGCACAAGAGCTTGAATTTGATGTTTGGATGTTTCTCTTAGGATCAATAGTTGTTGCGGGTGCTTTTGGAACTCCCTTTTATACCTTCTCATTGAATTCTAGCCGCTAGGGTTGTGGCCTTCATTATTATGGTCGTTGGGATGTTATCTTCCCACCATAAATGCGGTCTGCAACTACTCGTTCCGAAACGCTCAACCCTATTTCAAAATAGACTAAAATGGAAATAGCAATTGGGGTGTAATTAATATGTCATACCGAAATGGACACGATCATTTCGATATGCTAAGAGCATGTTCTGAAACGTGCTAAAGCTCGTTTCGAAACATTTTGCCACTGCCAAAACCTGTATCGAAACAGCTTCAAAACGTTTCGATATGCTCTAACCATCTCTCAAAATTTAGTTATTTAAATTCGCAACGGTCATATTTTGAAACCAAGTTTGAAATTCGTTTCGAAATGTTTGAGGTCGTTTCGATATTGCCGTATCGAAACGGTTCAACTCGTTCTGTTGTTCTTCATCCCTTTCGAAACACAAAGACCTGTTTCGATACACCCGTATCGAAACGGGAAAGCTAGTTCCAAAATAGAAGTTAACAGTCTCAAAACGTTCTGAAACGCCTAAGGGCCGTTCTGAAACGGTGACTCGAAAATCACTGTTTTGACTTTGTAAACGCTTAGAAAATTTTGAATACTCTTAGGTTTTGACTTGGACATTTTTTCTTAGAAACATAGGGAAGTTTTGAGGACTTAAAAATTCATTTTCTCCTTTTCAATTTAGTCCTTAAATCCTTTGTTATATCAAAATCAATCCATTAGTTTTACAATCTCCCCCTTTTTGATATAACAAAACCAAGTATGAATTTTTAAGAATTTTGAAATCTTTGAAAAAGTTCTAACTCCCCCTCAATGTAAGATGGGTTTTAAAGTTTTGAAAAGATTTAAAATTCAAGTGTTTGAAACTCAAAATCAACTTTAAAAACACTTAGGCTCTTAGATCACTTCTCCCCCTTTTTGTTAGATCAAAAATAGATAAACAATGCTAATCAAGAGAAGAAACAAAGTCATAAGCAATAAACCAAACAACATAAGTATCATAGATATCATTAAAGCTCAAGAAACAACATCAAAAACATAAATATTCAAAGCATTGAAGTTCAAGCTCAATCCTAAAAACACATAATCAAAGCATAGGTATTTAAAACATAAAAACATAGATAGGTGCAAACTTAATCCTAATATGATAGTCTAATATGACATGAAATATGAATCCTAGGCCTCGTCATCATCGTCACCATCATCAAGAGAATCATCATTGTCCTTAGCTTGAGTATGACGATAGTTCCTCCAATCACCATAAAATGTGGAGAAAGATAGATCCATCGAGGTTTGTTGATTCTCAAGAGAGAAGACACATTCCTCCAAGGATTGAATGCGAGTGTTGAGAGCACCAAAACCCGAAGCGATGTTCGTATCTATCGAGTTGAACCGCTCGGTAAGGAAAGCCATAAGTGCATCATTGTTAGGAGTCGGAGCTTGAGGTGGAGGCTCAACTTGAGGTGTCGGAGCTCTCCTATCAACACGAACCCATTGGCTAAGAGTATAACGAAACCTGGACTTAATAAGAGAAGATTCACCAATCTTTTGCTTTTGGGGTTCCGGAGAATCATAGGAGCAATCGTAACCGAGGTTAGCGAAGACGTAGCTTAACATTGTTCCATAAGTGAAGGATGTTAGTGCATCGGTGGTACGAATCTTCACTTGATGGACCATCTCGGCGAACATGATTTTGACCAAGTTCGGGCGTTGTGTTTTTTGAAAACACTTGAGCCAAACGTAATCAACTTGTCGAATATGAGCAAATTTACCTCCTGAAGGGCGAATGAATCAAGAGATGATCAAATGTAGGAATCGATCGTGAGCATCCAATGTAAGAACGGATCCGATGTGAGCACCAAAGTGATTCTCATCCTCAATACCTTCATCTTTGAGCCCAAGAGATTTCTCTAAAATGGATAAATCAATACGGCACTTCTTACCTAAAAGATAAGACTCGATGCCAATTACCTCGGTACGATCTTCATTTTCGATAAGAACGGCATTGGAGTAGAATAGCAAGACCATGTTCTTGTAGATAATTTTGGGAATTCCCAAAAAGACTAAGAAATCCCAATATTGTAAGAGAGGTAGATAATGGAATTCGAAACGCTCGGAATCAAGGAAGGAGATATCCACAACACGCTTTCGTCGAACGGCTAAATCATGAATGATTTTGAAACGATCCTTAGCTTCTTGATTCCTAAGGCTCTTTTGAAAAAGGAGGGTAAGGTTTGGACGAATGTTTTCTTGGTTCGAACCTTCGCCCGTTTGAGTCTTTCTTTTCTTGTTAACATTTTCTATTGGAAATTCCTAAAAACACAAAGCAAACAATAAGAAAATTTGAGTGTATGCACTTAAATCCTTAATTCAATCCAACGAAAATCCCATTAAGGTTTTAAAAACACTTTAAAAACGTATATACATATATAAAAAAATTTTAAAGAAAACAAATTTTGAAAAACTGTGTAAAGAAAATATGATTAAAAACATAAAAAAAAATTGAGATTTTGAAAGATTTTTACAAGTTTTGGAAAACCCAAGATGTAAAACTTATATTCTATACAAAAATAATATTTTCTAACCTAAGATTCTAATGAAATCAAAGGAAAAAGAAAAAAGTTAGAAAATACCTCAAAAGGGATTTTGGAAGAATGGATGGATGAAATTGCACCAAGTTGTTGAAGCTTGCTTAGATTTTAGTTTGGGAGTAAAAGCCCTCAAGATTTGATGAAAAACAATGAGGTTTGGAAGGTTATTATAGAGAAAAATTGGGTTAAGGTTTATAGGAGTTTAATAAAAATTGTTATTGAGCAATTAAAACTCCTTATAAAAGTTGTCTGGATACGCGTTTCGAAATAGGCACGACCGTTTCGAAACAGACGTACCAAAACGTCTACTATCATTCTGAAACCTATTGACCGTTCCGATACGGATTTGACCGTATCGAATCCCATGAGATATCCCGTATCGAAACGTTTTTGGACCGTTTTGATACATTTCTTGGCATAGGCAAAATGATTCGAAACCCTTTTGGGAATTTTGAAACAACATGATCAAAATGAATACTTTTAAGGCACTCGTATCGAAACAGATTGACCCATTTCGATACGCCTAAGCCTGGAGGTGCAGATGAGGCTCTGAATTACATAAACGTTGAATTTTAATGAGTCCTAGATGCATAAATGATATGAATAGGCAAGAGAAACATGTTAAAACATAAACATACTCCCTCTAACTATAAGCATGGATGAAATTAGGATCAAAAACACATAAGCATGGCATTTTACAAGAAATCAAGCAAATTTAAGCACAAAAGGTCCTAAAATGTCAAGATAGGCTAGTTAGACTTAACTCTCTCCTAAGGGACCAAAAACGCTCCTTATCTAGAGGTTTGGTAAAGATGTTCGCTAATTGATTTAAGGTATCTACAAACTCTAAAATAACATCTTCCTTAAGGACATGATCTCTAATGAAATGATGTCTTATTTCTATGTGTTTGGTTCTAGAGTGTTGAATGGAAATTTTGGTTAGGCATATAGCACTAGTGTTGTCACACTTAAGGGGTATGGTGTCTACCTTAATACCATAGTCTAAGAGTTGTTTCATCCAAAGGACTTGAACACAACAACTTCCTAAGGATATGTACTCGGCTTCGGTGGTAGATAAAGCTACACTATTTTGTTTCTTAGAGAACCAAGATATGAGCATACTACCTAAGAATTGGCAAGTGCCGAAAGTACTTTTCCTATCTATTTTGCAACCCCTATAATTCGCATCCGAATAAGCATAAAGGTTAAAGGTTGAGTCTCTAGGGTAAGAAAGACCTAAACAAGGAGTATCTCTAAGGTACCTAAAGATCCTTCTAACGGCTATAAGGTGAGACTCTCTAGGACTAGCTTGAAACCTAGCACACAAGCAAACACTAAACAATATATTCGGTCTACTTACGGTAAGGTAAAGCAAATATCCAATCATAGAGTGATAAAGCTTAGAGTCAACACACTTACCTCCTTCATCTTTGTCAAGCTTTGTAGATGAGCTCATGGGTGTAGCTTGAGGCTTTGCATGCTCCAAGCCAAACTTCTTGAGCATATCATTGATGTACTTAGCTTGATTGATAAAGATTGCATCCTTCATTTGTTTGATTTGGAGTCCCAAAAAGAATGAGAGCTCCCCATCATGATCATTTCAAATTCACCTTGCAACAACTTAGAAAAATCTTGACAAAGCAATTTATTAGTAGAACCAAATATAATATCATCAACATAAATTTGAACTACTAAGATATCTTTGCCATTGTTTTTAATAAAAAGTGTTGTGTCCACCTTTCCTTTCTCAAAACCTTTTCCAACTAGAAAACTTGAAAGTCTTTCATACCAAGCTCTAGGAGCTTGTTTTAAACTATACAAAGCTTTTGACAATTTAAAGACATGGTTTGGAAAAATATGATCTTCAAAACCCGGTGGTTGTTCCACATACACTTCTTCGTATAAAACCATTTAAAAACGCACTCTTGACATCCATTTGAAAAAGATTGAAATCATGAAAACATGCAAATGCAAGTAGCATCCTAATGGCTTCCATTCTAGCTACGGGTGCATAAGTTTCATCAAAATCAATTCCCTCTTCTTGAGTGTAACCTTGAGCAACAAGCCTAGCCTTGTTTCTCACTATGTTACCACTCTCATCTAGTTTGTTTCTAAAGACCCATTTAGTTCCTATTGTAGATTTATTTCTAGGCCTATCAACTAATGTCCACACTTTACTTCTCTCAAATTGATTTAACTCATCTTACATGGCCATAATCCAAAAGTCATCTTTTAAAGCTTCTTTAACGTTCTTAGGCTCAATGCATGAGATAAATGCAACATGATTAAGCATTTTAAGAGAAGATCGAGTAGTTACCCCCCTTGGATGGATCACCCAAGATCTCGCCACCCTTGACATAGTTGTACTACCTTGGGTAGCTCACTTTCTTTTCCTCAAGAGACATGTCTTGCAATGCTTCTAGAGGCAGTTCTTGTGTTTCTTCCACTTTGGTTGGAATCTCATCCAATGTTGATGATTCTCCTCCATCATTTTCTTCAATGATCCCTACATCATCATCATCACAAGAATCCTTCCTCAGAAGGAGGTTATCATCGAAAACCACATGAATAGATTCCTCTACAACTAAAGTTCTTTTGTTAAACACACGATAGGCTTTAGAGTTTAAAAAGTAACCTAGAAAGATAGCTTCATCACTTTTTGCATCAAATTTACCTAAATTGTCTTTTCCATTATTTAAAACAAAACACTTGCAATCAAAATGATGAAAATAGCTAATGTTAGGCTTTTTAGATTTTAAGATCTCATAAGGAATTTTCTTTAAAATAAGCATAATCATTACTCGGTTAATAATATAGCAAGCGGTGTTAGTGGCTTCCGCCCAAAAATACTTAAGTAAATTGTTTTCACAAAGTATAGTCCTAGCCATTTCTTCTAAAGTTCTATTTTTCCTCTCAACTACCCTATTTTTTTTGAGGAGTTCGAGGAGCCGAAAATTAAGGCTAATCCCATTTTCATTATAAAAGATATCAAAACCCATATTTTGAAATTCGATTCCATGACCACTTCTTATATGTGAAATTTTAAGTTCAAGATCATTTTGGGTTATTTTAGAAAATGTGATGAAGTTTTCTAAAGCCTCATCCTTGGTGCTTAAAAAGAGAAGCTGTGTATATCTAGAGTAATCATCAACAAGCACAAAAGCATATGATTTTCCACCCAAGCTAATAGTCCTAATTGGCCCAAAAAGATCCATATGAATTAACTGCAAACACCTACTTGTAGAAACATAATTAATGGACTTAAACGAGGCTCTATGTTGTTTACCTTTAGTATATGCATCACAAATTTTATCTAATGAGAACTTGAGCTTAGGTAGGCCTCTAACTAGATTAAGGGAAACTATTTTTTTCCAAAACACTAATGCTAGCATGTCCTAGTTTCCTATGCCACAACCATACATCATTTTCATTTTGTGCAACTAAGCATGCATGTGATGTATGAATGTCATCTAGATGCATCATATATATATTGCCTATGCGATGACCAATGAGCATAGTTTTATTAGATTTAATGTCAACTATTCTACACCCATTTTTATCAAACATGACATTAAATCCTTTATCACAAAGTTGACTTATGCTCAACAAGTTATGTTTTAGACCATTGCCATGCAACACATTTTCAATGAGTATGGAAGAGTGATTACCTATGGAGCCAATACCTACAATGTGGCCTTTGGAGTTGTCACCAAATGTTACTACTCCATTCTTTTGGCTTTAATTCCATGAATCGACTCTTGTCTCTGGTCATGTGCCTCGAACATCCACTATCAAGGTACCACGAATTTTGACTTTGTGCTTTGGCCTTGTAGCAATGCTCCCCCTACAAACAAAGAAATTAGGCTTTGATGTTTGGTACCCAAATCATTTTGGGTCCATGTGTGTTAGCCCTCAAAACCTTGGTTCCCTTAGGAATCCAAGAAGCAATAGCATTCATGTTATTAGAAATAATGAGTTCTTTAGGAACCCAAACACTCCTAATCCTTTGACCTCTAGATTGCTTAGAAAAATTTCTTTGTTTAGGATTTAAAGATTTTCTTTTTACATATTGGGTTTTATAAAAGTTTCCTTTTTTTCAAAATTGTTTCTCCTAATGGTAATAGAAGTTTTAAGATTATCCACTTCCTTTGTGTGATAATCTTGAAAATCGGAAAGAAGTTTTTCAAGATCAAGGTTTTTCTTTTAAGATTGTTTGAAAGGTTTATTAAGTACAAAACCTTATTTTCCAATTTCAAGTTAGTTTTTAAAAGAGATTCATTTTGAGTTTTTAATTCGGAAATAATTTTCTTGTTCCTCAAAATTGACTCCTTACATGTATCAACTAACTCATCATATACCTCTTGTAACTCATCATATGCATCATGCAATTCATCAAAAGTAAAATCAACACAATATGAGTTAGAGGTTACTATCGAATCCTCCTCAAGAGCCATAAGGCAAAGGTTGGCCACTTCATGTTCTTCATCTTCGGATGACTCCTCATCACTCCAAGTAGCAAGCTTGGCTTTGAGCTTCTTCTTCTCAAAGCCCTTTTTCTTGAGTTGAGGGAAATCGGAACGTATGTGACCCGGCTTCTTGCACTCAAAGCAAATGATCAGATCCCTTTCTTCTTCTTTTCCTTTGTTCTTGAAGTCTATCTTTCTTTGAAATTTTCTCCCTCGGCTAGACTTCATAAACCGTGAGAATCGTTTGGCTATCATAGCCAATTCCTCAAAGTCTTCCTCCTCAGTAGAAGAGCTATCCTATTGTAGAGAGGCTTTGAGAACAACTCCTAGCTTCTTCTTCTTTTCTACCTCATGCTTCTCTATTCTTCTCTCTTCCTTCTTCTTCTCTTCTTCTCTTCCTTGCTTCATGATTTCATGTGTAAGAAGAGACCTAACAAACTCATCAAGCTTCAAAGTTTTCAAATTTTTTGCTTCAATGATGGTCATCCTCTTACCATCCCAAGACTCCAGGAGAGAGTATAGAAGCTTCCTCACTAGCTTATCTTCGGGGATTACTTCACTGAATCCTTTAAGGTTGTTGACAATGATCAAAAATCGATCAAACATCTTTGAGACACTTTCATCGGGGTCCATCTTAAAATTCTCATAGCTCAAATTTAGCAACCCAATCTTCGTCTCTTTCACATTGCTAGTGCCTTCATAAGTCGTCTCCAAAATGTCACACACTTCTTTTGTGCTTTCAATAGATGAAACCTTTGAGTAGATATCCGGACCAAGTGCACAAAATATGATATGTAGAGCTTTGTTATTGACTTGCATCCTTCGTCTCTCTTCCTCTATCATCTTCGACTTCACTTTCGAAACTAGTCTTCCTTCATCGGTTCTTTTAACCGGAATGTAAGGACCTTCTTCCACTACATCCCAAATCATATAATATGTTGACTTGATGAAGAGACGCATCTGATTCTTCCTATATGGGTAGTTGCCCCCATTGAAGAAGGGTGGTTTAGTGGTTGATTGTGACTCATAAAGGTTGGAGGTTAAAGTAGATGCCATGGCTTGTCTTTGGAATTGATCACACTCTCCTAGGAACTCCTCTTGTGGTTGTTAATCCTTCAAAGAGGTAGGCTCTGATACCAATTGTTGAGTGGATCGTAGAATCGATTTAAGCCAAGATGGGGGTGAATTGGGTTTGTAGAAATTTTGGTGGTGAAGTGGAAAATAAAATTTGCAAGATAAAGGATTTAGAGTGGTTCAAGTTCCAATTGAACTCTACATCTACTACCTTAGCTTCACTAAAGATTTTCCAACAACACCACTAGTTGATCTTCCCCTTTTCTAGGCTTAAGAGGAAACCTTTACACAATGGCCAATTTTTCTACCCAAAAATTGACTCAATCCTCACACAAGGTTTACAAAGAAGTTTAAGGCTAATAGCTAGTATATCTCAATACAAATGTATCCCATTTACAAGCACTCAACCCAATTGAAACAAATAAGATTGGAAATACAAAGTATCACAATTGGGGTTTATAAGAAAATATGGGAATTTAGCACAAGAGCTTGAATTTGATGTTTGGATGTTTCTCTTAGGATCAAAAGTTGTTGCATGTGCTTTTGGAACTCCCTTTTATACCTTCTCATTGAATTCTAGCCGTTAGGGTTGTGGCCTTCATTATTATGGACGTTGGGATGTTATCTTCTCACCATAAATACATTCTGCAACTACTCGTTCCGAAACGATCGACCCTGTTTCAAAGCAGACTAAAATAGAAATAGTCGTTGGGGTGTAATTAATATGTCGTATCGAAACGGACACGATCATTTTGATACGCTAAGAGCCTGTTCTGAAACGTGCTAAAGCCCGCTTCGAAACATTTTGCCACTGCCAAAACCTGTATCAAAACGGCTTCAAAATGTTTCGATACGCTCTAACCGTCTCTCAAAATTTAGTTATTTAAATTTTCAACGGTCATATTTTGAAACCAAGTTTGAAAATCGTTTCGAAACGTTTGAGGTCGTTTCGATACTGTCGTATCAAAATGGTTCAACCCGTTCTGTTGTTCTTCATCTGTTTCGAAACAAAATGACCTATTTCGATACACTCGTATCGAAACGGGAAAGCTAGTTCTAAAACAGAAGTTAACAATCTCAAAACGTTCCGAAACGCCTAAGGGCCATTCCGAAATGGTGACTCGAAAATTACTATTTTGACTTGGTAAACACTTAGAAAAATTTGAATACTCTTATGTTTTGACTTGGACATTTGTTCTTAGAAACATATGGAAGTTTTGAGGACTTAAAATTCATTTTCTCTTTTTCAATTTAGTCTTTAAATCCTTTGTTATATCAAAATCAATTCATTAGTTTTACACCATCACAATGCTCACATGTGTACTGGACTATCTTAGCCTCTCATACATTGGATGTCGACTGCATGTTCTTGAGCAGGTTTACAATGGTAAAGAGTTGAGCCGTCACACTCTGAGAATCATCCAACTGGGTTGATCCAGAAGATTTAGTTCCAGGCTTAAATCTCCCCCTTGGGAACTAATAGTCGTTATTAGCTATCTGGTCAAGTATTTCGAAAGCCTATTCAAGATCTTTGTCAAGCAAAATTCCATTGGATGAAGAGTCAATCATTATTCTTAATGGTGCACTAACGCCATTATAGAATGTCATGATTTGTAACCAATCATGAAATCCAAGAATCGAGCACTTGCATAGAATATCTTTGTATATGTCCCAACATTCATACATAGATTCGTCATCTTGTTGCGTGAATGCAATGATCTCACTTTGCTTCTAATTATGCACGTTCGATGGAACATATATGTGTAGAAAATTCCTACACAAGTCATCCCAAGATGTGATAGATCCTGAGGGACTAGTCTTCAACCATGCTCTGGCTCGGTCTCGCAAAGAGTAGGGGAATAGTTTGAGTCTCAACGCATCATCTGGAACCCCTGGTTGTTTAAAGCAATCACAAACTTCTAGGAAAGCTTGAATGTGTTCTCGACCATCCTCTTTTGTTGATCCTCCAAATTGTCCGATGGAGTTGAGCATGTTGAACATAACAAGCTTCAACTCAAAGTGAGTTGTCCCTAGATCAAGCACTACGAACGATGGATTGAGATTGTTGATGATAGGTGCAATGTTGTCTTGATTGGGTCTTCTAATTCGGGCAGTTGGTGGAACCTCCTGCCGTATATGTTCTTCATTATAGCATGCATTCTCAACAACCACCACTGGTGGCATGCCATTGTTACGCTCGTTCTTATGGTCGTTCTGTGCATTGTTGACACGGTGACCGGGAGGATCCATATTACTTTGCCCTCGATGGAGATCTCTCAAATATCTTTCAATTTTCGAGTTGCAAGGTATAGTTGGTTCCTCACGATTTGTGTGTCAGGTCATGCACTGGGCGTGCCTGAAAAAGAAAAACAAAAACAAAAATTAAATGCAAATAAAATAAAATAAAATCTTAAGTGCAATTATAAAGTAATTATCAATTTCCAATCCCCTGAAACAGCACCAAAACTTGATGCTTGTTGAATAGTGATGCACTTTAGAGCAAGTATACTCATCGAATCAAGTATTAAAGTGATAGAGTAGGGTGTCAAACTAACGAGGATTGGATCAATAACTACGAAGTTATCAAACTTAAGAATGTTTGAACAAGTATTGATTGGTGTCGGTTTATCAAAACTAATTGCAAATAAAGTAAATGTAGCTATGATTAAGACAAACATATGTTGTGGCAAATAACAAATAATTGTGGAAGCTGGTTTATTGCTAAGGATATATGATGGATTACTTATTTCAATGCTATAGCAACTGCCAATACATGTTTGCGTAAACCATTAAGATCTTTATATACTCGACATGATTTTCTAATGAACTTCTGACTCTCTCGATGCCTAGAAGATAATAATATTGAAGCTAAGGTGATACATATCTGCATTAAACCTAACAACTCTATTATTTGTTTAAGAACTCCCTTTTAGTCGTTGAAACCCTAAACTTATGTCTAACCCATATTAAGACTAAGTTAATAGCTTAGCCTCATTGTTCATGTTTGTATAATCTAACTCTCTCAATATTAAGAAACATATCAATAGTTAAAAGGCCTCTCTCGATAGCTCTTACGATAAATATGCATGAAGAACAATGAATAGAATAGATAAAGGGAAACAAACTATAGCATTAAAATAAAGTATTCAAAACATAAAATCTTGAAAAGCAATAAACCAAACTAAAGTATTTAGCTCATGTTTGAACCTAAAACATCCATAATAAAAGAATAAAAGTACGGCAATTTATCAAGCGAAAAGAGCCAAGTGTCCTCGACGATCTTCTTTCGTGTTGTCCAACTATTACTACAGGTCTCCCACACCTTCTATCTCTCTCGATGGCGTCTGGCGTGTGGAGACTCCTCTAAATTTGACTCTATTGGTTCTCCGGTAGCTAAAGACTAGGATTGTCATCTATAATCATGCTCTCTTGAATTGTTGTCCAAGTCTTCCTTATATAGGCGATAAATCTAGGGTTTTATAACCCTAAAGCGCGCGCAGCCTCATTAAAGAGGGCCATTGATTTCCCGCTATCTTTTAATGTTCTGTGTCTATGAGAAATTCCACATGGGCCAAAGCAGATTTGTCTCAGCTCCAGCCGAGAGATCTGCTACTCATCCGCTCCAACATTTACTAGGTTTCTGCGCATGCACCACAAAATACTACCTTTCCCATTAAAAGCACCAAAATATATAACATTTAAGCACAGACATTGTAACTCTCGATCTACATACAAACTATATGCAATCTAACCTAAATGCAATTAAATGAGCTTGAAAACATGCAAAATTCAAGTAAAAAGGGGTATGCAAATTAGGATATCTACACAGTGATCACCTAATGTGCCTTCAAGTCAACAATCAACTGTCTCCAACCCTGGAAATCAAGAATCACAAGCTTCAACTAGGGATTAAAGCTGCACAACTGAAGCTTACATATTTTATGAATGGCCTAATTTTGTGACTCCTTTTTGTGGTGTCCATTGCATTGGCATTTCTTTTGTGAATTGTGTTAAATCTGTCTAGGATGTTCATCCACTGCATTGTATTTTTTTGTGAACTTATTTTGAATTAGGTCAATATTTTGTAGTTGATTTTATGGTTTATTAGCTTACAAATTTATTTTGTGAACTTATACTGAATCAGCTTACAAAGTTATTTTGTAAACCTATATTAAATCAACTTATAAACTTGTGTTCATACTTCTATAGTTTAATGCAAATTTGCTTATTTTTTCCCTTCATCTATCATGTAATGAATATGAAACAGACAACATTGAACAATTAAATGCAAAATGCTTAAAATTTCATTGAAAAAATACTTAAAAATTCATTGAATTGACCAATACATTGCTTTAAAACAACTAAGTTACCTTAAACAACCCTAAACTCTCACAAACATTACACAAACAATTATCTTCAAAACATACTAGCTTTACCAAGCTCCATGAATCCTAACAATACTTCAAAACCCACACAATCATCACACACATTACATTACTTCAAAAACCCACACAACCATCACACACAGAACCAATACATATGACCAACAAATTTGTTTTAGGAATCTTGCACTCTCCATTTTCTTCACCTTCTTTAAGAGCCCAACAATAATCATTCTTGCATGCGGGTTGACATGAGCATAATACCAAAAAAAAGTAGTTCCCTTTCCATTCCCATAATTTTTACACCCAAAGAATTCTTATCGATCCAAGCAGTGACCAACTCAACTCGTTGTCCACTACGACAAATAAGTACTCCATTGTTTGCTTTCATCTTCTTCTTTTTCTTCTACAGAGAACTTCTTAGGGTTAAAGAAAAGGGGGAGGGGAGCCTTTATATTATGATTTATTTTTATTTTCAGTCCACGTAGAATTTATTTTATTTTTTTCGCTGCTAGATCAGGCTCTCGTTAATGTTTAACGGCAACAAATGTTCCAGTGACCATAAATTTACAGATCAAAAACGTAAAGGACCATAACGGTCAAATTTAAAAATCGGTGACTAAAAAGGTACACTTACTAAACATAAGTGACCATTCCAACAATTTGCCCTTAATGAAATAAATATTCATAAGGATTGATAACTTTGTGGGTTAAAAACAACAATCCCCCAACGTGATTTATACAAAATCTGCATTTGCAACATTAATTGTCCTCTAAAAATACTTCCCCCTTGTATTGCTTATGGTTTCACAAGTGTTTTTGACTTCAAAAATATATTCTCCAACTTGTTCTGAACCTATCTGTGGGCATCTATTGGTTTTGTGGCTAGCTTTTATTGTTGCACCGTGGTACCCATTATTTATCTCTCTCATCGGCTCAGAAAGGGCATATATCAACCATATTTGCGAACATTACTTCTATAAATTAGTGCCAAATTAACCGAGTAAGTTCAAAAAAAAATAAGTACATAAAGGGTCACTAAATTATCTCAAAAATAAAAAATGATCATTAAACTTTCAAAAATTATATAATGAGCATTAAATTTTAATTTTTGTTACAAAATGGTCACTGGGTCTTTAACTGTTTTTAACTGGGTGACATGATAATTACGAAAATTTGTATAACAACACATTTAATCCTCAATATTTACACATTCAATCAATTTAGACATTAATAATGAGGGTTAAATTAAGACTAAATTGATTGAATGTGTAAATATAGAAGATTAAATATGTTATTATTCAAACTTTCGTAATTGTCACGTTATTCATTTAACGACAATTAACGGTTCAGTGACTATTTTGTAATAAAAACTAAAGTTTAATACACATTATGTAACTTTTAAAAATATAATGATCATTTTATATTTTTTAAGATAGTTTAATGACTATTTATGCACTAACCATATACCATTAAAACAGTGGACCCTTGTTGGAATATAAGTGTTTTTTCTAAATAAATTGTTGGAATATAAGTGTTCACATTATGGAAACGCATTTTCTGCACCGAATCAAGATTAGTATGGACTGTGACATGACAGCCCATTTCATACTTCTCTTTATATTTTTTTTTTAATTTTTTTGATAATGATCTATATTTAAAATTTATGATTTTTTTTTCAATAATAATGTCTTAAAAATTTGAATCGAAATCTTTCCTTAGTGCAATGTGCCTAAACAACTTTTACTTTAAATGTTCCCAAAATGGATGTAAACTTTGCCTTATGACATCATATCAAGATGAGGAAAAGAAAAGAGGGTTTGATATATATACATACTCATAGCCATAAGATTATTCATTTTGTTTTTCGTCTTCATTCGAGTCTACTTTCTATACAAACTTCTAGTTAAGGGTGTTTAAATTCGGGTATTCGGACTTTCAAGTACCCGAGATGTCAAGTACTCGATTGTTTGGGTAACATATTTCTCGGCCCGTGGTTTCTGGATACCCGCTAGTCGGGTACCTGTAAAATTCGAGTACCCGCAAAATCGAATATCGGATACCCGGTTCATTTTTTCTAAATTCAATTTTTTTTAAAAAATCACATAAAAATTAAAAATTCATAATACATAATCTAAATGCAAAAATTAATTTTAAGTGAGAAACATTCGGATATATATATATATATATTACCTGACTAGTTTACACTGTAAACTTTACAATACACTCTTTGGCTAATATATATTTAAAAGCTATTACTCCCGGTGCGTTTTCATAGCATTGTTGTTATTCATTTTAGTCAAAGTTTGGCTAATACATATTTAAAAAAACAAAAAAAAATAAGCTATTACTGCACTGCACTAGGAAGGGTTTTTTTTAATATTTTTAATTAGTTTATTTTATTTTAATATATATATAATTAAATATTGTGAAAGGGTATTTTATTTAAATTTATAAGGGTATTTTGTTTAAATAATAATTATATTTAAAATAAAAAATATAAAAAACAAACTAGGAACCGGGTATCCAAAAATTTCATATTTTTTTGACCCGGGCCCGACTGAGTAAAAAAAACCAAGATAAATACCCAATTATTTGTGTTCGGGTAATTCGGGTCGGGTAATTTTGAACACTCCTAGTAGCTATGTTTACATTGAACTGTACAGATATTACTTTCAAGAGATACGGTTAAGATATACAAGTACCAGCTGCAACTTTTACAGTATAGTGACTGGGCTAATGCCTTTTCTTTAGGGAGAAGCTAAAAATTTACAGAGTTTTCTCCCCATGTATATCTTTTGGGTTGATATCCGATATTCCTGTACAAGTATATCTACTTAAAAGAGGAAGAGATATCAAGAGTAGGATCTGACTAACTTGAAATTCTGAAAAGTTCGAGCTTTGAATAGGTTTCCAAAGAAATGACCCATTGTTGTCTCCTGATGAGGTGGTTTTGGTGCAAGACTCGGGTTGTGCTTCACCTGTAATGCATTATGTCCAATCTGCGAACAGATAGAATTGATGATCTTCGGATCAACTGGATTTCCCGTCACATCCGTGACATAGAAGGTGTCATTGGCCTTGCCACCTTTCGTTGAAATTAATGCTCTCTTGATACACAAGCTGTTTTCGCGGAATATACGAGTGATGTCAGATAGGAGTCCAAGTCTGTCTTCTGTGCACAGTTCTAGTTCTAGCCCCTGCACCACGAAATGATCCAGGATATTATATCATGAAAGCATGCTTATCATCCATAATCACATTTCTTCCTTCCTTTTGGTTTTATTCTTTCATTGTGTGTGTGCACGTGGAGTGTCGACGAGGTGGTTTCTTATACCTCAGATCCCCTCCTCTCAATGGCTGCTTCAAGACATTGAATAACACGGACACGCTCCGCTTCTGAGCTAATGGGGAGCCCATCTACATGTCTGATATAGAATTCCTACAACAAAATACAACTTCTGTTCAGCGAGAAAGAGGAGTTACAGTCAAGCAAATATCAACTGAGTAGAAATCCAATACAAATTGGATTACAACGTCAGCATCAATCTTACACTAGTGGTTTCAATAGAACCAACTTGTCAACTTTTTTTAAAGTTGATCAATGTGTCATATAACTGGCCAGTAAGACTGCAATAAAAATGTTCTGGCTTTGTCAAAAAGGGTTTGATATTGTCATTTTATCCACTACTTCACTAGATCTAACTCACCTGATAAGCTTCAACCTTTCCTGTGTTGACCATTCCATGAAAAACAACATATTGCATATCTGTGAGAGTGCAGACTATATCAAACAATAGTTTTGGCCGATCTTTTGACCTCATAGTAATAACAGTGTAGTCTTTCTCGATATTCAACAGAGTGACTTGGGGTCTTGAGCTACCCTCGTCTACTTCCCTAACTCCTGCCCTCTCAACCCTTTCGTAGTCCCTGTCCGCAAACATGATTTGATGCAACCTTCTCTCCCTGTGCATAACACCCGGAGCTGAAAGCATAGTTTTTGCTGTTTTCAAGTCATTACTTCCTTTGAGAACATTACAAAGTAATTCCTTCATTGTCGAGAGACGTCTCGGATCATTGATTGCACAGCCTGTTGAATCATCTGTCACGTGAACTACAGCAGCTGCCCTGGCATTATGGGTCCATATCTCAGCATTTACAACATTGCAACGGAGGTCCGCAAGAACTGCACATACTTCAGATAATAGACCAGGCCTGTCAGTTCCAGCAAGTTCAATTGATGTATGCTCTTCCGAAGGCATCACCCCTACAGTGCCTCTCCGGGAAGACACGAAGCCAGCACTAGTTTCGATTCTCTGCACAATAAGGAGTGAGATGAAAAGTTTAAACAAACATTTAAGCTTGATGACGAAATAAGATAAGCCAGTAGTTGAATTATGAGGAAGAGGTGAGTGATGGTGTAAGCTCTTACACTCTGAATATAGTCAATGACTTCCTTATCTCTGATTTTGTTGCCATCATTGTCAACAACATTAAAGACTGAAACATGTCAATATATTACAAGAAACGAAGATAAGTAACTGGTTAACCTTGGATTTAACATATAATTTTTGCAGTTTTAAGGTGAGGGGGGGGGGGGGGGGGGGGCTTACCATCCATAAACCATCCTCCATCAGATGATATGTATGCCTTTGTTATTGTAAGATTCATGTCAGTAAGCACTTGGACAACTTCCAGCAGAATTCCATGTTTGTTGACACTGTCAACCTAACCAGAACATTTATATTTAAACCATTATAAATCTTGGACAAAAAACAAACAAACGAAATTCGAAAAGCATCGAAGCATCCCTTCGACCACCATAAATGTTAAATGTTGGAAGTTGGAACATTGGCTTGACCAATCCCCTCCCATGTTTTTTATCCCAATTCAGTTTTTAGCTCAAACAACTTAGAAGTCCAATTTCCAAATATAACATCCTAATGCGTATGGTTAAGTTAGAAACAAAGATCTAAGGAACTAATTAGCCACATATGATAAGGTAAGGTAACCTAGTTACAGTCCATGAAGCTATACCTGTATAACAGTGGCATCCTCACAAGCATTGTTGTCGATCACAACTCTGCAATAAATATAAGCATACATCTCAAATTAACTCTACTTTTTCCAAACTAATAAAAAAATAAAATAAAATTTAAGAAGAAGGAAATTAAACTTTGATCAGCCGAAGCACCAAGGAGAAAAATCAGATATTTAAAAGAAAAAGTAACGAGAAAGGATAACTTGACAAAAAAACGAAAACATTATTTTCAAAAAGGAAAAAATTTATAGACCCTTCAAAAAAATCCAAACCAAAATGTAGAATACCCCATCAAAAACCCAGAAAAAGAAGAAGGGAAAATACCTAGGTTGGTTCACCCTTCGGATAAGCTTAGCAAATTCATCATCCATCTCTCAGGAAAAAAAGGGGAAATCCAACTTTCCTAGAAATAATCGATAGGATCAGAAACAAGTAGAAGCCTGAAATCCCAGGGCACCTTTTATATCTTCTCTTCTTGTAAGTATTCAAATTGTAAAAGAGAAAGGGCTTTTCCAATATTCAAGGAAAACACAAGAGAAAGAAAATAGAATTAAAAAATAGTACAACTATAAAAAGTAAAGTAGAACCTTGGCCATTTAAGATTTTAAGTTTTTAACAAACACAAACAACATAATTAATCCCATGTTGAAATATTATATACATATATATTGAAGCAATAAAAAAAGAGAAAATGAGCCTCGTTTCCTTTAAATAGAAATTATGTATCTTTTTGGTACTCAATTAAATTTAGAGTTCAGAGATTCTGAATGTAAGATTTAAAATTTGAAATTAAAGTTTAAAATTTAATTTTATAACGCCTTTTAGTATTGGGTATAAAAAAAGACACTGAAAAGTAGCAGAGAATTTTGTCCAGTTTTTTTTTTTTTTGCCTGTGAAGATGTATTATTTTGTTGACGTGGGAGTAACTGATTGGTTGGACGGACGGTTGATTCTGCCCGTGGTCAGTGCTGTACTTTTAAAAGCCATTTTTGTTAATTTTATTGATAAATTCATTTACGGCGCTAGCGGAGATTTATGGGCACTGCACGTGAGGCAGAAAGTAGGGGATTAGGGGTTTTTTTAACGCTCATAACGCATATAAACAAAATATATACTATAAAGATTATGTATCCAAATACCTCAAATTTGATAATTTGATTTGGAAGTGGATTTCCATAGCTTAATTTATATTTTAAAAATATTAAGACTTCAATGATAATGACGAGGAAATGATAGTGTGGAAAAGAGTGAATGACTTGATTTCAATTTTTCAAAAAAATAGTGAATGGCTTGCCTTTTGTTTTTAATGGACGCATGGGTTTATAATATATATATATAACATGTCATTTAATTATAAGTTTAATAATAAATGATTTTTTCTTTTAAAATATAATAAATTAATTAATTAAAAATTTATGACAAACACGACACTCTGCGTTAAAATTGAAACGAATAACTTGTTATAATAATAATTTTAGTCTCATAACTTATACATTCTACTAATTTGGTTCTGAATTAAAATAATTTAATGAATTTAATTTTTTATATTTAAAAATTATATTAGTAAAGTGATTTATATTTAAAAGTTTCATTAGTTAAGTGATTTATTCCATTAGTCAGGTAATTTTAGTCTCATAACTTATAGATTATGTTGTTTGTTGTTGGTTTTTACCTTTTATCGTCAAGCTTGAGTGATGTTTTGTATCTATTTTGTTTTAAGCCTTTGAGTTAGGGGTTTTAACTTTTATTTGTATGGTCTTGTTTACGATCTAGAGACGTTAGTTTTTGTTTTCTAGGAATATGTCGGAATCCAGTTTGTTTACCTGAGTTTGTAAACTCTTATTGTATTTTTAGAGTTCTTCTTTTTTAATAAAACTAGCATACTCATATTCAAAAAAATCCATTAGTCAAATGATTGTATCTACTAGCAGATGACGGTATGGTCATAATGGGTCTCTTCCATCAGTCTGCCAACTATCCAATAGTGAAGTGTATGTATCTGTTGCGTTATCATATGTGTCGAATTATAGAGTTGAGAGACAATAGCATGAAGTGCATCAAGTGGTTAGAGGGTGTGTCAAGAGGGTGCAGTGTTGAAAATTTTAAATATGAAGAGTTAAATTTATTGAATTGTTTTTTAATTAAGATTAAATTGATATAATGTATAAGTTTTTAGACTAAAATTATTAATATACCAAGTCGTGTTTTAATTTTAAAGGTATTTATGTTTGACACAATTTGGATTAAGTGATTAAATTATAGTTTTTAGAAGAAAATTTGTATGTTTATTACTAAAACTATAATTAAATAACGTGCGGTGTATTTTACTCAAACATTAATTCTTTTCCTCTCGTACTATACAGTTTTTCATTTCTTTAGTATCCTTCGTATTTGTTTTATGGGTAAACTACTAGAATTGTCATTAATGTTTAGGGTTTGTACATTTTTGGTCACTGGTTTTTAAATTTGACTGTTATGGTCACTTATGTTTTCGTCGTGTAAACTTATGGTTACTCGAACGCTAATTTCCGTTAAGTGTCGTTAGATGGGTGACGTGACAATTACAAAATTTTGTATAATAGTACATTTAACCCTCCATATTTACACATTCAATCAATTTAGTCATAATTTTATCTTTTGGTTTTGAATAATTGTAAGATTAGTCCTTAAGGTTTCATTACTTTTCAATTTTATCTTTAAACTTTAAAAATATAAATATATATATATATATATTCTAACCAATCAATTAAAAATTCTTATTTCAATTTTTTATTTTATTTCCCAACTTCTAGCCTTTGTTTTCTTCATTTCAATATTCAAAACCCAAAAAAACCATGAACACCAAGAACATGTTCACCGTGTTCTTCACAATTGAACCCAAAAAGTCTCAAAAATTAAAAAAATAATGAGTCTTTATCCGCCTTTTTCAGAAAACAAACCCAAGAATAAAGAACACTCGACCATTCATCTCCAGCATCGCCTTCATCCTCACCTCACCTTAAAGGTTTTCCCAAATCAAACCCCAATACATCGATACTATACTTACCTTCCCACGGGCCGTCTTTGACAAAAATATTACCGTCAAAGAATGAAAAGTGGGTTAGGTCTCAGCATCGTTTTAGAACAAGAAAAATAGGCGTTGAACTGAACTGGTCCTTGAGTTGAAGAGAAATTTTGAGGAACTGGATATACGATGTAATCTATTTCCCCAACATGTAAATCTCAATCAAGTCTATAAAAATGCCCAAAGTAGAGAACCCTAATATCTAAAAAATTTTAAAAACAAAGATCTAAAAAAATTGAATTCAAGGAAATAATTTCTAAAATTTAATTAATCCATTAAAGCAACGTCTCAGAAAAATACTAATTCTTCATCTTCATTTTCAAGGTAAGATTAGTTTTTAAAAATTTGAATAAATTTATAACTTTCTTTGTAACACCCGGGTTTAGGGTCGGGTGAAAATAATATTTTAATATTATTCCGGGTTCGGTTTTATAATTAAAATAATCTTTCAGGCCCCGGGTTTCAAAAACAAACATTTTATTATTGGACTAAATTGAAATGAAATTTAATTTGGATGGATTTTAAAGAAAAGGGGAAATAACCATTCATTAATGGCAATCTTGTAAATAACCCAACTTTTAATTTAAATCCCTCTTTACTAAAATAATTTCACTATTCATTCTCTTCTCCAAACAAAACCAATGGGATAGTGAAGCTCTCAACTCCTTCTACTATTCCATCACCTAGCTCCTCCATTTTAGCTCGTTTTTGAAAGGTAAACACATTTTCAACTTGTCCTCAACTTCCTCTCTTCAAAAGTACAAGTAGTTTTCATTTTCATCAAGGTTTTGAAATTTGAGTTTTTAGAGGATTTGATTAAAAATGGTAGCTTTATGGTGTTTAACTTAAAATTTCGATTTAATGTTGTTAGATATGAAGTCTATGAGTCAAATGGTTCAACATATATAAATTTCAAATGGTTTTAAGCTCATTCCCGGATTTGGGTTTCCAATGGGTTTTTGAAGGGTTTTAGAGTGGTTTTTGGGGTTGTTTTGGGTTAGAATTTGTGGGCTGAGGTTAGTACTATGGTTGGGGGTTGTTTTGGAATCATTTGGGGCATTAAAAGTGTTGGAAACATGAGTTTTGATTGAGGTTTAGGGGCTGCACGAGTTTGGTAATTATGGGGGATGTTCATGGCTTGAAATGTTGTGTTTGATGTTTGAATTGTATTTCGGGTTAGCTACTTTGATGCTTGGGCTGATTTGAAGTTGTTTGGATTGTGTTGAGGTTGTTTAGAGGCAAGATCTTGTGTCGATGAAGCATCGGGAGTGAATTCGGAAGCTTGAAGGTGATTGCTTGCTTGGTAATTGAGCTTGGAAGTGAAGGTGAGTGGTTAATGTTTTCAAAATGGTCTTTGAATAATTGGTTCAAGCATGTGGACTAGGTGATTGCTTGAAGGTGATTGCTTGCTTGGTAATTGAGCTTGGAAGTGAAGGAGAGTGGTTAATGTTTTCAAAATGGTCTTTGAATAATTGGTTCAAGCATGTGGACTAGGTAGGGCTTGGTAGACCCACCTAGAGTTAGGATTAGGGTGGTAGCCTAATCCTAAGCTTTAGTTAGAGACATTGGTTAAACTCTAAACTTGTTGTTTATGCCCCGTGATGATTTGTGATATGATGATTATGTATAATGTGTTATACATGTATGTTGAGGCATGGTTGTGATGCACTGTTACATACATGAGCTATGGCCATGATGCTAATCATGGTGAGTACGTGCTAAGCACGGAATTGGTTGTAATTGATATTATGGATTGTGTTAGTATTGGCACTAGTATGCTTGGGTACAAATGATTGATCATTAGGATGTTAGTGTGCACACGAGAGTCAAATGCGCGCATGGTCTTGATGATGGTAGTCATCAAGATGGAGTACGGGTTCGCTCGGAAATTCTTCTTATGTATATGATAGTCGGTGATGAGTGTAATCCCATCGACGGGGCGTGAGGATGAGTGGAATCCCCTCCGCGAGACCGGTGATGAGTGTAATCCCACCGTGAGCTAAAGTGGTTGTTGGATGTGAGTTCCAACGTGTTTATCCGCGTATTCGAGTCATAGCTAGGTGTCAATGTAAATTGATATGTTAATCAATGTGATGTGGAATGTGTTTCTTATTTGGATGATTATATGTGTTTACATATGTTGTGGAAATGAGCTTGTTGAGCATGACATATTAATGGATATTTGTTCATGCACCATTGACATTTTACTCTTGAGGATCGAAGGTAAGAACATGCATTTGCCTTGGTTGAGATCGTGCTTGGACCCTGCATTGTCGAGGTTTGTTTTAATGAGCTTACCCTCACTAAGCTTTATTGCTTACGCTCTCTTTGTTCGACAATGCAGATCCTTAGTTCATGGGTTGCTAGAGCAAGAGGAGGGCCTCCAAGTGTGGTTGTTGGCTTTGAGTTTATCAAGTATGAGATTTTAAGTTTGAACATGCAATAGTTAAGCAATGGGATTGGTGTTATTTTTTGGACATTGATGGTTGTTAGGAGCATGTTTAGACTCCTTAATTGTGTTGTTTTTGTGTAGCTTGTTGATGCCACGTTTGGATTGCAAAACCATGTCGTATTTGCCTACCATGTGTGTTGGCCAAGTGCCTTTTGAGGACGCTTATGTGTATGGTTGTTGAAGCATGAACTTTGAATGGTTATATGCCATCTTTTGATCAAATGCATGATTTCCTTGATGAATGATGTATGTACATGTTGGGTGCCTTGTATGACTAGATCTTGGTTTATAGATGTTGTATGAATGCTTGGATGTGTCTAGAAAGGTCTTAAATCCCATCTAGGTTCGGGTCTTGTGTTGTTTTGCTGAGTTTAGGAGACTTGCAGTGCAGGGCGTATCGGTACGCCTGAGGGCCGTATCGATACGATCTTGCCTGCAGGACTCAGTTTTGGCTGGGCGTATCGATACGTTTTAGCTCACTGGAATTCTGAGATTTTGGTGAGTTATTAGCGTATCGGTACGGTGTCTTAGTGTATCGGTACGGGTTCATCTCGTTGACCACGAGATGTTGACCGAGAAGGGCGTATCGATACGCTCTAGGGCTGTATCGATACAGTCTTCCTGTGTTGACTGAAGGGGTTGACTTTGGTCAAGGCGTATCGATACCCTTGACAGGTGTATCGATACGGCTTGTTTAATTATGAAAAATGGATTGTTTTGCAAGTGATGTTTGGATGATCGTTTTTATGATTGCTCGTGTTTCCGCTGACGTGTTCACATAGGACATAGTAATGCATTTAGACAAGATAAATAAAAGAAATTTTTTAGGGTTGCTAACCGAGGGGGAACCTTAACGGGTTTCGTTTCGGTTTTCCCCGTGTGACCCACTCGGACCGGTCAAGCGTCCGGACCGGGACGAGGGGGTTACACTTGTTGGTATCAGATCCTAAGGTTACCGAGACCTTAGGCAGGTAAGTTTAAGTTTCTGTATTAATATGTACGGTGTTTGCTTCCATTATAAGCATGATTGCTTATGTGACAAGTATGCTTGTTGTTTTGTTTTAAAGCATGTTGCTTAGAGTCTCATTGCTACTATTACATCGAAAAGGGAATTTTTAAAGTGAGGGAATGTACTTGAGCACTTGGAAGCCTTGCCTTGCTAACCCAATTTTGTATTTTTTGTTTTTGTGGTTGTAGTTATTATCTATGAGAGCGATGTCTAGGCCGAGAGGTAGGCCGAGAGTGGTTCGTCAGGAACCACGCGTTGCGGCTCATGTTGAGCCGGTGGTTGGAGTGGAGGCTCATATAGAAGGGCCTGCTGCTGCTGGAGTTGGAGCTCCTCCACCACCTGCACCACCAACTCCTCCTCCGCCTGTAGTTGGAGGCGAGGATGGAGCTGAAGGAGGGGGCCGCAGGGTGGCCAAGGTGGCCAAGGTCCGGTCGGAATTGATATGACTCCGCTAGTGCAAGCTATAGCAGGAGCATTTCAGGCCGCAGTTGCGGGAGCTCAGGCTGCAGCTCAGCCTAGGTGTGACGATGCTAGTTTACCGTTGGAGAGGCTCCGCGGTCTTGGGGCTGAAGAGTTCAGAGGGTCTACTCCGGAGAGGTCTGAGTTGTGGTTGGAGAAAAAAGTTCGCATCTTAGCTCAAATGGGTTGTATGGGTGCTCGCAGATTGGGTTGTGTGATCTCTTTGCTTCAGGGTGATGCCTACACCTGGTGGGTCACCATTACTACCGGAGTTGCAGAGGCTGAGAGAGGTTTGGATTTCTTTGAGTCTGCTTCCCGGAAGAGATATTTGGGACCGAGGTATCTTGATGAGAAGAAGCGAGAGTTTATGGCCCTTGTTCAGGGAGATGCTTCTATGACTGACTATGACATCCGTTTTGTTCGTTTGAGTCAGTACGCTCCAGAGTTGGTTCCTACTGAAGTGGAACGTTGTAACCGTTTCCGCTATGGGTTGAATGAAGAGATCAAGAAGTACACTTTAGCTTCTGACTACTCAGATTTTGATGTCTTAGTCGCGAAGGCCAAGGACTTAGAGCACAGTTTGGGTTTGACCAAACGATCTGGTGGTTCTAGTTCTTGTAAGAGGCATAAAAACTTTGACAGTAGAGATGCCAAGAGGCATAGAGGTGGCGGACAACAGTTTGACCATAGGCGTGGCGGTGGCCACCATGGTAGAGGCCACCAAGACCATAGAGGTGGAGGGCGGTTGCCCGAGTGTCCGCGTTGTGGGAGACAAAACACTGGTGAGTGTTAGGGTAACTTCCATGCTTGTTGGAATTGTGGTTCGAGGGACCACTTTAGGAGGGAGTGCTCGCATCAGGCGGCACAAGCACCGAACATAGCTCAGGCTCCAGCGAGAGCGACTGATTTTCAGAGAGGTCGTGGGTGCGGTCGTGGCTACTTCCAGCCTAGGGCTGATGCACCTAGGGTAGATGCTCAGAGGAACCTTGCTCATGTTGTGACAATGCAGCCAGAGGCAAGAGGACTAGCGAGAGTTTATGCTCAGAGAGAGGCTGGGAACGACACTGATGTGATAGTAGGTAATTTTGAGTTACAGTCTATGTCTTTGCTTTTTTTGGTTGATTCGGGTTCTACATATTCCTACATTTTGAGTGAGCATGCACGGAAGTTAGATATACATGTTGAGATCTTAGATGTAGGTATGCATGTGACTAGTTCTTTTGGTGAGACAGTTGTAGTTAGACGAATGTATAGGAGATGTCCGCTGAAGATTTAGGGTTATGTGTTTTCCGTTGATATGATGGAGCTTCCTTTTTATTGCTTTGATATTATTTTGGGTATGGATTGGTTAGTTGAGCACCGAGCTAGTGTGGATTTTGAGGCGAAGAGGATTTTCTTGAAGCTTTCTGATGATTACGAGGTAGTGGTAGTAGGCGAGAACATTAAGTTCTTGTCTAATTTTGTGTCAGCTCTAGAGGCTCATAGGTTGATGGATTCCAGATGTGGGGCTTACTTAGCTTATGTGATGAATCCGAATATGAGTGAGGCTAGACCGAAAGACATTAGAACAATATGTGATTTTTCAGATGTGTTTCCTAAAGAGTTGTTGGGTTTACCTCCTGACAGAGATGTTGAGTTTGTGATTGAGACTGTTTCAGGGTCTAATCCAGTTTCGATAGCTCCGTATCGTATGGCTTCGAAAGAGTTGAAAGAATTGAAGAGTCGTTTACAAGAGTTATTAGATCGTGGTTTCATTAGGCCTAGTAGTTCACCTTGGGGTGCTCCTGTGTTGTTTGTGAAGAAGAAAGATGGTAGTATGCGTATGTGTATTGACTACAGACAGTTGAATCAGTTGATTGTGAAGAACAAGTATTCGTTGCCTCGTATGGATGATTTGTTTGATCAGTTGAGAGGTGCTTCAGTGTTCTCGAAGATAGATTTGAGATCAGGGTACTACCAGTTGAAAGTGAAAGAGTGTGATGTTCCGAAGACAGCTTTTAGGACTATATATGGTCACTATGAGTTCCTTGTGATGTCGTTTGGGCTCACGAATGCACCTGTAGCATTCATGGATATGATGAACAGAATTTTTAGAGACTATCTAGACCGCTTTGTAGTTGTTTTCATAGATGATATTCTTGTGTACTCAAAGACAGAAGAAGAGCATGATGAACACTTGAGATTTGTATTACAGAGGTTGTGGAGCAATCAGTTGTATGCGAAGCTTAGCAAGTGTGAGTTCTAGATTCGAGAGGTTGTATTTCTTGGCCATGTTGTTTCGACCGAAGGTATCCGTGTTGACCCATTGAAGATTGAGGCTATTGTTGAGTGGAAACAACCTAAGTCTGTGACTGAGATTAGAAGTTTCCTAGGATTAGCCGGTTACTATAGGAGATTTGTTGATGGTTTCTCTAGGTTAACTGCTCCTTTGATTAAATTGTTGCAAAAAGGAGTTAATTTTGAATGGTCAGATGCAATACAGAAGGCCTTTGAGGAATTGAAAGAAGCTTTGACAAATGCTCCAGTATTAGTGCAACCTGTTTCAGGTTCCTTCAGGTTTGTTATAGCCTTTGAAGATTCCAGAATGGCAATGGGAGAGGATCACCATGGATTTTATGTCGGGGTTGTCGTTGTCTCCTTCGAAGAAGAATTCTGTTCGGGTGATAGTTTATAGATTCACTAAGTGTGCTCACTTCTTAGCAGTGAACACTACAGATTCCTTAGACAAGTTGGCAAACTTGTATATCCGTGAGATTGTGAGACTTCATGGAGTTCCGAAGTCTATTGTTTCAGATAGAGATCCTATATTTACTTTAAGGTTCTGGGGTTGCTTGCATAGTGCTTTAGGTAGCCGTTTGCGTTTCAGTACTTCTTATCATCCGTAGTCCGACGGACAGTCAGAGCGAGTGATACAGATTCTAGAGGATATGCTTCGTTGTTGTGTGATTGACTTCCAGGGTTCTTGGGAGAAGCATTTGCCTTTAGTCGAGTTTGCTTACAACGACAGTTATCAGTCTAGTATTCAGATGGCTCCCTATGAGGCTTTGTATGGTAGACGATGTAGGACTCCGATTTGTTGGGCTGAAACAGGTCAGAGATTGTTACCTATGCTGGATTTGCTTAAGGGGACTACCGACAAAGTGAAGTTGATTTGTGACCATTTGAAAGCAGCTTCCGATCGTCAGAAGTCTTATGCAGATTTGAAGAGAAAAGAGATTGAGTTCTCTGTGGGTGAGAAAGTGTTTCTGAAAGTATCTTCGTGGAAGAAGGTGATGAGATTTGGCCGGAAAGGCAAGTTGAGTCCGAGGTTCATTAGTCCGTATGAGATAGTTGAGCAGATTGGGCCAGTAGCTTACCGTCTGAGATTACCTTCCGAATTAGAGAAGATCCATGATGTCTTTCATGTGTCGATGGTTAGGAGATATAGATCAGATCCTTCGCATGTTATGCCTGTTGAGGAGATAGAGTTGAATCCGGATTTGTCTTATAACAAAGAGCCTGTTGAGATACTTGCTTCTGATAGCAAGGTGTTGCGTGGCAATACCATAGAGTTGGTCAAGATGTTGTGGAGACATAGAGGTGTGGAGGAGGCCACATGGGAGAGGAAAGCTGATATGCTTGAGCAGCTTCCGTACTTGTTTCCGTCAGGTAATTTCGGGGATGAAATTCCTTAAGTGGGGGGGAGTTGTAACACTCGGGTTTAGGGGTCGGGTGAAAATAATATTTTAATACTATTCTGGGTTCAGTTTCATAATTAAAATAATCTTTCGGGCCTCGGGTTTCAAAAACAAACATTTTATGATTGGACTAAATTGAAATGAAATTCAATTTGGATGGATTTTAAAGAAAAGAGGAAATAGCCATTCATTAATGGCAATCTTGTAAATAACCCAACTTTTAATTTAAATCCCCATTTACTAAAATAATTTCACTATTCATTCTCTTCTCCAAACAAAACCAACGGGATAGTGAAGCCCTCAACTCCTTCCACTATTCCATCACCTAACTCCTCCATTTTAGCTCGTTTTGAAAGGTAAACACGTTTTCAACTTGTCCTCAACTTCCTCTCTTCAAAAGTACAAGTAGTTTTCATTTTCATCAAGGTTTTGAAATTTGAGTTTTTAAAGAATTTGATTAAAAATGGTAGCTTTATGGTGTTTAACTTAAAATTTCGATTTAATGTTGTTAGATATGAAGTCTATGAGTCAAATGGTTCAACGTATATAAATTTCACATGGTTTTAAGCTCATTCCCGGATTTGGGTTTCCAAGGGGTTTTTGAAGGGTTTTAGAGTGGTTTTTGGGGTTGGAATTTGTGAGCTGAGATTAGTACTATGGTTGGGGGTTGTTTTAGAATCATTTGGGGGTATTAAAAGTGTTGGAAACATGAGTTTTGATTGAGGTTTAGGGGCTGCACGAGTTTGGTAATTTTGGGGGATGTTTATGACTTGAAATGTTGTGTTTGATGTTTGAATTGTATTCCGGGTTAGCTACTTTGATGCTTGGGCTGATTTGAAGTTGTTTGGATTGTGTTGAGGTTGTTTAGAGGCAAGAGCTTGTGTCAGTGAAGCATCGGGAGTGAATCCGGAAGCTTGAAGGTGATTGCTTGCTTGGTAATTGAGCTTGGAAGTGAAGGTGAGTGGTTAATGTTTTCAAAATGGTCTTTGAATAATTGGTTCAAGCATGTGGACTAGGTAGGGCTTGGTAGACCCACCTAGAGTTAGGACTAGGGTGGTAGCCTAATCCTAAGCTTTAGTTAGAGACATTGGTTGAACTCTAAACTTGTTGTTTATTCCTCGTGATGATTTGTGATATGATGATTATGTATAATGTGTTATACATGTATGTTGAGGCATGGTTGTGATGCACTGTTACATGCATGAGCTATGGGCATGATGCTAATCATGGTGAGTACGTGCTAAGCACAGAATTGGTTGTAATTGTATTGTGGATTGTGTTAGTATTGGCACTAGTATGCTTGGGTACAAATGATCGATCATTAGGATGTTAGTGTGCACATGAGAGTCAAATGCGCGCGTGGTCTTGATGATGGTAGTCATCAAGATGGAGTACGGGTTCGCCCGGAAATTCTTCTTATGTATATGATAGTCGGTGATGAGTGTAATCCCATCGACGGGGCGTGAGGATGAGTGGAATCCCCTATGCGAGATCGGTGATGAGTTTAATCCCACCGTGAGGTAAAGTGGTTGTTGGATGTGAGTTCCAACGTGTTTATCTGCGTATTCGAGTCATAGCTAGGTGCCAATGTAAATTGATATGTTAATCAATGTGATGTGGAATGTGTTTCCTATTTGGATGATTATATGTGTTTACATATGTTGTGGAAATGAGCTTGTTGAGCATGACATATTAATGGATATTTTTTCATGCATCATTGACATTTTAGCTCTTGAGGATCGAAGGTAAGAACATGCATTTGCCTTGGTTGAGATCGTGCTTGGACCCTACATTGTCGAGGTTTGTTTTAATGAGCTTACCCTCACTAAGCTTTATTGCTTACGCTCTCTTTGTTCGACAATGCAGATCCTTAGTTCGTGGGTTGCTAGAGCAAGAGGAGGGCCTCCAAGTGTGGTTGTTGGCTTTGAGTTTATCAAGTATGAGTTTTTAAGTTTGAACATGTAATAGTTAAGCAATGGGATTGGTGTTATTTGTTGGACATTGATGGTTGTTAGGAGCATGTTTAGACTCCTTAATTATGTTGTTTTTGTGTGGCTTGTTGATGCCACGTTTGGATTGCAAAACCATGTCGTATTTGCCTACCATGTATGTTGGCCAAGTGCCTTTTGAGGACGCTTATGTGTATGGTTGTTGAAGCATGAACTTTGAATGGTTATATGCCATCTTTTGATCAAATGCATGATTTCCTTGATGAATGATGTATGTACATGTTGGGTTCCTTGTATGACTAGATCTTGGTTTATAGATGTTGTATGAATGATTGGATGTGTCAATGGAGGTCTTAAATCGCATCTAGGTTCGGGTCTTGTGTTGTTTTGCTGAGTTTAGGAGACTTGCAGTGTAGGGCGTATCGGTACGCCTGAGGGCCGTCTCGATACGGTCTTGCCTGCAGGACTCAGTTTTGGCTGGGCGTATCGATACACGAGGGTGTATCGATACGGTTTTAGCTCACTGGAATTCTGATATTTTGGTGAGTTATTAGCGTATCGGTACGGTGTCTTAGTGTATCGGTACGGGTTCATCTCGTTGACCACGAGATGTTGACCGAGAAGGGCGTATCGATACGCTCTAGGGCTGTATCGATACGGTCTTCCGGTGTTGACTGAAGGGGTTGACTTTGGTCAAGGCGTATCGATACCCTTGACAGGTGTATCGATACGGCATGTTTAATTATGAAAAATGGATGTTTTGCAAGTGATGTTTGGATGATCGTTTTTATGATTGCTCGTGTTTCCGCTGACGTGTTTCACATAGGACATGGTAATGCATTTAGACAAGATAAATAAAAGAAATTTTCTAGGGTTGCTAACCGAGGGAGAACCTTAACGGGTTTCGTTTCAGTTTTTCCCGTGTGACCCACTCGGACTGGTCAAGCGTCCGGACCGGGACGAGCGGGTTACATTCTTTTACATGTGGTAGGCTATAGTTATTGCGTCGTTTGGGTAATGCGGCGAATGGGAAGGGCTGATCAGAAATCAGAGGTATGGATCGAAGATGAAAGAAAAAAGAACGGTTGGGATAATTTTATAATTGGTTTAGAACGAAAGTGAAGGGAAAGTGCATGAGGAAAATGAGAAGAAAGTTATGGATACAAAAAGAAAAAAGAAGAGTTTAACTACATAAAAAGAAATCTTAACAATATTAGATTCAAAGAAAAACAAAAAAAAAAGTAATCAGAAGAAAACAAAGAAAAAAATTGAAGAGAAAGAACTTAAGAGAAAAGAGAAGAAACAAATTTTTCTGAAAATTTGTACAATTTGTTGCTAATTGTATCAAGTAATAGGCTTTAGCCTAGTGGTTGAGCACTTGTGTGCTATACACTCACTTATAAAATAGGATAGAATTGAAAGAATTTCTAAATAATGAGGCTAAAATTAATGGTTTGTTTTAAATTAGGACTAAATTGATTGAATGCGTAAATATAAAGGGTTAAATATGCTATTATACAAAATTTTATAATTGCCATGTCACCCATCTAACGACACTTAACGAAAATTAGCATTTGAGTGGCCATAAGTTTATACAACGAAAACGTAAATGACCATAACAGTCGAATTTGAAAATGGGTGACTAAAAGTGTACAAACCCTAAACATAAGTGACCATTCGAGTAGTTTACCCTTGTTTTACATTATATGTTTAAGATTCATGTTTACTTGTCAACAATCTTTAGAGCATGTGATTAAAAGTTTTCAGTTGACACACTCTGATCTCTTCTAGGGTGTGGGTTCAATACCCAATATGAGAAAATTTTTCCTCCCCTCCCATCCTCTCCCCTAGATAGAAGTTGTTCAAAAAAATCATGACTACTCCCCTTAACCAATGGCATAATCAGAGACAAAGCACAACAAGGATCCAAGAGAGCCTTGAACCCCAAGAATTTGGAAAACTTATAATAAGTCTTATTTTAAAAAAATTAATTTGACCCGTCAAATTTTTAGAAATTCATATTAAACATTAATTTTTTTGGGGCCCAACCATGAATTATATATATTTTAGGTGAGTAATAAGATTAATTTGACCACTCAAATTTTTAGAAATTCATATTAAAATTTAAAAAATTTCGTTATTTTTTATTAAATCCTCTAAAATTTTAATTTGGCACTTAATTTTTTGGTCTAATGAAAATTTAGGTCCTTTAATTTCAAATATTAGATAAATTAGATTTCCCCATTAATTTCGAGTTTAAATACTTTATAAACATTTAAATATTTAAATTCAGTAATTAAACTCCTCTTGATATTTGATCATGACTTCGTCATTGGGTGGGACTTAACATTATTTATGGGGCCCAACCATGAATTATATATTTTTAGGGGAGTAAAAACTAATTTTACCACGGTCTCAACTTGAATTTTTTTAAATTTTATATTTTTGTTATAGCCCCACTCATCTCTTTCGAGTTTTATTCATGTTCCTAACAATGTCATTTCCAAAACTCAAATCTATATTATCTGCTGATAAGACATTGCACTCATCACATGACAAGATATGAAGTAAACTAAATAAATGGTTAAGTTATAATTTGGCCCCTAATGGTGTGCCTCATTATCACTTTGATAAATAAAATAAATTTGTTTATGCAGTTTGGCCTTTATATTTTTCTATCGTGATTCGTGATGCACATTACTCAACTTTTTTTCTATTACAAAAATTTACGTGACACTCTAAAAATTTATCATGTGAGAATGATATATTTTAAATTTGAAAAAAAAGAAAAACAATACAAAAAATCATTTATTTTGAAAGTTCAAGATTTATTTTTGATTTTTTAGATTAATAAAGTTTATCTAATTTGGTATAGATTCTATGTCACGTAATATATTTTTAGAGTGTTATGTGAATTTTTTAACAAAATAATATATTGGGGTAATATGCACGGCAATTGGAAAGTTGAAAGTCCAATTAAATACTTTTAGATATTAAATGATAATAAGCTGCGATAGTGCAAGAAAATTTATACAGCAGTGTCATAATTTAAAAAAAGTCTATAAGAGTTTTTTTTAAGTGAGTGATGATTAGGGGTGTTCAAACGGTTAATTTAGTCGGTGATCGAATCGAATTACTTAAAATTAAATTAATCGAACTTTTAAAATCTTTAACCGTTAATTGAACTGATTTTTTCGAAATATATTAATCGAATCGAATAAATTTCGGTTAATTCGGTCGGTTTTTGAATTAACCGAAATTTATTAGTAAATTAAAGAACTGATTTACACCGGTGCAAGACAGTGTTGATTGTTTAGTAAATTAAAGAACTGACTTACACCGGTGTAAGACAGTGTTGATTGTTTAGTAAATTAAAGAACCGACTTACACCGGTGTAAGACAATGTTGATTGTTTAGTAAATTAAAGAACTGACTTACACCAGTGTAAGACAGTGTTGATTGTTTAGTAAATTAAAGAATTGACTTACACCGGTGTAAGACAATGTTGATTGTTTAATGAATTAAAGAACTGGCTTACACCGGTGTAAAACAATGTTTATTGTTTACTATTAATAGCTTTTTTACTACTATTTACACTGGTGTATTACCATACTCTTCAACATTTACTACTATTTACAGTGGTGTATTACCATACTCTTCAACATTATGGTTGGACTTTATTATTTATTAATGGTGATGAATTATATCAGTGAACAGAGTACAAAAGAAGATATTTACAACAGCAAGAAGCTGTTTTGATTTTCCTTTTGTATAGAGACGAGAGAACATGCAAGATTCGAACACAATTCAGTGTAAAAAACATTGTTCATGAAATCACCTCTAAAAATAATACCCCATACAAGTTTCTACGTTTGAGTTTGGGCTTAATAATAATATATATAAATATAATATATTTAATATTTATTATATTTCGGGTAATTCAGTTAATTTGGTTAATTAATTTGTTTCGAACCGAATTAACTGTTAACTGAACTTTCAAAAAAATTAACCACTCACCGACCGAACAAAGTTCGGTGGCCGACCGTTTAACCGAATTAGTTTAGTTTGGTCAGTTAATTCGATTTAACCGACCGTTTGAACACCCCTAAAACGATAAATAGTGAGTATCAATTTTCTTTTAATAGGTATCAATTATATTTAAAATGATCTCAATAATAATCAAAGTGATGTTGATTTTATGTTTTAATATTTTTTATATAATATTTTTAAAAAAATTGAGTGTCAACTAGCACCACAGTCCTTAAGTTGGCTATGTAAGCGATAATATACAATTTCATAAGTCAAAATATTATTTACAATAAAAAATTCAAAAATTATTCTCTTAAATCCTTAAGCAACAAACACGTGGAAATTAGAGGCGGAGCATGGTGAGGGTCAAAGGGGCATTGGCACTTAAACTTTTAGACAATTGACTTTTGACTCCTCAATTTTGTAAAAAAAATTAATTTTGCTACTTCAAAAAAATTAAAGTTCTCATTAAATTTTTATTTTTATAAATATTTTTAATTAAGTTATCTTTTAAATTTTTAAAATTTTCTCTTTAAGTCTCAAAATTTTTAAAAAATTTAATTAGACCTCCAAAATTTTAAATTAAACCTTTTAAAATTTTTAATTTATAATTCTAATACTTTAAAAAAAAATTTAAATAGATACACTAAACTTATTTTACCAAGATTCACACCGGTGTAAACCATGTATCGTTAAAAATAAGAGAAAAATTGGAAAAATAATGTTGTCTGAAAAAAAATTAGGGAAATGAGATTTATTTGAGTTTATCGAAGGAGACATGGCTTACATTCACGAGCAAAATTATCATACTCTTTCGATGATAAAATGGAAGTCGTTATGCGCCGATAATTTTTTTTTTGTGTGTGTATTTAGAGACTAACATAAAAGAAAGCTTTAATGGATTTTTTTTAATTTAGTACTTAACATATTTTTTGAATTTTTATGTCTCTTAAAGTTTGAGTCGTCGCTCAAATTATCTTAAATTTTAACATGTTTAAATATTTTTTTAACCAATCATATTGCGCTACGTCATTCTATGTATTTTCTTTTCTTTTATTTTTTTATAATTCAATATATATATATATATATATATATATATATAATTAGAATAAAATAAATTTAATATAGTAAAATATTCATTTATCAAAATTTATTCCCAAAAACAACACATTATGCGGTGTGAATCTTGGTAAAATAAGTTTAGTATAAACTACTTAAATGGGTGATTGAATTTTTAGGATGCTTTCATTTTGGTCCCAAACAATTTTAAAATTTATGATATAGTCATTGAACTTTTAGTTTGTTTTCATTTTGGTCACCAAATTTTTAGGGGCGCTTTCAGTATGGTTCCCCGTTAGAAGCTGATGATGGGACACATTAGTTTTCTTTTTCAATGAATAAAATAATGGATAAACTACTTCATTCATGACTCAACTTTCTTCCAACTCTTATTTTGGTCATTAGAGTTTAAAAATTTTCAATTTAATAACTCAACTTACGAATTGTTCCTATTTTGATTAATTGCTTAAAACTGTGAATCATAACCAAATCGAAATAATTTATTTAAGAAAATTTGCATTAAAATACCGGTTATATACAATATCAAATTTTATGCATTAAAATATCTTATAGTCTAGTGATTGTAGTTGTTTTTACGCTTATTACAGTCGAACAATTATTAAATTTACAATATTATCACATTTGATATTTTAATAAGCAAAGTAAAAAAAATTCATTACGCGAACCAAATATTCTAGTTAACTAGTTAATCAATTATCCGATTTAATTGGTAAAATATAAGATTGAGAATTGAATAATCCGAATTTACTAATTAACCAAACTAATTTTTAAGGATTAATCGAAGCCGATTATAGTAAAAATTTTCTTAAATAAATTATTTCGATTTGGTTACGGTTCACAGTTTTAAGGAATTAATCAAAATAGGAACAATTAGTAAGTTGAGTTATTAAATTGAAATTTTAACTCTGGTGACCAAAATAATAGTTAAAAGAAAGTTGGGTAATGAATGGTGTAGTTTATCTATTATTTTGTTCAGTGAAAAATAAAACTAACTTACCACATCATTAGATTCTAATGGGGACCATACTGAAAGAACCCTAAAAATTTAGTGACAAAAATGAAAATGAACTAAAAGTTTAGTGACTATATTGTAAGTTTTAAAAATTTCAGTGACCAAAATGAAAATGCTCTAAAAGTTTAGTGACCATGTGTAGTTTATCCATATTTTTATTTTCTTAAAATTGGATCGGAAGATTATAATGTGGTGATTCTAGGGAAGGGCCTCTTAAAAAGAGGCTAAAAAAATACTCGTACATAAATTCTTATAAAAAATCGTAAGAATTTATGTATATGTACCGAAATTCTTACAAAAGTAGTAAAAAATTATGTACGTCCTTACCACTTTTGTGTACATACACAAATCCTTACAGACCCGTTTCTGAGATTTTGGTGGCTCATGGGCGAACTTAAAAAATAGGCCCCTAATTAAGGGTGAGCGTTCGATGAGTTAAATTGAGTAAAAAAATTTCAAGTTATGCGAGTTTACGAGTCCTTATGACTCGAACTTAAAAATTTATCTACTAAATACTAAAATTTTGAGTTATTAGAATTTTTAATTTACAACTCAAACTTTATTTGAATTTTTTTCGAGTCAAGACGAGTCGAGTTGAAAAAATTAATTTTTTCGAGTCGAGTGGAGTTTTGCTCACCCTTTCCCCTAGTAACGAGTATTGGAAAAAAATAAAATTTGAAATTAGACCTTAGTAACAAGTAATATAAAAAAATAGGTCCCTATTAACAGATTTTGAAAAAAAAATGAATTTTAAGAGTATTCTTATAATAACAAATATAGGAAAAAATGGAACCCTAATAAAAATTTTGAAAAATTAAAATTTAAGAGTATGCATGTAATAACAAATATTAGGGAAAATAGATCATAAATAACAAGTATTGAAAAAAAATTAGACTCGTAATAACAAGTATCGAAAAAAATAAAATTTAAGAGTAAGACCCTAATAACAAATAGGGAAAACTACACCGATGGTCCCCTAACTATCACCGTTCTTCTGTTTTGGTCCCAAAACTATGTTTTTCGGAAAACTCGTCCCTTCTGTTACATAGTTCTCATGTTTTGGTCCCCGACGTTAAATAACTAACGGTTTTACTGACGTGGCATTTTTTAATATTTTTTTAATCATTTCTCTCTCCTCTTATATATTATTTTTATTTAATTTTATTCACCTAATCATGTTGTGACACGTGTCACTACACTATTAGGTGAAAAAAAACCCCAAAAATCCTTAAAATTAAACTTGGTGCCGTTGGGATTCAAACCCAGGACCACCAGCGGACCAAGTATGCACTTGAACCAACTAGGCTAGGCTGGATACTTGATTCAAATCTACTAACACTTATATTTAAGCTGTACAAATTAACCCAAAAAAACCTAAAAACATAATTGGTGCTACTGGGAATCAAACCCAAGACCACCAGTGCATAAGGCATACGCGTGAACCAACTATGCTAGGCTGGTTACCTGATTCAAATCTACTAACATTTATATTTAAGCTGTACAAATTAACCCAAAAAAACCTAAAAACACAATTGGTGCCACCAAGATTCAAACCGAGGTAACTAGCATGGAAGGCCAACGTGTAAACCAATTACACTAAGCCAACTATTTGGTTTAAATTTTCTAACATTTATATTTAACCTAAACAAATTAGAAACAACACATTCGAACGCAATACCTTATTGATTTTTTTTTTAAAATATTTAACCACCAAGTTAAACTAATAAATTGTGCTATTTTTAAATTAAATATATTTAACTAAATTATGTTTAAAATTAAAAAATCAAACTAATTTTTTTACTTTGATTGATAATAACAAAACTAATTAAATATTTATTTATTATTATAAAATTATTATAAATTAATATTTATTTATTATATTAAATATAATATTAATAAATATTATTAGTTTAATTTAAACCAAATAGTTGGCTTAGTGTAATTAGTTTACATGTTGGCCTTTCATGCTAGTTACCTCGGTTCGAATTTTGGTGGCACTAATTGTGTTTTTAGGTTTTTTTGCGTTAATTTGTACAGCTTAAATATAAATGTTAGTAGATTTAAATCAGGTAACCAACCTAGCATAGTTGGTTCACGTGCATGCCTTATGCGCTGGTGGTCCTGGGTTCGATTCCTAGCGGCACTAATTATGTTTTTAGGTTTTTTTGGGTTAATTTGTACAGCTTAAATATAAGTGTTAGTAGATTTGAATCATGTATCCAGCCTAGCCTAGTTGGTTCAAGTGCATGCTTGGTGCGTTGGTGGTCCTGGGTTCAAATCCTAGCGGCACCAAGTCCAATTATAAGGATTTTTGTGGGGTTTTTTGACCTAATAGTGTAGTGACACGTGTCACAACATGATTGGGTGAATAAAATTAAATAAAAATAATATATAAGAGGAGAGAGAAATGATTAAAAAAATATTAAAAAATGCCACGTCAGCAAAACCGTTAGTTATTTAACGTTGGGGACCAAAACATGAGAACTATGTAACAGAAGGGACGAGTTTGCCGAAAAACATAGTTTTGGGACCAAAACAGGAGAACGGTGATAGTTAGGGGACCACCGGTGTAGTTTTCCCTAACAAATATTAGAAAAGATAGGCCCCTAGTAACAAGTATTGAAAAATTGGCCTCCTAATAACAAGTATTGAAGAATTTGTACCCTAATAACAAGTATTGAAATAACAATAAATAATAAAAATGACCCTTAATTACAAGTATTCAAAAAAATAGGCTATAATAACAAGTATTGAAAAAAAAATTATACCCCTAATAAAAAATATCGGAAAAAATAAATTTTAAAAATAAAACTCTAATAACAATTATTAAATAAATTAATTTTAAATAAAAATATTAAACTTCAACTATAAATATTCGAAAAAAATAGGCCCTGGGCAGGGTAGGGGCCCTGGCCGGACGCCCCTATTGCCCATGCCCAAGGACGGCTCTGATCCTTACAAAATAGTAAGTATTTGTGTATATATACCAAATTCAAGATTTTTTAAAGAAACTGTGTACAACCGTTTTTAATTTCATTTTAAGAAGCCTTTTTTAGAATATCCCATTATAATGACTTCACTCTAGGTCAGATTTTCCATTTTCCAGATTTTTTATTATTTTTTAACAAGTCACTTTTTTATATTATCATTTTTTATTATTACCGTGGAAATTTGAAAACGTTAATGATAAAACATAAGTCAAAAGTTTAAAAACCGATTTTCAAGTTAGATAATTAAATTTGAGGAATAATTAATCTTTAAAATATATTATTTTAGTATATACTTTATTTTTAATATGGGTTTTGTGAAACTCAACAAATGTCCTCAATAGAAAAAATATTTATTTTATAAGATTCAAGTTCAAATTATTTTATCTACAAAGTGTATATACATTATCAAAATATTAAAAATATTTTTTATTTTTGTTTTATGTTTTCATTTTTAAAAAATAGTTTTCATTTTTAGTTTTCTAAAAATTAAAAAACATGTTTGGTTAATAAAGATGGAAAATTATTTTCAAAAATGAAAATAGTGAGAATGTGTTTCGTATATAGCTTTTCAAAATAGAAATGAAAAAAAACAATGATTAAATAATTGAAATAAAATATAATAATAGATAAATAAAATATGAAAATAAACCAAAGTTTTTTTAAAAAAATGGCATTAGAAGCATTCAAACTCGGGTTAAAATTTAAAACCCCTTGTTTTCGTATTTTTTTTTCATTTTCCTAAAACATTTTCAATGAAAACATTTTTTTATGTTTTCAAATTTTCACTTATTTTTGTTTTCATTTTCTAAAAATTATTTTCTATTTTCACAACCAAATGCATTTTTTTCAACGTTTTCTATTTTCTAAAAAATGAAAATGAAACGGACTTCATTCGCTAGAACCAAACGCACCCTTACTTTTGCGAGTAAAATCCTGTGACCAGGGAGCGGACGATGTGTTAAATGTGCACGTGGTGAAAACAGTTTGGTATGAGATTTATGTTTGCCTCTGATTTTGGCAGAATTCCTATCCCCATGTTAATTTAACTGGGCGTTTGGTTTTCGAAAAAGATTATTACTAAAGAGAATAATTTTTTTCGGAATTATATACCCATGTTTGGTTTAGGAGAAATCCTTAGAGGGGTAATACTACATTCCCAATAGTAACTTCTTTTCCTCAAAATGATGAGAATGTCATTCTCGCCCTATTCTTAGGTATTAGATAATTTCCATTACTTTGGACTAAAATACCCTAAAATAATGTTTTGTATTGAAATCAATCATTATTTTCTATTTCTCTAACATTTTTTTGTTTTGATATGTTAATACAATTCCTTATCTAACCTAAATTGTTGCATAATAAAATATATAAACCACACTCATCATTAAAAAATATTTAAAATAATTTTTAATATTATTTATTCTCTAAAGAATAATATTTTTAATTTATATGGTAAAAATCCGTATTTTTCATTTTAAATCACATTACAAATTTTGTTTAAAATTTATATTTTAAAGAATGACTTTTGATTTTAAAAATAATATAAATTGAATAATAAAACATATAAATATAATATTTATAGTTAGTTATTAGTATATTTGATTTAGTAGCGAATGTGATGATTATTATAGAAGCTTGTGATATTTTCCTGTATTTTTCAAATATATAATTATAATAAATAAAAAATATTCAAATATATAATATTGTACTAGAACATCAAAAACTATATTCAATTATTTGTGTAAGAACTTTTGTAGAACTAAGTGTTTTGATATAATAATTGAAAAATGTTTTGGACAAATTTGAAAAGAACTTAAAACTTGTCTTTAAGTCCAAACAACTTGAAAATAGGTTTGAGGTATTTAAAAAGGTTTTTGGCAAAGTTTTTAATGCTTTAAAGTAGTCAAACTTGACTTTTCAGCAAGCCCGTACCAATACGGTATACCTCGTATCAATACCTTTTTACCCAAGTTTTGAATCTGCCAAAACTCGTACCGATACGGGCTTACCCGTATCGATACAGATGGGGATCGTTTCGATACGCATCCTAGGCGTACCGATCCCTGCTTTAACAAACCCCAACGACTATTTCCCAACGGTCTTTTAAATTGCAGACCGTACTGATACGCTCTCAAGCGTATCGATACACATAGGCTGACAAAGAGCCCAACGGCTAGTTCTGAAGAAGGGCGTACCGATACGCCTCCACGTGTACCGATACGGTAGGCTGCAGAACTGCATTTATGGTGGGAAATAAAGTCTCCAACGGCTCCAATTCAACCCTAACGGCTAGTAACGGTTACAAACTCATTAAGGAGTATAAAAGAGACCTCCAAGCATCAAGAGAAGGCTAATGCTTCAATTGTCAAACATCATATGATCAAAAATATGTCTTAGTGCCTAATTGTCAATTTCTTGTATAAACAAATACTAGTGAGTCAAAGTTGTTATATTTGCTCAATTGTTTTAGGTTTGGTGAGAGCTTAATTGTTAGAGGGATTTGAGTTTGCTTATTTTTCATCTCTTTGTAAAGAGGTTTGGTCAAGCTTTGGGTAGAAAGCTTGATTAATTTTGTAAGAGTTTCCTCCTAAGCCTAGAAAAGGAGACGAATCAATAGTGGATTGATTGGAAATCCTTAGTGGGGAGCTAAGGTAGTGGATGTAGACCTTGGTTAGAATGTTGAACCGCTATAAATCATCTTGTCATTTTCTTTTTAGCTTCCACACCTCTATCACCCAAAAATCCAATCTTCTCCGAACTTGGCAAACACACCGGTTGAAAGAATCGAGCACCATAAATCCCAAAAATTGGTATCAGAGCTTGACTCAATTGAAGAGGATTAACATCCTATTGAGGCGATCTGACAAGCTCGATCAACATCTCAATCAACCGGCTCAATGGCGCAATCTATCGACAAGCCTCTTTTCTTCGACGAGACCAATTATGCTTATTGGAAGACAAGGATGATGTTCTTTGTCAAATCCAAAGGCTACAAACTTTGGGAAATCATTGAGGATGACCCATTCGTACCATAAGAAAGCAAAGTGGAGTGGAGTGTCGACGATCGTAAGAAGATAGAGCTAAATTGCAAGGCTTTGCACTTTATCTTTTATGCACTTAGCCCCAATATCTACGAAAAAATGTCTTCTTGCGAGAGTGCCAAGAAAGTTTGGGACAAGCTCGAAGTTACATACGAGGGGACAAACGAAGTAAAGGAGACCAAGATCGGCCTCATCAACCTAAAGTATGAAAACTTTAAGATGGATCCGGAAGAGGACATTGAAAAGATGTTCGATAGGTTCTCCACCATCACCAATGGACTCAAAGATTAAAGAGAAGCCATCCTGGAAGAGAAGCTTGTCTGAAAGCTCATCTACTCCCTTCCCGAGTCATGGGACTCAAAAAGTACCGCCATCATCGAAGCTAAGAATCTCAAGGCTTTGAAGCTCGATGAGCTAATGTTGAATTGATCACACAATTGCAAATGGCCAAGAGGGGGTGAATTGGCGATAAAAATTTTGGTAGGTGATAATAGGGAAAAATAAAATGTGACACAAGCAATTAGAGTGGTTCAAATTCTCCAAATGAACTCTACATCCACTACCTTAGTTCCCACTAAGGATTTTCAACCAATTCACTACTTGAATTCTTCCCCTTTTCTTGGATAAGGAGGGAACCTATCAATTTGATTAAGCTTTCTACCCAAAGCTTAATCCACTCACTTTTACAAGAGATGTATTTGGTAAACTCTAAAAATTCCTCTCAAAGGATGAATGTTTACCCAATTACAATTTCACACTCCCCAAACTCACAATACAAGATTACAATGAGAACATTAGAGTTGGGTACAAGAATTTGACAATAAAAGGCACAAGGTTTGGATTGGATGCTTGGATGTTGCTTGTAGGTTCAATAGTTGTTGCTGAAGCTTTTAGAGGTCCCTTTTATACCTTCTCATTGAATTCTAGCCATTGGGGTTGCTGCATTCATCAATAGAGCCGTTGAGATGTTATCTTGCCTCCATAAATGCAGTCTGCAACTATCCGTTCCAAAACGCCCGACCCTGTTTCGAAACAGACCAAAAAAGAAAGAGCCGTTGGGGTGTATTAAATAGACCGTACCGAAACGGGTACAATCATTTCGATACGCTCAGAGCCATTTCGAAACTCGTTTCGAAACACTTTGCCACTGTCAAGGCTCGTATCGAAATGGATTGGAAGTGTTTCGATACACCTTAACGACAAGTCAAAAATCAGTTGAAAACTTCAACGGTCATATATTTAAAACTAGGTTTGAATGCCGTTTCGAAACGTTTGAAGGCGTTTCGATACTACCGTATCGAAACGGGTCAAACCGTTTCGATGTTCTTCATCCGTTTCGAAATCCGTTTTGAAACAGAGGTTGACAGTTTCAAAAGTGTTCCGGAACGCCCAAGGCCGTTTCGAAAAGATGACTCGAAAATAAATGTTTTGGCTTCAAAAACACTTAGAAAACTTTTGACAAGTTGATATTTTGACTTAGACATTTTCCTTTAAATATATAGAGAGATTTTGAAGACTTAAAAATTTGTTTTTTCTTTTTCAATTTAGTCCTTCAATTATTTAGTTATATCAAAATCAATATCGGTTTTACAATCTCCCCATTTTTGATATAACAAAACCAAAGTTAGAATTTTTAAGAGTTTTGAAATCTTGAATACATTCTAACTCCCCTCAATTTAAGATGGGTTTTAAAGTTTTGAAAAGATTTAAAATTCAAGTTTTAAAACTCAAAACCACTCAAAACGAATTTTGGCTCTTAGATTACTTAGATTACTTCTCCCCCTTTTTGTTAGATCAAAAAGAATAATAAACAAGGCTCATAACAAGGTTAAAAGCAATAAGCAACATAATATAGATTTATAGAATTCAAATATCCAAACATAAAACTTAAACAATAAGAGTTCAAAGCTTAATCCCAAACAAAAATAATCAAAGCATAGGTGCATAAAACATAAAGAAAATATAGGTGCAAACTTAATCCTAATATGAGAATCTAATATGCGATGCAATAAAAAAGATCCTAAGTCTCGTCATCGTCACCATCAACATCCGAGGAATCATCATCGTTCCTAGCTTGAGAGTGACGAAAGGTCATCCATTGACCATAAAAGGTAGAGAATGACAAGTCCATTGATTGATATTGATTCTCAAGGGAGGTGAAACGATTCTCCACGGATTGCAAACGATTATTAATAGCACAAAGACCCGACTCCATTGTGTTGAACCGCTCGGTGAGAAAAGTCATAAGAGCTTCATTGTTGGGACCCAGAGCTTGAGATTGTGGTTCAACTTGTGGTGGAGGAGCATGCCTATCAACTCATTCCCTTTGGCCAAGATTGTTGTAATGGAACTCAGACTTGTGGAGAGAAGCTTCACCAATCTTTTGCTTATGGGGTTCCGGAGAGTCATAAGAGCAATCAAAGTTGAGCATGCCAAAGATATAGCTCAAAACAGTCCCATAGGTGAAGGATTTTAGAGCATCGGTTTCACGAAGCTTCACATTGTTGACCATTTCGGCGAACATAATCTTAACAAGATTTGGGCGTTCTCCACGGCGAAAACACTCAAGCAAAAAACAATCAACTTGACGAATGTGAGCGAATTTACCTCCGAAGGGGCGGATAAACCACGAGATCATCAAGTGGAGGAACCGATCATGAGCATCCAAGGAAAGCACGGAACTAGTGTGAGCACCAAAATGAGTCTCATTCTCGATGCCTTCGTTCTTAAGGCCAAGAGTAGTCTCTAAAAAGGGTATGTCGATGACGAACCTCTTCCCCAAGAGAAAAGGACTCAATGCCAATAACTTCGGAGTGATCTTCATTATCAACAAGCTGGGCATTTGAGTAGAAGATGAGAACCATGTGCTTATAGACAATATCCGGAATGTTCAAGAAAGCCATGAAGTTCCATTCTTGTAGACGCTCTAGATAACGGAAGGCGGAACACTCCGAATCAAGAAATGGAACATCAACCACACGTTCGCGACGAACGACAATCTCATTGACATAAGTGAAATGCTCCCTCATCTCTGTAGTCCAAAGACTTTTGAGGAAAAGCTGGGTGAGATTAGGAAGGATACCGGCTTGACTAGCAGCTTCACTCGTTTGACCCGTCTTACGTTTCTTGTTAGCGTTTTCCATTAAAAAATCCTAAAAACATAAAGCAAGCAATTTTAAAATTAAGATGTATGCATGAATATCCTCAATTCAATCCAATAACAAATCCCATTTAGGTTTAAAAAAAATTAAGAGAAAAACAACTTTTGAAAAACAAAAAAATATACGAGTAAAAATAATATATTCGAACAAAAAATTTTAAGATTTTGAATTTTTTTTACAAGTTTTGAAAAACCCAAGAGGCAAAACATATAATCTATACAAAATTGAGATTTTCTAACCTAAAAATCGAATTAAATCAAAGGAAAAGAGAAAAAAAGAAGAAAATATACCTTAGATGGGGATTTTGGATGAATGAATGGAAAAACTTGCGCAAGATTGATGAGGCTTGCTTAGACTTGAATTTGTGTGTAAAAGCCCTCAAGATTTGATGAAAAATAATAAGGTTTGGAGGGTTTTTATAGGGAAAATTGGGTTAGGGTTTTTATGGTTTTGAAAGAGTTTTAAATTAAAGTGAATTTTAACATTAAAAACCCTCTTTAAAGCTGTCCATATACCCGTTTCGGAACGAGCACAATCATTCTGAAACACGGGGACCGAAACGTTGACTGACGTGTCAAGTCCAGCTGACCGTTTCGATACGGATTTGACCGTATCGAATCCCATGTTGACCGTATCGAAACTTGTTTCTATACACTACTTGGTAGAGGCAAAATCGTTTCGAAACCATTTTAAGGCGTTTCGAAACACTCTTCTCACAGATCACCCTTTTAAGCACCCGTATCGAAACAATTAGACCCGTTTCGATACACTTAGGCCTGGAAGTGCAGATGAGGCTCTAATATTGAAGAAAAATGATCTTCATGAAGTCTTAAATGCGTATGAATGACATATGAACAAGTTTTACTGGCTAAACTTAATGCATACTCCCCCTGGCAACATGCATAGAAGCAAAAAGAGGCAAATTAACATAGGCATGAATAACCACCAATTTCAAGCAAATTTTTGACAATTTGGGACCTAAGAGGGGTCAAGAAAGGCTAGTTAAACCTAACTCTCTCCTAAGGGTCCAAAAACGCTATTTATCTAAAGGCTTTGTGAATATATCCGCTAATTGGCTCAAGGAATCAACATACTCTAGAATAACATCATTTTTCAACACATGGACTCTAATAAAATGATGTCTAATTTCTATGTGTTTGGTTCTAGAGTGTTGGATGAGATTCTTAGTGAGACAAATGGCACTAGTGTTGTAACACTTAAAGGGTATAGTTTCTACTTCAACACCATAATTGTTGCGTGTAAAAGTGTCTATCGCAATTGTAGTGCAAGTGTACACGACGGAAGTAGTAAAGTGATACGGAAGTATCGGATATCGTCTCCACAGGGACTGGGCTAATAGCTTCACCTTGAATTACTGCATGAGAGTAAAAGAATGATTTAAGATTTTGTCACGAGAATAATAAAGAACACTGGAAAATAGGATTAAAAGAATCAAGATAGAGAGAATGGGCTGGTATTGAATTGCTCAGTAGTGTAGGTATTGCTAAGTCTAGGAATATCAGCTCTGTCGTCGTCCCCGTCGCGGCAGCACCTGTCGCGGTGGCAGTCTGTTGCTTGTCGTGGCAGCGAACACACAACTATGTACTTCAAGTTTGGCAAGAATCTCTGCTGTGCCTTGGCCTATACCTAGGTCCAAGTCTGTCGATGAACACGTCTTTGATGATACCTCCCGACGTGAATCGAATGATGAACACCGATGTTGTTGAATTCTTCTTTAGCCACTTAACCTCGTCCTATCCCTAGGTCAGAGATAGTTCAACTATAAACTAGAGAACTCGCACTTATTCCTTTCGTATACTTAACTCTCCCGATATTAAGTAAATAGATAACCTCGCAATGCTCTCCCGATACTCTTGCAAGATGTTAATAACCAGAATAAGAGAACTTGAAGTTTATTTTATTGAACTGAAAATTCCTAAAACAAAAGCAACCCTTGCAACTACTTTACAAATCAACCCGTGGCCCTAAGGGGAATTTAGAACATGATGAGAGGATGAAAACGGCTAGGGTTTTTGGGAAGAAGGCTAGAGATAGGTTCTCCCCTCCTAGGTCGAATTACATGCCTTTATATAGGCTTTGGGTCCAAGTTTCTAATATAGCAAGAATACAAGTTTAAATTAAAGTACAACACTAATAAAGACTAAATCTTCAGAGAATATAGCTTTAACTCGTCCTTCCTTCTTGCTTGGAATTTCTCTCCTTGAACTTTGGGCTTGACATTTATTCTGATCTAGGGCTTGGAAAAATATATTGGTTTTCCACGACAGACGGGCTTAATTTTCTCTTTCTGTCGAGGTCCACTTTGCTTCTTCTCCTCAAAACTGCTGTCGTCCTCTGTTGTCACGGCGGCAACCATGAAAGCATCGTCCTCCTTGATTGCTCGTCCAGTTCTAGTTCTGCTACTTCACTGCCCAACGCCTGCCTCTCCATCTGCTAAAGAAGCAACCTACAAAAGCAACCAATTTCAGTAGAAACTGTGCCATTTAATATATTTGTAATGTCTAACTGTAATCTAGCCTGAATGCAATGAATTATTCTTGAATGCAGCGGAAATATGGGTTAAATAGGGGGTAAACAGTAGAACTTTTACACACTCAACACACCCCCAAACTCAAGTTTTTGCTTGCCCTCAAGCAACTAAGACCTAAAAGAAAAATGAATATTTTTGTTTTGGCTTAAAACAATGAACTTTCCCTTACCCTCCATTCCTTCTCTATTGACGGCAGCAACTTGTCGGATAGCCTAGGATTTGTCCGAAATCTTGCTATAGTCCTCGTGCAGTGTGTGCATGCTTATGAACAATTATATGCCTAGACTTTCTTAGTTTCACTAGAATATTTCAGCTTCTAACTTGAATTTTTATGCCAAAGTTTATCTTTTTGAAGGCATTTCTTATGCTCCTTTAATTTTTTTGTTTGACTCGATTTCATTATTTTTTAAGCTAAAGTTTCACTAGAGCCGGTTTCGGGCACCTCTAGGGCTATTGAGTCTCTTTTGCTAAACTTCTTTCCTAGAGGGAGTGTTGGGCACCTCTAGGGGCTATTCAAGTGCTAAGCTTCCTATTCTAGTTAACTAGAAGAGTTCTAGGCAGTATAACAGTCACAAATGGTGTTTAAGTTTTCAGAACTATAGAAAGGCTCTAAACTGCTCCTAAAACTATCCTAAAGGCACTGCCACGACAGAGCTGTCACGGCAGGTAAGTTCAGTTTACAGACTTAAGCCAAAATTTTCATATTTTCATTTTTTAAGAAAAAATAAACTAAGTCAAAGACACAATTTTAAAACTAAATTAGACTCCATTAATGGAGGGATGCCACCCTCAAACTCGAGGGTTGCATTGCCCTCAATGCAAATAACAAAAGAAGATAAAAGAAAAGTACATCAGTAAATATATATAGCAAACAGCAAAATAAGTTAAGAAACTCAAATTTTATTCGTTGTCGTCACTGCTGCTGCTGACTCGAAGTTGGCGGCGGGCACGAGCCTTCTGAACTAGCTGGCGGATGGGGGAGGCAGATGTGTTCTTCGTTTTGGCCTCCCTCGGAGGTTGAATTCTGGTAGGGGAGATGTAAGGGGGTTTCTCCACAACCTGTACCTCCGAACTACTGGTGCTGTCTATACTGCTGCTGCTGTCACCGCTGCTGCCGCTGCCGCTATTCAACTTGTTTTTGTCTGCCATTCTCTTCTGCTGTTTCACCGATGTAAACTCTTTGGAGAGATTCTTCTTAACAGAGGGTTCGTTGTCGCTTTCCTCCCAAATTGAGGAAGAAGAGAAACCGGCAATGAAGGCGTCAAGCTCTTCCGAGGGCATTCTTCATTTTGTTCCACGGGCAGAAGTCTTAGCTGCACGGTTGCTGCCGGCGGCTGTCGTGGCAGGGGTTGGTGTGGAGGCTGCAGACGGTGTACTTGGTGTGGTAGTAAGTGATGGGGTGTGTGCAGGAGTTGGGACAGCAAAATAATGGGCAGGGAAGGTAGGAAATACGATATCAGGGAAATTTAAAGAGGCTTGGATGAATTGTACCATAGATGCGGTGAAATCCCTAATGAAGCTCATAAGACCGAGCTGTCGTTCCTCCATCTTCTGTATAGCAGCAAGGATCTGGGAGGAGGAGTCGGTCGGGGCTGCTGCTGCTGTTTGCTGCCTGGCTTCCGTGGCAGTAGGTTCAGTATCCGTCGGCTCTGTCGTGTCTGTTGCCGTGGCAGTAGGATCAAAAGATGACAGCGGGGTGGAAACAGTCAGCTCTATCAAGCTGAGAATATTCTTGTTGGTCCATCCCTTCCCTTGGACTCGTAGATCGGTGGTAGCTTCAGGTACACCATGGCCGCGACAGAGGGCTGTGATGAGGTAAGGAAGGTAGAGCGGTCCCGTCGGCCGGTGTGCACACTCCAGAATGCTTTCGCGGATGAAGCTGCCAACATTAATAGGCCTCTTATGCAAAATAAAGTGGATTAAGGCTAACCTGGGCTGGTCGACAGTGGTGTTGTGCGAGGACGGCATGATGCGCTTTTTGATAAAAGCGTTCCACAATTTGGCTTCCAGCAAGAGTTGAGTTCTCTTCACCGTCCTTGGGTTCTTACGATTTGTGTTCCACTGAGTTCCTTCATCAGTCAGCTCTGCCATGACAGCATCATAGGCAGCAGGGTTAAGGTTGTTCAAAAATTGCTGATGACCATCGTCGTTGCTGCCCACGTAAAATCCGTACAAGGTGTTGATGTATTCAGCTTTGTATGGAACTTCCCTCCCTCGTACGGTAACTATTGTCATCGTTCTGCTGTTGATGGCAGCGTAGAAATCGTGAACTAGAGAGACGTTCATCTCCTCAGGTTGTTCGACAAAGATCTGCTACTGTACAACCCTTATTTTGCGAGCAATGAACGACTGTAGGCCCAAATTCCCTTTCTTTGAAGTGTAGATGAATCCCCTTTTCCTCCCACATGTCTCTGATCTGGAAAGATCGTGGGGTGGATGCTATCGGGGTGGAGCTGGAGGCAGCATTCCTTCGGGTATTTCTGGAAGACATTGTTGCAAGGGTTGAGAAAATAACAATGAAAGTAAAAAAATTCTAGAGGAAGCAAGTAAGAAGAGTAGAAGTGAGCGAAAATGAAAAAATGAAACATGGTTTATATAGAGAAGAATTTGTTGCCCGTTGGAGCTGTAATGACATGCGCGAATAACGGGGCCAGCTGTTACGCGTTTGCGTGTCTGACGCGTCTGTCACGCGTTTCCATGTCTACTGCGCGTCTGTTACGCGTTTTCGTATCTGTCACGACAGCTTGTCGATAGCCTGTATTTTCCGCGTCTGTCGCGGCAGCTGTAACGACAGGCTCCAAAATTTGGGCTTGTTGGGCCCATGGAAGGATGATAGGCTGAATTCACTTCTCCTTTTCTTATTGTCTCCTTTATTTCTTAAAAACAATAAAAATAAAAACATTATTTCTTGAAAATAAAATAAATAAATCTAATTTCCTAATATATAAATAATAATAAGACTAATAAAAATAAAAAATTAGGTTAAATTAGGAATGCCTGGTGGGGCATCTCCTAAGGTAACCACTTCCTGCATGTTTGGGGCTTCAGTCCCCTGATAATGCTTGAAGCGCTGTCCATTGACTTTGAATTGGTGCCCGTCTTTTAAAGATATGATCGTGATGGCACCATGGGGAAAAACCTGCACCACTTGGAATGGGCCAGACCATCTAGATTTCAGCTTCCTTGGGAAGAGTTTTAACCTAGAGTTAAAAAGCAACACAAGCTGCCCTGGGCAGAACTGTCGTGGCAGCAGCTTTTTGTCATGCCACTTCTTAGTTTTATCCTTGTAGATTCTTGCGTTGTCATAGGCCATTGTCCGAATTTCTTCAATTTCGTTCAGATCCAGTAGCCTTTTCTGCCCTGCCTTTTCCATGTCCATATTAACTGCCTTGATTGCCCAGTATGCTCTGCGCTCTATCTCGATAGGTAAATGGCATGTTTTTCCCGTAAATCAGTCGATAAGGAGACATTCCTAATGGAGTTTTGAAAGCTGTCCTGTAAGCCCATAACGTATCATTAAGGTGTAAAGACCAATCTTTCCGAGTTGGCTTAACCATCTTTTCAAGAATGTTCTTGACTTCCCTGTTGAATATTTCAGCTTGTCCATTGGTCTGAGGGTGATATGTTGTTGCAATTCGATGTCTGACACCATACTTCTTCAAGACAGCAGCTATAACCCTGTTGTCGAAATGCCCCCCTTCATCACTGATGATTGCCTTAGGGATGCTAAATCTTGAAAAGATGTTTTGTGTAAAAACCTTTGAACTGTATTGGCATCATTCTTTTTAGTGGCGATAGCTTCAACCCACTTAGATACATAATCTACTGCAGGAGGATACATAAATTCCCACATGATGATGGGAAAGGTCCCATAAAATCGATCCCCCAAACGTCGAAGATATCGACTTCAAGAATGTTCTGCAGCGGCATCTCGTGTCTCCTTGAGATGTTTCCTGTCCGTTGGCACTTGTCACAACTCTTGTAGAATATTTGAGCATCTTTATACAGTGACGGCCAATAGAATCCAAACTACAAAGCCTTGGCAGCAGTTTTGTTGCCTCCTAAGTGTCCTCCATACTGTGAAGCATGACAGTGATGAAGTATATCTTCTTGCTCATCCTGTGGTACGCATCTCCTTATAACCTGATATGCACAGAATTTGAAAAGAAGAGGTTCGTCCCAATAATAATGCTTAACATCATTTTGGAACCTCTTCCTGGCTTGATAATTAAGGTCAGGGGGAATTATTCCGCTAACTAAGAAATTAACAAAATCAGCATACCAGGGGAGTTCAGAAGACTTACCTGCCGCCATGGCTGTCGCGGCAGTGATTGTGGCAGCAAATAGCTGCTCATCAGGGAAGGTATCCAATATGTTTGTCTCATCTGTTGGTAGAATCTTTCCCTTCTCCAACCTTGACAAGTGATCTACCACTTGATTCTCTGTCCCCTTTTTGTCCTTGATTTCAAGGTCGAATTCTTGCAATAGCAGGATCCAACGTATCAGTCGAGGCTTTGCATCCTTTTTTGTGAACAAATATTTCAATGCAGAGTAGTCTGTGTGCACTATGACCTTCGTTCCAAGTATATAATAACGAAACTTGTCAATGGAGAATACCACAACTAATAATTCCTTCTCTGTGGTGGTGTAGTTCACTTGGGCGTCGTTCAGTGTCTTGTTGGCATAGTATATGACATGAAAGAGTTTTTCTCTGTGCTGCCCAAGTGATACCCCGACAGCATAGTCACTAGCATCACACATGATCTCGAATGGCTGTGTCCAGTCTGGTGGCTGTACTATTGGGGCTGTTACCAGCTTTTCTTTCAGAACCTTGAATGCTTCAGTACATTTAGTATTAAAGTCGAAGGGTCGGTTCTGCTCCAGAAGATGGCATAGGGGCTTGGTGATTTTTGAAAAGTTCGCAATGAACCTCCGATAAAAACCAGCATGTCCTAAGAAACTTATGATTCCCTTGACTGTGGTGGGCGGCGGCAGCTTTTCGATCACTTCTATCTTAGCTCTGTCAACTTCTATGCCACAACAGCTAATCTTATGGCCAAGGACTATCCCTTCATCCACCATGAAGTGACATTTTTCCAGTTCAAAACCAAGTTTGCTTTTTCACATCTTTCGAGCACTTTTTGTAGGTTGCCTAGGCAGCTTTCAAAGTTGTCTTCAAAGTTGTAGGTTCAATAGTTGTTGCTTGTTCAATTGAGACTTGTTTTTATACCCTTGTATTGAATTCTAGCCATTTGGGTAGTTGAGATCATCAATAGAGCCGTTGAGAATCATTTTCCCGCAATAAATGCAGCTCTGCTGCCTACCGTATCGGTACGGGTAGGGGGCGTACCGATATCTGTATCAAAGTGGAAAGAGCCGTTGTGACTGAAAACATCGCATATCGATACACATAGAAGGTGTACCGGTACGATTTTAAGGGGCGTATCGATACGGAAGGGCGTATCGATACTGGATTTGCTCACTGAAATCCCAAGTTTAGTTTTCATAAAAATTGTATCGATACGCATACTTAGCGTATCGGTACGGTATAACGGTCATTTAAAAATTGGGATACCAACTAACTGACCAGTCAACGGTCGAAAATTAAATGCAAAGATTTTACAAAGATAAGATTATCGTATCGATACGGTTGCAAAGCGTATCGATACGGTATCATTGAAATTGTTGCCCAGATGAATATTGTATCGATATGGGATAATACCGTATCGATACGCTATGTCCATTAAAATTCCAGTGGCTAAAAACCGTATCGATGCGCCTAAGGGTATCGATACGCCTGGGCGTTTTTGTGTAGTTTGGCTTGAAAACACATAGGAAAAGACTTAGAAATATTTATCATTTTAAGAACTTGTCTTAAGATATTATTTTGCTTAAAATGCTTGTCAATAGTGAGACTTTATGGAGTACTTAAAAATTTATTGTTTTGCAAATTGGTCCATAAGTTTAGATGTTATATCAAAATCAATTTTGGTTTCACAATCTCCCCCTTTTTGATATAACAAAACCACATATAAATTTTTAAGTTTTTGAAACTTTTGAAAAACTTTCTCCCCCTTAATTTAAGATGGATTTTCAAAATAAGAAATTGACTCTATAATCCTTCTCACTCTTTTTGTTAGATCAAACATAAACACAAAGATAATAGCAACAATTATATCATAAAATTCAAAGCAAACTTCAAATTAAAGCAAACATAATAGTTCAAATGAAACTTCAAAGGAAAAGCAACATAATAATCCAAACTTAGATCCTAAAACATAGATAAAAGGAATAAAATACTAATCATAGGTGCAAAAACTAAATGTCATGAGATGGTATGCAAAAACTACTCGTCCGCCTCATCATCATCATCTTCCTCGTCCTCTTCATCTACATCGTCTCGAGTGGGTTGATTCCTCCTATTTTGGTTGAGCCAAGCACCATGGAAGGCGGTGAGAGAGATATCCATGGAGTTTTGTTGAAGAGCTATGGCTTTCATTTGATTCTCCATACCTTTGACGCGATCTTTCAAGGAGGTGAATCGAGTGTCAATGGCGGTAAACACGGCTTCCATGTTAGTGAATTTCTCATTGAGGAATGTCATGAGGGTGCCCATAGAAGAGGACTCAATCGGAGCTCGTTGAGAGCTTGAAGAAGTACGAGGAGCATCAATCGGAGCATCTTGTTGAGGAGCATGAGGGACACGAACCCATTCATTGTAAACATACGAAAAATGGGCACGAGATAGAGAACGCTCATCTATGGGTTGGCCAAGGGGTTCGGGATAATCATAGGAACAATCAATTTCAAGGGAGTGGAGGAGGTGACTCAATGCCGTAGAATAGTAAAAATATTTGACTTGTTCGGTGTGATGGTGTTGGACTAGATAGATAAGGTCGAAAAATATAATTTGACAAAGATTTGGAAGGTGACCCTCCCTAAAGCACTTAAGCCAAAAATCATCTACTTGACGTATAGTAGAAAACTTCCCTCCCGATGGTCGCAAAAACCAAGTAATGAGAAGATGAAGAATACGGTCATGAGCATTTAAAACTTTGACTGAGCCTAAAGAACCTTGACCTAAGGACTTCTCATCATCAATTCCTATGTTTTCAAAATCAAAATCTTTGCAAAGAACCTCTTGATTAATTTTAATGGTTTTGCCCATAACAAATGACTCGATAGCAATGACATGTTCTCTAGGTTCATCATGAACACATATAGCATTTGAAAAGAATATGATGACCAAATTCCTATATAGAATAGGAGGAATGCTTAAAAAGGTTAGAAATTTCCATTGCCTAATTAAAGGGAGATATTGAAATTTGAAACGGGGAGAGTTTAAAAACGGTATAGACACAATGTGTTCTTCCCTAAGGGTGAAACCTTGAAATAGTTTGTAACGAGACATATCAGATGGGTCGGGAAAACTATATTGGATAATATAAGGGAGATTGGGTTTAGGGTTACCCTCTTCATCCTCACTAGGATCAGAAGTGGCAAGATAACGTCTAGATCTCTTTTTCGGTGCCATAACCCTGAAAACACATCAAAACGATTCGAATATGTGTGCAATTAACATCTCATCCAAACCAATAAATTCTAATAGTTCAAGGTAATTAATTTTTGAAAAAATTTTAGTGTGAAAAAGATATGTATATATATTAAAAAGAGTTTTTTTAAAAAAATAAAAAAAATAGATTAAAAAAATACGAGTAGAAAATATATTCGAATGAATTTTTTTTTATTTTTGAATTTTTTTGATAAAAAGATTAAAACCCATGTAATAAAAGTTTGTTTTGTACAAAAACTAAGTTGAAACAATTAAAATAATCAAACGAAAATAAAAGAAAAAAAGAGAAAATTTTATACCTTGAATTGGTAGATTGGGTGAATGTGTTGATGTAAGTGCACAAGATTGCTGACAAAGCTTAGCTTTGATGTGGAGATAAAAAACCCTCAAAGAATTTTTAAGTTTGATGGAAAAAAATGAAGGATTTAGTGGGTTTTTATACAGGGTTGCAGCTAGGGTTTTTAAGAGAAAAGAGGGGTTTTAAATTTTGAAGTGTTTTTGTAGATGCAACCCTAAAATAACCTCTCCGTCGAGACCGTATTGGTACGCTTGTAGAGCGTATCGGTACGCTTTTACCCTAATTTTTATTTAGCATTATTACCGTATCGATACGCGGGACCGTATCAGTACGATTTGACCTAGATTACTGCCCTTCACTTAACCGTATCGATACGCGGGGTCGTATCGATACGCTTTGAGCTTCAAAGATTTCCCATTGATGAACCCGTATCGATACGCTTCATCCGTATCGATACGCCTTTACCAGATGAGGCATTTATGACAGATTTAAGTTCAAAAACCCAACTTTAAACGTCCCTAAATGCATGTAAATGTCATATGAACAAGTTTTAATGGCTAAATTTAATGCATACTCCTCTAGCAACATGCATAGAAGCAAAAAGAGGCAAATTAACATAAGCATGAATCACAACCAATTTCAAGCAAATTTTTGACATTTTGGGACCTAAAAAGGGTCAAGAGAAGCTAGTTAAACCTAACTCTCTCCTAAGGGTCCAAAAACATTCTTTATCCAAAGGTTTTGTGAATATATCCGCTAATTGATTCAAGTTATCAACATACTCTAAAACAACATCATTTTTCAACATATGGTCTCTAATAAAATGATGTCTAATTTCTATGTGTTTAGTTCTAGAGTGTTGGATGTGATTCTTAGTGAGACAAATGGCACTAGTGTTGTCACACCTAAGGGGTATGGTTTCTACTTCAACACCATAATCTAAGAGTTGTTGTTTCATCCAAAGGACATGAGCACAACAACTCCCTAAGGATATGAACTCCGCTTCGGTGGTAGATAAGGCTACACTATTTTGTTTCTTAGAGAACAAAGATACGAGCATACTACCTAATAATTGGCAAGTCCCGGAAGTACTTTTCCTATCTATCTTACAACTCCCATAATCCGCATCCGAATAAGCATGAAGGCTAAAGGAGGAATCCTTAGGATACCAAAGGTTTAAATTAGGTGTGTCTCTAAGGTATCTAAAGATTCTCTTAATGTCAACTAAGTGGGATTCTCTAGGACTAGCTTGAAATCTAGCACACAAGCAAACACTAAACATGATATCTGGTCTACTTGCGGTAAGGTAAAGCAAAGAACCTATCATGGATCTATAAATCTTAGAATCAACACACTTACCTCCTTCATCTTTGTCAAGCTTTATGAAAGAGCTCATAGGTGTGGCTTGAGGCTTTAAATTCTCCAAGCCGAACATTTTGAGCATATCGTTCACGTACTTAGCTTGATTTATGAAGGTGTCATCTTTCCTTTGTTTGATTTGGAGTCCCAAAAAGAATGAGAGATCCCCCATCATGCTCATCTCGAACTCACCTTGCATTAGCTTAGAAAATTCTTTGCAATAACAATCATTAGTAGAACCAAAAATGATATATCAACATAAATTTGTACTACTAAGATATCATTATTATATCTTTTTATGAAGAGTGTTGTGTCTACCTTACCTTTTTCAAAACCCTTTTCAATTAAAAATTTTGAAAGTTTTTCATACCAAGCTCTAGGAGCTTGTTTTAAACCATAAAGAGCTTTAGTTAGTTTAAACACATGATTTGGAAATTTTGAATCCTCAAAACCCGATTGTTGTTCAACATACACTTCTTCATTTATAAAATCGTTTAGAAAAACACTTTTCACATCCATTTAAAAAAGCTTGAAATCATTATAACATGCAAATGCCAAAAGCATCCTAATGGCTTCCATCCTAGCTACGAGTGCATATATTTCATCAAAATCAATTCACTCTTCTTGGGTATAGCCTTGAGCAACAAGTCTGGCCTTATTTCTCACTATATTACCATTTTCATCAAGTTTATTCCTAAAGACTCATTTAGTTCCTATAGTAGATTGATTACTAGGCCTTTCAACTAATGTCCAAACTTTACTTCTCTCAAATTGATTTAATTTCTCTTGCATGGCCAAAATCCAAAAATCATCTTTTAATGCTTCTTTGATATTTTTAGGCTCAATGCATGAAAGAAATGCAACAGGGTTCATTAATTTGAGAGAGGATCTAGTAGTTACCCCCTTGGATGGATCACCCAAGATTTCACCACTTTTGACAATAATTGAACTCCCTTGGGTAAGATACCTCCTTTTCCTCAAGAGCCAAGTCCTTCAAGGCTTCAAGAGGTGGATCTTGTGCATCTTCATCCTTAGTTGGAATCTCATCCACCTTTGACGTTTGTCCTCCATCAATGGCATCAAGAATTCCTACATCATCATCATCACAAGATTCCTTCCTCTGAAGGAGGTTATCATCGAAAACAACATGTATAGACGCTTCAACTACTAAAGTTCTTTTATTAAATACACGATAGGCTTTAGAGTTTAAAGAGTACCCTAAGAAAATAGCTTCATCGCTTTTAGCATCAAATTTACCTAAGTTTTCTTTACCATTATTCAAGACAAAACACTTGCAACCAAAAAGATGAAAATAGCTAATGTTGGGCTTTTTAGATTTTAAAATCTCAAAAGGTGTTTTCTTCAAAATATGCCTAATCATTACTCGATTTATAAAGTAGCAAGTGGTATTTATGGCTTCCGCCCAAAAATATTTAGGTAAATTATTTTCACAAAGCATGGTTCTAGCCATTTCTTATAAATTTCGATTTTTCCTCTCAACTATCCCATTTTGTTGAGGAGTGCGAGGTGCGGAAAAATTATGGCTAATCTCATTTTCATTTAAAATCTCTTCAAAACCTAGATTTTGAAATTTGGTTCCATGATCACTTCTAATGTGAGAAATTTTAAGTTCAAGATCATTTTGAGTTATTTTAGAAAATGTGATGAATTTTTCCAAAGCCTCATCTTTTGTACTTAAGAATAGAACCCAAGTAAACCTAGAATAGTCATCTACAAGTACAAAGGCATATGATTTACCACCCAAGCTCATTGTTCTAATAGGCCTAAAATGATCCATATGAATCAATTGTAAACATCTACTAGTAGAGACATCATTAATGGATTTAAATGAAGTTCTATGTTGTTTACCCTTAGAACATGCATCCCAAATTTTATCATTAGAGAACTTAAGTTTGGGTAAACCTCTAACTAGATTAAGGGAAATCAATTTTTCTAAAACACTCATGCTAGCATGTCCTAATTTTCTATGCCAAAGCCATGAGTCATGTTCATCATGTGCAACTAAGCATGTATGAGATGTATGGATGTCATCTAAATGCACCATGTAAATATTGCCTATTCTATGTCCTATGAGCATCAATTGATTTGTTTTAATGTTCACAATTTTACAACCACTTTTATCAAATAAAACATTAAAACCCTTATCACATAATTGACTAATTCTTAATAAGTTGTGTTTAAGACCGTTGACATACAAAACATTTTCAATGAAAATAGAAGAGTGGTTACCAATGGAGCCTATTCCTTCAATGTGGCCTTTGGAGTTGTCACCGAAAGTTACCACTCCACCACTCTTTGGCTTTAGTTCCACGAATCTACTCTTGTCACCGGTCATATGTCTTGAGCATCCACTATCAAGGTACCATGAGTTTTGGCTTGAGGTTTTGGCCTTGTAGTAATGCTCCCCTACAAACAAAGAAATTAGGCCTTGATTTTTGGTACCCAAATCATTTTGGGTCCATGTGTGTTAGCCCTCAAAACTTTGGTCCCCTTAGGGATCCAAGAAGCAATAGCATTCATGTTATTAGAAATAATGAGTTCCTTAGGAACCCAAAGACTCCTAATTCTTTTACCTCTAGATTGCTTATGAAAATTTCTTTGTTTAGGAATAAAAGGTTTCCTTTTTACATATTAGGATTTAGAAGAATTCCCCTTTTCAAAATGGGTTTTCCCAATAGCAATGGATGTTTTAAGATTATTCACTTCCTTTGTGTGATAATCTTGAAAATCGGAAAGATGTTTTTTTAAGTTCAAGGTTTTTCATTTTAAGATCATTTGAAAGATTTATTGAGTACAAAACTTTGTTTTCCAATTTGGAGTTAGTTTTTGAAATAGATTCATTTTGAGTTTTCAAATCGAAAATGTTTTTCTTGTTTCTCAAAATAAACTCCTTATATTTTCCAACTAACTTATCATAAACCTCTTGCAATTCATCATAAGCATCTTGAAGTTCATCAAAGGTAAAATCAAAATTAGACGAGTTAGGGTTTACCTTTGGTTCATCATCATCGAAAATGAGACGAAGATTGGCCACTTCCTTCTCCTCCTCGGATGACTCCTCGTCACTCCAAGTTGCTACTTGAGCTTTGAGCTTGTTCTTCTTCCCAAAGCTCTTCCTCTTCAATTGAGGACATTCAAAACGGATATGGCCGGATTTTTTGCACTCATAGCAAATGATTTAGTCCTTCTTCTCTTCTTTACTCTTGCTCTTGAAGTCTCCTTTTCTAATGAACTTTCTCCCACAGTTGGACTTCATAAAGCGAGTGAATCGTTTGGCCAACATGGCCATCCCCTCATCTTCATCTTTGCTAGAATCGCTTTCATGGTATGAAGCTTTAAGGGCGATTCCAATCTTCTTTTTCTCAACATCCTTCTTCTCAACCTTCTTCTCCTCCATTTTCTTTTCTTCTTCTCTTCCCTTCCTCATGATCTCATGGGTGAGTAGAGATCCAACAAGAGCATCTAGCTTGAGAGTCTTCAAATCTCGAGCTTCAATAATAGTCGTTCTCTTGCTATCCCATGATTCCGGAAGAGAGCACAACAATTTCCTCACTAGCTTGTCTTTGGGGATGATCTCACCGAAACCCTTCAATCTGTTGACAATGACCGAGAATCGATCAAACATCTTGGAAACACTCTCATCGAGATCCATTTTGAAATTTTCGTAGCTTAGATTGAGTAGCTCGATTTTTGTTTCCTTGACATCGCTAGTTCCCTCATATGTTGTCTCGAGGGTGTCCCAAACTTCCTTACCTTTCTCGATCGAAGACACCTTAAAGTAGATATCCAGACCAAGTGCACAAAAGATGACATGAAGAGCTTTATCATTTACTTGCACCCTTCTTCGATCATATTCCGTCATTTCGGCTTTGACCTTTGGGACAAGTCTTCCTTCACTATATCTCTTCATTGGTATGAATGGACCTTCTTCAACCACATCCCACACCATGTAGTCGGTAGATTTGATGAAGAGCCTCATCTTATTCTTCCAATATGGGTAGTTATCCCAATTGAAGAATGGTGGCTTGGTAGTAGATTGAGACTCGTAGAGGTTGGAGTTAGATGTGGATGCCATTGCTTGACTAGTTGTTGATCAAACTCTCCTAGATCGACTCAAGAGGGTTGTAATCATTCCAATGAGTGTAGCTCTGATACCAATTGTTGAGTTGATCACACAATTGCAAATGACCAAGAGGGGAATAAATTGGCGATAAAAATTTTAGTAGGAGATAATAGTGAAAAATAAAATGTGACACAAGAAGTTAGAGTGGTTCAAGTTCAAGTTCTCCAAATGAACTTTACATCCACTACATTAATTCCCAATAAGGATTTTCAACCAATTCACTACTTTAATTCTTCCCCTTTTCTTGGATGAGGAGGTAACCTTACAATTTGATTAAGCTTTCTACCCAAAGCTTAATCCACTCACTTTTACAAAGAGAAGTTTTTGGTAAACTCTACAAATTCCTCTCGAAGGATAATTGTTTACCCAATTACAATTTTACACTCCCCAAACTCACAATCAAAAGATAACAATTGAGAACACAAGAGTTTGGTACAAGAATTTGACTCTAAGGGTGCAAAGTTTGGATTTGAGTGCTTTGATGATGCTTGTAGGTTCAATAGTTGTTGCTTGTTCAATTGAGACTTGTTTTTATACCCTTGTAATGAATTCTAGCCGTTTGGGTAGTTGGGATCATCAATAGAGCCGTTGAGAAGCATTTTTCCCGCAATAAATGCAGCTATGCTGCCTACCGTATCGGTACGGGTAGGTGGCGTATCGATACTTGTATCAAAGAGGAAAGAGCCGTTGTGACTGAAAACATCGCGTATCGATATGCATAGAAGGCATACCGGTACGGTTTAAAGGGCGTATCGATACAGAAGGGCGTATCGATACGGGATTTGCTCAATGGAATCCCAAGTTTGGTTTTCATAAAAATCGTATCGATACGCATACTTAGCATATCGGTACGGTATAACGGTCATTTAAAAATTAGGATACCAACTAACTGACAAGTCAACGGTCGAAAACTAAATGCAAAGATTTTGCAAAGATAAGATTATCGTATCGATACGGTTGCAAAGCGTATCGATACGGTATCATTGAAATTGTTGCCTAGATGAATATCATATCGATACGGGATAATACCGTATCGGTACGCTATGTCCATTAAAATTCTAGTGGCTAAAAACTGTATCGATACGCCTAAGGGTATCGATACGCGTGAGCGTTTTTGTGTAGTTTGGCTTGAAAACACATAGGAAAAGACTTAGAAATATTTATCATTTTAAGAACTTGTCTTGAGATATTATTTTGCTTAAAATGCTTGTCAATAGTGAGACTTTAAGGAGTACTCAAAAATTTATTGTTTTGCAAATTGGTTCATAATGTAACCCCCTCGTCCCGGTCTGGCCGGATGTCCGGTCTGAGTGGGCCACACGGGGAAAACCGAAGCAAAACCCGTTAAGGTTCCCCCTCGGTTAGCGACCCTAAAATTTTTATTTTAATTAATCTTCTCTAAAGGCACATTTAAGAACCTATGTGATCACAACAGCGGAATAGATTGAGAAAGACACGCAACTGGACACAAAACGACAATTAAACAGTCCAATTTTAATCCATTAGGCAGGCCGTTTCGAAACACCTTTGAGGGGTATCGAAACGCCTTGACCTGATCAACTGCCCCAAGCCCACACGAGAAGGTCGTATCGGAACGGAGGTCAACCGTTCCGAAACACCCTCAACGGTCAACTTCTCGTGGTCAACGAGATATTGACCGTTTCGAAACCCTTAGACCCATTTCGGAACCTCTTCATATCGGCAATTTCTCAGATTTCCAGTAGCCAAAGTGTTCCGATACTCGTTTCGGAATAGGGTTTGACACTGGCCAAACCGTATCAAAACGAGTTTCGATACGGGGTCCTTGAAGCCTTACCCGTTCCGAAATGGCTCAGCTCGTTTTGAAACACGGGCTGCCTGCAACCTTCAAAAACCAACTTTGAACGTTTCCAAACAACTCCAAAGGCCCTAAACGACCCCAAGAAGCACTCAACACTTACAAGCGTGAACCCTATGTCAAAACATGCTCAAACACACAAGGCATAAGATGAAGCATCCATTCATGTCATTTACACAAAAGGCAACATTACATATAAGGGCATGCTTAAGGACTCAAAAGCCAAAAGGCACAATTCATCACATAAAGGTCTACATGCCAACAAAAAGCAATTTGAGCATCCTAAGGCATGACCATCTCATTCCAACATTCATCAAGTTTAACATGGTTACAAATCCAACAATAACATGAATACCAACAAATCTCCAAGAGTCATACAAAGCTCAAACAAAATACACCTTTGCCCAATTGCTAGACTACTACATTAATTGTTAAATCATACTTGAGCAACAAAAACTTGGAAAGCCCCTTCACCTTGCTCCTTGCTAACACCACGCTAATGATCTGCATTTTTGAAAACGAGAGCGTAAGCTAGAAGCTTAGTGAGGATGCTCTAAAATCAAAAACATCAACAATGCAGGGTCCAAGCGTGCAAATCCTTTACTACACATACAACATACATGGGTAACCAACAAGTCAACCTAGCTAGTCTTTCAAGAGTCATAATATGGCATCTCACATCATACTAAGCTCAACAACAAATATCGCAAATACCATAACATCATAAACATGAGAGCAAAATCATTGGCCACTATTAGTTTACCCGGATGTGCGGATTTACTCTCAACAACAACATTACCTCGGTGGGATTACACTCATCACCGGACCTTGCATGGGCGGGATTCCACTCATCACCACATGCCCTACGGATGGGATTCCACTCATCATCACGTAGAATATAAATAAATTTCCGGTGGAATATTACATCACCGTACTCCTCCTTGATGACTCAACGCCATCAAGGCCACGTACGTTTTGACTCAATTGTATGCACACTAATCCTAATTATCGATCATTTACACCCGATAAGTTAATTAGTGCCAATTTCTTTAACAACATCACACGTCCACCATTTATATCACATACTCATCGCATATACATATCAAGGTACACACATACAAATCAATCCACATTTCTCAAGATCAAATTGGCAAGGCATAAATGGTATAAATAGAAATCAAGGAGTTAAGTTACCAATTTAACTCCCACATAGGAATGGCCTACCAAGCACATTCCAACCCATACACTACACACACTTGAACCAACTTTAAAACAATTTAAAGTTTTACTCACCACCCTTCCTTAGCAACTCGAACGAGCAAGCAAGCCTCCTAATTGCCCGGATTCGATCCTGATGCTTCACCAATGTCTCCTCTTGTTTCTTTAAAAATGACCTTGAGTTGAAGAAGAAATCAATGGAATAGTGATTAGGGTTTTAGAGAGGGTTTGGGTGCTTTTTCATTTGAAAATGGGGAAAAAGGAAGATGATGATTCTTTTTTTTTGTTCCTTTTTGTCTCCAAAAAGGTTGTCTACCTTTTAAATTATTTTGGGTTAAATTACCAAAATGATCCCTCTTTTTTATTTAAAAACTCAATTAGCTCAAGCCAAGGTCAAATTGATTAAAATTAATTTTACCGACTCAGACCACTAACCCGACTAACTCCTAACCCCAAAACACGGGTGTTACACATAAGTTTAGATGTTATATCAAAATCAATTTTGGTTTCACACTTTGCCTTATGGTCATCGAAGAAGATTCAGAGGCAATTTCTAATTAATCTACTTCATGTTCATATTCTTTTGATGAACTATAAGATGCCTTTGATGATTTGGTTTTAGAATTTAAAAATCACATTTTGAAAAACAAGCAAGTGATTTCAAATTTTAAAATTCAAAATGACTTGATTTCTAAAACCAAAATTAAACTTGAAGCAAAACTCGAAGAGTTTGAACAAAAATGTTTTGATTTACAAAATTTGCTTCATAAAGTTCAAGAAGAAAAAGATTTGATTCCCAAAGAGCTTGAAAAGAAAAATAATGTTGGAAAATCAAACTTTTATGTAAGACAATCTAGTGCCCCTAGATTTGTAAATGGTAAAATTTTTAGAAGTATTTGGGTCCCAAAATGACTAAGTACTTCAACTAAAAAGGATGAAATTGAAAAATGGATTCCTAAGGGGACTAAATTTTGTGCTACTAATGTCTATGGATCCAAAGCAATTTGGATATCAAAAATTACTTGATTGTCTTATGATAGGTGTGATGGAGAATGATCAACAAGTCAAATATTGAAGGGGAGCTCCATGCACACAAGGAAGAACACTTGAAGAGGAAGGTTTCACATCCTCCCTTGGATTCAAGTGTTGGTAAAATTAGTTGAATTCCTTTTACTTAGTTTTATTTATTTTTATTCAACTAATTTAATCATATATGTTGGACTAACATTCTTTGATGATGCTTCGAGTAAGGGGGAGCCACTTTTAACCAAACATTTTAATAGTTTCAAAATTTAAACCTACATTGTTATTTTGAGCCTAAAAGTGTTTTAAATTCTTTTTGATATAACAAAAATGGGGAGAAATTGTTTGAAAATTTTAATTTTCAAATGAATAAGGGGAGCCTTAAATGATTTTGAATCTTAATTCTCTTATTTAAAATTTAATTCACTAAGGGAGAGAAATCCCAAACAATTTTTCAAGTTGGTTTTATTATATCAAAAAGGGGGAGATTTTAGAACTAAGTGTTTTGATATAATAATTGAAAAATGTTTTGAACAAATTTGAAATGAATTTAAAACTTGTCTTTAAGTCCAAACAACTTGAAAATATGTTTGAGGTATTTAAAAAGGTTTTTTTGCAAAGTTTTTAATGCTTTAAAGTAGTCAAACTTGACTTTTCAGCAAGCCCGTACCGATACGGTATACTCCGTATCGATACCTTTTTACCCAAGTTTTGAATCTGCCAAAACCCGTACCGATACGGGCTTACCCGTATCGATACAGATGGGGATCGTTTCGATACGCATCCTAGGCGTACCGATCCCTACTTTAACAAACCCCAACGACTATTTCCCAACGGTCTTTTAAATTGCAGACCGTACCGATACGCTCTCAAGCGTATCGATACGTAAAGATTGGCAAAGAGCCCAACGACTAGTTCTGAAGAAGGGCGTACTGATACGCCTCCACGTGTACCGATACGGTAGGCTGCAAAACTACATTTATGGTGTGAAATAAAGTCTCTAACGGCTCCAATTCAACCCTAACGGCTAGTAACCACTATAAACTCATTAAGGAGTATAAAAGGGACATCCAAGCATGAAGAGAAGGCTAATGCTTCAATTGTCAAACATCATATGATCAAAAATATGCCTTAGTGCCTAATTGTCAATTTCTTGTATAGACAAACACTAGGGAGTCAAGATTGTTATATTTGCTCAAGTGTTTTAGGTTTGGGTGAGAGCTTAATTGTGCAAACAAATACCTATTAGAGAGATTTGAGTTTGCTTATTTTTCATCTCTTTGTAAAGAGGGTTTGATCAAGCTTTGGGTAGAAAGCTTGATTAATTTTGTAAGGGTTTCCTCCTAAGCCTAGAAAATGGGACAAATCAATAGTGGATTGATTGGAAATCCTTAGTAGGGAGCTAAGGTAGTGGATGTAGACATTGGTTAGAAGGTTGAACCACTATAAAACATCTTGTCATTTTCTTTTTAGCTTCCACACCTCTATCACCCAAAAATATATAAATTAAAAATTTATAAATTAAAAATAATATAAAATAATATTTTCGATGAATTTTCATGCAAATATTTTCACTAAGATAATTTTGTAAAATATGCATCCTGGTAATCTTATAATCCATCAACCAAACACGTAATTTTATATTCTTGTCAAACAAACCAAACAAAGTAATGTAACATTCCCAATAATGTCAAGTAATGAATCATTCTGGAAATCTTATTCCCAAGGGTAATGTTACATTCCGTGAACCAAACGCTTCCCTCTTCAAAATGGGGTTGAATATTATATCAACTCAAGTGAGCTAAATCAAAAGTTTTTGAGTTAGTTGGGTTAAGAAGCCTTATTTTATAATTTAAATTTTATGAATTTCGAGTCAAATTTATGAACCAATTTATTTTAATCGAGTTGAGTTTTTGAAATTTGAGTCGAGTTGTTAGAGTTTCTCTTTAAATTTAATTGTAATTATTTACAATACTATGCTACATATTGGTTCTAATTTAAACGACTTTCTCTAATCATATAAAATATACATGTATATTTCTTCATATTCTTTTTCTAAGTAAATGTGATGTTATTTAATAAATCTAATATCTTCTAAAAGTATACAATATATTTATAATGTTATTTTAAGAAATTTTTGAGGAAAAAATATTGATGGAAGTATAGATGATTCAATGAATTGATGAGAAGAAAAAATGTACAAAAAATGTAATTGAAAGACCAAATTGAATAAAATAAAAATTTGATAGACTAAATTATATAAAGAATAAATTGCTTGTTAAAAATCTGAATTTAATTTACATACATATTCTATAGTGGTAGTGGGGCATGTGGTTCAAGTTTGGTAAAAAAATGGACTTAGAACGAAGGAAGAATTTAAGAAATGAGAAAATCATATAAAGTAGAGGGAGACAATTGAAAAAGAGGATTTTTTTTTTCTTCCGAAAGAGGAATTGAAGCTACATATGTATTCTACAGTGGCTTAAGAGCACGTGATTCAAATTTGGTCAAAATGGACTTAAAAAGAAAGAGAAATTGAAGAAATAAAGAAATCATAGACTAAATCGTAAAATAGAAAAATTAAGTTTTTTGAGTTGGTAAAATCTGAACTCGATTTCAACTCAAAAATGGCTCGTTAATTCGAGTTAACGCAAATAACTCTACGAATAATTCAAAATTTAAAGAAAAAAATATTTTTTTGAGTCAAGTCGAGTTTTTCTTATCGTTAGTTCGAATCATCCGTATTCTTCCTCCCTTCTTAATTTTATTTTTAGCGATAATAAGAAAATAAATAATTTTTTGAGATATATATTTTTGGTATAGTATATGTCCATTTTATGGTCCATGTTCGAAATTTGCGACACTCTCTCAATAATTTCGTCTCCAAAGTTCAAACTCAACTTCTCCTTGGAGAAAACAATATGCCCTGAAATAATTATTTGATATGCTAATGTAAAATGCTCTAATTTAATTTTATAAATTATAATGTAAAGTTAACAAATTCTCATACCTCTTAGTGAGAGCACCCGCGACGAGAAGATTAGTCACTACTATATCAAATTTTTTATATATAAAATATGATTACTATATAAATTTATGTGAAGTTTTTTTAATCTCGTAACTGAAAACAGCCTATTCATTTATGATATAACCTTAAATTATACTTGAAAATTAAAAAAAAAAGATAAGTAGAGGGTGCTGGGTAATTTTTTATTAACAGTTGTAGAAATAAATAAAACTATACATCGGTATTTCAATTAATTGTTCACATATATTATATATGTGCATGGAATTTAATCCATTAGATAAAGAAGAGTAGTAGAAAAATACATGGTATTCTTATCCAAATCTCTATCTATACATTATAGATAGATTATAGCAAGGTTAGTGATAAACAAGTAGTAAACGTGGAGTACCTTGGACAACAACATTTATACATATATACCAACAAAGACGAGTGAGACATATGCTTTCACTTTCATATATATTCCAAAATTAGAAACCTCAAACATCAATTTGTACAGAGATTAATGGTACCCTAATTAGGCAACTTAAAATTGGGTTTCCTTTGCAATTTGAATTATAAAAAGAAGAAGGAATTCAGTGGTTTTGAATAGGCACAACATGAGCTATCTAACATGGTTATCAGAAGAAAAAAAACTCAAAATGAGTTACGTTAAAAGCTTATAATAAGAGAAAAACAAAAGATTAGTTATTTTTTTTTCGATTAAAAGGAAAAAGTGTCTAACACATGCCTCGTTAAAAAACCTCCCTAAACCTAACGGAGGAAAAAGAGTACATGTGTTAGAGCTACAATAGAGTTCAGATCAAGCAAAACAAACAGCACACACCATAAAACCAAACCCAAGGTCAACCTATACCTTCCGAACCAATACCCAAACCACTATTCTTATCCGCGTCTAGCAAAGGCAGCACATTCACCGGTGGTTCTTCCCAAATCTTCATGCACACATCAGCACCCATAATATCCTTTGCCAAGCAATCCGCTACACAATTGGATTCCCGATTTACATGCTCAAAAGAAACCTCCCACCCTCGATTCACAAGCTCCGCAATTACTATAACAAGAGCGTTATCAGTACGTACCGTGGACAAAAGATTAGTTATTAACCAATGGTAAAATAAATGAGAAAACAAAATGTTGTTGTACTTCATTGATTTAGAGTCATGTTATACTCATTTTTATTCAAAGTTAGCCTACTATGCACATGTTCGTTCCTGAAATTTTGGTGGTCCAAGGGTGAACCTATAAATTAAGTCGGTGGTAACAAATATTAGGGGAAAATTGAATATTAAGGGAACGATTGTTGTTTCTATTGGTCACGGGTTCAAGCATCAGCAGTTGCAGTAGGGTAATTGAGCATGCATTGTCAAATGGTTGAGAGTATATTCAGAACAGATACTATTTGTAATCACCTTAGCTTTAAAAAAACCAATTGGGCATCTAATAACAAGTATTGAAAAAATTAAATTTTAAGACTATGTACCTAATAAAAAAGATTGGAAAAAAATTGGCCCCCTAATAATAAGTATTGAGAAAAATTAGACCCCTAATAATAAAAAATTAATTTTAAAAGTAAGTCCCTAATAACAAATAGTAAAAAAATTGAGCCACTAATAACAAGTATCGAAAAAATTAGGCCCCTAATAACAAGTATTGAAAAAATAGACTTCTAATAACAAGTATTGGAAAGTTTTGAATTTTCAGCGTATACACTTAATAACAAATATTGAAAAATTAGACTCTAATAATAAATATTAGAAAAAAATTAATCTATCATTAAAATCTTAATTATTTACTTATAATCCACTAATATCTAGACTAAATAAGTTTTATGAGATCTTTATTTATTTTCAATTATGGGCGATGGGCCAATCCGGCCATGGGCAGACGCCCTTGTGACTAGGGGTGTTTAAATTCAGGTACCGAGAATTTGGGTATTAAAAATTTCGGATACCTGAAATTTTTGAGTAGTGAAACTTTGGCCTGTTATCCGGCCCATATAAACCGGGTACTCGTAAAATTTAGGTACCCATAAAATCGGGTAAAGGGTATTCGGTTCACTTTTTTATATATTTTTAATCTATTTTTTTGAAAAAAAAAACATAGGAAACACATAAAATTTCATGATATATATATTTCAAGCACAAAATTATTCATTTGGGGTTAGTTTTAAGAGAGGCATATTTGGATATATATATATATATATATATATATATATATATATATATATATATATATATATGTGTGTGTGTGTGTGTGTGTGTGTATATGTATATGTATATGTATATGTATATGTATATGTATATGTATATTAAAGTTTATCGACAAAAGAAAGTATTAAAAATATTAATCTCGAACATAATTTTTCTTTCAAATCTCATATTGACAAATTAATATAATTATTTTAAAAATTTTAAAACTTAAAAGTATATAATACAAATATAAAAAGAAATTAGATATTTAAAATTAATTTTAGGGGAAAATAGTAAGAAATATAAAATAAAAATAGAATTTAAAATTTAAAATATATAAGTTTTAGAATTACCGGTTCGAGTCAGGTACCCTGTTATAAAAAAAATCCGATCCTGACCCGGTCCGACTACCCGGCTCAAAAAATTCAAGTATTTTCAAATAAATACCCGATAATTTTCAATCGGGTAGGCGAGTCGATGGATCGGGTAGTTCAGGCCGGGTATTTTTGAACACCCCTACTTGTGACCCTGACTCAGGAGGCACCTACCATTAGGGGTGTGCAATAAAATTCGATCTGATTGATTTGATCCGTTGATCTGATCCAAAATTTTAAATATCCGATCCGTTTTTGTTTTCCGGATAATTTGGATCACATATCCGAAAATTTCATTTTTTTTATAGATACAAATCTTGTTATATTCGATACTTTTACTTGTTATATATGAAAAATTGATTTTTTTATGGATACAAATCTTGTTATACTCAATAATTTGTTGATTTTTATATTCGAAAACCTAAAATGTTCATGGATAAGACCGCCAAATTCAAAAAATAATTAAATTAACTCATAATTTTGGATATTCGAGTATCCGATCCGAAATTTCGAATATCCGAAAATCGGATATCCAATTTTTTCGGATCGAATACGGATCACTAAAATACCTATTTAAAAATTTCAGATATCCAAAATTTTAGATCGGATCAGATATCCGAAATACACACCCCTACCTAACATGCATACAAATTAACAAACATTTAATTCTTTGAATAGTCTGTAATTAAAATTCTGTTTCTCTAAATCCAACCAGCTTAATAAGTTTAATAAAGCAGTATTTTTGTGAACAATTAATATGTTAGCCATTTCCAGCTGCCATGGCTAAGGAGCAATGATTTGGAGAGATTTATATGCATATGCCAAGTTGACATACACAACTTGGAAAATTATGTGCATGGAATATATTATAGAGCCCAAGAATCGAAATTGTTCCCTTTCTAAAAGCCATTATTAAACAACCATCTAAATTAAGGTTAAAACATATATAAGGGTAAAATACAATGGAGGTCACTTAATTATGGCTAAAGTTATATTTGGGTCACTCAATTATTAAAAATTATATTTGGGTCACTTAATTATGGGTAAGATTATATTTGGGTCACCCAATTATTAAAGGTTACATTTAGGTCACTCAATTATGGGTAAAGTTACGTTTGGGTCACCCTTCATATTTAAAAAAGTACATCAATTTAGTCATTTTTTTCCAAATAACTTGTATACCATCGTTAACATTAGAGTACTTCATATGAAATCATTAATTAATCTAATACACAGATTGATATATTTTTTTTAAATATGAAGGGTGACCCAAATGTAATATTACCCATAATTGAGTGACCCAAATGTAACCTTTAATAATTGGGTGACCCAAATGTAATATTACCCATAATTAAGTGACCTAAATGTAACTTTTAATAATTAGATGACCCAAATGTAATCTTACCCATAAGTGAATGACCTCTGTTGTAGTTTACCCCATATATAAACATTACAAGACAAAACCCTAAATCTCTGTTACATAGTCTACAGAGCTAATCCACAATATGTATTATCTAGAAGGGCATCGAACAGCTGTCTTCTGTCCCCTAGCAAATATGAATATCGCATTCGCAACCAAAAAAAAAGAAAGATTATATGTTGCATGAATGAATTGTTGGGTATTTCGTGGGAATAAAGCTTTAAGCATGTGCTTTGAGAATATTAGGAAGATGGATATATATGAATATATGTACGGTTAAGATCGATTCGGTTTGGTCAGATTTTTTTAATATTTTGAATTGTTTATGATAATTTGGTTTAGTTGATTCAATTACCGCGTTTTTTAATTTTATTTTTGGATTTTAATTTTTAGATTAATTTATTTTGAAGAAAAAAAACTCCCTTAATGACTTTTTGACATTACTTTTTTCTAGAAATATTTTTAAATATATAATATTTCAAGTAAATAAAATAATTTGTAATTTTTATGTAGGCCTTGTTTGGTAAATAGCGGTTTGGGCAAAAATTAGAGGTTTGAGGTATAATTAGAGGTTTGACTAGTCAAATCCGCAAATATTGATGTTTGGTAAATAGCGGATTGAAAGAGCGGATTGGGGTGAAAAAGCTCCTAATATGAGCTTTTTGAGATTAGAGGTTTGATATTAGAGTTGTAATGACTCTTTTACCCTTAACAATTACCAAAAATCTCCAAATAACTTAAATTAAATAATAACATTTTTTAATATAAATAATAACATATTAAATATTGGACTTATTTGTTGTTACTACTAATTTATATGGTGACATTTGTAAGTTAATTCTATTTTTTATTATCACATATTTTTATGTGCATAAATTTTTTTTAATAATTATATAAATAATAAATTAATATATAAATCTTTCAAATATGTTTAGAAAATTTATATTAAAAATAATTTTTACAAATCTAACTAATATTTATTAGATACAAAATATTCATAACTGATAAATTATTCAAACAAGTATTGAATATAATCATGTCCTTATATGTCATTTTGCTTGTTTAAATAATCAAACAGCTATCAGCTATCAGTTAATTTTACCAAACAATTTTATACAATCAGCTAATACAATCCGCTAGTCAAATCAGCTAATGCAATCAGCTATCAACTATCAGCTAATATAATTCGCTATCAGCTATCAGCTATCCGCTAATTGCCAAACAGGGCCGTAGTATTTTAAAATTATTGTTTACTATTTGTAATGGAAACTAATTATTTCTAAATTATAAAAATTATAAATTAAATAAAAATAGACTTCAGATTGATTCAAATAGCTACGATTTTTAAAGTTATGAACCTTAATTCATTCAAACTCTATGATTCGATTTGATTTTTCTTGTTTTGTTTGCTATCCTATACATGTATAGCTCAGATTAGTGATAAACAGGGACGGAGTTAAGTGTGCAGTGGGAAGGGCTCTTGCCCTAGCCCAATGACAATTTTTTTAACCTTTAATTTGTATAATATTTTTTAAAAAAGTTTGATTAATTATGAAATTTTCTCTTTCACGTTTTAAAATTTATATTTTATCCCAACGATAAAGAAGAAGGAATGAAAGCTTAATTTAGGGAATAATATGGGGGGAGGTGTATGCAATTAGAGGGAAAGTGATGTTGACATAGCATGCACTTTTTTTGTTTTGAGGTTAGATATTTTGATGGGGTTGCTTAATTAGGGGAGGAACCATTCAACTCTTCAACGTACACTTGTCTGAGTGGGACTGAGTCCATCAACTCAATTTGCAATTTGCAATTTGCAATTTGCACACATATTGAATATATAAAGAGATTGTTGTTTGACATCACTTTGGGAATCACATATTTTACTTTGTTCTTTCGGATGCTGTAGACTGTAGTTGTGGGTTCTATACGCAAAGCACCATTTCTTTTTTAAGCATAAACAACAAGAGTAGGGTTCATCTTCTTCCGTTTCTCCATGCTTTCCTATTATAACTACCTTCCTACATTAATCATGTGACACATCAAACTCAAATGTTAATTTTATTTGGGATAAGATTTTGATCAAATCACGAAATATATCATTTTGAAGTTGATTTCCATGGATTATGTTTTCCTATTAATATTCTGTAGGCTTCCATGTATTGTGATTTTCCCAGACCACACAGATGTGATTGACGACTGACGAGAGGCTTTAATGGGCAATAGAGCCACGTATTGATGTCTTAGAATTAAGATATAGTACAAGTGGGTTCGTTTCATGAGAATCCATTCTTAGGCAATTAGCATAGGCCTCATTAGAGCATATATATGATTTGGAACTTTCTTTACTTTGTAGTTGCATGAACATTCTTCTTCCAACTGTAACTTTACAAGATAGTAATCTTAATTTATTATGTTAGTGAAAATTGTTAGTGTTACAAGACTAGAGTTTTTTTTCCTCTTTCTAGCAGATCATCCGGCCTCAGACAATGATGTTAGAGTCGGTCGCCTAAGTCAGCCCACGATACGAAACTAAGCACAAATGCTTAACAATAGTGGAAGTAAAACATAAAGAAAGACAACAAGCAAATACAAATGTAGAGAGCTATTGAGCCAATGTTTTGCTTGTATTCTACAAGAATAAGACGAGAGCTCACCTACCACAAGCTAGCTATATAAGGAAACTAAATCATATATTTATTACATTCCTTAGAAGTGTGATCATTATGGTTTAGGAAAGTATCCTTTAGAATAATCCATTGGATGATTGCACCGACTATCTTTCCATGCTCAATGTGATCAATTCCTCTACAATTTTCCAAGGGTAGTGCCAATTTGGATGGGTTGGTAACACCCCTTACCCTATAAAAAAAGCAAGTTCCTAGACATATTTAAAAATTTCACATTCTAGCCTTAAAAATTTGAAATTGTGTACGAGGGTTTCTAGACCTCAATCATGTTTCACTAAAAAATGTCATTTTAAGCCATATTTAACCCCTATAATCATTTTTCTTATCAATATGCAACATAAATACACTTAACATGCATTACCATTACCTATACATATTCATATAAACGATCACATACCAAATTTGCATACCCTCATTTTACCATAAATCCATAATATATATATATATATACCAGAAGTTCCTTTTGTTTGGGCCGTTTTCTATTTTGATCAACCATTTAAAAAAAATTATACATAAACTACGCTCATTGAATGCCCCGAAGTTACGGAGTGAACTAAATTGCTAAATCGAGCTTATATCACCTTAGCCTCCATTATCTGATTGATGATTCCATCAACATGAAACTAAACAAAAGAATTCATCAATGGAAGCATTGATATGAAAGCCAAAGTTTCCAAGGATTTGAATTTAGTGTTCCCATGGCCAAAAAATTGTGAGAAATTATCACTAAGCTTAAATCCACCTAATTTTACTTATGGATCCTTAATTGCACAAAGCCCTTAGCTTTAGGTACTAGTGTTCATGAACACATATTCTCCAACCTTATTAAAATTAAAATCAAATGAAAGCTAGGAATAGGAGCTTACCAAATATGTGGTTAGAATTGAAATCTAATGGCTAGATTGTGAGAATTTAACTTGGAAAACTATGAATGCTTGAGGGAGATTCTACAATGGTGAAAATGGCAAAGGTTGAAGACAACAAAATGATTTTCTCTCTCCCCACAAGCTTGCCGTAAGATAGCCACTAGATTTGGCTCAAAATTCAAATTTTATAATTAAGAAAAATTGCTTAAAATCACCATTTGGTGACACTTAGATGTTGAATCATCATCCTAAGCATATTGGATAAATTAAAGCCTTGGTCCTTGTAGATAATCATGCATATTAAAGGGCTTCCAAACTTTGCTTGCATTCAAGATGCTAATTTCACATTTATTACAATTCAATCCCTATTCAAAGGTTTTCAAGATTAAACCTATTTGATCCGGAATCACAAAATTTTAATTCGAAAGCTTACTTGAGTACCGAAAACAAATTCCTGATCATTGGAAATAAAAAATTACTAGTCAATTTTAGGAATGTTACAATACTCTCCCTTAATAAAATTTTTCCTCAAATTTTACCTGATTTGGAAATTGAGAGTATATGTTTTGTGTACTTAACCGATGAGCTAAGATCGGATTCAAAATGAATACAAAGGGTCATAGTAGTACTTGCGAAGTGTAAAGACATGAAATATTTTCTTTCACTGAGAAACTTTCAAATAGATTCCTTCATTTGAAGAGTAAACTTTTTGTTTATCAAAAATCACTTTCACCTATCATAAATCAAAGTAATACTTTTCTTTAGTTCTCCGGAACAACTTGGGCTTAACATCTTGTTTTTCTCTTGAATTGAACTAGAGAAGTTACTTGAATAGTTTGTTCAAACTAAGATTAGAAGTTGTACAAGGATGGATTTGAGTACTTCAAATTTCTTACAGAGACTTCCAAGATTAAGATAATGAATTGATGAACGAATCTTGAGAATAAAGTTGATAGAAAGAAATGAAGAACACGTGAAAAGGAATGAAAAGCATGGGAAAGGAGAGATGGTACTCTCTGATTTTATTGATCAAAAGCTGTAATACCTCAAATGAAGGCTAGCTAGTTATATACACGAGAATCACTGAAGAAGTTAGTTAGATAACCATCTAACAGACTTAACATGTCACTAACCAACTCTTAGTGAGAATAATCCTAAGTGGTGCAGCACACAAAACCCTATCTGCACTCACTATTCACTATAACAACGTTATAACACCTATAACCTCTAATATTCCCCTTGCAACTTCTCATTCTGACTGTAGAAAAGAAAACCTGCAAAACGAAAAGAAAGCAAACACAACAGAAGAAAAATTTTACCCTAACTGGAGACAACAGTCACATGCGGCACATGCATACTCGAAAAAGGAACAACAGTCACCTTGAGATGACGATGATGAAACGACGAGGCAGACAAAGGTTTAGTGAACACGTCTGCAACCTCCTTATACGCAGGAATTTCATGAACACGAAGACGACCCGCTGCAACCTGCTCACGCACAAAAAAAACAGATCAAGCTCAACGTGTTTAAATTTAGAATGCAAAACTGGATTCGCAGAGACCGCCACAGCACTCGTATTGTCGCACTATAGAACAGGAACACCGTCGAATGGAACACACAACTCCCTGAGTAATGACTGAAGCCACATAATTTCAGTTGCAGCACACGCCACACTACGATACTCATCTTCAGCAGTGGAGCGGGAAACAACCTGCTGCTTATGTGAACCCCATGACACGAGATTCCCATAAAAAAGATACAATATCCTGTTGTAGAGCGTCGATCGTCACAATCATTTCCCCAATCTGCATCCGTAAACCCTGTAATACTAAGACTCGAGTGAGGAGAGAATCGTAAGCCAAAACCAACAATGCCTTGCAAGCAACGAAGTATGCGCTTGACAGCCTGCAAATGAACGTCAGTCGGTGTCTGCATGAATTGGCAAACCTTATTGACAGAGAACACGATATCAGGTCGAGTAATAACGATGTATTGGAGAGCTCCAACAATGCTTCGAAACTCAGTAGCATTATCAATGGGGCAACCATCATGAAGAGACAATCTGTAAGTAGTAACCATGGGTGTGGGAAGACTATTTGCATGATCATACCCACATCGCTCTAACAAATCCATGATATACTGCTTCTGACTAAGCAAGACACTCCCATCCAGAGCATAATGAACTTCCACACCAAGAAAATATCAAAGGGAACCCAAATCTTTAAGAGAAAATGCATCATTCAAACGTAACACAATCTCATCAATGGCATCACCATTTGCTCTGGTGATAATGATATCATCCACGTAAACAAGAAGATACACAAAACCAGCCCCACTGTCATAAATAAACAAAGAGGCATCAGACTTACTAACACGAAAACCAGTTGAAGTTAAGTGTTGTTTAAGAGTTTCAAACCAAGCCCGAGGGGCTTGTTTGAGACCATAAATAGCTTTATTGAGCTTGCACACAAGCTTCGAGTCGAAAGAGCCTTGTTCATATCCAGGTGGTTGAGTCATGTACACCTCCTTCAACAATTCACCATTGAGAAAGGCATTGTTGATGTTAACTTGCCGCAACACCCAACGTTTGGTAACAGCTAAGGATAACACGGTACGTATGGTGATGGGTTTCACAACTGGACTAAACACCTCTGTAAAATCAATACCATGCTCTTGCAAATAACCACGAGCCACTAGCCTAGCTTTGTACCGAGCCACTGTACCACCAGGATTCTTTTTGACCTTAAAAATCCATTTACAGCTCACAGGATTCCTAACTTGAGGTAACGGAACAAGAGTCCACGTGTTATTACGCATAAGAGCCTCGTACTCATCCTGAGCAGCAGCTTCCAGTGAGAACTCTTCAAGGCCTCTCGAATATTACGGGGTTCTTCATCAGAAGACACAGGCTGAACATGAAATACCTTAGGTTTACGAATACCAGCTTTTCCCCTAGTCAACATTGGATGAGTATTTGTGACAAAACCTCCTACATCCTCAACCTCACCATCAAGGGTCCCAAGAGCAACAGAAGGAACCCTCAAGACAGTAGACTCACCAGGCAAGGAAACATTAGCTGGATCAAATGGAAAACCCCGAGAAGAATCAATTTCCAAAGGCATTGAACCATCAACACCAACTGTACGTGAAGCTAAGCCATGCAACGGAGAAGAAACAGCTTCACCAGACTCTGGACACAATGAGTCAGTAGCGAGAAGATCAATAGGCAAAACTGAAACATCAGGAGAAGAGGTACCACTAGTATCCAACTCAGCTGCACCATTTGTAGCAGTCATAGATGCAACTGCATTAACACACTCCAAACCATGCCCCAAGTCAGACGCACCAACCTCAGAAGCAGTAGAAGATCCATCAAGACGCCTAAAAACCTGAGCAGTAGTTGTACCAGCACCAGGGTGACCACCATCAGACCCTGGATGAGCTATGTCTATTGGAGAGTGAAGTGGTGTATGACCAGACTCAGAGATGGAAGAAGGGAAATTATGTATTACCAAAGGAAACACTTGTGAAACTGAAGAATCACCCTCATCAGCCGAAACAAGCTGTGAGTATGGAAAGAGATGTTTATCAAAAACAACATGCTTAGGGATAAACACTCGACCAGTGTCATCAAGACACTTGTAACCTTTGTGATTAACACTATACCCCAAGAAAACACACCTACGAGACCTAAAGTCAAGTTTGTGTTTGTTGAAGGGTCGTAGAAAGGGGTAACACACACACCCAAAGACTTTAAAGAATTCATAGTCAGGAGCTTTTTGAAAAAGTTGTTCAAAGGGAGACTTACTCTGTAACACATCAGTGGGCAGCCTGTTAATAATAAACACAGCTGTGACAAAGGCATAGCTCCAAACTTCAAAGGAAGAGTTGCCTGAGCAAGAAGAGTTAAGCCCATCTCAACCACATGCCTATGCTTACGCTCAGCCATCCCGTTCTGCTCAGAAGTGTGAGGACATGTTATTCGATGATGAATTCCATGAGTAACAAGCCAATTGGTCAGTGGCAAGTATTCAGTGCCACCGTCAGTTTGAATAGCTTTGATTTGAGCACCAAATTGAACTTCAATGAGCTTTTGAAAATTGAGAAAACACTGAACAACTTCTGATTTTCTCCTTATCAGATACATCCAGGTATGTCTACTGAAAGCATCTATAAACGGAACATAATATAAGTAACCTTCTGAGCTAACTGAAGCTGGACCCCAAAGGCCAGACACAACAAGTTCAAAAGGTGAATTGTATTCAGTAACTGAAGCAGAAAAAGGGAGCCTATGGGCTTTCTCTTGCAAACACGCTGAACAAACATTTGAAAGTTTATGTTCATTACAAACAACATTACATTTATTTAATACAACCTTTAGCACACCATTGGATGGATGTCCTAGGCGATTATGCCACAAGGAAAACACAGTATTAGATGTAGAGGTAGAAAAAACAGCAGACGAGACGCAAGGATCACAAGAGGAAACACCACTGGATGAAGGAAAACAAGCGACACCAGGAGATACCAGACTGGTAGCAACATGAGACACCAGCTCATACAAACCCTCATGAGTGAGCTTCCCTTCGAGGAGTATTCTCTGAGTCTGAGGGTCCTTAACAAAACAACTGTTAGCATGAAACACAAAAACAACATTGTTATCCTTAACAAGTTGTGACACAGAAAGTAAATTTTTCTGTATATGTGGAACATGCAAGACATCATGCAACAATAAAGACCTACCACACGTAGGAAGAAAACCATTGCCAACATGCGATATTGATATACCAGTACCGTTTTCCATAAGAAGTTGATTATCACCTGTGTAAGGAGCACTAGACTAAAGATGAGATTGAACCTGTGTAACGTGATGAGTTGCACCAGAATCTGGATACCACACACCTTCAGACGATCCAGGTAAAGCAAAAGGAGAAGAAAAGAATGAAGTGGAAGAGGGAGAAGTCAAAGAATGCACACCCACACCACGACCAAAGGCTCCAGAAGCACCACACATATTAGGAGAATGATCGCCTGCAAAGGAGGAAAACTGCGAGCCACCAAAGGAACCAGTATTAGCAGAGCCACACATATTATAAAAACCAACATTAGAAGAAGACACCCCAGGCTGAGATGAAGATATAGGACCAGGTGACACCCTGTAAGACATAGGACCCAGGTGACGATTATACACTTGAACAAGAGATTCCACAATTGGAGACTGAGTATAGCCCCCAGACCCATGAGTGTAATTTTGAGACCCATCATTCCGAGATTCACCACCAGCTGAAGAAGGACCATGAAAACTCTGGTCAAACCTACGATAGCACTTTAATATCGTGTGACCAAACTTACCACAGAGTTGACACTGTGGCCTATTGAAGTTATTTCTACCACGCCCATGACCTCGAAAACCAGATTGATAACTCCGAGAATCCTAAGAAGGAGGCTGACTTACATCCTGAAACTGAGAGGGAGACTTATGATAGTCCACATGAGGTCTATGCTGAATAGCTACATTGGCACGCATAATAGGAGGATGTCTATGTTGAACTGCTAAATTAGCATGCATGGGAAGAGTCTCCTGCATGAACATCTTCTGCCTCGCCTCACAATCTAACAACATGTCAGTGAGTGCTTCAAGAGAGACCACCTCTCGAGAAGCAATTGCAATCACAGACTCAAATTCCATGGAAAGACCAGCAAGAACAACACTAACTTGCCCTTGTTCAGTAACAACACACCCTGCAGCAGTAAGAGTATCACATATTAATATAATTTTAGCCAAATACTCATTTACAGTCAATCCAAGCTTCTTTTGCGTATGTAAACTATGTCGCAAAGCAGAAGTTTTAGCAGTTGAACGAGCAGAAAACAAACGATGAATCGTATTCCAAATCGCCTTAGTAGTATGACAACTGGTTAGATTAGGAAGTACATCTGCACTCACAGAGGACAACAACCATGACGCAAGCAACTTATCTTGCCTACGATATGCAACAAACTCAGGATTTTCTATACGCGTACCTGAAGTTCCTTGTGTATACTGAGTAGGTAACTCAAAATCACCAGAAATAAAATTCATAAGACCATATCCATCAATTATCAGCATGACCTGATGCTTCCATAAAATGTTAGTCGAATCCGTTAGTTTGACAATATCATGTTTAGGAATGTGTTGAATTGTCAATGAACTAGAGGAATTTTCAGATCTAACAGAGATAACAAGAGTATCTTGAATCATATTGAATCTAAGCAAAACAAGTTGTGATGTCTCAAAGGATCTAAACAAATCCAACAAGACTCAACTCAAGATCTCAAGGAAATCCAATAAAGGATCACTAATTCACTCTTTTACTAAGCAACGAGAGCAAATATTCTTGTAACCAAGCTAGATTCCTTATTCTACGAGATCAGAGAGCTGAAGCATGCACGCAATCAGAGATTTCTAGAAATGAGCTAACACCTTAACAGCGCAATCACTATCCACCCAAACAGAAAAAAATACACATACCAGAAAGGAATTCTTGCGATATGCGAGAAAAGAGAGAAGCAATCACGGCTGGAAAACTCGATCGAGGCTGCAATCACATACCAATTTCAAACGAAGCAAGAAAGAAAACATCTCCAGGAAAGATTGGCGACTGATACCATGAACGAATCTTGAGAATAAAGTTGATAGAAAGAAATGAAGAACACGTGAAAAGGAATGAAAAGCATGAGAAAGGAGAGACGGTACTCTCTGATTTTATTGATCAAAAGCTGTAATATCTCAAATGAAGGTCAAGTAGTTATATACACGAAAATCACTGAAGAAGTTAGTTAGATAACCATCTAACAGACTTAACAGGTCATTAATCAACTCTTAGTGAGAATAATCCTAAGTGGTGCAGCACACAAAACCCTATCTGCACTCACTCTTCACTATAACAACGTTATAACACCTATAACCTCTAATAATTGAGAATCTTAAAATTCTTCCTAATTGAATATGAATGCATCGATTATCAATTACTCGAATTAGACCACAGAAGTTCTAATGCATTTCCATGAATTCTAAGTGAACTGAAAACGAGCTAGTGAAAGTTTATTGGAATACATTAAACTTGAATCCATCATATATTGCAAAAACAGAGTAAGCTATCATATTTGATACAGAAATTAGAATTAGGATCGTTCTGTTCATCTGATTGCTGAAGATCTTAAATTCTTGAAACAATGATAGTCTGGATTCAAACCTTGACAATGAGGAGTCAAATTTAAGAATTATCAAAAGGAAATTTATATGAAACAAAAGTATAAGCTAAAGGAATGACTGTAAACACATAACTTCTATGATAGCGACTAATTGAAAAATTACTACTGTTCCCACTTTTTATGAAATATTTAATTTTGGGGAATTCTTGAAAAGCTTGACTTTTGAAATAAAATTTGTAGAGTCGTCACCGCTCATTTGGGTTAGGTAGACCAGACATTGAAAAAAAAATAAACTAGAGATTTATTGGGTTCGGGAGTTGGTTACGAGTCGGAAAGGTTCGCACCCTGACCACGCCTAAAAATTAGCATCTAAGGGTTCATATAGTATTTACTAAGAAAATTAGAAATTAGACCTAATTTAATGTTTAATACCTAAAAATGCATGAGTATACGATTCGAAAATACAAACTCGCCACCTACAATACCCAAAGAAGATGACGCATGAATAGCGCAGTGCTAGGTTATGTTTGAGATAAAGTTAGTGATAATAATATATTTAGGTGTTTTATTTTTTAATTTTTGGAACATATAGGTTTTTTATGTCCAAAATATTATAACAAATTAAGTATTTGAGGATGCTTATATTGTCTCATCTTGTATGAGTTCGTATCCCGGCATTTGTCTTGTGAATGTAATACTACCTCCGTTTGGTTAGCCTACACTAACCTCCCACTCCGCCGGACTTCTCTAAATTTAACTGCACTTGGACTTGGAGTATAGTTAAGCAAATAATCCAATTTGTAATTGTTTGGAACACACATCTAAGCAAATTGTTTAACGAATTATTCCCCATCATATAGTTTTGTAGTTGTTAATGTTTTTAAGATGAAACTGACACCATGAAGAAACAAGATGCTGAATGACTTAAAAGGGCATGAAAGGCTGCCATCTAGGAGATGGTAACAATGAATGCAGTATGGGAAGATACTCTACACCAGGGCCATAACTTCAATCCAAATTAGTGGAACACAAAGTTAACCTCAACTGTCAATTTCACTACACATTAAACCTGGGAGCTATGAAATTGTTAGGGCCACAGTAATTTGTGGACTTTGCATTTCTGCTTTAGTCCATGAGTTTTCAGAGAAAAAGAAAAAGGAAACATTAGTATTATCAACAATCTGATGAAGCTGGCTTCCACCGAAAAATAAAAGTCAAGATGAAATGTCTAAGATGCATGAGACATACCTTAGAGCGTTCAAATATTCTACAATTTCTTATCAGAAAACAAAACTGGTTTTTTATCAGCTTTGTGTCAAGGTTAAATTTCCATACTACATCTACATTTCTTCTTTAGATCATTGTACCTGGAGCAACTTTCTGCCAATATGATTTTAGGGGACTTGAGAGAAAGCTCGCGTATATAATCTTGCTCGACAGCAAACAGTTAATGATGTATATACATGCTTAAGCTAAGTCCCTTCATATGTGAAGCTCAAGAGTGGATACAAATTCCATAAACAAAACTGAAGATGGAGTAATTTAGGACAATAGAAAAGTGTTCAACAGAAGGATTATAACACAAAAAGAGCTTTCCACAAGAAGGTAAGATCATTGCAAAGGGACAACTTCCAAGTGATGACAAAAGAAGTAGATTCTTGTATATTAGATGGATGCTATAGCAGGAAACATGCATGCTCTGGCACCCAGAGCCCACAGTGTAATAAATAATTAGCCCTTTATGTGCAAGAATATATTCTTTTGGAGAAACAAGAATTCTTACTTCGTCTAACAACAAACTGGACAAGTATCACTGTGAACTTTTATTTTTAATTTCACAAACAAACGGATATCCGGTCGTAGAAAAGAACTTACATCAAAATCAACACACCCTGATAATATAAGGAGTTAAGCTCAAATCCAAGCTACTAAGCTGTGCAAAGCTCCACCTGCATATTCCACAACAAAATAGCTTAGCACAAAATAATTTATTCTTCTCTCTAGATTTTCGAGGAAGTAGGTTGAAGAAAAAGAACCTCTGTAATTGAAAATTAAGTGATGCAGTACAGAAAGAAGGGAAAGAATCCATCCAGTCCCTATAGAATTCTGAGAGGAAAAGTATCCATTTTTCTCACACGGACACTTTTTGGTTTTGGTTTTCCCCATCATACAATACTGAACATTACAAGAAAAAAACAAGCCAATCCTGTCTCAGGAACCACTCTCTCTCTTTTCTTCATCTTGCTCCCAAAGTTTAAAACTTTACTGGTCTGATCCTTCGGAATCATCCTTAGCAGAGGGTTGCTGCTGTTGCACCTTACCTTTCTCCATCTGCTGATAAATCTGGGTCAATGCATGAGGATTTAGAACCCCAATATGACCATCTTGAGACTGCCCAAGTCCCAAACCAGGGAGCGGCTGATTAGCCCCACCCAAGATCGAGGTGAAACTCATCTGACCCATGTTACTAGGTGGCAGGTCAAAACCAGGAAAGCCAAGCTTTTGCAGATAACTGGAACCTTCAGCGCCTAAATTTGTTGTAGATGGTCCAGATGATGACTGAAACCCATAACCACTGACTGGGGGCCATAACCCCAAATTCCCACCAACCATTGCCCAACTGGTCCTACTGCTCCCTGACCCTATACTGGACCCCCCAAAATCTTCCATCTTTTGGTGCAACCCTGCAGATAGAGAGGCCCCTGGCTGTGAAACTGAGCCCCCAGCCACTGCCAAAGCTGATGCCGGAATGGTTCCGCTCCCTGTGGCGGCAATTATGGATGGTTCAGCTTGTTGTAAAAGCCACTGTATTGTTTCCCCATCAGATTTGTGACCCAATTCCCTTGTCAACTGAAAGATTCTAGCTGCACATAAAGCGGGCATCCTTATCCGTCTACCTCTTCCTTCAACTTTGGTATGCCTGTCTTTGTTGGAACTTCTCTTTGGGGCCAACTGTTGCTTCTTCCCTTCTCCTTTATCCGCGGTCACAATCTGGAAATCCTTGATTTCACCTACTTTATGCTCTCCCATGCTCTCAGGCTCTTGCTGCTTGGGATCCATAAACAGGTAAAAGATGGGAGCAAATTAAACGAAAAACAAAAACATAACAAAATAAAAAGAGTCCTCTTTGATTGAAGGCGACCTGAAACTATTCTTATTATAATTAATGAAATCCCGAAATGTGAAAAATTTTATTCCGGGTTTTACAAGATGTCATTTTTTTTTTGTTTCTCTACTCTCCATCCATTGGCCTTTGCTTTCATCGTTACCCTTTTTCTCACTGCAGTGAAGGTGAAAGTGGGGTGTTTTGACTAAACATTTCTGATATGATTATGATTGCTACTTTAACTGCCGATTTCACCTGAAGACACTAATTCCCACACAATATTAATTACTTTTATATATTCACACATCCCCAGATGACCATATCTGTCAATCAATACATTCATGTATTCCTTCCCTTTCCCTTACATGTTCATCTTCTATTATTGCAGTTTGAAGCAATAATATAGGGTGAGTATGCGGTATAATATAGGGTGAGTATGCGGTATAATAGTTTGAAGCAATAATATAGTTCATCTTCTATTATTACATGTTCATCAAAACGGCAGAATTGAAATGTTAGAAAATAAAATATTTAAAATGTTATCCACATAATTAAAATGTTATTCTTTTTTATGATATTTTAGGTTAGTGGTAAATTTTAAAACTTATACTCAAGTTCTGAAACTTGTCGTGAAATAATATTTGAGTTGGGCAACATTTCAAGTTGCAACTTAAAATATTATTAAAAAGTATAATATTTCGATTGCATGTGTAGCATTTTAAGTTCTATATTTTTTAACAATTCAATTATATAATTTTTTAGCTTTAAATTAAAGCGCCGCACCCTAAACTCGCCTAAGAATATACTAATGAAGTATGCCATCTCTTGCAAGTGACTTGATTGCCATTTTGGATGGATGGTTTCCGGACAAGTGGCAGCCTGGTTTTGGATAATGAGTTTTTCTTCTAACCTACTCTAGGCCATCCTTCTCATACATTATGAAAAAAAGAAGAAGAAGGTTAAATGCATATTTTAGTACCTAAACCATATCACTTTGATCCTTTATGTTTTGTTTGGTCCAGATTGGTCCTTAAAACTATATTTAGTTAAAAATGGTAGAGCATGTGGTTTTCACTTTTCACCATTGACTTTCAAAATATATATATGAAATTATAAAAATATATGAAAAAATAACTTTTAAAAAAATATAAATATCTAAACATAAATTCTAAAAATTTAAAATTAATAAAATATTAGGAAATTCCTAAAAACTAAAAATTACTATATATGAATCAAAATTATATTTAAAAAGAACAAAATATTTAACAAATCTAAAATTTAATTATAAAATAGAAAAAAATAAATTAAAATATCTGAAAAAACATCAAAAACATTAAAAATTATAAAAAAATAATTCAAAAATTAAAAAGTATAAAGAATTCTTAAAATATTCTATAAGGTATTAAAATTTTAAAAGTAAATTTCAAAATATTCATGAAAGTGTTAAAATTCTAAAAAATTTCAAACATATTTTTAAGGAGACTATTTGTAATCAGCTCACCTCGTTTTTTGATTCATAGAACACAATTATAATAGAATCAACTTTACATTGAAATTTATGATTTTTGTGATCATCTCCTATAATTTATAAATATTGTGATTGATATGGACCATAACAGTATTCACGATTCTTATTTTGGAGTTCAAAATTTGGTTTTTTACATGATACAACTCACATATAAAGACAACATTGGTTTGAGTTTGCATTCACGATTCTTTTCTATAGTTCAAAATTTTGAGATTTTAGAATATTTTAATAAATTTTATATTTTTATTATTTCAATTTTTTGAACATTTTTAATTTATGTTTTTTTAATTATCTTATTTTTTTAAATATTTTAATATTTTTAAGGCTTAATACACTTTTCCCCCCTAAACATTATACATTTTCTCAACTTTTCCCCTAAATATTACATGTTTTCTCAACTTTTCCCTTAAAGTTTATTTTTATCACTTTTGCCCCTTAACGTTTTTGTCGTTACTCATATTACCATGTACCATTAAAAAATATATCTTAACCAATTAAAACACACAACATTATTTTTATTTATTTTTAAATTTTAAAATAAAATAAAAAAATACCCAAAACACTCCCTGTTCTTCATCCCATCGACTTCTTCCTCAATCGCACCAGCCACTGCCCCCAGTCCCCCACTGCCACAGCGCCCACCACTTGTATTTTTCTAATTTTAATCTCTAATTTTGTTGCCTCAAGCCATTGCCACCAGCAGGGCGCATTTCTCTCAATCATCACCCCCACTGATTCTGCAAATTTATGCAGACTTAAACAAAAACTAAAAATGAAGACTCAAAAGTGTATACAGTAAGTTATTCATCTTTATCAATACAATGAACACTGGAAAAAGCTAAGCACGAAATACCCCATTGCCCAATAAATCAGAGAATCAATTTATTTTATCTCCTATCTACTTGGTTTCGTTAAGTTATACTATTTTTGATTTTTGACGGTGAACTGAGGAATATTGGGCAACCTATTGCCGCCATTCCCCAATAAATCTGAGAATCAATTTATTTCATCTTTCACTTGAGCGGGTGCGATAGGAAGAAGAGGATGGTATGAAGACGGGGTATTTTGGATATTTTAATATATTTATTTTATTTAATTATTTTTTTATTTTAAAATTTAAAATAATATGGCGCGTTCTGATTTGTCAAGATAGCTTTTTTTTAACGGTAGAGGGCAATATGAATAATGACAAAAACGTTAGGGGACAAAAGTGGTTAAAATAAACTTTAGTAGACAAGTTGGGAAAACAAGTAAAGTTTAGGGAGAAAGTGTATTAAGCCTATTTTTAAATATAATTTTGATTTTTATGTAACTTTTAATATTTAAGAATTCTTTAGATTTTTTTTCTCAAAGATTAAAATAATTCTTTAAACTTTTCAAAAAAATTAAGGATAAAGTACACAAGTAGTAACTAAACTATAAAAATAATCGTTTAGTCACTGAACTTTTAAAATTAATCATATAATGCGTAAATCAAGAGTGTTGAAAATGCCACGTGACAAAAAGCAACAAAGCAAATTTTTTTCATAAGCAATTTAGATAAAATAATTAATAAAATACCTAAATCAATTATTATCATAAAAATAATGATAACATAGTAATGACGCAAAACACGGATCTCCAAAGTATAATAAAGTGTATATTAAAATTATTGTATAATAAAGTTACATACCCGAAATTACAGTAAGGCCCTATTGATATATAGATGTTGAGTGGATTAAAGGATTGATCAAACTCAAGAAGGGGTAAAATGAGTTTTTAAAATTTTAGAAGTGAAGTGGAATAAATAAAAATAAGAACAAGTTAATTATAAATGTTCAAGTTCTAAATGAACTTTACATCCACTACTTTAGCTCACACTAAGGATTTTCCAACAATTCCACTAATTGATCTCCCTTTTTCTAGGCTTAGGAGGAAACCTTTACAAAATCGGTCAATTTTCTATCCAAAATTAACCAAACATTCACTTAGTTACAAAGAAGAAATTGAAGGCAATAAGAATATCCCTCAATACAAATTTGCCCCTTGAATACAAGCACTCAACCTAAATTAAAATACTAGATAAGAATTACACTCAAAGACAATTTGGAGTTTTACAAGAATAAGACTTTTTGGCACTTGAGCTTAGATTTTGTGTATAGATGTTTCTCTTAGATGCAATAGTTGTTGCTGGTCTTCAATAGGCTTGTTTTTATACCTTCTCCATTAATTCTAGCCGTTTGGGTGGTTAGGAAATTGATTATAGCCGTTGGAACCCTCTCTTTCCACCATAACTGCACTTCTGTAGCCTACCGTATCGGTACTCGAGGAAGCGAAACGATACATGTCTCAAAAAAGAAATAGTCGTTGCATAAATATAAGAGAGGTGTATCGATACGCGTTCAAGCGTATTGGTATGGGTTAGGGAACCGTTTCGATATGGGCAAGACCGTATCGATGCAATTTTTCTAACATAGCTCACTGGAGGAATTCGTATTGATACGAGTTATAGCGTATCGATACTCATTAACTACCACTTTAAAATTTGGTTATCTACCAACTACCAAGGCAACGGTCGAAATATTTAAAGCTCTGAAGTTTTAAAACATATTAAACCGTATCGATACGGGTGAAACCGTATCGATACTCGATTCAAACTCCTTGAGATTTTATAGAGAGAGCGTATCGATACAGATAAAATCTTTTTCGATACCCTATTTTGATACGGTAAGGAGCATATCAAAACGTTTGTCTGCAGTAGCCAAGTTTGTAAAAAAGGTATCGATACGGTGAGAAGCGTATCGATATACATAGACATTTTTGAGCAATTTGGCCTTAGAACACTTAAAAAATATTTTGGAGTTTGAGTTTTTCAATCTAGAGCAAAGCCTTGTTGATTTGAAACCTTTTGAGGGACTTAAAAATTCATTTCAAATTTTACAATTTGGTCCTTAAAATACTTTGTTATATCAAAATCAAACATATGTTTTACAATAGCCCTACTAAAAAAGTAAGTATCGTACTTTGATATAGATGAAACTTTAAAATCCTCTATTGACGGTGCTCTTCAGTACAAACAAAATTTACAAACTTGCAAACGAAAACATCTTAACACTGAGTTTTACAAGCTTAGTGACACACTTTTACACTACTATACTTCATGCAGTTCATAAACATAAGTATCCAATAGAAGTATATGCAAATAGACATTCAAATCTGCAATACCAACTCGAAACATCCGAAAATCACCCTTAAACATTCTAAACATGCTTTACAATCATACCAACATAAAATACACTTGACCTAGCATATACAAGGCTAGTCTCATCATGTAACATCGAATCAAAAAATCTAGAGGCATGCTTTCTACACTTGCATAAACACTGATTGGAAAAAATACTAAGAATAACCAATATTACATTTAAGGCCACAACACCAAGAAAAAACCAACATCATAGGTCTATCATGACTTAAGTAACATGACCAAACCATGAAACCAAAATTCACCATTAACCATCTCAAATATCCTTATTTCACTTTTATGAAAAAGGTTCTAACATACTCAGTAAAATTTGTTGTTTTAGAGATCGATCTTACTTAATAACAACCCCTCAATACTCAATTCGCTGCAAAGATGGAAAGAGAGCATAAGCATAACATATCTAGTGAATGTGCTCTACAAATAACTTATCAATGCATATTTGAAAAACCAAAATATGAGCGTTTTGCATATATAAAATAAAGTAGAACTTTTAGAAAAGATTGCTTGTAAAGGAACCTTTTCCAATGAATTATGATATCATATCAAATGTTATATAGGTTTATTTAAGTGTGACTTCTCATATATTCAGAACCATCAGATATACGGATCAAAATTTTAAAATGTGGGTTAAAAGGTCCTTACCCCCGTCAAAATCAAACTATATGCCTCATAGCCATTAGTCACCCGACCTTACGATACACATTCAACAAATCAATATAGTCCACCCGACCTTACGTATCAATAACTATAGTCACTCGACCTTACGAAGACATATGTACACATATAGATGATTGATCGATTAGACTCGAAGAGTCCATCAAAAAACTTTGAAAACATTTAGAGTACTCTTATCGTATGACATACCAACTATATCCGACCATAATTTTCATTGTCACAAGTCAATATAATCAATTAATATATGTTTACTTACTGCTTTTCTTATGCATTTAACAAATCGAAAACAAATTCGAATGACGGTGCACAAGGCAACCTAAGCAAATCACATTGGATCAAAAAAGGGGGGGTGCCCTTAGACACTTTCATGCTTGTGTAATCATAGCATATCAAATAATGATGCATAAAAACAATAAGTATTCATAGTTCATGTTTTCAAAACAAATTTTATAAATCATGCTTCAAATTTTATCAAATATACATCGACGAAGTTAAGGAAGACTTACTTCTGAGCTTAGTTAAGCTTGATAGGCTTAATCTAAACTCCCAATATGTAATTTTAAACCCTTTATGAAAATGAAATACAATTTGCACTCACCAACAAGCTTTTGCCCACTAGCCGAAGCTTGATTGATAGCTGATATCACAAAAACTCAACTCTAAGCGTCTGAATGCGATTCCTCTCACCTACAACTCAATACCACATAATCTATCATCATTAAACTTCCAGCAACCAAATCATTACTATTATCTAACCCAAAACATGCCCCATAAATCGAGAATCTCCAAAATAAACCTCTCAAACCTTTTTACCCAGCCATTAATCATCAATTTTTAACTTAAAAGCATCTCAAATATCATCAAAAATCTTTTACCAATGATAGTTAAACCCTAGGAAACAAAAAACCATCATTCTACTCATAATCTTCAAGATCACCAAAACTAATTTAACCAATTAATTTAATTTCGGGCATAATTTCATAAAATTGAGTTTATATAACATCTAACCCATCAAGATCCATTGTAAACCAATCAAATTAATTCAGTTTCATCATCAAATCAAGATTTTATAAGAAATCACTCCAAACTCATTTTCATTATAGTTTCTGAACAAATCAAATAAAAGACAATTAAATCAAAGATTAAGAATACATAGCATGTGAGATTTTAATAAAATTTTTTACTATACCTTGAAATTGATGGACCTAGATTCGAAGAGATGCCCACCAAAATTGATGATCTTCCAACAATTGAAGAAATGAATTTAAAAAGATAAATAAGATTTTATGATTGAAATCAATGGAAAATAGAAATGATGTAGGAAAAGAATTGAATAGAAAACCTTAAAAATTTAATCAACCGTCATTCTTTTTGTTGAAAATATATTAATTGAAATCAAATTAATATTAATTATACTAAAACCATTTTTTATTTTAAAACTCAAGTAAAAATCCCATTAAAAGATCACATGGAATAATTGGTCCTTAAAGATTCTTAACAAGCATTCCTATCAATTTAGTTATTTAAAAACACATGTCTCATTATTTTGACTTATTAAAAACCATCAAATTAAAATCTCTTATTTAATATAAAAATTAAATAAATTTCCAATTTAATCTAAAACTCTCGAATTATACCAAGTTCAATTTTAATCCATATTTAAATTATCCAGAATTAATTTAATTAACTAAATTCTCTCATTTAGCTAAACCAAACCGGTTCACTTACTTAATCCTCCTAGCCCGAATTTTGAGATGTTACAATTCTTCCCCATTAAAAAAAATTCTTCCTCAGAATTACCTGAGGGAAACATATGTGGAAACTAAAACTTCATGCCATTCTTGATTTCCCAAGTAGCTTCCTCTATACCACGATTACGCCACAAAACTTTTACCAGATCTATGATCTTATAACGTAAAATCGAGCACTAAAATCTACAAAACTAATTGGCTCCTCATCATAGGTGAGGTTCAGACGAATCTCCACATCCTCCAAAACAATCACATGCGAAGGGTTCTAACGATACTTCCGTAACATTGACACATGAAAGTCATCATGTATACGCTCGAGCTCAATCGAGAACTTAAGTCGATAAGCAATTGGCCCTATCCTTTCGAATACTTCATACCGTCCAATAAATCTCGGACTCAACTTCCCTTTCTTCCCAAACCTCAACACCTTTTTAAGGCAAAACTTTAAGGAAAACTCTATCACCAATATCATACTCAATTTCCTGCTGCTTCAAATCCGCATACGACTTTTGTCTATCTAAAGCCCCTCACAAATGAGCTAGAGTGCAATGTATGTTCAGTACCGACATGCTAGCTTCTATAATTGACTGAGACTTTATACATGTATCTTGCATGTTTTGTATTTTAACATAGTCCTCATATTTATTTTACTAGGTTCTAAGAGAAGGGAGGCCGTCACATAAACATTAGTTTTGCCATGTACTAGCCTAATCCACATAATTTTTTTATTATGCTCATGTCGATATTCCCACACTCATGTTGAAACAGAGGAGTGTCCCTTCTTTGCTTGTAATTGATTATGTATTACCACCTTTTTTATCAAGCATAACTTGTTATTACCACCTATTTTTTCTCATGTACCCAATAAACTAGTCTGTCGTGACAAGGCAAAATAAGTTTCTAAGTCAACACAAAAGCTAACTTATTCTTAAGGTTCTTTAAAACTTGTCTAGCTAACTCTTATGAAGTTTTATCTACTTAGATTCAAGTCGCACAATTCAAACTAACTTTGGTTCTAATTTATAAATATACATCGTGTCGTCACAAAAGTTCTTAGAATTTAAGATTCAAAAGAGACTATTATTCTAAAAAATTTCTAACTATTACCGAAACATACATAGAGGACATACACTTGCTCTATCAACCCAAAATATATTTCATTCATTTCTATAATATTACCTAAGGGAAATGCACCCTCAAACATAATTAGTGCATAGTCCCTGATGCACACACAAAAATTAAACATGCTCAATTAAAAACTAAAGTAAAGACATGCATAAAGAAAAATAATGCCTAGTCTTTTGTCTCGACATTGAAATTTTTGTTTTTGTTCCTTTTTTCTTTTCTTCTCCTCGTGATGTTTTCTTTCTCTCTCGCCTCTTCTTTCTCTTACAACTCTCACGTTATCGCGTTTCTTGTCTTTCGTGCCAAGTAAGGCACTTCATCCTCATTTTCATCATCTAATCCAACTAATACTAGCTTTAATGAAATAGCAACAAGTATGAAAGGTTTGACACAAATCTCATGTTACCATTGGGCACTATCAGAATAACCCTTCAACTTCAGTCCATACACAACAACACATGTATCGACACCCAGAGGAACTACTCAAATATATCCTCCACATGACTCAAAAAATAATGGTGTAACACAAAAACAAGCAAAAAAACAAACAACCTTATTGAACGCATTAAATAAAAGGTAAATCAAAGAGATATCAAGGAAGACATTTACCCAAATAGAGGTCTTTCTAGAGTTTCCACCCTTGCATTCTCCAATGATGTGATATGTCGACAAAGGATCTCCAGTGTCGGTACTGACACATGTGAGTCCTCCATGCCTTAGAGAATTATGCTTTGGAAGATATTCTAAATCTTGTGACTATTGTCATCAAGACTAACCCTTTTTGTGTCGGTTATCTACACTCGTGTCTCGATAAGAACTGGTAACGACTATGTCTTTAGAGAATAATTAGGGAGTTTCCTAACTTATAGTCTCGAGACTAGGCCACTCAGGGTTGTGGGTTCACATCCACCCCCAAACCTATTAAGAATCATCTTCTTGTCTCCAACATCAAAGAGAACATATTTCCTTAGATTGAAGTCCTTGTTCATGTTGACACAGAAGTGAAGCTCATCATGAACATTGTTGTCTTGGCTATCTATCAACATACAATTTTCTGTATCGACATCTTTGGTTGTTCCAAACATGTTGAAGGTGAGACTCTTATTCTCCAACCTCATCGTTTACTCGTCATTTTCCACATCAAATAGGGCTCTCTTGGTTTCTAGGAATGAACACCCCAAGATGATGGGTATATCATCATCAGCTTCACAATCGAGAACAATAAAATCAACTAGAAAGATGAATGTCTCAACACGAACTAAGAAATCTTCACTTTAGGATGAGTGATGATTGATGGGTTAGCAAATTAGAGTGTGACACTAGTGGGTCTGGCCTCACTAATCCCCAACTTCCTAAAAATCTACATATACATTAATTTAATAGATGCACCAAGATCGTATGATGCCTTACTAATATATAAATTTCCAATTGAACAAAGAATAGTAAAACTTCGTAAATCCTTTAGCTTCGATGAAATTTTTTCTCGATTGCCTATATAACATGGCATTGCACCCTTCAGTAAGTGCTATAGTTTCAAACCCACCAAACACCATCTTTTTTTAATAAAAACTCCTTCAAGAATTTGAGATAGTTCAGGTTCTGCTCAAAAGCCTCAACTAGAAGGATGTTGATGTGGATTTTTTTAAAAACCTCCATGAATTTTTGGCTTTACTGGTCGATCTTTAATTTTTTTATATCTTTGAGGAAATGGATGCAGTGGTCTATCATCAGTGTGTTTCAATAAAGCAAGTTTAATAAGTTATTACTTGTTTCCATAGGTGCTCGATTCTATCCACACTCTTCTTTCTCGATATCGACACCTTCTTTTGTTCCTCCTCACCCTTAGATTTCTCTTCTTGAACATCCACCTCTATGTTGATATGATCAATATTTGTTTCTTCCTAATTGTCCACTTCCATGTCATTACCTACTTTCCCAACAATGTACCACTCCTTAGTATTATAACCTTGCACTACTCGTTTGGATGAGTCTTCCATTCTCGTTATACGACTTTAGTATCGCTTGGAAGAGCTCATTGCTGCGTGGACTTGATTGCACTTGCAAGCTGCCCAAGTTGCGTCTCTAGAACCCTTAAGGTGGCATCCTAGCTATTTGCCTTAGCTTCATTCTTGTTGATAAAATCTTTTAGAAGTGACTCAAGAGAAGACTCTCGTTCAAATGAACTGCTTGATGTATGTACATGTTGCATCAGTCTGGGCTGAAGCTCTTATCGGTATATAGGTTGCTAAGCAAACCTATTTTGGCTCTGCTAAGCATGCTGATTAAACTATTGTTGATTGTATTTGTAATTTCTCCTTTGTGTATCGACATTAGCATTCTCACGTGATATATTAGGATATGTCCTCTAGCTAGGATTGCAAGTACTTTCGTAGACTTGGTGTTCATGTGATTGGAATTCCCCATGAAGCAAATTGAATATGGTTTTCGAGGACATTCTTCATGTGCGGTTGACATCGTAAAACACAAAAACAACCTCAAATGTATGTACAACTTGAACTTTTCTTGGTTGTTGTAAATTCTTCATCATCTTGGTTAATGTTGATACTTGCTTCACAAGTACCTACAACGTATCACCTTGTGTCATGCTGGTAACCATTCTCCCTTGAGAAATTCTTATGGTTGGAAATTGACAAGAGTTCTCAACAATACTCTCAATTATGTCAAGAGCTTCAGTGTAGCTCTTGTCTAGCAAAGTTTCATTGGTAGATGCATCGACAACCATTATAGATTGCAAATTCATGCCATTATAAAAGATTTCCATCAGAGTCCATAGTGGAAAACCATGCATCTAACATTTTATATAGACCTCTTTACCCCTAAGTGAGAGCATTCGAATACTCCAATTAGATGAACTTTTTTTTGACTTTTCTCAAGTAGGAATGCAAATGACCTTTTCTTTTTTCGATCGACCATAGACGGCAAGCCAAGATAACGATCTGGGCAAGATTGGCTAATGACTGCAATGGTGCTGCAAACAACTTCTTTGTTCTCTTCAAGAACATTAGAACTAAAGAGGCTTAATGCACTTCCCCCTAAACATTACATATTTTCCCAACTTGCCCCCTAAAGTATTTTTGACCACTTTTGCCCCCTAACGTTTTCACTGTTACCCATATTGCCCCCTACCGTTAAAAAATCTGTCTTGACCAATCAAAACGTGCCACATCATTTTCCTTATTTTTTTAAATTTAAAATAAAATAAAAATGATAAAATGTTTATTAATTTAATTATATTTACCAAAAATACAAAAAAATGCCTCATCTTCTTCCCCATCGCTTCTTCCTCGATTTTATATTAGATAATATGTGAAGAAAAAAACAATAAAATAATCATCCTTATTTAACTCTAGTCTAAAAATACCAGAAACAAAATCTATCAGCAAATCCCATCCTCATTTAGAAAATTCAAAGAACTAAAGAAAATAGAAAAGTGGCAGCTCATGTAAGAACAAATAAGCCAGAAAACGCAAATATATACATAAATACTAATCTTCAAACTTCAAAAATCATAAAAAAGGAAAAACAAGGTGAAAATAATCAGATAAATGAGAAAAGGAACATAACTTTTCAGATAAATGAGGAAACTCAGAATCAAAATTTTGAGAATAAAGTAAAGAGATAGAATATGGAAATATATGAAAAATTAAAGAACAAGAAGGAGAGGGCTTAAAGGAGCGATCTTTTTACAGTCTTTTGAGAATACATGTCACGGCGTTTTCTTGGTGAATACATGTTGTTTTTAGAGGAAAAACAGGAGAAAATGGGATTTCTTCATAATGGAAAGCAACCCCAGACAAGTTGTTCAGACATCAATGAGTGTATCTAGGATTTTTAGAAAATTGGGGAAGACGATAGGGGAGAAGATGAGGCATTTTGGGTCTCATAGAAAATATAATTAAATTATCACATCCGAAAACATTCCCACACATGTTACAACCCACATACAACTTGCATACACATCAGAGACCACAATCAAGAAGCACAAGATAAAACATATATAGCATCATTCATGCAAGCATTAAAACTATAGGCATGCTTCCTAGTCTTCAAAACCATACAAAGCTAAAAACCACATTCAAGCACAAATCATTCCTCAAAGGCCATTTACAAACAAAAAATAAGCAAACCAAACACGCTTAATGTGTTTAACATCACCAAATATTAACAAGAGTAGAAATCTCTCACATTGCCTCTTATTACACCAAGGTGAAACTATATACTTTGTTTAACCAAAAGCTTGGATTCCACTTGCTATCAGACTGCCTTGCTTGCTCAGTTCTCTGCATTGATGAAACAAATGAGCGTAAACATTAAGCTTAGTGAGGATCGCTAAAACAACATTCATCAATGCATTTCATAAAACCATTGCACTATCATTTGCCTTAAACATGCTCGTCTAAGCTTTAATGCACTTACCAACCCACATGCCTTTTAACATCATTAAAATAACAACAAATAATCTTTTGCTCATGCTTAACCAAGCATCACATGCATTCTAGCATAAACCACAAGCATCTCATGCTTAAATCATTAATCAAAAACATTGTATTGGCTTGCAAGTGATCAATTCTCAATGATACCAAAACTAACACAAATGACACAATCGGATATGCGGATTACAAGCGTTGTCCCACACGCTTCATACACACTACTGGACTACACAGGCTCACAAACGAGAGTAACATTCCATCGTTGTGACACCCGTGGTGAAGTATAACGGTACAATCACAACCCCTCAACACCACTCATCGGTAGTTGTATAATTCCACTAACGAGAGCATGAGACACATAACACAAGATTCACACACGGAATTAACATCCACCATTGTGATCTTAATCTCAATCGTTAGGGTACTTGGATGGAGTATACGGTACAATCACAACCCCTCGACATCCAAGGCGACTTTATTCACGGTGCACCCAATCCTATAGCCGGATAACTATATCCGATTAAAGTAACCAAAAACCATTTTCATCACTTGCAAATATAATCATTGAACATCAATATTCCACTGTTTTACAAGCATAAACATAATGCCATTTCCACAAGCATAAACATGCTTAATATCAAATGTACAAATCGCATAAATCCAAGGATCGCTTACCATGTGCATCCTTAACAAAATGGCATTAAAAACCAGCAACCTCAATACTCTAAAACATGATTTAAAACAGTAAATAAATCACATTCAACTCAAGTGCATTTTCAACAAAACATAGCACATGTCCGAGAGAAACTTTCGATTCACTTACTCTTGAGCTTAGCTAAGTGTTTCAAACTTACACTAAGCTCCCAAGACCGCGCTCAAAGCGTTACAAAGTTGAAAAATCCATTTCCACTCACCGATACACGAAACATTGTTTGCCGACGCGAAAATCACCCTTCCGGAGCCTCCAAAATCACCTTGTTTGCTCTCAGATCAAGATCCCTTGTTCTCACATCATCACAACAGAGATCTAATTGCATTAAAATGTATTTCAACACCAACAACCAATCACAAACTCGTTTCTCACCCAAACTGCGCCAATTTACCCATCCGAAACAACCGAAACTCAATTGATTGCTTCCTAAACCAAGCCCATCCAACATTCATCACTTCCAACCAAATATAAACATCAAAACACATCTAAAAGCAACCTAAAATCATCCTTATACCTCCAGCAAGCATAATTCCATCATTTCATCTCAAAAACTCACTTAAAACTATCAAGAAACTCAAGGATCTTTAGGATTTCGGGATCTATATTATCAAAACCTCATTTCAACATTATAACCAACTTGAAACTCAATCAAAATCAATCCAAAACAGAGCTTAACAAAACAAATCCGAAAATCAAGATTTTAATCATATTTTTACAAGATTTTGATCTCAAATCAAAACTATAATGAAAACTCAACCAAAAACATTAATTAGAAGCCAAAGATCTTGGGAATTTCAATAAAGAACCTTGATTAGAGGTTGAGAACGAGATTTACCTCCAATCCTTGCTTTCCTCAATGAATGACAAGTTTTTGCTTCACAAAACTTGAAGAATTTAGGAAGAATTATTTGAAATGAGTAATAAATCAAGAAGAGAGTGTTTAAGTGGAAAGAAATATGGAGAAAATGAGTTAGAATTGTGTTTGGCTGAAAATGAGAAGAGAAAGGTAGTTACGTGATGTAATCTCACTAATTAACCACCTAATTAATTAAATAAAATAAAAGCCAATTAAAAACTATTTAATTAAAACCATTTTAAACACATGCCATATTAAGGAAAGGCTAAATTTCCATAAAGCTCCCTAAAGATTCTAAGATTTTGGTTTCTCCTTTAAAAATTGCATTTTCCCACAGTTTTGAAACTTTACAATTTGGTCACTACCCAAAATGTACCTCTTCCAAAACTATTTTTGTAAAATTGATTTGACCAACCTCTTAAAAATATTTTTAGAGGATTTTAGCAATTTTTACCACATTTTTATCTTATCCCGATCCTTGATCTCCCTAAATCACCTTACGCGATTCGAACCGTTTCCGACCGGTCCGGTCCGATGTCTAAAACATCTAGGCCCAAAACCAGGGCGTTACAACTCTCCCTCACTTAAGAAATTTCGTCCTCAAAATTTTACCTGAAGGAAAAAGGTGTGGAAACTGCTTCAGCATGTCCGCCTTGGTTTCCCACGTGGCCTCCTCAACTCCTCGGTGTCGCCACAACACCTTCACAAGCTCTATCGTCTTGCCACGAAGAACCTTGCTATTCACATCCAGAACCCTCACTGGTTCCTTATCATATGACAGATCCGGATTCAACTTTATCTCCTCAACATGCATCACATGCGAAGGATCCGATCTGTACTTCTGTAACATCGAGACATGAAACACATCATGTATCTTGTCCAACTCTGAAGACAATCTCAACCGATATGCCACAGGACCAATACGCTCCACAACCTCGTAAGGTCCAATGAATCTTGGGCTAAGCTTACTCTTATGCCCAAATCTCATCACCTTCTTCCAAGGTGACACTTTCAAAAACACACGTTCGCCAACCGCGAACTCAATCTCTTTACGCTTCAGATCCGCGTAAGACTTTTGCCTACCTGATGATGCCTTCAAATGCTCACAGATGAGCTTCACCTTCTCGGTGGTTCCCTTTAACATAGCTGGCATCGAAATCAACTTTTTCCTACCTTCTGCCCAACAAAGAGGGGTTCTACATCTTCTCCCATACAAAGCCTCGTATGGAGCCATTTGAATACTTGCCTAGTAACTATTATTATACGCAAACTCAACCAACGGCAAGTGCTTCTCCCAAGAACCCTGAAAATCTATCACGCATCATCTCAACATGTCCTCAAGCACCTGGATCACACGTTCCGACTGTTCATCCATCTGAGGATGATATGAAGTACTGAAATTCAACTGTGTACCCAAGGCTTGATGTAAACATTCCCTAAATCGCGCTGTAAACCTCGAATCCATATCCGACACAAGCAGGAAATGTGCACACTTCGTAAGCCGATCAACAATCACCCAAACTGAATTTTTCTTTGACGGTGACAACGACAACCCAAACACAAAATCCATGGTAATTCTCTCCCACTTCCATTCTGGGATTCTCAGAGGCTGCAACAACCTAGAAGGATCTTGATGTTCAGCCTTCACTCGCTGACACACCATGCACTTACTAACGAACTCAGCCACATCCCTTTTCAACCCCACCCAGTAGTACTCATCCTTCAAATCACGATACATCTTCGTACTACCAAGATGCATAGCAAAAGGACTATTATGAGCTTCAGTCAGAATAGTGCGGCTCAACTCAACATCATTTGGCACCACTATTCGACTTTCAAAGCACAGAACACCGTCATTATTAAAACTGAAATTCGAAGGCTTACCCTCTGCAATGTCCTGAACATGAGGAAGAAGAGAATCATCAAACAACTGCTTATCCTTGATCAACTAAATCAGATATGGTTTCACTTGCAACTCAGCGATAAGACCCTCATCACCCGATATGCTCAAGCGAGCAAACATCACCATCAACTCCACGGCTACTTTCCTGCTCAAAGCATCAGCCACAACATTGGCCTTTCCTAGGTGATACTCGATAGTCAGGTCATAATCTTTAAGCAACTCCACCCAACGACGTTGCTTAAGATTCAACTCCTTCTAAGACATAAGGTACTTCAAGCTCTTATGATATGTGAACACGACACACTTCTCGCCATATAAGTAATGCCTCCAAATCTTCAAAGCAAACACAACAGCCGCAAGCTCAAGATCATGAGTAGGGTAGTGACGCTCATGCACCTTCAACTGTCTAGATGCATAGGCCACCACCTTACCCTCATGCATCAACACGCAGCCCAAACCAACAATGGATGCATCACTATAGACCAAAAACTCCTTGCCAGACTCAGGTTGAATCAGGACAAGAGCTTGCGTCAAAGCTTCCTTCAGCTTCTGAAAAGCTTGTTGCCTCACATTTGTCCACTCAAAGCGAACATTCTTCTGCAACAACTTGGTCAAAGGTGCAGCAATCTTCGAGAAACCCTCGTAAAACCTTCGTAATACATGGCTAAACCAAGAAAACTTCATACCTCTGTCACTACTTAGGCACCTTCCAACTCATCACAGCCTCTACTTTGTGCGGATCGACGCGAATACCCTCAGCTGATACAACATGCCCTAGGAAGACCACCTCCTTAAGCCAAAACTCACACTTACTTAGCTTGACATACAGCTGGTTCTCCAACAATGCTTGCAAAATGATTCTCAAGTGTCTATCATGATTCTCCTCGGTACGAGAGTACACAAGGATATCATCGATGAACACCACCACAAACTGATCCAAGAATTCATGGAGTACACGATTCATCATGTCCATGAAAGCTGCAGGTGCGTTGGTCAAACCAAACGACATCACTAAGAAGTCGTAATGCCCGTACCTTGTCCAAAAAGTTGTCTTAGGTACGTCTACATCCTTCACCTTCAGCTGATAATACCCTGACCTTAAGTCTATCTTAGAACACATTGGGGCTCCCCGGAACTGATCAAAGAGATCATCAATCCTAGGCAATGGATACTCATTCTTGATCGTCAACTTGTTCAGTTGCCGATAATCTATGCACATCCGCATAGTCCCATCTTTCTTCTTTACAAACAAGACCGGTGCACCCCAAGGTGACACACTCGGCCAGATGAACCCTTGATCCAACAACTCTTGCAGTTGCGTTTTCAACTCCTTCAGCTCTTTAGGTGACATGCGATAAGGAGCAATGGACACCGAAGTCGTATTCTCATATAACTCGATACCAAACTCAACCTCCATGTTTGGTGGCAACCCAGGTAATTCTTCCAGAAAGACACCCGGAAAATCCTAAACGGTTTGGATGTCCTGCACACACACATCCTTGGTGCCAGGATTCATCACATAGGCAAGGTATGCCTCACAGCCCATCCTCAGCATACGGCCTGCTTCCAAAGCCGAAATCACATTCGACAAAAATTTCACAATCTCACCCATTATCACCACCTCATAATCATTGGCCAGCTTTAAGGTGACCCGCTTGACATCAAAGTCAACCACCGCTCTAAGCTCAGTCAACCAATCCATACCAAGGATCACATTGAAACCGTAGAAGGGTAACTCCATTAAATCCACAGGAAAAACATGACCTTGCATAGATAAAGGGCATCTCCTATATAACTTCCTAGTGACTACAGTCTCACCAAAAGAACTAGTCACTTGCATTCCTACTTCAAGCTACTCAACATGTATATCAAGCAAATGCGCATGCTCACTCAAGATATAAGAATGCGTATATCCAGAATCAATCAAAGCCAGCAATGATAAAGACTGAAGAGCAAAGGTACATGCGATAACATCGGTATCATTGCGCTCCTCGCACTGAGCATAGACCCTCGCAGGAACGCCTCCCTCAGGCCGAACTGCCACTACATGAGCAATGCCTCTCTGGCCGTCGTCTCTCTTCTGAAAATTCCCTCGGTCGCGCCCACAGCCTCTCTAAGGTGCATCCGCAGCAAGGGCATGCCCTTGACCTCCACCGGCCAACAAGGGACACTCTCGCCTCATGTGATCCGTCGATTCACAATTCCAGCACGAATTTCATGTCACCACAATGGGAGCTTGCATCTCTCTTACTGCACGCGGACAATCTCGCCTCAGGTGGCCTCGAGTACCACACGTCCAGCACATGTTCTGATCATCCCTCATCCTATCTGCCTAAGCAGGTGCACCATGTCCACCATTACCCAGCCTAGCAACAGGCTGGTATTTCCTGTCTCGTCCCCTCTTGTTCCGTCTACCACTGGAACTAGACTCAGCTGCTCTCTTCCCAGAGCTAGAACCATTTCCTCGAGATGACAAACCCAAATTCTGTTCAATATCCTTGGCCCGACACACAATCACATCGAAGTCGGCATAGTCTGCAGCCAACATATAGGTTTTGACTTCTTGCACCAATCCATACCGGAAGCGATCACAACGATGCCTCTAACTCGATATTAGTTATGGGGCATACTGGCTCAAGCGTACAAACTAGACCTCATACTTAGCCACGGAAAGGTTGCCCTAAACTAGCGACATAAACTCGTGTTTCTTCTCGTCCAAGTATCTCACCCCTAGATACTTCCTCCTGAAGGCACCCTTGAAATACTCCCAATCCACTTCATTGGGTTCCATACCAGCAGTGGTAGTCATCCACGAGCTATAGGCATCGCCTTGCAGCAAAGAAACTGCACAACCCAGCTTGCGCACATCATTGCATCCCATTTGATCCATAATACGGATCGTGCTCGGTAACTAGGCTTCAGACGCCTCGGGAGACATCCCATAGAACTCAACAGCTTCTAGGCTCCTCAACCTCTCTAAAGGTAAACCCGCCTGCTCAACTGCAGGGGCGTGTACATGCGCTCTGGCTACTGCAGCCTGAAACGCCCCGGTGATCGCCTGAACCAACGACGTTAGATCACCAAACTTGGACCAGCATGTCCTTGTTGTTCTTACTCGCCACCTCCAGGTGGTGGCGAGGAGGTAAATTTCCACCAGGAGGGACATCAGCCCCTTGCTCACCCTGGTCGCCCTGCTCAGCTGCAGGCATTATCTTGTTCGACCTTAGCTCTCTCCTCGGACCCATAGTGCTATTTTTAACAAGGCATAACAAATAAACAAAACAAACCATTTAGGCCAACCTCAAGCAAGGATCCAAGTTCACAAAAACATTTAATCAGTGTAATAAGGCAATGGGCACCCCGATTTCCCTTAAACATAACATAGCATACAATGACACATCACACTCATCATGCTTTCCATCAAACAAGCATAGCATAAACTCCAATATTCAACCAAAACCATGCTTTTCAAACAACACACATCAATACATACCAATTTAAAATACTAACATCCCCAATTTTTCGTAACCTGGCTCTGACACCAACAAATGTAACCCCCTTAGCCCGATCTAGACGTCTGACCCAAACTAAGAAGATTATACGGGGAAAACCGAAGTCAACTCGTAAAAGTCAACCTCGATTCACGACCCTTTTTTCTTTTTATCTTTTCTAGAAGAACAATATTAACCTAGGTGAAAAGCACGACACATAGGAGAAAATGACGTAGCGATCGGAGTTCGTTAAGGGATTCAATTGCATACATTTGACTTTTAGGGACTAAATTGTAAATTTCTAGAATTACGAGGACTAACCAGATTTTAGAGTTACCAAACCAAAATTAATTATGTAACTTGCCAGTAGGTCAAAACTCATCTCAAACGGTACATCCAAACTCAATTAATTAAGCATACGAACATTCAGGGGTCACTTTGCAAGAAAGATAAACCTGGAGCAATTCAAAATCAATGTTCAACGGTCACCTGTTCCAGAACGCTGAACCCCGTATCGGATTGGCTGTTTCGAAACCATGTTGACCGTTTCGATACACGGGTGCATTCCGAAACCAGTTTCGAAACCAGGCTTCACAGTAATAAAATATTCCGGAACGATCGCACCCGTTCTGGAACCCCCTGGCCAACACAGGCCATCGTTTCGATACGGATGGGGGAGTTCCGAAAAATCCTGCCCTGCAACATCAGATTTTGCTGGTTTTATACAACTTTCCACGTCCGAAAACATTCCCACACATGTTACAACCCACATACAACTTGCATACACATCAGAGACCACAATCAAGAAACACAAGCTAAAACATAGCATCATTCGTGCAAGCATTAAAACTATAGGCATGCTTCCTAGTCTTCAAAACCATACAAAGCTAAAAACCACATTCAAGCACAAATCATTCCTCAAAGGCCATTTACAAACCAAAAATAAGCAAACAAAACATGCTTAAGGTGTTTAACATCACCAAATATTAACAAGAGTAGAAATCCCTCCCATTGCCTCTTATTACACCAAGGTGAAACTACATACTTTGTTTAACCAAAAGCTTGGATTCCACTTGCTATCGGACTGCCTTCCTTGCTAAATTCTCTGCATTGATGAAACAAATGAGCGTAAGCATTAAGCTTAGTGAGGATCGCTAAAACAACATTCATCAATGCATTTCATAAAACCATTGCACTATCATTTGCAAACTCATAACTTTTCTTAAACATGCTCGTCTAAGCATCAATGCACTTACCAATCCACATGCCTTTAACATCATTAAAATAACAGCAAATAATCTTTTGCTCATGCTTAACCAAGCATCATATGCATTCTAGTAGAAACCACAAGCATCTCATGCTTAAATCATTATATTGGCTTGCAAGTGATCCATTCTCAATGATACCAAAACTAACACAAATGACACAATCAGATACGCGGATTACAAGCGTTGTCCCACACACTTCATACACACTACTGGACTACACAAGGCTCACATACGAGAGTAACCCTCCATCGTTGTGACACTCGTGGTGGAGTATAACAGTACAATCACAACCCCTCAACACCACTCATCGGTAGTTGTATAATTCCACTAACGAGAGCACGAGACACATAACACAAGATTCACACACGGAATTAACATCCACCGTTGTGATCTTAATCTCAATCGTTAGGGTACTTGGATGGAGTATACGGTACAATCACAACCCCTCGACATCTAAGGAGACTTTATTCACGGTGCACCCAATCCTATAGTCGGCTAACTATATTCGATTAAAGTAACCAAAAACCATTTTCATCACTTGCCAATATAATCATTGAACATCAATATTCCACTATTTTACAAGCATAAACATAATGCCATTTCCACAAGCATAAACATGCTTAATATCAAATGTACAAATGGCATAAATCTAAGGATCACTTACCATGTGCATCCTTAACAAAATGGCATTAAAAACCAACAACCTCAATACTCTAAAACATGCTTTAAAACAGTAAATAAATCACATTCAACTCAAGTGTATTTTCAACAAAACGTAGCACATGTCCGAGAGAAACTTTCGATTCACTTACTCTTGAGCTTAGCTAAGTGTTTCAAACTTACACTAAGCTTCCAAGACCACGCTAAAAGCCGGAAATCCATTTCCACTCACCGATACATGAAACCTCGTTTGTCGATACGAAACTCACCTTTCTAGAGCCTCCAAAATCACCTCGTTTGCTCTCGAATCAAGATCCCCTATTTTCACATCATCACAACAGAGATCTAAATGCATTAAAATGCATTTCAACACCAGCAACCAATCACAAACTTGTTGCTCACCCAAACTACACCAATTTATCCAACCGAAACAACCGAAAACTCAATCGATTGCTTCCTAAACCAAGCTCAGCCAACATTCATCACTTCCAACCAAATATAAATACCAAAACACATTTAAAAACAACCTAAACTCATCCTTATACCTATAACAAGCATAATTCCACCATTTCACCTCAAAAACTCACTTAAAACTATCAAGAAACTCAAGGATCTCAAGGATTTCGGGATCTATATTATCAAAACCACTTTTCAATATAATAACCAACTTGAAACTAAATCAAAATCAATCCAAAACAGAGCTTAACAAAATAAATTCGAAAATCAAGATTTTAATCATATTTTTACAAGATTTTGATCTCAAATCAAAACTATAATGAAAACTCAACCAAAAACATTAATTAGAAGCCAAAGATCTTGGGAATTTCAATAAAGAACCTTGATTAGAGGTTGAGAATGAGATTTACCTCCAATCATTGATTTCCTCAATGAATGACAAGTTTTTGCTTCACAAAACTTGAAGAATTTAGGAAGAATTATTTGAAATGAGTAAGAAATCAAGAAGAGGGTGTTTGAGAGGAAAGAAATCTGGAGAAAATGACTTAGAATTGTGTTTGACTGAAAATGAGAAGAGAAAGGTAGTTACGTGATGTAATCTCACTAATTAAATACCTAATTAATTAAGTAAAATAAAAGCCAATTAAAACTATTTAATTAAAACCATTTTAAACACATGTCATATTAAGGAAAGGCTAAATTGTCATAAAGCTCCCTAAAGATACTAAGATTTTGGCTTATCCTTTAAAAATTGCATTTTTCCACAGTTTTGAAATTTTATAATTTCGTCACTACCCAAAATGTACCTCTTCCGAAACTCTTTTTGTAAAATTGATTTGACCAACCTCTTAAACATATTTTTAGAGGATTTTAGTAATTTTTACCACATTTCTATCCTATCCCGATCCTTGATCTCCCCAAATCATCTTACGCGATCCGAACCGTTTTCGACCGGTCCGATCCGATGTCTAAAACATCTAGGCCAAAAAATAGGGCGTTACAACAATGATTTACACATTTCTTAAAGCATCTTTTCTCTCTCTCTCTCTCTCTCTTGTGTGTGCATATTTTCATTTTTTTGCACATTAGTTTCACTTTCATTTTGGGTTAGAAAAGAAAGAAAATTGAACACAATTATTTGACTAATATTATATAATAAAATGAATGGGGATGCTTAATTAGCTGCACTCTAAAGTTTAAGCTGACGGAAATGATCAAAAAAGGTAAGACTACATTTTGTTAGAAAAATGACATTAATTCAAGAATAAATAATAAGATAAAGTATTGTTATTTAGACGAATAGTATAAAATTAATGACGATACAACAGTATGTAAATCAAACGGATTTGAAACGAAAAACTAAAGGAAATGTGTTGAGGCCTGCACGAACGCAGTTTCCTTAAGATAGATTCGCCCACTCCTATGGTGCATGAGAAACGTCGGACGTTTATCTCCCAAGATACAACAACATAATGAGCACAACAATAGCACGTCTGCAGTGATCAACGAACTGTAACCTCGCCTTCTCCTATCACCGAAAACCACTTGTAAAATCCACAACGTAAAACAATAAAAAAATTGGTTTAGTTATGTAAAACCTAGAAGGTTTACTCTCTATTTATAGGAGTTTCATGAGGGTATAAGTGGAAATTTGACCTAATGGAGCATTTAATATTGAGAATCAATTGATTCTTCTATAGAGAAATTTCCAAAATCACTATCTGAATTAAAGGTAACTTTCAATATTTACCCTTTTAATTCTAAGATAAAATTTGGCAAATATATGCTCTTATTTTAGGAAAAATTCATTTCAAATTTGGGTCAAAATGTCTGCAAGTCCACGAAGGACTAGACCGGTTCAAACATTTGTGTTACCCACGTCGTGCACGTCTGCACATTTACGAACCAACAATTGGTTCAACATTTTCTTCAACAATGTTTGAGTCAATTTCTCATTCAAAGCTCCAAAATTATCGAATTTGTCCAACAATCCCCCACATGAATGAAATTGATTTAATCAAAAACATTTTGACTCGATGTGGTGATAGATTCTACAATCGATAGCTGCAATAGGATAGGTAGGTGTACACCCTTGAACCTTCCCTTGTGAAAGTATATTTACTTTACTGGTTGATCAATAGACGTGATGTCCTTGAACTATCTGTCGTTTGTGTAATCGATGATATACCTCACACAACTGCCTCCTTGACGAGGTTTTTAGTTCTCATGGTTATGTTCATATGGCTGTGAACATCTCCCTGGTTCTGCAAGAGTTTAAGAGCATTATGCCCAATAGTCTCATTGAAGCGGCCCCACTTCAATTTCACATAGGTGACTTATGTTTCTTGGCTCACCAAAGCATACAATAGTCATTAAAAGCACTGCTTAGCTTAAACCACTTTGATTATTGTTTACATCATAGGAATAGACTTGGGGATAAGAACCCCTATAGTGACCGCATAGGTCTATGCAATTAGGTTGTCCCTTTGAACCTCGATCTTGAGATCTCCAGTCAACTAGGTAGGGCTTTCCTTCACATAGCGCCTTAAATTTTCCTAGGCTTTAGTCTCATTCCTTTTTGATGTTTTCTCAAATTGATCTCGATTTAACCCTTTGGTTAGTGGATCCGCAACGTTATCCTTTGATTTCACAAAATCAATAGAGATAACTTCATTTGAGATTAGTTGTCTAACAATATTATGTTGACGATGCATATGTCTCGACTTACCATTATAAACAAAGCTCTATGCTCTACCAATTTTCTCTTGGTCATCGCAATGTATGCACATTGTGGGTACTGCTTTGGTCGTTCAAGAATATCCTCCAAGAAATTTTTGAAGCCATTCGACTTCTTCTCTAGACTTGTCTAGAACTACGAACTTAGATTCCATTATGGATATGGTTATAACCATTTGTCTTAGAGATTTCCATCAAATTGTGCCATTGATATCTTGAATATAAGATATTCAACTAGCATCATAGTATCCTTCTAGGATAACAAAATCTCTAGAATAATGCAATCCATAATTTCGAGTATATCAAAGATATCTCGGTACCCTTACAATCACTTTCCATTTATTTTCATCTGGATTGCTTGTGAATTTACTTAAACTATTCACAGTAAAAGAAATATCTAGTCTAGTGCAGCTCATGAGGTACATTAGACTGCCTATGACCCTTGCATATTCCACTTTGTTAACATTTTTTACCTTTATTCTTGGACAGATCTTGGCTCGTGTCTATTGGATTTCTAACTATACCAGAATCTTCCTGGCCAAATTTCTCAAGAATTTGTCCACATAGTGTGACTAAGTCAATATGAGACCTTCAAGTGGTTATTTGATTTGGATGCCCAAAATTATATCGTCTAGTCTCATATCTTTCATGTCAAATCTTGAATTTAACATATCTTTGGTACATTTTACCATTTCATTGTTACATATAACAATGAGTATGTCATCAATATAGGATCATATATCCTAATGTCGGTAGGTTTGGCATACACACATTTGTCACACTTATTTGTCATCATGACAATATCATAGTTTCAACCCTTTGTTGAACATCTGGACTATCTTCACTGATAGTTTCTAAAGTTCATTTCGTTAAACTTGGATCAACTTCTTTAGTTATACAAGAAAATATTTGACCAAGGAGGAGCATCATTTAAATATTTGACCAAGGTTATCATGATCAAATATGCAACATCTTTTGTTGCCACGTTTGAAATTCTTTCAAATGAATTTCACTGATTTTTCCGTTGTGTCACATAGACACAATCCAAAACCACAGTATTATGAATCTATTAAACATTAGGAATTTAGTCAAAGACTAAAACCAGAAACAGAAACATAATTTCTAATTTTTGTTAGACGACAGAGATTTAGTAAACTAAACCCCAAAACAAAAGTTTACACAGTCTTAATAGAAAGAACAATAATAAACAGTGGACCATGTAAGTAACTTATGAAAGAGAGGTGGTGCACTAGGTACGCTTAAATACTAGGTCTCTCAAAGAACAAAACCTAGACATGCACTTTCAAATTGTGTTTCAATCACTGATTATGAGTTTCATTCACTTATGCTTAAGGAAGTTCTTTTCCTCGCAATGTTAGAATCACACAAGATTCTCGCGGAAAGAAATTCAAAGATTTATTTTCCCCCGCAACGTTAGAATCATACAAGATTCTCTTGAAAACAAATCCAGTGCTTTATCTTCTTTTTTAAAATTAGAATCAACGCAAGATTCTAATGAAGAAATACATTTAGTAATTTATTTCCATTATATCTTTTGTTAAAATGCAGAGATAACAATCCAACTTGATTCTGTTTAACCAACAAAAATCAAAAGGAATTAATCCTTTGATTTTAATTCCATTTATTCTTGTTTGGAAAATCAAGTAAACTCGTTAAAACGGCAGGGATTAATTTCCAAAACGAATTATTTACAAGATCTTTGTTTCCAAAACAAATCACAGTTTCACTTGAGTATTATGTTTGTCTCTATAAAATTCCTCAAAGGAAATTATTAGTACGAGAATAAAAAAAACCACAATATTTCCAAAATACGATTAACAATTATTATCACATTTAATAATTATTATTATTATTAAGGCCAAATTTTATAAGGTAATAGAACCATGAATATTACCATAACAATATCATAAATTAAGGATTTACCTTAACAATACATGGATTAAACTTTCCTTCGTATGGAAATAGAAGATTGCTCACCATACCAATTATGACAAGGAAAACGTACGGTAAGAAATAATTCTCGTATAAAATTATGTTTCCATATAAACATAAAGCATATAACATTTGATAGCATATTAAATGCCATGCATTAAAATATAGAGGAAACTTAAATCAAGGTAATATTTACCTCATGCCAAGAAACGTTAATCAAGGCAAGATATCACGTGGGTAATCCAAGGGTTTTTGATTGCATAACGCATGGGGTGGACAGAGTATGAGCCACGTACGCTGCTGCTGCTGTTGAGCTTGGTTGTGAGTCAATCAGACGTCAAGCCATGGTCGGAGAATTGGATAGGATGCATGGCCGAAATCTCGATGAGAAATTAAATTTGTCGTGGTATAAACCTTTGCATTATATACGGTCATCTGTTGGTCTTGAATTAAAACTTATAAAATTTATCTTAAGATTATTAAAAAAATGACGTTAATCTAAGAATAAATAATAAGATAAATATTATTATTAAAACTAACAATACAAAATTATTGACGATACAACAATATGTAAATCAAACCGATTTGAAACGAAAAACTAAAGGAAACGTGTTGAGGCCTGCACGAACGCAGTTTCCTTAAGACAGATTCGCTCGCTCCTATAGTGCTTGAGAAACGTCGGACGTCTATCTCCCACGATACAACAACATAATGAGCACAACAGTAGCACGTCTGCAGTGATCAACGAACCGTAACCTCACCTTCTCCTATCACCGAAAATCACTTGTAAAATCCACAGAGTAAAACAATAAAATTTTTATGTGATTTTGAGTTATGTAAATCCTAGAAAGTTTACTCCCCATTTATAGGAGTGTCATGAGGGTATAAGTGAAAATTTGACCTAATGGAGCATTTAATATTGAGAATCAATTGATTTTTTTATAGAGCAATTTCCAAAATTACTATCTGAATTAAAAGTAACTTTCAATATTTACCCTTTTAATTCTAAGATAAAATTTGGCAAATATATACTCTTATTTGAGAATTTTTTTTTTTTAAATTTGGGTCAAAATATCTACAAGCCCACGAAGGACCAGACCAGTTCAGACATTTGTGTTACCCATGTCGTGCACGTCTGCATATTTACGAACCAACAATTGGTTGCACATTTTCCTTAAAACGTTTAAATTAATTTATCTTTTAAAGCTCTAAAATTATCAAAATTTTCCAACACATTGATTAAAGTAACTAAAATCCTATAGATCTAGTGGATGACATTGCCAATGACAGCTTGAGAAAAAAAAACAACAATTTCACCTTTGAAGTCCAATTTCATTTCATATATAATTAAGGGTAATCAATATTGCTTTAAACCCTTGTTTTGAAAGCGGTTTGCTCTATATCTAATGTTCATTAATATATTTGGCCTATATGTATAATTGAATAGAGAACTCCAACTTTAAATCTCAATCATTTTTAAAACTTGATCACGATAGCTAAACCAAATTTGAGGATGTTATTATAATTAGATTCATGTTTGATATAATCATTTTGCCTCAAAATTTACATCTCTCAAGTTTATTCAAATCATACAATCATCATTGATTGATTTCCTTGAAACCTAACTACTACATTCTGCATTTCATTTTTTAGGTCAACAAAATCCAACTACTTTTTGCATCGTATCGGGCAAAATATGAATTTTTGTTGAGGTATTTGGTCCAAACTCACTTTTACTTTCCGAATTCAAAAGTGGGCAGGTTGGGAAGGCATGATTATACGGGCCCTTTTTCACTATTCAACTTCAACCTTGATTATATCGGTAAATTGGTCTGAATATTCCCTTTTGAGAATTTATTAGGGAAAATAACCCTCAAAGATTGATATTGAAAAAAATACCCTCCTTTCATGCCATGTAGGACGAATTCGCGTCCTGGGGAAAGCGAATTGAGGATTCGCGTCCTGCAGGACGCAAATTCCTCCACCGTTTCAGTGGAAAAGGGAATTCGCGTCTTGCAAAACGCGAATTCCACGAGATTTTATCCAAATTATCGCAGTAAATTGCGAATAAATTCGGACGGTTGGGGAAATAGAATTCGCGTTCTGCAGGACGCGAATTCTATTTATTATATTGAATTCGTGTTCTGCAGGACGCAAATTCGGTTTGAATTCATTGCCTCCAGTGACCGATTTCTCTATAAAACCAGTGGAGTTGGGAGAGAATTTTCATTCTCTCCCAAAGTTTTCAAGAGGATTTCAAGAGGTTTTCAAGAGGTTTTCAAGAGTTTTTGAAGAGTTTTGAAGTGATTGTGATCATGGCGGGTTTGCTAAGATTAGATGAAGGCCACGTATCCAACTATCGTCGAAATAATGTAAGTTTTTTTTTTTATTTTAATTCGAATATGTAAATTTAATTTAGTGTTGCCGGCATGATTTGAATATGTTAACAGTATTTATTTTTAGAGTAAGAAAATTAGTTAAATTCGAATATGTTAATAGTATTTATTTTTAGACTAAGAATGTTAGTTAAATTCGAATATGTCTTTAGATTATATTTTTAGACTAAGAAAATTAGTTAAATTCGAATATGTTAATAATATTTATTTTTAGACTAAGAATGTTAGTTAAATTCGAATATGTCTCTAGATATTATTTTTAGACTAAGAAAATTAGTTAAATTCGAATATGTTAATAATATTTATTTTTAGACTAAGAATGTTAGTTAAATTCGAATATGTCTCTAGATATTATTTTTAGACTAAGAAAATTAGTTAAATTCGAATATGTTAATAATATTTATTTTTAGACTAAAAATGTTAGTTAAATTCGAATATGTCTCTAGATATTATTTTTAGACTAAGAAAATTAGTTAAATTCAAATATGTCTTTAGATTTTATTTTTAGAGTAAGAAAATTAGTTAAATTCGAATATGTTAATAGTATTTATTTATAGACTAAGAAAATTAATTAAATTCGAATATGTCTTTAGATTTTATTTTTAGACTAAGAAAATTATTTAAATTCGAATATGTTAATAGTATTTATTTTTAGAGTAAGAAAATTAGTTAAATTCGAATATGTTTTTAGATTTTATTTTTAGACTAAAAAAATTAGTTAAATTCGAATATGTTAATAGTATTTATTTTTAGACTAAGAAAATTAGTTAAATTCGAATATATCTTTGGTATTGACTTATAGATTAAAAATTAGTAAAATTAGAATATGTTTAGTATTTTATTGTACACTATAAAAAATTGTGATATAATATGTGATTGTTAATATGTGTGTGTCATTAATTATTTGTAAAATGGAAAAGAACGTCGATTGGAGGTTTATATCACACGGATGAGGGTGCCCCCGGATCCTCGTCTAGCCGAGTACATAGCCGAAGCCGGATTTGGACATGTGGCGAAGATTAATGGAGGAGGTGCGAAATTAGACGTTGATTTAATCAACGCGCTTGTGGAGAGGTGGAGGCCATAGACACATACCTTCCACTTACCATGTGGTGAGGCGACCATCACATTAGAAGATGTGTCGCATATTCTTGGCCTGCCTGTAGATGGGGAGGCTATTACTGGTGCTGCCAGTGACGATTGGGAGGGCTTATGTATGGACTTGTTAGGGGATAAGCCAGAAAAAACTACAGGCGGATGTGTGACTCTGAAGTGGTTGCGTACGGAATTCGCTAATTTGCCTGCTGCCAATGAAGATGTGAAGAAGGTAAAAAAAATACTTTTTTATTAGTAGTAATAAAATTATAAAATTATTATATTTTAATATTTTTTTCGTTATATTTTAGACATATGCTCGGGCCTATATCTTACTGATCCTCGGGGGAATTTTGGTGGCCGACAAAACTCGCAACAAGGTTCACATGTTGTGGTTGCGGCACTTGCGGGATTTTGAAGAGGCTGGTAAATTAAGTTGGGGTTCGGCAGTACTTGCATTTCTGTATAGGGAGTTGTGCAAGGCTGCGAGTGCTGATCGACACGACATTGGAGGATGTCTTTTGCTACTTCAGTCTTGGGCGTGGTTTAGAATGCCATTTTTATGCCCTGACTTGTCCGCGCCAGCAGACTATTCGTATCCACTATGTTTGCGGTAAGGAAAATAATCTTAACTAAATTTTATTTATAAATTGGTTATTTTCCTAATATATATTTTTTAAATATTAAAATTATATTTTGATGTTATGTAGGTGGTTCCATGCTCTAACTCATGTTGGGATTCCGACTATGATGCATTCTATTAGGCAAAAAATTGACATGAAATCTGCAAATGAGGTAAATATTTTAATTTTATATTAAGTTGAAGTTTAATATGAATATAGTTTAGTTTACTTGTTTTTAATTATTTCTATATTTAATTTACAGTTTTTGTGGACCCCGTACTCTGATTCGGATATCAATGACTGTCTGCCTAATTTTGAGCATGAGACGATTTCCGCTTGGACGGCCATGGTACCTCTCATCTGGTACGCTGTAGTTGAGTGGCATCCGGTTGATCGCGTCCAACGCCAGTTCGGTCGTCTGCAAACAATTTCGATAGATCCTCCTGATTTGGACGACTTACATAGGATCACCCGACAAGGAAAACTTGAGGTATAATAATTAAATTTGATTTAATAGTTATCGATTTATACTTACTTTACAATTTATAAATAATAATTTTGTTGATGTTTTGTGGTAGGTGGACTGGTCGGTGAAACATGTGCAGTGGATTGCACAGTGGCAGGATAGGCTTCAGCGGCAGGCACTGAATAAGTACCGGATGTTTGATGAGCCTATGGTGAGCAGTGATTACTTTGCATGGTTCTTTGGTAGTGGAAAACCGTATCTCCTCACTCCGGAGGAACAAGCTGCTGTGTTTGAGCCTGTTCAGCGCAACCGCCCCCGGACTCATCGTACGAGCGGAGCAGGTGGATCGCAACGTCGAAGGGGAGCAGGTAGAGCTACCGGTCCGATTCGCCTTCAGGGCCCCACCCAGTTGATGATTCAACCAAGGCCCCCGAGTCCGACGGAAGGCTTTTCACTCCTATTGTGGGAATGATGGGTGGATCTTCGATGCCGACTACGTACATGTTTTTTCCTGGCATGACTGGCGGATCTTCGAGTTCCACTGTTCCCTCTTCTTCTGCCCCCTACCCGTTTCATGCTCGGCCTTATGATATTTCGGGCCCCGGGTTCGTTCAGCACACACCTCCACAGTCGTTGTTCTTTTCTGGTCCGCCTGTCGGACCAAGTGGTACTGCTGGAGACGACAACGTCAACGAGCCCGATCATGATCCTCAACAGGTTCCGGTTCAACATGGACGACGCAATCCGGGTCGTGTTCGACGTCCACCAGATTTTGGTACCGGCGGACATAGATATATGCAGTAGTTATATTTTTTTCTATGTTTTTCGAAATTAGTTGTTTATAAGTAATGTTAATTTATATTTTCTTAATTAAAGTATTATATATTCGGAATTATTAATTGATACTTTTATATTTAAAAACTTACATCAAAAGTACTACATCGAAAGCACCGAGTTCACAAAATACAAGTACGCAAGATAAATAACTTACATAACTTAATCAAAATTACATTACTAATCGTAGTCGGTACTTATGTCAGACGTTAAGTTTAGTTCCTCAATTATTTGTTCTTTCTCCTGCCGTCTCTGATAAATTTTTAAGAACACGTCATTCTCGTCTGGACTAGCTAACTCATTCTCGTCTTCGCCAGCTAACGCATTCTCGTCTTGGACAGCTACCACATTTGTTGAAGAACTTGATCCGTCATCAAATTTCACGCTAAGCTCGATGTTTGTTCCCCCAGCACGTTTGTATGCCCGAAACATCTTTCGCATATCTTTCTTATCTGACAGTGTGAGCATATAATGCTCCTCGGGGCCGGGCTCATTGACTGGTACTTTCACTTGCAAGGCCTCTATTTTTGCGATGGTCGACTCTTTAACTCGTTTCGAGATCAACTCAAATAATTCATTTCTTGTGATCGTTTCACTAAAAGATGTGTAGAAGTATGTTCCACGAAAAAATACAGTAGCTGAATATCGAGCCATTTTCTCTTTCAGAAATGTAGAAATGCAGAAATCTCGTGAAGATAGGAAAGTAATAAGTTTGATGGGATGTTAAGGCAGAAATACAACCTATCTATACAGGTGGTTGTAGGCATGCAGGGACCTATTTGCGTGTTAGAAACGCGGTTTCACCATAATGCATTTGTCAGCCCAAAGCCCGGTAAAGCAGAGCAATAATTTTAGAATTTGCGTTTTCCAAAACGCGAATACAATTATTCGTACTGAATTCGCGTTTTGTAGAACGCGAATTCAGTAGATTCCAAAAGAATTCGCGTTTTACAGAACGCGAATTCAGTACGAATAATTGAATTCGCGTTTTCCAAAACGCGAATTCTAAAATTATTGCTGATTTACCAGGCTTTACCGGGCTTTGGGCTGACAACTCAAAAATTATTGCTACAGAATTCACCAATGCTTTACCAGACACATTTCTATTTATAATTGAGGGGTGCAGGATTTCTAGATGCACCCAAACAAAACTTAAGAATCACAAAGCTCTTCGATTTTCAGAAATGGCACCGAGAATTCAAGCTATAGTATACTACGATGGTCAGATGGTCCCCGATTCATACATTGGGATCATATTTCAATCTGAAAATACTGTTACGATCAACATTCCGAGACGATCAACGTTCCAGTCGCTTAGGACCTTAATATCCAGGAAGGTTCCCAATCGCTCCGGAAGGGAGTTGCAGTCTTTGAAGTATCGATGTCCAACATCGATAGAGCCACTGTATTACACAATATTCGATGTGGAAGACGACAGTTCTGTAGAAATGATGATAGATACACATAGCCAGTACTCAATGGGATGGGCCATGGAGCTATTTGTAACATTTGCTGAAGTTCACGTTGCTGCTCAAAATGTGGTACCAAATTGGTTACGAGGAAATCTCGAGTTCAATCCAAATGCTATTAGTCCGACATCGAGTTTACGACGTGACTTCAACCTTCTACAAACAAGAACCGATGAAGCTTCATCGTCTTCGTCTTCGCGGCAACGACGTGACTTCAACCTTCTACAAACAAGAACCGATGAAGCTTCATCGTCTTCGTCTTCGCGGCAACGACGTTCTTCCGTTCCAAGGTTCGAATTTGACCTTAACTTGCCACCAACCCAAGAGTCGTCATACAATCCATACGTTCCAAACTATGATGATTTCTCTACGGGGCGCCACTCAACACACATTCCATACACGGCGTCTTCAACGTACAATGAACAGTTTAACCCGTTCGATGCTTTCTCTACCGGGCGCCACTCAACATACATCCCAAGTCACCGAAATGTGGATGATATGTTCTCAGTGGGGAGACATTCAACCGTCGCTATTGTCAATCCGGTTATGACTTCAGAACCTGTTCACGCACAGGTTTATGATGACGCAGAACTTTTCCAGTTTGATGATGCGCTTTCTAATGAGGAGCCGCGTACAGAGGTTGGGCCTGATGGTGACGAGATGGGTCTATTTCCTTCTGAACCATCTGACATTGACGAGCCGGTGGAATCAGAGGAGAGCGCAGAGCGCAAAAAACTCTTCTGAGGATGATGAGGACGATGATGTTCGTTCGACGCAACTGCATGGACCAACCAGTTGCGCAACATATTACGACCCACCTTCGCACTTCACAACAGTGGATATGGATGGCTTCTTCGATACTGAATTCCCAGAACATCCACAATTAGACCAGTTCAACCAATGGAATGTGGGTTCGACTGAGCTACATGCTGGAATGGTCTTCAGGACAAAAAAGCTCGCGGAGGCTGCCATCAAGCATTACAACATTCAGCGCTCAGTTACATCCACCGTTTGGAAGACCGAGGCCAGAAAATATATTGCAGAGTGTCCTCACAAGTCTGCAGGATGTAAATGGAGGGTTCGTGTGTCGCAATTGAAAAGGCTGAATAACCTGTGGAAAATAACGAGATATACAGGGCCTCATACATGCTCCGTTGGGAGCCTCAGCCAAGACCATCCTAACTTGGATGTACACGTGCTTTCCGATGCAATCCTTCCACTCGTGAAAGCAAACCCACGTGTATCTGTGCCAGTGTGTATAGCTGCCATCAAATCCATTTACAAGTACACCGTCAATTACGATAAGGCATGGTATGCAAGATATCGAGCCATCGAAACACTGTACGGGCAATGGGAGCTATCATACAACGATCTGCGATCATGGCTTCAAGTTATGCAGGAATACAATCCAGGGACAATTGTGGAATTGGAGACTGTTCCGAAGTACTACAACGATCGTGTTGTACCAGGGGAGGTCGAATTTCATCGCCTTTTCTGGACGTTCCCCCAATGCATAAAAGCTTTCCGTCACTGCAAACCTATGCTCCAGATCGACGGTAGATTTTTATATGGCAGATACACGCAGATATTGCTAATTGCAGTTGCCCAGGATGGCAACAGAAAATGTATCCTAGTTGCTTTTGCGATTGTTGAAAAGGAAAATATACCTTCTTGGGAGTTTTTCCTTTACAACCTCCGCAAGTATGTCATGCGCCGGGTTTTGCGTACACGTGAAGATGGCCTAGCTATTATTTCAGATAGAGGCGCAGGGATTTGGGGAGCAATTCAACGTTTGGGAGATTCATGGAAACCCCATACATACATCACCGGTATTGTTTGCGGCATATAGCAGCAAACTACTATCAGAAGTTCAAGAATGAGGATGAACGTATAATGGTTCTCCGTATGGGTATACAACCATTCCATTTTGTTATTCTATGTCCACCAATTTCATATTATTACCAATTAACTATTTTGCATGTCTTATTCAATAGGCAACGCACACCGAGTTAATCAAGTGGAAGAGCTGCTGGAGGAGTTGCAATTGAGGAATCCACACGGGTATAACTATCTTATGGAGATACCGAAGGAGAAATGGTTGCGATGTTATGACGGGGGTCGTCGATGCGGCCATATGACAACAAACTTGGCTGAGGCGATCAATTCGTCTCTTAAGGGAACGTGCCATTTACCTATCACGTCTGTTGTCAAAGCAACATATTACCGATTGACAACCCTTTTCGCAACCCTCGGCAAACAAGCAATGAACTGGATGGCAGCTGGTCGCATATTTAATCCAGATCTCGCCGACAAAATCCAAGCGTCCATTGCGCATGCTAACTCGATGGGTGCGTTGTGCTTCTCTCGTCGGGAACACATCTTTGAGGTCACGCAATTTTCTGAACCGCTACAAGGAATAATGCAATACACCTACGTGGTTGATTTGCAAAAACGAACGTGCGATTGCGGGGAGTTCCAGACGTTCAAGTTCCCGTGTTCGCATGCTTTCGCAGCATGTGCATCGGTTCATTTTGATGCAACGACACTCATTGATCCGGTCTACAGGCTCGAAATCGTTTTCAAGGTTTACCGAAACGAGTTCCCTCCGATCGGAAATGCACGTGACCGTCGTATAATCAGCAACGAACCAAAGATATGCCCAGATCCCTCCCTGCGACGAAAGAAAAAAGGCTGGCCAAAATCAACGAGGATTCACTGTGCCGAAGATATGGTTTCGAGAGAAAAGACCGGACAACCTAGGAGGTGCAGTAAATGTGGGAACACTGGACATGATATTAGGAAATGCCCTCTTAGGACCGGCCCCCGAATTAACTAGATCAACCATTGTGTACTCTTTTCTGATTTGTGAACTTCTATTATCTGGTAATTTAATAAATCTTATGGGCACTATTTTCCCGCTACATAGGTTTAGAGGGGTTTTTTAACGAGGCCCTTTAAATTTCAAAAAAAAAATATGCCTATGGACACATTTTTTGCTTCAAAAATGTTACTTTGATAGCATTTTTAACACAATTTTCTCACATTTTCGGACACCGTCTTCCTCGGAACTTTAGCACCACTGTAAAATTAAGCTGCACATCTTTGTGTCCAAACTTAGGAAAAACCAAAAAAAAGTTCGAAACACACCGTAAAATGCATTTAAACATGCCTATACGATAATGTTTCCTTTTAAAACATTGTTACTTGCCCATTTCCAGGCCATTTTCACACATCTTAGGATATTATATACGCTCGTTTCTTCACACCATCTTAAAGATATGTTTCAATACGACATTGTTATAGTTCAAAAATTTTAATCGGGTACCCCGATAATCCGTTATTCGATCACAAATATTGCTACCTAAACATCTTATATTGGTTTCAATTCATTTTCATGTTGAATTTCTCGTGCGGGGGCATCAATAAATCGTTGAATTCGCGTTTTGCAAAACGCGAATTCCCTTTTCACTGAAACGTCGCAGGAATTCGCGTCCTGCAGGACGCGAATTCGTCCTACATGGCATGAAAGGGGGGTATTTTTCCCAATATCAATCTTTGGGGGTTATTTTCCCCAATAAATTCCCAAAAGGGAATATTCAAACCATAACGCCGATTATATCATTAGAAAAAAAACTTGTATTTAAATCATACGTCACACAACCTATTATTAAACTGTAGCACCCAATAATTAAAAGGTTAAATCACTTGATGACCATGATAATGGCTTACATCATGGTATCTATATCACTAAATGATTGTTAAAAATGCACTACACTCGTCTTTTTTATGGGTATGAATATGAATATGCAATCATGCAATTCTTGTTCACCATAGTGGGGATAACACTTGCATTACTTGGACATCCCCTTTCTTTAATCATTCTCCCAAACTTGATTATCAAGCAATTTTAGGATGGTTCTTGGGATGGATGATTTAACAAATGAGAGCATATTTTTTTTTGAAAGGTAAATAAGCTTTTATTGCTATAGATAAATTATGTATTGTTATAGGCCTCATTAAAAAACCTTCTAAAGCCTAATTGGAGGAAAAAGAGTGCACTATAAGCAATACTTTATGGGTGTACAATGTGTTCTTCACTAATCACTGCAAGGCAGAATCGAAATTAATTCCCCCCAACCATTACATGGTAATGCTTAAGCACCCAGATCAGAAAAGAAAAACCAACCCCTGACCGTGTCTCTTGCAACAGTTCGCACTAGCCTACTCCCTTCATAGCCTTGTGATGATACTGTGTAGCATTTGTCTATCTCTCCCTTCTACTTTTGTTAGCATCTTCACACCAAACCTGCAGATTTGCGCACCTCACCGCTTTCTTAGCTAATTTGTGCGCTAACATGTTGGAGTCTCTGTAGGTAAAGTTCAAAAGCCAACCGTGCTTCTGAAGCAAATCTCTGCATTCGCGCACATTCGCGGCAAATGGCCCTGGAGCCTTACTTGGATTTTCGATCCAGTTTACACACAGTTGACAATCTGTTTCTATTGTTAATTCATGCGAATTCAGCCATCTGGAATTTTCAAAAATCAAACCTGCTTCGACTATGGCCCTTAGTTCCGCGCCTGTAACTTCCATCATACCTAATGGCTTGACAAACGATAGAAGTATTTTCCTGAGTGGTCTCTCAATGCTCCCCCTACACCGGCTAGGCCAACACTCCCTAATACCGCGACATCAATGTTGAATTTAAGTCTTCCCTTTTGAGGCGCGACCCACTTTGCTGCAATGGTACCTTTCGTTGCACTAGGTATTATGGTCACTAGTTTGGGATTCGCCACAAACGTATGGATTTGATCAGGCGTATCAGGCCATCTCGCTTTGCACCATATTCCCACCCTTGTTAATACTGCCGCGAATAAACTTCTTGATTCCCACCTTTTCTTGTAGAAAACCACTGCATTCCTATGTAGCCAGATTTCCCAGATGATTGCAAAGAACGCCACTCTGAACAAAGGAACTTCTACTGGTTTGATCGGCAATTCTCTCCATGCGGCCCATAAAGAGGGCAGATTATTAGGAATTACCAGATTTAAGTTCCAAAAATTACACCAACCCTGCCAGATGACCCAAACCTCTTTGCATGAAACAAAAAGATATTGTGTATTTTCATCTTCTTTACCGCATGCGCAGCACGTTGTTCCTCCCTCCAACTGGACTCCGCGTTTGGCTAGCTCCGTCTTGACTGGGATTTTTCCTTGTAGAGCTCTCCAAAGGAAACATTCGACTTTTGGGGGTATGCATTTGACCAAATATCAGTCCACACTTTGCTAGGGCTTGCACCTTGTGAGGCTGTTACATGGCAGTAAGCTCTAGGGCTGTATATTCCCGAGTCTGCTGCCACCCACCGTAACTTGTCTTCCATCGAAGTAGATCCCGGCACTGATTCGAGCAGGTTTACAAAGTTTTCCCATTGTCTTCTTTCCCAATTGAATACCCCTCTTCTAAGCTCTATCGACCATGACCACTTCGCATTTGTCTTTCTCCCAAACTCCACCACTTTCCCCTCCTTCTTTTTAGCAAGCGCAAAGATCCTAGGAAAGGATTGATTTAGGGGAGCGGCTCTAACCCACAAATCTGTCCAAAAGTTGACCTTCATTCTATCACCTAATACAACTCTTAAATTTTTCACAAACGTATCCGCCAGATCATTCAAAGGTTCCACTATGTTTCACCATAACCATGATAGTTCTCTGGGATTTTTTTGTTTAGGGATTAAGCTCTTAGGATCATACCCGTACTTTGCTGTTATCACCTTTCGCCATAGGCTATCTTCTTCAAAGCTAAATCTCTAAATCCACTTGTTAAGCATTGACCTGTTTCGCACTTTTAAATCAAAGAAGCCCAAGCCTCCTATCTCTTTCGGACGAGCAGCCAACTCCCATCTCACCCAGTGAATTGTCTTTTTATTCGATGAGCCCCAAAGGAAATGAGCAATCATTTTGTTTAATTTCGCTGCTATGGCCTCTGGCATTTTCCAAAGTGTTAAGAAATAGCATGGTAAGTTGTTTAGGACGGTTTTAACCATCACCAATCTCCCCGCAAATGACAGCATCTGACCTTTCCAACCTCCGATACCATTCTGAAATTTTTCTAACACAGGATCCCAAATTGTTTTCGAATTACGGTTGTGACCCAGCGGCATCCCAAGATACATCGTAGGTAAGGAATCCAGTTCACATTTTATCGACGCTGCCCATGCACTTAAAACATCTTGCTCCACATTAATCCCATAGATCTTGGTCTTTTTCAAATTCAGCTTTAGGCCGGATACGATTTCGAAAATTCTGAGCACGCGCTTTATGTACCTGACTTTTTCTTCTTTCGTCGTTGAGAACAACACCAAGTCGTCTGTGAACTGAAGGTGGGAGATCACCAGGTTACTGTCTCCCAACCTTATTCCTTCCACTAACCCGATTGCCATTCCTTTTCGAATGAGAATGCTCAAAGCTTCCCCTACTAAATTAAATAACATCGGTGACAGCGGGCATCCCTGTCTCAACCCTCTACTTATGGGAAAGCTGTTTGTGGGTTGACCATTAACAAGGACAGCAACTTTCGCAGTAGCTATACACATTCTTATCCAATTCCTCCATTTGCTTCCAAATCCCATCTTCATTTGCACGTACTCCAGAAAGTTCCAATCCACCGTATCATACGCCTTCTTGAAGTCCGCTTTGAACACAATGGCACTCTCTTTTTTCTTTTGTACGTAATCTATTAACTCATTCGCAATAAAAGAACAGTCGGCAATCTGTCTTCCAGCCACAAAAGCGAACTGTGTTTCTCCGATCAAAACATTGAGACATCCTGCCCATCTTTTTGCTAGTACTTTGGCAATCACTTTGTATAAACTCCCTACTAAACTTATAGGTCTGAACTCTTCTACAGCCTCTGGCGCAGACACTTTTGGGATTAGAGCTATAAAGGACTGGTTGATTTTCTTCATAGACGACTTACACTCATAAAAATCACTAAATAACGCCATTATCTCATCTTTGATCTGGTTCCAGTACCTTTTGTAAAATTCTAAGTTGAAGTCGTCGAGTCCTGGTGCACGTGTGCCATCCGTAGCTTTAATGACTGACCAAACTTCCTCTGTGGTGAAAGGTTCCTCTATTCGTCTTGCATCAGCTTGGCTCAGCTTCAAAAACTCCCCTTCAAATTTCTTCACTCGGACAATATTGGAGCTATTGTAGGCTTTTTTGTAGAAAGCTTCAAAATGATTAGCTATTGCTTTAGGGTCTTCTACCGTGCTATTTTCCACTGTCAATTTCAGAATGTTGTTGGATCTGCTTCTCATCGATGCTACTGTGTGAAAAAATCGCGTGTTTTTGTCTCCCTCGAGAAGCCATCTAAGTCTTGATTTTTGGTTCCACTCCCTTTCTTCTTTCCTGTAGAGTTCCCATAGTTTACTTTTTAGTATGCCCATCTCAACAATAAGCTCATCCATATTCGACGGGTTCTTGGTTTCCACAAACTTGCTTTCAATTTCATCAATTCTTTTCTCAACATCCTCAATGCTGACTGTTTTTTTGCTCTGTTGTTCCGACACCCAAGACTTAATTTCTGACTTTAGAGATACCAGCAACTTATCAGCTCCCTTGCCTCTGTTTTTTTCAACTGTTTTACATACCAAACTGCTGAATTCACTGTTTTCCATCCAATGAGAGAACAGTTTGAATGGTCTTCTCCTACTTACTGAACCTCCCAGCTTTAAAATAACCGGACAGTGGTCTGATATGCTTCTTGGTAGAATGCTTTGGGACAACAGTGGGAATAGCGTCACAAACTCAGAGTGTATCAAGAATCTGTCTATTCTGCTGGCTGAAACAACAGGATTGCCCCTTGCCCATGTGAACTTTCCACCAATCGTAGGGATGTTAATCAGCTTGTTTCTGTTAATAAACTCATTGAAAATTCTCATCCCACTCTGGCTCGGACTACCTCCAAACTTTTCTTCTTTTGTCAGGACTGCATTGAAATCCCCTGCCACCAAAATTGGAATAGCAATGCTGCTAATAATCTCTCCTAATTGATCAAAGAAATATTGTCTTTCCGCTTCTGAGTTTGGAGCGTAAATGTTAAGAAATCCGCATTTGAAATTCACCTCCTTTAATGTGCCCTTCACTAGTATCTACCTGCTCTGGATGAATTTGGATTCTACTTCAAACACTCTGCTATCCCATAAGGTTACTAATCCGCCCGAAAACCCTTCTGCTGGTGAAACTACCATGAGCCCATTCTTGCCTGGCCATAGGTTTCGCAGTAACCACTGCTTGTGACTTTCAAGTTTGGTCTCTTGGATGAAGACTAGACTAGCCTTTGAACCCGTTATTAACCTTTTCACTGCCCTTCTTTTTTCCGCTCTACCAATCCCACGTATATTCCAACTCGCAAAACTGGGAAAATTTTGTGAAGACATAAAGAAAATTCAGAACACACTTACCGGGGTTTCACTTCGCTCCTTGGCCCCTCTCTGGTCAACATTCATCCGCAGCTTCCATCTCAAATAGTTTATTGATGACTGCATGATCGTCCTCCTCAAATTCTACACCCAGTGCCTTCCCCAAATTGAAGGCTTCTTCTGCTTCATTCCATAGGGGGCTTTCCTCCTGTTGTAGCGGTCGAATTGGGCATTGGAAGACTTGATGAACAGTAGAAATTTCCATATTCTCTATATCCGCAATTCTGCTGCTCTTCTTCTTAAACCTTCCAGCGTTTTTAACTCCTAAGGACAATTTCTTCGCCTGACTTCTCTCTCCTTTCTTTGCCATTTTTTTCCTCTTATGGTCTTCATCGGGTTCTCCGTTTGACCGGTAGGCACCTGCCTTGACTCAATTTCAGGATAAAGCTCAGCCTCTCTTGCTTTGTCTCCCACATTCACCTCCCAAGGCTTTTGAGTGTCGATTAATTGAATTGAGATGTCCTGCAGCCTGGATCCAAAAGACAGTGATGGGCCCTCAGCCCAAGAAGCTTTATTCCGGTGTTCAATCTCCTGGGTTAATTCTTTTTCTGGCCCTTTCTCACTTAATATTGGCACTTCAATTAGCCCAACACCACTAGTTTCAGAATGCGCCGTTTTTTGAATTATCTCTGTCTGGGGATTCAAAGCCACGTGAATAAAGTTTATGTTCTCCGCCGCCTCCATAATGGGACTCTCGGGGTTTACGTTGCATGAAGGCTCATTACTGCATGGGGCAGGAGACGAGGCGTTTCCCCCCACTGAACCGAGAGGGTGAACGGTGAGTTGCCGTCGATGAACTGCCTGTCGCCGTCGTATTCTTCCACTCGAATTCTGATCTTATGCACCTTGCCATTGACGATAATCTGAAGCTTGTCCGGAACACTAGACCTTGACTCAACCTCCAAGAGAAGTCTGGCCTCATCAAACCGATCATGATTCCTTGTTTCTTCATCCACTTGAAGTACCATACCCCATCCGCTTGAAATACTTCTGAAAAAACTTTCTTCCGAGACAGCTAATGGTACATCCTCCAAAAGGACCCAGATCTTTATTTTCTTTCTGTTTTCGTATCCTTCCAGCAGTTCTACTTCATCAAACCACGTTCTTAGCAACTCATTCCTCTCTGACCAAGCTCTTCCCCTCTTATCATTTGATTGGAATTTAACCACTACCACAAAACCAAACCATGGGCAAACTTTTGCATCGTACCCGTCTGACCTGAGGGCTTCTTCTACAAGCTCTATATTATACATAGTTTTGATCTTTCCTGCTAAGCAACAGTCCCTCCATTTCATTTTCTCCTTTGGGATGGCAATCATGCTTGATTTTACGTTGCGAGTATGGTTCCTGTTTTCATTGCTTGCCACGACTACCTGAAAACCAGTGTCTTTTCCACCATTTAAATATTCTGCTGGCTTTTCCGAGAGCTTTGATTGAGTGTTGTTTCTGTCTCCAACAAGAACCTCTCTGAAGGTTCTGGTGTCCCTGAATGATGAACTTCCCCTTTGCCTGGGTTCTATGTGCCTACTAGGGTTCCACCTTCTTTCAGCAGTTTTGCTTCTCCTTTCTGGGTAAACCCTAATCCTAAAACCATCCATCAAACGACCATCACCTCTGGCAATCGCTAGCTCAGCCCCAATCCGGTAAGCTATGTATGCATCCACGACCTCGCCATATACGTTAAATGCCTCCTTTAGTGTTGCGAAATGAATTTTCTTGCTAATGTTGTTGATGAATACTGTAAACCCTTGATTACGCTGGATTCTTTGGTTCCTGCTCTGTGCCAGACCTGCTTTGCTCCAAGATGCCCTTCTTGCTCCACTCCTTGCTTCCCAACCGTCCCTTGCGGCCATGCTCCCTACAAATGAGAGCATATATATATATATATATTTCTAATCTTAATCCTACCTATAGGGGAGAGGAAAGAAGGGGTGGTCTTAATGGGTCTAAAACTCATAACCTAAGGGCGCGTTTGGATCGCGAGAAAGAAGATTACCAGGGAAAATAAACTTTTCCAGAATCTTAAACCCGCATTTGGTTTCCAAAGATTCCCACTAGGGGTAATACAACATTACCAACAATTCCGCTTTTTAGGTTTTATACTGGGAATCCTATTCCCTCCAATTTCTTTTGTATTTGATAATTCCTTCCCTTTAGGAAAAATTTACCCTCATAAAATATGAAAATTTCAGCCTAGTCTTTCCCTACAATATGAAAATATGAACCATAAACCCTAAAAATTAAAAAGTATAATTTTTCATCGTATTTTTTAAACTTCATTTTAAAAACTAATATCATTTGATACGTAAATCCTAAACCCTAAAAATTAAAAAAATATATTTTTTCATCGTATTTTTTAAACTTCTTTTTAAAAACTAATATCGTTTGATACGTAAACCATAAACCCTAAAAATTAAAAAGTATAATTTTTCATCGTATTTTTTTAAACTTATTTTTAAAAATTAATATCGTTTGATACGTAAATCCTAAACCCCAAACCCTAAAAATTTAACTCTAATATAATAATATCAACATATTTACACCGTTGTAAATAAGTTATATTTTCTCAAACTTAATTACAATTTACAACGGTGTAAATATGTTATTTTACCAATATATATCACAAGGATAATTTGGTAAATTATACATTTAAGTAATATTATATTCCTCCAACCAAACATTGTCATCTTACATTCCTGCCAAATAAATCAAATAAGGGAATATAACATTCCAGTAATATGTCAGGTAATGTTACATTCCAATAATGTTATTCCCAGAGATAATCATCTTTTCCGTGAACCAAACGTACCCTAAGAGAATATAAGAGAACAAAGATGAGCAGCTTAACCAACCGGCCAAATATGTTTAATCAGTTGGAACGTGTATGTGTATGTGAGTGATTGCATTGCTTTACATGTGTTTCCTATATCATATAGACAAAGAGGGGCCCCTCTTTGAAAGCTAGCTTCAACCTTGCATTAATTTAAAGATTGAATGGTAAATCATATATATTTCTTTTTAAGACTTATATTTTTCCTATTAAGAAATGAGATAAGCTTGGATTTTTTTTTCATATGTCACTTCTACTCCAATCCTTATCAAAAGTTTGTTTCTTTCCGCCAATTGAATGGCAAGCTCATCAGCATTGAAAACTTTTTTTTGGTAATCAATTCCAAGGGGATGATAATTTGAAAGGAAATAAACAAATATTTATAGCAATTTGGTTAGATTGTGCAATTTTTTAGTCTTTTTTAGCATTTGGCAAAGGCGTTCTGTTTTAAATTAGAAATCAGGTAGCATCCACAGTGATAGCCTAGGTTAAGGATTTTTCAGTCTTGGGGTCGGACTATATAAAAAATTAGGTAAACTTTATTGGAGGTCCCTTTTGTTTAGGACTTGTTTTATTATAGTTATCTAATTTAAAAAAATTATTTTAGCCACTTATATTTTCGTCTGTTACTGTTTTAGTCACCCGAGCCTTAGCCTCCGTTAACCTCCGTTAATAAGATGATATGGCATGCTAATAAAAAGAGTTAATTTTGAATTTGACCCCCAAACTTTAAAAAGTTTAAATTCACGCTTCTCTCCCTTTTACCCTCGTTTAAATTCTCTCAAATCTTCTTCTTTCTTCATCACCTTCAGTAATCAAAGCTTCAATACTATGTTTTCAAAAACACTCTTTTGTCTGTGAAAACTACTGAGCTAGAAAGATGAGAATTCCATCAGAAAGGGATGTTTGGGTACATAGAAGATTATAATTCTTTCTCCCAGCGAAGACGAAAAGAAATCGAGAGCCGAACGATATACTTAAGATTTTTTCCCTTTAATCTTTCATCTCCTTGATATTTTACCTAAAAAATCGTTTGAAATTAACAAGAAAGGGTAAAATGCAACGACAATAAATGAAGTGTTGTCATTTTTGGGTTATTAATTAAACTTATGAAACGTTGTTGTTCTATAACGTTAGTTTTATAGGGTCTGAAACCTTTCTGTTTGGTTTATCGATTATCTGAATGAAAACTCAAGTCTTTTTCCCCAAATTTTTTTTATCTCTTTTCTCTGATCTATTTCTCTTCTCACCTTTACTCTATTAAAAATTCTTAAGTTCGATTTTGTTCATTACAAAGGCATCAGAGCCATCGATCGCGACCATGTATGAAGATTTCCAGTCATTTTTTGTCTAAGTGCAGTGAGGATTTACAATATGTGTTCGATAGTTTTTTCAGCAATCGAACCCTCTTGGTTACAATCCACCATGCGATTTGGCCTATTAATCAAGACGTGTTGCATCAGGTTTTCTCACCTTTTGGGTCTGTGCAAAAGATTACTCCGTTTCAGACTTCGATTGAGGTTCAGTTCTTGATACACTTTTAAGGTTATGAGGCTATCGCAACCATGAGTTCTCTTCAGGGCCGCAACATTTACAATGGTTGCTGTCAGATGGATATTCAGCTTCATGGCGATGTTGTGTTGACGAACTGTGAGCTGAAACAAGTCTCGACAACTAAAATTTCAACGGAGGTGGAATGCAGTGACAGTCTGTTAGAACCAACACTGGTTCAAGGTGTAGTGTCGACAGAGTTTGTTGAGGCAGAACAGAAACCATTGTTGTCAGGCTCTAACGAAGACAAGGTGTTCGACAGATTGCCTAAGACAATGGATGAGGAATCAGATGATCTGGATGACTCGACTAAGACTCTGTTGGAACTGCCGCAAGACAAGACCCCAATTTTCGATGGGTGTTATGATTTGATGGGGGATTTGCTGGAAGCCACCATGGGGTGTGTTAACAAGCCTTGTGGAATTGACGTGGAATCGAAAGAAGTGGCTAATCAGTTCTATCCGGGTGGCATCAGGAATCATAAAATGTTATTGCTACCACATGGTCATGGAAGTGCAGGTATGGTCAGGACTCACAACGATAAATTTCTGTTGACTACTAGTGTTTTAATTGTGAGTGATGATCCATATGTATTTAGATTATTATTATTAGTGGAAAAAAGACAACAATGAAAGAGATAAACGTGTTTATTCTATTGGTATTATTCAAAATGAAGCTTTGGTTGGTATTGGATGTGATAGAAGCTTAGTTTTCCTTGATTCAAATGAATTGCTTAAAAGTGTCATTGAAAATTTGGATGCAAGCAAGAAGAAAGACTTCTTTTACAAACTATCCAAGTGGTCATGTGCAGTTTCACTTGCATACTATGACTCTTATCTGAGTTATGTTACTGAGTTTTCTGGACATTGGCAAAAAGATCATAATGTTATTGACTATGATAATCATATAGAACATGAGTGGGTTATAAATGCGAGTGAGAAGGAATTGATGAAACTCAAGTCCTTAGAGAAAGCTAAGGCAGCTGAACTTAAGGCTATAATGACTGTGGTGGTTGTTAAACAGTCAAAGTTTTCTTCGATCTTCCAACAGTTCCGACTGAGTACAACAAAATTAGTCATAGTAGTAACTCTTCTTAAGAAGCAACTTCTGGGTTATGAGGATGTTGTAGAAAGAAACCTGATAGTTGAGGTTAAGACAGAATGTGCACTCATTTCAAAATTAGAAGACAAGTTTACTGCCATTATAAATTTCCTGGATACAATGCATGAGTTGTTGAATGAAATATGTGTACTGAAATGCACCACAATGTCATACAGAACTGAAAATAAAAGGTTGTTTTTATATGAGACTAATAGAAACGGAGAGTCGTTCATTGTTGAATGGAATAAAAGTGGAGGTGATGCAAAAAGAACATGCCAAGGACCTTGCAAAAGTTCTTCAACTATTGTTAGGAGAAACTGAATATGATTCTATGGTAATTAATAAAGATGAATATTTGGGGGTTGAAGCTTTGAAATAGGGTAAAGTGAACAAGTCAATGGTTACTTGGGTTAGTGGAACATGTGCGAGTCTCTTCAAATCAGAAGCACAAATTGGCCATGTTAGAGCCCAGAGTGAAAGTGGGATGAAGTCTTCACAGGCAAAGAATCAAGCACTAAAGGAAGTTGGAGTTGTATTTTCCTGTTCATATGAGGTTTTTGAAATTTCAATCAAGGAAGCATTTAAAAAAATGGGTGAGCAAGGGAAGGTTACATCTATGAAGAAAATTGAGCATCCACACATCCTTGAAGATCTTAACAATACACTTAAGAGTGGAAAGGATATAGTTTCCAGCCTTGTTTCAGTTTTGCTTGCTATCGATCCTCGAATTGGTGGTACCATAGATGATTATGCTCGATACTTTAAAGAGGACGATGACAGGGGTCTTAATTCGGATCCTGGTGATGTAACATATATAATATACATGGATCGTCAAATAAGATAATCTTCCTTGGTCGCTATTGATAGCCATGTATGGTATGCGTCTGTACAAATATATGTCGATGTTGATAATACAGGTTTATGGACAGAAAATGCAGGCTTCCAAATAGAGTTAACTGATGGTTTAAGCGGTATGGAAACTAGTAGCAAAAAATGCTCTTGAAAAATTGCCTTCTCAAGATAAAATTAGTGTTGGATCAAAATAGAAACGAATAGAAGATAACATATTTTTTGATAGAGCTATAACTGAATATTTCTTAATTGAGATTGGTGAAGTTAAGTTGGAAAACAAAGCTGTCATGAAACATGCTATTAACGCTACAGAAGTGTTTACATCCATGGGGTATAAGCACATTGATGCTGGAAAGCTAGGTAAGACTTCAGATTTTTTGCAGGAAACAAAGGATATTAGTAATCATATCAAGATGGTGTCATATAATTTATTGACGATAACTTGCAATAATGTTAGAACTTTTGATCATGGGGAAGTTTTACAATAAAAAAGGTTGTACAACAATGGATGGAAGATGAGTTTCAAGGAATTGAGTATTTAGGAACATCAATGCGGCACAAGAAAATAACATCGACTCGACGAGATTTCATCAACTTGTCAGCTTCTAAAAATAAGTTAAAAGTATTATTGTGGTGGACGATCCGGTGTTGCTCAAGAATGGTTGCTTCAAAGGCTTTGGCTTATGGTTTTTATTTTTGATCCTTGAGGTCAAGGATTGTTTCGAAGCAGGGAGCATTGTAACGACAATAAATGAAGCGCTGTTGTTTTTGGATTATTTAGTTAAACTTATGAAACGTTTCCGTTTTGTAGCGTTAGTTTTATAGGGTCTGAAACCCTTCTGTTTAGTTTATCGATTATCTGAATGAAAACTCAAGTCTTTTCCCTTAAATTTCTTATCTCTTTTCTTTGATCTATTTCTCTTCTCACCTTCACTCTGTTAAAAATTTTTAAGTTCGATTTGGTTCATTACATAAAATTAAGATGCGTTGAATTTGAAATTTCTCGTTAGGTTTAACTTTTGATGCAGTTAGGCTGTATTTCTCCTTTTTTTCGTGTCTCAATTATATTTTTCTATTTAATCTCAGAAGTTTTAATTATGCCTCTAATCCTTGTACTCTTCAAACTTTGTGATTTAGTCCACTGCTTTTGTTTCCAGTTGATAACGCTGTAATTGATAGGATATTCTTAGTTTTAGTGCGCTATGCATTGGAATTTAATTAAGTCAAGACTAAATTTCAAACACTATGATTGTTAATATCTGATTTGAACTGCAGAGGGAGTCCGTGCCGGCCTCAAGGTTGCCGCCATTGTTAGCGTTGTGCCTACAGTACGTTAACCTTGCTCTTATGGGTTTTTCTTTTATACATTTGTCATCATGGTGCCTTCCTATTTTTCATTTTAGAAGCATTGTGTTCTCCTCCAAAACATAAAAGAAATAGTATTTTCCTTTATTGTTTTTCTCTGGTTGATGCTTTCGGTTTTCCTGCAATTTCTTACCATTTGAATGAAATTGTATGCTGAGATAACTGTTAAGAATTGCAAAATGTTTAGGACCATAGTGTTAATGCATGTTCATCGTTTTCCTTTAACTGAATTAGCAATCGAGCGGTCGTTTAAAAGCTTGAATGCTTTGAATTTGCATCAGTTATTTACTAAGTTACATGGACTCATTTTGTTTTTCAAGTATTCATATCCGATACACGTATCTCGTATTCGTATATATTCAAACATTGATATCGAGATATTAATATGATCCTCCAAATCACGCTTGAATCGGTTATTTACTCAAGTGGTCTTTACGCAAGGAGTGAACCAAAGCAAAGAAACTCAAGCACCAGCCATGGCCAAACTCAAGGAAAGAAACTCAGATAGCCAAACCCAAACTCAAGAAAAAGTGAGGTTTTTTTTTGTTGAAGATGGTGAAAATTTAATTTTTTAAAGTTTGAGAGTCAAATTTAAAATTAACTTTTTTATTAACATGCTACATCATCGTATTAACGGGATAAACGGAGACTAACGCTTGGGTGACCAAAATAGTAACGGTCCAAAATATAAGTGGCCAAAATAACTTTTTTTTAAATTAGGTGGCCAAAATAGAACAAGTCCTAAATAAGAGGGACCTACGGTTAAGTTTACTCTAAAAAATTTCATGGAAGGCTAATATTAATATTTACACGTCTCCCATCAAATTAAATTATGTGAAAATATTACATGCATTGATAGTGAAAAAATATTTACATGTGGGTTTATTTTAGTGTTTATGAGTTTTAGTTTAGGATCATGATTTATGAGTTTAATTTAGTGGTTAAAGTTGTTGAGTTTATGTTTTAGGGTTTAAGGTTTAAAATCTAGAGAATAAAGTTTTAGGTTAAAGATTTAAATTTAAATTTTTAAATTGAAATTAGATATGTAAGTAGAATTTTTTTTCACTACTAGTGCACGGAATAATAACCTATTATGTATTAAAATATATCTTGTATATATATAATAAGCATTTTCATTAATATTTAATGTACAAATTAATTTCAGTGTAACTTGTTATTTGATGATAGGTGCTTTATCAACAAAGTTTATATAAAGTTTATTTTATCTTAAATTAATATTCATGAGGGACAGAATGAGATTTTCTTATTTCAAAAAGATAATTTGTGTCTAATTTCTAAAAATATAAATGAATTGTATAGTAAAATCATATTTTAATCTCTAAAATGTTATAATTAAATTCTAACTCAATGATAAAAAGAAGTTTAAGCACACAATTAGAATTGGACAGAGAGTCACCCATCAATTGAGCAGCTCAAAAAAGGACAAAATCTCTAACTAAATGAGTGTTATTGATAAGATATATTATATATGGTCCTTACGTCACCGTCTACACATTTGAGCAATATATATCAAATTTCCCTTTCTCCCCTCTTCAGTTTTGTTTTCTTCTGCCAATCTAAAAGATAAATCATGTTAAATCTGCTAAATATTATCTCTTCAAATATACTACATATTTATTTGATTCAACTCAAACTCTCAATTTTTAAATTAGAAATAATCGTGTTAAAATACACTTTCAAATCACATACTTTAATATTATGATAAGAATGAAAAAAAAAGAGAGACAAGTTATTCCCGTGATTAATGATGATTCATGATTGAAAAGAAAAGGAAGGAAACAGAAGCATCCTAAACTTGTAACAGAAGCAAAACCTTAACCATGGTAAACACTTCCATTTCTGAGCTTAATTAAAGCATTTAATTTCCAGCTAGACCCCATGATGTTTCTAGTTGGGATTTACCTGATTTGAGACAGCATTGGTTGAAGTTAAACGGCGCAGCCTTGGCTACTCGCACGAATGCAATTATTACAAATTACAATGAATATGAAACAGGTAGCCAGCAAGCTACCTCCTTTGTTCTTTAGCTTATCCATACAATTATTCTGGGAAGCTAGGTGCTCCTCCTGGATTGGTCCTTCGGTAAAGGACACCAAACATCTAGCACCTAAAACTTTCAATCATATTCTCTTACCAATAATGATTCAATAAGATTTCACAAATTTTACTTCCAATTTATTGGAAACCAACTCCAACTTACAAAAGTAATTCTGTTTAACACCTATATTAAGCTATTTTACACCAAAAATACATTTTAATTAATTATCTTGAAAAATGCCCCCCCACAAATTATTATATAGAAAAATGACCCCAAATCTGTCACGTACGAAGAACTCGCGTTTCGGGGGTCGCGAGATACGAACTCACGCTACGCAGAAAGCGAGTTCCGCATACGTGGCAACACTTTTCAGAATAATGACCTTTACAGGAACTCGCGTTCTGTCAAACGCGAGTTCCCCGAGAATTTCAAGAGGCGGCTGAATTTATCGCGGGGAACTCGCTTTCTGCAGAAAGCGAGTTCTTTGCAAATCTGGGTGGAAGAACAAGCTTCGATAGGCATGTTCGAGCATTATTTTGGGCTCATTAATCGAATATTTTTGGTAAATCTGGGTGGAAGAACAAGCTTATTAATCGCGGGGAACATTCTTTCATTTGACACCAATTTAGCCCAGTTCGGTTCGTTCTAAATATAGTAAAATTTGCGTCGAAAACAATATCGTAGCTTGTTTTGTGAATGTATGAAAGTATAAGATGGCCTCATAGGCTCTTTCTGCAAGAACGACAAGCCGGGAAAAAGAATTTTTAAAATGAATACGACAAAATTTTAAAACGAATAAGACTTATTTAATATAAGGGCCCGAGCGATTAGGACACTTGTTCTTTGCGTGTCCAGGATTTTTACATATACTGCAATGTTTCTTTTTTCTAGTTTTTTCTCTATGTTCGACCAGATCCTCGGCATAGTAAATTCGTGTCGATTGCGGACGTCACTTTTCTCTTATTAGTGCTGGATCTGGGCATATGGTCGGTTCAGTATCAACGGCATAAGGATCTATTTCATTTCCGATGGGAGGAAACTCTTTTTCGTAAACCTTGAATACCATTTCGAGTAAGTATACCGGATCAAGCAGTCTCATGTAGTTAATCTGTTGGTTTGAACAAGAAGCAATGGCGTGTGAGCACGTGTATTTGAATGTTTGGAATACTCCGCAGTCGCAGGCTCTTTTCCTAAGATCTACCACGTACGCGTTGTGTTGTATGCCTTCCAACGGCCTGGAAAATTCTGAAACACGGAACAAATGTCCTTCTCGCGAGAAAAGAGGTGTAGTCATCTCATTTGAACATCGCACTTCAGTTTGCAATTTTTCGCGAAAGTCCGGGTGGACTTTGTGGCCACTTGCCATGTACTCAGTTGCTTGCCTTCCCAAGGTTGCAAATAGGGTAGCTAAACGATAGTAGGTCGCTTTGACAACGGAAGTGATAGGAAAATGTCGCACTCCCTTGAGTGCTGAGTTGACCACCTCAACCAAGTTCGTTGTCATGTGACCATATCGTTTACCCTCGTCATATGATCTAAGCCATTTTTCCCTCGAGATTTCGTCAAGGTAGTCCACACCATTTTTATTTTTGGCTCTCAGTTCTTGGAACAGGTCCTCTACCTCCTGTACGTAATGCGAGTTGCCTAGGGAATGACAGTTGAATAGTTAAGGGTGAACAACACATGCAAATATATCATAAATGAAAATGACCTAAAAGACGTACCCATTCGAAACACAAAAGCATGTTCATCATGGTTCTTGAACTGCTACAAGTAGTTCGCCGCAATGTGTCGCAAGCAGTAACAGTGGTAAATGTACAGAAGCTTCCAAGAATCGCCCAAACGTTCTATTGCCCACAAGATTGCTGCGCCTCTGTCGGAAATAAGACATATCCCATCGTCCCTTGCCCGCATTACAGAAGAAAGAACATGTTTCTGTAGGTTCTTAAGGAAGAACACCCAAGACTCGAGATCCTCATTTTGGACAATTGCGAATGCTACAAACACGATTTTCCGTTTGCCGTCTTATGCAACCGCCAGAAGTATGACCTGTGTATATTTCTCGTATGATGAGTAGGTAGTTTGATCTATATTTTTATGCTAATTATGCTCAATTGGTTGCTTTGTGGAGCTGAATTGTGGCTCATTACGTGATTTACTGTGCAGGACCTCGCTACTGCGAAACATTACGAAAAAGGCCGAAATCTGCAATTTTTCTAGATTCATGGCCGGATTAGTGGGCATGATTTGGGGCATGAATGCATTGATTTGGCGACACGTCAACAGATGACGTCAGCAGCACGAGAGGATGACGTCAGCAACAGTTATGATCGGATGATGACGTGGCGGCAGAAGTGAAAGCTTATCAGTATATTCCTGTAACACCCGAGTTTAGGGGTCGGGAGTTGAGTGTGTGAATCGGGTTCGAGTCGTTGGGCTCGTTTTAATTAAAATGGGCTTTGCTTTTAAATTAAAAAGGGCTTGATTTTCATTAAGGGCAAAAAGGTACTTTTAAAATAAAGGAAAAAGGTGAGAAGAAAATGGACTTTTATTTTAAAGTGCTCATCTTCTTCCTTGGTTCTTTTTTTTTTCACGACATTGAAACCCCCAAACCCCTAAACATTATTCCATCAAATTTCTTCACCATTTCAAGTGCTTTCAACGAGGTAAGATCATTTTTGACTTCTCCTCTTTGTTCTTAACATTTCCATGGTTCTAGTTTTACATAAACACCATTGTTGAAGTTTTCATGTTTTCAAAAGTTTAAGGAAAATGTTGAAGCTTTAGTAGGTTTTCATGTAGCTTTTGATTTGCAAAGTTTATATATGTTTTAAACTTTCCCTAAAGTATATTATATCTCAAAATTGTGGGGTTTTATCAAAAATCCCAAAAGGGGTTCTTGTGGGTATTTTAAAAGGGTGAAAATATGGGTTTTTGAGGTAGTTTGGTGTTGGAGAGTGGGGTTGATGTTATTGTGATGCTTGAGGGTTGTTTTGAAGGTGTTTAATGTTGATTTGGGTGTTGGGATTAGTGGTTTTCTGCCGGGTTATGTGTGAGCTCGAAAATGAGGATTTTTGGGTTGGTTCATGGTTTGAAATTGTAGAGAATTGGCTTTGTGGTTGTAGTTTGAATTGTGGAAGTGTTTGTGGATGATTTGGGTAGTAATGTGTTGTTTTTGATTGATTAGAATCAAGGGAAACCGTTGGAGAAGCTTCGGGCTCGATTCCGGGAAGTTTGGAGGCTTGAATTCGGCTTTCTCGGTTTGCTTAAGGGAGTTCGGTGAGTGCTTTGTTTAAAATAGTTTTAAATTGGTTCAAGTGTGTGGTCGTGGTGTTAGGTTGTGCTGGGTAGGCCAATCCAAGGTAGAGATTAAGTTGGTAGCTTAATCTCTTGTGTGCTTTATGAGTTTTGCTTAATGTGCATAATGTGGACTTGTGAAGTATGTGTTTGTTTATGCATGTTGATATACATATTGATGTTGTATAATGATGAGGATATGTTGTGTTGCATGATTTTGATATCGTGGTGTGACTTGTATAGTATGATTGGCACTAGTTAATTACCGGGTATAAATGATCGATCATTAGGATGAGTGTGCACACGGTTGAGTCAAATTCGCGCGTGGCCTTGGTGACGTGTAGTCATCAAAGAGGAGTACGGTGAGGTAATATTCCACCGAAAATTGTTGGCATGCGATGATGAGTGTAATCCCATCCATGAGTGAGAACGGTGATGAGTGTAATCCCACTGGAAGGTAAATGTTGTTGAGTACATTAGGGGTAAAAATTCCCAACGGAAGTTAACCACATATCCGAGTAAGCTAGTAGTTGCCAATATACTTGTTCATGTGTGGTGGTTGTGTTAAGATATTTGTATATCTTGTTTAGCATAACATGAGGTAAGATGCCATGTTCATGCACCCTTGTAATTGTGGCTATGTTGCTATGTTGATGTATATGTATGCCTTGAGAATGTTTCATGGATGTCATGCTTGAACCCTGCATTGTCGTAGTTTTGTTTTAGAGCTCCCTCACTAAGCTTCTAGCTTACGCTCTCGTTTTCGACAATGCAGATCATTAGTGTAAAGTTAGCAACGAGCAAGGAAAAAGGGCACCCAAGCGTGTGGTAGTTGCTCAAGTATGGTTTAGTAAATAATGTAGTAGTTTAACAATGGGGATGCTATGTGATATAGGAGCATGTGTAGACTTCTTTTTGTTAATGCTTTTGTGTTGGAGCTTGTAAACCATGTTTATATTGATGCCTAAGTGTTTGTATTGAGGGCTTTTAACCATGTTTTATGAATGTTATGCGTGTTTTTTGAAAGCATGTAAACCTTGCTTCTTAATGCTTATGTTTTGTAATGAAGGCATGTAAGCTTGTTTTGGCCATGCTTTGAATGGATGTATGTTTCCTTGAATGAATGACCCTTTTCATGCATGTTTATGTGCTTGACCATGTTTGTAGTAGGATGAAATGCCTCTAGATTGTGTGTACGTATGTTGTTTCATGATTCTTGATGAATTGGGGGATGTTTAGGAACACTTGGAGAAGCAGAAATCTGTCTTTAGGGTCACACAGAGTGCAGGTGTTTCGAAACGCGTTTAGTGGTTTCGCAACGTGTGTAGCTCCAGGGATACTCGTATCGGAACGGGGGTGGTGTCGTTTTGATACGATTTGATACTGTGAGTGCCCGTTTCGGTACGTGTTTCGATACGGTTTGCCTCTGTGAAGGCCCGTTTCGAGACCTGTTTCGGAACACTTTGTTACTGGAGACCCCCGTACCGGAACGAAGTGGACCGTATCGGTACAGCCTGGTCTGGCTTTTAAACTGGGGACCGTGTATCGAAACGGGCAAGCCTGTTTCAAAACACAAGCCTGAAAATTGGGCTTTTGCCATCTTTAAGGGTTCTCGGATATTGGGCTTTAGTCCCGTTTGTCGTAAGCTTTCTCGTGAGCCTCGTATGCATCGTTTATGATTTGTTTTGGCTTCAAATGCAAGCAATCAGACTAATGTGCTACTTGGTAAATTTATATTACCTTACGCCTCGTTTGTATCTTTTTCTTTATCTTTTCCGTTGTCGTTTCTCACATAGGACTAAATGATACGTTAGACAAGATAATCAATGAAAAAAATGTAGGGTTGCTTACCGAAGTGGGGCCTTAACGGGTTTCACTTCGGTTTTCCCCGTGTAACCTGCTCGGACCGGTTTGTCGTCTATCCTGGGACGAAGGGGTTACATTTGTTGGTATCAGAGCCTGAGGTTTTCGCAACCTCGAGTAGGTAAGTAAGGTAAGTTTGAGGTGTAGGTAGTATGGTGAATGTTTTGCCATGTATGCTTGTTGTTTGATTGTTCGCATGGTGTTTGGAAGAATGATTGTTGTGTTGAGGCGTAGTGTCGAGTTCCCATTGCTACTATTGCTTATTTAAAAAGATTTTGTAAAGGTATATACTTGAGCACGTTGGACCCTTGCATTTGCTAACTTAATCCTTGTGTGTTTGTTGTTTGTAGTTGTTATCTTGCTAGCTGTGAGATGAGACCTAGAGGCAGGCCTAGGATGGTTCATCCGGAACCACGGGCAGCAGCTCTGGGAGTTGAGCCGGTTGTTGAGGCGCAGGCTCCTCCACCACCTCCTTCTCCTCCTCGTCAAGAGGGAGGTGAGGCGAGAACTGAGAGCGTAGGACCTCAGATTGGCCAAGGTCCGACCGATATAGATTTGGCTCCGTTAGTTCAGGCGATAGCTGGGGCTTTTCAGGCAGCAGTGGCTGGGGGTCAGGTAGTGGCACAACCTCAGGGTGAGGGCACCAGCTTGCCACTTGAGAGGCTCCGTAGTTTGGGAGGTGATAAGACTGCCCGTATTTTGTCACAGATGGGTTGTACTAGAGTACACAGACTTGGGTGTGTTGTTTCTCTGCTTCAGGGTGATGCCTACACTTGGTGGGTCACCATTACTACGGGCATGCCAGATGTCGAGTTTACTTGGGAGTTCTTTGAGTCTGCTTTCCGCAAGAAGTATCTGGGTCCCCGTTATCTTGATGAGAAGAAGAGAGAGTTCATGGCTTTGCTTCAAGGTAACTTGACAGTGACCGAGTATGAGATACGGTTTGTCAGATTGAGTCATTATGCGTCTGAGCTAGTTCCTACTGAGAGGGAACGTTGTGACCGCTTCCGTTACGGGTTGAGTGAGGAGATAAAGAGGTACACTTTGGCTACGGACTACACAGACTTTGATGTCTTGGTCGCTAGGGCCAAGGACATAGAGCACAGTTTAGGTCTGACCAAACGTTCTGGTGATTCTAGTTCTGGGAAGAGGTTGGCGACTTTGATAGAGGCGATGTGATGTGACCACAACCAGCAAGAATTCCAATGAATTTCCTAGAGGTCCTATGACTCGTGCAAGAGCTAAAATGATTCAAGATGTTGTGGAAAGTTTGCTTTGCCAATGCTGGAAAATGAATGAAGAAATGACAACAACAATTAGATCTTGCAACGTTTTGAGTTTGTTGGAAAGTTGAAATAAGTTACATAAGAATTTGCATGAGTAGTTGCATAAGAATTTGCATGAGTAGTTGCATAATAGTTCATTCATTCCATGAGAATAAATATGCTTGTTGTTGCATTTATGCAAGCACTTCATTTATGTAAATACTTCACTTATGTATGTGTTTCATTTAAGCATGTAGGTTCATTAATTAAACTAGTTCATTCATTGAACTTGTTCAATTAATTCTTTAAGTTTGCATAACATTTTTATCATTTTTGATTAATATTTTATGTGTTTTTAGTGTCATTACACGTTGGGATTAAGATGGAAACAATTGAAGACTTTTCATCTTCTTCAAGGAGACATGCCTTCTTTATCACCATTTAAGGAGAGAGTCTTTTTGAATTCCATGGAGGATGAAGCATTTAGAAGACTTTATTATGCTTTTATTCAGCCAATAAAGTTGAGAAATAAAGAAAGGAAGTGGAAGAGACACATACACTTAGATGCAAACATGGGCAAATTCATTCAAAGTCATCTACATGCACTTTTAAGAGCCAAGCAAGTGGAATATCAAGGGATCCATCACTTGGACGTGTATAAGTCTTCATTCAAGCCTTATTATGTCCAAATTCATTCTAAATTACACAAATGGCCAGCCACACTTGATAGGATTGAAGACAAACCATTGAATGTCATAAATTGAAGCCTTAATGCATTATTTTGTCCATTCAAATTCTAGGCTGCCATGTACTATAAATAGGATGCTCATTTGCCTTTGTAAGGGACCTTTTTTTGATGAAAATATATGAGAGTGTTCTCTTCATTGTTCTTTAAGAACTTTATCGGCTTTCAAGCTAGTCTTGTGGCAAATTTCCCCCCTTTCATTCCATTCTATTTATAGCGTTGGTTCCTAGCTTTCTAGCTAGCGGGTCACGTTCCACCATTCCACCATCACTTCCATTTGATTATATTGTTGGTTCTTAGCTCAATTATAGCTAAAGGGTCACAATCCAACCTTCTTCCATCATTTCACAAAGGGTAAGAACGTGTAAGGTTTGGGTCAACATTCACTATCTTGTTGGTTCTTCCTTGTTCCACACCGATTCTATTCCATATATCCATATCAACTTCTATCCATTTTCCCCCTTACATTTATCTTTCAAACCATAATCACCAACCATTCCAGCACCTATTAAAACAACAACCTTCACCATCTTCATTCCATATACATCACTTCCACACTCAAGTTTCAAGTTTGTAACTTCATACTAGAATCACGATCGGGCAACATCACATACGAATTCGGTCATCACACAACCGGATACGTATCATTTGGCATCAGAGCTATTTTGATTCAGTAAGTTAAATGTTTCTCTCTCCCGGTTTGCATAAAAAAGAAAAAAAGAAGAAAAAAAAGAAAAAAAAGAAAAAAAAGAAAAAAAGGAAAAAGAAAAAAGAAAAAAAAAAGGAAGTTTGGTTGTTGTTGGTATTACTCAATTCAGAAAATTATTATTTCCTATTGCCTTGTTATTTTCTAATCATTCTACTTTTCTACCTATAGCCTTTTTTTTCTAAACCCTTTCTTTCAGCCAATTTCCACAAGCAAACTTGTTAAGCCTTGAGTAAGTTCTCTAAGGACTTTGATAGGAGAACAAGAGCGGTAAAAGGCAAGAGTGCACATCAAGGGTAAAAGTCATCCCGAGTGAAACACGAGTGTGAGTGTTTTCCTTGGAGTGTAACGGTGAGAATTTGTGCTAGTGAGGTTTATTAGTTAATCATGTCTCAAGATTCTGTGAGAAACACTATTGGTGCTAGTAATAATGTTAACGTAGATGCAACTAACTCCAATCTTCAAGATATTATCTGAGAGATGGACAGGTTGCTGCAACAAAGGTTGGGGCCGATACAAGAACGATTAGATCATTTGGAGGAAAGATCTCAACGAAGGCATAATTCAGATCACGAGGAAGAGTATGAGGTAGAGGTGGATGAAGAACTCATAGACGAGCGAGCCTCCCAGCAAAGTTTGAGGCATCGAGAACCTAGGTACCAAAGAGCTCGGGCAAGAGTTGATGATAATCTTAGCAACATCAAAATAACCATTCCTTCTTTCCAAGGAAGAACGGATCCTGAAGCTTATCTTGCATGGGAAAAAAAGTTGAGCACATCTTTGAGTGCCACAACTACTCTGAGCTTAAGAAGGTAAAACTTGCAGCCATTGAATTTACAGATTATGCACTAATATGGTGGGATCAGTTGACATCTAGCAGGAGACGCAATGGCGAACATCCAATTTCTACTTGGAATGAGATGAAGGCCGTTATGCGTAGGAGGTTCGTTCCAACTCACTATCATAGGGAGTTGTTCAACAAGCTTCAAAATCTCACCCAAGGCAACCGTATTGTTGAGGATTACTTCAAAGAGATGGAAGTAGCCATGATCCGAGCCAACATTGATGAGGATCGAGAAGCCACCATGGCCAGATTTCTATCCGGCCTTGATCCTAATATTGCAGCCACTGTTGAGTTGCAACATTATGTGGAGATCGAAGACATGGTTCATATGGCCATGAAGGTCGAGAGGCAACTCAAAAGGAAGGGCACAACTCGTGCCTATGGAGGCTCTTCTTCTAAATGGGGGCAGGGTACCTACAAACAGAAGGCATCTTTTACGCCTAATGAACGAAGCGTTCAAACAAAGAGTGCCAAACCCATTGCCGAAACTAGTAAGGGAAAGAGCACTGCTATGCCAGTTCGATCCCGTGATGTGCAATGCTTCAAATGCTTGGGGCGAGGTCACATTGCTAGCCAATGTCCAAATCGCAACACAATGCTCATTCGAGAAGATGGAGAGATCGAAACTGACCAAGAGGAGGAAGAAGATGATGTTCCTATCCAAGAAGAAGAAGAGATGGAACATGCTGTAGATGGTGAGGTTCTTGTTGTGAAAAGAAGCCTAAGCGTGCAAGCCATAGAAGGAGAAGATCAACGCGAGAACATCTTTCATACTCGCTGTCATGTAAACGAAAAGGTATGCTTTGTCATTATTGATGGAGGAAGTTGTACTAATGTTGCTAGTACTTTGATGGTAGAGAAGCTTAGATTGGCAACAACAAAGCATCATCATCCTTACAAGCTACAATGGCTCAATGATGGAGGAGAACTCAAAGTCACCAAGCAAGTTCTTGTGCCATTTTCCATTGGAAAATACAAAGACGAGGTGTTGTGTGATGTTGTACCAATGCACGCTAGCCATATTTTGTTGGGGAGACCGTGGCAATTCGACAAAAGGGCTATCCATGATGGTTATACCAACTGTTACACTTTCACCCATCAAACCAAAAAGATCACTTTAGCCCCTCTTTCACCAAAACAAGTCCATAAAGACCAAATCCACTTGAGGGAGAGTTTCAAAACAGCCAAAGAGAAAGAAAGAGAGTTTAAATCCAAAGAGAGTGACAAAAATGAGGGAAAACAAACCATCCTTTTTGCAAGAGAGAAAGAGATCAAAAAGTGTTTGCTTTCAGAGAAATGGGCACTTGTACTCATGTACAAGGAAAATCTTTTGAACACTAATGATCTTGATCCTGGTTTGCCATCTTTTATTGTCTCTTTATTGCAGGAATTTGAAGACTTGTTTCCGGAGGAGATTCCGAATGGGCTTCCACTTATTAGAGGAATAGAGCACCAAATTGATTTCATTCCCGAAGCCATCATTCCAAATCGACCAGCATATAGAAGCAATCCGGAAGAAACTAAGGAGTTGCAAAGACAAGTATCGAGTTAATGGAAAAAGGCTATGTGAGAGAGAGCCTTAGTCCATGTTCCATGCCAGTTTTACTTGTACCTAAGAAGGATGGAACTTGGCGTATGTGTGTGGACTGTCGAGCAGTGAACAAGATAATGGTAAAGTATCGTCATCCTATTCCTAGATTAGATGATATTCTTGATGAATTAAGTGGTTCTAACATCTTTTCTAAGATTGATCTTAAGAGTGGGTACCACCAAATAAGAATACGAGAAGGAGATGAGTGGAAGACATCATTCAAAACCAAGCAAGGTTTGTATGAGTGGTTGGTTATGCCATTTGGCTTAACTAATGCACCAAGTACATTCATGAGGTTAATGAATCATATACTTCGACCATTCTTGGGTAAGCTTTGTGTGGTGTATTTTGATGACATACTTGTGTATAGCCAAACTTTGAATGATCATGCTCAACATTTGAGGTTAGTATTGGATGTTTTGCGAAAAGAAAAGTTGTATGCTAACCTACAAAAATGTACATTTTGCACCAACAAAGTTGTGCTCTTAGGTTTTGTTGTTAGTTCAAAGGGTTTGGAGGTTGATCAAGAGAAGATTAAAGCAATTGAGGAATGGCCGAGACCTACTAACATTAGTCAAGTGAGGAGTTTTCATGGACTTGCTAGTTTCTATCGCCGGTTTGTTCCCAATTTCAGCACCATAGCCGCACCTTTGATCGGAGTTATCAAAAAGAACTCTAGCTTCTTTTGGGGAGACGAATAAGAGAAGTCTTTTTGTTTGATTAAACAACTTTTAACCAATGCACCCTTATTATCCTCACCTGATTTTGATAAAGTTTTTGAAATTGAATGTGATGCATCAGGTTTAAGAGTTGGAGCTGTATTATCTCAAGAAGGACGTCCTATTGCATATTTTAGTGAGAAATTGAGTGGAGCAACTCTAAATTATTCAACTTATGACAAGGAGATGTATGCTCTCATAAGAGCATTAGAAACGTGGCAACACTATCTATGGCCTAAGGAGTTTATCATCCACACGGATCATGAGGCGCTGAAACACTTGAAGGGACAACACAAGCTTAATAAGAGACATGCCAAGTGGGTTGAATTCCTAGAAACATTCCCATATGTTATCAAATATAAGAAGGGTAAGGAAAATGTTGTTGCTGATGCCTTATCAAGAAGGTATACTCTTCTTAACCTTTTGGATTCTAGATTGGTAGGTTTTGCCTTAATCAAAGAGCTTTATGAATCTGATTATGATTTTGGTGAAATTTACAAAGCTTGTGAAAAAGGAACATATGAGAACTTTTGTAGGGCTGATGGGTATCTTTTCAAGGAAGGAAAGCTTTGTATCCCTCAAGGATCTATTAGAGAATCGCTTATCAAAGAGGCCCATTGTGGAGGACTAATGGGACACTTTGGAGTGGCCAAAACGCACTCTATATTGCAAGAACATTTGCATTGGCCAAAGATGAAACGAGACGTGGAGAAGTGGTGTGAGCATTGCATCCCATGTAAGAAGGCAAAGTCCAAAGTCATGCCCCATGGACTTTACACACCATTACCAATTCCAAATGCACCATGGGAGGATATTTCCATGGATTTTGTGCTAGGACTTCCACACACAAGGAATAACAAAGATTCCATTTTTGTGGTAGTAGATAGATTCTAAAAAATGGCTCATTTCATTCTATGCAACAAGACTAATGATGCTTCCCATATTGCTAATCTATTTTTTAGGGAAGTTGTGAGATTACATGGAGTTCCAAGAACTATTGTGTCTGATCGAGATGTGAAGTTCTTGAGTCACTTTTGGAGGACGCTATGGAGTAAGATTGGAACAAAGCTATTGTTTTCTACAACTTGTCATCCACAAACGGATGGCCAAACTGAAGTTGTCAATCGTGTATTGTCCATGCTTCTTAGGACAATTATACGCAAGAATCTAAGAACTTGGGAAGAGGACTTGCCACATGTCGAGTTTGCATACAATCGCTCCATGCATACCGCCACTAAATGTTCTCCATTCGAAGTGGCATATGGTTTCAATCTTTGACCTCAATTGATTTGCTTCCTTTGCCTATTGATCAATTCAAAAATAAGGATGGGCAAAATAGAGCTGAATTTGTGAAGAAGCTTCACCAACAAGTGCGGGAGAACATTGAGAGGAGAACAAAGCAATATGAGCAGCAAGCTAACAAATGGAGGAAACAAATAACTTTTGAACCCGGAGATTGGGTTTGGTTACACTTGAGGAAAGAGAGGTTTCCAGCCCAACGCAAATCGAAACTTATGCCTCGAGGAGATGGTCCTTTCCAAGTGGTCAAGAGGATTAATGATAATGCTTATCAAATAGACCTTCCCGGTGAGTATAATGTGAGTGCTACTTTCAATGTTGCTGATCTATCTCCATATGATGCAGGTGACGATTTGGGGGCAAATCGCTTTCAAGAGGGAGGGACTGATGTGACCACAACCAGCAAGAATTCCAATGAATTTCCTAGAGGTCCTATGACTCGTGCAAGAGCTAAAATGATTCAAGATGCTGTGGAAAGTTTGCTTTGCCAATGCTGGAAAATGAATGAAGAAATGACAACAACAATTAGATCTTGCAACGTTTTGAGTTTGTTGGAAAGTTGAAATAAGTTACATAAGAATTTGCATGAGTAGTTGCATAAGAATTTGAATGAGTAGTTGCATAATAGTTCATTCATTCCATGAGAATAAATATGCTTGTTGTTGCATTTATGCAAGCACTTCATTTATGTAAATACTTCACTTATGTATGTGTTTCATTTAAGCATGTAGGTTCATTAATTAAACTAGTTCATTCATTGAACTTGTTCAATTAATTCTTTAAGTTTGCATAACATTTTTATCATATTTTGATTAATATTTTATGTGTTTTTAGTGTCATTACACGTTGGGATTAAGATGGAAACAATTGAAGACTTTTCATCTTCTTCAATGAGACATGCAATCTTTATCACCATTTAAGGAGAGAGTCTTTTTGAATTACATGGAGGATGAAGCATTTAGAAGACTTTATTATGCTTTTATTCAGCCAATAAAGTTGAGAAATAAAGAAAGGAAGTGGAGGAGACACATACACTTAGATGCAAACATGGGCAGATTCATTCCAAGTCATCTACATGCACTTTTAAGAGCCAAGCAAGTGGAATATCAAGGGATCCATCACTTGGACGTGTATAAGTCTTCATTCAAGCCTTATTATGTCCAAATTCATTCTAAATTACACAAATGGTCAGCCACACTTGATAGGATTGAAGACAAACCATTGAATGTCATAAATTGGAGCCTTAATGCATTGTTTTGTCCATTCAAATTCTAGGATGCCATGTACTATAAATAGGATGCTCATTTGCCTTTGTAAGGGACCTTTTTTTGATGAAAATATATGAGAGTGTTCTCTTCATTGTTCTTTAAGAACTTTATCGGCTTTCAAGCTAGTCTTGTGGCAAATTTTCCCCTTTTCATTCCATTCTATTTATAGCGTTGGTTCCTAGCTTTCTAGCTAGCGGGTCACGTTCCACCATTCCACCAGCACTTCCATTTGATTATATTGTTGGTTCTTAGCTCAATTATAGCCAAAGGGTCACAATCCAACCTTCTTCCACCATTTCACAAAGGGTAAGAACGTGTAAGGTTTGGGTAAACATTCACTATCTTGTTGGTTCTTCCTTGTTCCACACCGATTCTATTCCATATATCCATATCAACTTCTATCCATTTTTTCCCCTTACATTTATCTTTTAAACCATAATCACCAACCATTCCAGCACCTATTAAAACAACAACCTTCACCATCTTCATTCCATATACATTACTTCCACACTCAAGTTTCAAGTTTGCAACTTCATACTAGAATCGCGATCGGGCAACATCACATACGAATTCGGTCATCACACAACCGGATACGTATCACGATGCCAAGAGGCATCAGGACAATAGGCATCATTTCAATCATAGACGTGGTGGTGGTAACCACGATAGAGGCTATTAGGGATAGAGAGCCGGTGGGCGTTTGCCCGAGTGTGCTTGTTGCGGGAGGAATCACACCGGTGAGTGTTGGGGAAATTTTCATTCGTGTTGGAACTGTGGAGCTAGAGATCACCTTAGGCGTGATTGTCCACATCAGGCTGGGTATGCACCAGTTCAGGTTTAGATTCAGACTCCTGCTAGAGCTATTGATTTTCCGAGAGGCCGTGGGCGCGGTCGAGGTAACTTCCAGCCGAGAAATGATGGCCAGAGGAACATAGAACATGTGGTTGCGATACAGCCAGAGGGCAGAGGTCAGGCTAGAGTTTATGCTCAGCGAGAGGGACAGAACGACACGGATGTGATTGCAGGTAATTTCTCGATACTGTCTCTGAGTTTTCTTTCTTTGATTGGCTCTGGGTCTACGCATTCTTATATTTTGATTGAGCATGCAAAGATGTTGAATTTACCTTGTGAGGTACTAGAGGTAGGTGTTAGTGTTACTAGTTCCTTCGGGGATACAGTAGTGGTTAGGAAGATGTACAGAAGGTGTCCGTTAATGGTTCAGGGGCATGTATTTCCAGTGAACATGATGTAGTTACCGTTTTATGGCTTTGATGTGATTTTGGGTATGGACTGGCTTATAGAACATAGATCTAGGATAGATTTCGAAACTAAGAGACTCTTCTTGAATCTTGCGGATGACTATGAGATTGTGGTAGTAGGTGAGAATGTGAAATTCTTGTCGAATGTTGTTTCTGCCTTAGAGGCTCAGAGATTAGTTGAGTTGGGTTGTGAGGCGTACTTAGCCTACATAATGAATCCGAACATGAATGAAGTTAGACCGCAAGATTCCAGAACAGTGTGTGATTTTCCGAGTGTGTTTCCGGAAGAATTACCGGGTTTACCACCTGATAGAGAGGTAGAGTTTGCTATAGAGACATATTCAGATTCTGCTCATGTTTCGATTGCTCCATACCGTATGGCACCGAAAGAATTGAAAGAGTTAAAGACTCAGTTACAAGAGTTGTCAGATAGAGGTTTTATCCGTCCGAGTTCTTCGCCTTGGGGCGCTCCAGTTTTATTTGTGAAGAAGAAAGACAGTCGTGTGAGAATGTGCATTGATTATAGACAGTTGAATCAGTTGACAGTGAAGACAAGTATCCCTTGCCACGTATAGATGATTTGTTTGATCAGTTGAGAGGGGCGTCAGTCTTTTCGAAGATTGACTTGAGATCCGGTTACTACTAGTTGAAGGTAAAAGAGGTTGATGTACCGAAGACAGCTTTTAGGACTAGATATGGTCACTATAAGTTCTTAGTTATGCCGTTTGGGTTGACGAATGCACCGGCTGCTTTCATGGACATGATGAACAGAATCTTCCATTAATACCTAGATCAGTTTGGGGTTGTTTTCATAGATGATATTTTGGTGTATTCGCGTACCGAGGAAGATCATGACCAGCACTTGAGGTTAGTTTTGCAGACTTTGCTAGACAACCAGTTGTACGTTAAATTGAGTAAGTGTGAGTTCTGGATCTGAGAAGTAGTCTTCCTAGGACATGTAGTGTCAGCCGAGGGGATTAGAGTTGATCTGAAGAAGATAGAAGCCATTGTTGAGTGGAAGCAACCGAAGTCTGTGATAGAAATTCGTAGTTTCCTAGGCTTAACGGGTTACTATAGGAGGTTTGTGGATGGATTCTCGAAGATAGCCGCTTCTTTGGTAAAGTTGCTTCAGAAGAATGTTTAGTTTGAGTGGTCAGATGCAAGACAAAAGCCTTTGAGAAATTGAAAGAAGCTTTGACCAATGCACCAATTTTGATTCAACCAGAGTCGGGGAAAGATTATCTGATCTACAGTGATGCTTCATATGTAGGTTTAGGTTGTGTGCTCATGTAAGACAGAAGAGTGATGGCTTATGCCTCGAGACAGTTGAAGACTCACGAGCGTAATTATCCGACACACAACATAGAGCTAGATGCAGTTGTGTTTGCCTTGAAGATTTGGAGACATTACTTGTACGGTGAGAAATGCACAGTGTATACGGATCACAAGAGTCTGAAGTATATAATGACACAACGAGAGTTGAACCTTAGACAACGTAGGTGGCTAGAGTTGCTCAAGGACTATGATCTCACGATTGAGTACCATCCGGGTAAAGCCAATGTAGTGACAAATGCTTTGAGTAGGAAGGTAGATGTTGAGTTGAGAGCCATGTTTGCTAGTTTGAGTTTGTCCTATGATGGTGGTTTAGTGGCCAAGCTTCAAGTTAGACCTACCTTAGGCCAGTTGATTAGAGAGAAACAGCTCTTAGATAGATCTTTGGCACCTCACGTGCAAGATATATCCGGGGGTAGACCATCGGACTACAGTTTCAGTGTTGATGGGGTCTTGTGTTTCGGAGATAGAATAGTTGTGCCGAATGACCGTGATTTGAGACGTATGATCTTGACCGAAGCACATAGTAGCCCGTCTGCTATGTATTCAGGTAGTACAAAGATGTATCGTGATTTGAAGAATGAATAATATTGGGTTGGTTTGAAGAAAGACGTAGCCGACTTCGTGTGTAAGTGTATGGTGTGTTAGAGAATGAAGGCAGAACATCAGGTTCCATCAGGTTTGTTGCAACCATTGAGAATTCCGGAATGGAAGTGGGAAAATATCACCATGGATTTCGTTTCGGGTTTGCCTTTGACTCCTTCGAAGAAGAACTCAGTTTGGGTTATAGTTGATCGTTTCACGAAGTGTGCTCACTTTATAGCTGTTAATACGACTTACTCCTTAGAATGATTGGCCGATTTGTACATCGGAGAGATTGTGAGACTGCATGGTGTGCCAAAGTCGATTGTGTCTGACAGAGATCCGAGATTTACAGCCAGATTTTGAGAGTGTTTGCATACAACTTTGGGTACCCTATTGAATTTCAGCACGTCGTATCATCCTCAGTCAGATGGTCAGTCAGAGAGGGTTATACATATTTTAGAGGACATGTTGCGTTGTTGCATTATTGATTTTTAGTGTATTTGGGAGAAACACTTGCCTTTAGTCGAGTTCACATATAATAACAGTTATCAGTCGATCATTCAGATGGCTCCGTATGAGGCATTGTATGGTAGAAAATGTAGAACTTCGGTCTGTTGGGCCGAAGCAAGTCAGAAGTTGTTACCGATGCTGAATTTGCTTAAGGGGACTATCGATAAAGTGAAGTTGATCTGTGATCGTTTGAAGGCAGCTTCGGATAGGCAGAAGTCCTATGCCGATTTGAAGAGGAAAGAAGTTGAGTATGCCGTGGGAGATAGAGTGTTCTTGAAAGTCTATCCGTGGAAGAAAGTCATGAGGTTTGGCAGAATAGGGAAATTGAGTCCAAGGTACATTAGGCCATATGAGATTGTGAAACGAATCGGTTCGGTTGCTTATCAGTTACGTTTTCTATTTGAGTTAGAAAAGATTCACAATGTGTTCCATGTTTCGATGCTTCGTAAGTATAGATCAGATCCGTCGCATGTGATGCATGTGGAAGAGATTGAGTTGAATCCAGATTTGATGTATGATGAGGAACCAGTTGAGATCTTAGCCTCAGACAGCAAAGTGTTGCATGGTAGATCGATTGAGTTGGTTAAAGTGAGGTGGCAACGTCGAGGTGTGGACGAGGCCACTTGGGAGAGAAGAGAGGATATGGAAAGGCAGTTTCCGTATCTCTTTCAGTCAGGTAATTTCGAGGACGAAATTCCTTAAGTGGGGGAGAGTTGTAACACTCGGCTTTAGGGGTCGGGAGTTGAGTGTGTGAATCGGGTTCGAGTCGTTGGGCTCGTTTGAATTAAAACAGGCTTTTCTTTTAAATTAAAAAGGGCTTGATTTTCATTAAGGACAAAAAGGTACTTTTAAAATAAAGGAAAAAGATGAGAAGAAAAGGGACTTTTATTTTAAAGTGCTCATCTTCTGCCTTGGTTCTTTTTTTTCACGACATTGAAACCCCCCAAACCCCTAAACATTGTTCCATCAAATTTCTTCACCATTTCAAGTGCTTTCAACAAGGTAAGATCATTTTTGACTTCTCCTCTTTGTTCTGAACATTTCCATGGTTCTAGTTTTACATAAACACCATTGTTGAAGTTTTCATGTTTTCAAAAGTTTAAGGAAAAGGTTGAAGCTTTAGTGGGTTTTCATGTAGCTTTTGATTTGCAAAGTTTATATATGTTTTAAACTTGCCCTAAAGTATATTATATCTCAAAATGGCAGGGTTTTATCAAAAATCCCGAAATGGGTTCTTGTGGGTATTTTAAAAGGGTGAAAATATGGGTTTTTGAGGTAGTTTGGTGTTGGAGAGTGGGGCTGATGTTATAGTGATGCTTGAGGTTTGTTTTGAAGGTGTTTAATGTTGATTTGTGTGTTGGGATTAGTGGTTTTCTGCTGGGTTGTGTGTGAGCTCGAAAATGAGGATTTTTGGGTTGGTTCATGGTTTGAAATTGTAGAGAATTGGCTTTGTGGTTGTAGTTTGAATTGTGGCAGTGTTTTGTGGATGATTTGGGTAGTAATGTGTTGTTTTTGATTGATTAGAATCAAGGGAAACCGTTGGAGAAGCTTCAGGCTCGATTCCGGGAAGTTTGAAGGCTTGAATTCGGCTTTCTCGGTTTGCTTAAGGGAGTTCGGTGAGTGGTTTGTTTAAAATAGTTTTAAATTGGTTCGAGTGTGTGGTCGTGGTGTTGGGTTGTGCTTGGTAGGCCAATCCAAGGTAGAGATTAAGTTGGTAGCTTAATCTCTTGTGTGCTTTATGAGTTTTGCTTAATGTGCATAATGTGGACTTGTGATGTATGTGTTTGTTTATGCATGTTGATATACATATTGATGTTGTATAATGATAAGGATATGTTGTGTTGCATGATTTTGATATCATGGTGTGACTTGTATAGTATGATTGACACTAGTTAATTACCGGGTATAAATGATCGATCATTAGGATGAGTGTGCACACGGTTGAGTCAAATTTGCGCGTGGCCTTGGTGACGTGTAGTAATCAAAGAGGAGTACGGTGAGGTAAGATTCCATCGGAAATTGTTGGCATGTGATGATGAGTGTAATCCCATCCATGAGTGAGAACGGTGGTGAGTGTAATCCCACTGGAAGGTAAATGTTGTTGAGTAAGTTGGGGGTGAAAAATCCCAACAAAAGTTATCTAGTAAGCTAATATTTGCCAATATACTTGTTCATGTGTGGTGGTTGTGTTAAGTTATTTGTATATCTTGTTTAGCATAACATGAGGTAAGATGCCATGTTCATGCACCCTTGTAATTGTGGCTATGTTGTTATGTTGATGTATATGTATGCCTTGAGAATGTTTCATGGATGTCATGCTTGAACCCTGCATTGTCGTTGTTTTGTTTTAGAGCTCCCTCACTAAGCTTCTAGCTTACACTCTCGTTTTCGACAATGTAGATCATTAGTGTAGAGTTAGCAAGGAGCAAGGAAAAAGGGCACCCAAGCGTGTGATAGTTGCTCAAGTGTGGTTTAGTAAATAATGTAGTAGTTTAGCAATGGGGATGCTATGTGATATATGAGCATGTGTAGACTCCTTTTTGTTAATGCTTTTGTGTTGGAGCTTGTAAACCATGTTTATGTTGATGCCTAAGTGTTTGTATTGAGGGCTTTTAACCATGTTTTATGAATGTTATGTGTTGTTTTGAAAGCATGTAAACCTTGCTTCTTAATGCTTATGTTTTGTAATGAAGGCATGTAAGCTTGTTTTTGCCATGCTTTGAATGGATGTATGTTTCCTTGAATGAATGACCCTTTTCATGTATGTTTATGTGCTTGACCATGTTTGTAGTAGGATGAAATGCCTCTAGATTGTGTGTACATATGTTGTTTCATGATTCTTGATGAATTGGGGGATGTTTGGGAACACTTGGAGATGCATAAATTTGTCTTTAGTGTCACACAGAGTGCAGGTGTTTCGAAACGTGTGTAGTGGTTTCGGAACGAGTGTAGCTCCAGAGATACTTGTATCGGAACAGGGGTGGTGTCGTTTTGATACGATTTGATACTGTGAGTGCCCGTTTCGGTACGCATTTCGATACGGTTTGCCTCTGTGAAGGCCCGTTTCGAAACCTGTTTCGGAACACTTTGTTACTAGAGACCCCTGTATCGGAATGGAGTGGACCGTATCGGTACGGCCGGGTCTGGCTTTTAATCTGGGGCCCGTGTATCGAAACGGGCAAGCCTGTTTCGAAACACAGGCCTGTAAATTGGGCTTTTGGCATCTTTAAGGGTTCTCGGATGTTGGGCTTTAGTCACGTTTGTCGTAAGCTTTCTCGTGAGCCTCGTATGCATCGTTTATGATTTGTTTTGGCTTCGAATGCAAGCAATCGGACTAATGTGCTACTTGGTAAATTTATATTACCTTACGCCTCATTTGTATCTTTTTCTTTATCTTTTCCACTGTCGTTTCTCACATAGGACTAAATGATACGTTAGACAAGAGAATCAATGAAAAAATGTAGGGTTGTTAACCGAAGTGGGGCCTTAACGGGTTTTGCTTCGGTTTTCCCCGTGTAACCTGCTCGGACCGGTCTGTCGTCTAGCCCGGGACGAGGGGGTTACAATTCCGATAGCTTATCAGATTCGGGATGATAGCTTATCGACCAGGATTTGGATAAAGACTTGGGATTTATCTCTTTTATTTAATTTAAATATTTTTTTACGAATTATCTCTTAGGATTTATCTTTTGTAATTTGAATTTATTTATCTCTTATCAGTTAGGTAATTCCTAGGGTTTTAGACTAGTATAAATACCCCATTGGGGTAAGACTCAAAGCATCTCATATGTCATCATTTGTTCTTCACTTGTTTTTTTTTACTTTGGTTTCTATAAAATTTCTTCTATCTTTTAGCTTTCTATTTTCTTTACTTAATTCTCTTTTGAAAATGATGCTAAGCATGGTTAATTCAATAATCATGCAAAGCTAAATCTTTTTTAAGCCAAATGCTTAAGCAATGACGCGTTCACAAGGAGAGGTTTGAAACAACACTTCAAATATTTCGGAAGTCTTTTCTCAATTTCTCTAAACTTCGTTCTTAAAATCAAAATGATTTTTCAACCCAAAGATTGACCTTGGTCAAGAAATTGTTTTGATCTATCTAGTGGGAGAAAGGATCGGTTATGGAAACAAGTCCGACTTCCAGGGATCACACTTAGTAAATTGTTTACTAAGGGAAATTGAGATCGAACTATTTTTATAGAAATAACATTTCGAGTCGGTTATGAGCTTAAAAGATTTTGTTTTCTCAACATTGAGTTGGTTTAAACAAATGCTTAAAACTAAAACTAAAAATTGAGTTTTGGAAATTCAATTTACAAACAAAAACTCAAGGATAGATCCTTGTAGTAATTTCACCGACATGATTTCCGAAGTTAAAAATCTTTACCAAGGAACCGAGTAGCACAAGTCAACGCGAAAACCCGAGGCTGAAATTCTTTATATTTACTTTCAAACCTTTTAAAATCTTTCTTTTAATCTCTTAAACAATTACATTTCATTGCAAACAAACCCCCACCTAAATCACATCAGCATAGCTCCATCAACAACTCTTGGTTCAGAAACTACAAAAGCGCGACAAGAAAAGTTCTAAGTCCCTGTGGGTTTGACTCCTACTTCACTATCTTCATTTAATTTATTTATTTATTTTATTATTTAGAAGAAGGAAATTATATTATTCTTCACACGTAAACGACGCATGTCACCCTACAACCATGTACCGTCGATTTGAACCATCGGTTTGCAGTGCTTGAATGCATTAATGCACTGGGGGAATGTCCAAAATAGCCTGTGGAATTGACAAGCACCTCGAACGACACGATCATTTTCGTATGCCGGAACCGTATGACAACCGTTCCGGGTATGTGTTTCTGCTTCAGGTTTAGCCACGAGCGCAACTCATTGTAGGATTCCTCTCATTGGCCAAACAGTTTTTCTATGGTCCGGTTCTTTGCATACCATGCTTTAAGGTATTCAGGATAGTAGATGTGGACCTGTAGAGCTGTAGCCTGACAGACGTGAACCATGACCCGGGGATTTGCTTTTACCAGTGGCATGAAGGTTTTGCAGAGGATGTTCACATCGAGGTTCTTGTGATCCTAACTTACGCTAGTAACAGTGCATGTATGGGGCCCTTCTAGTTTTGTGATTCTCCACAGGCCGCCCGCCTTCTTCAATTGAGATACACGAATTTTCCACTTACATCCTTGATTCTTCTTGTGGGCGCACACCGCCTTGTAGAAACTCGCATGTTGTCACACCCCTAATAAAGTATTTAAAGTTGATAAGGAAGCAAAAATGAGAGGGAAAAGAAAAAGAAAGGAATTGTGGTTTGGGGGAGTCGAACCCGTGACAAATGGATGGGTTGCTTAAGTCTTAACCATTTGAGCTAAGGCCATTTCTGGTATGAACCTACACCTACTTATTATTAAGTGTTTCATGTAAAGTTAAAATAATAATAATAATAATAAGATAACAAAATATCCTACCTACAATTTATGGATCATTTAATCCGATCCACCCACCCAAAAAAAAAACATTCGGGAAGACTCTTTAGCTTCCTTAGCCTTTCATCTCCCCTAAATCCAAGCCCCCGACCACCGCGCCAATCTCGCCCACGGCACCGCCGTGAGCGTCACCGCCGGCGTCAAATGGAGTGTCGTTCGCAACTGGGTTAATCTCTGGCCGCCACTCGCGTCGCATCGTTGCCGTCCGACGGGGAGAATGATTTGAAGGTTCGTCGGAAACAAAAACCATCATTTCGGTTTTCTAAGTTTTCCGGCTTCGGTTGCCGTCTGTTCGTGAAACGGACACCAGATCTGAGCTCCTGGCGCGACGACGAGCAAAGCCCACCCAAACAATTACCGATTCGTCACCGTTTAAGGGCTCGTCGGAGATTCGTCGATATTAAGGGTTTGATCCCGATTTTGGTAAGTTTCAGTAATATTTCCAATGAAAATTTAAGGTATTCAAGTTTAAGGATGAATTGTGGATTGTTTTAGGTGATTTTCGGTCCGATTCCGACAAGTAAGGGCTGCGCGTGGGCTTCACACGCCGTCCGGGGCGATTTCCGGCAGCCCTAGACGGTGGCCATTGAACTGGCCGGCCCACCCGTTGGTCGGTCAACCTGAACCAGTCCAACCTAAACCGGCCCAGCCCAACAGTAAACCAAGACCCGTTGACCGACCCGACCCGTACCCGACCCGACCCGACCCGTTGACCGACCCGACCCGTTGACCCGACCTGACCTGTTGACCTGACCCAACCCGTTGACCTGACCCAACCCGTTGACCGAGTCAACCCAGTGAGTTAACTCGTCCGAGTCAACCTAGTGAGTCAACCCAGTCAACCAGTGACGTCAGCATGACGTCAGCGTTGACTTTGACTGCTGACGTTAGCGTTGACTTTGACCAAAAAGTCAACTTTTTCCGAAAAGTCCTATTTGATGTTTTTCGACGTTCTGAGTCCGATTTTGAAGCCCGTTTCGTGAAATTCTAACCCGAAAGCCTCAGAATTGAACCTTGAACTGGAGTCTACTTATGTATTTTAATAATCAATTATGAGCAATGTGAATAAGGACTGAAATTGGAATTTGTGCGATTGAAGGTATTCGAAGTTTCATGTATTTGGGATTTTGAGGACGTCACATTCGGGTTCGAGAGTGATCGAACGGAGTATCATGGTTGACCGATAAAGCAAGGATTAAAGGTAATACATTACTACCTCTAGTATGCTTTATGAACATGTTGGTATATGTTAATGCATGCTTAAAATGATGATGATTACAGTTAAATCTGCTCAAGTCAATCAAATATGGAAATGAGTATGATAATCTAGATAAAATTATAATGCTCGAATGCAAAGATTAATAAATCAGAAGTATCTGAAGTTCATTAAGTAATTAATGAGGTAGCTAATCTCCAATTTCGATCATTAGTGTCAAATGTTTAAGTGTGAAACATATCTGGATATGAAATTACGAAAATGCCCTAAAAGTATGAGAATGACTAAAATACCCTTGGAATTGGAAGCGATCTAGAAATCTATACTGGATATGGTAAAACGACCAGATTCATCTGAAAACCTCGATCTACTTGAAAAGTTATGGTAACAAGATTTAAACCTTCGAGATTGTAAGGTGTTAGGTTTCCTTGAATTTAGAATGAATCTCCGATTATAGATTTACGGGAAACTATTCCTACCTCTGAATAAATCAAGTGGCTCAAAATATTGAATTGATCGTAATGACTAAAAGTTTTGGAAATATTGTTATGGTCAAATTAATCGGAAGGATCGTAGTGACCAAGAAGGCTGAAGTATCTTCGGACACCCATGTCTGCAAATTAATTGGAAGGATGGACAAACCTTTGAGTCTGAAATGAATGAAGCGGTTGGAGGGTACCGAAATTTTTTGAATAGCTAAAACACCCACGAGTACTTAAATGATTAAAATACTATAAATGGTTCAATTGATAGAAAAGATGGATATCCCGGGCTTCAGAATGACTAAAATACCCCCTTGACTGGAATAAGTAGATTGACTTTGAAAAAATTCTAAAAATGCCAATTAAGCCGAAAATGACTAAAATGCCCCTTAGGGTTGGAGCATGACTCATGTACGTCAATCACACCTGATATTAAAATAAGGATGAGAGTTTTTCGCACAGAGTATTAGTTCGACTACTTCGTGGCAAGTCTTGTGGTGAAACATGAAGGCAACCTTTCAGAAATACGATCCAAACAGTATTTGGAAATGATACTCGTGAAGTGCTTACATCAGAAGGTTTGGTTAATACTGTAAGGTTGGGACATGTTAGTTCCATTGGTTTTTGAAGCTCGATAAACTCCTAGAAATCTTAAATATTATAAATCGTCATCTATTCACTATTGGGCTAAATTACAAAATCACCCTTGATAGTTAAAAGACCAAAATGCCCTCATTGGCCAAAGTAATCAAAATAGCCCAAAATGTACATGATATCGTGAAAGATCTTGACGTAGAAATCTCTGAATGCCTGGTTGGAAACTTGATGAGCAAATAGAATTTATGAGCCACTGTTTACGCCGTGTTGGTATAAATTACCAAAAATGCCTGTGTATGATAAAATGACCATAATGCCCCTGTTAGGCTTAAATGGCTAAATCACTCATGATATGCCTAAACTCTCAAAGATCTTGATGTATCATCCCCCGAATATCTAGTTTGAACCGTTAGTGCAAACCCCTCTTTTATTAGGGGCCTCATTTCAGAAACCTGTTCAAATGGTTAAAAGTTTAATATGTTCTCTTCCGTAAATGACAAGTATCTCCAAGGAAATAAACTATTCCAACTAGTGTGTTCCATGTGTGCTACACGACTGTTTTTGCATACTGATTTACATGTTATAATACCGATCACGTGCACATGATTGACATACTTGAACTCACATGAACATGGCATGTTTTATAAATTAAACATGGCCGTATTGTATTTTTGATATATGCCTATGCATCCGATATGACAAACATGCTATATGGATAATGTGTTACTAAAAATACAGTTATTGATTAATGAACTATTGATGATCTGATTAACTGTGGTACTTGGGACATGATATGAAGTTACCGTCGGCTCAGCCCTGATCCAGCTGGTAAGTCCGCCCTTTTTCGGATCCTAGGCTTCAGCCAGGTCCGCCCGTTTTCGGATCCTAGGCTTCGGCCAGATCCGCCCTTTTCGGTTCCCATGCTTCGGCAAGGGCCGCCCGTATTCTAAGGTATATCCTTAGGATGGTACCCACGCCCAATGGGCTCGGGTTAAAGACTGTACATGATACCGCACTAAGGAAACTATATACTGGAGTATGGTTGGAGGGTAAACAAAGAATTAAAATGAACTTTACTACTACTTGAAACAAATGTATTTGAAATAAAAAAGGGTTTGCTGCATTGTTGCATTTCATGTATTAACATTGCACAATTGGAACACACTAGAAACTAAACTCTCTAATTTCACCTACGTATATTATCAGCCTATAACCCCGTCTAATTCTCGATGATTGAATAAAGAACAAGTACCCTTATTCTCAAGTATAACGTTACCCTGAAATAGCAAAAAGGAAATAAAGATTGTTACTACGTGGAACATCATGAAAATGTTATGCTTACCATATATCTGCATGAGCTTATAACATCTTTCGATAGTTCTGTATTACTGAGCTTTTCCAAGCTCACGCTGTTTCTACCATTGCAGGTTAAAAGAATATATCATGGTATAATGGTTGTCAACAGTGTTCGGAGTTGTCTCGGCATTGCCTTGGAGTACGGTACTGTATAGTTAGTGGGCATGTATGTCATGTATTGTTTTATGACAGTGTCTGTAAAATATTTTCTGAAGTTTTTATTATGTGTTTAAATGACATCTCGAAATGATATTTTAAACAGAAGTTGGTTTTTTTTATGTGTATTTTTTTACTGTGGGTCGCTCTTGTGACCCTAATGTGACTTCCTAGGATCCGTTGTAACGTATAGGCGGGTCTAGGGGGTTACATTTAGTGGTATCAGAGCTTAAAGTTGCGTCATTCTGGGTAGATTGCCGATCGTCTGTCATAGGGTGTCAGGTCTGTGCATTCCCCTAGATCATAACCGTACTCCTACGAGCCGAAACTCCAATGTCAAACCCCTTTTCTAAAATAAATGTATCTAAGTGATCTGCCTCCCAAAGCTCAATCTGAATCGGCAAGAAATAACTATAGCGTTCGTCCGTGTTTTGGATTAAATTGGTGGATTTGAATCTGGATAAAGAACCTAAGATGGTTTATACATGTGGAATTGAAGATCTGAATCATATTAAGAATAAATGTTTGATCATATGTGGTAACCGATATAAGATCACATCTAAGATAGCTCGGTGATAATGATTATGTTTGAGAATATCTTGATGGAAAATTTGATAAAAGTAATATGAATTTAAAAAGAAAGGTGTTCGTGAACGTGACGAAAGTGTAAATTCTGTTGTGACTCCGTTATAGGTGAGGGGATAAGTTGCCTAAATATTACGCTAACAGTAAGTGACATCCGTTTAAAACTTTGGTTGTGTTTGATCGATTAGAAGAAAGACGTTTTGAGAAAAGTGGCACAGTGTATCGTCATATGTATCCTAATGATTGAAATATGATGTTTACATTCGGATTCAGGAAGGCCCTATTGGAGGCCTTGAGCACTCGTTCGAATTTCAGATACAACAGTTGACACTCGTAAATTGATGGTCAACCTAGAAGAGTAATACATATTTTGAAGGAGATACCTTTGAGTGGCGTGATTGACTTCTTTTGTAGTTGAGAAAATTTCATACCCCTGATTGAGACCGGTTATAATAAAAAGTTATGAGATAAGTGTTTGTTTGGCACCATATGAAGTTCGGTATAAATTTAAATATTGTGTTCTGATTGGTTGGTTCGAGATGTATGATATGATAACTTAGGTCCAAAGACAGTGTGAGTGCTTGAGGGCATTACCGGATTGATCTGTGACCGTTGATAGTCCTAAGAAACAAGAATATTCTGATGGATAAGGTTTGGTGGAAGAATAGGTGAAATAGCAGTTTTTGTATTTCTTTGACCATGGTAAATTTCGAGGACGAAATTTTCTTTAGGGGGAGAGAGTTGTCACACCCCTAATAAAGTATTTAAAGTTGATAAGGAAGCAAAAATGAGAGGGAAAAGAAAAAGAAAGGAATTGTGGTTTGGGGGAGTCGAACCCGTAACAAATGGATGGGTTGCTTAAGTCTTAACCATTTGAGCTAAGGCCATTTCTGGTATGAACCTACACCTACTTATTATTAAGTGGTTCATGTAAAGTTAAAATAATAATAATAATAATAATAAGATAACAAAATATCCTACCTACCATTTATGGATCATTAAATCCGATCCACCCACCCAAAAAAAAACATTCGGGAAGACTCTTTAGCTTCCTTAGCCTTTCATCTCCCCTAAACCCAAGCCCCCGACTACCGCGCCGATCTCGCCCACCGCACCGCCGTGAGCGTCACCGCCAGCGTCAAATGGAGCGTCGTCACAACTGGGTTAATCTCTGGCTGTCACTCGCGTTGCATCGTTGCCGTCCGACAGGGAGAATGATTTGAAGGTTCGTTGGAAACAAAAACCATCACTTCGGTTTTCTAAGTTTTCCGGCCTCGGTTGCCGTCCGTTCGCGAAACGGACACCAGATCTGAGCTCCTGGCACGACGGCGAGCAAAGCCCACCCAAACAATTACCAATTCGTTACCGTTTAAGGGCTCGTCGGAGATTCGTCGATATTAAGGGTATAATCCCTATTTTGGTAAGTTTCAGTAATATTTCCAATGAAAATTTAAGGTATTCAAGTTTAAGGATGAATTGTGGATTGTTTTAGGTGTTTTCCGGTCCGATTTTGACAAGTTGGGGCTGCGCATGGGCTTCACGCACCGTCCGGGGTGATTTCCGGCAGCCCTGGACGTTGGCCATTGAACTGGTCGGCCCACCCGTTGGTCGGTCCACCCGAACCGGTCCAACCTAAACCGGCCCAGCCCAACAGTAAACCAAGACCCGTTGACTGACCCGTACCCGACCCGGCCCGTTGACCGACCCGACCCGTTGACCCGACCCGACCTTAAGACCTGACCCGTTGACCCGACCCAACCCGTTGACCGAGTCAACCCATTGAGTCAACTCGTCCGAGTCAACCCAGTGAGTCAACTCGTCCGAGTCAACCCAGTGAGTCAACCCGATAAACCAGTGATGTCAGCATGACGTCAGCGTTGACTTCGACTGCTGACGTCAGCGTTGACTTTGACCGAAAAGTCAACTTTTTCCGAAAAGTCCTATTTTATGTTTTTTGACGTTCTGAGTCCGATTTTGAAGCCCGTTTCGTGAAATTCTAACCCGAAAGCCTCCAAATTGAACCTTGAACTCGAGTCTACTTATGTATTTTAAAAATCAATTATGAGCAATGTGAATAAGGACTGAAATTGGAATTTGTGCGATTGAAGGTATTCGAAGTTTCTTGTATTCGGGATTTTGAGGACGTCACATTCGGGTTCGAGAGTGATCGAACGGAGTATCATGGTTGACCGATATAGCAAGGATTAAAGATAATACATTACTACCTCTTGTATGCTTTATGAACATATTGGTATCTGTTAATGCATGCTTAAAATGATGATGATTACTGTTAACTCTGCTCAAGTCAATCAAATATGGAAATGAGTATGATAATCTAGATAAAATTATAATGCTCGAATGCGAAGATTAATAAATCAGAAGTATCTGAAGTTCATTAAGTAATTAATGAGGCAGCTAATCTCCAATTTCGATCATTAGTGTCAAATGTTTAAGTGTGAAAGATATCTGGATATGAAATTACGAAAATGCCCTCAAAGTATGAGAATGACTAAAATACCCTTGGAATTGGAAGCGATCTAGAAATCTATACTGGATATGGTAAAACGACCTGATTCATCTGAAAACCTCGATCTACTTGAAAAGTTATGGTAACAAGATTTAAACCTTCGAGATTGTAAGGTGTTAGGTTTCCTTGAATTTAGAATGAATCTCCGATTATAGATTTACGGGAAACTATTCCTACCTCTGAATAAATCAAGTGGCTCAAAATATTGAATTGATCGTAATGACTAAAAGTTTTGGAAATATTGTTATGGTCAAATTAATCGGAAGGATCGTAGTGACCAAGAAGGCTGAAGTATCTTCAGACACCTATGTCTGCAAATTAATTGGAAGGATGGACAAACCTTTGAGTCTAAAATGAATGAAGCGGTTGGAGGGTACCGGAATTTTTTGAATGGCTAAAACACCCACGAGTACTTAAATGATTAAAATACTATAAATGGTTCAATTGATAGAAAAGATGGATATCTCGGGCTTCAGAATGACTGAAATACCCCCCTTGACTGGAATAAGTAGATTGATTTTTATAAAATTCTAAAAATGCCAATTAAGCTGAAAATGACTAAAATGCCCCTAAGGGTTGGAGCATGACTCATGTACGTCAATCACTCCTGATATTAAAATAAGGATGAGATTTTTTCGCACAGAGTATTAGTTCGACTATTTCGTGGCAAGTCTTGTGGTGAAACATGAAGGCAACCTTTCAGAAATACGATACAAACAGTATTTGGAAATGATACTCGTGAAGTGCTTACATTAGAAGGTTTGGTTAATACTGTAAGGTTGGGACATGTTAGTTCGATTGGTTTTTGAAGCTCGATAAACTCCTAGAAATCTTAAATAATGTAAATCGTCATCTATTCACTATTGGGCTAAATTACAAAATCATCCTTGATAGTTAAAAGACCAAAATGCCCTCATTGGCCAAAGTAATCAAAATAGCCCAGAATGTACATGATATCGTGAAAGATCTTGACGTAGAAATCTCTGAATGCCTGGTTGGAAACTTGATGAGCAAATAGAATTTATGAGCCACTGTTTACGCCGTGTTGGTATAAATTACCAAAAATGCCCGTGTATGATAAAATGACCATAATGCCCCTGGTAGGCTTAAATGGCTAAATCACTCATGATATGCCTAAACTCTCAAAGATCTTGATGTATCATCCCCCGAATATCTAGTTTGAACTGTTAGTGCAAACCCCTCTTTTATTAGGGGCCTCGTTTCAGAAACCCGTTCAAATGGTTAAAAGTTTAATATGTTCTCTTCTGTAAATGACAAGTATCTCTGTTGCGTGTAAAATAATCTATCGCAATTATAGTGCAAGTATACACGACGCAAGTAGTAAAGTGATACGAAGTATCGGATATCGTCTCCACAGGGATTGGGCTAATAGCTTCACCTAAATTCACTGCACGAAGTAAAGGAAATAATTATGAGAAGTTGTCACGAATAATATTGTAAAAACGTAAATAAAGGAATTGAAATATCAAGATAGAGAGAATGGGCTGGTATTGAATTGCTCAGTAGTGCAGGTATTGAATTGCTTAGGATCTCCAGTTCTGTCGTCGCGCCCGTCGCCGACAGCACCTGTCGCGGCGGCTGTCTGTTAGCTGTCGCGGCAGCGAACACTAACTCCGTACTTCAAGTTTGGCAAGAATCCCAGATCTGCCTTGCCCTATCCCTAGGCACAAGTCTGTCGATGATCACGTCTTTGATGATACCTCCCGGCGTGAATCGAAGGATGAACACCGATGTGTATGAATTCTTCCTTAGCCACTTAACCTCGCCTTATGCCTAAGCACGAGATGGTTCAACTATAAACTAGAGAACGCGCTTTTACCTCTTTCGTATACTTAACTCTCCCGATGCTAAGTAAATAGATAACCTCACAATGCTCTCCCGATGCTCTTGCAAGATATTAAAACCAAGATAAAAGAACTTGAAGTTTATTTTATTGAACTTGAAAAATCCTAAAACAAAGCAACCCTTGCAACTACTTTACAAAACAACCCGTAGCCCTAGGGGGAAATTAGAACATGTCGGTGACGGGTGGACGGCAGGGGTTTGGTTTCAGTTATGGGGTAATCGGTTATGCCCTAGGTTTAATCTATGCCCTTTATATAAGCTTTGGGCTCAAGTTATCTAAGGTAACAAGGATTACAACTTTAATTAAAAGTAAGATTCTAATAAAGACTAAATCTCTAAAGTCTCATACTTTCCAGCCGCATCCTTGCTTTTAGGGATTTCCTCTCCTTTGAGCTTTGACTTGACATATCTTTTGATCCGGGGCTTGGAAAAATATTCGGCTTCCACACGACAGACAAGCAGATTTTTCTCTATCTATCGAGGTCCACTTCACTTTTCCTCTTCATAAATCTGCTGTCATCATGCTGGCATGACAGGTCCATGACAGGTTCGTCTTCTTCAGCTGCTTGTCCAGTTCAGCTCTCCTGCTTATCTGCCCTGCGCCTGCCTTTGACATCTACTGTGACAGATACCTGCAAAAATAGCCATCTTTCAGTAGAATCCGTGCCTTTTATATAATTGTGATGTTTTATTGAAAACTAACCTAAATGCAATGCAATGATGCTTGAATGCATCAGAAATATGGGTTAAAAGGGTGTAAATAATAGAACTTTTACACACTCAACACACCCCCAAACTCAAGTTTTTGCTTGCCCTCAAGCAATGAAGACTTAAAAAAAGAACTGAAAATTTTTCTGTTGGCCTTCAAACAATGAACTGTCCCTTACCTGTCGCTCATTCTCTATGGCGGCAGCAACCTGTCGGAAGGGTTAGGATCTGTCCGGAGTCTCCCTATAGCTCTCGTGCAGTGTGTGCATGCTTGTGAACAGTTATATGCTAAGACTCTCTTAGTTTCACTAGAATATTCAACTCCTTAACTCGAATTTTATGCCAAAGTTTACTTTCTTTTAGAAGGCACATTTTCATGCTTCTTTTTCTTCTATTTTCAAGCTAAGTTTTTCTAGAGCCAGTTTCGGGCACCTCTAGTTAGCTTCCTAGAGCCGGTTTCGGGCACCTCTAGGTTTTTGATTTTCTTTTGCTAAACTTCTTTCCTAGAGCCAGTGTTAGGCACCTCTAGGGGCTATCCAAGTTCTAAGCTTCCTATTCTAGTTTGGCTAAAAGAAATCTAAGCAATATAACAGTCACAAAAGTGTTTAAGTTTTCAGAACTATAGAAAGGCTCTAAACTTTTCCTTAACCTGTCCTAAAGATGCTGCCACGACAGAGCCGTCATGACAGGTAAATTAACTTCACAGTTTTTAAGCCAACAGTTTAAATTTTCTGATTTTTTTTAAAGAAAATAAATAACTAATAAGACACAACAATTAATCAAAAGATGTGCTAAAGACTCCATTAAATATGGAGGGTTGCCACCCCCAAACTCGAGGGTTGCATTGCCCTAATGCACAATGACACAAAAACAAATACGATAAATAAAAGTACATCACAAATATATAAGGGCAGGCAGCAATAAGAGGAGAAAAAGAAATAAAAACTTAAATTTTATTCGCTGTCCTCGCTGCTGCTGCTGACGCGGATCTGATGGCGGCGTCTGCGTTGTGGAGGTGGCTGGGCAGGTTCCGGAGCAGGTTGATCAACAGGTTCATCAGCCTGTTGAGGTGCAGGTTCTTCCTCTGGTTGGGGGACAGGGTCGTCAGCAGGTTGAAGGGCAGGTGGTTCCACTAGCCTGACATCGGAACTGCTGCTGCTGTTGCTACTAGTGATGGCTTTGGACAGCCTTCTCTTGTTGGCCACATGCTTAATATGTTTTACCCGCGTGAAGGCGCTGTCCAAATTTCTCCGGACAAGAGGGCTGTCATCAGTGGCAGCTCGCTTGGTGCCTCGAGGGGAGGTGTCTGCCGGTGGGCTGCCGGTTGCCGTCGGGGAAGGTGTGGAGGAGGCAGATTCTCCGTGGGGAGAGACAGGTGGTGTGGGAGTGGGGGAGGGGATATTGAAATAATGGGCGGGGAAGGTGGGGAAAATGACATCCGGAAAATTCAAAGTATTGGTAATGAAATTTACCGTTGCATTGGAGAAGTCACGGATGAAAGTCATCAAACCCATCTGGCGCTCCTCTATTCTCAAGATGGCAGCAAGGATGTGGGCGTTCTGATTTGCCGGAGCGGTGTTGGTGGCAGCTTCTGGGGCAGGTTCGGTGGCAGGTTCATCATCAGACTCAGCAGGAGGGGCGTTTGGATCGAAGGCGTTGAGAGGCGATACGACGATGATCTCCATGAGGCTGGAGATGTTGCTGTCTGTCCAGCCGCTGCCCTTCTTGATTTTGTCTGAAGGGTCCTCCGGTACGGCAGCGCAGCGGCAGAGGGCAGTGATGGTGAAGGGCAGGTAGAGTCGTGAATCTGATCGGAAGGCACAATCGAGAATGCTGTCCCGCATGTACCTGCCCACATTGATGGGCCTGTCGTGCATAATGGAGTGGATAAGGGCCAGCCGCTGTCGGTTGACTGTCGTATGGTGGGACGAGGGCAGGATACGCTTTTTGATGAAAGCGTTCCATAGTTTTGCCTCAGGGAGTAGCTGCGCCCTATTGACGGAGTTGGGGTTCTTCTTACTGGTGCTCCATGTCGTTCCCTCCTCTGTCAACTCCCTCATGACAGCATCATGTCCGGCAGCGTCGAGGGTGTCCCAAAATTGTTGATGAGCATCATCATTGGGGCCAAAGAAGAGGCCGAATACATGGTTGATGCTGCTGGCGGTGAAAGGAACTGTCATTCCTCGGACGGTGACAGATGTCGCCGTCTTACTTTCGATCGCCACGTAAAATTCCCTGACCAGAGTGTCATTAAGCTCTGCCGGCTGCTCGGCAAAGTCCTCCCAAAGTTGTGCTGTTATGGCCTTCATAATGAACGGCCGGAGTCCAAAAAGAGGGGCATCTCTGTTATAGATGAAGCTCCGTTCCTCCCATAGTTCCTTTTTAGCGAACGGGGATGCTGCTGCTGAAGAAGAAGCGGCAGCAGCGTTCTGACGAGTTTGTCGTGATGACATTTTGGTTGCAAGGGCTGGAAAAGAAAGAAAATAGATAAAACTAGAAGAGAATAACAAGAGAGAAAATCAGAAGTGATGAAAAATGAAAAGGGGAAGGGGTTTATATAGCGGTCGAATAGCTGCCCATTTAATGCCGCAACGGCAGGCGGGAATAACGGGGCGGCAGATTGGATAGTGCGTGTCTGACGCGTCTAACACGCATTAATGCGTCTGCTGTGCGTCTGCCGCACGCTTCTTCGTCTGCTGTGCGTCTGTTGACAGCCTGTCAAATCCGTCTGCGCCGGCAGCCGAAACGACAGGTTACCATAAATGGGCTTTATTGGGCTGGTGGATGAGCGGTGGGCTTGGGCCACTTCTTCTTTCTCACTTGACTCCTTTATTTCCTAAAAACTGAAATTATAAAAACAAAACATTATTCGAATAATAAATCTAATTCCTAATAAATAATATTAGTAGTAAAAGAAGAATAAAAATAAAAAATTAGGTTAAATTAGGGATGCCTTTTGGGGCATCACCTAAAGTAACCACTTCCTGTATTCCTGGGGCTTCAGTCCCTTGATAGTGCTTGAGGCGTTGTCCATTGACTTTGAATTGGTGCCCGTCCTTTAGTGATTGAATTATAATGGCACCATGGGGAAAAACTTGAACCACTTGGAACGGGCCAGACCATCTAGATTTAAGCTTCCCTGGGAAGAGTTTTAACCTAGAATTAAACAACAACACAAGCTGCCCTGGGCAGAACTGTCGTGGCAGCAACTTCTTGTCATGCCACTTCTTTGTTTTTTCCTTGTATATTCTTGCGTTGTCGTAGGCCATCGTCCGTATTTCATCGATCTCATTCAATTCTAACAGCCTTTTCTGGCCTGCCTTGTCCAAGTCCATGTTTACTGCCTTGATTGCCCAATATGCCTTGTGCTCTATCTCGACAGGCAGGTGGCAGGTTTTCCCATAGATCAATCGGAATGGAGACATGCCCAATGGAGTTTTGAAAGCTGTCCTGTATGCCCATAATGCATCATTCAGAAGTAGAGACCAATCTTTCCTAGTTGGTTTAACCATCTTTTCAAGAATGTTCTTCACTTCCCTGTTGGAAATCTCAGCCTGTCCATTGGTCTGTGGGTGGTATGCTGTCGCGATCCTGTGCTTGACACCATATTTCTTCAAGGCGGCAGCAATTACCCTATTGTCAAAATGTCTCCCTTCATCACTGATAATCGCCTTAGGGATGCCAAATCTAGAAAATATGTTTTTGTGCAAAAACTTTTGGACCGTTTTGGCATCATTCTTTTGAGTTGCGATTGCTTCTACCCACTTGGAGACATAATCTACTGCTAGGAGGATGTAAAGATTTCCACACGAAGATGGAAAAGGTCCCATAAAATCAATCCCCCAAACGTCGAAGATTTCGACTTCTAAAATATTCTGCAGTGGCATCTCGTTTTTCCTCGAGATATTACCTGTCTGTTGGCACCTGTCACAGTTTTTGTAAAATTCCTGTGCGTCCTTGTACAGTGTCGGCCAGTAGAACCCTGACTGCAGCACCTTGGCAGCAGTTTTATTGCCTCCTAAGTGTCCTCCATATTGTGAAGCATGACAGTGATGGAGAATGTCTTCTTGTTCTTCTTGTGGTACACATCTCCTTATAACTTGATCTGCGCACATTTTGAAAAGAAGAGGTTCGTCCCAATAATAATGTTTAACATTATTTTGAAACCTCTTCCTGGCTTGATAAGTAAGATCAGAAGGTAATATTCTGCTAACTATAAAATTAACGAAATCAGCATACCAGGGAAGGTTAGAAGACTTACCTGCCGCCATGGCTGTCGCGACAGCTATTGCGGCAGCAAAGAGCTGCTCATCTGGGAAGGTCTCTAGTATGTGTGTCTCATCTAAAGGTAGACTCTGTCCCATCTCCAACCTCGACAAGTGATCTGCCACCTGATTTTCTGTCCCCTTTTTATCTTTTATCTCAAGGTCGAACTCTTGTAATAGTAAGATCCACCGTATCAACCTAGGCTTTGCATCTTTTTTTGCAAATAAATACTTGAGGGCAGAGTGGTCGGTGTGTATTATAACCTTCGTTCCAAGTATGTAAGGACGAAACTTGTCGATGGAGAACACCACAGCTAACAGCTCCTTTTCTGTGGTGGTATAATTCACTTGGGCATCATTCAATGTTTTGCTGGCATAATATATGACATGAAACAGCCTGTCCTTGCGCTGCCCAAGTGCTGCCCCGACAGCATAGTCACTAGCATCACACATAATTTCAAACGGTTGCGTCCAGTCTGGTGGCTGTACTATGGGGGCTGTCACTAGCTTTTCCTTCAGAACCTTGAATGCTTCAGTACATTCTTCATTAAAGTCAAAGGGTCGGTTCTGCTCTAAGAGATGACATAGGGGTTTCGTGATTTTTGAGAAATTGGCAATAAATCTCCTATAAAAACCAGCATGCCCTAAAAAACTCCTAATGCCCTTGACTGTGGTTGGCGGCGGCAGCTTCTCTATGACTTCAATCTTTGCCCTGTCGACTTCTATCCCACGGCAGCTAATCTTTTGGCCTAAAACTATCCCTTCATCTACCATAAAATGGCATTTTTCCCAATTAAGAACAAGATTAGCTTTTTCACATCTTTCAAGTACCTTTTGAAGGTTGCCGAGGCAGCTCTCAAAATCATCTCCAAAGACGGAAAAATCATCCATGAAGATCTCGAGGAAGTCCTCTACCATGTCGGAGAATATTGCCATCATGCACCTTTGGAAGGTGGCAGGTGCGTTACAGAGGCCGAACGGCATCCTCCTAAATGCGTATGTTCCGTAGGGGCATGTGAAAGTCGTTTTCTCTTGGTCCTCCGGTGCAATAGCAATTTGATTATATCCTGAATAACCATCAAGAAAACAATAGTAAGGTTTACCCGCTAATCTATCAAGCATTTGATCAATAAAGGGTAAAGGAAAGTGGTCTTTTCGGGTAGCTTTGTTAAGCTTCCGATAGTCCATACAAACCCTCCAACCGGTCACAGTCCTGGTTGGGATTAACTCATTGTTTTCGTTGGTTATCACGGTCATGCCTCCTTTCTTGGGAACACATTGCACTGGGCTTACCCATTTGCTGTCGGAGATGGCGTAAATAATACCAGCATCTAACCATTTAATTATTTCTTTACGCACTACCTCCTTCATTGCTAGGTTTAACCGCCTTTGGGCATCAATAGTCGGCTTATGATCTTCCTCTAGGAGGATTTTGTGCATACAGTTTGCCGGACTAATGCCCTGAATGTCTGCTATCGTCCATCCTATCGCCCTTTTATGCTACCTCAACATGTCGATCAGTTGTCGTTCCTGTTCCTGCGGCAGCTTAGCAGAGATGATTACGGGCAGTGTGTTATCACAACCAAGATAAGCATATTTAAGCTGCCCTGGCAGGGGCTTAAGTTCTAAGACAGGTGGTTCAACAGTGGATGGCTTTTGGATTAAATGGTTATCCGAAGTGTAATTCAAGGGTTCGAATAACTTACCTGGACGATGGTCTAACCAGTTTACCTCCTCATGACCTTCAGTATCAGATGTATTGGATTCAGAGGAGTCACTGTCGTCAGTGCTGTCGTCGTCACTGTCATGACAGGCTTGTAGATGGCTGTCGCAGCAGTGACCAAATGTTATATCTCGGCAGCCCGTCCTGATGCAGGGTTGATCAAAGGTCACCTCAATGATGGCCTTGCATTCCTCATCCACATCAGCATGTTTCATTGCTTGGAGAACATTCAACTTAATTTCTTGATCGTTTACGCGCATGGTGAGTTCTCCTTTCTCCACATCAATCAATGATCTTCCCGTGGCTAAGAAGGGTCGCCCTAGGATGACTGGTGCGTTCTCATCTGCCTCACAATCTAAAATAAGAAAGTCAGCAGGAAAAATAAGTTTATCCACTCTTACCAAGATGTCTTCAATTTTTCCCTCGGGGTGAACGTAAGAGCGGTCGGCTAGCTGTAGGGTAACTGTCGTGGGCCGCGCCTTGCCAATACCTAGTTTCTGAAAAACAGATTTGGGCATTAGATTAACACTAGCACCGAGATCACAAAGTGCCTTACCCACAAATTTATCGCCGATTACGCAAGGTATGAGGAAGCTCCCCGGATCCTTCTTTTTCTAGGGTGGTTGCCGATGAAGAATACTCATGCAACCTTCTTGCATCCTTACCGTTTCAAATTCCCCAAGTTTAGATTTTTTAGACATGACATCCTTGAGAAATTTAGCATAACCGGGCATCTCCCTAACAGCATCTAACAACGGAATGTTAATATGAACCTGTTTAAAAATATCATAAATCTTTTTAAGTTGAGATTCATGCTTAGCTTGTTGTATCCGTTGAGGGAAGGGTGGTGGGGGACGGTAATCAGCAATGCGTCCTTCCCACTGCATGCGAATCTGAGGACGATAATCTTCTATTTTCTCCTCTGTCGCTTCTGCTGTCGTGACAGGCTCATCGGCAGCAGTCTGTTTGTCACCTGTCGGGGCTGCTTCCTCGACAGGGTTATCCAAGGCAGGTTCCTTTTCTGTTTCAACTTCTTTTTCCGGCTCTGGTAGCTTTTTCCCACTCCTAGTAGTAATCGCCTTACATTGCTCGTGTGGGGGCGGTCTAGCATTTTCAGTATTGCTAGGGAATCCTCCATTCTGCCGTGGCTTAATATGCTGCGACACCTGACCCATTTGTGTCTCTAGAGATTTCAAGGTGGCCTCATGGTTTGTCATTCTCATCTTAGTTTCATCCATAAAGTGTTCCGTTTTCTTGACAAACTTATTGATGTTCTCCATATATGTACCAGTCTGAGACATAAAGGTGGCCAGAGTCTGCTCCAATATACTACTCGTAGCAGGTGGTGGCTGCTGTTGTTGCTGAGGTGGCAGGTTCTGCGGCAGGTTCTGTCGCGTCAACAATCTAGGACCCCCTGATTCTGATTATGCGCCTGTGGATTCAGGGTGTTGTTTGGGTTACTCCAGGAGAATTTGGGATCCTTCCTCCAATTGGGATTATAGTTGTTGGAGTTGTAGTTCGGCTTGTAATTTCCAACATATTTTCCCTCTTCTATATTTATTGGGCACTCATCCCTACTATGATTTCCCTCACAAGTAGCACAAACTTCCTCGACAGCAAATCCTTGTAGTTCATCATCATTCAATAACTTTTTCATGGCTTTAGTAAGGAATGCTACCTGTGATTTCATAGTGCTGTCGGCCTCATAGTCCTTGACAGCAAGTACCCGTTTACCTCCTCTTCTAGCGGTTGGAAACTGCTCCTCATTCTTAGCCAGATGTTTCAAAACTTGCAGGGCCTCGTCCGGATCTTTATCCAATAATAGTCCATTCGCTGCAGAATCAATTCGAATGCGAGTTTGTAAGTTAACAGCATTATAAAACTTAGTTACCTGATTCCAGACGGGGAATCCATGCATTGGGCAGTTTCGAAGAAGAGTTGTGAATCTGTCCCAGGCCTCGTGCATCGGCTCGTCATCTTCCTGTTGAAAAGTAGCAATTTCATTACGTAATCGCTCAGCTAAATGTGAAGGATTAAAACGAGACAAAAATTCACGAGTTAAATCTGCCCAAGTCATAATAGAACCCGGTGTAAGTTTATTCCACCAAGTTTTAGCTCTGTCCCTCAATGAATGGGGGAATAACCGAAGCCTCAGTATCTCCGGACTAACTCCTGGTAGCCTAAACGAACCATAGATCTCCTGGAACATTTTAAGATGCTCCCTAGCATCTTCTGTCGCAGAACCACTAAACTGCCCGGCGTTGTTGATCATACTAAACATGACAGGTTTAAGCTTGAAGTTGTCAACATCAATATCCGGCAGCGTGGTCTCCAGCTCTACATGATCGTTCAGCATGTAGTCACGACATGACCGTCGTCCACCTGCCGCGGGCGGGTCACCGACAGGCGGGATTTCTTCACCGACAGGCTGATTACGGGCCATCTGCTCTAGCTCTTTCTCAAGGTATTCGTTTCGGTCTAAGAGGTGGCGAATCTGTTTCTTGAGATTAAAGGAACGTTCGATCTCCGGATCTAATTTATACTCAGGATCTTCACCTCTTTTCGATCTGCGCATAAACAGGAAAACCTTGTGAAAAGCAAGAGTTTAAAACGCTAAAGAAAAATTAAAGAAAAATAAAAATAAAAATAAAAACGAAAATAAAAACGAGAAGTGCAAGGAAAGAAAGGTGTAGTTATGTTGTCAATCCCCGGCAACGGCGCCAAAAACTTGTTGCGTGTAAAATAATCTATCGCAATTATAGTGCAAGTATACACGACGCAAGTAGTAAAGTGATACGAAGTATCGGATATCGTCTCCACAGGGATTGGGCTAATAGCTTCACCTAAATTCACTGCACGAAGTAAAGGAAATAATTATGAGAAGTTGTCACGAATAATATTGTAAAAACGTAAATAAAGGAATTGAAATATCAAGATAGAGAGAATGGGCTGGTATTGAATTGCTCAGTAGTGCAGGTATTGAATTGCTTAGGATCTCCAGTTCTGTCGTCGCGCCCGTCGCCGACAGCACCTGTCGCGGCGGCTGTCCGTTAGCTGTCGCGGCAGCGAACACTAACTCCGTACTTCAAGTTTGGCAAGAATCCCAGATCTGTCTTGCCCTATCCCTAGGCACAAGTCTGTCGATGATCACGTCTTTGATGATACCTCCCGGCGTGAATCGAAGGATGAACACCGATGTGTATGAATTCTTCCTTAGCCACTTAACCTCGCCTTATCCCTAAGCACGAGATGGTTCAACTATAAACTAGAGAACGCGCTTTTACCTCTTTCGTATACTTAACTCTCCCGATGCTAAGTAAATAGATAACCTCACAATGCTCTCCCGATGCTCTTGCAAGATATTAAAACCAAGATAAAAGAACTTGAAGTTTATTTTATTGAACTTGAAAAATCCTAAAACAAAGCAACCCTTGCAACTACTTTACAAAACAACTCGTAGCCCTAAGGGGAAATTAGAACATGTCGGTGACGGGTGGACGGCAGGGGTTTGGTTTCAGTTATGGGGTAATCGGTTATGCCCTAGGTTTAATCTATGCCCTTTATATAAGCTTTGGGCTCAAGTTATCTAAGGTAACAAGGATTACAACTTTAATTAAAAGTAAGATTCTAATAAAGACTAAATCTCTAAAGTCTCCTACTTTCCAGCCGCATCCTTGCTTTTAGGGATTTCCTCTCCTTTGAGCTTTGGCTTGACATATCTTTTGATCCGGGGCTTGGAAAAATATTCGGCTTCCACACGACAGACAAGCAGATTTTTCTCTATCTATCGAGGTCCACTTCACTTTTCCTCTTCATAAATCTGCTGTCATCATGCTGGCACGACAGGTCTATGACAGGTTCGTCTTCTTCAGCTGCTTGTCCAGTTCAGCTCTCCTGCTTATCTGCCCTGCGCCTGCCTTTGACATCTACTGTGACAGATACCTGCAAAAATAGCCATCTTTCAGTAGAATCCGTGCCTTTTATATAATTGTGATGTTTTATTGAAAACTAACCTAAATGCAATGCAATGATGCTTGAATGCAGCAGAAATATGGGTTAAAAAGGGTGTAAATAATAGAACTTTTACACACTCAACAATCTCCAAGGAAATAAACTATTTCAACTAGTGTGTTCCATGTGTGCTACACGACTGTTTTTGCATACTGATTTACATGTTATAATACCGATCACGTGCACATGATTGACATACTTGAACTCACATGAACATGCCATGTTTTATAAATTAAACATGACCGTATTGTATTTTTGGTATATGCCTATGCATCCGATATGACAAACATGCTATATGGATAATGTGTTACTAAAAATACAGTTATTGATTAATGAACTATTGATGATCTGATTCACCGGGGTACTTGGGACATGATATGAAGTTACCGTCGGCTCAGCCCTGATCCAGCTGGTAAGTCCGCCCGTTTTCGGATCCTAGGCTTCGGCCAGGTCCGCCCGTTTTCGGATCCTAGGCTTCGGCCAGGTCCGCCCGTTTTCGGTACCCATGCTTCGGCAAGGGCCGCCCGTATTCTAAGGTATATCCTTAGGATGGTACCCACGCCCAATGGGCTCGGGTTAATGCCTGTACATGATACCGCACTGGGGAAACTATATACTGGAGTATGGTTGGAGGGTAAACAAAGAATTAAAATGAACTTTACTGCTACTTGAAACAAATGTATTTGAAATAAAAAGGGTTTACTGCATTGTTGCATTTCATATATTAACGTTGCACAATTGAAACACATTAGAAGCTAAACTCTCTAATTTCACCTCCGTATATTATCAGCCTATAACCCCGTCTAATACTCGATGATTGAATAAAGAACAAGTACCCTTATTCTCAAGTATAACGTTACCCTGAAATAGCGAAAAGGAAATGAAGATTGTTACTACGTGGAACATCATGAAAATGTTATGCTTACCATATATCTGCATGAGCTTATAACATCTTTCGGTAGTTCTGTATTACTGAGCTTTTCCAAGCTCACGCTGTTTCTACCATTGCAGGTTAAAAGAATATATCATGGTATAATGGTTGTCAGCAGTGTTCGGAGTTGTCTCGGCATTGCCTTGGAGTACGGTACTATATAGTTAGTGGGCATGTATGTCATGTATTGTTTTATGACAGTGTCTGTAAAATATTTTCTGAAGTTTTTATTATGTGTTTAAATGACATCCCGAAATGATATTTTAAACAGAAGTTGGTTTTGTTTTTATGTGTATTTTTTTACTGTGGGTCGCTCTTGTGACCTTAATGTGACTTCCTAGGATCCGTTGTAACGCATAGGCGGGTCTAGGGGGTTACATTTAGTGGTATCAGAACTTAGAGTTGCGTCATTCTGGGTAGATCGGCCGATCGTCTGTCATAGGGTGTCAGGTCTGTGCATGCCCCTAGATCATAACCGTACTCCTACGAGCCGAAACTCCAATGTCAAACCCCTTTTCTAAAATAAATGTATCTAAGTGATCTGCCTCCCAAAGCTCAATCTGAATCGGCAAGAAATAACTATAGCGTTCGTCCGTGGTTTGGATTAAATTTATGGATTTGAATCTGGATAAAGAACCTAAGATGGTTTATGCATGTGGAATTGAAGATCTGAATCATATTAAGAATAAATGTTTGATCATATGTGGTAACCGGTATAAGATCACATGTAAGATAGCTCGGTGATAATGATTATGTTTGAGAATATCTTGATGGAAAATTTGATAAAAGTAATATGAATTTAAAAGGAAAGGTGTTCGTGAACGTGACGAAAGTGTAAATTCTGTTGTGAATCCGTTATAGGTGAAGGGATAAGGTGCCTAAATATTACGCTAACGGTAAGTGACATCCGTTGAAAACTTTGGTTGTGTTTGATCGGTTAGAAGAAAGACGTTTTGAGAAAAGTGGCACAGTGTATCGTCATATGTATCCTAATGATTGAAATATGATGTTTACATTCGGATTCAGGAAGGCCCTGTTGGAGGCCTTGAGCACTCGTTTGGATTTCAGATACAACAGTTGACACTCGTAAATTGATGGTCAACCTAGAAGAATAATACATATTTTGAAGGAGATACCTTTGAGTGGCGTGATTGACTTCTTTTGTAGTTGAGAAAATTTCATACCCCTGATTGAGACCGGTTATAATAAAAAGTTATGAGATAAGTGTTTGTTTGGCACCATATGAAGTTCGGTATAAATTTAAATATTGTGTTCTGATTGGCTGGTTTGAGATGTATGATATGATAATTTAGGTCCAAAGACAGTGTGAGTGCTTGAGGGCATTACCGGATTGATCTGTGACCGTTGATAGTCCTAAGGAACAAGAATATTCTGATGGATAAGGTTTGGTGGAAGAATAGGTGAAATAGCAGTTTCTGTATTTCTTTGACCATGGTAAATTTCGAGGACGAAATTTTCTTTAGGGGGAGAGAGTTGTCACACCCCTAATAAAGTATTTAAAGTTGATAAGGAAGCAAAAATGAGAGGGAAAAGAAAAAGAAAGGAATTATGGTTTGGGGGAGTCGAACCCGTGACAAATGGATGGGTTGCTTAAGTCTTAACCATTTGAGCTAAGGCCATTTCTGGTTTGAACCTACACCTACTTATGATTAAGTGGTTCATGTAAAGTTAAAATAATAATAATAATAAGATAACAAAATATCCTACCTACCATTTATGGATCATTTAATCCGATCCACCCACCAAAAAAAAACATTCGGGAAGACTCTTTAGCTTCCTTAGCCTTTCATCTCCCCTAAACCCAAGCCCCCGACCACCGCACCGATCTCGCCCACCGCACCGCCGTGAGCGTCACCGCCGGCGTCAAACGGAGCGTCATCGCAACTGGGTTAATCTCTGGCCGCCACTCGCGTTGCATCGTTGCCGTCCGACGGGAAGAATGATTTGAAGGTTCGTCGGAAACAAAAACCATCACTTCGATTTTCTACATTTTCCGGCCTCGGTTGTCGTCCGTTCGCGAAACGGACTCCAGATCTGAGCTCCCTGTGCGACGGCGTGCAAAGCCCACCCAAACAATTACCGATTCTTCACCGTTTAAGGGCTCGTCGGAGATTCGTCGATATTAAGGGTTTAATCCCGATTTTGGTAAGTTTTAGTAATATTTCCAATGAAAATTTAAGGTATTCAAGTTTAAGGATGAATTGTGGATTGTTTTAGGTGTTTTCCAGTCCGATTCGGACAAGTTGGCGCTGCGCGTGGGCTTCACGTGCCGTCCGGCAGCCCTAGACGGTGGCCATTGAACTGGCCGGCCCACCCGTTGGTCGGTCCACCTGAACCTGTCCAACCTAAACCGGCTCAGCCCAATAGTAAACCAAGACCCGTTGACCGACTCGACCCGTACCCGACCCGACCCGTTGACCCGACCCATCCCGTTGACCGAGTCAACCCAGTGAGTCAACTCGTCCGAGTCAACCTAGTGAGTCAACCCGGTCAACCAGTGACGTCAGCATGACTTCAGCGTTGACTTTGACTGCTGACATCAGCGTTGACTTTGACCAAAAAGTCAACTTTTTCTGAAAAGTCCTATTTTATGTTTTTCGACGTCCTGAGTCCGATTTTGAAGCCCGTTTCGTGAAATTCTAACCCGAAAGCCTCCGAATTGAACCTTGAACTCGAGTCTGCTTATGTATTTTAATAATCAATTATGAGCAATGTGAATAAGGACTGAAATTGGAATTTGTGCGATTGGAGGTATTCGAAGTTTCTTGTATTCGGGATTTTGAGGACGTCACATTCGGGTTCGAGAGTGATCGAATGGAGTATCATGGTTAACCGATATAGCAAGGATTAAAGGTAATACATTACTACCTCTTGTATGCTTTATGAACATGTTGGTATCTGTTAATGCATGCTTAAAATGATGATGATTACTGTTAACTCTGCTCAAGTCAATCAAATATGGAAATGAGTATGATAATCTAGATAAAATTATAATGCTCGAATGCAAAGATTAATAAATCAGAAGTATCTGAAGTTCATTAAGTAATTAATGAGGCAGCTAATCTCCAATTTCGATCATTCGTGTCAAATGTTTAAGTGTGAAAGATATCTGGATATGAAATTACGAAAATGCCCTCAAAGTATGAGAATAACTAAAATACCCTTGGAATTGGAAGTGATCTAGAAATCTATACTGGATAAAGTAAAACAACCTGATTCATCTGAAAACCTCGATCTACTTGAAAAGTTATGGTAACAAGATTTAAACCTTGAGATTGTAAGGTGTTAGGTTTCCTTGAATTCAGAATGAATCTCCGATTATAGATTTACGGGAAACTATTCCTACCTCTGAATAAATCAAGTGGCTCAAAATAATGAATTGATCGTAATGACTAAAAGTTTTGCAAATATTGTTATGGTCAAATTAATCGGAAGGATCGTAGTGACCAAGAAGGCTGAAGTATCTTCGGACACCCATGTCTGCAAATTAATTGGAAGGATGGACAAACCTTTGAGTCTGAAATAAATGAAGCGGTTGGAGGGTACCGAAATTTTTTGAATGGCTAAAACACCGACGAGTACATAAATGATTAAAATACTATAAATGGTTCAATTGATAGAAAAGATGGATATCCCGGGCTTCAGAATGACTGAAATACCCCCTTGACTGGAATAAGTAGATTAACTTTGACAAAATTCTAAAAATGCCAATTAAGCTGAAAATGACTAAAATGCCCCTAAGGGTTGGAGCATGACTCATGTACGTCAATCACTCCTGATATTAAAATAAGGATGGGAGTTTTTCGCACAGAGTATTAGTTTGACTACTTCGTGGCAAGTCTTGTGGAGAAACATGAAGGCAACCTTTCAGAAATACGATACAAACAGTATTTGGAAATGATACTCGTGAAGTGCTTACATCAGAAGGTTTGGTTAATACTGTAAGGTTGGGACATGTTAGTTCGATTGGTTTTTGAAGCTCGATAAACTCCTAGAAATCTTAAATATTATAAATCGTCATCTATTCACTATTGGGCTAAATTACAAAATCACCCTTGATAGTTAAAAGACCAAAATGCCCTCATAGGCCAAAGTAATTAAAATAGCCCAGAATGTACATGATATCGTGAAAGATCTTGACATAGAAATCTTTGAATGCTTGGTTGGAAACTTGATAAGCAAATAGAATTTATGAGCCACTGTTTATGCCGTGTTGGTATAAATTACCAAAAATGCTCGTGTATGATAAAATGACCATAATGCCCCTGGTAGGCTTAAATGGCTAAATCACTCATGATATGCCTAAACTCTCAAAGATCTTGATGTATCATCCCTCGAATATCTAGTTTGAACCGTTAGTGCAAACCCTTCTTTTATTAGGGGCCTCGTTTCAGAAACCCGTTGAAATGGTTAAAAGTTTAATATGTTCTCTTCCGTAAATGACAAGTATCTCCAAGGAAATAAACTATTCCAACTAGTGTGTTCCATGTGTGCTACACGACTGTTTTTGCATACTGATTTACATGTTATAATACCGATCACGTGCACATGATTGACATACTTGAACTCACATGAACATGACATGTTTTTATAAATTAAACATGATCGTATTGTATTTTTGATATATGCCTATGCATTCGATATGACAAACATGCTATATGGATAATGTGTTACTAAAAATACAGTTATTGATTAATGAACTATTGATGATCTGATTCACTGGGGTACTTGGGACATGATATGAAGTTACCGTCGGCTCAGCCCTGATCCAGCTGGTAAGTCCGCCTGTTTTCAACTCCTAGGCTTCGGCCAGGTCCGCCCGTTTTCGGATCCTAGGCTTCGGCCAGGTCCGCCCGTTTTCGGTTCCCATGCTTCGGCAAGGGTCGTCCGTATTCTAAGGTATATCCTTAGGATGGTACCCACACCCAATGGGCTCGGGTTAATGCCTGTACATGATACCGCACTGGGGAAACTATATACTGGAGTATGGTTGGAGGGTAAACAAAGAATTAAAATGAACTTTACTGCTACTTGAAACAAATGTATTTGAAATAAAAAGGGTTTACTGCATTGTTGCATTTCATATATTAACGTTGCACAATTGGAACACACTAGAAACTAAACTCTCTAATTTCACCTCCGTATATTATCAGCCTATAACCCCGTCTAATTCTCGATGATTGAATAAAGAACAAGTACCCTTATTCTCAAGTATAACGTTACCCTGAAATAGCGAAAAGGAAATGAAGATTGTTACTACGTGGAACATCATGAAAATGTTATGCTTACCATATATCTGCATGAGCTTATAACATCTTTCGGTAGTTCTGTATTACTGAGCTTTTCCAAGCTCACGCTGTTTCTACCATTGCAGGTTAAAAGAATATATCATGGTATAATGGTTGTCAGCAGTGTTCGGAGTTGTCTCGGCATTGCCTTGGAGTACGGTACTGTATAGTTAGTGGGCATGTATGTCATGTATTATTTTATGAAAGTGTCTGTAAAATATTTTCTGAAGTTTTTATTATGTGTTTAAATGACATCCCGAAATGATATTTTAAAACAGAAGTTGGTTTTGTTTTTATGTGTATTTTTTACTGTGGGTCGCTCTTGTGACCCTAATGTGACTTCCTAGGATCCGTTGTAACGCATAGGCGGGTCTAGGGGGGTACACTTGTGTTTTCTCCACATTCGCCGTAACAGCGCGATGATTGTTGTACTATTTAATTGCGGCCACCGCCAGTTCTTTTGTAAGGAACGTCATCGCAATGACTAGTTGACCATCAGCACGATTGATTCTACCGTCAATTGTTTGGGATTGGTATTGTGAAAATTCTAGAACGTCCAACGTATCCCTATCAACCGTCGTGAAGTGGGATTGTGGCTGGTAATAAGAAATAGGCGTGGCCGATACTGGAACGTTGCTTGTTTTTGGGTGTTCTTTGTTGCCTTCCAACTCATCCATATGAATTGTTAGAATGATCATGTCTTCTAGTTCTTCATAGAAGGGCCATTGCTCGTCGCCTTCGGGTCCGGGTTCCCTAAGCGATTCTTCGTTAGAATTATCCCCCTCGAACCGATATAGTTCAACGTCGTCGATCGCTACCCTTTCAGGCGAGCATGTTGGTCGTCGATCGCGAGACCGCTCATGAACCGTATTTCCAAGATAATCGATGATGCGTCTCTTGGCGTCGTTTTTCAGTCCTCAAGTGGTATATTGCTTCCACTGCCATACAACTTATCGTATAAGAAGTTGTTGAATGAGGTGATAAAACATGTTCCACATAGTCTTGGCAAAAAGATAGAATCATTGAAGTACAGAATTTTGACGTCGTTAGAACCATTAAAATACTCATTATTCCATGTTATGGACGACGTTGATGTGGAAATGATGGTGGAATCTCATCATCAGTTTTGTTCAGGGTGGGCCCTTGAGCTTTATGTAATGTTTTCTGATCATAGTGATGTTATCGGAGTCAGAAATAATATGTAAATCGCGTCCTGTAAAATACGTCTTGTAAAACGCATCCTGTAAAGCGCGACTTCTTTGAATAATGTCTAATATCGTGTCTTGTAAATACGACCTCGAAAATCGCGTCCTGTAAAACGTGACTTCTTTTAATAATGTCAAAAATCTCATCCTATAAAACGCAACTTTGACAAATTATTTCGACATTGTTCAACCCTATAAATGTTAAGCCGGAGTTCCAAAAATTTTACACAACTCAAACAAAATTTTTACACTACTCAATCAATTTCTTTGACAAATTATGGCGTGTTTTTCTGCTACTGTTTTTTTTCGTGGAACCTACTTCTACACTTCTTTCAATGAGAAAATCACAAGAGATGAATTGTTTGAGTTGATTTCAACAAGAGTTAAGGAGTCTACAAGCTCCAAAATTTCTGCATTGTGTGCCAAAGTTCCAGTGAATGAGCCCGACTCAGAAGAACACTACATGCTAACACTATCCAATTAGAACGATATGCGCAAGATGTTTCGGGCATACAAACGTGTCGGGGGTGCGAACATCGAGCTTAGTGTAAACTTTGATACAAGCTCTAGTTCATCAACAATACTTAAGCTTGAAGACGAGGACACGATATTTACAAATAATTATAGGAGACGACATGTGTTGCGTGTAAAAGTGTCTATCGCAATTGTAGTGCAAGTGTACACGACGCAAGTAGTAAAGTGATGCTGAATTATCGGATATCGTATCCACAGGGACTGGGCTAATAGCTTCACCTTGAATTACTGCACGAGAGTAAAGAAAATATTTAAGATGTTTGTCACGAAATAATAAAGAGAACTTAAATAAAAGAGTAGAGAAATCAAGATAGAGAGAATGGGCTGGTATTGAATTGCTCAGTAGTGTAGGTATTGCTAAGTCTAGGAAATTTAACTCTGTCGTCGTTCCCGTCGCGGCAGCACCTGTCGCGGCGGCAGTCTATTGCTTGTCGCGGCAGCGAACACTCAACTCCGTACTTCAAGTTTGGCAAGAATCCCTACTGTGCCTTGGTCTATCCCTAGGTCCAAGTCTGTCGATGAACACGTCTTTGATGATACCTCCCGGCGTGAATCGAAGGATGAACACCGATGTTGTGAATTCTTCTTTAGCCACTTAACCTTGTCCTATCCCTAGGTCCGAGATAGTTCAACTATAAACTAGAGAACCCGCTCTTATTCCTTTCGTATACTTAACTCTCTCGATATTAAGTAAATAGATAACCTCGCAATGCTCTCCCAATACTCTTGCAAGATGTTAATAACCAGAATTAGAGAACTTGAAGTTTATTTTATTGAACTGAAAATTCCTAAAACAAAAGCAACCCTTGCAACTACTTTACAAAACAACCCGTGGCCCTAAGGGGAATTTAGAACATGATGAGAGGGTGAAAACGGCTAGGGTTTTGGGAAGAAGGCTAGAGATAGATGATGTCTCCTCCTAGGTCGAATTACATGCCTTTATATAGGCTTTGGGTCCAAGTTTTCTAATATAGCAAGAATACAAGTTTAATTTAAAGTACAACTCTAATAAAGACTAAATCTTCAGATAATCTAGCTTTAACTCGTCCTCCTTCTTGCTTGGGATTTTCTCTCCTTGAACTTTGGGCTTGGCATTCCTTCTGACCTAGGGCTTGGAAAAATAAAGTGGTATTACACGACAGACGGGCTGAATTTTCTCTTTCTGTCGATGTCCACTTTGCTTCTTCTCCTCAAAACTGTTGTCGTCCTCTGCTGTCACGGCGGCAACCATGGCAGCATCGTCCTCCTTGACTGCTCGTCCAGTTCTAGCTCTTCTGCTTCACTGCCAAGCGCCTGCTTCTCTATCTGCTACAGCAGCAACCTGCAAAAGCATCCAATTTTTAGTAGAAACTGTGCCTTTTAATATATTTGTGATGTCTAATTGTAAACTAACCTAAATGCAATGAATTATGCTTGAATGCAGTAGAAATATGGGTTAAATATGGGGTAAATAATAGAACTTTTACACACTCAACACCCCCCCAAACTCATGTTTTTGCTTGCCCTCAAGCAATTCAAATCTAAAAGAAAAATGAAATATTTTTGTTTTGGCTTAAAACAGTGAACTTTCCTTTACCTTTCATTCTTTCTTTGTGACGGCAGCACCCTGTCGGATAACTTAGGATTTGTTCGGAGTCTCACTATAGTCCTCGTGCAGTGTGTACATGCTTGTGAACAATTATATGCCAAGACTCTCTTAGTTTCACTAGAATATTATACTTTAGCTTGTTTAGAGTTTTTCTTCGAGACTTAATTTTTACTAGAGCCAGAATCGGGCACCTCTAGTTATTTTCCTTTTTTCTAAATTTTTCTCTTTTCTACTAGAGCTTGTATTTCAGGTACCTCTAGTTAACTATCTAGAGCCGGTGATAGGCACCTCTAGAAGTTTTTCTCTGGTTATCTTCCTAGAGCCAGTGATAGGCACCTCTAGGTTTCCTGAGATTCTAGTCTCTTTTCTACTCTAAGTGCTAAGCTTTCTATTCTAGTTTACTAGCAGAGTTATAGGTAGTATAATAGTCACAAATGGTGTTTAAGTTTCAGAACTATAGAAAGGCTCTAAACTGCTCCTAAAACTATCCTAAAGGCACTGCCACGACAGAGCTGTCACGACAGGTAAGTTCATTTCAAAGACTTAAGCCAAAATTTTCATATTTTCATTTTTTTAGAAAAATAAACTAAGAAAAAAACACAAATTTTAAAGTTAAATTAGACTCCATTAATGGAGGGATGCCACCCCCAAACTCGAGGGTTGCATTTCCCTCAATGCAAATGACAGGATGAAGATAAAAATAAAAACAATACATCACAAAATATATAAGCAGACATCAAAAATAAGTTTAAGAAACTCAAATTTTAAGCGCTGTCGTCACTGCTGCTGCTGACTCTGATCTGGCGGTGGGCACGAGCTTTTGGAGCTGGCTGGGGGATGGGGGAGGCAGATGTGTTCTTCGTTTTGGCCTCCCTCGGTGGTTGGATCCTGGTTGGGGAGATATGAGGGGGTTTCTTCACAACCTGAATCTCTGAGCTGCTGCTGCTGTCTTCACCACTGCTGCCGTCATTGCTGCTGCCGCTATCCGGCTTGTTCTTGTCTGCCATTCTTTTCTGCCATTTCACTGGTGTAAACTCCTTTGAGAGATTCCTCTTAACAGAGGGTTCGTTGTCGCTTGTGGCCCAAACGGAGGAAGAAGAGAAACCGACAATGAAGGCGTCAAGCTCTTCCGATGGCATTCTGCGTTTCGTTCCACGGGCAGAAGTCTCAGCACGGTTGCTGCCAGCGGCTGTCGGGGCAGGTGTTGGTGTAGATGCTGCAGATGGTGTCCGTGGTGTGGCTGCCGGTGTAGGGGTGTGGGCAGGTGTTGGTACAGCAAAATAATGTGCAGGGAAGGTGGGAAATACGACATCGAGGAAATTTAAAGAGTTTTGGATAAAATGTACCGTAGATGTAGTGAAATCCCTGATGAAGCTCATCAGACCGAGCTGTCGTTCCTCCATCTTCTGGATAGCAGCAAGAATCTGGGAGGAGGAGTCGATCGGGGCTGCTGCTATTGGTTGCTGCCTGGCTGCTGTGGCCGCATGTTCAGTCTCCGTCGGCTTTGTTGTGTCTGCTGTCGTGGCAGCTGGATCAAATGATGACAGAGGGGTGGCAACAGTCAGCTCCATTAAGCTGAGTATGTTCTTTTCCGTCCATCCCTTCCCTTGGACTCGAATATCCGTGGCAGCTTCAGGTACCCCATGGCCGCGGCAGAAGGTTGTGATGAGGTACGGTAGATAAAGCGGTCTCGTCGGCCGGTGTGCGCACTCCAGGATGCTCTCACGAATATAGCTGCCCACGTTAATGGGCCTCTCATGTAAAATGGAATGAATTAAGGCTAACCTGGGCTGGTCGACCGTGGTATTGTGTGATGACAAAATGATGCGCTTTTTGATAAAAGCATTCCATAATTTAGCCTACGGCAGGAGTTGCGTCCTCTTTACCGTCCTTGGGTTCTTGCGGTTGGTGTTCCACTGTGTTCGTTCATCGGTCAGCTCTGCCATGACAGCATCATAGGCAGCAGGATCAAGGGTGTTCAGGAACTGTTGGTGGCCGTCGTCGTTGCTGCCGACGTAAAATCCATAAAGGGTGTTGATGTATTCAGCTTTGAACGAGACTTCCCTTCCTCGTACGGTGACTGCTGTTGCCGTCCTACTATCGATGGCAGCGTAGAAATCTCGTACCAAAGAGACATTCATCTCCTCCGGTTGTTCGGCAAAGATTTGCCACTGTAGAGCTCGAATTTTTCGGGCGATGAACGGCTTTAGGCCCAGATTCCCCTCCTTTGAAGTGTAAATAAATCCCCTTTCTTCCCACTTGTCTCTGATCTGGAATGAGCGTGGGGGTGTTGCCGTCGGGGTGGAGCTGGAGGCAGCACTCTTACGGGTTTTTCTGGAAGACATTGTTTCAAGGGTTGTGAAAATGAAAATGAAAGCAAATAACTTCTAGAGGAGCAAGTAAGAATAGTAGAAGTGAGTGAAAATGAAAAAATGAAACGGGGTTTATATAGAGAAGAAATTGCTGCCCGTTGGAGCTGTAACGGCAGGCGCGAATAACGGGGCCAACTGTTACGCGGTAGCGTGTCTAACGCGTATGTTACGCGTTTCCGTGTCTGATGCGCATCTGTTACGCGTTTCTGTGTCTGTCGCGACAGCGTGTTGGCAGCCTGTATTTTCCGCGTCTGTCGCGGCAACTGTAACGACCGGTTCCAAATTTTGGGCTTGTTGGGCTGGTGGATGGATGGTGGGCTAATTTCACTTCTCCTGTTCGTCTTGCCTCTTTTATTTCCTAAAAACAATTTAAAATAAAAACATTATTTAAAAATAAAATAAATCTGATTTCCTAATAAATAATAATAAAACTTAAAATAAAATAAAAATTAGGTTAAATTAGGGATGTCAGGTGGGGCATCTCCTAAGGTAACCACTTCCTGCATTCTTGGGGCTTCAGTCCCCTGATAATGCTTTAAGCGTTGTCCGTTGACTTTGAATTGGTGCCCGTCTTTTAAAGATCCAATAAATAAGGTCAGGAGGAATTATTCCGCTAACTAAAAAATTAACGTAATCAACATACCATGGGAGTTCAGAAGACTAACCTGCCGCCATGGCTGTCGCGGCAATGACTGCGGCAGCAAATAGCTGCTCATCTGGGAAGGTCTCTAATATGTTTGTCTCGTCTGGCGGTAGACTCTGTCCCTTCTCCAACCTTGACAAGTGATCTGCCACTTGATTCTCTGTCCCCTTTTTGTCCTTGATTTCAAGGTCGAATTCTTGTAGTAGCAGGATCCAACATATCAATCGAGGCTTTGCATCTTTTTTCGTGAACAGATACTTCAATGCAAAGTGGTCTGTTTGCACTATGACCTTCGTTCCAAGTATGTAAGAGCGAAACTTGTCAATGGAGAATACCACAACTAATAACTCTTTCTATGTGGTTGTATAGTTCACTTGGGCGTCATTCAGTGTTTTGCTCGCATAGTATATGACACGAAAAAGTTTGTATCTCCACTGCCCAAGTGCTGCCCCGACAGCATAGTCACTAGCGTCACACATAATCTCGAACGGCAGTGTCCAGTCTGGTGGCTGTACTATTGGGGCTGTTACCAGCTTTTCTTTCAGAACCTTGAATGCCTTAGTACATTCATTGTTAAAGTCGAAGGGTCGGTTCTGCTCCAGAAGATGGCATAGGGGCTTGGTGATTTTTGAAAAATTCGCAATGAATCTCTGATAAAAACCATCATGTCCTAAGAAACTTCTGATTCCCTTGACTGTGGTGGGCGGCGGCAGCTTTTCGATCACTTCTATCTTGGCTCTGTCGACTTCTATGCCACAGCAGCTAATCTTATGGCCAAGGACTATCCCTTCATCAACCATGAAGTGACATTTTTCCCAGTTCAACACTAAGTTTGCTTTTTCACATCTTTCGAGTACCTTTTGTAGGTTGCCTAGGCAGCTCTCAAAGTCGTCTCCAAAGACTAAAAAGTCATCCATAAAGATCTCCAGGAAATCCTCCACCATATCGGAGAATATGGCCATCATGCACCTTTGGAAAGTGGCTGGTGCATTGCATAGTCCAAATGGCATTCTCCTAAAAGCGTATGTTCCGTAGGGGCATGTGAATGTCGTCTTTTCTTGATCTTCCGGTGCGATAGCTATTTGATTGTACCCTGAATAACCATCAAGAAAACAATAGTAAGGTTTACCCGCTAGTCTATCAAGCATTTGTTCAATAAAGGGTAAAGGAAAGTGGTCATTTCGGGTAGCTTTGTTAAGCTTCCGATAGTCCATACAAACCCTCCAACCGGTCACAGTCCTGGTTGGGATTAGCTCATTGTTTTCGTTGGTCACCACTGTAATTCCTCCTTTCTTGGGAACGCATTGCACCGGGCTCACCCATTTGCTGTCCGAGATGGCGTAGATTATTCCAGCATCTAGCCATTTGATTATCTCTTTTCGCACTACCTCTTTCATCGCATGGTTCAGCCGCCTTTGTGCATCAATAGTCGGCTTATGATCATCCTTTAAAAGGATTTTATGCATACATAACGCCGGACTAATGCCTTGAATATCTGCTATCGTCCATCCAATAGCCTTTTTGTACTGCTGCAGCATCCCTATTAATTTCTGTTCCTGCATCAACTTGGAAGAGATGATTACGGGCAACGTATCATTTGAACCAAGAAAAGCATATTTTAACTGCCCTGGCAGGGGCTTAAGATCTAAAACAGGGGGCTCAAAAATTGATGGCTTTTGAATTGCATGGTTATCCGAGGTATAATTTAAAGGCTTGAATAACTTACCTGGACGATGGCCTATCCAGTTTACCTCCTCCTGATCTTCAATATCAGATGTATCAGATTCTGAGGAGTTGTTGTCGTCGGTGCTGTCGTGACAGTCTTGTAAGTGGCTGTCGAGGCAGTGACCAATGTTGATGTCGTGACAGCCCGACCTGATGCAGGGTTGGTCAAGGGTAACTTCAGTGATAACCTTGCATTCTTCTTCCGCATCAGCGTGATTCATAGCTTGGAGAACATTCAACTTTATTTCTTGATCGTTCACTCTCATGGTGAGTTCTCCTTTTTCCACATCAATCAGTGATCTTCCCGTTGCTAAGAAGGGTCGCCCCAGGATGATTGGTGCGTTTTCATCTGCTTCACAGTCTAAAACAAGAAAGTCAGCAGGAAAAATAAACTTATCCACTCTTACTAGGATATCTTCAATTTTTCCTTCCGGGTGAACGTAAGAGCGGTCTGCCAGCTGCAGAAGTACTGTTGTGGGCTGAGCTTTTCCAATACCTAATTTCTGAAAAACAGATTTTGGCATAAAATTTATACTAGCACCAAGATCACAAAGTGCCTTACCCACATATTTGTCTCCGATTACACATGGTTTGATGAAGCTCCCAGGATCCTTCTTTTTCTGGGGTGGATGCTTGTGCAGAATACTCATGCATCCTTCTGTCATCTTAACCGTTTCAAATTCCCCAAGTCTAGATTTCTTCGACGTAGCATCCTTGAGAAATTTGGCGTAACCGGGCATCTCTCTAACAACATCTAACAATGGAATGTTAATATGAACCTGCTTAAAAATATCATAAATCTTTTTAAGCTGAGATTCTTGCTTCAATTTCTGTAACCGTTGAGGAAAAGGAGGTGGGGGACGATAATCAGCAATACGTCCTTCCCACTACATACGGATCTGAGGAGGTTTGGGTTCATCATCTTTCTCCTCTGTCGCTTCTGCTGTCGTGACGAGTTCATCGGTAGCAGGCTGTTTATTACCTGTCGGGGCAGCTTCCTCGGCAGGTATGTCCAAGGCTGGTTTCTTCACTGTTTCAGCTTCCTTCTCTAGCCCTGGTAGTTTCTTCCCACTCCTAGTAGTAATGGCTTTACACTGCTCATGCGTGGGTTGCCTAGCGTTTTCAGTATTGCTAGGAAATCCGCCAGTCTGCCTTGGGTTGATATGCTGGGAAACCTGACCCATCTGTGTCTCCAAAGATTTCAGAGTAGCTTCATGATTTGTCATCCGCATCTCTGTTTTATCCATGAATGTCTCCGTCTTCTTGACAAATTGATTCATGTTCTCTATATAAGTTCCTGTCTGAGACATAAATGTAGCCAGAGTCTGTTCCAGTATACTGTTTGTGGCAGCTGGTGGCTGTTGTTGCTGATGCGGTTGCTGTCGAGTCAGCAGTCTAGGTCCTCCCTGATTCTGATTATTCTGTGCTTGAGGATTCAAGGCATTATTAGGGTTACTCCAAGAAAACTTGGGATCATTTCTCCAGCTGGGATTGTAGTTGTTGGAGTTGTAGTTCTGCTTATTGTAATTTCCAACATACTTTCCCTCTTCTAACTGTATAGGACATTCATCTGAACTATGATTTCCCTCACAGATTTCACATACCTCTTCGACAGCGAATACAAGCTGCTTATCATCGTTTAAGAGCTTCTTCATTGCCTTAGTGAGATATGCCACCTGTGATTTCAATGTGTTGTCGGCCTCATAATCCTTAACAGCTAGGACTCGTTTACCCTTCCTTCTTGCTGTCGAAAACTGCTCCTCATTTTTAGCCAGATTTTCAATACTTGCATTGCCTTATCTGGGTCTTTGTCCAGTAGTAATCCGTTTGCTGCTGAATCAATTCGGATACGAGTTTGTAAATTGGCAGCATTATAAAACTTGGTTACCTGGTTCCAGACAGGGAATCCATGCATTGGGCAGTTCCGCAGAAGAGTGGTAAATCTGTCCCAGGCCTCGTGCATTGGCTCGTCATATTCCTGTTGAAAAGTAGCAATTTCATTACGTAATCGCTCAGATAAGTGTGAAGGATTAAAACGAGATAAAAATTCACGAGACAAATCTGCCCAAGTTCTAATTGAACCCGGCGTAAGTTTATTCCACCGAGTCTTTGCTCTGTCCCTCAATGAATGGGGAAATAACCGAAGCCTCAGTATCTCCGGATTAACTCCTGGTAGTCTAAACGAACCACAGATTTCCTGGAACGTTTTCAGATGTTCCCTAGCATCCTCGGTAGCAGCACCACTAAATTGACCGGCGTTGTTGATCATGCTGAACATGACAGGTTTCAGCTCGAAGTTGTCAGCATCTACATCTGGCAGCGTGGTTTCATGTTCTACATGATTGTTCAGCATGTAATCGCGGTAGGACCGTCGTGCGGCGGCGACAGCAGGGTTGCCAACAGGAGGAATAATCTCTCCATCTCCGACAGGAGGGTCATTACCCTGGGGGTTTCCTTGGTTGTTCATCATCTCTAATTGTTCTTCAAGGTATTCATTCCTGGCTAGGACGTGACGAAGTCGGTTCCTAAGATTGAATGAACGTTCGATTTCAGGATCTAATGGATACTCAGGTTCTTCTCCTCGTCTCGATCTGCGTATAAACAAGAAACCTTGTGAAAAGCAAGAGTTGAACAAACCAAATTAAAAACAAAAAAATAAAAATAAAAAGAAAAGTGCAGTAAAGGAAAGGGTAGAGTTATGTTGCCAGTCCCAGGCAACGACGCCAAAAACTTGTTGCGTGTAAAAGTGTCTATCGCAATTGTAGTGCAAGTGTACACGACGCAAGTTGTAAAGTGATGCTGAAGTATCGGATATCGCCTCCACAGGGACTGGGCTAATAACTTCACCTTGAATTACTGCACGAGAGTAAAGAAAATATTTAAGATGTTTGTCACGAAATAATAAAGAGAACTTAAATAAAAGAGTAGAGAAATCAAGATAGAGAGAATGGGATGGTATTGAATTGCTCAGTAGTGTTGGTATTGCTGAGTCTAGGAAATTTAGCTCTGTCGTCGTTCCCGTCGCGGCAGCACCTATCGCGGCGGCAGTATGTTGCTTGTCGCGGCAACGAACACTCAACTTCGTACTTCAAGTTTGGCAAGAATCCATGTTGTGCCTTGGCCTATCCCTAGGTCCAAGTCTGTCGATGAACACGTCTTTGATGATACCTCCCGGCGTGAATCGAAGGATGAACACCGATGTTGTGAATTCTTCTTTAGCCACTTAACCTCGTCTTATCCCTAGGTCCGAGATAGTTCAACTATAAACTAGAGAACCCGCTCTTATTCCTTTCATATACTTAACTCTCCCGATATTAAGTAAATAGATAACCTCGCAATGCTCTCCCGATACTCTTGCAAGATGTTAATAACCAGAATAAGAGAACTTGAAGTTTATTTTATTGAACTGAAAATTCCTAAAACAAAAGCAACCCTTGCAACTACTTTACAAAACAACCCGTGGCCCTAAGGGGAATTTAAAACATGATGAGAGGGTGAAAACGGCTAGGGTTTTGGGAAGAAGGCTAGAGATAGATGATGTCTCCTCCTAGGTCGAATTACATGCCTTTATATAGGCTTTGGGTCCAAGTTTTCTAATATAGCAAGAATACAAGTTTAATTTAAAGTACAACTCTAATAAAGACTAAATCTTCAGAGAATCTAGCTTTAACTCGTCCTCCTTCTTGCTTGGGATTTTCTCTCCTTGAACTTTGGGCTTGGCATTCCTTCTGACCTAGGGCTTGGAAAAATATAGTGGTATTACACGACAGACGGGCTGAATTTTCTCTTTCTGTCGAGGTCCATGTTGCTTCTTCTCATCAAAACTGTTGTCGTCCTCTGCTGTCACGGCGGCAACCATGGCAGCATCGTCCTCCTTGACTGCTCGTCCAGTTCCAGCTCTTTTGCTTCACTGCCCAGCGCCTGCTTCTCTATATGCTACAGTAGCAACCTGCAAAAGCAACCAATTTTTAGTAGAAACTGTGCCTTTTAATATATTTGTGATGTCTAACTGTAAACTAACCTAAATGCAATGAATTATGCTTGAATGCAGCAGAAATATGGGTTAAATATGGGGTAAATAATAGAACTTTTACACACTCAACAGCATGAGAAAGAACAAACAATTGAGGAACTAAACTTAACTTCTGACATAAGTACCGACTACAAGGGGAACGAAAATGATTCATTCTCGTAGATTTAAGTATGCTTAGTAATTTAATGCTTGTGTACTTCTTTCAATTAACAATCTTGTACTACTTTTCGTTAATATAATTATCGGAAATATTATTTTCTACATCTGAACCGCTTCGATTTTCAAACAGTTAACAATCACAAAATATGTAATTAACAAACACAGACGAATTAAATGGCATTTTTTTGTTACAACTGGCATGTATGAGGTCCGTCGTATCTTCTTATCTGCCAAACGTTGTTCAGTGTCTTTGTTCATGATACATGAATCATCTAGTTATAGCCATTTCCCTTTTCGACACATTCAGCGATATATTTGTTCGCAGACATTTTCTTCACTGTCGAACGAACTGATCAGCGTATGTTGTAGTTTTTAATCACATTCTCTACCATTTTCTCTGCACTGGATATCATCCCAACTTCTAGTTCACCATCAGTATCGACATCAGCAGTACAGGAGTGACTCCCAAAAGATGGTAAATCATCTACGTTTGCAGCCATTACAATGAAAGTAAATGAAATAGTGAGTTCAAACTTGAGGCAAAGGGTCTATTTATAGGGTTTAAATGAACCAATGTAAATGAATCGATGTTCTTTCAAATTATTGTTTTTATAGAAGACAAGCATTGAAACACGTAAATGAAACACGTATGTTACAAACAATTGTCACGAACACGATACAAATGTCACCAACACCGGTGTTCATCCACGATACATATGTCACCAACATCGTTACATGCGAGGGTCTTAGCATAGCTTCGAAAACACCGGAAATGGTAAAAGCTTTGACCCGCATTATCAAATGTAATCGGCACGCGCAACTAGAGAAAAGCCTAGAGAAGACACCTCAAGTTGCACCCGGTATGATTTCGCACGTGCCATCGATCCACCATGAGCCACTGCATCATCTTCTTGATTAAGCAAATGTACCCTTACACTGGCTCGCCATGTTATGTTACCTTGTACAGAAACAACAAAAGTTACCTGATATTGTGATTTGTCGATCATGTTACACAAACACAAACGATACATTGCAACACATCTTCTACCCAACAGATTTTCTAATCATTCGAATACTCAAACTTTGCAAATCAATACAAGTGCAAATATTCATCATCGTTCGAGTATAAATAGCCCAAAGTCATCGAATCTCAAGGCAAATTGCGTTCTGCAAAGAGCGACTTTGGCAGGAATCAGATTCCTGACATGTCAGTGACCTCACGTTTTATAAACCGCGAGTTTCTAAAGATCTCACGTTTTAGAGAACGTGAGTTCGCCACATCATCACTGTCTTCTGGTTCTATAAATATCCAACTGATCGAGGAAGGGAAGCAACACTCAGTCGGGAAAAAATTGCCTTCTCAGATTGAGTGTGTGAAATTTTGGATTGTAACTACTACTAGAAACAAATCACGTATCAGGAAAATTTATTCCCAAACAAACAATTCCGACATACGCTCACGAGGATCGACAACAACAAATCACAATATCAGGGAATTCGAGGTCTTTTTTAATGGCAGGCAAGTAACAATATATCCAATAGACCTCCAAGATTCAAGACATGCATCCAGTGCAATGCAAGATTCACAGGCCGATCATTAGCATCACCTTAATGATGATCATTACCGTCAGAACAAGTTTCAGCTTCTTCAATAAATGTTGGTTGGTTGCAAATGCGGTTTTATCATTATAATTGTAAATAAATACTCTAATATTGTAAAAAATAAATATTTAAATCCGATTTTAAATGGAATATATCATTTGAAATTAATTATATTATGTGGAAATGTATTAATAAATAATCAAATGTATTAATAAATATATTATACTAACAATACCATATCATAATGTATTATATTATTCAAATGTATTATATTATATTATTCAAATTTATTATTATACTATACTAATAAATAAATAAGTATAGTATAGTACATATACATATAATGATATAATAATTTTATTATTATAAGTATGTATTTATAAAATAAATAAGTATGTATTAATTAATTAATTAATATAGCCATTATTATAATGATTTTATTATTATTATTTATTAATATATATTATATTATATAGGTTAAATTTAAAAATTCCATGACCTCGCACCCTATGAAGAGCGAGTTCTTCGGAAACTCGCGCTCTGCAGAACGCGAGGTCCTCTTTGCTCGTTCAGTGTACGCGCCTGTTGCCATGCCGCGTCTCTTCAATAGAACTCACGTTCTGTGTAAAGCGAGTTCTTTAGGATATCGCGTTTGGTAGAAAGCGAGGTCTCTTTAATATCGCTTCACAGGGGGCGCGATTTCTTCTATAAATAGTCGGTCCCTACCCCACAAACAAATCACAAAGCGAGTTCTACTTCATCTTCTAGTTTAATATTTTTCATACTCTATAAAAATGGCGGGTTTATTGCGACTAGACCAACAACACGTGTTCGACTACTGGAGGACAACTAATGAGGTAATATTCTTTATATTTTTAAATTTTTTACCTTATTTTATTTATTTAGTAATTTATTTATTTATTACTATTTTTATTTATTATATATTGTTTTATTTTTTCAAGCACTACGAATGTGCATTGACGTTATACGTCAATCGTATCACTGTTGCGCCGGATCCAGAGATTATGTTGTTCATTGAGGAAGCTGGTTTTGGTCACGTCACGAAAATCATGGGCGATACGAAGTTGAATCGTTCTCAGATTAACGCCTTAATTGAACGATGGAGGCCAGAGACGCACGCTTTTCATTTTCCGTGTGGCGAGGCGACAATTACACTAGAAGATTTCGCATACCATCTTGGCTTGCCTACGGACGACGATCTTATTACCGGTATAGCCGATGGTCACTGGCCAACCCTGTGTCAAGACCTGTTGGGAGCGGTGCCAGACACGTTCGACGATGGAAAAATCTACATTACTTTTTTGGACCAACAGTTTTCAGTCCTCCCCCGATGCGGATGACGAAACAAAACAGGTAAATATTTTTTATTATATATTTCATGTTTTTTTAATAATTGAAATATTTAATATATATTTCATGCCTTTTTTTACTAAAATATTTTTACTATATATTTTCAAAGCGGTTTGCTCGTGCATACATACTACACATTATTGGAGGGATTTTGATGCCTGATAAATCTCGAAACAAAGTGCATGTCATGTGGTTGTATCATCTAATTAATTTTGTGGAATTAAGAGCAAAATGTTGGGAATCAACGGTCTTGAGATTTCTGTTCAAGGAGCTTTGCAGAACCGTGACCCTGACAGACAAGCAATCGGAGGGTGTCTTTTGCTCCTTCAGTCTTGGGCTTGGTTTCATATGCCATTTTTAAGCCCGTAGCCTAGACAGCCCACCCCCTACATATTTACTTCTTCGGAGGTGTTATTAAAATTATTTAATTGAATATATTTTTTAATAATTTCTTTAACGATTTTATTTATTTTCCATTAATAACAGGTGAGCCGGTGCACTCACCCACCAGGGACTGCCAACCAATCAGCGAGACTACAGGCTTGTGATCGAGGAAAAGATGCGGCACGATATGGTAATCCGAAAATTTATCTGTTTTTTTTTTCTCGACAAACATGTATGATTTATTAAGAAAAGTATCATACATAGCCAACACTACCATGAGTCTCGTTAAAAACCTCTCTACGCCTATCGAGGAAAAGAGTACTCATAGTAGCGTAAAAGAGATCAAACCTGATGCATAACACCTGATCCCAACGGCTCCACACGACCAAGACTCAACCAACACGTTGAAACCAAACAGGGCGATCAACACCATTCTTAGCAAGTGCATCCGCAAGTTGATTCGCCTCCCGATACACATGATGAAAGCACACATCGCTCAACGCTGCACATGCATCATCAATCCTCCTCAACCATCGCCAAAATTTCCACGGTCTTTTTTCATTGTGAAGCACCCATGCAATAGATGTCGTCGAATCCGATTCGATCACCAACGGAAATGGATCAATCTTCGAAACAAGCATCATTTCTAATGCAAAACATATCGCCTGCAATTTCACCTCATTTGAATCCGCTATCCCAATCGACCCCGAAAATAACGCTAATATTTGCCCCAACTCGTTACGCAAAACACCACCACATCCAGCCTTCCCCGGCTTCTCCCTCGCAGACCCGTCGACATTAAATTTCATAGCCCTCGCAGGCGGCCTTTCCCACTTCACATTCACCCTCAACGATACACACTGTGGCTGAAAATTACATCGCCATGGACACTCCCACCACGACGACTCCAAAATCACCCCCGGTTGTAGTTCCATCCGAACCCAAAACAACGATCGCATCTTCACCGAAAAGAACACTGCCCCCGGACCTGCCCTTGTACCATTAAAAATGCAATCGTTCCTCGCCAGCCATAAAGACCACGCGACCGCCGCACAACATGCCAACCACCACTCGCGCATCCTCCCCATGAAAAGGCATGCAAAACACTGCTCCAATAATCCCACGAATTCTCGCGGCTGCACTATCTCCACTTGCCACCATTGGAAGAAATACAACCAAACCTCCCACGCAGCCGGGCAGCGGAATAAGACACGGTCCAGCATTTCCACCTCTGCCCGACACCAACAGCACCGTGCTTCATCCGCCCCAATTCGCACGCCACGAGCTTGCAACATGGCCATCGTCGTCAACCTATCCATCATTGCAAACCACATAAAATATTGGACCTTGGGCGGGATAGGCAGCTTCCAAATTGCTCCCAATTCAGCACTCGCCTCAAGACCAAAGGACTGCATCAAGTTATACAACCCAGCAACCGAAAAATCCCCTGTAGTCGATGGAGTCCAAATGAGCCTATCCACAAATGCAGGATACAATCAGCATCCTCGTAGGCATGCCCTCAAGTCACTCACCTGCGACACCTCAAACGATCTCAACGATCGACCAAAAAAATACCCCATTCTTCATGCTCAAAGCTACCCGCAATCGTGTAATCTCTAACCATTGCCCTTTTGTCGATAGCCAACCGGAACAACCTCGGAAACAGCACCTCCAAAGGTTCATCGACACACCAAATGTCATGCCAAAAACAAGATCTTATCCCCCGTACCTAGCTTCCAACAAAACTGCGATGTTCCCATGAAACGGCTCACTTCCACATCGTCTTGCACTTCAACTATTTGTCACCATACCATAGACATATTTCGTACACCCACTGTATTCGGTCTCCATCTTGCTGTGCTACAACCATATTTAGCCTCACTTATCTTTCGCCACAACGAATCCTCAGTCATTGCATATCGCCACCTCCACTTAGCCAATAAAGCTAAATTCAGCGCGCGTAAATCCATCACGCCCAGCCCCCCGAATTGTCTAGGCCGACAAGAAGTAGACCAATTGACTATGCTCATTTTCAATTTTGTATCCGAGCCTCCCCATAAGAAGCGATGCCTTATCCTATCAATTTTAGCTATTATACTACGCGGAACCAAAAACAATCTCATGTAGTATAAAGCCAGCGCTGATAAAACTGAGTTGATCAACAATAACCCCCTGCAAAGGACAAAGCATCGCGTTTCCAACCCGTCAAACATTTACGAAAACGCTGAATTAATGGTTCCCACATCTGCAAACTCCGTGGATTCACTCCCAACGGCAATCCCATATACGTTATTGGTAAATCAGCACACTCACACCCATTATAACATCAATATTTGCTACCACTTCCTCCTCTACACCTATACCATACAGTCTTGATTTGGCATAGTTAATTTCCAGACCAGAAGTATATTCAAAGCATGTCAATATTCGCTTCAAATTTTTAGCATCACTTACCTTAGCTTGAAAGAACGACACCGTGTCATCCGCAAATTGCAAGTGTAACACATCACACCCATCCGCCACCTTTACTCCCCTAAGCACCTCCAAATCCGTGGCATTCCGAAGGAATTGATGCAGCATTTCTGCCACTATCACAAAAAGCAACGGTGACAACTTATCCCCCTGTCGCAACCCTCGATGCATCGCAAATTCCCTCGTTGGTGATCCATTTACAAGCACAGACAAACGCGTTGTGCTAACACACTCTAGTACCCAAGCACGTCATACTAGTCCGAATCCCATACGTACCATAACTTGTTCTAGGCACTCCCATTTAATGCAGTCATACGCCTTCGCGAAATCTAATTTCAGGATTAAACCCCCAACACCAAAACACCTCTTCTATAACGAGTGTATCGTTTCATTTGCGAGTAAAATGCCATCTAAAATTTGTCGCCCACTGACAAAAGCCGATTGCACATCACTGATTAACTTCGGCAACATTGATTGCAAACGCCTCGCCAAACACTTGGCCAATATTTTATACAGCGAATTGAGCAAACAAATTGGTCGATAGTCCCCCACCCCCTTCGGATCGTCTTTCTTTGGGATCAAAACCACAAAAGCCGAACTCACTCCCTTCGGAAGCTTACAAGAGACATGGAACGCATTGACAAATTTGAGCACATCAGTTTTAAGGAACGACCATCCTTTTCTATAAAACTCAAATGTGAATCCATCCGGACCCGGCGCTTTAGAGCCTTCGCAATTCCAAACCACCTCCCTGACTTCAACTTCAGAAAATTCGACTTCCAAGCTAGCCGCCTCGAACTCGCTTAAGCAATTAAAGTTGACTGCTGCCTCCAGCGTACCTGCCACCTGTACTCACGCGAAATGTTGTCGAAATGCACGAAAAAAATACCCCTTCAATTTATCTGGCTCAGTTATCCAATTTCCTCGAAATGATACCCCCCGAATCATGTTCCTTACCACTCTAATTTGAGCTGCTCGATGAAAAAATGAGGTGTTGTGGTCACCCTCTTTCAACCAGGACATGCGCGATTTTTGTCACCAAATTGACTCCCGGAACTTCGATATCTGCCACAATTCTGAATTAAGCTGCCACCGCTCATGCATATTATCCCATGATGATGACCCATCCGCCACTTTACCATCTAATTCATCCAACTATAGAGTTACTGCCTTAATTCTATTATCCAGATCACCTAATGGGGCATTATTCCATTGCTTGAGGAACGCCTTTAGACCTCGCAATTTTTCCAGCATGCCAACCTCGCCCCAAACCGCATCGAGTGCATCCATCCACCTCTATTCCTGTTCCATCAACCCCACTAAATTTTTGGACGCCAACCAAGCATTCACGAACCTAAACGGCCGCGGACCACTATCCATCGGATCACTAATCAATAGAAGGGGCGAGTGATCCGATAAGCCCCTCGATAGTGCCATCATCCTTAGATCACCATACTGTTCAAACCATTGCGACGCAAGCAAGAAACGGTCTAAACGTCTGCATTGTTTACCCGGGCCGAACAAAGTAAATAGCTTCGCCTGCATTGGCATATCAACTAACGCATTGCACTCCATAAATTCAAAAAATAAAACCATACCTCGCGTCATTAGATCACAACCCCGTCTTTCTCTCGGATTCAATATCATGTTAAAGTCTCCTCCTACACACCATGGCACACTACTCTCGGACATCTCCATACTCAACGCATTCCACAGATCTTCTTGTTCACTCACCACACACGGTGCATAGACACCCAGGATTCCACAATACCACTCATTGAGTAGCCAAATGCCCTCTATCTTCATGAATCGTGCTCCCAATTTCACTGATGTTGCTTTGAATCTATTTGTATCCCATACCACCAAAATTCCGCCTGACCTTCCCGTTGACGGAGCGAATGCAAATTCAAACGCGTCCAAACTCCTCATCCGCCCAACCAAAATGCTTGTAATTTCTTCAAGTTTTGTTTCCTGTACAATCAGCAATTCACACCTCTGTTGTCGCACTAAATTAAGCATTGCTCTTCTCTTCGATGCCGCGCCCAATCCTCTCACATTCCACGACAACATCCGCATCTCAGATTGCTATTTTTGACCCTCCCGAGCCGCAATCATTCGCGCAATATCCTGGACAATCTCTTCCACATTCCCAATCGCCTCCGCGCCAACGTATTAACCCAAAATTAGCGTCTCGCGTGCTTCCTTTAGTATCGCCCGTTTCCGATTCTCAAAGTCAGAATCCGACAGTGACCCGTTGGCGATGTCTTGCGAGCGATCTGCTTGCTTTTTTGGACGACCCTAGCCTCTCTTGCTCAATCTTTGTTCTGCCTCTTGCTTTTTCCCAGGAGAAAATTCACTCAGAAGAATTTTAGAGAGTTGACTTACTCGTCTTAGTTCCCCATTTGTTGCAACTACTGTTGCCTTACCCGCCCGTTGAATTTCAGATCGTGGCCCATCTATTATCCGTCGAGACTTCTCCTCATTGTGTAATACTTGCAACTGCACATCAGAGTCGTTCAGCCAAACCTTATCGTTCATTGTTCTTCCATAATCCATCTCAATCATTTTGAGTCGGTCCTCCACTGGTCTTGACACCACATTGATATCCTCGTCTGCCTTCCAGCTCAATTCTTTAGAGGACACCACCAGACCTTGCTCCTTTACAGCGTGATTCCTTGAAATCGAGTCCGGAACAAATGTATCTGTCGATTGACTCAGCTTGTCACCCGAAATCCGACGATCCAACGTATCGTCGTCCCCGTCATTGTCACTCACCATCGTTGTCTCATTTGTAGTCACCTCAACCCCACAACAACATTCACACTTCGCTCTCACACATTCCTCCATCTCTACAACTCGTACACGGAAAGAATTCTCCCCTACATTCATAGTAAGTATCTCATCAATATTTTCTATCCAGTCCGTTTCGATTAAAAAACGACAACGTTCGAATGACGACGGCGCCATCATTTCCGCATCTATTTGGATGAATTCCCCCCCCCCAAAGTTCTGCAATATTCCTGCACTTTCCTTCTGACCAGACGTGAATCGGAATACCAACGCGTCCACTTTTTTAAATTTATCTGTTGTTCTTAATATTATTTCTCTAATCAAATTTCATATAATTAACGTTCAAATAAATTTTTCAGTTCGTGAGGACTCCATACGCTAGTCTTGCGATTCGCCAAATTACTCTGTCTGACATTGCGCAGTCCTCTCACGTATGGTTGCTGCGAGTGCCACTCATCAACTACGAAATTGTCGAGTGGCATCCTATAGACCGAATTCTGCAACAATTTGGGTACATCCAAGGGGTTCCGCATCTACAACCTAATTTAGACGAATAACATCGGTTGACGCGGCAGGGAAAGACAGAAATTCATTGGGCCATCATCACACTGACTGGGTCCATCAATGGATGGACCAATATGAAGTTGATCGCCCATCCTCGCACCCATTGTGGATTGGGCCATGTTCGTCACTTTTGACTATTTTCAGTGGTACCTCTATAATGGGAAGCCACGTATACTTACTCCAGAGAAGTGCGAGCGAGAAATTGAGATGTCTCCCCAAAACCGCCCACGCCCTCAACGTCGACCCAGCTAGAGCCAGTCGAGGCAGCACGATCCGAGACCGCGAACTCACAATGCATGGGCATCATCTTCTGGAACAGCGTTTCAGAATTTCACTAGTCCTCCCATGTTTAGCAGATGAGGCCTCCACCCGAGTTCGGCTTCTCAGATGCCTATCGTCCCTCCATGCCGATGAGTGGTTCTCCGGTGATCAATGTTCCACCGTTGGCATCACAGTTCGACTACAACATTGTCCAGCATACACCGCCGGGCATCTTGTTCTCCACCCGTCTCGGGCCCAACAGGAGTCAGCGTTTCGAGGACATCTTTGGAGCCGATGATGATGATGTTGATGCTGTTGCTGCTAATGATGATGATGAGAACGACCCTGGAGCACATGACATTCGTAGGAATTCGTCACGAGATCGTCGTGCACCCCGCTGTGGAACGGGTAGACATAGACATCATTAGGACCTTTTTCATATTTAATTATGTTTAATTATATTTATGAAAGTCATTTTTTTTATTTTGTAATTACGCAATTTTAATTTTCTTTAGTAATTTCTTTTTTATACTTTTTCTAATTTATATTTAATTTCGTTTTTTAATTACTGTTATTCGATTAAAGGCAAATTCAATCAAAAAAACAAACTAGGATACCGTTTTCTAAGTGAATTTAGGTCGGTTTAGAATGGACGGAAATTGCCCATATTGGTGCCATATGAAAGAGAATTTCTAGTACTACGAACCCAAACTGAATGTTTACAAAAAATATTCGATTAATAAGCCCGAAATAATGCTCGAACATGCCTATCGAAGCTTGTTCTTCCACCCAGATTTGCAAAGAACTCGCTCTTTGCAGAAAGCGAGTTCCCTGCGATAAATTCAGCCACCTCTTGAAATTATCGGGGAACTTGCGTTTGACAGAACGCGAGTTTCCGTAAAGTTCGTTATTCTGAAAAGTGTTGCCACATATGCGGAACTCGCTTTCTACGTAGTGCGAGTTCGTATCTCGCAACCCCAGAAACGCGAGTTCTTCATACATGACAGATTTGGGAGTCATTTTTCTACATAATAATCTGTGGTGGCCTTTTTTCTAAATAATTAATTAAAATGGGTTTTTTGATGTAAAATAGCCCCTATACTATGACATAAATATAAGAGTATGATCCACCAATAATCAATTGATCTGATGGAATAAGGCGTTAGGTCCCTCAAATAAAGTTATGAGTTTAAATTCTGACGTTGTGAGTGAAAAAAACCTGAACTAGTAAGATTGTCCTCATAATAAATCTATGTAAAATCCATTGAGTTGTGTTACAGCTTGCTAGGAACAGTAGAAGCCGGTGGTTCATATTATTTCATAAGAAAGATAGCTAGCCTAGCCAATCATATCCAGGAATCATTCGACTTATGCTTCCCCTTTAGATTTTTGTATGTACATGTCCTCCCAGGTTGCAATCACTATTTGATTTCTTTACTTCCTCTGCCAACCACTGTTTTCCAATTTCAATGCTGCAAATATTGGAAAATATACTCTCTACAAATAATACCAATTTTCATGATAAATACATTACACAAACACATGCATTTACATCAAATTTACAAAATCCAGTTACCTGGTAGCCTGGGACAGATTGTTCTTTTAACCTCCATGTTTGGAAATATATAAACAACAAGAAATATATAACCATTCAAGAAATCTTCCACTTTATTATAATTGTGACTCAAATTCTTTTTAAACTTGGTTTAAAAATGGGAATCTTATTTTTAGGATATTATTTATTTTACACCTTAATAAAATAGGAAATCTATGTTGAGTAGAATTATTTTTTATGCAATTTTTTTGTAGACAAGTAACATATTCCATATTTAACTCCACATAGCATTAAGATCAGAGCCGTTTCTGAGATTTTTGTGGCCTAGGAGCAAATCAATAAATTGGGCCCTAATAACAATTATTTAAAAAATAAAATTCGAAGAGTATAAAAAAATAAATTTGTTTGTAAATTATATTTTTTTTATCACGCTCAATAATTATCAAATGAAAAACATCAAGAAATTCTATTAAACACCGAACAACATACATAAAACAACTTTTACGAGCATTTCTAGATGCAGAATCAGTAATAATAGTTTCTACATCAATACAATCTAACATATTTTTCTCAATACATAAAATGGCTAGACCATTTAATATTTCTTGTGACATTGACGATCTCAAATAGATTTTCAACAATTTTAACTTTGAAAAATTTCTTTCGGCCGATGCAACTGTCACCGGCATAGTTAAGAGGATTCGATAACTTCAAAATAAATTGTGAGAAAATAACATAAGAAAAAGGGAAAGTGATGAGAAATTGAGATATGAAGAAAAAAAATGTAAATATCATTTATAGGTGTATATAAAAATTTTATTCTCAATTTAAAACTGAAAAAATATATTATTATAATCTTAATTAAGACCTTATTGTAACACTTGTATTTTGGGGTTAGGAGTTAGTTGGGTTTGTGGTCCGAGTCAGTAAAATTAAATTAAATCAATTCAACCTTAATTAGGATCTAATTGGGCTTTAATAAAAAGGGGAGGGACCAACGAGGTAATTTGACCCTAAAGAATTTAAAAGGATGACAACTTTTGAATAGTTAAAAAAAAAAAGAAAATAAAGTTGTCTTCTCTCCTCCCCACCTCCCCACCAACGTTAAACTCATCTCAACCCCCCCCCCCCCAAGTCTTATCTACTATTCCATTGATTTTCAACTCCATTTCAAGACCATTTTGAGAGGTAAGGACATTTTCTAATTCTCCTTTCATCCTCTATCTCCCCATAGTCATAGATTTTAAAACTATGAACTTTTGAAATGTTAGGGTTTGGTTAAAGCTTGAGTTTTTATGATGATTTTCATTTTGTTTTGAAATATAAAGTTAGGTTTTAGCTTAATCACATTAAAATGTACATTATATGTTAAAATGGTTGGGTTTGGTAAAAACCCGAAATGGGTTCTTGAAGCAATTTTGGGATGTCAAAAACTTGATTTTTGGTGGGTTTTAGGTTGAAATTAAAGAGCTGATGGTTTATATATGTTAGGAGGATGTTTTGGGACCTTTTGGGGGTCATTTGGATGATTGAAAATGAAAATTTCAGCTAGGGTTTGAGGAAGCGCGAAAATTGATATATTTGGGGGATTGATTTGGTTGGAAAATTGGTTGAAGTTAGTTCGAGCTCAAGGGTTGAGTGTTGATTGAATGTTAGCATTGATTGGGATTAATGGTTGTGTTTTTGGTTGGCTAGAAGCGAGAGGAGACGTCGAAGGAACTTTGGGATCGAATTCGGGCTCATAGGAGACTTGTTTTGGTTGCTAAGGAAGGGCGGTGAGTGGTTTTAATCATGTTTTAAAGTTTGGTTCGAGTGTGTGGAGTGTGTGAGTTGAAATGTGCTTGGTAGGCCATTTCTATATGAGTTCAAGTTGTTAATTTAGCTATTGATTTCCATTAAATGCTATGTGTATTGCCTATTTATGCTCTTGTGATATGTGGTTGATTTGCACATGTATACCATGATATGTGTATATGATGAGCATGAAATACAGTTGATGGGAATGTGATGTGGTAAATGAAAATTGGCACTAATTAACTTACCGGGTGTAAATGATCGATCATTAGGATTAGTGTGCACACAAATTGAGTCAAAACATACGTGAACTTGATGGTGTTAAGTCATCAAGGAGGAGTACGGTGATGTAATATTTCACCGGAAGCTATTATATATTCTACGAGATGATGAGTGGAATCCCATTCGTAGGACATGTGGTGATTAGTGGAATCCCGCCCATGCAAGGTCCGGTGATGAGTGAAATCCCACCGAGGTAATGTGGTTGTTGAGATTTAAATCCGCACATCCGGGTAACTAATAGTGGCCAATTAAACTTGTTCATATGATTGTGATATATGATGTTAATATATAATAATGTTATTGATGTTCGGGCTTGATATGATGTGAGATGCCATACATGACTCTTGAAAGACTAGCTAGGTCTACTTGTGAATTTATCTATGCATGTTAGATATGAGATTTAGGGATTATATGCTTGAACCCTGCATTGTTGATGTTTTCGGTTTTAGAGCATCCTCACTAAGCTTATAGCTTACGCTCTCATTTTCAACAATACAGATCATTAGCGTGGTGTTAGCTCGGAGCAAGGCAAGAAGGGCGTTCCAAGTTTGTTGCTCAAGTACGATCAATTATTATGTAGTAGTTAAGCAATGTTGCAAGAGAGTGTGTTTGTATGAGCTTTGTATGACTCATATGTGATTTTGATGTTTGTGGTTTGACTTGGTTTGTAAGCATGATGTACCTTGCCAAATGTTCATTTTGATGCATGTCTTTTAGATGTTTAAGGTTGTTTGATGGCATGTAAAACTATATGTGGTGATTGGTAACTTTTGTCTATTTAAAAGTCTTCAAGTATGTTCATCATGATATGTTTCTATTGAGTTTTTGCCATGTATGAGTGATTGTTCAAATCCATGCCTTGTACATGTTCGAGCATGCTAAACATAGGATGTATGCCTCTAGACTTTGTTTGATGGTGTTATGTGCCTTTAGGGGTCCTATGGGACCTTTAGACTTGTGGAAATTCGCCTAAATTTGGTTTTCAAGGGTTGCAGACAGCCCGCGTTTCGAAACGGGAAGGGTCCTTTCGAAACGGGTAAGGCTTCAGGGACCCCGTATCGGAACGTGTTTCGATACGGTATGGCCTTTGAAACCTCTGTTCCGAAACGCGTTTCGGAATATTTTGGCTACTGGAATTCTGAGAAATTCACGAGATGAAGGTGTATCGAAACGGGTATAAGGGTTTTGAAACGGTCAAAATCTCGTTGACCACGAGAAGTTGACCGTCGTGGGCGTTTCGGAACGGTTGACCACCGTTTCGATACGGCCCCTTGTATAGGCTCTGGAACAGCTGACCTGGTCAAGGTGTTTCGATACGCCTCAAGGGTGTTTCGAAATGGCCTGTTTAAAAGATTAAAATTGGGCTGTTTAAATGTTGTTTTGGGTTCGAATGATTATCTCGTGTATGTTGTTCCACTGTTTGATCACATAGGACTTAAATGAGCTTTTAGAAAAGATTAAGTTAAAGAAAAAAAATATGGTTGCTAACCGAGGGGGAACCTTAACGGGTTTTGCTTCGGTTTTCCCCGTGTGGCTCACTCGGACCGGTCATCCGGCCAGACCGGGACGAGGGGGTTACACTTATAATACACAAATACCTAGACTAATTAGATATTAACAGCTTTATACTTAATAATGACTGTTGGCCACCATATTTTTAACGTTCTCTTTTAAATTTATATAATAATATAATAATAGGGAAAATAATTAAACTTAAAAAAATAATTAAACTTGATTATGACTGGTGGGCTGACTTGAATCTCCAATTCCCTAGGAAATTATAATTACACTATCTATAGCTTATAATTTTAAAACTTAGTTAATGGTAAGAAAAAAGTAGCAGCTTTTGATGGACTATTAAATACTGTGATTGTTTTTTTTTTACCAATGGCCAGTGAGCTCTGTCGCCCTGGGGCCCTAGGTCGTCAATCCTGTTGCCCAGGCCCAGGGACGGCTCTGATTAAGATGTAAACTAATTGTAATATTTTTTCCTTCGTCTTAGTGAAAGTTTTCGTCTTCTACTTGTAGTTTTTCACTTGGAAAAGATCTCATGCACTAACAGTAGAAATAGGAATGTTAGTAGGGCGAATTTTACAGGGATTCTCCCCATTTCACATTTAGTTGGGCAGGGATGTTACAAATTTTACGGGTTGTGGGGCGGAGATAGGATAAAAATTAGATTTGTTTTGGTTAGTGGGGAAGGGGTGAATATGCATTTGCACCCACCATCCCAACCCGCCTCGCATCATCCCCACCCGCCCCGCATCATCCCCACTCGCCACAATAAATATTGTAACATATAAATATTGTTAAAAATATAATATCAGTTTGGATCATACTCAAATTTAAGGCAATTCATAATGACTTATTTTGAGATATTAATAAATATATATATAATTGAGTTTGATATTGATCAGATCAAATATATAAATAATTTTTAAAATATCAATCTGAATAATAGTCAAATTTAAGATAATTTACATAGGCCATGTTTGGTAAAGAGAGGTTTGGGCAAAAATTAGAGGTTTGACCAGTCAAATATGCTAATATTGTTGTTTGGTAAACAACAGATTGAAAGAGCGGATTGGGATGAAATCGCTAATTTTAAAAAAGCTCATAATATGAGCCTTTTAAAATTAGAGGTTTGATATTAGAGTTGTAAAGACTCTTTTACCCTTATCAGTTACTAAAATTCTCAAAATAACCTAAATTAAATATTTTCTCACCCTATTTATAAGCTAGTCCTATTTATTTTTTCTTTTTACTATCACATATTTATATGTGTATTTAAATTTATTAATTAATTAAATTATATTAAAATAATTATATAAATAATAAATTAATATATAAACTATTCGAATATGTTTATAAAAGTTATATTAAAAATAATTCTATAGATCTAATTAATATTAATTAGATACAAAATATTGATAACTACTAAACTATTCAAACAAGTATGGAATATAATCATGTCCTTATATGTTATTTTGCTTGTTTAAATAATTTAACAACTATCAGCTATCAGTTAATTGTATCAAACACTTTTATACAATCAGCTAATACAATCCGTTAGTCAAATCAGCTAATGCAATCAGCTATCAGCTAATGTAATCCGCTATCAGCTATCCGCTAATTGCCAAACAGAGTCATTGACTTATCTTGAAATATTTGGGATATATATATTGGTTTCTTCTTGATGTTGTCGTCAAGCTTTCTTTTTAAGGTTTGTTTTCTTCTCCTCAGTCCTCATCACATGTATGTTATTCTTCTATTTCTTTTTAAAATTTTATTTTCTTAATATTGTATCTTATTTAGATTTTATTGTTATTTGTTCTTATTTTTTAAAGGTTGTTTTTATTGTTATATTCTTTTTAGTTCTTTCTATATTGTTTATTTGTTACAAAATTGAAATATTATTTTACATGTTTTTTGTGCTATTTTTCGGTCTTTAACTATAGACCTTAGTATCTTTTTAGTTCAAATTTTTGTGCTTTACAAATTTTAATTTTATATATTATTATTTTTTAGAAAATTGTGCCAGTTGGAATAATGTCATACATATGGTGGGAGTCTGAATGACAAGTAGTTCATACTTTTTTCATAAAAAATTGATTTATATTTTATAAGCTCTCAAATATGACACTTTTTAATTGCTATTTTTCTAGTTTTTAGGATTTCTTGCTACCTAATCCATTTTGTTTTGCTATATTTTGCGCAAGGAACCTGATTCTGGAAATAGCAGCAAAAGAGGGCATTTCTGCAGTCTTTTTATTATTCTGGTCATGACTGGCATCGTGGGCACGACACTAGGCACGACGCGTCTGACGTGGCAGATGCGTGGCGACTTCTGGAAGATTCTGGAACGTTCTGAAAGACCTTATCAGCTTATCCGTTTCGATCTTCTGTATTTAAATTTCAAAAACATTTGAATTGTTTATCTTTCCTTTATTATTTTGAATTTTCTTATCATTTATTTTTGTAAATCCAAGCCTATAAATACCACTCCTTGGCAGACGCTTAGGCATCGAATTTAGTCTTCATCTTCTAGCTTGAAAACACTTGTTATTTCTAGTTTTTAATTAAAGTTCACTTTTCTTTATTTTTATTCTTTTATGTTATTTAATCAAGTTAAGTATGATAACTAATATCATGCTTAGCTAAATCTCTTGAGCCAAGAACTAGCCAAATCAATTCAAATCGTGAGAATTGAACATTGCCTAATTTCCTTCGGGAATACATTTTTATCTTTCGGTTTAGATAGTTTGACAACCGGCCTTACTAAAGTTTTTAATCGTTTTTCAAATCAAAAAGAGCTCGTTGGTCTGGAATCGTTTAAAACATAGTTTGGAGGAAGGATCGACCTGTGGCAATTTCGACTTCCTGTGAACACTCTTAGCAGCGGTCCGCTAAGGAAAGATAAAATCAGAAGTGAGTCTTTTTAAGACAATTTCTGAGTCGGGCAACTTGCTTCTCTCTCGAGTAACCAATTTTCCCAAGTCTATCTTCGAAGGTTGGTTCTTAAACAAATTAACCACGTCTATCGCCGTTAAAATATTTAGTTTTGAAAACAGGAAAAGTCCGACTCAGAAATTGTCTTAAAAAGAATCACTTCTGATTTTATCTTTCCTTAGCGGACCGCCGCTAAGAGTGTTCACAGGAAGTCGAAATTGCCACATGCTGTTCCTTCCTCCCAACTATGTTTTTAAACGATTCCAGACCAACGAGCTCTTTTTGATTTGAAAAACGATTAAAAACTTTAGTAAGGCCGGTTGTCAAACTATCTAAACCGAAAGATAAAAATGTATTCCCGAAGGAAATTAGGCAATGTTCAATTCTCACGATTTGAATTGATTTGGCTAGTTCTTGGCTCAAGAGATTTAGCTAAGCATGATATTAGTTATCATACTTAACTTGATTAAATAACATAAAAGAATAAAAATAAAGAAAAGTGAACTTTAATTAAAAACTAGAAATAACAAGTGTTTTCAAGCTAGAAGATGAAGACTAAATTCGATGTCTAAGCGTCTGCCAAGGAGTGGTATTTATAGGCTTGGATTTACAAAAATAAATGATAAGAAAATTCAAAATAATAAAGGAAAGATAAACAATTCAAATGTTTTTGAAATTTAAATACAGAAGATCGAAACGGATAAGCTGATAAGGTCTTCCAGAACGTTCCAGAATCTTCCAGAAGTCGCCACGCATCTGCCACGTCAGACGCGTCGTGCCTAGTGTCGTGCCCACGATGCCAGTCATGACCAGAATAATAAAAAGACTGCAGAAATGCCCTCTTTTGCTGCTATTTCCAGAATCAGGTTCCTTGCGCAAAATATAGCAAAACAAAATGGATTAGGTAGCAAGAAATCCTAAAAACTAGAAAAATAGCAATTAAAAAGTGTCATATTTGAGAGCTTATCAATATTTATGTCACTAATATTAATAAATATATTATATGAATAGGTCAAGAGGCGGGTAAAGAAGAGATTAGGTGGATCTCAAGACCCACATGAATGATGGGGCGGGGATAATTTTAGTAATGCGAGTTGTGGGGCAGGGATAGTTTTAGCTTTTATATTTGCAGCAGGTTGTGGGGAGAGGATGGAAATGAAAATTCTTGACGGGATGAGTGTGGAAAGAGTACCCTTCCCGCCTAATTGACATCCCTAGGTAGAAACGAAAAGTTTTCACAAGGGCCTTAAGATTTAGGTGTTTAAGGGTATGTGTTTAGAATTTAGAGTTAGTATTTAGAGGTTAGGGTTTAGTTTTAGGGTATTATGGTTAAGGATTTATGGTTTAACTTATAAACACTAAATTTTAACCCTAAAACCTAAATTCTAACCACACCCTTAAATTCAAAATCCATGCACTTAAACCCCTAAACCTTAGACCCTAAATAAAATCTCTAAACCCTAAAACTAAGACACTTATAGAAACAAAGTTTCCACAAAGCTTTGACATGGATTAATTACCCTTTTCACTTTTGTTAGTGTTTTTTATTTGTGTAATTATTCCATGCACAAGCGCTTGCGGAAACATTGTTTACACAAGTTCCTTTAATTTTAGGGTTTATGGGTTTCTTTTAGGGTCTAGTATTTAGGGGTTTTAGTGTACAAGTTTTGAATGTAGGAGGTATGATTAGAATTTAGGGTTTGTGGTTAAAATTTAGGGTTTGTAGGTTAAAATATAAATCTCTAACTATATTACCTTAAAAACTAAACCCTAAATTATAAACTCCTACACTCAAACTCCTAAAACTCAAACCGAGTTCTTAAACTCTAAAACTAAGACACTTTTGGAAACTTTTCGTTTCCACCGCTAGTGTATAAGATATTTTCTATATTTATTTTCTTGTTTTATTTGCAGTTATTGTCCGTGGTTGGTATATCTCTAGTATAACACGCTCCATACATACAAATTACAATATACTTCCACACACAAATAAAACTTACATCAGCAGTAGCTTTCATCAACTACTCATCGAAGGCCCGAATTACATTCACCGCAAATTAATCCAAAACCAACAGCACCTGCTTAATCCTCTGCATCCTTTCCCATTTAAACAAGATTACTGTTCCAAAAAACTTGTGAATAGCAAAGCAAGCTCCAATATAAAATGGAAGTGCCATAGCCACTGTGATAGGAATATATTGTGAAATTCTCATGGGGGTCACATCCCTTGGTAGGTTTACAACCAAAGCAGCCACCAAGAATCAGAAACGTGAAGCCAAACAATGATAATTTTTCCAAGACACTTGTCTTGCTTCCTGCAACAAGCTCAAAAGATTATACCTACAATCAGAGAAGAAAACCTAATTGATAAAGGCAAAAACATATGTTGTACTAATACGGACATAGATACGGGTACGGAAACGGAGACGGGAAACGGTAATTTTTAAAATTACAGGGTACGGGTACGACAAATATAAAATAATTTTTATATTCTAAAAACATGTAAAAACAAAATTCATAAATAAAATTATGTGAGCATGACATCACACATACTTATATACTTATAATTGAACCATGTGAGCAAGAGAAAGTCGAAACAAATAAGAAAAAACTAGAAAAAAAGTGTAGGAGAATAAAAGAATAAGAAAAAAAATAGAAAGATGAAATACTGTGGAGTACCCAAACCGTACCCAATATATCTTCGGTACGGGGACTTATCGAATACGTGGTATGGCACTAGATCGAAGTACCCGTGCTTCATAGTTCAAAATTATTATCTCTAGCTATTTGTGAAGCATATTTTAAGATTTAAGCAGTTGTTTCATTCAAGTGGTAAATGCATGATTGTTAGAACTGGATAGACCTTCCATTATATCTAGTTTGGAATCTTGGATATATAAGTTTATAATCCAAGATCATTACCTGCTAAAATTAAAGAGAATTTTAGGAGACTCTTTTAAAATAATAATAACATATATACCATGAAAAATGTTAGAAAATAAGAATCAATCCAAAAAAAAAGTAAATAGTAAAGTTAAATATTGAATTTGTTAATTAAAACGAACATATTACAATAAAACAAATAATTCGAAAATGAATAAAAAACAAAAACAAATTAAAAAATCGTTTACTTGTATCCGGACAATAATTCAGATAAATAAATTTGTTGAGGCATATGAAATTACACTTTTTTTAACAGATTCGTTTGCTCGTATGATACTTGAGAATCGTTGGACGTCTATCACCGAAAAATAGTTTTGAAATCACATAGTAAAAGCAATTGAAAATTCTCGGTGTGTTGTGTTAAACTTAGTAGGTTTACACGATATTTATAGGTGTTTCATATGAGAGAATAGTTAGAAATAATATATTCCGAAATGATTTAGTTACCCTGTTGGTACATGAACTATATCGATTTCTCAGTTTCAAACATAGTATTTTAAAATTCTTGATTTTATACATGGAGTATTTCGCCGTTAATGAGTTTACCCACTTCCTTGACGGAAGTTGACGTGGACCTATTGAACCAACCATAATTTAACACGTGGCATTTAAAAATATAAAATTAATCCATTTACTAAAGGCATAATAGCAAGACTTGTCATTTTTTTTCAATTTTCAATTTTACCCTAATCTTTAAAAAATAAAAAAATGTTTGTTTATTTAAAAATTATAAAAATATTCAAACCAATTATTTTATTATGGGTCCACGTATAAAAATAAAGGGTAAAGCACACAGACGGTCGTTGAACTTTGATAAAAAAACAAAATGATAACCAAACTTTCAAAAATCACAAAATAACAATTAAACTTTATGTTTTATAACAAAATGACAACTAGACGTTAAATCCCGTTAAGTGTCTGTTATAAAATTTGGTAAATAACACATTTAGTCCTTCATATTTATACATTCAATCAATTTAGTCCTGATTCAAAACAATTCACTAAATTTTGTTAGCCTTCGTTATTTACGCATTCTTTCAATTTGGTCCTTAAAGCAAAATTTCAAAGTATGGTAACATGATAAATAATTTCAATAAATTTTTTATAGGAACTCGAAAACTCGACTCGAATTGAAAAAATTTCAAATAAAGATTGAGTTGTAAAATATGACACGTCAACTCGAATAACTCGAAATTTTTTTACTCGACTCGATCGAACGCTCACCTCTATCTTAAGATATGACGCGTCAACTCGAATAACTTGAAATATTCGAATATTTTAAATCATTTTTTCTTTTAAATCGAATATTTTTTAAAATAGAATATTTAATATTTTCATATTTAAATCACATCGAGTATTTAATATCGCATATAACCGAATATATATCTCGTAAACTGCAATACATTACCAAAATAATATCATAATTAAAGTAACCATTAATACAATACTTATCATTTTAATTCAGAACATTAAAAAAGATATGCCATAATTAAAGAAAAAATAATTCATAATGAGTAAAATATCTGCAGGCTCACAGAGAACCCGAACGGTCCAGAAATTTGCATCGATTGGTTCGAATATATAAATTAGTTGCAATCAAAGATCTTTATGATGTATAATTATATCTAGGCTTAATAGAAAAATAAGTGCTCAAACTATACATGTTGTTAATTTTTGGTGCTTAAACTATTTTTCGCTCAAAAATGCCTAAAGTTCATTTCGTTAATTTTAAGTGCTTGGCTGCTAGGCACGTCATCAGATGCTGTCACCTATTTCTCCAATCACTCATCGTCGATAATTAATGGTAGGTGTATCGATCGGCTTCTTTTCGCAAGTTCTATTTCTTCCTCATATCTATTATATGTAATCATATGTTTCAATTAAATAATTATTATATAACTGATATTAAATTATTAGAAAAACAATTAGTCATAAAATTATTCGTATCATATTAGTTCAATAAATGATTTTTTACATTTTTCATCCTTATAACAAATAATTGGAATGTGATATTTATTCAAATAATCATAGATATAGTTATGGGTAATCTTCACCGGTGGTCTATTTCGTTTAGGGTGTGTTCTATTTTGGTCACCAAAATTCAAAAAAGATTATTCTGGTCACTTACGTTTAGAATCGTTTCTATTTTGGTCTCTTGGCCGTTAGTCTCTGTTACTTAAAAAAATTAGTTTCTAATTTTACCCCCAAATTTTTAAAATTTTATTTTTCACCATCTTCCCCAAAAATTATAAAACTAAAACCCCAAAAATTTAATTAAAAAAAGATATTAGTAATTTCTATGTTCAAAATTCGATGCACTAAGGGAACCAGCAGAAATGATCCACAATTCAATCAAGGATTTGGCGTTTTAGTACAAATAAAATAAAAGTTTCTCAACTATTGTTCTTCTGCACATTTTATCTGTAGCAAGTCGATGCTTTCCAAAATATTAAAGGTTACAACATTGTTTGGCTGTCTCAAGAAAGTTCTTTACTTGGTCTACTCAAAGTTCAAGTTTTGCACTCTTCACTAATTTTCTTTCCCTAAATTTCCAAAAATTCAAAAACTCTTATTCCTTGTCCTGCATGGAATCAAGAATTTGAATTTCTTTGAAAGAAAATTTCGTTTCTCGTTTTGTCTCACAAATCCAAAATTTTCTAACACTAAAGATCACCTCAATTCATCAAATTCCATAATTTAAACCTTAAATTTCATAACCCCAAATACATAATTCTCACACAAACGACCAGAAAATAAAAAAGAAAACCAAACCATAACAAACCACCAAATTCTCAACACCCTAAACTAATTGCCCAAAAAAGACGAAAGAAGAAACGACTGAAAACATTCGAAAATTGAAATACCAATTAACAAATGGAAAGAGAAAAAAGAAATTGATATTGAAATTGAAAAAGACACTTACCCGTTTTACCGAGAAGAACAACAACAAAAACCTTAAATTTTGGGAATTTTTTTGGGAGAAAAATCAAAATCAATAAGAGATAGAGAGTCAATCTAGTTTCTCTGCAATTGTCAGTATAGCACTAAATATGAGGTTTGGGCTTTGAATTAATTTTCTGGGATTTTAGTTTTATAATTTTTGGGGAAGATGGTGAAAAATAAAATTTTAAAAGTTTGGGAGTTAAATTAGAAACTATTTTTTTAAGTAACGGAGACTAACGGCCAATGGACCAAAATAGAAACGATTCTAAACGTAAGTGACCAGAATAATCTTTTTTGAATTTTGGTGACCAAAATAAAACACACCCTAAATGAAAGGGACCACCGGTGAAGATTACCCTACACTTATTTATATGTGTAACCTAAGTCATATTTATATAAATATTTAGCTAATATATAATATTTAGAATACATAATTTTAATATATATTTTTAAATTGTAATAACTATAATAAGAAAGGGTCAATATTGTTTAAAAATGAGTAAATATGACTTATCCAAAAGTAAAAGAAAATTGGGTCAATGTGTAAATATATACAAACTAGTTATAAACAAAATGTATGATTTTGTTTGGAAATGTATAAACAATGGAAGAAAGTTGCATAGGAAAATTGATGATTGAGATAAACTCCTTACTTTTTTCCTCAAGTGATAATCTTCACATATTCTATTGCTAATCTCAACCATCGTCCATCCATCCAACGATTCAAAAAACGTGTAAAACTAAAAAAGTTTTACATTGTGTAGATAGATCCTATCTCATATATATCTATACAAATAAAACATACAACATAGCCAGCAGCTTTGCTGCTCAACTACTCACGGAAGGGCCGAAGTACATGCAGATAGGTGGATTGATCTTCAAGATTGACAGAATAGCTGATGCTATTGTCCAAATACCACAAATATGGCGGGGCTATGTCAACCTGGAGACTGAATAATGAATGTTCGAAGAAGGTTTCGAGTATCTAGAAAGGAATAATGAATAATCTGTCGACTAGGGAAGTAGAAAAATGGATGAATACCGAGTCTTTTCGTTGGCAGTTGGGAGTTGGAAAGACAATATATTATGGGAAGATATTTGGAGTGAGATCAGGTCCTTGAAAAATACTTTTAACATGTTATATAGGTTTGTGCGAAGGAAAATGACCACAATCAGTGAGATGGTGGGTAATGAAGAGTGGCAGACTATAGTTTGGGAGGAAGATTTTTCTAAGCCTTTGTTGGACCGTGAATTGGAAATACTTCTCAAAATTAAAGAATTGATTCAAGCATACAAGGTGAGGACTGAAGTTGCGGACCTTATAATCTGGATTCATGAGACTGCAAGCACTTTCTCAGTAAAGAAACTCACAGAGCTGCTGGTAAGCTCAGGTGTGGACGACCCAGCCTTCGAATTCGATAAAATATAGAGGCTAAGGGTTCCACCTAAAGTAAGGAATTTCCTTTGGATATTGCTGTTAAAAAGAATTCAAACGAAGGACTTCTTTGGGAGTAGAGAGATCTTAGTGGAAGAAGCACAATGCAAGTGTTTATGGTGTGGATTAGAAATAGAAGATTCGGAACACATCTTTGTTAATTGCAGGTTTGTTGTTTTCTTTTGGAAACAAATATGTAGGTGGTGGAAGGTTGATTTGTAATACCCCGATCCCGCCGGATCCGAGATGCTACATTCGGGTGGCCTCTAATCTGACTCATAAAATTTTTGTTCAATTAAAAATTCCAAGTTTAGCCACAAATCATCATTTAAAACAAGTCATCAATAAGAGTTTCACAATTAGTTTCAGATCCAAAATATAAATGGAGCTTCGTACGAAAAAAAATCGTATGTTAAAACAATGTTGAAATAGAGTTACAAACCAACTATAATAAGGTTCTATGGATACATAGCCCTACAACTAAAATCAAGGTACTGTACTCAAGTTCGAATCGATTTTGGGAAATCCTCGTCGATGTACTCCCCCAAAGCGAGTGACCTGTCAACCTACACACGGAAAAACAACACATTTGCACGCCGAGCTAACAAATCTCATTGGTACATGCCTACTCTACAACACTTCATGATGTTCATAAAGGTAAGCATGCAATAATAAGTAGTAAGTATAAGGCAATACAAGTAAGTCAATCATATATTGATAAGTAGCTAAAATGATCACTATTTCATCTTTAATTAGGCCTTTAATGATTAGAATATGGTGTTGATTTGGATTTTATAATGTGTTTTTCGTGTAGGTCTGTAATTCTGGAAAACACACTGAAAAGAGGTAGAATTCTGCAGTTTTTATTTTTCAGGAGTCAAGGTCGGAATTCTGTAGTTTTTCAACGTAGGCTTCCACCTAAGCTAAAAGACCAAGGTATTTTTGATATTCCTTGCAAAATTGGTAATGTAGGTATAAAACGTTCAATGTGTGATTTAGGGGCTTCTATTAACGTTATGCCCTTTTCTCTATATAACTCACTGTTTGCTGAGCCCTTGAAGGATACTAAGGTGACTATACAACTAGCTGACCGATCCGTAATATACCCGAAAGGACTCCTCGAGAATGTTCTAGTAAAGGTAAATGACGTCATTTTTTCGGCAGATTTTTATGTAATAGACATAGAAAATGATCGGTCTAAAACTTCTTCAGAGATTCTTCTCGGCCGTCCCTTTCTAAGCACAACACATACGAAAATTGATGTAAGAAGCGGAATTCTTACAATGGACTTCGATGGTGAGGTTGTTAAATTCGATGTTTACAAAGCAATGAGATACCATGATAATGTCGCTAGTATTAATTTTGTCAATGTTATTGAACCTACCGTTGAAGAGTCTTTCGAACCTAACCTTGTTGACGATTTGTGCAGGGAATTAGAGGACTTTGAAGAGGAAATCAAGGATGAAGAACTAATGTTTTGATATAATAATTGAAAAATAGTTTTGGACTAAATTGAAAAGATTTCAAAAGTGCCTTTAAGTCCAAACAACTTAAAAATATGTTTGAGGATTTTTTAAAGAGGTTTTGAAGTGTTTTCTAAAGCCAAACTTTACAAAACCACCCAGGTGTTTCGAAACATCCTTAGGCGTTTCGAAACAACCATTCACAATTTCAAAACGTTTTGATACAACTCTATATGTTTCGAAATGTGCTTTAATCTGGGTGAGGATTTTTACATAGCGTTTCGATACGGGATTCACCGTTTCGATACGCCTATGTGGCAAAGACCTCAACGATCAAAATCCCCAATGGTAATTTAAATTGTAGCTTAACTGTCAATCGTACTGAAACAGGGTGTAATTGTTTCGATACGACTCGAAGGGTTTCGAAACGGCCATAGGCGTTTCGATACGGCCTGCTGCATCAGACTTCAACGGCTAGTTCTGAAGAAGGGCGTTCCGAAACGGGGTCGAGTGTTTCGAAACGGACGTCTGCAGAATAACATTTATAGTGGGAAATAAAGTCTCCAACGGCTCCAAAACAACCCCAACGATCCTCAACGACTACAAACTCAATTGAGACTATAAATTGAAGAGTGAAACACTTGAAGAATGTGAGAGACAACATCCAAGCAATATGGTCAAGAGAGTTAGAGTCTAAATCTTTATTTTACTATTCTCTTGTACATAGTCTTTAGAGAGAGCTTAATTTTAAATCCATTTGTTCTCGTGTGAGCTTAAATTTGTGTAAGCACCCACCTTGTGAGGTATTAAGTTTACAAAACAAATCCCTTGTAAAAAGAGAGGTTCTAGTTTAGCCTTGAGAGAAAAACTAGAGTTGGTTCTATCTTAGCCAAGTCTAAAAGATAAGGTTGTAACGTTTTCCTCCTAATCCGGGAAAAGGGGAAGAATTCATTGTTGAGTGAATTGGGAAATCCTTAGTGGTGTGCTAAGGTAGTGGATGTAGGTGCTTGTTAGAAGGCCGAACCACTCTAAAATCATTGTGTCTCTTGTCTACCTTTATTTCGATTTTAGCCAATCCAACCACCAAACATTTACAACCCTCCTTGACGGTTTCGATGATCGATTCGAGCGTGCTACAAGCCCAACAAAGGAGTTTGAGAAAAAAATTTCTATTGATTCTGATTCCAACCTTACTCTGTCTAAATCTAAACCTTTACTTTTCATTTTGCAGGCACCAGATATTGATTCGAAACCACCTCCGGAACATTTTAAGTGCTTATTTTTTAGTAAGGAAGATATCTTGTGGGTGATTAATTTAAACAAGCTTTCAGAGCTGAAAAAGATCCGAAGAAATGCCTACGTTAATACTCGAACCTACGAAGAAAACAAAAGTACTCCATAATCACAGAATTCATCTTAAGGAAATTATCAGTTGGATAAAGCGCATGAACTGGAAGAAGTATTTTTCGCAATACCTGTAGTCTGACTCAGGTCGTCGAGCTAACGACGTTAAATACAACGCAAAATGGGAGGCAACCCATTTCATTTCATTTCATTTCAATTCGTTTCATTTTATTTTAGTTTTGTTTTTACTTTCTATTTATTTTCAATTTTATTTTATTTATTTTCGTCTTCCATCACGGTGCATCATTGCCGAGCCCAACACTGAATCTGCCACCACCATTTAAACCCCCGTGCACATCATTTAAACCAATGGGTGCACGTTAGCAAAGCCCACATTTGTAAGCGTATGCTAGCGTAACCCTTTGGTTGATTTTTTAGATTAACCGATCCAAATCCAAAACTTTCCAAACTCATCTTTATCCATATTTTAAACACATTTTTCTTATCTTTGTGGACCCTACGAAATATAAGCTATCACCCTTTTCTTTAATTTCTTTTATTACCGCGTGACTTTTGAAAAACTAGAAAAATATAGCTTTTTTCTTTTCTACTTTACCACATAAGCCGCATACCCACATCCCAAACCTTAATCTTCATCACCGATTTTTTCCACAATGGTGAGAACAAGGCTGCAAGCACCCCTACCTCCTCCGGTTGAACTCGAGCCTTCACCCGTTAGCACCGTCGCAGCCGTAACTAAATATTAGGATTATTCTATTGCCTCTTTTTTGCTTTATTTTTCATAATGGGACATTATGATTAAGTGAGGGGGTGGGATTCACATCAAATTCTTTTACTTATTCGATCGATTGCCTTTGTGTTCTCTTGATTGTACTTCATTGAAGTTTCTTGTTGCATATCCTTTATTTCACCTTGTCTCTCTGCTTTCTCTATGACTTGATATCTTACTTGTATGAAGCCTAGGATGCATGATAGATAATGGCTTGACTAGTATTTTCACATAATTTTTCTTACGACATTCCTTGACTTGTTAGTTGACATGTTGCTGACCTTGATACACATAATAACTCATGTGAGTTTTGAGTCTAATGAGCATACTTTTTCATTTCTTGCTCTTTGTTTCATTGAGTGTGCCGAACTAATTCTTTGCATTCTAGAACTTGTCGCATAATGCTTATCGAGACTAAATTATTGAATGTGATGCTTTAGTGTGATAGAGGCATTAGTGTGAAACGAAAATTGATTTTGATATAACAATTTAACTTATGGACTAAATTGTAAAACAATAAATTTTAAATATTTTCAAAAACTCACATTTTGACAAGCTATTTTGAACCAAACACTATTTCAAGTCAAAACATATTTAAAGGTTCGATTTTCACTATCATTTCTTAAGTTTTCAAGCCAAACTTCAACAAAACGTCCATGCATATCGATACGCTTATGCGTATCGATACGGTTTTTCAACACTAGAATTTTAATCGTTCATAGCGTACCGATACGGTCTAATCCCGTATCGATACAACATTCATCTGGGCAAGACTTTAAGCTATAGCGTAGCGATACGCATCGGAACCATATCAATATAATTTTCTTATTAAAATAGTATTTTGCTATAGCGTACCGATACGACAAGTCACCGTATCGATATGATATGCTGAGCTTTGCAAAACCCTTGCATTTAATTTTCGAAGGTTGGCTTGTCAGTTAATTGGAATCCAAAACTTTAAATGACCGTTGAACGGTATCGATACGCTAAGGGGCGTACCGATACGTTTTTTTTTATCAAAACTCAACTCAGGATTCCAGTGAGTAAAATCCGTATCGATACAGTTAACTGTGCCGATATACCCCTTAATATCGTACCGATATGCCCTGTTTTTCAGTCACAACGACTCTTTCTTATTTGAGATAAGTACCGATACGCCCACGAGCCTTACCAATATGGTAGGTTGTTGAGTAGCATTTATTGCGGGAAATTGTAGCCCAACGGCTCTATTGATGATCTCAACCACCCAAATGGATAGAAATCAATGCAAGGGTATAAAAACAAGTCTCAAATGCTACAAAAACAACTATTGAGCCTTCAAGCAACATCAAAGCACTCAAATCCAAACCTTGTTCATTTTAGAGTCAAATCTTTGTACCTAACTCCATTGTGATTCTCATTGTAATTTTTATTGTGAATTTGGGGAGTGTTTGATTGTAATTGGGTAAACATTATCCTTAGAGAAGCATTTGTAAAGTTTACCAAAAACCCTTCTTTGTAAGAGTGAGTGGATTAAGCTTTGGGTGGAAAGCTTAATCAAAATTGTAAGGTTTCCACCTCATCCAAGAAAAGGGGAAGAATCAATTAGTGCATTGGTTGAAAATCTTTAGTGGGGGCTAAGGTAGTGGATGTAGAGTTCATTGGAGAACTTGAACCACTCTAATTGCCTTGTTTCAACTTTTTATTCTTCTAGAAGACTTGGTCGCCGCAGCTGAACTAAGAGAGGCTACATCCTCAGAAGCTGCTGCCCGCCACGACGCCTTTCGCCACCAGATGCCTTCTCCCGTATGATACCCGTCCTACTCTGCCACCTCCTCCTCTCACACGGTGGCCGACACTCTAGAGAGGCATCACCAATAATACTCTCCAGCCATCACAACGACAATAGTGGTAGACACCTCCCCTTCCAAAGATTTTGGGCAGCCGACGACAGAAACAAGGGAACCAATGGCCACAACAAAGCCATCGGCAGCACCCATGACAGAACCAAGCAGAAAAAGGAAGCGACATATAATCTTGGCTGAACCGACGCCGGAGGATGAGGACTCAAAAACTGAACCGGTCCACATTGAAGCTCCTCGCCCTACGCCTAAGAGAGTCCAGCCGCTGCGCACAACAAATATTTCACCTACCAAGCCTACTGCTAGGACCTCTGCCATCCGCCGCCTGGTCAGCCAATCATCATCTTCCTCCTCCGCTTCAAAAACTCCAGCAACATCTCCACAATCAAACAACTTCTAGCGTTGTTTCCTTTTCTTTCTTTCTATTTTTTTGTTTTTTTTTTGTTTTAATTATTTTTTTTTGTCTTTTATTTTTTATGTTTTATTTTGTGCATTGAGGCCAATGCCCATCTTGAGTTTAGGGGGATTATCACTCATTCATTGTTTAGGCATTATTTAGATCATATAAGTTGCATATGTACTTGCCTTAAAAATTAATCAAAAGTAAAATTTTTGTTAGAACTTGTGCCTATGATAGGATAGCCGATTTTAAATTTTTCGCACCATAATAAAAAGAACTTAATTTTGGGGAAAGAATGAAGAAAACTTAGAATTTTTCTATAATTGCCAACACTCAAAAACACTACTATTACATGCTGAATTTGAGTAAATTTCTGATAAACACTGTCTGCTTGAATTATTTGTAAAATTCTAACATGGTTGCAGGAAGTTGCCGCGACAGACAACAAACAGAAAAAGAAAAGCACTGCCATGGTAGGAACAGAAAAAAATATGATGTTTTAAGAGGTTCCCGAAACAGACTTTAGGAAGAATCATGTGCCAAGGACACTCCGCTGCTATCAAAGTACATGTATTTGAAATTTTTTGAAGTGACGAACAAATTAGCATGAGTGAATGAAAGTCTTTACGGGATGACTCTACTCAATGGGTTCGAGGTTTTGTAGTTTACTCCTATCTTAATTTCAGACCTAAAGAGTAGTTGTGATAAGATGAAGCCCTTACTGCCATAATTATAAATTGTGCTTAATTGTGCTGCCTCGACAGCAACCTTATATTACCTTGACAACATCTTTGTTTACTTAGAATATTCTTCAGATTTAGCTTGTGCACAGTTTCTGCACACACTGCACTGGCATTATAGTCTAATTCTGAGGTAATTCATGTTATTATCCTTTCACTAATCTAATTTTAGGTGCCACGGCCTTGAGGTGCTAAATCAAGTTTAAAACAGATTTTTCCTTTCTGATTAGTGTAAGGGAAAGTATGTTTAGGATTGCATTGCTTGAGGACAAGCAATAGTTCGAGTTTGGAGGTGTGTAAAGTGATCATAAGTCTTATATTTTGTATACATCCCATCTCATATTATTGCTATTCTCAAGTGCATTTTTGGCATATTTAGGTGCATACATGCATTATTTACAATATTCTTTGCTTTGCCTTGTTTTTATTGAATATCTTTGATTTGGTGAGAAAAGATATTGTTTTAGTTTTAGATGCTAGAAGCTGTCAGGAGGAGGAGAAATCAGAGGAGCTGATGTTGAGGCAGCAAATCAAGGAGCTGTACTGAAGTAGTTCAACACAGAGAGAGATGCTGTCGAGTAGCTACCGTCGCCATATCTGCCGCCTAGGGCAGCAACTTGAGGAATTGGTGAATTGGATTGCAATTGGAAGAGCATAATTTTCTGAGTCCAATGAGCTCATCCACACAATTTATTGAGGCCGAAAACAGCGGACAAAGCCGCCAAAGGAGAAGATCGAGGCTTGCTTGCGACATAAGGCAACGACAAGAGGAGTCCAAAATCAAGTCAAAGAAGTCAGAATTAAAGGATACATTTAATGCAAAAGCTACTTTATCATGAAGAAGACTTCTACTCCAAGGAGGACTTAACATAGGCCATGCCCTATATATACCCCATCATATTTTGTATTTTAGACAATCTGAGAAGAATAGTCGGTATAACTTAGTTTCTCTTGTGTTTTCTTGCCGCCGATATGTTCTAAATTCTATAGGGTTTGGGTTGTGTTGTAAAGTAGTTGTGAGAACAATTGTTTAGGTTTAAGTTTGTTATTGCAATAAATTCAAGGTTTGTTTATTTCATGTTCTTCATTGTTTTTAATTGAGTTCGAAAGATTGGTTGTGAGCAATCCATTTGTTTGGCATCGAGAGAGTCAAACTCACGAAAGAAGTAAGCAGGATCTCATCCATACCAGGTGTTGATCAATCGAGCCTAGACATAAATTAGAGTTTAAGGCGGCTAAAAGAGGATGAACCAAAAGTGATGTTCATTGCAAGATTCACGCCGACGAGTATTATCTGCAGCGGGCATCAACAATATTCTAACTTAGACAAAAGCTGAATCATTCTCGAAGCGTTCTGCCGAGCCTTGAAGGTCTGCCGAGTTTGCTGCCGAGCCAATCATCCATTCCACTGTCGAGGCAACGAAAGTTGTTGAAGCACCAATCTGCCATCTCCCGCCGAGGCAGCAAAGTCTGGCATCGCAATACAACTTAACCTATTCAACGCAGTTTCATACTACAGAGCAGCATAACCTGACCCATTCCATCAAACTGATCTTTTCTCTTAAGTACTTGTGTTTCTTTACTTTTCTTTTAAACAAATTGAAATTTACTTGTGCATTTAATATTTTCTGTGCATGGATTTACATTCGAATTAGCTGTCCAATCCTCGTGGGAGACAATATCTTTTATATTATAACTTGACAAGAGTGTGAACTTGCGCTCATATTTAGAGAACACCTAATCGCTCTACATCCGGATATCTACTCCAAGGTGTCTTCAATCAAGAATGCCAAGGAAGTTTGGGATACCCTCGAGACAACATATGAGGGAACTAGCGATGTCAAGGAAACAAAGATCGGGCTACTCAATCTAAGCTATGAAAACTTCAAGATGGATCCCGATGAATGTGTCTCCAAGATTTTTGATCGATTCTCGGTCATCGTCAATAGATTAAAGGGTTTCGGTGAAATCATTCCTGAAGACAAGCTAGTGAGGAAGCTATTGTATTCTCTTCCGGAATCTTGGGATAGCAAGAGAACGACCATTACTGAAGCTAGAGATTCGAAGACTCTCAAGCTCGATGTTCTTGTTGGATCTAATTACCCATGAGATCATGAAGAAGGGAAGAGAAGAAGAAAAGAAGATGAAGGAGAAGAAGGTTGAGAAGAAGGAAGTTGGGAAAAAGAAGATTGGAATCGCACCTAAAGCTTCATACCATGATAGCGATTCTAGTGAGGATGAAGATGGGGATATGGCCATGTTGGCTAAACGATTCACTCGTTTCATGCAGTCCAACCGAGGGAGAAAGTTCAATAGAAAATGGGACTTCAAGAACAAGAGTAAAGAAGAGGAGAATGACCAAATCATTTGTTATGAGTGCAAGAAATCCGGCCACATCTGATCCGAGTGCCCTCAATTAAAAAGGAAGAGATTTCGGAAGAAGAACAAGCTCAAAGCTCAAGTGGCAACTTGGAGTGACGAGGAGTCATCCAAGGAGGAGGAGGAAGTGGCTAACCTTTGCCTCATGGTCATTGATGATGATCCAAAGGTAAACCTCAACTCATATAATTTTGATTTTACCTATGATGAATTTCATGATGCGTTGCAAGAGGTCTATGATGAGTTAGTTGAAAAATATAAAGACTCAATTTTGAGAAATAAGAAAAATATTTTCGATTTAAAAAACCAAAATGTGTCTCTTTCAAAAACTAATTCGGAATTGGAAAAGAAGGTTTTATACTTGATAAACCTTTCAAATTATCTTAAAAAGAAAAATCTTGATATTGAAAAACTTCTTTCCAATTTTCAAGATTATCACACAAAGGAGGTGGATAATCTTAAAACTTCTACTACTATTGGGAGAAATAATTTTGAGAAATGAAATTCTTCTAAAACCCAATATGTAAAAAGAAAACCTTTTTTTATCCTAAACAAAGAAAATTTTCAAAGCAATCTATTAATAATATAATTAAGAGTGTTTGGGTTCCCAAGGAACTCATTATTTCTAATAATGTGAATGCTATTGCTTCTTGGATTCCTAAGGGAACCAAGGTTTTAAGAGATAACACACATGGACCCAAAATGATTTGGGTACCAAAAACCAAAGCCTAATTTCTTTGTTTGTAGGGGGTATTGCTACAAGGCCAAAGCTTTATGTCAAAACTCATGGTACCTTGATAGTGGATGCTCAAGACACATGACCAATGACAAGAGTAGATTCTTGGAAAGTGGTGGAGTAGTAACTTTCGGTGACAACTCCAAAGGCCACATTGAAGGAATTGGCTCCATTGGTAATCACTCTTCTATTTTCATTGAAAATGTTTTATATGTCAATGGTCTTAAACATAATTTGTTGAGCATTAGTCAATTATGTGATAAATGCTTTAATGTTCTATTTGATAGAAATGGTTGCAAAATAATGAACATTTAAACGAATCAATTGATGCGAATAAGGCATAGGATAGGAAATATCTACATGGTGAATTTCGATGACATTCATTCATCCCATGCATGTTTAGTTGCACATGATGAACATGACTCATGGCTTTGTCATAGAAAGTTAGGACATGCTAGCATGAGTGTTTTAGAGAAATTAGTTTCCCTAAATCTAGTTAGAGGTTTATCCAAACTTAAGTTCTCTAATGATAAAATATATGATGAATGCTCTAAGGGTAAACGACATAGAACCTCATTTAAATCCATTAATGATGTCTCTACTAGTAGATGCTTATAATTTATTCATATTGATCTTTTTTGGGCCAATTAAGACTATGAGCTTGGGTGGTAAATCATATGCTTTTGTACTTGTTGATGACTATTCTAGGTTTACTTGGGTTCTATTCTTCAGAACAAAAGATGAGGCTTTAGAAAAATTCATCACATTTTCAAAAATAACTCAAAATGATCTTGAGCTTAAAATCACTCACATTAGAAGTGATCATGGAACCGAGTTTCAAAATTTAGGTTTTGAAGAGTTTTTAAATGAAAATAAGATTAGCCACAATTTTTCCGCACCTCACACTCCTCAACAAAATGGGGTAGTTGAGAGGAAAAATCGAACTTTAGAAGGAATGGCTAGAACCATGCTTTGTGAAAATTATTTACCTAAATATTTTTGGGCGGAAGCCACAAATACTGCTTGCTACATTATAAATCGAGTAATGATTAGGCCAATTTTGACGAAAACACCATATGATATTTTATAATCTAAGAACCCTAACAATAGCTATTTTCACCCATTTGGTTGCAAGTGTTTTGTTTTAAACAATGGAAAAGACAACTTAAGTAAATTTAATGCTAAAAGTGATGAAGCTATTTTCTTAGGATATTCTTTAAACTCTAAAGCCTCTCGTGTATTTAATAAGAGAACTTTAGTAGTAAAAGAGTCTACACATATTTTCAATGATAACCTCCTTCTGAGGAAGGATTCTTCTGATGATGATGATGTAGGGATCATTGAAGCCATTGATGGAGGACAAACATCAAATGTGGATAAGATTCCAACCAAGGAAGAAGATGCACAAGATCCACCTCTTGAAGCCTTGAAGGACTTGAGTCTTGAGGAAAAGGAGGTAACACACCCAAGGGAGTTCAACTATGTCAAAGGTGGTGAAATCTTGTGTGATCCATCCAAGGGGGTAACTATTAGATCATCTCTCAAATTAATGAACCATGTTGTATTTATTTCATGCATTAAGCCTAAAAATATTAAAAATGCATTAAAAGATGATTTTTGGATTTTGTCCATGCAAGAACTTAATCAATTTGAGAGAAGTAAAGTATGGACATTAGTTGAAAGGCCTAGTAATCAATCTACTATAGGAACTAAATAGGTCTTTAGGAATAAATTAGATACGAGTGGTAACATAGTGAGAAACAAGGCTAGGCTTGTTGCTCAAGGTTACACTCAAGAAGAGGGAATTGATTTTGATGAAACATATGCACCCGTAGCTAGAATGGAAGCTAATAGGATGCTTCTTGCATTTCCATGTTACCCTGATTTCAAGCCTTTTCAAATGGACGTAAAAAGTGCTTTTCTAAATGGTTTTATAAATGAAGAGGTGTATGTTGAACAACCATCGGGTTTTAAGAATCCTAAATTTCCAAATCATGTTTTAAAACTAACCAAAGCTATTTGTGGTTTAAAACAAGCTCCTGGAGCTTGATATGAAAGACTTTCAAACTTTTTGTTTGAAAAAGGTTTTGAAAAAGGTAAGGTGGACACTACACTCTTCACAAAAAGATATTGTAATGACATCTTAGTTGTACAAATTTATGTTGATAATAATATCTTTGGTTCTATTAATGAGTGTTATTGCAAAGAATTTTTTAATCTAACGCAAGGTGAGTTCGAAATGAGCATGATGGGAGGGCTCTCATTCTTTTTGGGGATCCAAATCAAGCAAAGGAAGGATGTCACTTTCATCAATCAAGCAAAGTACGTGAATGACATGCTTAAGAAGTTTGGCTTGGAGAATGTGAAACCTCAAGCCACTCCTATGAGCTCTTATTTAAAGCTTGACAAAGCTGAAGGAGGTAAGTTTGTTGATTCTAAGCTTTATAGATCTATGATAGATTCTTTGCTTTACCTTACCGCAAGTAGACCGGATATTATGTTTAGTATTTGCTTGTGTGCTAGGTTCTAAGCTAGTCCTAGAGAATCACACTTAGTAGCCATTAAGAGAGTTTTTAGATACCTTATAGACACACCTAATTTAGGTCTTTGGTATCCTAAGGATTCTTCCTTTAGCCTTCATGCTTATTCGGATGCGAATTATGGGGGATGCAAGATAGATTGGAAAAGTACCTCCGGAACATGTCAATTCTTAGGTAGTATGCTCGTATCTTGGTTCTCTAAGAAACAAAATAGCGTAGCCTTATTTACCACCGAAGCGAAGTACATATCCTTAGGGAGTTGTTGTGCTCAAGTCCATTGGATGAAGCAACAACTCTTAGATTACGGTGTTCAAGTAGAAGCTATACCCCTTAGGTGTGACAACACTAGTGTCATTTGTCTCACTAAGAATCCCATCCAACACTCCAAAACCAAACATATAAAAATTAGACATCATTTCATTAGAGATCATGTTTTGAAAAATGATGTTCTAGAATATGTTGATACCTTGAACCAATTAGCGGATATATTTACCAAACCTTTAGATAAAAAGCGTTTTTGGACCTTTAGGAGAGAGTTAGGGCTAACTAGCCTTTCTTGAACCTTTTAGGTCCCAAATGGTCAAAATTTTGCTTGAAATTGGTTGATATTCATGCTTGTGTTAATTTGTCTTTTTTTGCTTCTGTGCATGTTGCTAAGGGGAGTATGCATTAATTTTAGACATTAAACCTTGTTCATATGTCATTCACATGCATTTAGGGACGTTTACAGTTGGATTTTTGAACTTGAAACTATCAAAATTACACTATCTGGTAAAGGCATATCGATACGGCTAAAAGCGTATCGATACGAGTTCGTCAAGGGAAGTGATACAAGTCAAACTGTATCGACACGGTCACGGTATCGATACAATATTGAAATCAAATTTAAAATTAGGGCAAGGCGTATCGGTACGCTCTACAAGCGTACCGATACGGTTTCGACGAAGAATTAAATTAGGGCTGTTATTTGACAAAACACTTTTAAAAAATTTCCCCCTCTTTTTCTCTAAAAACCCTAGCCACAAATATCTATAAAACCCCCCTCAACCTCTCAAAATTTTCACATCAAACTTCAAATGCTTTGAGGGTTTTTCATCAACACATCAAAGCCAAGCTTTGTTAGCAATCTTGTGCATTCACATCAACACATTCATCCATTCTAGTAAATCAAGGTATAAACTTTTTTTCCTTTTTCTTTTTAATTTCCGTTTGTTTTTATTGGTTGATTTCACTTAATTTTTTTTATAAAACATATATATATGTGATATGGGTTTTTAAGTTTTTACAAAAACTTTTCAAAATCTGAAAATTTTTCATTCGAATATAATTTTATATCGTATATTTTTGTAAACTGTTTTTCAAAAAATTTTAACCAATCTTTTCTTTTATTCATGTATATATTTTTAACATTAAAATTGTTTTTCAAATACCTTGAATTATTGGAATTTATTGTTGGATTGAATGAGATGATAATTGCATACATATTCGAATTGTTTTGATGTTTTCAGGATTATGACACCCAAAAAGAAAGAAAAAAGATACTTAATCACTACTTCCGATCCTATCGAGGATGATGAGGGTAATCCTAAACCTAATCTTCCTTACATAATCCAACATAGTTTTCCAAATCCTTCGGATATGTCACGTTATGAACTTTTTCAAGGTTTTACTCTTAGGGAAGAGCGTGTCGTGTCAATTCCTTTTTTAAACTCCGAACGCTTTAAATTTGCATACCTTCCTTTGATTCGACAATGGAAATTTATAAACTTCTTGAACCTTCCTCCCGTTTTATATCAAAATTTGGTCACAATTTTCTTTTCCAATGCCATATGCATTCACAATGAAACGAGAGAACATGTTGTTGCTATAGAGTCTCATCTTATGGGCACAACTTTTCAAATCGATCAAGATGTTCTTTGTAAAGCTTTTGGTTTTGAAAATATAGGGATTGATGATGATAATTCCTTAGGTCATGGTCCTCTAGGTTCAGTCAATGTTTTAAATGCTCATGACCGTATTCTTCATCTAATTATTACATGGTTTTTTCGTCCATCGGGTGGAAAATTTTCAACTATCCGTCAAGTTGATAATTTTTAGCTTATGTGTTTTCATGAGGGTACGCGCCCTAATCTTTGTAAAATCATGTTCGCCGACCTTGTTTACCTTGTTCAACACCGTCACACCGATCAAGTAAAGTTGTTTTACTATTCTACGGTGTTGAGTCATTTGTTCCACTTCCTTAAGATCGATTGCACCCATGACTATCTCGAACCCCTTGGCCAACCTATAGATGAGTGTTCCCTCTCTCGTGCTCACTTTGCCTATGTCAACAATGAATGGGTTCGTGTCCCTCGAGCTCCTCGACAATATGTTCAAGCCGATGCTCCATAAGCTCCTCAAGGCTCTCAAGGTGCTCCTATTGCTTCCTCCATCGTGGACACTCTCATGACATTCCTTAATGAGAAATTCACAAACATGGAAGACGAGTTTGCAGCCATTGACACTTGATTCATATCATTGGAAGATCAAGTCAAGGGGCTTGATACTTGCTTCACATCTTTGAAGGATCAAGTCAAAGCCATTGCTCTTCAACAAAACTCCATGGATGTCTCTCTCACCGCTTTCTATGGTGCTTGGCTCAATCAATCTGGAAGGCATCAACCGAGTCAAGATGATGAGGATGAAGAGGACGAAGATGACGATGATGATGGGAACGAGTAGTTATGCATATCATATCATATCATATCATATCATATCATATCATATCATATCATATCATATCATATCATATCATATCATATCATATCATATCATATCATATCATATCATATCATATCATATCATATCATATCATATCATATCATATCATATCATATCATATCATATCATATCATATCATATCATATCATATCATATCATATCATATCATATCATATCATATCATATCATATCATATCATATCATATCATATCATATCATATCATATCATATAGTTTCATTGTTTATGCACCTATCTTTTAGAACTCTATACTTTTCTTTATTTTGTTAGGATTTGAGTTTGGATTTATGTCTTTGAACTATTTGTTGCTTTAAATTTTGAAGTTTGCAATTGAATTCAATAATATTTTGTTGTTATTTTCCTACATTGTGCTTTTATGTTTGATCTAACAAAATGGGGGAGAAATATTATATAGAGCCAATTTTGAAAACTTGAAACTTAACTTTGAAAACCTATCTTAAATTAAGGGGGAGTAAGCTTTTCAAAGGTTTCACAACTTAAAAATTTATATTTGGTTTTGTTATATCAAAAAGGGGGACACTGTGACACCAAAATTGATTTTGATATAACAATTTAACTTATGGACTAAATTGTAAAACAATAAATTTTTAAGTATTTTCAAAAACTCACATTTTGACAAGCCATTTTGAACTAAGCACTATTTCAAGTCAAAACATATTTAAAGGTTTGATTTTCACTAAGTCTTTTCTTAAGTTTTCAAGCCAAACTTCAACAAAACGCCCAGGCGTATCGATACCCTTATGCGTGTCGATACGGTTTTTCAGCACTGGAATTTTAATCGTTCATAGCGTACCGATACGGTCTAATCCCGTATCGATACGACATTCATCTGGGTAAGACTTTAAGCTATAGCGTATCGATACACATCGAAACCTTATCGATACACTTTTCTTATTAAAATAGTATTTTGCTATAGTGTACCGATACGACATGTCACTATATCGATACGATATGTTGACCTTTACAAAATCCTTGCATTTAATTTTCGAACGTTGACTTGTCAGTTAATTGGAATCCAAAACTTTAAATGACCGTTGAACGATATCGATACGCTAAGGGGCATACCGATACACTTTTTATCAAAACTCAACTCAAGATTCCAGTGAGCAACATCCGTATCGATACGGCTAACCGTACCGATACACCCCTTAATATCGTACCGATACGCCCTTCAAACGTATCGATACCCCCTTTTTTTCAGTCACAACGGCTCTTTCTTATTTGAGACAGGTGCCGATACGCCTAGGAGCCGTACCGATACATAGGTTGTTGAGCAGTATTTATTGCGAGAAATTGCAGCCTAACAGCTCTATTGATGATCTCAACCACCCAAACGGCTAGAAATCAATGCAAGGGTATAAAAACAAGTCTCAAATGCTACATCAACAACTATTAAGCCTTCAAGCAATAACAAAGCACTCAAATCGAAACCTTGTTCATTTTATAGTCAAATCGTTGTACCTAACTCCATTGTGATTCTCATTGTAATTTTTATTGTGAGTTTGAGGAGTGTTTGATTGTAGATGGGTAAACATTATCTTAATGAGGCATTTGTAAAGTTTACCAAAAACCCTTCTTTGTAAGAGTGAGTGGATTAAGCTTTGGGTAGAAAGCTTAATCAAAATTGTAAGGTTTCCTCCTCATCCAAGAAAAGGGGAAGATTCATTTAGTGGATTGGCTGAAATCCTTAGTGGGAGCTAAGGTAGTGGATGTAGAGTTCATTGGAGAACTTGAACCACTCTAATTGCCTTGTGTCAACTTTTTATTCTTTCAAGTTCCACCCTCATATTTTTAATTGTCAATTCACCCCCTCTTGGTCATTTGCAATTATTTGATCAACTCAACAATTAGGTTTTAACCCCTTTCTCTTCCCAAAAAATGGCCTACCCTTTGTTTATTTACCCCTTACATAACCAATTTTGAGTCGTATCCTTTACTTCGATTTCCCATATTTTTATCCCGATCCGATTTTATTGTTATTTACTCTTTTTTTCACCTTTTTAGGACAAAGTTAAAATTATTTCGAAGAAAAAATAAGTGAAAAAAAAGAAAGAAAAAAATCAGATTCAAATTATGCTCGAACAGTGCAGTGCAGTAAAAAAACACTGTGCAGGAAAAAAACATTACAAAAAAACCAATGAAAAAATGATTCGAACAACAACAGAAAAAGAGAAAAATAGTGCAGTTTAGTTTGAACACTGCAAAAAAGTACTGTACAGAAAAAAGTTTGAAAGAAGGAAAAAAAGAAGAAAGAATAAAGCGTTGATTTTGATTTCTTTGGAATAATTTTTCTTTGTCTTGAATTTTAACCCCGTTTTTTGGCCTTATTCCTTCCCGAATGTTAGCCCCACTACAACCCTTTTCAAAGACCTCATGATTTTTGCATCAAATTCATATTTAGTAGTGGAGATTGGATTTAGTTACAAGTCTATGGTAATGCTTTGATTAGTTTTGGTTTGAGTGATTTATTCTACCCTAAACGCTTTGAGCGAAATGAGTGAATACTTGTGAGGGTACTAGGTTTTGTTTCATTGATATTAACAGGTTATTGGAATGTCTAAATTTTGCTAAAAATGTTTTTAGTCTTGCCATTTTCCGATTGCTTCTTTACTTTCATACATGTTTAGATACTAAGTCACACCAAAATCTTAGAGATTTTGTGACATTAAGGATGAGGACTTGAGCTTTGATATGTTTAGTTGAGAGTTTCTTGAGGAAAAGCATCAAATAAGTAAGGGGGAATTTGATAAGTAATTAAAATGGTCACTATTTCATCTTTAATTAGGCCTCTAATGGTTGGAATATGGTGCTGATTTGGATTTTATTATGTGTTTTTCGTGCAGGTCTGTAATTCTGGAAAACACACTGGAAAGAGGCGGAATTCTGCAGTTTTTATTTTTCTGGAGTCAAGGCCGGATTAGTGGGCATGAAAGGCTGATTGGACGCTATATCAGCAGCTTCTAGAAGATGACGTCAGCGACGTCGTATAGCTTATCAGCCGCGTTTCAATAACTTATCAGCCAAGATTTAAAATTTAAACTGGAGAATTATCTTTTGTATTTAATTTAATATTTTTGGATTTATCTTCTATCACTTTGGAAGTTTTATAAAATTCTCTTCTCTTTTTATTTTTCTTTTATTTATTTTTTGAAAAATGCTAAGTATGATTTCTTCCATAATTATGCTTAGCAAAATTTTATATTAGCCAAAGGCTTAAAGCGAAGCTTCAATTCACCTTGTGAGAATAAAAAAAGCACTTAACAAACTTTGTTTTACATTCTCAATTTTTCTGAAAACTTAGATCGGCAATCGATCTTTCTATTAAAATCTTTTCGCTTTCATTTCAAAAGTGCACGTTGACTTGATTGTTGTTGAGATTTGCAGTGGGAGGAAGAATCGACGATAGTCGTGGTTTCAACTTCCTATGAACACACTTAGCGACGGATTTGCTAAGGGAAAATTGAGATCAGATTCGATTCTCATTGAGACAACATAATCTGAGTCGGGTATTTTTCAAAAACTTAAAGCTATTTTATTCTAATGACGATGGTCATGGTTAGTTTAACAGAAAATTGGAATCTAAAAATTGATTTTAGATTGTCCATTTACCGGAGAGAAAATCAAGTTACAAGGGTTAGGCCTTGTAGACTGTAGCCGGCATGTATCCGGAGTGAAAATCCTTTTTCAATGATCATTTTGAATTGAAGTAGAGCAAAAGCTTGAGGCTAATTAATTCACATCAATTGTCTTCTAAAAAATATTTATTTTTATCATTTTCTCAAAATAAGTTATTTTACCTTTAGTTCTTACTCTATCAAAACCTCCCCCTAATATTTTTATTTTCACACAAAGTCAGAATCAAAACCTTCAGATATCGGAAGCTTCGAAGTCCCTGCGGATCTGTAATCCCCTCGACCCGGTCTAGTTGCAAGACCGAATTGAGAGAGTCACATGGGGATAACAGGAGAAAAATCTGAGAAATTCCCTCCGATTAACAACCCAAGATTAAAATCCATCTTGTATAAATGCAATTTAACGGTCCTATGGTGTTAAGGGTTAGAGCGGAAGAACGACGTCTCAATTGGACATCAATCGAATGTCCAATTTGAGCCAAATAGTCTTGAAGAACCATTTTGCAAAAGCACACCAAACAGAGGCAAACATGTAATTTAAACCTTACCAAATAGTTTATTAGTCATCTTTCAAGCACACAAGGCAAGACCAACTCAAACGAGACATATAAACTCATTTAAGAAACATACACGCTTTAGGGACTAAAACGTAACATTTGGAAACCTTCAAAGATGCCTTTTAACCACTTTAACTACTTAGGTTTTGAAACAAAGGTTGCCCATTCTGAAATGCGGGCTCTCATCAAAAAGCAAAATTAGGCTGTTCCGAAACAACTCTTCTTAGTTTCGAAATGGGAGTCTCCAGAGGCAAAACGTACCGAAACAGCACCACTCCCGTTCTGATACGGGTGCCCCAAAAGCCTGGCCGTTCCGAAACCATACTAGATGTTTCGAAACGCCTGGGAACAGATTGGACCGAAAATGCATTTTGGCATCTTATAGAGCGTTTGGGTGTTCTCTATTTATGAGTACAAGTGCACACTCTTGTCAAGTTATATTATAAAAGATATCGTCTCCCACATGGATTGGACAACTTGATTCGAATTGTAATTCCTGCACAAGGAGAGGTAAATGCACAATTAATTTGTTTGTTGAGAAGAAAAGTAAAATAAAAACACAAGTAATTAAAAGAGAAGAAATCAGGTTGATAGAATGGGCAGGGTTATGCTGCTGCTTAGTGTGAAACTGCGTTGAATAGGAAAAATTGTTTTGTGCTGCCAGACTCTGCTGCCTCGGTGGGGGATGGCAGGTAGACTGCAGAGACCCTCTCGCTGCCTCGGCAGGAGAATGGAATTGTGTCTCGGCGGCAAACTCGGCAGAACTACAAGGCTCGACAGAACGCTTCGAAAGTGACTCTGCTTATGTATAAGTCAGAGTGATGTTGATTCCCACTACATATAATACCAGTCGCGGCGTGAATCGTACAAAGACAACAATGTTGATTCGTCCTCTTTTAGCCGCCTTAAACTAGGGATGGGCATTTTACCCGACTCGATCGGGTTCTGACCCGACCCGACCGGGTCAGATTTTTTAATGAAAAAATTGGGTTCGGGTCGGGTTTTTATTAAGGTTGGGGTCGGGTTCAGGTTTAGGGCGAAAAATATCCTACCTAACCCGGGACTAATTGCATAATTTCCCCCTAATTTTTTAGGGATATTTATAATAATAGTCCCTTTTTATATATTCTTTTAGAATTTGGTCCTTAAAATTTAATCTTTATTTATAATTTAGTCCTTAAATTTATGATTTTTTACAATTAAGTCCCTAAAAATTATTTTTTTACAATTAGGTCCCTAAAAATTATTTTTTCTATATGTCGGGTCGGGTCGGGTGCAGGTATAGAGTATTTATTTTCAGGTCGGGTCGGGTTTTTTAAAAGATATGTTCGGGTTGGGTCAGGTGCAGATATATGATATGTATTTTCGGGTCGGGGTCGGGTGGGCCAAAAACCCGACCTGACCCGTGCCCATCTCTACGTTAAACCCTTAACCTATGTCTAGGCCGGATTGATCGTACCGTCTATAGATGAAATCGTACTTACTCCTTTCGTGAGTTCGACTCTCAGTACCGAACAAATGGATAGAATTCAACTAATCTTTCGGCTTAATTGAAGAACATGGAATAAGTAAACCTTGTAATTTTATTTGCAAAAAACGAAATCGAAATCCTAAACAACCGTTCTCACACTAATTACAACATAACCCAAATCCAAGGAGAATTTTAGAACATGTTGGCGGCAAGAAAACCTAAATTATGCCTAAGGAAAAGCTAACTTGTTTTGAAATAGAATTACAATGGGTATATATAGGCATTAGCTAGGTCTAGTCGTTCTTGAAGTAGAAGTCTTCAAAATAGCTTTTTACATTAAATGTGGCTTTAAACTCTGACTTCTTTGAGTTTAATGTGGACTTTATCACGTTACCTTGCTTCGTAGTTAATCTCGAGATTCTCCTTCGGCGGCTCTGCCAGCTGCTACAGACGTCGGAAAATTGAGTGGAAATCATCGATAAAATCAGGATTTTCTGCTCTACAGATCGCACTCCAATTCTCCAAATCCATAGTCTGCTGTCTTGGGTGGCAAGTTGCACGGTGGCAGCTACTCGGCAGCTGTTGTTTCTATTTGGAACTGCATCAGTACAACTCCTTGGTCAGCTTCCTCAGCATCATATCCTCAGCTCCTCTTTCCCTCTATCAGCCTCTAGTACATGAAACTAAAATTACACTAAAATAGTACATTTTCTTCACCAAATAACAGATAATCTATAAAAGCATGACAAAGTAAAGAAATACTGTAAAATGTAATGCATGATCCTAATTATGCCCAGAATGTACTAAAAACAGCAATAATATGAGATGGAATGTGCATGATATATAGAACTTGTGGACACTTTACACATCCCCCAAACATTCCCAAACTTACCCCTTAAGATCACAAACCACATGGCAACATATTAAGAAAACATTCTAGAGGCAAAACACCCTAAAAGCAGGTTTCAAACAAGCACACACTCAAACATGGATGTCAAACATGAAAGCTCAAAAAGGACACTTTAACTCAAACACACCAACAAGCAAAAACACAAGGCATTTAACCAAAAGCCAAAACAAGTCTCAACATAGCATGGTTTCAACATTTAAAACATGTAGCAACATGGTCAAACACATGAGAGTTTACAACCACCTCCCTAACTACAAAAACAAGTATTCACATTGCTAAATCATTATTACAACTTAAAATCCATACTTGAGCTTAAGTTGCGATCACCAGAGCCTTTCTCTTGCCTTCCTTTGCTTCCCGGATTGCTAACGATCTATATTGATGGAAAGGAGCGCGTAAGCATAAAAGCTTAGTGAGTGGTGCTCAAAACCACAACAACAACAATGCAGTTTTAACAAAACCATTTAAGATTTGAAAACAAAACCACAAGCATGATTTCCAACAATAGGACTAACATCAACCATACATATGCTTGGCATCTTACATCAAGCAACAATCCATAAGGACAAGGCATAATCCTCAAGATTCAAACATGATAACATTAAAGCTTTCAACACGAGGAGTACATTGGCAACTATGGTTACATTACTCGGATACGCGGATTGGACTCGATGGCATCTTACATCATCGAATCTATAAGAACAACAAGACTCACGATGGCATCTTACATCGCTGAGGTCTAACAATAAAGCTTCCAGTGGCATCTTACATCATCGTACTCCTTCTTAATGGCATCTTACATCACTAGGGCCACGCGCGAATTTTACAAGTGCACTCTAATCCTATGGTCGACCAATTATACCCGGTAAGACCCTCATATTTGCCAATACTCAACATCATAGAAGCCATCATAACAATATCACACTCATTAGTCAAATACACACATTCATCTCATCTCATATCAACAATGTTTAACAAGATTTAAAAATAGAATTCCGGAGAAGTAAAACATAAACATTTAACACTTGCTCTCGAGCTTAGGTTGGCCTTTCAAGCTCAACCTAAACTCTAAAAAACATTTCCACTCACCGGTAGAAACCAAACGATAGCCGAAACACCGATTCAAGCCTCTAAACTACCCGGTCTCGCGTCCAAAGAACCCAAACTTGTTTCCCCTGTTTCTAGCCAATTCAAAAACGATGCATTAGTCCCAAATCAAGCCTCCAAACTTGAAGGAACACAGAAACTCACTATTTTTCATCAAAACCAAATCGATTCACACCTGAAAACACTTGAAAACACCATCTAAACGACCCAAACCAACTAGCAGCCAAAACCCAACAAATTTACCACTAAAACACTTACCCAAGGTCTAGCAACCATCAGCCCAAGGTTCCTCACAAGAACAACCCAAACACCCACATTTTTAACTCAAAAACCCCCTCATTTTTACTAGTTTCGGGTTTCCCTACATTTAGCCACTATCTCAACATTTTTAGAACACCAAAACAAGATTAAAAACACCCTTAAACATGGCATCAAACTACCCAACGAAAATCCCTTACTTTTCCTCTTTTTCAAACTCAAAGCATTTTGGGACAAATTTAAACAATGGGTTTTAAGGAAAATTCCACCAACAATAAGCTTAAGGAAGGAAAAATCAATACAAAAGAGAAATTACCTTGAAAACTTGTGTGGGTGAGGTGCTTGCTCCATTGGAATAGTAACAATGGTGTTTTTAGCAAAAGTAACATGAAAAGTGTTGGTGAAGAAGATGATGGTAATTTGAATAAAAACCCTTTTTTAAAAGTTCCAGAATTCCCTTTTTTCCCTTATTCATTAAAATTCTTTTAGTTCTCATTAAAATGTTTCCTTACAATTAATTTAACCCAAATCGGTTTAACCAAACCCGATTATCTCCCAGGCCCTAAACCCGGGGCGTTACAAGATCAACCCTTTTTCTCTCTATACTATGCTATTTTATATTTATTCTAAGATTAAGGAATAATTATTTGGCAAAATAACGATGCTTGTCATATATTCCCCCCCACAAGGGAACAAACCTGTTTAGCCCGAAATCACCTAGACATCGGGCTAGCCATGAGTGTACTCGGGATCACCTAGAAATCGAGTACTTACCCTTGTTGTATACCCGTAATCACTTAGCCATTAGGTATAAGCGGGGTCATCTATCTGGGATCACCTAGGCATCAGATAGGGAGAATAGTGCATACTCGAAATCACCTAGCCATCGAGTAACGTGCGTCACTTAGGATCACCTAGACATCGAGTGTGCGTGAAGGAGAGAACGATACTGTAGTAAAATTTTGGCTATCTGGATCCCATACAATTAAATCATTAAAAGGACTCACAAGAACCATAACAATTTAAAACAAGAAGGGAAAACAAGGGTATTACAAGGTCATGGTTCAGTCCAAGGCTCAAATCACAATTTATCATGTTCGATCTCATACCCTCATAGCCTTCGATATACCACATTAAATCATTTACTAGCATTTTAACAATTTTGACAGTGGGTACCGGTATGATCTAAGGTGTAACGGTACCAAGATCAGTTACTGGAATTTAGGGGAAAACCTTCCCGTACCAATATTGGGGCACTCGTATCGATACGCGGGATGGGGTATCGGCACAGTTCGCACCGTATCGATGCTAAAATTGAATACTGGAATTTGCCAATTCCCACGAGTAACAGTACAGGTCAAACTGTATCGATACTGCTTGAATGGCGTAACAGTACTGATTGAAGCCTGTATCGATACGCTACACTCACTCTCGCCTTATTTATTAGAATTACAAGGGGGTGTCGGTATTGCTTCCCGCATACCGATATTGAAGCCCAGAAATGGCTTTCTAGCCATGGAGTTTCTTTTGAAAATCCTCAAGTTCAGACCCCATAATTAGTTCCATGCTCCCTAAAGTCTAATAGGTTTGTTATTAGCCCATTTTGTCCCTTATTACCACTACGAAAATAATAAATCATCAAGATTTAAACCCCCCAAGGTTAACATGCTTAAAGACCCAACCACATCACAAGCTTAAACAATGAAAAACAATTCATATTTATGAAAAACATGAAGTACATTGGAGATGGAGATGTACAAACCTTGCTCAAGAAACTAAAATTCCTCTTCCCTTAAGCTTTTCTCACTTCCTCTCCTTACTCTTGGTAAGAGATGGTTCACCAACTTCTTTAACTAATCAATATGTACAAAAAACAAACTGTTACACTCTCAATGGATTAGAAAGAAGCTTAGAAACGAATTTACAACCTTAAAACCGTCCTAAAACACTCACTACTCAAAACCCCCTCTAAAACCCATTTTCTCATCTTCCAATCATCACTAATGATTCTTACCTCAAAATATAGATCGTGGAGAGGAGATAAACATATCTAGAACTCAAATCTTGGATGCTAAGATTGACAAGGAAATGTTGAATCTTTACCTTGAAAAACAATGGGTGTTCTTGGGGAGAGATAAAACCTTTTGAAGGAAGAAGATGGGTTTAAATGAAGATGATGTAAGCAAAAGAGATGGTCACCCCATGCCCAACTGTCCAAGCCAATGGGAGGTAAGTTGATTCAACCTTTTCTTTAAATTTTTGGGTAAAATACCCAATAAACCCCTCAAGAAGCATCCTAATTACTGCTTAGCCACTAGCTCAATCCTTATGGGTCAAGTTTAAAGCCTCAAAGTTTCATTCTTTGTCCCAACAAAAAGAAATATGAAGTTTAACACTTAAGCCTAAGACTAGAGTCAATTCTAACCCGTTGACTCAGAAATCCGGGTCGTTACATGATTGGTCGAATCCTTCTAGGGTAGACGAGCTTGTTGATTTTTGCTTTCAAGTACGATGGGATGGTAGAATAAAAAGTGTATGGCTTATTTTCATGGCAACAACAATATAGATCCTCTGGATAGCTAGAAATGAGAAACTATTTCGGAGTAAAAATACAAGTTTCAAGGATCTAGTTTTCTTTTCAAATATGAGAGCCTTCATTTTGTGCAAAGCAGTTAAAGAATATGGTTTGGTGAATGAAAACTGCTGGTGGGAAAATTAAATGGAATGTATTGCAGTGACTTATAGAGGATTGCCTTTTTCAAACTGGATTCCTCCGTCGGTGGGAAAATTAAAGTTCAATGTTGATGGTGCTGTGAGTAAAGAAGCAACGGGCTGTGGTGGAGTGCTAAGAGCAGATAATGGGATTCTAAAAGCAATGTTCTCAGGTCCTACTCCTGGTTATGGTCCAGAATTTTTGGAATTATATGCTGTAACGCCCTGGTTTTGGGCCTAGATGTTTTGGACATCGGATCGAACCGGTCGGAAACGGTTCGAATCGCGTTAGGTGATTTAAGGAAATCAATGATTGAGATAGGATAAAAATATGGTAAAAATAGATAAAATCCTCTAAAATGTTTTAGGGTTTGGTCAAATCAATTTTACAAAAATATTTTCGGAAGTAGTACATTTTGGGAAGTGACCAAAATGTAAAGTTTCAAAACTGTGGGAAAATGCAATTTTAAAAAGAGGAGCCAAAATCTTAGAATCTTTAGGGAGCTTTATGGAAATTTAGCCATTCCTAAATATGACATGTGTTTTAAAAGGATTTTAAGTGATTAAATAAAAGGCTTTTATTTAAATAAAATTAATAAAAATAAGAAAATTGTGATTTCATTTGACATAACTACCTTCCTCTTCTCATTTTCAGTCAAACACCATTCTAAATCATTTTCTCTAGAATTCTTTTCTCCCAAACACTCTCTCATTAATTTCCAAATCAATTTCAAGATTTCTCTTCAAGATTCTCAAGTTTTGTGAAGCTAAAACTTGTCATTCATTGAGGAAAGCAAGGATTGGAGGTAAATCTTATTCTCAACCTTCAATCTAGGTTCTTTATTGAAATTCTCAAGATCTTTGGATTCTAATTAATATGATTTAATTACTGTTTCAAAGCATGTTTTAGAGTATTGAGGTTGCTGGTTTTAATGCCATTTTGTTAAGGATTCACATGGTAAGTGATCCTTGGAATTATGTGATTAGTGCATTTGATATTAAGAAAGTTTATGCTTGTAAAAATGGCATTGTGTTTATGCTTGTAAAACAGAGGAATATTGATGTTAAATGATTATATTGGCAAGTGATGGAAATGATTTTTGGTTACTATAATCGGATATAGTTAGCCGGCTATAGGATTGGGTGCACCGTGAATAAAGTCGCCTTGGATGTCAAGGGGTTGTAATTGTACTGTATACTCCATGCAAGTACCCTAACGATTGAGACTAAGATCACAACGGTTGATAGTTTAATTCCGTGTGTGGATCTTGTGATATGTGTCCCGTGCTCTCGTTAGTGGAATTATACAACTACCGATGAGTGGTATTGAGGGGTTGTGATTGTACTGTTATACTCCACCACGGGTGTCGCAACAATGGAGGGTTGCTCTCGTGTGTGAGCCTTGTGTAGTCTGGTAGTGTGTATGAAGCGTGTGGGACAACGGTTGTAATCCACGTATCTGATTGTGTCATTTGTGTTGGTTTTGGTATGGTTTGAAAATTGTTCACTTGCGAGCCAATATAAAGTTGTTGATTAATGGTTTAAGCATGAGATGCTTGTGGTTTATGCTAGAACGCATGTGGTGCTTTGTTTAAGCATGAGCAAAAGAATATTTGCTGTTAATTTGATGATGCTATGAGCATGTGGTTTAAAAAGTGCATTGATGCCTTAAAAAGCGTGTTTTAAGGAAAGACTTAAGATGACAATTGATGATATTTTCGGTTTTGTAAAATGCATTGATGAATGTTTGGTTTTAGCAATCCTCACTAAGCTTCATGCTTACGCTAATTTATTTCATCAATGTAGAGAATTAGGCTTTTGAGGCAGCAAGAAGCAAGGGAGATCTAAGCTCTTTTGACTAGACAAAGTATGTGGTTTTACCTAAGTGTAATAAGAGGCAATGGGTAGGATTTCTACTCTTGGATTTATTTGGTGATGTTGAACACCTTGAGCATGTTTGGTTTGCTGATATTGGTTTGTAAATGGCCTTTGAATGTTGGTTTAAACTTGAATGTGGTTTTTAGCTTTTGTGTGGTTTTTACATCTAGGAAGCATTCCTATAGCTCTTAAGCTTGCATATTTGATGCTATGTTTTAGCTTGTGCTTCGTAATGATGATCTTTGATGCTTATTCATATTGTATGTGTGATATGGCATGCATTGGGATGATTTCGGAGGTGAATAGTTGAGTAAAACCAGCAATTTAGGAAATTGCAGGGCAAAGCGTTTCGGAACGCCCTTACCTGTTTCGGAACGGTGGCCTCTAATGGTCATGGTGTTTCGGAACGAGTAGGCACGTTCCGGAACATTTCGCCACTGTGAAGCATTGTTTTGAAACGGGTTTCGGAACGCACCCGCGTATCGAAATGGTCAACCTGGTTTCAAAACGGCCGTTCCGATACGGGGTCTTGTGTTTCGAAACACTTGATCGTTGGATGCTGAATTTGAATTGTTTCAGGTTTCAATTTCTTACAGTTTGGTTCCTGAATGTTGAATGCTTAATTAAATGAGTTTGGATGATCCGTTTGAGATGAAACTTGACATGTTGGCATGTTATATGACTAATTTTGGGTTGGTAACTTTAAAACCTGTTTAGTCCTTATAATTTTGGAAATTTACAATTTAGTCTCTAAAAGACGTTTGTATGCAATTGAACCCCTAATTGAACTCCATTTTCTGTGTCGCTTTCACCAAAACAAAATTCTAATTATATAGGATAATAATGTGCATCTAGAAAAGATAAAATGAAAAAAAGGGTCGTTAATCGAGGTTAACTTTAACGAGTTGACTTCAGTTTTCCCTGTGTAATCTTCTTAGTTTGGGTCAGGCATCTAGGCTGGGCTAAGGGGGTTAAAGTTGTTGGTATTAGAGCTAGGTTACAAAAGAATTGGGGATAATGGTAAGTGAAATCGGTATATTTTGATGTATGTTGCTTGAAAAAGCATGTTTTGATTGAATGTTGGAGCTTATGCCATGCTTGATTGATGTAAATCATATGTGAGATGAATATGATTGTATGTTGACGATGTGATATTGATATGTGCTAATTGTGGATAGTGAAAAGCATGATGATCATGATATGCCTTGTATTCTATGTTATGCTTGAGGGAAAATGGGGTGCCCATTGCCTTATTACACTGATTAAATGTTTTTGTGAACTTGGATCTTTGCTTGAGGCTGGCCCAAATGGTTTGTTTTGTTTTATTGTTATGCCTTGTTAAAAATAGCACTATGGGTCCGAGGAGAGAGCTAAGATCGAACACAGTTGTACCTGCGGCTGAGCAAGGCGACCAAGGAAATCAAGGGGCTGATGTCCCTCCTGGTGGAAACTTACCTTCTCCGCCACCACCGAGAGGTGGGGAGCAAGAGCAACAAGGACATGCTGGTCCGGGTTTGGGTGATCTAACGTCGCTGGTTCAGGCGATCACCGGAGCGTTTCAGGCTGTGGCAGCCGAAGCGCATGTTTAGGCCCCTGCAGCTGGGCAGGTGGGTTTGCCTTTGGAGAGGCTAAGGAGTCTAGGAGCTGTCGAGTTCTATGGTATGTCTCCTGAGGCGTCGGAAGCCTGGTTGGCTAGCACGATCTGTATCATGGATCAGATGAGCTGTAATGATGTGCACAAGCTGGGGTGCGCTGTTTCTCTGCTCCATGGCGATACATATAGTTGGTGGACGACTACCACTGCAGGAATGGAACCCAATGAAGTAGATTGGGAGTTTTTCAAGGGTGTCTTTAGGAGGAAGTATATGGGAGTGAGATACTTGGATGAAAAGAAACGCGAATTCATGTCGCTAGTTTAGGGAAAACTTTTTGTGGCTGAGTACGAGGTCCAGTTCGTACGTTTGAGCCAGTATGCCCCTGAGCTGATACCTAGTGAGAGGCACTATTGTGATCGCTTCCGATATGGGCTGGTGCAGGAAGTTAAGACATACATGTTGGCTGCGGAATACACTGATTTTGATGTGCTTGTGTGTCGAGCTAAGGACATCGAGCAGAACTTGGGTCTGGCATTCCGAGGAGTTAGTTCTAGCTCTAGAAAGAGAGCAACTGAGTCTAGTTTCGGTGGTGGATGGAACAAGAGAGGCTGAGATAGGAGATATTAGCCTGTTGCGAGGCGAGGCAATGCTGGACATGGTGCACTGGCTTAGGGAGATCGGATGAGAGCGGAACAGAACACGTGCTGGACGTGTGGATCTCGGCGTCATCTGAGGCGAGATTTTCCTCGAGCAGCTAGGGAGGTTCAGGCTCCTGTGGTGCTAACAGGGAATTCGTGTTGGAACTGTAGTTCAGCAGATCACATGAGGCAAGAGTGTCATTTGTTGGTTGGTGGAGGCCAAGGACGTGCACCTGTTGTAGCTGCACCTCAGAGAGGCTGTGGGCGTGGCCGAGGGAACTTTCAGAGAAGAGACGAGGGTCAGTGGGGCATTGCACATGTGGTAGCGGTTCGGCCTGAGGGAGGCGGTTCTGCAAGGGTCTATGCTCAGCGCGAGGAGCGTAATGATACCAATGTCATTGCAGGTACCTTTGTTATTCAGTCTTAATCATTGTTGGCTTTGATTGATTCTGGATCCACACATTCTTATATCTTGAGTGGGCATGCTCATTTGCTTGATATACCTGTTGAGTTTCTCGAAGTAGGAATGCAAGTGACTAGTTCTTTTCGTGAGACTGTAGTCACTAGGAAGTTGTATAGGAGATGCCCTTTATCTGTGCAAATGTCATGTTTTTCTTGTGGATTTGATGGAGTTAACCTTCTACGATTTTGATGTGATCCTTGGTATGGATTGGTTGACTAAGCATAGAGCGGTGGTTGACTTTGATGACAAGCGGGTCACTTTAAAGCTTGCTGATGATTATGAAGTGGTGGTAGTAGGCGAGAATGTGAAATTCTTGTCGAATGTGATTTCAGCTTTGGAAGCAAACCGTATGCTGAGGTTGGGTTGTGAGGCTTACCTTGCCTATGTGATGAATCCTGGCACAAAGGATGTGCGTATGGAGGACATCAGAACCGTTTGCAATTTTCCGGGTGTCTTTCCGGAAGAATTGCCTGGGTTGCCACCAAACAGATAAGTTGAGTTTGGTATCGAGTTCTATGAGAATATGACTCCAGTGTCCATTGCTCCTTATCACATGGCACCCAAAGAACTGAAGAAGTTGAAGACGCAACTTTAGGAGTTGCTGGATCGAGGGCTCATTCGACCGAGTGTGTCATCTTGGGGTGCACCAGTGTTGTTTGTAAAGAAGAAAGATGGGACAATGCGGATGTGTATAGATTATCAGAAACTGAACAAGTTGACGATCAAGAACAAGTATCCCTTGCCTAGGATTGATGATCTCTTTGATAGTTTCGAGGAGCCTCGATGTTTTCCAAGATAGACTTAAGGTTAGGGTATTACCAATTGAAACTGAAAGATTTGGATGTACCTAAGACAGCTTTTCGGACAAGGTACGGGCATTACGAGTTCTTAGTGATGCCGTTTGGTTTGACCAACGCACCTGCCACTTTCATGGACATGATGAATCGTGTGTTCCACGAGTTCTTGGATAAGTTTGTGGTGGTTTTCATCGATGATATCCTTTTGTATTCACGTACCGAGGAGGATCATGATAGACACTTGAGGATCGTCTTGCAAGCGTTGCAGGAGAACCACTTGTATGACAAGCTAAGTAAGTGTGAGTTTTGGCTTAAAGAGGTGGTCTTTCTTGGACATGTTGTATCAACTGAGGGTATTCGCGTTGATCCGCATAAGGTAGAGGCTGTGATGAATTGGAAGGTGCCTAAGTCGGCGACAGAAGTACGAAGTTTCCTTGGTTTAGCTGGGTATTACCGTAGGTTTGTTGAGGGTTTCTCGAAGATTGCTGCACCTTTGACCAAGTTGTTACAGAAGAATGCTCTCTTTGAGTGGACTGATGCGAGGCAGCTAGCTTTTGAGAAGCTGAAGGAAGCTTTGACGCAAGCTCATGTCTTGATTCAACCTGAGTCTGGTAAGGAGTTTTTGGTCTATAGTGATGCGTCCATTGTTGGTTTGGGCTATGTGTTGATGCAGGAGGGTAAGGTGGTAGCCTATGCATCTAGACAGTTGAAGGTGTATGAGCGCAACTACCTTACTCACGATCTAGAGCTTGCGTCTGTTGTGTTTGCCCTAAAGATCTGGAGGCATTATCTGTACGACGAGAAGTGTGTAGTGTTCACGGATCATAAGAGCTTGAAGTATCTCATGTCTCAGAATGAGTTGAATCTTAGGCAACGTCGTTGGGTAGAGTTGCTTAAGGATTATGACCTGTCGATCGAGTATCACCCGGGAAAAGCTAATGTTGTGGCCGATGCTTTGAGCAGGAAAGTGGTCGTGGAGTTGAGGGAGATGTTTTCTCGCTTGAGCATATCGTGTGAGGGTGGTCTTATCACTGAATTGCAAGTGAAACCATCTCTGATTTAGTTGCTTGATGATTCCCTTGTTCCTCATGTTCAGGACATTGCGGAGGGTAAGCCTTCGGATTTCAGTTTTAATGATGATGGTGTTATGTGTTTTGGAAGTCGAATAGTGGTGCCAAATGATGTTGAGTTGAGGCGCACTATTCTAACTGAAGCACATAGTAGTCCTTTTGCTATGCATCCTAGTAGTACGGAGATGTATCGTGATTTGAAGGATGAGTACTACTGGGTTGGGTTGAAGAAGGATGTTGCTGAGTTTGTTAGTAAATGCATGGTGTGTCAACGAGTGAAAGCTGAACATCAGTATCCTTCAGGGTTGTTGCAACCTTTGAGAATCCCAGAGTGGAAGTGGGAAAGAATTACCATGGATTTCGTGTCTGGCTTGTCGTTGTCACTGTCAAAGAAGAATTCAGTTTGGGTGATTGTGGATCATCTTACGAAGTGCGCACATTTCTTGCCTGCGCATACTACATATACCTTGGATAAGTTGGTGGATCGGTATATTGTTGAGATTGTGCGGTTGCACGGTGTGCCAAAGTCCATTGTGTCGTATAGGGATCCGAAGTTTACATCGCGATTTTGGGAATGTTTGCATCAAGCTTTGGGTACACGGTTGAATTTCAGTACTTCGTATCATCCTCAGACGGATGGACAGTTGGAACGTGTGATCCAGGTGCTTGAGGACATGTTGAGGTGCTGCATAATATATTTCCAGGGTTCTTGGGAGAAGCACTTGTCGTTGGTTGAGTTTGCGTATAACAATAGTTACCAGGCGAGTATTCAAATGGCTCCATACGAGGCTTTGTGTGGGAGAAGATGTAGAACCCCTCTCTGTTGGGCAAAAGCTGGGCAAAAGTTGATTTCGATGCCAGCTATGTGAAAGGAACCACCGAGAAGGTGAAGCTCATTTGTGAGCGTTTGAAACCGTCGTCGTATCGGCAAAAGTCTTACGCGGATATGAAGCGTAAGGAGATTGAGTTCGCGGTTGGCGAACGTGTGTTTTTGAAGGTATCACCTTGGAAGAAGGTGATGAGATTTTGCCGTAAGGGTAAGCTTAGCCCAAGGTTTATTGGACCTTATGAGGTTGTGGAGCGTATTGGTCATGTGGCATATCGGTTGAGATTGCCTTCAGAGCTGGAAAAGATACATGATGTGTTCCATGTCTCGATGTTGCGGAGGTACAGATCGGATATTTCGCAAGTGATGACTGTTGAAGAGATAGAGTTGAATTCGGATCTGTCATATGATGAGGAACCAGTGAGGATTCTGGATAAGAGCAGCAAAGTTCTTCGTGGCAAGACGATAGAACTTGTGAAGGTGTTGTGGCGACACCGAGGAGTTGAGTAGGCCACTGGGAAAGCAAGGCGGACATGCTGAAGCAGTTCCCGCACCTCTTTCCTTTAGGTAAAATTTCGAGAACAAAATTTCCTAAGTGGGGGAGAGTTATAACGCCCTGGTTTTGGGCCTAGATGTTTTGGACATCGGATCGGACCGGTCGGAAACGGTTCGAATCGCGTTAGGTGATTTAAGGAAATCAAGGATCGGGATAGGATAAAAATATGGTAAAATTAGCTAAAATCCTCTAAAAACATGTTTTAGGGGTTAGTCAAATCAATTTTATAAAAAGAGTTTCGGAAGTAGTACATTTTGGGAAGTGACCAAAATGTAAAGTTTCAAAACTGTGGAAAATGCAATTTTAAAAAGAGGAGCAAAAATCTTAGTATCTTTAGGGAGCTTTATGGCAATTTAGCCTTTCCTTAATATGACATGTGTTTTAAAAGGATTTTAAGTGATTAAATAAAAGGCTTTTATTTAATTAAAATTAATAAAAATAAAATAAAAATGAGATTTCATTTGACGTAACTACCTTCCTCTTCTCATTTTCATCCAAACACCATTCTAAATCATTTTCTCCAGAATTCTTTTCTCCCAAACACTCTCTCATTAATTTCCAAATAAATTTCAAGATTTCTCTTTAAGATTTTCAAGTTTTGTGAAGCTAAAACTTGTCATTCATTGAGGAAAGCAAGGATTGGAGGTAAATCTCATTCTCAACCTTCAATCTAGGTTCTTTATTGAAATTCCCAAGATCTTTGGCTTCTAATTAATGTTTTTGGTTGAGTTTTCATTATAGTTTTGATTTGAGATCAAAATATTACAAAAATATTATTAAAATCTTGATTTTCGGATTTGTTTTGATATGTTCTGTTTTGGATTGATTTTAATTGAGTTTTGTGTTGATTAATATGTTGAAAAGAGGTTTTGTTGATATAGATCCCGAAATCCTTGAGATCCTTGAGTTTCTTGATAGTTTTAGTTGAATTTTTGGGGTAAAATGATGTAGTAATGCTTGCTGGAGGTATAAGGATGGGTTTAGGTTGTTTCTAGATGTGTTTTGATGTTTATAAATGGTTGAAAGTGATGTATGTTGGCTGGGCTTGGTTTAGGAAGCAATCGATTGAGTTTTAGGTTGTTTCGGATGGGTAAATTGGTGTTGTTTGGATGAGCAACGAGTTTGTGTTTAGTTGCTGGTGTTGAAATGCATTTTAATGCATTTGGATCTCTGTTTTGATGGTGTGAAAAGAGGGGATCTTGATTCGGGAGCAAAAGAGACGGTTTTAGAGGCTCCTGAAGGGTGATTTTCGTGTCGGCGAGTAAGGCTTCGCGTATCGGTGAGTGGAAATGGATTTTCCAGCTTTGTAACGCTTTGAGCGTGGTCTTGGGAGCTTAGTATAAGTTTGAAACACTTAGCTAAGCTCAATAGTAAGTGATTCAAAAGTCTCTCTCGAAATTGTGCAATGTTTTGTTGGAAATGCACTTGAGTTGAATGCGATTTAATTACTGTTTCAAAGCATGTTTTAGAGTATTGAGGTTGCTGGTTTTAATGCCACTTTGTTAAGGATGCACATGGTAAGTCATCCTTGGAATTATGTGATTAGTGCATTTGATATTAAGCATGTTTATGCTTGTGAAAATGGCATTGTGTTTATGCTTGTAAAACAATGGAATATTAATGTTAAATGATTATATTGGCAAGTGATGGAAATGGTTTTTGGTTACTTTAATCGAATATAGTTAGCCGGCTATAGGATTAGGTGCACCGTGAATAAAGTCGCCTTGGATGTCGAGGGGTTGTAAATGTACCGTATACTCCATCCAAGTACCCTAACGATTGAGACTAAGATCACAACGGTTGATGGTTTAATTCCGTGTGTGGATCTTGTGATATGTGTCCCGTGCTCTCGTTAGTAGAATTATACAACTACCGATGAGTGGTGTTGAGGGGTTGTGATTGTACCGTTATACTCCACCACGAGTGTCACAACGATAGAGGGTTGCTCTCGTGTGTGAGCCTTGTGTAGTCTGGTAGTGTGTATGAAGCGTGTGGGACAACGCTTGTAATCCGTGTATCCGATTATGTCATTTGTGTTGATTTTGGTATGGTTTGAGAATTGTTCACTTGCGAGCCAATATAAAGTTGTTGATTAATGGTTTAAGCATGAGATGCTTGTGGGTTATGCTAGAACGCATGTGGTGCTTGGTTTGAGCATGAGCAAAAGAATATTTGTTGTTAATTTGATGATGCTATGAGCATGTGGTTTAAAAAGTGCATTGATGCCTTAAAAAGCGTGTTTTAAGGAAAGGCTTAAGATGACAATTGATGGTATTTTCGGTTTTGTAAAATGCATTGATGAATGTTTGGTTTTAGCGATCCTCACTAAGCTTTATGCTTACGCTCATTTATTTCATCAATGTAGAGAATTAGGCTTTTGAGGCAGCAAGAAGCAAGGGAGATCTAAGCTCTTTTGACTAGACAAAGTATGTGGTTTTACCTAAGTGTAATAAGAGGCAATGGGTGGGATTTCTACTCTTGGATTTATTTGGTGATGTTGAACACCTTGAGCATGTTTGGTTTGCTGATATTGGTTTGTAAATGGCCTTTGAATGTTGGTTTAAACTTGAATGTGGTTTTTAGCTTTTGTGTGGTTTTTACATCTAGGAAGCATGCCTATAGCTCTTAAGCTTGCATATTTGATGCTATGTTTTAGCTTGTGCTTCGTAATGATGATCTTTGATGCTTATTCATATTGTATTTGTGATGTGCCATGCATTGGGATGATTGCGGAGGTGAATAGTTGAGTAAAACCAGCAATTTGGGAAATTGCAGGGCAAAGCGTTTCGGAACGCACTTACCTGTTTCGGAACGGTGGCCTGTAATGGTCATGGTGTTTCGGAACGGGTAGGCACGTTCCGGAACATTTCGCCACTATGAAGCATTGTTTCGAAACGGGTTTCGGAACGCACCCGCGTATCGAAACGGTCATCATGGTTTCGAAACGGTCGTTCTGATACGGGGTCTCGTGTTTCGAAACACTTGACCGTTGGATGCTGAATTTGAATTGTTTCAGGTTTCAATTTCTTACAATTTGGTCCCTAAATGTTGAATGCTTAACTAAATGAGTTTGGATGATCCGTTTGAGATGAAACTTACCTTGCTGGCATTTTTATGTGACTAATTTTGGGTTGGTAACTTTAAAACCTGTTTAGTCCTTATGATTTTGGAAATTTACAATTTAGTCCCTAAAAGACGTTTGTATGCAATTGAACCCCTAATTGAACTCCGTTTGCTGTGTTGCTTTCACCAAAACAAAATTCTAATTATATAGGATAATATTGTGCATCTAGAAAAGATAAAATGAAAAAAGGTCGTTAATCGAGGTTGACTTTAACGAGTTGACTTCGGTTTTCCCCATGTAATCTTCTTAGTTCGGGTCGGGTGTCTAGGTCGTGCTAAGGGGGTTACATATGCGATCAAGACTGTCCTAGAGGTATTTATCGAAGCAGGGATGAAGGGTTCTGCAGTTTTGATCATTGAATCATATTCGTAAGTAGCATTGAACTAGGTCACAACTATTGTTTTACGACCATGGAAGTGGTGAAAGATCTTTGAAGAAATTGATATGTTGGCCAGAGAGATTGATCAAGTAATGTTTAAGTTTACTCCTAGGGAAAGAAACGAAATGGCGGATTACTTGGCTAAAGCAGGAGTAAAAAGGGAATCTATGTTCAAAGCTTGGTGGTAACAACTGAAGTACTGGGGATGTTTGCATGGTGTTCTTCTGTTTAGCTATAAATAGTGGATCGAAATTAGAAGCTTTATGCGGAATGTTGCTTATAAGAATTTTGTAATTCAGTTGCGTGTACTCTTTTTCGCCACATAAGTTTAGGGAGGTTTTTAACTAGGCATACCTTATTGGTCTTTATTAATTTAATAAAAGTATAATTGCTGAGCAAAAAAAAGTGTACTGCAAAACTTTTTTTTATTAATATGTATGATTTCATTAAGAGGAGAACCAATATACTGCAAAACTTTGAAAAGTCATAACTTTGTTCTTGGGTGTTTGATTGAGGCGATTTCTTTGAATCTTCGTAACTTTTAGAGAACTACACGCTAAAAATGAGTTCAAGGTGTCTTGTAGTCGATTTCTTCATGAGAAACCTCGTTTTGGCCTTTGAATTAGAACTTTTTTATTTTTATTGCAATTTTAAATCTTAGAATTTGATTTTTTTTGACCAGCTGTACTTAAAATTTTGAATTTTCTGTAAAGAAACATGTCTTTTTTGTAAGGATTTCATACGTGTAATTTTGTTGCATTCTGAATTTTTTTAATTTGCTCCATGTAATTTTAATTTATTTTCATTATGAACCCTACGATGTGAAAAATTGCAAAGTTCCTAAAAAAATTCATTTTGGATATCTGATTTTTTTTAAATCGGTATAAATAAGTTAAATGCATAGTTTCACTTTAAACTTTACGAAAATTTTCATTTTGGATCCTTACTCTCTCTTTTTTTTTTCAAAGTATTGCAAGATACTTATAAATTCAAACAAGACATAATGCAAAAAATGCCTTAATGTTTGACTGAATAGTCATTTTGGCCTCTATTCTTCTTTTTGGACCAATTTAACCCCCAAAATTGGATTTTGGGTTAAAATGTCCCCTCTGGGGATGAAAACTGTTAGCCAACTGACGATAAACAGTTTGAAATGACGTGACAAACCTACATGGCAGTGCATGTCGTGATAGCAGTGTAATATAGACAAATATACTGACTTTACGTAATGACACATCAGTCAAAAAATATTTTTATAAAATTGTAGATAATATAAAATATTGATGTCTTCTTACGTGTCATTCTGTGAAATCATTTCAAGTTGTTTATCGTCAGTTGACTAACAGTTTTCATCCGCATAGGGGCCATTTTGACCCAAAATGAAATGTTGGAGGTTAAATTAGTTCAAAAAAAGAATAAGGACCAAAATGACTACTTAATCAAATATTAGAAGCATTTTTTAACTTTATGCCTTCAAACAACATTATTATTAATCACCTTCTACACGCCATTCACTTTAAATGTCTTCGTTTAAGAAAATGTTCATCTTAGTTCCTATTATTTTTAATTATTTTTTCATTTTAGTTCCAAAAATGTAAAAAAAAAAAACCAAAGTCGAGGCAGTTGCCAGAAACTCCAAGGGAATAAATTGAATGAAAGCAAAACAAGGTAGGGATAAATTAAATGAAAAAAACATAAAAACCAAGTTTATTGTGCCCAAAAAGAAACACACGTTGAGATCCACTAATTGGCCTAATGGCCAAGAATGTTCATTTTGCCTCATCTTATCTCATCTTGTATAAATTCAAATCTCGACATGAGAATGTAGTACCTTTTCATTTAATAAAAAAAACACACACATATTTACGTGTCAAAGACAAGAATTCAAACCCGGTCGGGCAACAACAGACGTGTGAAGGCCTCGAATCTAATAACTCAATGAAAAATGTTATTTAAACACTTGGAAAAGTCAACATTCAATCTCTGTTGAATTGTAAGGAAGTAACATCCTACTTCAGTTGGATATTGGATTTTTAAGTGTTTATATATATATATAGTCATTGTGTTATTAGAGTTATGAGTCTTATCTTTGCATTGTTGTCTTAATGTACAATAAATTTGTTTATTATTCAACCCGAGAGCAGAGAGCACAAGCTATTCTCTAGGATAACCTCCTTCCGAAACCGTTTGAAGGTCTATTGGAGTGACACGACCGACGTCGAAAGGGAAAATTCTCATCAAACGGCAGAAGGATTCACAAAAAGCAATTTTAAACTTTTAAAAAAGAAGAAAAATCTGAGGAGAAGACGCAAGAGGAAGGAAGAGAAATAAAGGAAAAGATTTGGGGTGGTTAGTGGTTACCGCTTCAAAAAGGAGAAGCAGTGCCAACCAAACGGACAACATGAAAGTTAGGGTTAGAAAGAGGTGGGAGAAATTTTAGAGTTTGAGATTTTTTTTATCAAGAGTTTGTGGTATTTGTATATCACAAACTGTTTTGGATAAGCGCATAAATCAAGATTTTATGACCCTACCTAAACCTACGTCTTCAGGCACAAACTTAGATAAAAAAAATACATAATCTTGGTACGATGGTATTGAATTCTGCTAAGGCGAGGGAACGCAAGCAGAAAGGGTTGATGTTTGTCGACATCAATGTTTTGGGAAGACCAAGGAATGCTCTAGCGACACTGGAGCAACCGATCTATTCATGTCCAAGAAGGCTACCGAGAAACTTGGTCTTAAAGTTGAGAGTTCAACCGGTAAGATCAAGACTGCGAACACTAAGGAAGTTCCGATTGTCGGGGAGGCAAGGAAGGTGGAGCTGCTGATTGGTCAATGGAAGGGCAAGAAAAACTTCAATGTAATCCATTTGGACGACTTTGATTTCATTTTGGGACTGAAATTCCTTGACCGCATGAAGGCTTATGTTGTTCCTTATGCCGACGCCGTCTGCATTTTTTATTCCAAACAACAATGTGTTGTGCCCACATACCGAGACGAGGGACAAGGAAACAAAATGGTGATGGCCATTCAGTTTATCAAGGATGCTCCAAGTCAGGGAGGCATCGCTTCGAAGACTGCTGTTGAAGGGACTACTTTAGTGGGGCAAGAGTTGCCCAAACCAGCTAGTGACATGAAGCCCGTGAGAAAAGCACCATTGGGCAAGGTGAGAAAAGCATTGGACTTCAAGTGTGAAGAAGGGTCAATGCGAGAAAAGTTGCCGTTGGGCAACGAGGAACCAAACTTCACTAGCAAAGGGAGGATGACGTTTAGAGTAAATGCAACCAAGGGAGAGGTACATCTTGAACTCAATTATTTTGATTATGAGTCTGATTCGCCATCTTCGACGAGTGTAGGAGAGAGCTCATACGGTGACGATGTACCCGGAAGCGTCTTAGCACGCGACATCACTTGGTGGGAAGCGTCGAAGCAAGCGGTCCTTGTGGGAGGACATTGTTGCCTGATTCTAAGTTGGGAGCAAGTGGAGACATTGAGTAGCCACCGAGTTGATGTGAGAAATGGTGCAGAGGCATCGACGAGTAAACAAGTTGACCCTGCCTAGGATCGTTCGAATGGAGCGACGAGGGTGTCACTAAGTTCAGTGGGGGAGAATGTCACGTGCCAAACTGTTGGGACCGAGTCATTGGCACAAATATCGAGCCACGAGGTTGTGCGCAGAGTGACGGGCTCGCCAAGACCATCAGACTTGGCATGGCACTTGGAAAATGCTACAAAGCCCGCAAGCCCACCAGACTTAGTAAATTCCATGAAAGATTTATCGGGGTAACTTGGGATGGTAAAATGTGATAAGTCATCCTACTTATCACTTATATTATTTGTAATTATCTTAGAGATAATGTTTGTGATAATTAGAGATTTGAATTAGAGATAGAGTAGATCTCGACTGTCGGTGTAATTTAAACTGTACCGTTGGATCTGAGGGAGTTCAACTATAAATAGAGGCTCCCCAGCTCAGTTGTAATCATCCATCATTTGAGTAATACACTTGGCATTTACTCTAAACACTCTGTAGCGTTCTTCGCGTTCTTGAGCGTTCTTTCCACTGTTCTTGTGCCAATCTTTTTCAGAGTTCATTTGATCAACTTCCGCATAGAATGATTTTGTGTTTGTGAGACTTGGAAGTTTCGATCTTCCGGAGAAGGTTTTTAGGCTTACTTAGTCGTTTGTCTAAGAACATCGACTAAGGACGCACGTTCCGAGTTAGCGAAGTCTACGGGCGTGACAGTTGGTATCAGAGCCAGGTTCGAGAGCAAACACAGCTTCGAGATGGCAAAGAAATGAGGGAATGCCGCAACACAAAAGGGTACTGAGGCCCAGGCTGACGACAGAAAGCGAGACAGTCCGAGTAACATTGTGGTTACGCTGGAAGAAAGGGTGGAAAAGCTTGAGGGGTCCTTGAAGAATACTCAAGAAGAGTTCGACGTTGCGAAAGTGTGCATTGAAGAGCTAGACTCTGCTGATGAGGAGCTCGAGGGAACTGTGTGGGAACTTAATAGCAACGTACGAGACCTTGATCGGTGTACCGATAGTTTGGATAGACGGAGTGATGCACTCGAAGCCGAGCTGAAGGCTTTGAAGGCAGATATGATGGAGGAAATGAACGTTCTTGTGTTTGTGAGACTTGGAAGTTTCGATCTTCCGGAGAAGGTTTTTAGGCTTACTTAGTCATTTGTTTAAGAACATCGACTAAGGCCGCACGTTCCGAGTTAGCGAAGTCTACGGGCGTGACACACCCATTCGCTTTAAATGTCTTCGTTTTTGAAAATGTTCATCTTAGTTCCTATTATTTTTATTTTTTTTTTCATTTTAGTTCCAAAAATTTTAAAAAAAGACCAAAGTCGAGGCAGTTGCCAGAAACTCCAAGGGAATAAATTGAGTGAAAGCAAAACAAGGTAGGGATAAATTAAATGAAAAAAAAAACATAAAAACCAAGTTTATTGTGCCCAAAAAGAAACACACGTTGAGATCCACTAATTGGCCTAATGGCCAAGAATATTCATTTTGCCCCATCTTGCCTCATCTTGTATAAGTTCAAATCTCGACATGAGAATGTAGTACCTTTTCATTTAATAAAAAAACACACACATATTTACGTGTCAAAGACATGAATTCAAACCCGGTCGTGCAACAACAGACGTGTGAAGGACTCGACTCTAATAACTCAATGAAAAATGTTATTTAAACACTTGGAAAAGTCAACATTCAATCTCTGTTGAATTGTAAGGAAGTAATATCCTACATCAGTTGGATATTGGATTTTTAAGTGTTTAAATATATCCTATACACTGGCGGTGGAAATTTTTTATTTCCACAAGCGCCTCAATTATAGGGTTTAGGGTTAGGGCTTAGGGTTTAGAGTTTAGGGGTTTTAGTGTAAATGTTTAGAATTTAGGGTTCATGTTTAGAATTTAGAATTTAGGGTTTAGGGTAATATGGGTAGAGATTTAGGTTTTAACCTATAAACCCTAAATTTTAACCTTAAACCCAAAATTCTATCAACAATCCCTAAATTCAAAACTACTACATTTATACCCCTAAATTTTAAACCCTAAACGGAGTCCTTAACCCCTAAAATTAAATTAAGACGCTTGTGTAAAAAAGTTTCCACAAGCGCTTGTGTATAGAACAATTACCCATATATATATAGGATTAATATCCTATACACTGGCGGTGGAAACTGAAAGTTTCCACAAGCGCCTTAGTTTTAGGGTATAGGGAGTTAGTTTAGGGTATAGGGTTTAGGGGTTTAGGTGTAGGGGTTTAGAATTTAGGGATAGTTGTTTCAATTTAAGGTTTAGGGTTATAATTTAAGGTTTATATGTTAGGGTTTAGTTTTTAGGGTAATATGGTGAGGATTTAGGTTTTAACCTATAAACCCTAAATTATAACCCTAAACCTTAAATTGAAACAATTATCCCTAAATTTTAACCCCCTACACCTAAACCCCTAAACTTTATACCCTAAACTAACTCTCTATACCCTAAATCTAAGGCGCTTGTGGAAACTTTCAGTTTTCACCGCCTGTGTATAGAATATTTATCCATATATATATATATATTTTGTCATTGTGTTATTAGAGTTACGAGTCTTATCTTTGCATTGTTGTCTTAATGTACAATAAATTTGTTTATTATTCAACCCGAGAGCAGAGAGCACAAGCTATTGTCTAGGATAACCTCCTTCCGAAACCGTTTGAAGGTCTATTGGAGTGCCACGACCGACGTCGAAAGGGAAAATTCTCATCAAACGGCAGAAGGATTCACAAAAAGCAATTTTAAACTTTTAAAAAAGAAGAAAAATCTGAGGAGAAGACGCAAGAGGAAGGAAGAGAAATAAAGGAAAAGATTTGGGGTGGTTAGTGGTTACCGCTTCAAAAAGGAGAAGTAGTGCCAACCAAACGGACAACGTGAAAGTTAGGGTTAGAAAGAGGTGGGAGAAATTTTAGAGTTAGAGATTTTTTTTTATCAAGAATTTGTGGTATTTGTATATCACAAACTGTTTTGGATAAGCACATAAACAAAGATTTTATGACCCTACCTAAACCTACGTCTTCAGGCACAAATTTAGATAAAAAATACATAAACAATAATGTATTATATGCGACAATTCTTTTTCCTAGAGAATGCTTCAGTCAGAAAAGGAAAAAATAAAATAACTCTAGGATTAATCCATTTGATAAATGTAGGAACTTGATGTTCTTAAAATTCATGGGAAATGAAATTCAAAAATGGGAAAAACAATCAAAATTCTAAAGTTCCATGTCCGGCAATTCTACCCCACACAAGGTCGTGTGCTGCAGGCTTTGCCCTTTTCTTGGTTTAGACTGTAGATTGTAACACCGGGGGACAATTGATTCTCAGTTTCCTCCAAAAATACCACTCCTACATGCCTTATATCTGCTTGATTTTCTTCGGTTAAGGACAAAAATTTTAAGTTATAATTCTAAATTTTAAATTTTAAACTACAAATTTTAAACTCTAAAATATACATCCTACCCATAATTCCTTAAACCCTAACTTTAAATCTTAATCCTAAATCTAATTTTTTTTAGTGTGAGGACATAAATAAAAGCACCGAAAAAGAGCAGATGATTTCTAATCTGCGGTTAAGTCTCGTCTAATCCTCATGTGATCTATTGATAGAGTATTAGATTCCATTCTATAGACTATAATGATCAAATGACTGTGAGTGGTATTTAATTATTAAACCATGAATCTAATGTAATCTTTCCAAATCTTCCCATATGATCAGAAATGCAAAAGGAAATGAAGAAAAGTATTGCACAATTAAAAGTGGAATAAGACAGAAGAAAAGCTCCAAAAATTAAAAGATAGGAAAGAGGGGAGGATAAATTAGATTAATGATTTAATCTACCCTGCAATAATTTTTCGCACAATTATGATATATGAACTTCTTTGGTGTACACACTAAATTGCAAGTTGCAACTATGCAGATGAATTATTAAAAAGCAAGCATAATGAATGAGGAAAACTGTGGAAACAATGAGGTTCTTGGCATATCATGTGTTTCATGTCTGAAGCAGTATTCTACTGCAGCCTGCAGGGCAGAGTTAAGCCCATGAAATATGAGGTGCTATGAACCACTCTCCAATTTGTCCACTTGATTTGATCATGACAGAGAACAGCTAACCAAAATCTTGTTTCTTTCTATTTGTTTCTCTCTACTCATATCTAGTACAGATCCTTTGAGAAACTGCTGGCTCGTGACCCGAAGATACTCAATGTTGTTCTCTTTAACAACTTCATTTAAATCTATCCTATGAGCAGTGAGAACCAACACAATTTGACATTAAGCTCTTTGAAGCTAGAACAAGATGAAGGTACGTCTCCACTCTAGTTGATTCATTCTTACAATGGCATAACCGTTTCGAATCCTGCTAACTTCACCTCGCACTGCTGTTATTGCAGTTATTCGGATGGATGCAGCATAAGTTACGTCCAAGCAATACTGAACCTTTCAAGGATCTCACAATTGGTATTCATTCCTACTTCTTTCATTCAGAAATTACTTATATTTCAAATCAGATAGATTTTAAACCTAAAACAAAGGTTGAAATAAAGAGTTCTCCCGTGGTAATGTGGGGCATGTACTGCTTAAGCACAATATAAGCCCTTGCACTGTCTCTGATTCTTTGAACTCTGCTTTCAGGGAACTATTCTACCTGTCTTTTAGCTCAGCCATCTCTTAATTATCAAGATTGCCATCCCAAATCAACCTCGGGCTATGGATATTCGACCCTGTCCCAACAGTCCTTCAAAGAATTTGAAGCCAAGGGAGAAGAAGATAGCTTTGGAGACAAAACATCCACTGTTATCTCAGGGCTATTCCATGGCTTTCTAACCGTTGGAACTCTGGGATCCGAACGGATTATCAGCGAGCCTGTAACACCAACATTCACCATGTCTTTGGATGATATGGAGGAAAAAGCAGAGGTGACAGAAAATGATTTGAAGCTTGTCAACGATGAACTGGGGAGATTCCTTGAAGCTGAAGAACATAGGTCCAACGAATCATCCAGAAGGAACAGTCTAGTTAGCATCATTTCACTTAGTGGTAAACCAATGCAAGAGGCCAGGGCTGAAGAATATGGGAAGACAGTCGTATGTCCACTCCAAGGATATTTGTTTGGGTCTTCAGCTGAGCTTCAGGAAACAAGATTCGAGGTATCACTTGCACAACTGTTCTGCAGCACAAAAATAGCAGAAGAGAATCCCATGGGAAAATGTGGGAAAGAGGAGATCCAGACCAAACAAACCAATAAACCTGTGAAACATCTAATCAACAAGATTCTCAAAAAGTTTCATGCTTCTCCAGGGAGTTGTACATCTCCTAAACAAATTAGTTCCTTTTCCACAAAGAAAAAACTCCAAAAGGTGAGTCTTCTGGGGCTAGATTCTTGTAACAACTCTATAATCATATGTCACTTTCCCTCTTTAACAATTATGAACCTCAAAATGCAAATTTCATTGGTCCAAAAAAAGTCGACACTAAAATTGTACTGATTACATTGAACTGCAATTTTATTCTAATAAATTGATAGAAAATAAAAGCAAGTTTTCTTCAGGACTGCACGTGTTTTAATTTTGAATCAGTGTGGTTTGCAGGTCATTAAACTGTTCCACAGAAAAATCCACCCTGAAAGCTCTATAGCTGAAAGAGAGTCTAAGAAGAATAATGCTCATTACAATGTTGATGACTACACTAAGGGAGAGCAGTTTCAGCAAGTAAAAGACAACATTTGGTTCCCTCAGGGTTCAAGATCTAAGGCTGGATTAGGAAATAAAAAGACCGTCTCAAAAATGCCACAATATGGGCTTACTGGCTGTGCTGCTGCAAGTGAAAATGGTGAGCACTGGATTAACGCAGATGCAGACTGTAAGTACTATGCACCCCTACAAAATTTATCTACTTCTATTTTAAATTCCAACCATTTTGACCACTCGAATGAAAATCTGGCATTTAAATGGTTGAGCCAAAATAGTAGTGATGTCACACATGGAAAATGGAGGAAACTAAATGAACTATCATCAGAATTGGTGTCCATACTCGAATAATGAACAAATGAATTGCCAATATTTAAACATAGCCAACTAGTATCAAACTTAGATATACCTGTCAATTTTCACACGAATCCAAAAACCCGAATGGATTAAATTAAATTTGGAGTTTAGACTAAAACAACTTGATTTGTCAAAAAAAAAAGTCAACATGAAACCGACTCGCACCAAAAAATGACATGAACCAAGAATAATTGTATTGTACTCCACTTTTATCTTTTCAACCCGTCAATAGTCATCAACTATAGGCCTGGCATCAACAGCCTACGTAGGATAGGTAATATTAAACCACGCATATGAGATGAAAAAGGGGACTGAACCCCAACAATGGATCATTCTCTCCAACATCATCTTCTTTCCCATTTTCTCTCACATTTCCCCCTGTTCATGTACATTCGCTAAATTTCTCCGCAAAGCCCTGCCCTCGGAGAGATCGCCTCCACACCACACTTCGGCATTCCCCCGAGGGCTTACCTCCGAGAACAACGAAACCCCCGGGATCCATAAGCCTCGCTGCAGAGCCCCCGGAGCTCCTAGCCTCCGAACCATCATCTCCGGCTATGCTTCATGCATCACGGAGCCTGGGCGCTCCTATACCTCCGGACCTATCAACACTTAGAAACCACCACGCTCGGCTAGTGCGCCAGGACAAGATAGCCATCAAGTCTGGCTGAGCTCGCAGCCTGACAGTCGAGCAGCAACCTGCCAGGCTGTTAATAGCCATCGCTAGACCTGACATGGTCTCACAGCCATCGCTCCACCTACAGTGCTAAGGGGAAATAAATACCCTTTAGACCGAGGGCAAAAGGACGCTCCCCCAATTCACTGCAAGGGCTATCATCGCTCATCTCTTTCTCTCCTCTCCCAAATGGCTCCTGCCACCGGCTCAACGCCGACAGCGGCTCTCGGCCCAGGACAACCAGGGGTGAACTGTCTACCTCAACGACGAACCATGCTCCACTGTGGCTCTCGGCTCATCTCCCGAAAAGTGAACCACTCATCGTCAGACCCACACCTACTGTTGGACACCGTCTCCACCTCCATGTTTGGTTTCGCCCAAAATTGGCACCAATAATTGGTGCAGTGAACGTGGAATACTTTCCGACCAAGAGAATCAATCGTGAAATCTTTTCCAATTTCGAACCGTCCCGACTATAGAAGAGAAAAAACGAACAACATAGGTCAGCAACACCTCACCACAAATTCCCGAGGACATCACCGTGGAGAGTCACAATAACAACCGTGAGTAGGAGAACTGGACTCTCCAAGCACCATCCAACGGCCTCCACACCCTCTCCCTAGCAAGACAACTGAGACGGAGTAATCGAGGCACACCCAAGGACATCAGAGGCTATTGTCTCTGGCCAATCCATGAAGCGGCTTCTCTCACTATAGAAGCACTCTTCATAGCGGAGGAGATGCAACCGGCCAAGTCGGACAAGCGCAAGAAGCATTGGCTACCGAGAGCCCTCACGACACAGTGCCCCTACACGTATGGATAGTGTCTGCCACAGTGTGTGGCTTAGGGATAGGTCATTGCTAAAGGGAAAGTATCCCCCAACTTGTAAATGTGAAAATATGTAAACTATAGGGTAACCTTCGCTTTCTAGCTACCCATGTGTTCAGGATTAGAGAAATTTCGAAGGACCCCCTAGCAAATGAAATAAAAGTGGAGCTCGTGCTACAATGAATTTTCTACAAATGATTTCTGCTATGAACGCACACTTCTCCAAACCTTCAGGTATTGGGTAAAACCACATCATTCGAACACCGTAAGAACTTGGTATAGTCTTAAAGAAGCGATCGAACACACTATTTGAATAAATGATTGCACTTCTATCTACATAAAACATTTTGGTACCACTCCCCCTACGTGGTAACTTTGAATACTCGTTTGTTTCTACAAAGGGCACAGGTACAACCCCGCCCTGACTCATGAATGACTCTACGAAAGCAAAGAGGCAATATAAATGGATCACCCCGGTCCTAATATGCTTCAAACGCGATTTTTGATCTCTTTGCAACTGCCTCTCCAAGGGTTACATCTAAACGCCATTAATGCTATGAGGCATTGTGATTCTACAAGGACGGAGAGAACTACATACTATACGCCAATCAAGGCACATGAACCCTGCAGAGTCATGATTACATCCGAAAGGAGATGCCTCCATCCAATTGATGTCGAAAGCATCACGACTCTACAAGGATGGAGAAGCATATACACCCCGTGCCAACATAAGCGTGCGACTTCTAAAAATAAACAAATTCCTCCTAAGGGAGATGTCCGCATATATTATTTCTACAAATGCGCGGCCGCCCCTAAGAGAGTACCTTCGCGCTTCTCCGGAGAAACCCTCTAAGAGCATAAAATAGAAGCTTCCGTCTACGGTGCTCGATGCTACAAGAGTGTTAAGACAAGCTCCACCTTATAGTGCTCAATTCTACAAGGGCGCGAGATGCCTCAACCCCGTATGCAATAACCTCTACAAGGGTATGAGATGCCTCAACCCCGTATGCAATAACCTCTACAAGGGTATGAGATGCCTCTTAAGGGAGATGCCTACATACTCCTCTTAGAAGAAACTCTCTGAGAGCATGAAAAGAAAAGCCTCCACTCGTAGCCCTTGATGCTACAAGAGTGTCGAAAAAAACTCCATTCCTCAGCGCTAATTCTACAAGGGTGTGAGATGTTTCAACTACACACATATTAGTCTCCCCGCGTGAGTGAAATACCTCTAAAAAGAGAAACCACCGCTCATAGTACTGTGTTTCTACAAGGACGTTGAGATGCCTCCGCTTATTTGCTCAGGTTATCGACTTTTTTCCAAGGGCACGATGTTACAAGAGCGACGAGATGCCTCTACCCAAGAAAAATACTTGACTCTTCAAGGGTATGAGATGCCTCCTAAAAGGAGACACCACTATACATTGTTTCTACAAAATGCACGGGTGCCCTAAAAGAGAATGCCTTTGTGCTTCTCAGGAGAAACCATCCGAGAGAATAAAAGGAGAAGCTTCCACCCACATCGCTCGATGCTACAAGAATATTGAGAAAATGCTCCACTCCACAGTGCTCAAATACTACAAGGGAGCAAGACGCCCCAACCCCGCACATAGTCGCCTCTCCAAGGGTATAAGAAGCCCCCTCACGGAGATGTCGCCATCCATTATATATCCAATTCGACAAAAGGCGTCGATTAAGACTCTACCCTTTATATATTTAATTCTCTAAGGGCGTCGAGCCAGGCCCCGTCCAATATGTATCTATTTCTCCAAGGGTGTCGAGCCATGCCCCCGCCCAATATGTATATATTTCTCCAAGGGCGATGAGCAAGGCTCCGCCAAAGATAGGTTATTTCTCCTAGGACGCCGAGAAAGGCTCCGCCCCCTTCTTATATTTGATGAATCCAAGGGCGTCAAGCGAGACTCCACCCAATTATACATTACTTACCTAACAGGCGTCGATCGAGTCTCCACCCACATAATATGATTTTCTCCAAGGTCATCGAGACTAAGCTCTGCCCATAATATGATGTTCTCCAAGGGTGTCAAGAGTGAGCTTTGCCCATGACATAATTCTTATCAAGGGCCTCGAGCAAAGACTCTACTCACACAATACTTGTTTATCCAAAAGGTGTTGAGAAGGGCTCTACCTAGTTGGGATCTAAAGGGCGTCGAATATAAGCTATGGCTCTCTAGGGGCACGGAGCATGGCTTCGCCCGTTTGACATTTGACTCTCCAAGGGCGTCGAGCAAAGCTCCGCCCATTACTCGTTAACTCCTCCAACGGACATCGGGCATGATCCCGCCCATTTAATGTTATCTCTCCAAGGGTATCGAGCGAGGCTTCGCCCCTTATGTATATGATTCTCCAAGGGTGATGAGCAAGGCTTCTCCTAACACATGTTATTGTTTCCAAAAAGGGTGTCGAGCAAAACTCCACCCATCCAGTATTGAAAGGAAGTCCAGCAAGACTCCACCCGCCATGTGGCTATTTTTATCGTAGCGTCGAGTTACCTCCGCTCGGTACACCACAACTTGTCTCGAGATATTCAAACAACCCCAAAGATTGAACAGGGGCAACCTCTGTCAAATTATAAAGGAGTCAACTCCGAAAAAGATGATGGCTCAGCATCCTAAGTCAGTCAGAGTGTGTCCACCTCCTGAAGCGAGATATAGACACTAACAAGGCATCTATCTCCCATTACTTAAGACCAACGGTCAAGGAGTACAGAATATGCCCCAACTTATCAGTTCTTATCTCCATAGAAGTAGAGAGCCCCCATTTAATCCTATGTAGTAGATCTCTTAGAGTTGAGACGCTCATTAACTCCCCCTTTAGGGGATGAGTCGCTAGTTTACTCCTCCAACAAGTTTTCTAGAGTCGAGTCACCTAACCACTCCACTAATGTTGTCCCAAGGTTGAGTCATCCATTCCTTTTCCAGGTAGTCTACCAGGGTCGAGCCCTCCACTTAAACATCGTTTCCCCACCTAACTGTGATCCTCGGCCCGAATCAACAATTGGCCATAGTCCACCCCAAGAAGCTCCCCTGCGAGGAAGCATGGGAAATTTTCCAAGGAAGCCTTAGAAGCCCTTCCCAAAAGAGGTATTGGGCACTAGCACGAAGGGAACACTCCCTCAAAAAGGGTTCCCCCTAAACCATGGCACCATGGCTTGAGCTGTCTACACCGTAGCTCTCCGCCCCTGACTTATAGAGGGTGAACCGCTTGAAGTCACCATCATGCCTCCACCAAATGACGGCTCGAACCAATAAACATGATCCATTGTGCCTCTTTAAAACTACTGTCTGGGGAACCACCGTCCAACAGACCTCCCCAAAAATGACAGGATCCCCACCAAATGGAAGATCAAAAAGGTCACGGTTCATGCCACTTTATGGCACTCCTTCAACAAAAGGGGGGACTAATGCTCTACCTACGCCAAACTTCTTTGGAAAACCTCGCCGCGGGAGAGATTGCCTCCACAGCACCCTTCGGCATTCCCCCAAGGGCTTACCTCTGAGAACGGTGAAGCCCCCGAAGTCTGAAAACCCCTAGGACTCGTAAGCCTCGCGACAAAGCCCCCGGAGCTCTTAGCCTCCAAACCATCATCCACGCGCCATGCTCCATGCATCACGGAGCTCGGACGCTCCTATACCTCTGAACCTATCAACACTTGGAGACGACCACGCTCGGCCAGTGCACCAAGATAAGACATCCATCAAGTCTGACTGAGCTCGCAGCCTGACAGTCGAGCTACAACCTACTAGCCCGTCAATAGCCATCGCTAGGCCTGACATGGTCTCATCAGCCATTGCTCCACCTATAGTGTTAAGGCGATATAAATACACCTTAGACCGAGGGTGTTGAGTGGATCAATGCATTGATCAAAGCCAAGAGGGGGTGAATTGGGTTTTTAATTTTTTTTGGACAAAGTGGAATGACTAAAATTGAAGAACAAGGAAATTTAGAGTGGTTCAAGTTCCAAATGAACTCTACATCCACTACCTTAGCTACAACTAAGGATTTTCCAACAATCTACTAATTGCTCTTCCCCTTTTCTAGGCTTAGGAGGTAACCTTTACAATACCAGACAAATTTTATACCCAAAATTTGACCAAACCCTCACTAGGATACAAAGAAGAATTTTAAGGCAAGAAGAATATCTCACAATACAAATTTGCCTCTTTTGATACAAGCACTCAACCCAAATTGGAATACAAGATTGGAATTACACACAACATAATTTGGGATTTTACAAGAATGAGAAATTAGGCACTTTGAGCTTGGATTTTTGTGTAGATGTTTCTCTTGGATGCAATAGTTGTTGCTAGTCTTCAATAGGCTTGATTTTATACCTTCTCCATTAATTCTAGCCGTTGGGACCCTCTCTTTCCACCATAAATGCACTTTTGCAGCCTACCGTATCGGTACACGGGAAGGCGTATCGGTACATATCTCAAAAATGAAAGAGTCGTTGCACAATTACAAGAGGAGCGTATCGATACGCGTGTAGGCATAGCGGTACGGGATAGGGATCTGTTTCGATATGGATAGAAGAGTACCGATGTAATTTTTACTTCAAATCTCACTAGAGGAATCTGTATGGATACGAGAAAGAGTGTATCGGTACGGGTTAACCAACTCTTTAAAAGTTTGTTACCTACCAACTGACACCAACGGTCAAAAACATTTAAGGCTCTGAAATTTAAAATTCATTTAAATTTGTATCGATACGGGAGACACCGTATCGGTACACCATTCAAACTCAGTGTGATTTTATAGAGAGAGCGTATCGATACAGATACAATCTGTTTCGATACGGTAAGAGGGGTATCAAAACGAATCTCTCCATTGGCCAAGTTTGTAAAAAAGGTATCGATACGGCAATGAGCGTATTGATACGCATAAACGATTTTCAATAGTTTGGCTTTGGAACACTAAGAAAATATTTTAGAGTTTGAGTTTTTCAAACTAGAGTAAAGCCTTGTTGATTTGAAACCTTTTGAGGGACTTAAAAGTCTATTTCAAGTTTTTTCAATTTAATCCTTAAAACACTTTGTTATATCAAAATCAAACATAGGTTTTACAATCTCCCCCTTTTGATATAACAAAACCAAAACTTGAAATTTTTGAAGACTTTTGAAAAACTTTAGAAAACAACTCCCCCTTAATGTTAGCTTGGTAAAATTTAAGTTAAAATTTTAAGTGACCTTGTTCCCTCTCCCCCTTTTTGTTAGATAAAAAATAAGAGACATAGGCAAAAGGCATAAACAATAACCAAGCAACATATTATTAGATAAGCATTAAGTTCATAAATAAAGAAACATCAAAAATAAAATCCAAACAACAATAATCAAAGCATAGGTTTTAAAAAGTAAACTTAATCCTAAGAACATAATTCAAAGTGCATAACTAGAAATCCTAAATGACATGAATGGAATGCAAAGATAATCTACTACTCTTCTCCATCGTCATCTTCGTTGGCATCATCATTCCTCCTAGATTGACGCCACTCAACATGGAAGGTCGTGAGAGAGATGTTCATCGAATTGTGTCCAGCCTCGATGGATGAGATACGTTTCTCCACATTCGTCATACGATCTTCTAAGCATGTGAAGTGTGTGTCTATGGCGGCAAACCCTGAATTCATAACTTGATCCATAGAAGCAATCCCCGTACGTAGGCCCGTGAATTGTTCATTGAGAAAAGTCATACGAGAATCCATGGAAGGTGGAGGAGGAGCTTGAGGATTGACAATCTCTTCCGGAATCGCATCACTAGGAAGCTCGAAGATGCGAAGCCAACTACCATTGAAGTAGTGAAACTTCCCTCTAGATAGAGATCTCTCATCAATAGGATCAGTAAGGGGTGTCGGGTAGTCGTGAGAGCAATCAATCTCCTTTTGAGTGAAGAAATAGCTCAAAACAGTGTCGTATGTGAATGAAGTGACAAGAGTTGTGTGATGATGTTGCACGAGATAGACAATCTCTGCAAACATGATGCGAGCAAGATTAGGTTGTTATCTCTAGCGAAAGCACCGAATCCAAAAGTCATCAACTTGGCGGATGGTTGAATATTTCCCTCTCGAAGGTCTAAACCACCAAGTAATCATCAAGTGAAAGATTCGATCTTGAGCATTGAGAACGGTCACGGAACCCCTCAAGACATGGCCAAGAGAATTATCATCTTCGATACCCTCATCCTCTAACTTAAAAACAGCACAGAGAGATGGAACATCTACGGTAATCTTTTTGCCCATGAGATAGGAGTTAACGGCAATAATATTACCCGAGGGATCTGCAACACACTTGGCATTAGCATAAAATATCAAAACCAAATTGCGAAAGAAAAAGCCCGGGATTTGTAGAAAATCCATAAATTTCCATTCTTGGAGCAAAGGTAAGTAGACAAACTTGAAGCGCTCCGAATTAAGAAAAGGAACGAAAATTACCCTCTCCGGTCGGATTTTGTAATTTTGAAAAGAGCGAAAGTAGTTGAGTTCCCCGGTAGTTCTAAAGCACCTTTGATAGATAAGTATCAAATTAGGGCGAGTACCATCTCTAGGATTCGATCCTTCACTGACTTCGCTAGTACGCGCTCTCTTTTTGGGTGCCATTGTCTAGAGAAATTGATCAAAAAGAGTGTGTATGCATTATTTTTCTCATTCAACCCATGGAAAATAAATAATCAAGGTTTTAAAAAAATTTAAAGGAAAATAAAAACAAAAAGGTTTGATAAAGTTTATTTTTGAAAGAGCAAAACAAAACAAAAAGAATTTAAAATGAAAATCACAAAGAAAATAAAAAGAGAAAAAGAATTTTATACCTTGATATTGATATAGAGAGGAATGGATGAAGAACTTGCACCAAATTGATGGAGAGCTTTAAAAACTTGGCTTGATGTTGAAAAACACTCAAGAGATTTTTAGTTTTGTGGTGAAAATATGAGGGATTGAGAGGCTTTTTATAGAGGAAAAACGACTAAGGTTTTGAAAATTTAGTTTTGGTAAAAGTGAAACTCTTTTAATGCCATTAAGTAGTTGTCTGCGCAATCGAGTATCGATACGCCAAAGGCTGTATCGATACGGGGGTAAAATGGTAATTCCCTAGAAACGCATGTCAAGGGATTGTATCGAAACGGATGGCATCCGTATCAAAACGTTCATAACTCGTATCGAAACGGGTTTAACCGCATCGATACCCGTAAGAGAGAAAATGCAGCCTGGTCAACTAATGAAGTTCTCGTATCGATACGCATAAGGTCGTATCGATACCTTATGCCTAGAAATGCATTTTTGGCTTTTAGAACCACCAAAGGCTCGACTTTAACATCTCCTAAATGAATGCAATTGATGAATGAGCAAGTCTAAGCATATACTAATAGAAGCATACTCCTCCTAACTATAAACATGGTTTCTATCAAGATCAATAACACATAAACATGCATTTTCACAAATTCAAGCAATTTTAACCTCAAAAGAGTCCTAAAGGGTCAAGATAGGCTAGTTAGACCTAGCTCTCTCCTAAGGGACCAAAAACGCTCTTTGTCTAGAGGTTAGGTAAAAATGTCTGCTAGTTGGTTCAAGGTGTCAACATACTCTATAACAACATCTTGCTTAAGGACATGATCTCTAATGAAATGATGCCTTATTTCTATATATTTGGTTCTAGAGTGTTGGATGAGATTTTTGGTTAAGCATATAGCACTAGTGTTATCACACTTAAGGGGTATGGTTTTAACTTTAACTCCATAATCTAAGAGTTGTTGCTTCATCCAAAGGACTTGAGCACAACAACTCCCTAAGGATGTGTACTCGGCTTCGGTGGTAGATAGAGCTACACTATTCTGTTTCTTAGAGAACCAAGATATGAGCATACTACCTAAGAATTGGAAAGTTCCCGAAGTACTTTTCCTATCAATTTTACAACCCCCGTAATCCGCATCCGAATAAGCATGAATGCTAAAGGTTGAGTCTCTAGGGTACCAAAGACCTAGACAATGAGTATCTCTAAGGTACCTAAAGAACCTTTTAACGGCTATAAGGTGAGACTCTCTAGGACTAGCTTGAAATCTAGCACACAAGCAAACACTAAACAATATATATGGTCTACTTGTGGTAAGGTAAAGCAAATATCCAATCATAGAGCAATAAAGCTTAGAGTCAACACACTTACCTCCTTCATATGTGTTAAGCTTTGTAGATGAGCTCATTGGTGTATCTTGAGGCTTTGCTTGCTCCAAGCCAAACTTCTTGAGCATATCTTTCACGTACCTTGCATTAACTTAGCAAACTCTTTGCAATGACACTTATTAGTAGATCCAAAAATAATATCATCAACATATATTTGCACTACTAAGATGTCATTTTTATATCTTTTTATGAAAAATGTAGTGTCCACCTTACCTTTTTCAATTAAAAAGTTTGAGAGCCTATGAGAAAGGCGACATGGTTGCCGAAATAGTGAACGGTGGTGAGAGTGGAGAAGAGATGAACGATGAGAGAATAGAATCTGATTTTTTTATTTAAAGGAAATTGATCGTGTATTGATCTAAGCCTGATTACATCATTATATAGGCTCATGCCTAACAAACTAAAAACAATATAAACCTCCTAACAACTTCAACAATATTTAGTTACGGGCCTACACAATAAGAGCCCAATTGACACAAATTTAATTATTTCTAACATTCATCCTACTTTCTTTTCTTCTTTCTGAATTTTCTTGAAGTTGATTAACGAACAAATGATCCAATCTAGTGTGTCGAGTGAGAACACAGTGCTGGAGCGCGAAGAAAAAACAGAACCTATGCATTTTCCTTTCCTTGAACTGCTGATTAGCAATGTACATCTATTTTCCTTTTTTCACAGTGTACTAGAAAGATGCTTTCTGTCGCATTCTTTCTTATCTTCTTCTTTAGACTTCCATACAACCGTCTTTCATCACATCAACAATAGTTTAGAACCAAGTCATCATCAACTTGCAAGAAGAAAAAAAATGAACAATTTCTATGATAATCATCATTGAACTCCCTTGCTTCAGAACTTGTACCAATTGAACAACTTGTTGAGATGCTGAAACATCAATGAGTTGATTCTTTGAACAAGTGAACAATCACAATGGCCTGGTATAACTTGTACGCGAAATGAAAAAATGCTTTATGTCTTCAAACATCATACTTTCATCCGGAATTTCATCAGAAACAAAATATGTATTTCATACTTGGTGGTTTAATGAGAATCGAAGGTGTTCTTCATTCTTTCGTTCTTCTTTACTCACCTTTCTGTCCTAACATTATTTTTTTCATTTTGAAAGTCCTTCAGAAGTCTAATCTTCCTCCAACAGAATATCATTTTCACACATCAACAGAAGATGCACAAAGCCAATCACCAATATTCAATAGCAGTGATGCAAAGCCAACACAAAAAAAATGAACCAGAGTTGAGTATTCACCAACTTTCATTACCCAACCAGCAACAAGATTAGTAGCAATTAGCTCTCAATGCATAGTGACAAACACTTCAACATTCACGAAGTTATCCATCCAGAATTACTCCAATCAAGATTGTCAAATAGGCACAACAGGTTCATCGCATTCCTTAGTGTACCCAGTAAAATCAACAATAGCTGGGATCCAAATTCATTGAATCATAATACCAAAACACCATAAAACTAAACATCAACAATCTATTAACAGTATACTTGAATCTTCCAATGCAAAAAGAAAACCCATTACCAACAATTAAAGCTATCAATAGCATTATTTCAGCAAACCAACAACCACCAGTAGCATTATTTCAGCAAACCAACAACCACCTGTAGCATTCTTTCATCAAAACAACAACGACCAACAACATTTTCTTTTGAATAATATCATAGCAATATGTATTTCCAGCTAGAGTATCCTCATTCCAACTAGTAGAAAATTCTAAAGACTAGAAAAAAAATACTATAATCTATTCTGGGCAGATCAGACAAGCAACAAATCTGGAAGATTATATTGAATCAGGTGTCATACCGACTAAGAAAATAGAAAAATAGCTCACCAATCACGGTATTAAAGGACAACTCAGAAGGTTTACGATGATGAACTGATGACTGGAAGAATCAAATAGATTTCTTGAACCTGATCTAAACCAGACTTGAGATCTGAAGGCTTGGCCATGTGGTAGATGAATGGCTGCCCCCGTCGATGCAAAAACAAGAGTGCATGAACTGAACAACAACAGTGTACGGAGCGGTAGAATAGGAAGAACCGGATTTGGAAGAACCAGAACGCAACACGGAAGCAATGTCAGATCCAAACCGCAACAACATTGAAAAACAAATGGCGTTAGGATCTTCAATGGCGACGTTAAAGGCGAGGTTACAGATCTGAATGGAAAGACAGATTCTCGATCTGAACGAAAAAAGAAAACTGATGAGCGATGGTGACTGAAATTTGAAGCAATCAGCAGCGGGGCGACGGGACAGCTTCAGGATCGACGCGACGAATGATACCATGTGAGAAAGGCGACATGGTTGCCGGAATAGTGAACGGTGGTGAGCGTGGAGAAGAGATGAACGATGAGATAATAGAATCTGAATTTTTTTATTTAAAGGAAATTAATCATGTATTGATCTAAGCCTGATTACATCATTATATAGGCTCATGCCTAACAAACTAAAAACAATATAAACCTCCTAACAACTTCAACAATATTTAGTTACGGGCCTACACAATAAGAGCTCAATTGACACAAATTTAATTATTTCTAACAGAGCCTTTCATACCAAGCTCTAGGAGCTTGTTTTAAACCATAAAGGGCTTTGGTTAACTTAAAAACATGATTTGGAAATTTTAAATCTTCAAAACCCGATGGTTGTTCCACGTACACCTCTTCATTTATAAAACCATTTAAAAATGCACTTTTCATGTCCATTTGAAAAAGCTTGAAATTATGATAACATGCATATGCAAGAAACATCCTAATAGCTTCTATTCTAGCTACGGGTGCATAGGTTTCATCAAAATTAATTCCCTCTTCTTGAGTGTAACCTTGAGCAACTAGTCTAGCTTTGTTTCTCACAATGTTACCACTCTCATCTAGTTTATTCCTAAATACCCATTTAGTTCCTATAATAGATTGATTACTAGGCCTTTCAACTAATGTCCATACATTACTTCTCTCAAATTGGTTTAACTCTTCTTGCATAGCCATAATCCAAAAATCATCTTTTAATGCTTCTTTAATATTCTTAGGCTTAATGCATGAGATAAAAGCAACATGATTCATGAGTTTGAGGGAAGATCTAGTAGTTACCCCCTTGGATAGATCACCCAAGATTTTACCACCTTTGACATAGTTGTACTCCCTTGGGTAGCTTACTTCCTTTTCCTCAAGAACCAAGTCCTTCAAGGCTTCAAGAGGTGGATCTTGTGCATCCTCTTCTTTAGTTGGAATCTCATCCTCCTTTGAAGTTTGTCCTCCATCAAAGGCATCAAGGATTCCTACATCATCATCATTACAAGATTCCTTCATCGGAAGGAGGTTATCATCGAAAACAACATGTATAGACTCTTCTACTAATAAAGTTCTTTTATTAAATACACGATAGGCTTTAGAGTTTAAAGAGTATCCTAAGAAAATAGCTTCATCACTTTTAGCATCAAATTTACCTAAGTTGTCTTTTCCATTATTTAAAACAAAACACTTGCAACCAAATGTATGAAAATAGCTAATGTTAGGCTTCTTAGATTTTAAAATCTCATAAGGTGTTTTCTTTAAAATTGGCCTAATCATTACTCAATTCACAATGTAGCAAGCGGTATTTGTGGCTTCCACCAAAAAATATTTAGGTAAATTGTTTTCACAAAGCATGGTTCTAGCCATTTCTTGTAAAGTCCTATTTTTCCTCTCAACTACCCCATTTTGTTGATGAGTTCGAGGAGCTGAAAAATTATGGCTAATACCATTTTCATTTAAAAACTCTTCAAAACCTAGATTTTGAAACTCGGTTCCATGATCACTTCTAATGTGAGAAACCTTAAGTTCAAGATCATTTTGAGTTATTTTTGAAAACGTGATGAATTTTTCTAAAGCCTCATCTTTTGTACTTAAAAATAGAACCCAAGTAAATCTAGAATAGTCATCAACAAGTACAAAGGCATACGATTTACCACCCAAGCTCATAGTTCTAATAGGCCCAAAAAGATCCATATAAATCAATTGTAAACATCTACTAGTAGAGACATCATTAATGGATTTAAAGGATGGTCTATGTTGTTTACCCTTAGAGAATGCATCACATATTTTATCATTTGAGAACTTAATCTTGGGCAAACCTCTAACTAGATTTAGGGAAACTAATTTTTCTAAAACACTAATGCTAGCATGTCCTAGTTTCCTATGCCATAAACATGCATCATTTTCATTTTGAGCAACAAAACATGCATGGGGTGAATAAATGTCATCTAGATTCACCATATATATGTTACCTATGCGATGACCAATGAGCATTATTTTATTTGATTTAATGTCAACAATTTTACATCCATTTTTATCAAATAAGACATTAAACCCTTTATCACACAATTGACTAATGCTCAATAAATTGTGTTTTAGACCATTGACAAACAATACATTTTCAATGAGTATAGTAGAGTGATTACCTATGGAGCCAATACCTTCAATGTGGCCTTTGGAGTTGTCACCAAATGTCACTACTCCTCCACTTTTTGGCTTTAAATCCATGAATCGACTCTTGTCTCCGGTCATATGTCTCGAGCATCCACTATCAAGGTACCATGAATTTTGGATATGTGCTTTTGCCTTGTAGCAATGCTCCCCCTACAAACAAAGAGATTAAGCTTTGATTTTTGGTACCCAAATCATTTTGGGTCCACGAGTGTTAGCTCCCAAAAGCTTGGTTCCCTTAGGAATCCAAGGTGACATGGCATCAACGTTATTAGATTTGACAAGTTCCTTAGGAACTCATACACTTCTAATTCTTTTAGTTCTATTATGCCCATAGGAGCCACTTTGTTTGTAGTTATAGTTCTTTCTCTTAGGTTGGTTTGTTCTAGATGATTCACTTATTTCATTTTTCACATTACCAACACTCTTGAAAGCCTTTTTGCGCTCATTAAGCTCATCCAACACCTTTTGGTGTTCAATGTTACATTGAGAAATAAGATTATTTAAATCTACATTTTCATTTTGAAAGTATTCAATTTCATCTTGTAAACCTAATATATTTTTCTCAAATTTCAAGTTAGTTTGAGAAAGTAAATCATTTTTAGCATTTAAATCCGAAATGATCTTTTTATTTTTTAAAATGGACTCCGTATATTTCTCAACTAACTCATTGTATAGCTTTTGTAACTCATCATAAGCTTCGTGCAATTCATCAAATGTAAAATCGAAAGTAGATGAGTTAGATGTTACCATAGAAGAATACTCCTCAAGAGCCATGAGGCAAAGGTTGGCCACTTCTTTTTCCTCATCCTCGGATGACTCCTCATCACTCCAAGTAGCAAGCTTAGCTTTGAGCTTCTTCTTCTTCTCAAAACCCTTCTTCTTGAGTTGAGGACACTCGGAACGAATATGACCCGGTTTCTTGCACTCATAGCATATGATCGAATCCTTTTCTTCTTCTTTGTTTTTGGTCTTGAAGTCCATCTTTCTTTGAAACTTCCTACCCCGGTTGGACCTCATTAACCGTGAGAATCTCTTGGCTATCATAGCCAATTCTTCAAAATCTTCCTCCTCACTAGAAGTGCTCTCCTCATGTAGAGAAGCTTTAAGAGCCACTTCTAGTTTCTTTTTCTTGTCTACCTCAAGCTTCTCCACTCTTCTTTCTTCTTTCTTCCTTTCATTTTCCCTTCCTTACTTCATGATTTCATGAGTTAGGAGAGAACCAACTAGCTCATCAAGCTTTAGTGTCTTCAAATTCTTTGCCTCAATGATAGCGGTTCTTTTCCCATCCCAAGAATCGGGAAGTGAGTAGAGTAGCTTCGGACTAGCTTGTCCTCCGGAATGGTCTCTCCAAAACCCTTTACCCATTGACGATTGTTGAGAAACGATCAAACATCTTTAAAACGGTTTCGTCGGGCTCCATCTTGAAATTCTCATAGCTAAGATTAAGAATTCCAATCTTTGTTTCTTTCGCATCGCTTGTTCCTTCATATGTAGTCTCAAGTGTATCCCACACTTTCTTAGCACTTTCGATGGAAGAAACTTTGGAGTAGATATCGGGTCCAAAGGCACAAAATAGCATGTGAAGAGCCATGTCGTTGATTCGAAGCTTCTTTCTATCATCTTCACTCATTTCATTTTTCCTTTTTGGCACTAGTCTTTCTTCATCGTCTCTTTTCATCGGAATAATGGGACCATCCTCTATAGCATCCCAAACAAGATAATCACTAGAGTTTATGAAGAGACGCATATGTTTCTTCCAAAAAGGATAATTGTCGCCGTTGAAGAAAGGCGATTTTGGTGATAGATTGAGACTCGTACATGCTAGAGCCGAAGGTATACGCCATGGCTTGTGTTGTAGATGATCACACTCTTCCTAGAATCTCCTCTTATGGCTGTTAATCTTTCAAAGAGGTAGGCTCTGATACCAATTGTTGAGTGGATCAATGGATTGATCACAGCCAAAAGAGGGGTGAATTGGGTTTTTAAAATTTGTTGGAGAAAGTGGAATGACTAAAATTGAAGAACAAGGCAATTTAGAGTGGTTCAAGTTCCAAATGAACTCTACATTCACTACCTTAACTACAACTAAGGATTTTCCAACAATCTACTAATTGCTCTTCCCCTTTTCTAGGCTTATGAGGTAACCTTTACAATACCGGTCAAATTTTCTACCCAAAGTTTGACCAAACCCTTACTAGGATACATGAAGAATTTTAAGGCAAGAAGAATATCTCACAATTAAAATTTGCCCCTTTTGATACAAGCACTCAACTCAAATTGGAATACAAGATTGGAATTACACACAACACAATTTGGGATTTTACAAGAATGAGAAATTAAGAACTTTGAGCTTGGATTTTTGTATAGATGTTTCTCTTGGATGATGCAATAGTTGTTGATGGTCTTCAATAGGCTTGATTTTATACCTTCTCCATTAATTCTAGCCGTTTGGGTGGTTAAAGTATTGATTATAGCCGTTGAGACCCTCTCTTTCCACCATAAATGCACTTATGCAGCCTACCGTATCGGTACACGAGAAGACGTATCAATACCTGTCTCAAAAAAGAAAGAGTCGTTGCACAATTACAAGAGGGGCGTATCGATACGCGTGTAGGCGTATCGATACAGGATAGGGATCCGTTTCGGTATGGATAGAAGCGTACCAATGCAATTTTTACTTCAAAGCTCACTGGAGGAATCCGTATCGATACGAGAAAGAGCATATCGGTACGGGTTAACCAACTCTTTAAAAGTTTGTTACCTACCAACTGACACCAACGGTCAAAAACATTTAAGGCTCTGAAATTTAAAATCCCTTTAAATCCGTATTGATACGGGAGACACCGTATCGGTACACCATTCAAACCTAGTGTGATTTTATAGAGAGAGCGTATCGATACAGATACAATTTGTTTCGATACCCTGTTTCGATACGGTAAGGGGCGTATCGAAACGAATCTCTCCAGTGGCCAAGTTTGTAAAAAAGGTATCGATACGACAAGGAGCATATCGATACGCATAAACGATTTTCAATAGTTTGGCCTTGGAACACTTAGAAAATATTTTAGAGTTTGAGTTTTTCAATCTAGAGTAAAGCCTTGTTGATTTGAAACTTTTTGAGGGACTTAAAAATCTATTTCAAGTTTTTTCAATTTAATCCTTAAAACACTTTGTTATATCAAAATCAAACATAGGTTTTACAGAGGGCAAAGGGACACTCCCCCAATTTTTTACAAGGGCTATCATCACTCATCTCTTTCTCTCCTCTCCGAAATGCTCCTCTATGGCTCTCGGCTCGTCTCCCGACGGGCATCATCGCTTATCTCTTTCTCTCCTCTCCTAAATGGTCCTCTGTGGCTCTCGGCTCATCTCCCGACGAGTGAACCACTCTTTGTCAGCCGCACACCTACCGTCGGTCACCGTCTCCACCTCCCTATTTGGTGTTGCCCAAAATCGACATCAACAACTGTCTACAACACTCCGCTCAAATAAGAACGGATGAACCATCTAAAACCACCATCATCCCATTTTGCTCATCAACAAACCTAAAGTTGAATGACCTAAACAAGCAACCTGAAATAACCCTACCCAAAATCTCAAAAGTTTCGGAACCCAATTTAACTTGAAATAACTTAAATGTAACGACCCAAATTCGAAATGAGCCAAAAAATTTAAATGGAATCTACTTGATCCAGATTGACAAACAAATCCAACTTGCCCAATACAGATCCTAGACCTGCATGTAGATGTTAGCAATTAAGACTTTAGGAATGTGTTGAGTTTTGCCATCAAGTGGTTAACTGTGGCTTTTACTATGAATGGCGTCTGACCATCTTCTGTTGGTGCCACTGTAGATTTGGTGTTGGAGCTGTAGGCGCAAAAAACTGCAACACATGTTTATTAATATAATAGTTGGCGGTAAGAATGCAGATCTTATGACTCTATAATATGAATTATGATGTAATGTGTTTGCTTTGCAGGTAAGTGACAATGAACTCTGTAGAAGAAGAGTATTAATATTAGTATTAGGAGGAATCCATGTGTGGATGGAAATCCTCTACCCCTTTTCGGTGCCCCTACATATGTTCCCACGCTCAAAATTAACTTTAGGGTTTAGAGTTTAGGGTTTTAGGTTAGGGGTTGTGGTTAGGGTTTAGCGAATTTAGGGTAGGGTGTATTTTTTAGGGCATATGGTGTAGAGTTTAGGATTTAGAATTTAGGGTTAGGGCTTAGATTTTAATTTTGTAGTGTTTTTTAGTGTTGGAACATATATAGGGGCACCGAAAAGGGGCAGACGAATTTTATCCTCCATGTGTTGGCCTCCAGCGTGTGATAATAATAAAATTATGCACTTGGTTTCTTCATATACCCAGAGGATGTGTTTCATGGTGGCTTTGAATATTCAGATCCATAAGGATTGAACTTTAACAAGTCCATAATTAAACTACAAACAACAATGCCTTTGAATTTTGAGAAAAAAAATGTATTAGCTCGGCTCTCATCTTTTTCTGTCGAAGCAGTTATTTTCATTTTAAAAATTGAACAGTTTTAGACCTAATTTTGGGTTTGGAATCTAATTTGTCACTTTTTCTATATATTATTTTAATTTTTTTACTATATAATTTGAGAAATTCTACAACGGGCGTCGCACACCACTGAACACTACTAATGCAATACACCGTTAAACACCATTAAATTTTTTAATAAAGATTAGAAATCTCAAGTACTCGAATTATAATTAAAAATATTTTAAAAAAAATAACAATTAGATTTAATAAACTTTTTATATTTCTTTATGTATTTTAATTGATATGTTAGAATCACATATCCCAAAATTTTCTTAATATCATAAACCCTAAACCCAATCTTTTATTTTCCTTATTAGAACCAAGCAACTTTGGAATTGCCTTTTTTATATTTTGGTTTCATATAGGTTTTCCCCTAATTGCATACTGCAGAACAAAATTTGTAGTAATTAAGTATCTCAAACAAAAGTGTTATTGCAATGATAAGATAGGTGTTAAGGAAGCTCAACAATCTGTTGTAGTTATTTTGTTGACGGTCCTTTATAATCATCTCGGATTGATCCGAAGACAATATAAACTAGTCATTCGGGTAACTAGATTTTCATAGAGGATCAAACAATGGTAATCGGCGGCGAGGGTGGTAGAAGAAAAATAAATGGTTAAGTTTAGGGTTTATGATATTAATTTTTTTTGGGATATTTGATTCAAACATATCAATTAAAAATACATAAAGAAATATAAAAAATTATTAAATCTAATTTTTATTTTTCTTTTAAAATAATTTAAATTATAATTCGAGTCCTTGAGATTTTTAATCTTTATTAAAAAAATAATGATATTTAACGGTGTATTGCGGTAGTAGTGTTCAGCGGTGTACGGCGCCCGTGGTAGACTCATCCATCTAATTTAGTATCGAAATCTTTTTCTAACATGATATCTATTGCGGTACATAAATTACATCTTTTAAATTTGATACTTACTTAAATTCTGATAATATTAACATACATTTTTGTCACATGTCACATTTTTATTAGTTGTTAATATGTGACATCATCAAATACACCATGTTAAAAAAGTGTTATATTGAAGCCAATAAATAGTTCTAGTGAAATAGAAAGCATTGTTATTTCTATGAGTCTTATATTTGAGTAATTTATTTGTATAGTGTATATGTTTTTAAAAGAGTTAAAAAAAGACAAATACTATTTTATAATTATATTATAATATTAAAAAATTGTCAAATTCAAATACCACAATGAATCAAATACCATAGATATTACATTGAAAAAAGGAATAATTCTAGTAATAAATTGTATTTTAAATCTTTTAGATATTGGCATCTACCTCTATGTATAAGAGCTCGTATTTTTACCATAGAAATCTTCATTAGATAAGTTGGATTTGGGTCGGCTTGATATACGACATCAGTGGCGGTTAAAAAATTTTAAAGTCACATACAATTTATTAAAATAGAACCTTTAATTTATAATTCACAATATATGTTACTATAATACAAAAAAATTACATCAATTTCTTCTACATTAATAGACTTTTTCACCTACTTAGGACTTGGATTGGTCATGAGTCGTGTTTATGGTCAATCTGCACCCAACATAAAAATTTAACACATCAATCTAAATTCAATTCGACATTTATGATGTACATGAATCCGAACCCAACCTAAATTCTAGAGTAAAAATATGAACCTAATCCGACCCGACATAAATAAAAATTATTATTTTTTATTATTATTCAATAATATATGAAGTTCATTGAAAAAAATACAATTAGGGAGTGAACATTATAATAATTATTCTACTTTTACTAGACAAATTAGGGAGATAGTTGAAATATATATATATATATATATATATATATAAATAAATAAAAGAGGGAGCATTATAACAATTATACCTAAATATTTAGAATAAAATTAAACTATTATTTCGAGTCAGGTAAGGTATGATATTTTTCACATTAAACTCAAACCCGACCCGACCTCATTCTCAAAAAATCAGACATGAACCTGAAATTTTCTTTAAAAAAACCCGACCCCATAGGATCAAGTCAAGTCGAAACTCGTCGGGTCTAGTCAAATGGTCATCCCTACTTAGGACTCCTTAAAAGAATTATTTAGAGGTGTAAAAATCATCATTGAACTTTATTCTTAGATCTATTTTGATCACTGAAGTTTCAAACGTTCAATTTACTCAATAAAATTTAGAGATTGAACTTTTTTTGTCACTCTTCTATTAACTTTTTAACAACATTATAAATGTCATTTTTATTATTATTAAATATAAAAATAACTTAAATAAAAATAAAATAATATTATATCAAAACCCAAACCCTAAATTACAATCCCAACCTCTTTTCACCCTCACCTCCACCTCCATTAGGAGAATGGATCCTCCATGGGTTTTTTCATATGAGTTTGCTGGGTTTTTTCATATAAATTTATTTTCATTTGAGGACAACTTCGATTTGAGTGGCTTTTATAATCAAATTTTCGTTGAATTACCAAACCCTAAACCTCCATTACCAACCCATAAATAACGCTCCTTTTGATTATTTTTGCTTTCTTCACTCCCTCGAGCCTCTTAGATTTGGTGGATATCTTTCATCTTTCTTCAACAAAGTTGTTGCTTGCTTTTATTTGTCAAAATATTTATTTTTTCTAACATGATTTTAAAAGAAGTGTAGCTAAAAATGGAAAAATCCATCTTCACCGGTCATTGGTTATTCTTAAATAGAAAAAACAACCAGAAACTCTGACATTGTAACCCCCCTAGACCCGCCTATGCGTTACAACGAATCTTAGGAAGCCACATTAGGGTCACAAGAGCGACCCACAATGAAAATACACATGAAAACATTTTTTTTTCTCAAAACACTTATTAAACTGTAAAATCAACTTCTGTTTAAAATAAAATTTCAGAAAAACATTTAAACACATAACAAAAATCTCAGAAAGTGCTTTACAGACTCTATCACAAAACCATACGTGACATACATGACATACATGACATACATGCCCACTAACTATACAATACCATACTCCAGAGGCAGCGCCGAGAGAACTCCGAACACTGATGTCAAACATTAGGTCATGATATTTTCTTTTAACCTGCGATGGTAAAAACAACGTGAGCTTGGGAAAGCTCAGTAACACAGAACTACCAAAAGATGCTATAAGCTCATGCAGACATATGGTAGGCATAACATTTTCATGATGTTTCAAGCAGTGATAGTCTTTTATTTCTGTTCTACTATTTCGAGGTTACATCATACTCAGGAACAATGGTATTTGTTCTTTAATCAGACCTTGAGAATTAGACGGAAATTATATAGGCTAGTAACATACGAGGTAGGAATCAGAGAGTTTGACGTCTAGTGTGTTCCAATAAGTGCAGATAAACATACATAAGTACTTAACATCATATCATATGAGCACATAATAGATTAAATACAAATGTTCAATGATCATACAGAAGTTTACAAGAACTACCCTCCAACCTTACACCAATATGCAGTCCCCCAGAACTGCATCCATAAGGACTTACCCTAGGCCCGATGGGCATAGGTGCCACCTAAGGGGCTGCCTTAGGTCCATAAGGACTTACCCTAGGCCCGATGGGCATAGGTGCCACTCAATGGGAGACCTTGAGTCCATAAGGACTTACCCTAGGCCCGATGGGCGTAGGTGCCACTCAAGGGGAGACCTTGAGTCCATAAGGACTTACCCTAGGCCCGATGGGCGTAGGTGCCACTCAAGGGGAGACCTTGAGTCCATAAGGATTTACCAGCTTGATCAGGGCTGTACCAACAGAGACTTCATAACATAACCCAACAGTAAACCCCAGATAGTAATCGGTGTTCAGATTCCAGACATGAGTAACATAATACATGTAACAGACATTTTATTCAGAGTATCAGAAATAGAAGTTTATGCTTTTGACAGATAAATGAGCATACTATCGAGCAGAGTAGACATTTTTAGCATTCATCATGCAAACAGATTGTACTATCATAGGTCAAACTAACATATCATACTAACAAATTCATCAAACAGTCAGACAATACCATCACAGATCAAATGATCACATACCAAGTATACAGATTGAGCAGACATATATTAGGTAGGCAGAGAATGTCATCATATATCAAGTTCATCAAACATAATATTATTCATGATCAAATAATTATACAATTCATTCAACAGAATATATCACACATATAACACACTAGATGGAATATTTTATTTCCTGAAGATACTCGGCATTTACATAAGGGGACGCATTAAACTTTTGACAATTTAGACGAATTTCCAGAACGAGGTTCTTATTAGAAAGGGTTCGTAAAATGATTCATATTATGTATTCAAGAATTGGTACATCAAGATCTTAGAAAGTTTGGATATATCATGAGTACTTTAGTCATTTAAGCTTACAAGGGCATTATGGTCATTTTATCATACATGGGAGTTTTGGTAATTTATACCAACGAGACATAAACAGTCGCTCAGGAAATTCTATTTACTCATCACTTTTCCAATCATGCATTCAGAGATTTCTATGATAAGATCTTTTGCGATATCGGATACATCCAGGGTGGTTCTGGTCACAATGGCCAATAAGGGCGTTTTGGTCATTTAACTATCAGAGGTGATTTTATAGTTTAGCCCCGAAATGATAAAATGACGATTTACAATAGTTAATATTTCCAGAAGTTTTTCAAGCCTCCAACTGCTCGAACTAACATATTCCTACCTTGCAGTACTAACCAACTCTTATATTAATGTCAGGAGTGATTAACAGACATGAGCGTGCTTCCTAACACTTGGGGGCAGTTTAGCCCTTAAAGTCTCTTTAGAATTCTCAGGGTTTCATCAAATGCATATTTGTATATTTTACCCAAGAGAGCATTTTAGTCATTTTGGAAATTGGGATAAATTCACTGTTTTTGTCGAATCTTACTATTTAGCACCTCTATCGTTTACGTACTCGGTAGAGATTAAGTCATTTTAACTCCTTCGGCCCTTACAGACGGTTTACTCATTTTAGAACTTAAGGGTAAAATTGCTATTCTGATTAATTAAGAATTTCGGTGCTCGAAGGCACTACAGTCTTTTTGGTCATTACGATCATTTCAATTAATTCATTCCTTACTGTCGTATGGATCAGCTAATTTCACCTTTAGGCGTTATACCTTCATGTATTATACAGAGCTTGGGGGAAATTCAAGTTTCTTTTAGTATCACACACATTTGAATAATGATGCCGAAGTCTTTTCCAAAAGAACATACACCTTGGGTAGTGTAACTTGCATAATCATGTCGAATGCAGATTTTAAGTCATTTCCTTTATCAGAGGAATAGTTTAGTCATACTTATGCTCCAAGGGCATTTTCGTAATTTCATAATTAATATCTCTCACTCCGTATCTTGGGCCTCGATTCTTACGCACTGATGATTGAGTTGCGGATTAACTAAATTTAATTATTAGAGCTTTTGATACCGTTAGCCCATTAGTAATCTTATTCGGATAATTTGGTCTTATTAAATATCCATACTTATTGCTCGAATCTGATTCAGTTTAAGCAAAATTTACAGTATACGTCATCAAAAGCATGCATGCGTTGACCAAATATCAACATGTTCATAAAGCATACAAGGGGTAGTAGTGTATTACCTTAACTCTGAGCTACACCAGTCTATTCGTAATACGACATTCAAATACGCTCGAACTCGGATTCAACATCCCACAACCACGCGGATATGAAGACGTGCGGATGCCTTCAATTAAACAAAAACCACAGTTAATCCTTAAACACACTGCCATTAAACTAAGCAAGAAACACATAAGCATTTTTGGGTTCAAGATTAGTTTCAGAGGCTTTCAGATCAGAATTTTGCAAAACGGGCTTTAAAAACAAACCCTGGACGTCGAAAAACATAAAATAGGAGTTTCCGGAAAAATTGACTTTTTGGTCAACGGTCAAAGTCAACGCTGACGTCAGCAATCAAGTCAACGCTGACGTCATGCTGACGTCACTGGTCAACTGGTTTGACTCATTGAGTCAACTCGGGTGAGCTGACTCACTGAGTCAACTCGGGCGAGCTGACTCACTGAGTCGACTCGGGCAGACGGGTCGGGTCGGGTCGGACGGGTTGACTGGGTTTGCGCTTTGGGCCAAACCGGTTCGGACCAGATTAGACCGGGTTGAACCCGGTTCACTTACCCAAAATTCCGGTCACTGGACGGCCGTCGGAAACTTCGTCGGAGACGTCGAATCATCGCGATTCTGTCAGAAATACATAGATCGTTAGGCCAAGATTTCAACCCACACATTATCAACATGAAACAAGCTGAGAATTTCGTCGGATTTTACCTTAACGGGCTCAAAACCGCCGGAAGTGACGAGGCTCCGACGAGGGCCTTACCGGCATCGGGTCGATGATCGGTTAAGGGGGTTTTGCTCCCATCCACACGGGGAGCATGCCTGGACAGTCGACGCGCTTCGTCGACGGCGGAGATGGTCTGAAACGGAGGGAAAATAGAGGCGGGTTTAAAAGGGGGTCTCGATGAAGCTTTAACCCACTCTCCACGGCGAACGACGCGGTGCACCGACGAGTGGGGGACTGGGTTTTTGTCACGGACTGACGGCGGACCAGACGACAGTCGTCGTGTGCTACACCGACGACGAGCGGCGGCAAAATAATGAGGAACGATGAAGAGCCTTTGGTCTTTCGTCGGGCCTTCAACCAAGCTCTCACGGCAACCGCTGAGGTTTCGCCGCGAGTGGCAGTCATTGGTGGAAACGTGGTGTGGCGGTGTCCACGCCGACACTGGCGGTGTCGACCACGATGGCACGGTGGCTGAGATCAGAGGTGGTCAGAGAACAGGGTGGTTGAGGAGAGTAAGTTGTAGTTTCTAGAATCTCTCCCCAAATTTCTGATCTGAAAGGTCACTCATAGGCAGATGAAAAGTCAGACCAGACTTATTAAGATTTAGAAAATAAAGCCCCAAATCTTAACTTTAAAACAACTTCAATACATCACTTGACAAATATGAGCATTTGGCCCAACGGTTAAACATGAAGGGTTGAGTGGTAAACTAAAGGTTGTGGGTTCAAAACCTCACAACATCAATCTCCTTCATTTTGTTTCATTTTTCATTTTTTTTCCAGCCTTACACATTTATTTTATTTATTTTATATAAAATAAATTAGAATGTTACAATTCTTCCCCTCTAAAAAGAAATTTCGTCCTCGAAATTTTTTCAAAGTCAGAGAAATGCAGAAACTGCTCTTTCATCCATTCTTGTATTGAATCTTTTCCATCAGAGTATCCTTATTCCTCGGGATTCCCAGACAGTCACAGATCAATCTAGCAATGTTCTCGGCCACTCGGGTAGTCCTTTGGACCCATAGTCATCACATTATACATCTCAGACCAACCAATCAGAATATAGCATTTGAATCCATATCGAACTTCATATAATGCAAAACAAACATTTGTCTCATAACCCCTTTTTTTTACAACGGTCTCAGTCAAGGATAAGAGACATTATGATCTATCATAAAAGTTAATCATACCACCAGGTATATCTTCTAGATTCCAAATTACTCTTCTAGGTTTTCCATCAAGTTTCAAATGGAAAACTGCAACTACAGTTCAGACAAGCACACAAGGACTCCAACGACGACTCCCGGAATCAGAAGGTAACATCAAATTTCAGTCAGGGTGATATTTAATGATATACCAAACCACACCATGTAGGAGATGCCTTTCTTCATACTGATCGAACACAACTAAGGTCATTAATGGATATCACTTACCTTCAACGTAATATTCAGACAATTATTTCTTCTGTGTTTAACAGAGGCACCACAAATTATACACTTTCTGCACAATCGCACACTTCTCTCTGAAGTTCATAGAGTTTTTTTTTCCACATTTTCGTTAGGGTATTTTCAAACACAGTCGTTATCACCGAATAGCCTTTCAAGAAATCTTACATCCGTCATCCCGCATGATCAAACATTCATTCTTAATCTGATTCACAAGTATAGACCATCTCAAGTTCCTTATCCATATTCAAATTCAACCATTTAATTCAAAACACAGACGAACGTTATAGACATTTTCTGTAAGCAGATGTTGAGCTATGGAAGGCAGAATACTCAGATTTGGTTATTTCAGAAGAAAGGATACGACATCAGAGTTTCGGCTCGGAGGAGTACGGTTATGATCTAGGGGCATGCACAAACCAGACACCCTATGACAGACGATCGACCGATCTACCCAGAAAAACGCAACTCTAAGCTCTGATACCACTAAATGTAACCCCCCTAGACCCGCCTATGCATTACAACGGATCCTAGGAAGCCACATTAAGGTCACAAGAGCGACCAACAATGAAAATACACATGAAAACATTTTTCTTTCTCAAAACACTTATTAAACTGTAAAATCAACTTCTGTTTAAAATACAATTTCAGAAAAACATTTAAACACATAACAAAAATTTTAGAAAGTGCTTTACAGACTCTATCACAAAACCATACGTGACATACATGACATACATGACATACATGACATACATGCCCACTAACTATACAATACCGTACTCCAGAGGCAGCGCCGAGAGAACTCCGAAAACTGATGTCAAACATTAGGTCATGATATTTTCTTTTAACCTGCGATGGTAAAAACAACGTGAGCTTGGGAAAGCTCAGTAATACAGAACTACCAAAAGATGCTATAAGCTCATGCAGACATATGGTAGGCATAACATTTTCATGATGTTTCAAGCTGTGATAGTTTTCTATTTCTGTTCTACTATTTCGAGGTTACATCATACTCAAGAACAATGGTATTTGTTCTTTAATCAGACCTTGAGAATTAGACGGAAATTATATAGGCTGGTAACATATGAGGTAGGAATCAGAGAGTTTGATGTCTAGTGTGTTCCAATAAGTGCAGATAAACATACATAAGTACTTAACATCATATCATATGAGCACATAACAGATTAAATGCAAATGTTCAATGATCATACAGAAGTTTACAAGAACTACCCTCCAACCTTACACCAATATGCAGTCCCCCAGAACTGCATCCATAAGGACTTACCCTAGGCCCGATAGGCATAGGTGCCACCTAAGGGGCTGCCTTAGGTCCATAAGGACTTACCCTAGGCCCGATGGGCATAGGTGCCACTCTAGGGGAGACCTTGAGTCCATAAGGACTTACCCTAGGCCCGATGGGCGTAGGTGCCACTCAAGGGGAGACCTTGAGTCCATAAGGACTTACCCTAGGCCCGATGGGCGTAGGTGCCACTCAAGGGGAGACCTTGAGTCCATAAGGATTTACCAGCTTGATCAGGGCTGTACCAACAGAGACTGCATAACATAACCCAACAGTATACCCCAGATAGTAATCGGTGTTCAGATTCCAGACATGAGTAACATAATACATGTAACATACATATTTTATTCAGAGTATCAGAAACAGAAGTTTATGCTTTTGACAGATAAATGAGCATACTATCGAGCAGAGCAGACATTTTCAGCATTCATCATGCAAACAGATTGTACTATCATAGGTCAAACTAATATATCATACTAACAAATTCATCAAACAGTCAGACAATACCATCACAGATCAAACGATCACATACCAAGTATACAGATTGAGCAGACATATATTAGGTAGGCAGAGAATGTCATCATATATCAAGTTCATCAAACATAATATTATTCATGATCAAATAATTATACAATTCATTCAACAGACTATATCACACATAGAACACACTAGATGGAATATTTTATTTCTTGAAGATACTCGGCATTTACAGAAGGGGACGCATTAAACTTTTGACAATTTAGACGAATTTCCAGAACGAGGTTCTTATTAGAAAGGGTTCGTAAAATGATTCATATTATGTATTCAAGAATTGGTACATCAAGATCTTAGAAAGTTTGGATATATCATGAGTACTTTAGTCATTTAAGCTTACAAGGGCATTATGGTCATTTTATCATACATGGGCGTTTTGGTAATTTATACCAACGAGACATAAACGGTCGCTCAGGAAATTCTATTTACTCATCACTTTTCCAGTCATGCATTCAGAGATTTCTATGATAAGATCTTTTGCGATATCGGATACATCCAGGGTGGTTCTGGTCACAATGGCCAATAAGGGCGTTTTGGTCATTTAACTATCAGAGGTGATTTTATAGTTTAGCCCCAAAATGATAAAATGACGATTTACAATAGTTAATATTTCCAGAAGTTTTTCAAGCCTCCAACTGTTCGAACTAACATATTTCTACCTTGCAGTACTAACCAACTCTTATATTAATGTCAAGAGTGATTAACAGACATGACCGTGCTTCCTAACACTTGGGGGCAATTTAGCCCTTAAAGTCTCTTTAGATTTCTCAGGGTTTCATCAAATGCATATTTGTATATTTTACCCAAGAGAGCATTTTAGTCATTTTTGGAAATTGGGATAAATTCACTGTTTTTGTCGAATCTTACTATTTAGCACCTCTATCGTTTACGTACTCGGTAGAGATTAAGTCATTTTAACTCCTTCGGCCCTTACAGATGGTTTACTCATTTTAGAACTTAAGGGTAAAATTGCTATTCTGATTAATTAAGAATTTCGGTGCTCGAAGGCACTACAGTCTTTTTGGTCATTACGATCATTTCAATTAATTTATTCCTTACTGTCGTATGGATCATCTAATTTCACCTTTAGGCGTTATACCTTCATGTATTATACAGAGCTTGGGGGAAATTCAAGTTTCTTTTAGTATCACACACATTTGAATAATGACGCCGAAGTCTTTTCCAAAAGAACATACACCTTGGGTAGTGTAACTTGCATAATCATGTCGAATGCAGATTTTAAGTCATTTCCTTTATCAGAGGGATAGTTTAGTCATACTTATGCTCCAAGGGCATTTTCGTAATTTCATAATTAATATCTCTCACTCCGTATCCTGGGCCTCGATTCTTACGCACTGATGATTGAGTTGCGGATTAACTAAATTTAATTATTAGAGCTTTTGATACCGTTAGCCCATTAGTAATCTTATTCGGATAATTTGGTCTTATTAAATATTCATACTTATTGCTCGAATCTGATTCAATTTAAGCAAAATTTATAGTATACATCATCATAAGCATGCATGCGTTGACCGAATATCAACATGTTCATAAAGCATACAAGGGGTAGTAGTGTATTACCTTAACTTCGAGCTACACTAGCCTATTCGTAATACGGCATTCAAATACGCTCGAACTCGGATTTAACATCCCACAACCACGCGAATATGAAGACGTGCGGATGCCTTCAATTAAACAAAAACCACAGTTAATCCTTAAACACACTGCCATTAAACTGAGCAAGAAACACATAAGCATTTTTGGGTTCAAGATTAGTTTCAGAGGCTTTCGGATCAGAATTTTGCAAAACGGGCTTCAAAAACGAACCCAGGACGTCGAAAAATATAAAATAGGAGTTTTTGGAAAAAATGACTTTTTGGTCAACGGTCAAAGTCAACGCTGACGTCAGCAATCAAGTCAACGCTGACGTCAGCAATCAAGTCAACGCTGATGCCATGCTGACGTCACTGGTCAACTGGTTTGACTCGTTGAGTCAACTCGGGGGAGCTGACTCACTAAGTCAACTCGGGCGAGCTGACTCACTGAGTCGACTCGGGCAGACGGGTCGGACGGGTTGACTGGCTTTGGGCTTTGGGCCAAACCGGTTCGGACCAGATTAGACCGGGTTGAACCCGGTTCACTTACCCAAAATTCCGGTCACCGGACGACCGTCGAAAACTTCGTCAGAGACGTCGAATCACCGCGATTCTGTCAGAAATACATAGATCGTTAGGCCAAGATTTCAACCCACACATTATCAACATGAAACAAGCTGAGAATTTTATCGGATTTTACCTTAACGGGCTCAAAACCGCCGGAAGTGACGAGGCTCCAACGAGGGCCTTACCGGCATCGGGTCGATGATCGGTTAAGGGGGTTTTGTTCCCATCCACACGGGGAGCATGCATGGACGGTCGACGCGCTTCGTCGACGGCGGAGATGGTCGGAAACGGAGGGAAAACAGAGACGGGTTTAAAAGGGGGTCTCGATGAAGCTTCAACCCACTCTCCACGGTGAACGACGCGGTGCACCAGCGAGTGGGGGACTGGGTTTTTGTCACGGACTGACGGCGGACCCGACGACAGCCGTCGTGTGCTACACCGACGACGAGCGGCGGCAAAATAATGAGGAACGATGAAGAGCCTTTGGTCTTCCGTCGGGCCTTCAACCAAGCTCTCACGGCAACCGCTGAGGTTTCGCCGCGAGTGGCAGTCATGGGTGGAAACGCGGTGCGGCGGTGTCCACGCCGACACTGGCGGTGTCGACCACGATGGCACGGTGGCTGAGATCAGAGGTAGTCAGAGAATAGGGTGGTTGAGGAGAGTAAGCTGTAGTTTCTAGAATCTCTCCCCAAATTTCAGATCTGAAAGGTCACTCATAGGCAGATGAAAAGTCAGACCAGACTTATTAAGATTTAGAAAATAAAGCCCCAAATCTTAACTTTAAAACAACTTCAATACATCACTTGACAAATATGAGCATTTGGCCCAACGGTTAAACATGAAGGGTTGAGTGGTAAACTAAAGGTTGTGGGTTCAAAACCTCACAAAATTGTTCTCCTTCGTTTTGTTTCATTTTCATTTTTTTTCCAGCCTTACACATTTTTTTATTTATTTTATATAAAATAAATCAGAATGTTACATTTATGCCCCTTTCTTTTCTTACCGGTTTGTGCTTATGAATTTTGAAATTGTTCTTGCTTCAAAAATGATAAAGCAAAATTCCAACTTTTCTTTACTAAAATTAGGGTTTGGTTGTGCTGTCAGTCTTTTTCACATTTGACCTGGATGCATCCTTTTTCTTAACCCTAAATAAAGATCTGACACATAGAAAAGAACAAAATGAAAATAGGGTATAATGTAGCGGCTATTCAGCCGGTGGTTAAGATTGAGGTTGGTAATGGTGATGATCTGCGAAGAAAAGTGCTTTCCCACATGTTTTTTATTAATTAAAATTATTTATTTAATTCACGTCATAACACCGTAAAAAATTTAATGGAGGATCGACGAAAATAATTTAATGTCTAAATTATAATGAGTAAATTTAACGTTTTAAAACTTTAATTACCAAAATAGATCTGCAAGTAAAATTTGGTGGTGATTAACATAATTTATCCTTATTTAGAGCACCCTTTTCAGATTGAATCAAATTTTTATTTTTATACGTTTTTTCACATTTTGATGGATATTTTTGAAACATACTAGCACCAAGTAAAATTTTATTGACTAAATAATTAAAAAGTGAGACATAGATTAGATAGTACCAATATTGTCGTAAAAGTACATTATCATACTATTTGAGACCATTGGTTAGACGAGATCAAAAAATCAATCTATAAAAATTAAATATAAAAGCTTACAATAAAGATATAGAGTTTTCTCTACGAGAAATTGGAGTTCTGTAGATATTTTTTTAAAAAAACAGTAACAAACGATTATTGAAGAATTGAGAAGTATAATATTGCAAAGTAGAAGTTTGTATTTTCTTAAGAGAGAAGTATTGAGAAGTATAAACTTTTTTGATATTGTATATAAAGAGAGATGGATAAACCTCAAACCCCAATTATAACAGTCGAAAGTTATTAATCGAAATAAAAATTCTATTTTTTGTGTTTTTTTTTTTATATTTCAACACTAAAAAATATACTATTCTATTCATTTAATTGTTGCGCAGATATCAGGAATGTTTTAAGTTCCAAGTTGCTTCCTATTGAGAAATTATACCATAGGCTTTTCCCACCATTTAAAATATAAGCCTAACCAATTAAATTAATACACATGACATATTTTTTCCATTTCATATTTACATATAATCATGTTGATGTCATCTATTTTCTTTACCAAATAGAGAGCTATTACATTTTCATACGGAATTTGAACCCATACAAGATGAAATAATATAACATTATTAGTCACTAGGCTAATTAGTGCATCATTCGATGTCATCTATTTTAATACACATGACAACATTTTAATACAAAGATAACAAAAGGAATAAATAAATTGACATAAATATCTTCTTCTCTAATTTTTTGTTTCATCTTCAATTTTTCTTGAATAATTTTTTATTCAAATTTATTCCATTTATTTGTTCTTTTGTTGCTTTTTTTAAAGGTAATGTTACCTTGTGCCTCGTTAAAAAACCTGTCTAACCTAAGTTGAAGAAAAAGAGCGCATCTGATAACAAAAACAGAAAAAATGAGACAAACAATGTCCGATAAAAGCCAAAGAAAACAAACTTAAGGGAGTTTAAGTAACCCTCTATCTAATATAGCAACCCTAGAAAGGCAACTATAGGGGAACCCTCTCCATCCCGAATAAGCAAAGATCTAAGAGTATCTGGCACTTTTTCAAGGACCATGATTTGGAAATGCGAAGGGGAAGGTAGCTTGGAAATGAGATCTGCAACCATGTTTTGCTCACTTGGAACCCAACGATAAACTAAAGACCAAGGCCAATCACTGAACGCGGTAATAGCCCTAACAAGATGAATCGAGCTAGACGCTGCATAGGGGTCAAGCACAAGACCAATGTGTGAAACCGATAATTTAATTTTGATATAACTAAAGAATTTAAGGACTAAATTGAAAATGTGAAAACGAATTTTTAAGTCCTCAAACCTCTCTATATGTTTAAAAGAAAAAGCCTAAGTTAAAAACTGATTTTATCAAAACTTTTCTAAGTGTTCTTAAATCCAAAATAGTGATTTTCGAGTCACCGTTTCGGAACGGCCTAAGGCGTTTCGAAACACTTTTGAAACTGTGAACTCATGTTTCAGAACGAGTATCGAAACGGTTTCAACACTGTGAACCCTTGTTTCGAAACAAGTTTCGAAATGGCTTAAGAACATCGATACACCGTATCGAAACGACATAAAATGTTTCGAAACGGTATTCACGTCAGATTTAAAAATATGACCGTTGAAAGTTTTTAACTGATTTTAACCAAGTTGTTAAGGCGTATCGAAACGTTTTCAAGCTGTTTCGATACAGGCCTTGACAGTGGCAAAAATGTTTCGAAACGGGTTTCGAAACGACTCTTAGCGTATCGAAACAAGCTTAACCGTTTCGATACGGGCTCTTTAATGCACCCCAACGACTCTTTCTATTTTGGTCTGTTTCGAAACAGGGTCAGGCGTTTCGAAACGGTTGGTTGCAGACTACATTTATGGAGGGAAGATAACATCCCCAACGACTCTATTGATGTATGCAACAACCACAACGGCTAGAATTCAATGAGAAGGTATAAAAGGGACCTCTAAAAGCTTCAGCAACAACTATTGATCCAAAAGCAAACATCCAAACATAAAATCCAAACATTTGTGCCTAAATCCCATTATTGTCTTGTAACCCCAATTGTATTTTTCATTCTTATTATTTCAATTGGGTTGAGTGCTTGTAATTGGGATACATTGTGTATTGAGAGATACTTGTTTTATCCAACAACTTCTTTGTTTCTATTGTGTGAGGATTGGGTAGAATTTTGGGTAGAAAATTTGACCGAAATTGTAACGGTTACCTCCTTAACCTAGAAAAGGGGAAGAGCAATTAGTGTAATTGTTGAAAATCCTTAGTGAAGCTAAGGTTGTGGATGTAGAGTTCAATTGGAACTGGAACCACTCTAAAACTCCTTGTCTACCATTTTTATTTGTCAATTCCACCTCCAAAAGCTTTAAAAATCCAATTCACCCCTTCTTGGTTTATTTCGATCATTCGACCCACTCAACAATTGGTATCAGAACCTACCTCTTTGAAGGATTAACAACCACAATAGAAGTTCCTAGGAAGAGTGTGATCATCCAAAAATCAAGATATGGCATCTACCTCCGGATCTAGCATGTACGAGTCTCAATCCACTACAAAACTGCCTTTCTTCAATGGTGACAACTATCCGTTTTGGAAGAATCGGATGCGCCTCTTCATCAAGTCCAATGATTACTTGGTTTGGGATGTCATTGAAGATGGTCCCTACATTCCATTGAAGCAAGATAATGAAGGAAGAATGGTTCTTAAGAAAAATATGGAGATGAGAGGAAGAAGATCCAAATAAATGACAAAGCTCTTCACATGCTCTTTTGTTCTTTTGGTCCCGACATCTACTCCAAAGTCTCCTCCATTAAGAGTGCCAAAGAAGTGTGGGATACTCTAGAGACCACCTATGAAGGAACCAATGATGTGAAGGAGACCAAGAATGGAATTTTCAATCTTAGTTATAAGAATTTCAAAATAGAGCCCGAAGAAGCGGTGTCCAAGATGTTTGATCGCTTCTCAACCATAGTCAATGGGCTTAAAGGATTTGGAGAGACTATTCCGGAAGACAAGCTTGTTCGGAAGCTACTCTATTCACTTCCCGAATCTTGGGATGGGAAGAGAACCGCCATCATAGAGGCCAAAAACTTGAAGACTCTAAAACTTGATGAGCTAGTGGGTTCTCTCCTTACTCATGAGATTATGAAGCAAGGAAGGGAAGAAGAAAAGAAGAAGGAAGAGAACAGAGTAGAAAAGCTAGAGGTGGAAAAGAAGAAGAAAATGGGAATAGCTCTCAAAGCTTCATTACTTGAGGAGAGCTCTTCTAGTGAGGAGGATGACCTTGAAGAATTGGCCATGATAGCCAAAAAGTTATCTCGATTCATGAGGTCCAACCGTGGAAGAAAAATTCAAAGAAAGATGGACTTCAAAGGTAAAAACAAAGAAGAAGGAGGGATCAAATCATTTTCTTCGAGTGTAATAAGCCCGGTCACATTCGTTCGGAGTGCCCTCAACTCAAGAAGAAGGGTTTTGAGAAGAAGAAGAAGAAGAAGCTCAAAGCCAAGCTTGCTACTTGGAGTGATGAGGAGTCATCCGAGGATGACAAACAAGAAGTGGCCAACCTTTGCCTCATGGCACTTGAGGAAGATTCCTCCATGGTAACCTCTAACTCATCATCTTTAGATTTTACACATGATGAATTAAATGATGCATATGATGGGTTGCAAGTGGTCTATGATGAATTAGTTGAGAAATACAAGGAGTAGGTCATTAGGAATAAGAAAATTATTTCGGAATTAAATGATAAAAATGACTCACTTTCTCAAGCTAATTTAAAATTTGAGAAAAAGATTTTAGGTTTGAAAGATGAACTTAAATTCTTCCAAGATGAAAATGTTGACCTAAATAATCTTCTTTCTCAATGCAATAGTGAACACCAAAAGGTGTTAGATGAGCTTAACAAGCTCAAAGAGTCTTTAAAATATGTTGGTAATGTGAAGCATAAAAAAGGTAAATCTTCTAAAACTAACCAACCTAGGAAAAAGACTAATAATTACAAACAAAGTAGCTTTCCTAGACATAGTAGAACTAAAAAGATTAGAAGTGTATGGGTTCCTAAGGAACTTGTAAAATCTAATAATATTGTTGCTATGTCACCTTGGATTCTTAAGGGAACCAAGCTATTGGGAGCTAACACTCGTGGACCCAAAATGATTTGGGTACCAAAAATAAAAGTTTAATATCTTTGTTTGTAGGGGAGCATTGCTACAAGGCCAAAGCACAAAGTCAAAACTCATGGTACCTTGATAGTGGATGCTCGAGGCATATGACCGGAGAAAAGAGTAGATTCATGGATTTAAAGCCAAAAAGTGGAGGAGTTGTGACATTTGGTGACAACTCCAAAGGCTACATTAAAGGTATTGGCTTCATAGGTAATCACCCTACCATTCTTATTGAAAATGTCTTGTATGTCGATGGTCTTAAACATAATTTGTTGAGCATAAGCCAATTATGTGATAAAGGATTTAATGTTTTATTTGATAAAAAATGGATGCAAAATTGTTGACATTAAATCTAATAACATTATGCTCATAGGTCATCGCATAGGTAACATTTACATGGTGCATCTAGATGACATACATACATCCCATGCATGTTTAGTATCTCAAAATGAAAATGATGCATGGTTATGGCATAGGAAACTAGGACATGCTAGCATTAGTGTTTTAGAAAAATTAGTTTCCCTTGATCTAGTTAGAGGTTTACCCAAGATTAAGTTCTCAAACGATAAAATTTGTGATGCACGCTCTAAGGGTAAACAACATAAGTCATCCTTTAAATCCATTAATGATGTTTCTACAAGTAGGTGTTTACAACTTATCCATATTGATTTATTTGGGCCAATTAGGACTATGAGCTTGGGTGGTAAATCTTATGCATTTGTTCTTGTTGATGATTTTTCTAGATTTACTTGGGTTCTATTTTTAAGTACTAAAGATGAGGCTTTAGAAAAATTCATCACATTTTCAAAACTAACCCAAGATGATCTTGAACTTAGAATTTCTCATATTAGAAGTGATCATTGAACCGAATTTCAAAATTTAGGGTTTGAAGAGTTTTTAAATGAAAATGGTATTAGCCACAATTTTTCGGCTCCTCGAACTCCTCAACAAAATGGGGTAGTTGAGAGGAAAAATATATAGAATTTTACAAGAAATGGCTAGAACCATACTTTGTGAAAACAATTTACCTAAATATTTTTGGGCGGAAGCCACAACACCGCTTGCTACATTGTAAACCGAGTAATGATTAGGCCAATTTTAAAGAAAACACCTTATAAGATTTTAAAATCTAAAAAGTCTAACATTAGCTATTTTCATCCATTTGGTTGCAAGTGTTTTGTTTTAAATAATGGAAAAGACAACTTAGGTAAATTTGATGCAAAAAGTGATGAAGCTATTTTCATAGGATATTCTTTAACCTCTAAAGCCTATCGTGTATTTAACAAGAGAACTTTAGTAGTAGAAGAATCTATACATGTTGTATTCGATGATAACCTCCTTCCAAGGAAGGATTCTTGTGATGATGATGATGTAGGAATCATAAATGCCTTTGATGGAGGACAAACTTCAAAGGAGGATGAGATTTCATCAAAAGAAGAGGATACACAAGATCCACCTCTTGAAGCCTTGAAGGACTTGGCTCTTGAGGAAAAGAAAGTGAGCTACCCAAGGGAGTTCAACTATGTCAAAGATGGTGAAATCTTGGGTGATCCATCCAAGGGGGTAATCACTAGATCTTCTCTTAAACTTATGAACCATGTTGCATTTATCTCATGCATAGAGCCTAAGAATATAAAAGAAGCATTGAAAGATGATTTTTGGATTATGTCTATGCAAGAAGAGTTAAATCAATTTGAGAGAAGTAATGTTTGGACATTAGTTGATAGGCCTAGTAATCAATCTACTATAGGAACTAAATGGGTCTTTAGGAACAAACTAGATGAGAGTGGTAACATTGTAAGAAATAAAGCTAGACTAGTAGCACAAGGTTACACTCAAGAAGAGTGAATAGATTTTGATGAAACCTATGCACCCGTAGCTAGAATGGAAGCCATTAGGATGTTGCTTGCATATTCATGTTATCATGATTTCAAGCTTTTTCAAATGGATGTTAAAAGCGCATTTTTAAATGGTTTTATAAATGAGGAAGTGTTTGTGGAACAATCACCGGGTTTTGAAGACTCAAAATTTCCAAATCATGTTTTCAAACTTACTAAAGCTCTTTATGGTTTAAAGCAAGCTCCTAGAGCTTGGTATGAAAGACTTTCAAACTTTTTAATTGAAAAAGGTTTTGAAAAAGGCAAGGTGGACACTACACTTTTCATAAAAAGGTATAAAAATGACATCTTAGTAGTACAAACTTATGTTGATGACATTATTTTTGGTTCTACTAACGAATGTCATTGCAAAGAGTTTGCTAAGCTAATGCAAGGTGAATTCGAGATGAGCATGATGAGGGAGCTCTCATTCTTCTTAGGACTCAAAATCAAGCAAAGGAAGGATGACACCTTCATCAATCAAGCAAAGTACATCAAGGATATGCTCAAGAAGTTTAGCTTGGAGAATGCAAAGCCTCAAGCCACACCTATGAGCTCATCTATAAAGCTTGACAAAGATGAAGAAGGTAAGTGTGTTGACTCTAAGCTTTATCGTTCTATGATTGGATCATTGCTTTACCTTACCATAAGTAGACCGGATATCTTGTTTAGTGTTTGCTTGTGTGCTAGGTTTCAAGCTAGTCCTGGAGAGTCTCACCTTATAGCCGTTAAGAGAATCTTTAGGTACCTTAGAGATACTCCTTGTTTAGGTCTTTGGTACCCTAGAGACTCCACCTTCAACCTACATACTTATTCGGATGCGGATTATGGGGGATGTAAAATCGATAGGAAAAGTACCTCAGGAACTTGTCAATTCTTAGGTAGTATGCTCATATCTTGGTTCTCTAAGAAACAAAATAGTGTAGCCTTACCTACCACCGAAGCCGAGTACATATCCTTAGGGAGTTGTTGTGCTCAAGTCCTTTGGATGAAGCAACAACTCTTAGATTATGGCATTAAAGTTGAAACCATACCCCTTAAGTGTGATAACACTAGTGCCATATGTTTAACAAAAAATCCCATCCAACACTCTAGAACCAAACATATAGAAATAAGGCATCATTTCATTAGAGATCATGTCCTTAAAGAAGATGTTTGTTATAGAGTATGTTGACACCTTAAATCAATTAGCGAACATCTTTACAAAACCTTTAGATATAGAGCGTTTTTGGTCCCTTAGGAGAGAGTTAGGTCTAACTAGCCTATCTTGACTTTTTAGGACCTCTTTTGTGCTTAAAATTGCTTGATCTTGTGAAATGCCATGTTTATGTGTTTTTACTCCTAATTTCATCCATGCTTATAGCTAGGGGGAGTATGTTTATGTTTGCACATGTTATTCCTGCTCATTCATGCAAATTAGGGCTTATAAAATCCATTTTTCTGCACTTTTAAAGCCTCATCTGCACTTCCAGGCCCAGGTGTATCGAAACGGGTCCAACTGTTTCGATACGGATGCCTTAAAATTCCATCTGAGAGAAGGGTGTTTCGAAATGCCTTCAAAGGGTTTCAAAACGTTTTAGCTACTGCCAAGGGGTGTATCGAAACGTGTTTCGATACGAGTCAACGTGGGATTCGATACGGTCAAAGTCGTATCGAAACGGTCAACTGGACTTGAAAAGTCAGTCAACTCTCGGTGCCCGCATTTCGAAACGGTCGACCCTGTTCCAAAACGGGTTAGCGGACAGCTTTAAAGAGGGCTTTTAATGATAAAGTTACACTTTAATTAAAATTCTCTCAAACCCTAAAAGCCCTAAATCGATTTTCCTATAAAAACCCTCTAAACCTCATTGTTTTTCACCAAATCTTGAGGGTTTTTACTCTTAAACACAAGTCTAAGCAAGCATCAACAATTTTGTGCTAGGATTTCCATCTATTCATCCAAAATCCAAATTTAAGGTATATTTTTACCTTTTTCTTTTTCCTTAAATTTGTATTCGAATCCTAGGTTAGAAAATTTTAATTTTGTATAGTATGTGTTTTGATACTTGGGTTTTTCTAATCTTGTAAAATTTTTTTCAAAATCTTCAAATTTTTTATTCGAATATATTGTTTTTGATTCGTCTTTTTTTACTGTTTTTTTAAATTGTTTTTCTCTTAAATTTTTTTTGTTTTGTTTTGTATCTTTGTTCTTAAATTTTGTTTTTAAAACCTAAGTGAGATTTGCCATTGGATTGAATTAAGGAATTTCATGCATACACTTCAAATTTGTTTTAAATTGCTTGTTTTATGTTTTTAGGATTTTTCAATGGAGAATGTTAACAAGAAACGTAAGGCTCCTCAATAGAGTGAAGCTTCAAATCAAGCCGCTCTCCGTCCCAACCTTACTCAACTTTTTCTCAAGAGTCTCAAAACTCCCGCAATGAAGGAGCGTTTCAAATATGTCAAGGAGTTTGGTGTTCGTCATGAGCGTGTTGTTGACATGTCGTTTCTTGACTCCGAGCGCTTTCTCTTCCGTTATCTCCACCGTTTACAAGAATAGAGCTTCTTTGGTTTCTTGAGTATCCCGGATATTTGCTACAAGCACATGGTTCTTATCTTTTACTCGAATGCCCAACTCTTCAACAATGAAGACAACTCCGAAGTTGTTCGCATTGAGTCTCTTATCTTGGGAAAGAAGATTGTCATTGACATACCCTTCTTAGAGACTACTTTTGGTCTTAAGAACGAAGGAATCGAGAATGAGAGTCATTTTGGTTCTCACACCGGTTCATTGCTTGCCTTGGATGCTCACGATAGGTTCCTCCACTTGATGGTCTCGTGGTTTATTCGCCCCTCCGGAGCTAAATTCTCTCACGTTCGTCAAGTAGATTATTTTTGGCTTGAATGTTTTCGTCGTGCAGAGCGCCCTAATCTTGTCAAGATCATGTTTGCCGAGATGGTGAATAATGTCAAGCTCCGTGAAACCGATGCGCTCAAGTCTTTCACTTATGGGACTGCTTTGAGTTATATCTTTGGAGAGCTATGCTTCTTCAGCTAATGCTGCATTGGCATACCTAGGATTTGGCTTCCGCTGCCTGCTTGATCTTCGTAGTTGCGGTTGTGGCGTAGTTTCTTCTCTGACTTCTTGTTGGCTTAATATTGATTGCACTTATGACTCTCCGGAACCCCGCAAGCAAAAACTTGGTGAGTCTTCTCTCCGCAAGTCCGGATTTCAATACATCAACAATGGCCAATGTGAACGAGTTTATAGGGAAGCACCTCCACCTCAAGTTGGACCTCAACCACAAGCTCCGGTTGCTAACAATGAAGCTCACATGACTTTTCTCACCAAGCGGTTCAACACAATAGAGACTAACATGTCTAGGGGTTTTGGTGCTATCAATACTCGCTTGCAATCCGTGGAGGATTGTCTCCTTGCGAATAAGAATCGACTCACATCCCTTGAGAACCAACATCAACCTATGGACATGTCCTTCTCCACCTTTTATGGCCAATGGATGGATTTTCGTCGCTCTCAAGCTAAGGATGATGATGATTCCATGGATGATGATGGTGACGACGACGAGGCTTAGGATTCTCATGTCATCTCATATTAGCTATTCATATTAGGACTAAGATTGCATCTTTATTTCCTTTATGTTTTATGAACCTATGCTTTGATTTTTTATTTGGGATTAAGCTTTGAACTTTATTGCTTAAGTTTATGTTTTGGATATTTGATATTTATGAATCTATATTATGTTATGTTGCTTATTGCTTATTGATTATTGCTTTTAACCTTATCTCTTCTCTTTGAGCCTTGTTTAATATTTTTGATCTAACAAAAAGGGGGAGAAGTTATCTAAGAGCCAAAATTCGTTTTAAGTGTTTTAAGTGTTTTTAAGTTTTAAAACTTGGATTTAAATCTTTTTAAAACTTTAAAAACCCATCTTAAATTGAGGAGGAGTTAGAATGTATTCAAAATTTTCAAAACTCTTATAAATTCTAACTTTGGTTTTGTTATATCAAAAAGGGGGAGATTGTGAAACTGATAATTTGATTTTGATATAACTAAAGAATTTAAGGACTAAATTGAAAATGTGAAAACGAATTTTTAAGTCCTCAAACCTCTCTATATGTTTAAAAGAAAATGCCTAAGTTAAAAACTGATTTTATCAAAACTTTTCTAAGTTTTCTTAAAGCCAAAACAGTGATTTTCGAGTCACTGTTTCGGAACGGCCTAAGGCGTTTTGAAACACTTTTGAAACTGTGAACTCATGCTTCGGAACGAGTATCGAAACGGTTTCAACACTGTGAACCCTTGTTCCAAAACGAGTTTCGAAACGGCTTAAGAACATCGAGACACCGTATCGAAACGACATACAATGTTTCGAAACAGTATTCAAGTCAGATTTAAAAATATGACCGTTGAAAGTTTTTAACTGATTTTAAACAAGTTGTTAAGGCGTATCGAAACGTTTTCAAGCCGTTTCGATACATGCCTTGACAGTGGAAAAAATGTTTTGAAACGGGTTTCGAAACGGCTCTTAGCGTATCGAAACAAGCTTAACTGTTTCGATACGGGCTCTTTCATGCACCCCAACGACTCTTTCTATTTTGGTTTGTTTCAAAACAGGGCCGGGCGTTTCGAAACGGTTGGTTGCAGATTGCATTTATAGAGGGAAGATAACATCCCCAACGACTCTATTGATGTATGCAACAACCACAACGGCTAGAAATCAATGAGAAGGTATAAAAGGGACCCTAAAAGCTTCAGCAACAACTATTGATCCACTAGAAAACATCCAAACTTAAAATCCAAGCATTTGTGCCTAAATCCCATTATTGTCTTGTAACCCCAATTGTATTTTTCATTCTTATCATTTCAATTGGGTTGAGTGCTTGTAATTGGGCTACATTGTGTATTGAGAGATACTTGTTTTAGCCAACAACTTCTTTGTTTCTTTTTTGTGAGGATTGGGTCAAATTTTGGGTAGAAAATTTGACCGAAATTGTAACGGTTACCTCCTTAGCCTAGAAAAGGGGAAGAACAATTAGTGGAATTGTTGAAAATACTTAGTGAAGCTAAGTAGTGGATGTAGAGTTCGATTGGAACTTGAACCACTCTAAAATTCCTTGTCTACCATTTTTATTTGTCATTTCTACCTCCAAAAACTTTAAAAATCCAATTCACCCCCCTCTTGGTTTATTTCGATCATTCGATCCACTCAACACAATGGCATGGTAGTTCTCGACCTGTACGATCAATTGGTCAACTCCGAAAGACCACGCCACATGAAGACCAAGAAAAATGCCCCAAAGCTCTGCATGAAGCGGTGAAACTACAACAAAAAATTTATAGAAGCCTCGAAGCCATTCACTAGAAGGGCCCCGAAGCACACCTCCGACTGTACCAAAATTATCAGTATGAGAGGCGGATGCGTCAGTGTTTAGGCAAAGCCAACCATTGGCTGACGACGTCCATTGGTGGAACTACACAGTATGGCTACCGTGCGACGACACAATAGTAAAAGAATCTTCAAAATAAAAGTCCCAAGCCAAGCTAACTCTATAAACTCCAGATAAAGGAAGGCAAACACCATTAAAAACGAAATCATTCCTGCATTTCCATATATGTCGAATGATCAAAGGGAAAAAGATACGCCAAGGAAAAGAGCTGTTGGTGGAGGTCCTTGAGGTACTAACGTTATCCACAATCCAAAGCTCTAAATGGACATTAAAGAAGGACGTCTGGCTGCTCTAGGGAACGATGGACTACCAAAAGTGACTAGTTTGAGGGCAGTCACGAAGTACATGAATAACAGTTTCGGATGCACAGACGCAACAAGGGAAAGACGGATCAGGTGATAAACCACGACAGGCTCTCTCGGTATTGGTTATAAGCCTTTTTCGAAGCACCAGCCAAAGGAAAAGCCAGATACATTGGGTCACCGGGAGAGACCAGATGCACGACCATTTGTAATCAATATCATCATATACCGGGCGTAGCTGGAGATCATAAGAAGAGGCCACCAAAAATGCACCGGTCGGTGTACCACTCCATGAAACCATGTCCTGCGAAGCATCTAAAGGTGGGGCTAAAAGACCGACGGTATGAGGGATGGCTTCAGGGAGTAAAATCTCGGACAATATGTCGACATCCCATTTCTCATCCTTGTTAAAGAGATTCACAAAGTGAACATTGTCGACACCGGCAAAGGATGGCTTCACCCATTGCCTCAAAGGGCCTAAAGACGGCAACCAAATATCATTTCAAATGTGGACATCATTACCATTCCCAATAAGCCAAACAATATTATCCCTAACATGGACCCAAACATTTGATATAACGCGCTAAAGAGTGGAGCAATTAGGCTAGGTTATTGTGTGTGGACAAGTACCAATCATACGATATTTTTGGCGCAACACTTGGACACAAAAAACATAAGGCGAGCTAGCCAGACTATAGGCGAGCTTCTGCATATAAGCCATGTTACGCTCGTCCGAGCGATGAACACCTAAACCACCATGATTCTTGGGTTGCGAGATAGCAGCATACCAATTTACCATAGAGATCTTCTGTATAGCACCATAAGAGCCCCAAATAAAACCACGAATAATTTTGTCAATTTCAGTACAGACCTCGATAGGCAACTTCATAGTTTGCATGAAGAAGAAAGGGATAGTAGCCAAAACAGAAAGAGCAAGAGTTGCACGTCCAACCATTGAGAGAGAACTAGCGGTCCAACCGTTCAACTTGCCTCGTAATTTGTCAATAAGAAAATCAAAGTCGGTAATTCGCTTACGGTGATGAAGGACTAGAACACCCAGGTAGTTATCAATAGACAGAGTCTGATTATACCCGAGAGCTGAGCTGATCGCGTCCATAGTACCCACATTCGTGTTGGGAGACAAATAAATCTGGGACTTCCGAGCACTGACACTGTGAAAAAAAACCCCGAAGTCAGTTAGAATAGTCGAGATCGTATGAGCTTGATCTAGATCCGCTTTTGCATAAAGAGCCAGGTCGTCTGCGGAGAAGAGATACGAGAGGGGAAAACCATGACGAGCCAAGCGGAAAGGAACCCCTGGACCACTATCAACTGCCCGGCGGATGGCTTGACCAAGACATTTCATAGTAAGAACGAATAAGTATGGGGATAGGGGATCACCCTGGCGAACACCCCTTTCCGGCTTAAAAGGAGGTGCAAGAATGCCATTCCATTGGACCTGAACCAAAGAAGACAAGAAATAATGCATAATAATATGAATGAGAGTAGAAGGGAAGCCCACATCGACAAGAGCCTCCTAAAGGAAATCCTAGCGGATACGATCAAAAGCCTTCTCCAGGTCAACTTTGATCGCAATCCACCCATGTTTAGTCTTCTTAGACCTCATGGAATGCATGATCTCTTGATTAATAATAATGTTTTAAGAGATAGAACGACCTGGAATAAAACTAGTCTACTTTGGATGGACAAGAAGGGCATGATATGTTTCATGCGGCGAACAATGATCTTTGTCAACAACTTTAAGATAACTGAGCAGAGACTGATTAGACGAAAGTTGAAAAAAGTCTACGACACCTCAACTTTGGGAATAAGAACAACAATAGTACGATGAAACTCAGGATCAAGATCACCCCATCAAAGACCTGACGGATAGAATAGTAGATGTCATTCCCAACAATGTGCCAATTTTTCTGAAAGAATTCAGCGCGAAGGTCGTCCGGCCTAGGAGACTTATGAGGGGCCACGGAGCAAATCGCATCCTAGACTTATTGGCGAGTAGGAGGCAGTGCCAGAGAGTCCATTTGGTGTTGAGGAACATATGGAAAACACCTATATATAGGGTAAGAGCCGGTGACGCTGAGAGAAGCATAAAAACAAACACTGAAAGAAAACCACATCAAAATTGTGCAAAGTATGCGCGAACAAGACGCCCTTCTAGTGCTCAAGGAGTGACATCCGTACAAGGCACTAGAAGAGATAGATTTTTCTCTTGAGGAGTTCTAGGTGCAGGTCCATAATCTGCCCATCGGCTTGATCACCGCCGACAACGTGAGAAGAATAGGTAAGCTCTTCCTAGTCTACTACAGCTCTTGACTGGATGATAGGAGCAAAAACCACTAGTACGGTTCGGTTAGCTTGAGGGTTGCCATAAGGGTTGAAGATCCTTTGAAAATCGGCTTCATCTTGAATAGGAAGAAAGACAAGCCTCTTGAAGTGGCGTTCAAATATGAATGCCTTCCAAAATTCTGCTTCCGATGTGACAGAATCGGACATGTCGAAAAAGATTGTAGGCACAACACTGCAATATTCAAGTTGGCTGGAAAGTTTGGCCCCTGGCTTCGCGCTTCCTACGGCGGTAAACCACATTTTCTTCATCATCACATGGCTGACTTGGATAGTGGCAAAACCCTATTGATACAAGACAAGGCTGGACCTAATTCTGGCACAAAAGACAAAGAGGCGACGCTCCTAAAGGAAACAAAATCCAAGGTAAGTCCCGAGTTTAAGGTTGTCTCGGTTAATGAAACATATGTTGTCATCTCAGCTTCTTACAAAGTCAACAAAACCATTCCATATTTGGAAACAGAGAAGCCTGGTGTGAACATTGTTTCGCTGGGTACAAGCACCGTTATAAGGTCTGCAAAAGATTATCCTCCAAGCACAATTCTTATCAGCAAGATTGGCTCCATCAATCCAGATAATCCGAATCTTCCTTTACCAGTGGGCAATCATAACACAACCTGGAGCAATCTTCTTGCGGATGGCTTCGATAGGATGGAGGTGTCGACCAGTAGGAAAAGAAAACGTGAGGAGGAAGAAGGTGAATACTTTAGTCAAGTCAAACGTAGGGAAATATGGGAAAAGGTTTCCAACGCCGTCGTTCAAGTTTCGCCATGGAACTGGTGTATCTCCGGAACTGGTTGGTTGGCAAATGAGGATTTCCTAAAGGCTGCTTTATTTTCATCATCCTACATCAACTCATCGACTATCATCAAAGACATCGAGAGGAAGAAGAGGGAAAAATTTTGGCTCAAAATGGCTTACTCTCATAAGGAAAGCCACGAGACGTAAGTTCATGATGGAATGCACTCGAGTCATGGTGGATGAGGAAGGCCCGATAGAATTAGGGGTTGATCCCTATGGAAAAAAGATTACTACGGTGCCCTCAATGTGCGTTGATGACAACTTTTCCCTCAATGAGGAAATTCAGATCAGTGATGGTGAAGACATGATCCCACCCTCGAATCCAAGCTTCTCAGTTTCCCCCATGTATGATTTTTCTCAAGGCTCGAATAACTTGGTTGAGAGTTATCTGGGAATGCCATGAATGGTTTAAGAGATGATGCCTATGAAAGGAAGGATCATAGGCTTGAACCTTACCCTTTTCCTTCCCCATGGGTCACTCGGATTGTTCTGCTTGTTGTTGATCCAAGGCTATGTTTTATCTTCTTTCCTTGTTTCGGTTATGTTGTTTGCAGTGTCGCAAACCAGCCATGGACGGGTGAGGGTCTTGGTGCTCCCCATCGTTTTTACCCTTGAATTTCATTGGCTGACGCCTTAATAAGGACCAATCTCTTCGAATTGGAAACATGCCTCCGGATAGAGCTCTCAGACGCAGACTTTGTGGTTTTATCATGTTCAGGAACGTGGTTGGCACGTTTTGTCCCTTTCCATAAGTATCCATGTCTGGTAGGGTTGCCGACGCTATCCACGGTCTCGCCGGTGGACGCGTTTTTCCTCAGTTTTCACAAGGTGGTGTCTTGTGTCGTGTTTCGGATTTGTGCTTTTCCTTTGGTCGTTTGCTTGTGGGACTGTTTCTTTCCTTTTGTGTTTGTTATGCTGGGAAGTATGGTTTTCTTCCCTTTATGGTGTAAGTTAGGGTTTAACCTTGCCTTTTAATGAATTTCCTTATTTTGATCAAAAAAAATATGAATCTCCTTTCTTTGTTATTTTATTCTTGTTCATTGTTCTTATTCTTCGTTATTTTATTCATAACAAACACACATTTGTTCGCGTTCGTACGTTTATTAAATGAACATAGGAAATTTGTTTATGTTCGTTTATTTTACTTAATAAATGAATGTTATAAGAATAGTTCATCAAATATTATATTCAATTACACCCCTATAAAAATAGAATGATAAAATTGTCCTAATTTTCAAGTTTGACTTTGAGAACAATAAAAAAAACTTTTAATTTAAGATCCATACAAATTAAAAAATAAAAAATCTAATTTTTAAAAATTTTATTTTTGAAACTAAGTAAAAAAAGTATATATTTTTGGAGGGCATGGGGTGGGCCATGGCCTAGGTAGGCCCACCCCTAGATTTGCCCTTGTCGAAATAGATATTTGTTTATTCTAGACATGTTTTTTAAAATATAAAAGAAACGGTGGTAAGAATAAAAATAAATGAATATTTTTTTTGTCAAAAGTTGGTTCGTTTGATTCTACTGAATATATGTATGTTCTTATTTTTTTATTTTCTTGAAAAATAGAAAATATTAAAGGGAACATGTTTGGTTGTAAAATTAGAAAATAATTTCTTTTAAAAATTAGTGAAAATTTGAATAAATAAAAAATGTTTTCTACTATTTTCATTAAAAATGTTTTTAAAAGGTGGAAAATACAAAAACAAAGATTATTTTTATTTTAACTTTATTAATTCAGGTTCAAATTATTCTAATGATATTTTTTAAAACATTGGTTTATTTTTTTGAATAAATGAACTATAATTTATTTAATCATATTTTATTTATTTTCGTAACAATATTTTCTAATAATTATATTTAAATTTGATTATTTAATAATGATTTGTTCATTTATATTTTTGAGAAACTAGATACTAAACATACTTTCACTATTTTCATTTTTAAAAACAAGTTTTCATCTCTATTTACTGAATGCATTTTCTAATTTCTAAAAAAAAATTGAAAATAAAAATTATTTCTTGAAAATAAGAATGGAAAACAAAATAGAAAATATTTTTTTATAAACCAATTAGACAAATTTTGTAAATCACTTTTCAATTTAATTTGAAAAAAAATAGGGTTAACCTGAAAAGCTATATGTTATGCATTACATTTGATGAAATATGTTTTTGGAGCAAAATGCTTTTTTTTTAGAACAAAGATCTATATTGTTAACTTTTTTAGTTACCCTCACAGTTTCTAGAGCTTTGTCCTCACTAATTCAAATAGACTCGCGTCGCACACTTGGCTTTGGTGGGTGTGTTTGTCAATTGAGATTTTCTGCATACACAACACCTCGAATTCGATACTTGCTTAAGTGGTACCAAGCTGCTTACCACTTAGATCAACTCCGTTGGTCTATTTAGGGGTGTTCATGGTCGGTTAACCGTACCGTTTAACCTAAACGATAGGTTAACTGTTATAGCGGTTATTGAATTTAGCTAACTGTTAAGAGAGAGAGAGAGAGAATATTAACGATAACTTTTTAAAAAGTTATTGTGAAACATCAGGTTAAAATTAACGGAAACTGACGGAAGTGATCATAATGAAATCAAATTAAAAGTTTAGTAACCGTAATAAAAGTTTTAAAAGTTCGGTGACCATATTGAAAGCGCTCTAAAAGTTTGGTGACTACAAGTGTAGTTTACCCTATAAAATATTATAAAAATTAGGCTTAATACACTCCCCTAAATTTTACCTGTTTTCCCAAATTGGCCCCTAAGTTCATTTTGACCACTTTTGCCCCTAACGTTTTCGTCGTTACCTATATTGCCCCCTACCGTTAAAAAAAATGTTTTGACCAATCAAAACGTGTCACATCATTTTTTATTTATTTTTAAATTTTAAAATAAAATATAAATAAATAAAATAAATATATTAAAATACTCAAAACACCTCATCTTCATCCCATCATCTTCTTCCCCAATTTTCTTTAATCACATATCTTGAAATGGAGAAACATGCTTTTCGTCGTTGCCAGTTTCCTCACTGCCATCAAACAAGCCAGACTTGAGCATCTTTGTTTTGTAAAATAAGAAACTGAGGTGGATAGTGTTAGCAAAAGAGAGAATTCGAGAAGAACTCTCCAGCTATACAAAGCGCGGGAATGGTTGTTGTAACAACCTTGTGTGTATGAGCTGGCTGTGCATGAGCTGGCAAACAAACCCTAATCTGCTAAGCCCTTGCACTATATATTAACGTGCATGGCTTCCTTTGTAAAAAGATTATTATGATGAATGAAATGAGTTTTATCTCAAATTTATATTTCTAGTAAAAATCAAATCTTCACATGGTATCTCTTCCTTTTCCGATCCTGGTCTTTTAATCCTTTCTCGTCATGGCCATCGATGCTCCTGTCGATTCGTCCACTGCCGCTGTCGATGATTCATCCTCTTCCTCTGGTTTCTTCAACAAACAAATTAGTGTCCGTTTGGATGACACTAACTTTTTGTTATGGCGTCAGCGGGTTCTATTGATGATTCGTGGCCAAGGTTTAGAGCACTATCTCGATTCCGATTACACTCCTCCAGCAAAGTTCCTGGTAGCAGCTGATGGTACAAAATCACCAAATCCAGCTTATCAACACTTCTTTAAACAAGATAGTTCTCTTGCTTCTTGGCTCCTCTCCACTGTGAGCACTTCCATCTTGCCTCACCTTGTTGGATCTGAAACAGCTGCATCCATTTGGAGCACTCTCGTTCTTTGTTACTCCAAGCTTTCCACAACCCGTGTCATGCATTTGCATTGTCGCCTTCGAACACTCAAGAAAGGTTCACTCTCCATCAGTGAATTTTTTGGCCCAATCAAAGAAATTTGTGACCTCTTAGCTATTTGTGGAAGTCCCATTTCCGAAATTGAACAGGTAGCCACTATCCTTAATGGCTTACCTTCAGATTTTGAATCTGTGATTGTTGTGATCACAGCTAGCAAAGAACCTTACTCCTTTGATGGAGTTGTTTCTCTACTTACTGATGCTGAATCTCGCCTGGTTGATCCTCTACGATTGCCCATTGGTGTTCATACGACTACTTGTTCCTCTGGATCTGAATCTGATACTCGGTCAGGATACTCCCCTCGATCTGGGTCTCGTGGTGGCAGATTTTCCAACACATCCTTCACTGGTGGTCGTTTCAAAGGGAGACCACGTATTCAGTGTCCGATCTGTGGCAAACTTGGCCACCTTGCGGATCGATGTTGGCACCGTTTCAATCAGGATTTCAAAGCTCAGTCTTCCTCCTCTATCGAAGCTCACAACTGTGGATGTTCTCCTGATTCTGCTGAAGCTGGTTATACTCCTTTTGTTACTACTGAAACTCCTGCCACTTCTTCCTCTGATTCTCCTCAGGTCAATGCTCTTGTTGGCAATTTCTCCAGCTGGTTCCTCGACTCAGGTGCTACTCACCATGTGACAAATGATCCATCTCAGTTTACCAAGGTGCAACCATACTCAGGTCAGGGTAATGTTCACATCGGTGATGGATCCTCTCTTTCTATTTCACATGCTGGTCACTCTATACTTCACACTTCTACTAAGCCATTGATTATTGATCATCTTCTTCATGTCCCTGCTATTACTCACAATCTTCTCTCAGTTTCTAAATTTGCTACTGACAATGTTGTGTTCTTTGAATTTCATCCTAATCATTGTGTCATCAAGGATGAGCTGACAGGGAACGTGCTACTACGAGGTACTCAGAGGAATGGCTTGTACGAGTTTACTTCTTCACTTCCATCTCCATCACCAAGTGTTTCCTTGACCACCACCAGCAATGACTATTGGTTATGGCACAATAGGATGGGTCACCCTACTGTTGATGTTATTAATCTTGCTTTAAATAAAAGGCTTGTTGTAAATAAATCAGATCTTTGTCATGCTTGTCAATTAGGAAAGCATCATACACTTCCTTATCATGATTCTACAACAGTGTATTCAACACCATTTCAGTTAGTGGAAATTGATCTTTGGGGTCCTGCACCTATTCAATCTGATGGCTTTTCTTATTATATGGCTTGCATTGATATGTATTCACGTGTTACCTGGGTCTATCTTCTAAGGAAAAAGTCTGATGCATGCACAGCTTTTGAAATGTTCTATTAGTTTATTGAAACTCAATTCTCTACTAAACTTCTGGCAGTTCAAGTCGATGGAGGTGGAGAATTCAGATTTCTTGAGACTCTTCTTGCACAGTTGGGAGTACAGTTGCGTGTCACTTGTCCTCATTCTTCACCACAGAATGGTGTTGTTGAGAGGAAGCACAAGCATATAATTGAAACGGCTCTCACTCTCCTTGCTCATGCCTCTGTTCCATTTCATCATTGGTCTCATGCTGTCTTAAGTGCGGTGTATTTAATCAATAGGATGCCATCCAAATCTCTTGGTAATATCTCACCCTTTCAGAAACTTTATAATCTTTCACCCAATTATACTTTTCTCAAGGTATTTGGTTGCCTCTGTTACCCTCACCTACGCCCCTTTCAACGACACAAATTTAATTACCACACAAAACCATGTACTTTCCTGGGCTACTCTCCTACACATCGAGGGTATGTATGTCTTGACCCTTCCTCAAACAAAAAGTTCATCTTTCGAAATGTCACATTCAATGAATCAATCTTCCCCTTTCAAAACCAACAACCTACATCTACATCCCCTCCTATACAAACACCTTCTCCTCCATTACATGTTCATCCATCTACATCAACCCCTCATACTTTCCCAAATACATCTACTCCCATCACTACTTTACCTTCATCCTCAGCTGCACATCCCAGTTCCTCTCAACCATCTATCCTTCCATCATCACCTATTACCACTCCTCCATCAGTTACTACTACTCCTCCTACTACATTACCTACCACACCACTTCCTACAACTACCTCACCAACAGAAACATCCCAACCAATTACATCCCCTCCACCTTCACCTCATCCTCCTATCATTCCTGATTCTTCTTCATCAGAACCCCATTCCACTACTATTCCTGGTCATACCATGGTTACCAGAAGCAAGTCAGGGATCTTTAAACCAAAGGTCTACCATCTTCAAGTGCACGATACACCTCTTGATGTTCATCATTCTATGCAAGATCCTCATTGGCAATCAGCTGTTTTAGCTGAATAGAATGCTCTTCTTGAGAATGACACATGGGTTCTTGTTCCCCTTCCACCTGACAAACGTGCAATTGGATGCAAATGGATTTTTCGCATTAAATATAATGCTGATGGCTCTGTGGAACGTTACAAGGCTCGCTTAGTAGCCAAAGGATACTCTCAATTTGCTGGCTCTGATTTTCATGAAACCTTCAGCCCGGTTGTTAAATCTTTCACTGTCAACCTAGTCTTATCTTTGGCAACCTCTCATGGCTGGCATATTCACCAAGTCGATGTGAATAATGCCTTTCTAAAAGGTGATCTCATTAAAGATGTATATATGATTAAACCGGATGGTTTTTCTCAACAATCACCTACTGGCTCCACTCTAGTTTGCAAGCTCAAGCGATCTCTCTATGGCCTTCGACAGGCCCCTCGAAATTGGCTCACAAAACTTAAAGCCTCTCTTGAAAATTTGGGTTTTTGATCTTCCAGTGCAGATGCTTCTCTGTTTGTTTCACAGCATGATGGTTTACAAACATATGTTATAGTTTATGTGGATGATATACTGATCACATGTGCTTCTCCCTCTCGTGTTGCCTCTGTTATTGCTCATTTAGACACTCAATTTTCTCTCAAGGATTTCGGTCAGCTTCATTTCTTTCTTGGCATTGAAGTTTTACACATTCATGGTGGCCTACTCTTGTCTCAAAAGAAATATATTATTGAGCTTCTTGTCAAAGCTGACTTAAGGGACACAAGCAGTGTGCAAACACCCATGGTAGCATCTTCAAAACTCTTAAAGGATGATGGGATACCTCTTGCAGATCCTCAATTATACAGGAGTATTGTAGGCTCCCTGCAATATGTCTGTCATACTCGACCAGACATTGCATTTTCTGTGAATAAAGTTGCACAGTTTATGCATCAACCTACTGATCAACACTGGATTGCTGTTAAACGTATTTTACGATACTTGAAAGGGACCTTGGAATTTGGCTTGTGGTTCACACCTCATCAGAACCCTAGCACTACTCTTCACTTCTTTGCAGATGCCGATTGGGGTAGTGATCCTGACGATCGAAGGTCCACTTCTGGCTACTGCATATTTCTCGGTGAGCATCTTCTCTCTTGGAGCTCCCGTAAACAACGATCTGTCTCCCGATCTACAGCTGAGGCTGAGTTCAGAAGCCTTGCTGATGCTGATGCTGACAACCTTTGGTTTCAAGAGGTTCTTGGTGACATGTTCATCTCCTTACCTTCCATACCTGTCATTTGGAATGACAATACTAGTGCAGTAGCCATGGCTGCCAATCCAGTAATGCATGCCAAGACTAAACACGTAGAGTTGGATCTATTCTTTGTTCGTGAAAAGGTTCTTTCTCAGCAGCTTCAAGTCAATTATGTTCCTGCCACTGCTCAAGTAGCTGATATACTCACCAAACTCATCTCCATTCAAGCTTTTGCACTCTATCAACATCAACTATGTGTTAGAGATCTTGAAGACCTCAGACAGCAAGGGAAATGTTAGCAAAAGAGAGAATTCGAGAAGAACTCTCCAGCTATACAAAGCGCGGGAATGGTTGTTGTAACAACCTTGTGTGCATGAGCTAGCTGTGCATGAGCTGGCAAACAAACCCTAATTTGTTAAGCCCTTGCACTATATATTAACGTGCATGGCTTCCTTTGTAAAAAGATTATTATGATGAATGAAATGAGTTTTATCTCAAATTTATATTTCTAGTAAAAATCAAATCTTCACACATAGATAAGGCTATGACGATCGGTTATAGACGAAAAAAAAACCAAAATGGAAATGAATCAAGACAATGGCACTATATTATGTGCCCGTAAATGCAGCTTCCAAGGGACACCGTTCACTCTTTTTTTAAAGATAACAATGCAAACAAAATAATGTATTTTTCTGGTAGAAATTATTCAGATAAATATCAATGAGAGAGAGAGAGGAACATTAAATTTTATTACAGGGGAGATAACAACTGATGCCCATTTTTTTTATAATTTAAGAGATTTGCAAGAGAGAGAGCATTGCATTTGCATGAACTTCCTGTAGCTATTGTTTTCTGTATACAAAACCAAAAGTTATAGCCATGACTGCTTCTTTGGTAAGATTCATTTGTTTACTTTGATTTTAATGGTAAGCTGATAACAATGATTTTAATGGGGGAAACTGCAGGGACAGATAATGGAGGAAGAAAGGGGGTACGAAGCTGAAGTAGCATAGGTGCAAGCATGGTGGAACTCGGAGACAGACCAAAAGGACCTTCCACTGCCTGTATAAAAGAATCCTTGTTAAAGAAAATTGAGGAAGAAGATGATGGGATGAAGATGTGGTGTTTCGGGTATTTTAATATATTTATTTTATTTTAAATTTTAAAAATAAATAAAAAAATGACGTTGCGCGTTCTGATTGGTCAAGACATATTTTTTTAACGGTAGGGGGCAATATGGGTAACGAGGAAAACGTTAGGGGGCAAAAGTGGTCAAAATAAACTTTAGGGGGTAAGTTGGGAAAACATGTAGAGTTTAGGGGGAAAGTGTATTAAGCCTAAAAATTATGTAATTCAATAATATAATTCTTCATGTTACGCAAAAACATCACAACATGTATAAAAACTTATGACCTTGTTTGGCAATTAGCGGATAGTTGATAGTGGATTACATTAGCTGATAGCGAATAGCTGATTGCATTAGCTGATTTGACCAGCGGATTGCGTTTACTTATTGTATAAAATTGTTTGGTAAAATTAACTGATAGTTGTTTGATTGAGCCTGGCCATAACAAAAAAATCTTTAACGAGTGAGGTCAAGTCATCCTTTATAATCCCCCAGAAGGAATTATAAAAGATTCTAGGATAACCATCTGGACTCGGTGCTTTTAACACTCCCATGTTAAAAACCGCTTACTTGATTTCTTCTTCCAGAACTTCTCTACTCATAAACGAATTCATTTCATTGGAGATCAGGTTTGGCACGCATTTCAAGATTCTTTGGATGTTTATTGAATTATCCTTGGTGTAGAGTTTTTTGAAGTGTTCCTCCATATGTTTGATAATAACAGTTTCCTCTTCAATCCAAGTTTCCTCATCGATTTTTAACTTGGAGATTGAATTTTGCCGTCTATTGTGGACAATAGTAGCATGAAAGAATTTGGTGTTTCGGTCCCCATAATTCAGCTAGTTTATTCTTGATCGTTGATGCCACAATCTTTCTTCTCTTTCTTCGAGCTTGTTTAGGTGTTCCTTAAGTTTCTTAATATGATTTGCTCATGCATTAATGAGAGGAGCACCGTGCGCCTTAATTATTTTTTGACAGAGTTCTTCAACAGAGATTTTGTTCCTTCCGTATTTCTCCTTACTCCATCCTTGGAGCTTCACGCTAGTCTTTTTCAATTTACAAACTAGTGAGCTGGCACTTACACGTTTATTTTCATGTGCCAGACTCCTTTCACGTTATCTTTACATTCTGCCTCCAGGAGCCGTTTAGATTCAAATTTGAACTCACTTCTTCTTTTTTCTTGACTCCTTTGAGATGTAGAATGATTGGCCAGTGGCCCGGTCCAACAATAGCTTCCAGAACCGTAAAGGCTCTCGAAGATAAAGAGTTCTATTCCGTAGAGAAGGGGACCCTATCAAGCTTCTCTAAAATGTTATCCTAATCAGTTCGTAGATTCGACCAAGTGAAACTACCTCCCGAGAGTGGCATATCCATCATACAATATTTATTAATGAAATTATATAACCGGGCTATTTGATTGAGATCAAGATAATTTCTTTCCAAAGTTTCCCCTTGTTCAGCCACGATATTGGAGTCGTCGATGACACACCAGGGGTAGTCGTGGGTGAGTCATATTTGACTTAACATGTTCTAAAAAGCTTTCTTATCATCTTTATGTGGGGGTCCGTAGATGAAGGAACAAAATCATTCCCCTTCTTCTTCACTTGAGATGAGGGTATTAATGACATGGGTTCGTTTATACAGGATATTAATATCAACCTCATTTGACCTCCATAGAGCCAGGCCTCATGATAGTCCAATCGGTTCCACATAACAACTATTATGGAACTGGAATCTCTTTCGGGTTTTTTTTTTCGAGAAATTTTTACTTTTTTTTTGGTTTTACTAAGGAAAATAATGGCTGGTTTAACTTTAGAAGTCAGGTATCTCAGGGTTCGAAGAGTTTCTTTATTTCCTAAACCCCTTACGTTCCATGAGACCACAACCATTGCGAAACGGAGAATCGGAAGGGAAAACCCAACTAAAGACTCGTAACGATAGAAGCAATCTTCATTCAGAGACAAGACCACCCAAAAGAAAACCCTCACTCTAAGTACAACAGACCAAAACAGAAACAAGCCAAACCGAGGACGAAACCGACCAACAATGTCGGAATGAAAAACAAACAAAAAAAAGCACAAAAGAGAGCCGAAATCCATAGAGAAAACATACTTGAACCAAAGAGAGCGTGTCGAAATGGAAAACCTCCAACAAAACAACCCAACTCCACCAAAGGATGAAAGAAAAAATTGTTCCTTATTCGTCGAGTAACACCGATCAATCAGCCGTCTAGGTCACCAAGGAAAGCGCGGGACTAACCTAGAGGGGAAATCCAACTCCAGATCAGGAAACACGAACAACAACATCTGAGACTAGAATCGAGAAAGAAAGAAATCAGAACCCTAGGAATTGGGTTTTTTTTAAGGGTAAAATACAAAAATAATGACTCAACTTTTGCTTCTCTCCTATTTTACTCACTCATCTTTAAATTGAATCGATTTAATGACTCAACTTTTAACATTGGGTTTTTATAATCACTCAACCATTATATTATGGATGCCGTTAATGATGTGGCATTTTTTATTGATTTGGCCGCCACGTAAACACACACGTGTTAAAAAACAGAATACATACAAAATAAAAAGAATGAGTGGTGGGCCCCAGTTAACTTCAGCCGTTCGGTTTGACTCAGGCTTCTTAAGCTCTGTTCTCTCTGTCGATAAATCAGGATCTCTTAGATCCATGTTGGTTCAGAGCGAAGCATACGCTTTGGTCACTCTTTCATCAAGAAGCAACCGCAAACGGAAGGCCTTTCGGGGTTGCTGAAGCGGAGCCTCGAAATTCGACTTCTTCTTCGAGCGTTGTTGAAGACCCTGTTTTCAAAAGCAAAGAAGAAGACCAGAGTGAGAGTGAACCCGATCGCGACGGCGACGACATTGAGATCATAGATGAACAACCACCCAGTGTGACTGCTCCTACGGCGAATTTAACAGAAGAGAAATTTGAAGGAATTGTGGAAGAATATGAAGAGGAGCTTAAAATGAGGGGAAATGGCTGTGGGTCGGCGACATTGTCGGTGGAGAAGCCATTAGGGAGACAATTCAGAGAAACCCAGTCCGAAATCGCAGATTATGGCTTCGGGAGACGGTCATGTGATACGGATCCACGGTTTTCACTTGATGCTGCAACTGCAAGGATGTCATTTGATGATCCGAGGTATTCTTTCGATGAACCGAGAGCTTCCTGGGATGGATATATGATTGGGAGAATGTTTCCAAGGATGCCCACAATGGTTTCCCTTGTGGAAGATGCTCCTACTGTTTGGTTTCTTGTCTATGGTTAGCCTAAATAATAGGGAGCAACAAGTCAAAGGAACCCAAAAAAACCAGAGATCCCAGGAAAATCAGTTGTTTTTTTAAATGATTTTTCTTTCTTTGTTTTCGATTTCCTTTACACAATTGTTCATCTGTTTTTGGCATTTCCAGACCATCTCTATTAGCTTGATTTAAGTACTGTTGGTAAATTTAATTCATTATCATTTAATGTCTCATCGGATAATCCTTACGACCCCAACCAGTACTGTCTACCGGCGGCAACCGCTGGTGCAAAGCCATTCCACCACGTCATCCGCTCTTTCCGGCTTCGACGACGGCAGCCATAACGTGATCAGCAGAAGCAACTCCACGAAGAGTGCCAAGTTCGGGGAGTTTTGTGGGGAAGCGACGGCTGTTTGTTGTTGTTTCCCTTGCGGGATAGCGAACCTCCTGGTCTTAGTCATTTATAAAGTCCCGGCGGGGCTATGCCGCCGTTCTTTCTGCCTGAAACGGCGGAGGAAGTCGCAGAAGAAAGGGCTGTTTCAACCGAGGTATGGTTGTGGGTGAAGACGGAGAATTAAGCAATCAGCCGATGGGGACGATTATTATTCCTATTCTAATTGGGGCCCACCACTCATTCTTTTTCTTTTGTATTTATTCTGTTTTTTTAACACGTGTGTGTTTACGTGGCGGCCAAATCAATAAAAAATGCCACATCATTAACGACATCCATAATATAACGGTTGGGTGATGATAAAAACCCAATGTTAAAAGTTGAGTCATTAAATCGATTCAATTTAAAGATGAGTGAGTAAAATAGGAGAGAGGCAAAAGTTGAGTCATTATTTTTGTATTTTACCCATTTATTAATCGTATCAGATATTAAGCTTACATCCCAGCATCCCATATTAATAGCCAGAACCCCGTGGAATTCTAATTTGAGCGCCAACTTAGACCTCAAATTACTTTGGTGAGTTCCAAATTTCATATTTGATTGCAATTGTTTTCTTATTCTCCTTTTGTAGTTGCATAGCTAGATGCAAGTTAAATATTTCAAGTGATGTTTAGGTAAACTCTTCAAGTTCTTTAAACCTATAATTCGATTGTATGTAAACATAGTAATATCTTTTGGTAACTGTTTCAAGATTTTTAACTTAACCACAACATGCGAGAAATGAGTTTGTTTATTTTGTGCTTGTTCTGGTTGTGTTATTTGATAATGGATAGGTGGAGGGATTAACAGGGACTAAATTGAAGTAATTTTGAAATATCAAGGATTAATTTTTTAAAATTAGGACTAAATTATAATAATGTGAAGGTTAAATTTATTAAATTTCTTCGAATTATGACTAAATTGATTGAATATGTAACTATGAAGGATTAAATGTGCTATTATACAAAAATTTTAACAACCATGCCACCTCTTTAACGGAGGTTAATTACACAATTACCATTTTGTATCAAAATATAAAATTTATCATTCTGTAACTTTTGAAAGTTTGGTTATCATTTAAATTTTCCGAAGATAGTTTAGTGATCATTTGGATATTTTACCCTAAAATTAAATAAATGATAAAAACAAAAATTTTAAAGTGAAAATAATACAAAAACTTCACAAAATATAAATTTTAAATTTTAAATTTTAAAATAATACAACAAACTTAATATATTTAAACCTAAATTATTTAACGAAATTTAGGTAGAAAAAATTGGCATCAGAACTAACAAGTATATACTTTCAAAAATAAATAAAGTAAAAGTATGCTACTATACTATTAAATCCATAAAAAATCATCACACATGAGATCCAACTCGGGCATTTTTTAATTGGACTGTATTCGCGGTAGTAGAAATTTGGAAAGCAAACGCCTTTGGGAGGTTTTTTTTTTAAAAACAATTCCGACCTAATGTATAAGAGAAATTTGCTCATAATGAGTTTAAAATTTATAACATAAGAGAGGAAAAAGTGTATGTTAAAAAAAAAAGGTAAAAGTGTCAACTAAGAGGTTTTAACCCCTTGCTCTAGAGATTGTTGACATTTTGAAAATTATTAAACAGGGGATAACTGTAATGAGGGTGGTGAACTTTCGACTCTCTACAATTTTAAAATTTTTGAATTTTTTTAAAAATATTCTTATCATTTTTGAATATTTATAATTGAATATTCTCTTAAAACTTTTAAAAGTTTTCATATTAGGTATTAATTTTTTTAAAATTTTAGTTAGACCTTATTTTTTCCGAAAACTCTAAATTTAACACTTTGAAAATTTTTGAACATTTTAATTTAGACGTCCATTTTTTTTTCAAAATTTAAATAGAATCACTCAAACTTTGTTCCCAAAATCCGTCATTGTTATTAAAAATGTGTGAAACGAGAGGTTAGGTCTCTTGGGAGATTCACTGCACTTGCAAAGAAGCATGCAAAAGGAATACTTTTTTTCGCCCTTTTTCAACAAAACAAGTAATAATAACAATCTCTTTATCAATATAAAAGCAAGTTACACGGGCTACCTTCATATATCTCCCCAAAGCCTCTACTTTGATTCATTTCATCAGCAGGACTATATAGGTAATTATTTAACATTTTCATATTATTTTATTGATTTTTAGCCTTGGATTTTCTTTTTGGGTTCTGTTTGATTTAGCTGTTTCTTGATGTTTTCTGGGGGGTTTTGGGTGATTGGCAGTTGGCTGTTAGAATGGAGAATCAAGCAAAGAATGTATTGATCACTTCAAATGGAGATGAAATTTCAGTGAGCATTGCTTTACATTTAGCCAAACGTGGTTGCAGGTTACAAGTTTCCTACTTTTTCTATGAGTTTATGTTTTCAGTATACTTGTTTTCTCGGGAAAGAAAAAAAAACACAATCATGGAAATTCTTGGTCAGTTCTGATCAGATTGTTTTTAATATTGTGTGATAGAGTAGAGTAAAAACTAGGAAACGAGATAAAAAAATTACAAGATTTTGCAAAGTTCTTTTTTTTTCAAAATTCTTTTCAATTTAGTGTTCTTTGTTAATCCAAGTGATTATGTATACCCTAGCTGGCTGTTCATTGTTCATGATATTCTGGGAATGTGATTAGGTTGGTGTTAATGGGAAATGAAAGCTGTCTGGGGAGTGCAAGAGAGAAGATAGTGGGTTCAATAAAGAATGTGGTCCCAGTAGAGGTGATTGGGTTGAACATGGAAGAGGAAAAAGAGGGAATATTTGATGAGGCAGTAGATAAAGCATGGAAAGCTGTTGGGCATTTGGATGCACTTGTGAATTGTTATGCCTATGAAGGTTGGTATCTCTATCCATTCAGTTTTCCATAAATATTGTTTTGGACGAATAGAAATTCTCTACTCTTTTTCGGTGTACATATTTGGGACTTACAATTTAGAGTTATGACTTATAATTTGATTTTTTAACGCTGGGCATAGAAATGAGCACCGAAAAGGGGCATATGATTTTTTTTCTGTTTTGGACTGATCTACTCATTTATATTATTTTCAATTGAAAGCTGAAGTGGCCAAATAAAATGTTCATATTTTGGGACAATTTGGAAACTTTTGAATTTTAAAATCAATTGAAAAGCAGTTTGCAATGTTTAGAAACTTTTTCCATCAAGGTTCTTCTTAATTTACTCATGTTTGGTGTTCAAATGGTTGCATTCCATTTGAGTTCTAACAATACCATAAAGTGAAGAACAATATTTTTCTACTTTAGAAGCCTGTAAAGATTGTGAAATTTTGATGGTGATTTTCAAGGAAAGTTGAAAGTGTTTTGTACAAGAAAACCAAATACATATTTGCTTTCTTTAGGCATCTCCTTCATTCCAATGCAATGTAACAAGTGAAACCTGCCTATGTTGTGAACCAGGGAAGATGCAAGACCATCTGGAGTTAGCTGAAGAAGAGTTCCGAAAAATCGTAAAAATAAATTTTATGGCTCCATGGTATCTGCTAAAAGCAGTTGGGAGGCGGATGCGGAACCGCAAATCAGGTGTTTCCATCGTATTCATGACTACACTACTCGGAGCTGAACGAGGGCTTTATCAAGGTGGTGCTGCATATGGTTCATGTTTGGCAGGATTGCAGCAGTTAGTTAGAGTAAATCCTGAGCTTTCCTTCTAGTCTTTGAGGCATTTAATCCAGTTCCTTTCTTTCTGTACTTGGCTATAGTTGACACCTTTCTTGCTCTAACTTTTCATTTTTCTTCAAGTAATCATGTCTAACCTTATATGCAACATAAATGATGTAATGTTTCGAACAACAAGCTTTTATTTTTCAAATTAAAGAGGTTCATGCTTCAGAAATGTGGTGGAATATCAAATGACTGGGTTTTTCTTTCATTGTTGTTAATAGATATCAGCTTTGGAGATTGGGAGACATAAGATCAGGGTTAATGCAATTGCTCGTGGTTTGCACTTAGAAGATGAATTTCCCAAGTCAGTTGGGAAGGACAGGGCAGAGAAGTTGGTGAAAGAAGCAGTTCCATGGCAGAGATGGTTGGAAGCTAAAAACGATTTGGCTTCAACAGTTATCTATTTAATAAGTGATGGTTCCCGCTACATGACCGGAACAACCATATTTGTGGATGGGGCACAGTCTGTAGTCCGCCCGCGTATGCGATCGTATATGTAATTCATTGTCCTCATACACAAAACTGTTATACAAGCAACAATAAAATATGAATATTGTATTAAAATATTGAATCGTACGGAACCAAAATAGGTACAATTGCCTAAAACAAAAATAATATAAAAATATTAAATCGTTTACTTGTAGTATACAAAAAAACCGATTAGTGAGAACGAGTTGAGGCCTGCAACTACGCAGTTTCCTTAAGACAATTTTTCGGCCACTCTTATGGTTCTTGAGATCATTGGTCGTCTGCAGTTGCACAGTCGTAGAGATCACGAGCTATAACTTACCTTCGTCTATCACCGAAAATCTACTTTTTGAAAGTCACAGAGTAAAACAATAGAAAAATCTCTGTGTTTCGAGTAGTGAACTATTGAAAATTTTTGACCTAATGGAGCATTTAATCAATGAGCTTTTAAAGAGTAATTTCTAGAATTACCGTTTGAATTAAAGGAACCTTTTAATATTCATCCTTTTAATTCTAAAACATAATTTGGAAAAGATACGCTCTATTTGAGGAAAAAAGGTCACCAAAATTTTAAAACTTACGTTATAATCACCGAGTTTTTATTTCGCTTTCAGTATGGCCCCTCTCGTTACATTTCGTTAGAAGTTGCTGATGCGGCACATTAGTTTTCCATCTTTCTTGAATAAAATAATGGGTAAACTACATTGTTCAACACTAAACTTTCTTCTCACTCTTATTTTGGCACTGAAGTTTAACAAATTTTAGTTTAATAACTCAACTTTCGAATTGTTCCTATTTTAATCTATCTCGAATGACATGGTTATACAAATTGAAAATTTCGATATCATTACAAAGTTTTTAAAATAAATTATCTCGATTTGATTATGGTTAACAATTTTAAGCAAAATCGATTAACCAAAAAAATATGTTGAGGATTAAGTGGATACTTTGTTGGTTTTTAGGGACTATTTTCAATACCTTCTAAGCATACACAACACATTGAATTGGTGAAAGCATGTAAAGATTGCGTGTGGTCGTTGAATTTTGTTGCCCCAACATTCTTATTGAATTTTTTATTTTTATTGTTATAATTAGGGTATGTAAAATCGGGTTCGATTAATTCTTAAAAATATATTTTTTTAATTGGTAAATTCTCAATTTTACATTGTACCAATTAAATTGGATAATCAACTGACCTTTTAGCTGGAATATTTTGATTCAAGTAATGATTTTTGTTTTACTTTGCTTATTAAAATATCAAATATGATAATACTGTAAATTTAATAATTTTTCGGTTCTGATAAAAGTGAAAAAACAATTAGAAAGTCAAAATTTGAGAGTTCACACCTAGTAATCCTACGCAGAGCCAAAATGTCTTTAAATAATCATAAGGGTATCAAAATCACTAGACTATAAGATATTTTAATGCATAGAATTTACAAAAGTTTTATATACCTGATCAGATTGGTTAATCGATTTTACTTAAAAATGTGAATCGTAATCGAATCGAAATCATTTATTTAAAAAATGTATCGAAATCAAATATATTGATTTGTATAACCATGTCATTCGAGAGTGACCAAAATAGGAACAATTCAAAAGTTGATTTATTAAATTGAAACTTTCTAAACTTTAGTGACCAAAATAGGAGTGAGAAGAAAGTTGAGTGATGAACGGTTTAATTTACCCATTATTTTATTCATGACAATGAAAACTAATGTGCCACGTCAGCAGCTTCTAACGAAAGTTAATGAGAGGGACCATACTAAAAGTGAACTGAAAGTACGGTGACTATAATACACATTTTAAAAGTTCGATGACTAAAATAAAAATGCCCTAAAAATTTAATGATCATTTATGTAATTTACCATATATTTTATATAGGACACATTTTGAAAATTGAATTTAGGAGTAATGTCTTATTTATCTGGTATAGGTGTCATATCGCTTAATAGAGTATATCAGTAAGTTGGTTAGGTTAATTAGTTAGCTATGGGCCGTTAAAATATGATTAGTTATAAAGTTTAGGATTAGTTTTTTATTTTCTTTATTTAAATCTTGTTTTTTCCCTTATGTATAAATAGCACTCTTATTATTTGATTAATACATAGTTACTTTTACCGTTTTATTTACTTCTATTTTCTTTCATATTTTCCTCAAATTCCTTACTCTCTATTGTGATTCCAAAACCCTAATATGGTATTAGAAGAAAATTCCGCCTCTCGTTCTCTATCTTTAGAATCTAATTGGATCTACAAGACTGATGATCCATTTGATGAATTTTATATTCATCTAAACGAGAATCCTACTCTCGTTCTTACCTCGGCGTTGCTCACCGACGTCAACAATCACAGTTGGGTGCGCTCGATGAAGATAGCCTTGATATCAAAGAACAAGTTTCGCTTTGTTAATGGTTCTATCAAAGAACCCAGTGAAGAGGATTCACGGTATTCAGCGTGGGTGAAATGCAATAATTTGGTTCTTTCCCGGTTGCAGCGTGCAATTCACCTCGATATTGCTCAGAGCCTCCTTTGGATAGACACTGCTTATGAGCTTTGGGCGTACCTCTTTGATTGTTTTAACCAAGGTGATTTGGTTCGTTTATGCGACTTAATGCATGATTACTACAATCAGCAACAAGGTACCCTTTCGGGTACTTCTTTTCATACCAGTTGAAGATTCTTTGGGATGAAATCTATAATTTGAGGCTTTTGTCTTCTTGTTCTTGTTTGGCCACGAAATATAGGCAACAAGACTTTGCCCTTAGGTTTCTTATGGGACTTAATGATAACTTCTCAATTCCAAAATCACAAATTATGATGATGAAACCATTACCTTCCATTAATGAAATCTTTGCCATCGATGTTCAACATGAATGCACTGTTGCATCTACTCTGGGTTGTGATTCTAGTATTTTAATGGTTGATAGGAATTTTGAAAAGAATTGGGATAGGCAGGACACTAAGGCTCAATCTAATAGCAAGAAATTTTTTAGTAATAATTCTAAGAAGCATGTTTGTGTTTACTGTGGTTAGTTTGGCCATAATATGGATAAGTGTTATAGAAAATACGATTTTCCTCCTAGTTATAAAAATAGGGGTTATACTGGTCGAGCCAAGAAAACTAGTTCTTTTACTTCTCTTGACCAAGATTATGTTTCAAAGGATAGCGTTTAATCTCTTGTTTTTACCAAAGAGCAATATGATAATCTTTTGACTATGCTGCGTGAGAGGGATTCTATTGCTCAAACCTCTGCTCCATTTTCCAAAGTGAATATGCTTGCTTCCTCTTGCATTTTTACACATATTGAGGAAATATGTACTGTTTTGCCTTGCTGCTTTTCTCAAAATCAAGATTTAGTTACTCCTTGGACCATTGATTCAGGAGCAACATACCATATTGTCAATTCTTTATGTCTTTTTTAAAGAATTTCATCAAGTTAACAACAAGTTTGTGAAATTACAAAATGGTGAATTGGTAAAAGTTCTTCATTTAGGAACACTGCAGCTTCAATCTTGTTTAACCTTGTATAATGTTTTATATGTACCTTTGTTTAATTTCAATCTTATTTTTGTTTTCCAACTAACTAAATGTAGTGATGTTTATGTTTTTTTTCTCATCTACTTATTGTTTATACAGGACACCAGATTATAGAGGATGATTGGTTTAGCTAAGGTGATTAATGGATTGTATTAGCTTGATGATCATGAATTTGTTGTTTTGACTGAGTCTGCCCTCTGTAATGTTTCTTGTACTTCTGTTTCTGCTTTAAATTTGTGGCACATTAGATTAGGCCATCCTTCTAAACAAAGGATGATGCATTTTACTTTTTTGAATTCTAAAATTCCTTATGTCTTTCCTTCTAAATGTAATATATGTCATGTTGTAAAACAAAAAAGACTTCCTTTTCCTACTAGCTCTTCTTTATCTGATTCTATTTTTGATTTAGTTCATTTAGATGTGTGGGGTCCCTTTTCTGTTAAAAGTGTTTATGGTCATTCCTATTTTTTAACGATGTGGATGACAAAAGTAGGTTTTTATGGATTTATCTTATGAAATTAAAATTAAAAGTTAGAGGCTTAATAACTAGTTTCTGTCAAAAAAGATTAAATATGTACGGACTGATAATGCAAAGGAATTTGACATGGATGTTTTTTAAGTCTAAAGGCATTTTACATAAAAGTTCTTGTGTATAATCCACAACAGAACAATATTGTAGAATGCATACATCAGCATTTGTTCACTGTTGCTAGAGCTTTAAGGCTTCAATCTAGTCTTCCTTTACCTTTTTGGATAGATTGTATCTTACATGCTGCTTCCTTAATCAATATTACACATACTCACATTTTAAGCAATAAAACCCCTTTTGAGATTTTAAACAACAAACCTCCAAAGATCAGTCAGTTAAAAGTTTTTGGCTGCCTTGCTTATGCCTTTGTTTTACCTAAACGTAAAGCGTTTCCTATATGTTTTAAAGAAATATTTGCTTGATACTTTTAAAATCAAAGATCTAGGAAATTTAATTATTTTTTAGGTATTGAAGTTGCTAGATCATCTAAAGGTATTAATCTTTGCCAAAGAAAGTATACTTTAGAATTGCTTTAAGAAACTGGTTTCTTAGGATCCAAACCAACCTCTACTCCTATTGTTCCTACTAAAAAGTTATCCAAACTAGAAGGAGAACTTGTTTCTGACAAAACTTCTTATAGGAGACTAGTTGGGAAATAGTTATATTTGACCAATACTAGGCCTTACATATAATATGTTGTAACACCTCAAAAAAAATTTCCCAATTTTAAAACCCTAGATTTTGGGAATTTAGGTTAAAAATCCTAAATTAATTTTAGGAATTTGAATTTGGGAACCTAATTGTTGTTAAATGATTAAATTGAGTTAATTTAGAATTTTAGGGGCCATTATATAAATCAAGTAAAGTTTGGGTGCTACTATGCAAACCGCTAAATAGTGGGATTGCTTATTGGGCAATTTATCCTTAAATTGGTTATATAACCTTTTACCAGCACTTAAACCTTTCCACAACCGCACAAATTCTTTCTCCAACTTTCGATAAGCTTAAATCGATTCTTTTTTATGTTCCTTATTTCGACCGAACTTTGGTGAGTCTCTAGCATCACACAACCATAATCGTTATTTTCCCCTTCGTCTCGTAGACAACATCGATTTTGAGGAAGACGAATTACCACCCCTTTCGGCTATTCGATCTAACCGAGCACATGCCGCAAGGACTACACGTGAGTATTCTTTCAGGTTAATATTAGTGTTTAGTTTGGTAGCATAGTGTTAGATTTTGATGTAGAATTTTATATCATAGGTTCCGGTTCAACTAGATCCGAACGTGAGAGGCGTTCATCCTGACATTAGAGCTATTGTTGCTTAAGATGTGTTTCTTCCAGTGCTATAATTAAATTATATGTTATTTTTCTATGTGTTGATGTTTTACCCTTTATGTGATTATTTATATGTATTATGATTTTTATGGTTGACCTCACATGCATACGTTTTCAGAATATGTTTTTACTATGATTTACGAATCGTGATTTACGGACTACGATTTGTGAACTATGATTTATGGACTTATGGACTATGGTTTATGAAGTATGTTTACGGAATATCAAATTTATGGAACTTTGTTTATGAAATTTGATTTCTAATCATCATATCATTGTATAAGCACGAGTTAGGATTTGTTTGGGAAAGTTCAGTGGTTTCACCCTTCAAGCTGAATTTCACTTCGGATTGACAGTTGTAGTGAGGAGTTCTGGGAAACTTTCTTCTTGGCAGTTGTAGTTGGGTGTATTGCATTACGTTTGTGATTTATGTGTTATGCTTTAAAGAATTTTAAGAAAATATTACTATGTTTTTACGACTATGATTTTCTTGCACTTTAGAGACACACTAAGCTCTTTAGCTTACTCCCCCATGGTTTTCCTTTTTCAGATACCCTGGACTCTAGGTGACTTGGTACTCAGAGGATCTCTTTATTTTATCGAACCTATTTTATCTTCAGTATGGATATACTTTACTTTCGGGAGTATTTTATTATTAAGATTATTTTGGGATTTAATGTAATTTCGTATTTGAGACTTATTATTTTTACATGCGTTTTCAGACTTAAATTTGAATGTTTTATTTAAATTATATGATTATTATTTCAACGTTCGAGTTTTATAATTATTGAGATATTTTATATTATTATCTGAAATAATTTATTTTACGCTATTTTAGTATATCATAATTCGAAATAGTTTCTTGAGGGTAAAGTTTTCAAACGTGACTTCCTAAATTCAGGTATTTTTTCTAGGCCGGGTTTAAGGGGTTATATTTAGTGGTATTAGAGCTAAGTTCAACCCTCGAACTGTAAGGCTCACATAAAAATGTAACCAAAAAATGATTTTTGCATGCATATTAAATATTTTTGGGCAAAATGAGATTTTCTGATAAATTAATTATTTAAAAGAATTAAAGGTATTCTTTGAATAGAGACTCCAAGTACCAACTCTAATATTAGGATTAACTCCTTTTGTAGATAGACTATTATGCCGCCACTTAGGAGTTCTAGATTAGTGGTCAGTCGAGGTCGTGGTCGAGGTCGTACCGTAACAACACAGAGCGGTGCTTTGCAATCTGAGAAATTGCTACAGAATCAGAATGATATTCATGATACTAATGTGGAGAAATAGCTTGCGGATCAGACTAGAGTCCAACAGACGGGAGCTCAGCAGACTCAGAGTGAAGGATCGTATGATTCTAGGGATAGTGAGACTAATGGCTTTGATACTGCTACAGTACACCGAGAGTTACTTCGTTACCTCCGTCAGTATGAGGGTGTGAGGAAACCTATATCTACTGAGTTTTTAGCCGCTGGGATGACTATGTTTGATGGGAAGAGGGTACGAATCCAGCTGATGCAGAATATTGGTTGAATAAGCTTCATCGATTGTTTGTTGAGATGGATTATCCTACCGATCAGAAACTTAAGGTTGTTGTATCACTATTGCAGGGTGAAACCCAAAATTGGTGGGAGGCTGAGGAACATGTTATCCCAGCCAGTCAGATCACTTGAGACCATGGAAAAAATCCTCGAAAACCTTCATCAAATCATCCTTTAGAATGTGCTAGAATTTTTAAAGAAGCCCATATTAAACTCATCGGGTCTTAATGCATGAGAGCTATCTGTAGAAGCGATAGCTTCCCAAACTTCATCCTCTGAAAACTTCCTTTCCAGGCATACTTTCTGATCCAGGGAACTTTGCGAAATCGGGATGCAAATCATCAACTGCAAGGGCATTTTTCTGATTATAGGCCTTGGAGAAATGATAAAAAAAACAAAGGCCTTCACCCTGTTTGGATATGAAACAGACTCGCCATCAACAACAATAGAATGAATCAAATTAGCTCTTCTCCTATTTGAGGCTGTGATGTGAAAAAAAAAACGAGTATTCCTAACGCCTTCATTAAACCACTTAAGACGAAAGCTCTATAGCCAAATACTTTCCTTCTTCCTCAAACAAGTCCACAACTCCTTTTTAAGCTTAGCAAGAGTCACCCAAGCATTTGAATTAGCTGGCCCTAGTTGCAATTCACTTTTTACAGCAAAAACTTAGAGTTCCAGCTTCTGAATAGACTCTTAAAATCCACTTTTTTTTCCTTGGATCAATTTTTTATGGTTGTTTTTACATCTTTTAATAAACTAAACATGCCTTGTTTTCTATCCCCATTTTTAGACCTATGGAGAGAGTTAGCCACAATATCTTCAAAGCCCTTCTCCTCCACAAGGTAGTTAAACATATTTAAAGGGCTTAGCCCCCCAATCCACCCCCACATTCTCTAGTGAAATAAGATTGTGAATTGTGATCCGAGATAGGTTTAGCCATAAGAAACTGATTTAAATTAGGGAAACTAGCCAGAAATCAAAGTCCACAAGGAAACGATCTAACCTAACAAAGGTCGAGGGATCTCTACTATTCGACCATGTAAAAGAGCCGCCATTTAAGGGTAAGTCAACCAACTTAGCTTCTTATATAAAAGACCTGAATAAATTCATAGTAACCATATTCATTGACAAGCCTAATTTCTCCTTGCAAAAAGCATTGAAATCTCCCCCTAAACACCAATAAACACTGTGGTTACCTAAAAAAGCCAGTAACTCAGCAAAGAATTCTTCCTTTGCATCAACCGAAGTCCCATACACATTCACAATTTGATAAGATTGTTGACTTTCTCTGAATTTTCCTAACATAGCTATGAATCTTTCCAAAACAAAAATATTAGATGCAGTAAAGAAATCAGGATCCCAAACACAAAGTAACCCCACCAGAAGCTCCAACTGGTGGAGAGAAAGCCTTTTTCAAGTTTTGTTTAATCCCCATGCATCTATATAACATTCTCTGGCCCTTTCGTTGCGATATTAGAAAGTTTATTAGTCGTTCCCACCTCAACATGCCTTTTCCCAAAGTCATCTTTCATCAAATCTTACTGGAGAGACTGTTCGGGATTCCCATCAACCATAAAGTCAGAGTTAATAGTCTCATGATTGCTCCTATCCCAATGAACATTTATCGGCGAGGGATCCACAATCACCGAAGAACCTATTCTAAGTTTCTAACATCTTGCAAACCACCGTCCACATTACCACCACTCTTTTGATCCGCCGGCCAAACGACTATAAACCTATTCTAACAAAGTCCATCAAGTTACCATAACCCTGGACATCACACCTCTCTCATTGTTTCCCACCTTTTCTGGATTTTCTATATTGGGTGGAATCGAGTTAACCCTCGTGCTACTCATCAAAACACCCTTGTAACTTCTTTCAGTCTTTTTATTAGCCTTCAAAATGACAGGAGCCACAGAGTCCTTCCCATTATATTCCTTAGATTTCTCACCCATTCGCTTACCTTTTTTAGCACTATTGTCTGGTTCGTGCCTCTCTTGACCTCGCGAAAATTTGGATTTCGAGACTGATATTGTTCTTCCATCAAGGATAGTGTTGTTTACCTTTGCAATGGCCTTTTGCATATCCAACAGGCTGGTGAAACGAACGAAAGAAAAAGTGCTATTTTTGTATTTTGGTTTCCTATTGTACGACGGGATGAAAACTCTAACAACTTTCTCATGATAGTTAAACAACTCCCATAAAGTTCCTCTCGACATCCTTTTGATGAGGTTATCCACAAAAACTACCCAGCCATCATTGTCGAGCGACGACCACACCACCTCTTGAACCTTGCTGACCCTCGTAAACTCTCTCTTTCCCATGATAGTGTTAGCTGAAAATTTAACTTGCAAACTAAAAGAGATAGAAAGGTTATATTTTTTGAATGTCAGTAGTGAAAGTAACTGAATCCAACCTCATTGCAAACATCATTCAATTATCTTAAAATATACCATTATCAAGCATACAAACATTTTCTAAAATGTAAACAAATATTTTGAAGTCCCAACAGAGTTCTTTCCTTGGTCTCTTAAAAGCTTCCTCTAAGCTTAGCATTTTTCACTCATATTCTTTCAAGCGCGAATCAAAACTCTTATTTCTTGTTCAGGTAAACGAGAGTAACAAGAACCCTAAATTTTGGGGATTTTTGGTAAATTCGAGATGAGAGAGAGTCAATCTAGTTTCTCTGCAATTCTACCTGTCGGTTCCGTTACTCGCTTTTATTTAAAATTACGAACCGTATCCAAATCAAAATAATATTTTTTTCTTAAAAAACCTACCAAAACTAATTTATTCAATTCGGTTAACTAAGTTTTTGGATCAATTTTTTCAAATTTTAATTTCGGTTTGTCGGGTTTTTTTGCACAACCTAACAAACATATATAGTAAGAGGTATGTATATAATACGTTATATTCTACATATTAACTAATTTACATTCTATATATTTATCTTAACTAATATATTTCTTTACCTTTTCGTACCATTAACTTATCTAAATTAGTACCATATTACATATATGTTTTATCTTATTTAAAAATTATGATATATATATATACAAGAAATATATTATTTATTACTAATATATATATATAAGATGAGTTCGACGAGCACCGATGAGAACCACTAACGACGAATACTGATGAACATCATTAACTTAATTTATAAAGATTAAAAATATAAAAGACTCACGGTATGATTATAAATTATTTAAAAATCAAAAGATAAATTAATTAAAATATATTATTTTATTTTTTAATTTTCTTTTAAACATAGATCAAAATACTTTATCTACTCCTAAATAAAAAAACCTATTTTTTGTTTATTTAAAATTTAAATCGTCGTTGTCGTTGTCGCCGCCGCTGACTTGTCGTTGTTTCAGTGAATGAAGACAAATCCATGAATTGCATATGACCCAAATCCATGTTGTTCAAATGCTATTCACGAATAGCATGGATTTGTCGCGTGGATTAAATCCATGAATTGACGATGATTAAATAATTTATGAATTGCCGTCAACATGACAAATCCATGCTGTTCAAACTTCAAATGCTATTTACAAATCCATGAATTGCCGTTATTCAAATGGTGATTAAATCCATGTCCAGCGACAAATCCATGAATTGCAATGGTAATTAAATCCATGAATTAATTGGGGTGGGGAACGACGGCCATGCAGGAGGCAACGACGACGACGACAGGAGGCAGCGGTGGTGACGACAGCGACAACGGCGGTGGCTTAACTTTTAAATGAACAAAAATTAGGGTTTTATAATTTAGGGGTAGATATGTATTTTGATTTATGTTTAAAAGAAAATAATATTTTAATTAATTTACCTTTTAATTTTTAAATAATTTATAATTATACAGTGAGTCTTTTATATTTTTAATCTTTATAAATTAAATTAATGGTGCTCATCGGTGCTCGTAGTAAGTAGTGCTCATCGGTGCTCGTAGTAAGTAGTGCTCATCGAGCGTGGCAGAATTTTCCTATATATATTTACATATCATATTTGCATATAAAACATATGATTAAACCTTTTAGGACGGAGGCAATATTCCTTTATTTGGGATGTTTTAGGAATCGTGTTCCGTACTTACAGATATGTGATTTTATCGATAATCCTAAATAAAAAATAACCTTTTTAAAAAAAAAGTAAGTTACAATATTTGATGTAATTCTCTTTAAATTAGAAACTCAATAAATCATATCCCGAGTTTATAGGGGTGTGATTTTCTCGATAATTTTAAATAAAGTAACACCCTTTAAATATTTTAGAACACATAACCATCATTTTATAATACATTTAGGACTCATTTTAAATTTCAATTGAATTCATAATCTCTAATATTAAGATATTAGATAATCGACTAGGTACTAAATTTGAGCGTGGTAGGGTGCTAATTATTTCTCACACGTTATCAATACAAATGATTTGTATTATTGATAATTCATAACATTTACAATTGGAGTATAGATAAGATTACAATGAGATTTAAATATACAAAGATAAAAAGTTTAAATGTTACACACAAGATAAGATTAGATAAAGAAAGTCAAAGGTTAAAGTAAAGTTTAAATGATTTGTATTATTGATATTTCATAACATTTTAAATTTCAATTGAATTTATAATCTCTAAAATTAGTATCGATGTTGGCTTCCGATTGATGAGATAAACAATCGTATGAAAAGCGTGAGGTCAATACTTTATTGGGAGAGATGCAAAGTGAAGTAGAAAGAGACTAGTCTTCACTATGTGATGACGTCTCCCTTCAGCGGTATCATTGTGTTCAAAAGTATGAAGCGGTGAAGTGAAGTGGTAAATATCTTCCAAATTCAAAATGGGCAAGAACTTAACAAACCCACCTTCATTATCAAATAATAGAGATGCAATAGTCCGATTGAAAAATCATTCTACAAGCTTTTTAAACTGAGAAAATATTGTCGCAACATCAAATTTTTTCTTCATTGGGTATAACCAAAAATACTGGGTGAAGTGATCAACAAACACCACATAACAAGGATACTCATCATACGACATGTGTTCACGAGGGCGAGAGCTCGACATTGTATTTTGACCAAAAGACAATTTATGGCTTTTGTTAATAAGACATGAAGAACAATGAAAATCTTTCAAGCTAGTCGAGTCATAAGGTATATTACCATTGCGTAAAATTAAGCCAATACTTTATTTGAAGAATGAACAAACTTGTGATGTAGTTGATACATAGACAAATAACTGATTGATTTGATCCGAGGAAGAAAAGATTGTGGAGCATAGTAGACAACACCAATTTTGTTGCCCCAAAAAACAAGAGTTTCTGTGAGTTGATCCTTAACTAGAAAATAGGAGTCAAAAAATTCAACAGATACATGATTAGTCTGGCATTATTTAGAAACTAATATCAAGTTTGTATGTAACTGAGGAACACATAAGACATTTGTGAGGGAAAGAGGCTTAGTAGGCCTAGGAATTGTGCACCTTCTAATGTGAGATATAGGTAGAGAGTTACCATTACCGAGATGAGCTTTATCGAAGTCATCATAGGAGGAGAGATCCTGAAGTAACTTAGTGGTCATCATGGTGTGATGTGAGGCACCAATATCAAACATCCAAGGAGCATGATCGGATGATGCCAGAGAAACAACAGTGGTGGGTCTGTGACATGCTTCGTATAAAAGTTATTTTTGTGAAAAAATCGAGCAAGCTTACGGTAATTCCAAACAATATTCCCTGAAAATTTACAGAATTTGCATACAATACTTTTTCGTCGTGAATGGCTAGATGGAGTGAAAGGGCTATGACTGCCACCAAAAGTCGAATGACCAGGGTGACCACCCTTCACTCGAGGGTGATTAATTGAATACCCACAATTAGGACGAGCTCGATGCGCAGGATTTGTCGTGGAAAAAACTGTGTATTGTATAGATTCCTGGAGAAGACGCTCGTGATCAATTAAAATCTCAGACAACTCAAGCATTATTGTCGGTGTGTTACGCACACGAAGGGCATCAACAATTGGGCAATAATCATCGCCTAATTGATTGACGATAGAAATCAGTAGATCTGTATCGGAGACATGACAGTTTGCCAAGGTAATATTATACATGTCTTTCATGTAGCCAAAGATCGACCTGGAACCACACATATTGCGAGTCAGCTTGGATTTGAGAGCAATGATGAGACCAGGAGATGCTGGGGCATAACTTGCAACCAGAGTATTCCAAGCCATTTTAGAGGTGACAGAGGATGAAATAAGTGGTTGAACTAGATCACCACAACTGCTAAGAAGAGCACTGATAAGAATTTGATCCTAATGATACCACTGCAGATATTCAGGATTGGCAATCTTTATCGCGACATTGGTAAACTAAGATGGGGAATGCTTCGAGCCATCAATATAACCGATTAGCTCAAAACCAATGAGAATGACCTCCACTTGTTGACGCAAACATGAAAGTTGGCGGACGCAAGTTTGATTGGAAAGCTGGTCGGTGCATTAAGATGCACAAGATCGTTGAAAGTAGAAGACGGATCCATGAGCGGATATCCGGCTTGAAGAAGAGCGAAAGAGAAAAAAAATTGAGTAGAGAAATTCTACTTAGCTCCAATTATCATGTAAAGGATTTGTATTATTGATAATGTTGAGTTGTGAGGAGCTCGTTTCGTTCAACCGATAAGGCTCACCAAGTGGTGGAGAGGTGGATTTTTGGGTGGAAGGGTTGTGGAAGCTAAAAAGAAAATTGACACAATGAATTATAGTGGTTCAACCTTCTAACCAAGGTCTACATCCACTGCCTTAGCTCCTCACTAAGGATTTCCAATCAATCTACTATTGATTCGTCCCCTTTTCTAGGCTTAGGAGGTAACCCTTATACACAATCAAGCTTTCTACCCAAAGCCTTGATTGAAACCCTGTCTTACAAAGAGAAACAATAAGCAAACTCAAATCCCTCTAATAGGTATTTGTTTGCACAATTTAGCACTCACCCAAAACCTAAAACACTTGAGCAAATTTGACAATTTAGGCTCACTAGTGTTTGTCTATACAAGAATTGACAATTTAAGCACTAAGACAATATTTGATCATTTGTTGTTTGACAATATGAGCATTAGCCTTTACTCGATGCTTGGAGGTCCCTTTTATACTCCTTGATGAGTTTATAGCCGTTGCTAGCCGTTGAGGACTTTAATTCCCTCCATAAATGCAGTTCTGCAGCTCTCCGTTTCGAAACGCTCGAACCCGTTTCGAAACACCCTTTAAGTAGAAAGAGTCGTTGCAGTCTGACAAGGCAACCGTTTCGGAACGCTTCTGGCCGATTCGGAACTCGTATCGAAACGCCTTAGACCCGTATCGAAACGCCCTGCATTTAAATGTTAGTTGGGAAATAACCGTTGGGGTTTATGACCGTTGTGGTCGAAGCCACGTAGGCGTATCGAAACGGCATAGCCCGTTTCGAAACGCTGGGCAAAATCTTATCTAGGGAATGCCCGTTTCGATACGAGTATCGAAACGTTTTTGCTACTGGAATTCCCGTATCGAAACGCCCTAAGGTGTTTCAAAACGCTTGGACAGTTTTGTGAAGTTTGGCTTTGAAAAACATGTAAAACCCTTTTAAAAACTTCCCTAAACATAATTTCAAGTTGTTTGGACTTTAGAAATGTTTTAAATACTTTTTAAATCAGTCCAAAACATTTTTCAATTATTATATCAAAACATTAGTTCTACAGATAATTCATAACATTTACAATTAGAGTATATACATGATTACAAAGGGATTTAAATATACAAATATAAGGAAATTCAAATATTACACACAATATAAGATTAGATAAGGGAAGTCAAACGTTTAAATAAGGTGAAATGAGATTGATTAAGATTAAATTAGATTGGATGATCTAATCTAATCTTTATCTTTAATAATTGGCTCCAAAACCTATTTTTGCTCTGGTTATTTTTTAGTATTCGGTCTATCTACCCAAACAACTGGTGGCGATTCTTTTCAAAAATCAGTTTTTTCAAATGGATCGGAATTTTGTTATTACAATGAAGAACGAAAATATGATGAATTTATACTGCATTTTACAGATTGTTGTGGACCATATTAGGCATATAGTAGCCTCCACCAGACAAACATAAATTTTCTTGCCACTGCTAAAGTTTGGCAGTGTTGCTGCCTTTTGAGCTGGATGCCAATGAGCCCTCTAAACTCATATATATATATATATATATATATTTTTTTTTTTTGCAAATTTTTTTTTTGTTTGAAAATTAGAGATAAGAAGCATATTCTATTGGGTAGGGGGCATTCACCTAACCAATGTGATGCCGATTCCCAATAATAACTACTAAAAGGCCAGCGGTTTGCATAAAATATACAATGCTTTCCTAACCAATTAACATCTATAAAGCAAATGCAAATTATGTATCAGCTCTTTATATTCCGTAAAACATAATCTGCTTTACAAGTTCCGTATCCTACAAAGTATTTGGAATATATAGGCAAAATTATTGTCATGGATAAGGGGCCACATTGCATTTATAATTTTCGTGTTTATCAGACAATGAAAAAGTGACAAGCCTCTACTATATAAAGCCGCCCGCCCTGATCTTGTATTTCGGTACTGCTAAGTACTTATCATTTGATCAATTGATCTCGAGTCCAATAGATAGATAGGTATTAAGATGGAGCCCAACCACATGCGCCGAGGGTTCATCAAGGGGAAATTAACGCTGTTCTACCAAGCAGTCAAGGCAGCACCAGCAGCCAGTGCCATGCAGTACACTCGCAAGGTCAAGCCAAACCAGGGTTCTTCTGCAACAGCTTCAGTCAGCTTTCCAGTTCACCAGGATTACATGATTTCCCAACCAAAGCAGGTCTCATTCGTTGTACCAGCTGACAAGAACCGAGAAAATTTAAGCCGAATCAACAACTTCTTTGGCGTTGCTGGTGATGAAAGTGTCGATATTAAGGCCGCTACTTACATCTCTTCTGTTCAAGAACGTTTCAAGCTTGAAAGAAACAACTCCAAGAATTTGCTCACTAGAGAGCAATGAATAATCGTATCCTCTTAGTATCGTGTTCCACTAAATAATAATAAGATTTTCATTTTGTGCATAGAATTTGAAGATGTTCCATAATTATCTGTAATTGTCTTAAGCATTGATTAAACATAGTTAATGTTGTCTTATGGTTTAAGCGCTTTTGACTTTCAGCTTCTGCATGAGTTTGTAGTTCAGGTGGAAGAAAATTAAGTTGATGTTTAATACATATTCTGCTAACAATTGGTTGTTTTCTTTTATCAATGTCAATTCACATAAAACTATGGACTTTGTCATAGGAGTGAAGAAACTGGACTGGTAAAAAGTAAAACAGTACTATAATCCAAACACTGTTTGATATCAAAAGAAACTGAAACTCTTTAACTTCTAAAGGAACAAACAGCATGAAAATGGAAGAAAGGGGGATGATCCTTTATTATTCTACCCTGAATAAATATGAATGCCAATAGCAATCACAAAGATGGTGAGTAGCCCAAAGAATATGATGGTGTGAACAAAAATGGAGATGGGACTGGTCTGAAAGTTAGCAAACTCCACTGCTCTTTTGTTTCCGGGCAGCTGAAACAGCAACCCTGGTGAACACAACACAAACAGCACCACTGCCACCACTACCGGCCCCCAATCACCCGACATCCCTCTTCCTCTTGTTTCCTGCACAATATTTCTTCTGGGATTTATGTGGGAAAGGGTTGAGAATATGTAGGAGGGTTTTATAAGCAAATTGCTGCATAAGAAGGCAGAGTGGAGCTCATATAGAAACAGCCATTTAAAGACAAAAGGAGATGATTGAATAAGGCAAAAAAGAGGAGCAGGAGACAAAGAAAAAGGTTGATGGCCGGAAGAGAAACCTTGAGCTGGACTTTATTTTGGCAGTAAATAACAAGCTCCCGGACGGCCTAATATGGCCAAAACCTTGTGTTGTGTGGACAAAGAAATATAAGTCTATGAAGCTAAATGAAGAAATAGCTAAACATAAATATATATGCTGAATCACAAGAAAGAAAAAGAGAGTGACAATCCAGTTCCAGACAAGTTGCTGGAACATGGTCTTCTATAGAGGTGGCAATGGCGCGAGGCGGTGATAATTTTTCATTCCTAATTTCGTCCCCAACACTTGCAGCTACGATTTCAGAGAATATTATTAAATTTTTGGGCGTTCTCATACCTAACTCATGCGGATCTCTGCGGGTTCTGATTAATCTCATAAAGATATAAACAAAATTTACTATTTTACTAGTTAGAATAAGACTTAAAAATGTTATGTTAAAGTCTAGAGGTTATTTTTTTAAAATAAAAAAGTCTAGACATTATTAAATCTTTATAATCTTAATATCTAACTTCAGATAGTTCATTCTTGATTCTTAAAACAATAAATTTTGAAATGATCAATTGATTATGATCTTAACTCGGGTTCAATATAATTTGCTCAAAACAAATTGAATTTGTGAATTTGTCTTCTTGTTTGAACTTTAAAAGAAGTTAAACTTGCATGTCAGTCAACAAAACATGATTCATGTACCTTGAATTAATAAAATGCATGCTGCTATTCTTCGGGGATCCATCTAAGTAAAACAATGAACATTTTTTTTGTTTTGGGATCCATGCGGGATTTTACGGTTCAAATATAATAATTCTCGTCTTCATTTTCATTTGAGCTTTGAGGATAAAATTCTACTCATCTCCGTAGGTGAAGATTTCGAATATTCTCTATCCAGGTTAGATCCCATGATTTTCGGTTATTTCCCTCCTAATTGTCCTTTCTAGATTCTTAAGAATAATCACGATTTCTTTTTATTGAGACCACTAAATGAGTTTTAATTTGTTAAGTTTTATTAGTGAGAGTGATAGTAGGATTAGATTAGGACAAAGGGTGATAAGGGTTTACATACACTTTACTTATGGATGAAAATCTTTTGCCTCAAATATGTCTCTTTAGGTGCCCTTTAAAAAAATTGGTTTAATGTTAGGAGTTGTGGTTAAGATTTGAGGAATTAGGAGAAAGATGTATTTTGTAGAGTTTAAGGTTTAGGATGTGGAAGTTAAGGTTAGAGTTTAAAATTTTTTTATGTGTTTTTTAGTGTGGGGCATAGAAAGAGACATGGTTAGGAGGTGAGGATTTTTGTTCCTTAACATATGCCCTCTTAACATTAGTTTTATAGATAGAAATCGTCTGCCTCTTATCATGCCCCTTTTATGCCCCACTTAAAAATAGTGGGTTTAGGGTTTAGAGTTTAGGATTTAAGGTTAGGGGTTGTTGTTAGAGTTTAGAGAATTAGGGATATGATATATTTTTAGGGTGTAGGGTTTAGAGTTTATGATACGAAAATTAAGGTTATAGTTTAAAATTTATTTTTTAAGTAATTTTTGGTGTATGGCATAAGAGGCATGATTAGGGACATAGGACTTTTACCCTTCGTTTTATTACTGTCACAATCACTTTCCAAATTATTTAGAAAATATAATCGAATAAAATCTATTTGAATCACATTTAGATTTTATTAAATTATTTTTCTATATTTTAATGATAATCGTAAAACTTTCATTCTGCTACTTTAGACCATGAAATGAACAGGAAAGTAAGTGGCCATTATGCTTGGGTAATATTAAATTATTTCTCACTTTCTGCAGGAAATGGAAATGGAAATGGAGTAGGTAGTGTTTTGTCAAAAAGCCATTATGTTGTCTCAAATTTTAATAATCAAAGGAAGCAACCCGAGAGTAGTATTGATCTTTAAATGGGCGTTGATGCAGTATCAAGATTGAAGAACCAGGGCCTGGGCGCTTGGCTACTCTAAGTCTGTAATTGATTATAGAGGACCTGTGGGATTGGATTTGGGAGTTCTTATTTTTAGCTTTATATGATTCCTGTTCTCTCCATAATCCAAAGCCTACTTTTGGAGAAATTATTTCATGGTCCCGGACCACCACGTCATCCATGGTCCCCATCCACTAAAAATCAGCCATGTAATTTCTTTTTTTCCATGTCACTATGTAACCACCCACTCCCTATTTATATGGCTTAAAAAAATGAAGATTCATCTTTGGAAAAATGACATGAAAATTACATGGCTGATTTTTAGTGGATGGGACCATGGATGACGTGGTGGTCCGGGACCATGCAATAATTTTTCCATCTTTTGTTTGATTTTTCAATTTTCAGTTAACTCCAGAGGAGATTTGAGTGTACAGAAATGAAAGACTGGGCTGCTCCCTTCATAGCTTCAGCGCTGTTTGCATTTCTATCACCAGGGTTAATCCTGCAAATCCCGGGGAAGAATCAACCCATTGGTTTTATGAACATGAAAACAAGCGTGGCTTCCATATTTGTGCATGCTGTTCTCTATGCATTGTTCCTCATCCTGTTTCTTGTTGTTCTTCATATCCACCTCCCTGTCTGAAAGCAAGATGAGGTGTCCATTCTGTACTCCCGTGAACTAGAATTTGGAAGAGAGTAGTTTTTGTGGAAGACGTGAGTTAGTGTAAGGTTTTTCATGTATTTGGAGGATTATTGAAAATGGAAGATTATATCTTGAAAGGAAAATATGAAAAGTCCAAGCAATTATATCTTGGCAGATTTTGTTAGCTTGCTTAGAAGTTAGAAGCATAGGAAATATAACATGGCTTCTTCATTTCATGGTCGAATATGATTCTTAAGATTGGTATAGAGAGGGAAAAACACAATGTTTCTTGAGTAACCATGAATAAGACACAAACCAGAATCAAATGAGAAATGCAGACACAAACTGAACTTAAAATACATACAAATCCACAAGTTTGGAAAACTCTGTTTACGTTTCTAACGCAGTTGGGCGCTATCTTTTTGTCAGCTACGAACCAACATACATATGCACCCCAATAGCAATGAGGAAGATACACATGAGTGCAAAATAAATTATGGAATGCACCAGGATGGACACTCCACTGGTCTGAAAGTTTCCAAACTCTACATATTTCGATCTTCCAGGAATCTGAATCAGCAGCCCCGGTGTTAGCAGTAGGAACAGCATCACCGCCACGAAAACCGGCCCCCAATCCGACATGTCTCTTTCTACCTCTCACCAACACCACAACCCTTCAATGCAGATCACTTGGCGTCTGTAATCAATATAAAGAGTGGCGATGGAAATGAGAAAACGAAAGAAAAAGGCGGTGCTTGCTTTGCCAAGAAGAGACAAAAGGGAAAAGCCAAGACTAACGAATCAAGCTATTCTGATTCACATCCTTTTCTGAGAAAATGTCATGGCTACAACACCTGTTTCGATGTCTTCAGGGCAAAACGGAATAAAGCAAAGCAGAATATCTGTGCAAAATTGCACATCAAGTAATCTAGAGAAAGAACGTGTAGCTTAGCTCAATTATTTCAATATCTATAATTAAACATCAAGCAAATCCATGTTTGAACATGGACCGTAAAACTGACATACATATTACTCAAAAAATATCTATAATTATTTTTTTTTAATTTTGTTAATTCAGCTCTCCTTATATTGTACATCGAGCTTTGCTCAACTGCAACCGATTAATTTCAAGTCTATCTCAGACATACCACGACAGACACAACAGGTTCTTCTACAAGTTTTAAAGTTTAGAGAAATGGTTTCTTATACTATATAATATCAGTTGAAAAGAGACCATAAACCTTTTTAATAATCTTTAAAGAAAAAAATTAGTGTCTTCAGATTGAATATAATTAATAAAGATTTGTGTACAAACTCTTAAACACTCTATCTATAATTATTTCTTAAAATAAATATATTTTATAATAAATATTTTTGACCCACATTATTACATTAATGTAACCTAATATAGTTAAATGCTGATATATCATTTTCAAGGCTTTCTATACTTTATAAATAAAATGAATTTTTAAAGCTCAAGTAGAAAAGGATCGGAAGATAAGAGTAGATGTAGAATTAGGTTTTATTTATTTTATTTTTGGGTAAACTACTGCAGGGTCACTTTCGTTTCTCGTTTGTACATATTTAGTCACCACTTTTGAAAAGTGTCAATAAGTGGTCATCTACGTTTTCGATGTGTAAAGACTTGGTCACTCCGACGTTATAGTCCGTTAGTCCCCTAACGGATTGCTGATGTGGTGGAATTAATTAACGAAAAAATAAGGATAAATTACTGCAATAGCCATTAAAATTTTTCTCATGTACATTTTTTCTCCTCAATTTAAAAAAGTAAACATTATAGTCACTAATAAAAATGTTTCTTTATAATTTCACCCTTAAATTTTTAAAAATTTTATTTTGAATTTTTGAGTCGAGTATTTTCACATCAAACCAAAAAATTTAATTTTTTCAAGTCAAGTCGAGTGTTGCACTTCCCTACATACAAACACGGATTAAAATTAAAAATTATATTTCTTCCCTAGACACAAACCTAAGTTAGTGAACATCTTATCTTGCTTAAAGGACCTAGTGTCTCATTCTACTAGAATAAAAATATGTTCAATATAACATTTCCTTCTTTTTGGGTAGAGATGACAATGGGTCGAGCTTTTAGTAGACCCAAACCTGACTCGACAATAACACAACAAAATATTACTTCGATCCGCCCCCCCCTTTTAAAATACATTTACACGATCTTAATCCGAACCGAAAATAAAATTAAAATTTTGATTCGTATCCAATCCAACCACTTTTTAGAGAAAAAAAATCAATCCCAAAACCATTTTTTCAAAATACGATCCTATAAAATTGATCGAATCGAACTTATTGAATTTGGATAAAATTATCATCTTGTGTTAATAAAAACTAATAACTATATTAATGATGATCAGGTAAATATTCAGATGTTTGAGCGAGTATTTAACTTGAACTGAATTTAATTTTTGGAGATGTTTTTGGAAGGAATATTTGCTTTCGTATTCCCCCTGGGTTGTAATCAGTGAAGGGAAGTGCAACACTCGACTTGACTCGAAAAAATTAAATTTTTTGGTTTGATGTGAAAATACTCGACTCATAATTTCATAAACTCGACTCAAAAATTCAAAATAAAGTTTGAATTATAAAATAGAAATTCCAATAACTCGAATTTTTTAGTAGTTAGTGGACTAAATTTTTAAATTCGAGTTATTAAATAGGAGCAATTTGGGCACCTAAGTTTCAAAGGGTATACTTTGTGCACCTATTTTTCATCTAAGCATTTATAATATTATTGTACTAATTGATTGCAAAGTTTTAGGATTGAAAAATGAATTTTTAAAAATTTAAGGGTGAAATTATAAAGAAACATTTTTATTAGTGACTATAATGTTTACTTTTTTAAATTGAGGAGAAAAAATGTACATGAGATAAATTTTAATGGCTATTGTAGTAATTTACCCTTATTTTTTCGTTAATTAATTCCGCCACATCAGCAATCCGTTAGGGGACTAACGGACTATAACGTCGGAGTGACCAAGTCTTTACACATGGAAAACGTAGATGACCACTTATTGGCACTTTTCAAAAGTGGTGACTAAATCTGTACAAACGGGAAACGAAAGTGACCCCTGCAGTAGTTTACCCTTTATTTTTTTATTAAATAGAGGTGTATTACAAGTTACAACCCATATAAGATGTAGCAAGATGAGCATCTTTATCAATTAGTAGATCTCAATTAGATTTTATTTATTATTTTTAACCTTTAAATTTTGTTAAAAAATATTTTACCATTTAATTTTTTTTCGTCTCTTTTAGTCGAGGCAAAACACCTAAGATTAGTGGGCTAGGACTCCACAAAAAATATTAAAAAAATTAATTTGAGATAATTATAAAATTATTTTATAATCCCTCCAAAAATATATAATTCATTGTTAGATTCTAAATTTAAATGTTTTTAAATGGTCCACTTAATAGATAATATTGATTTTCATCGTTATATTTTTTAAATGTCGGTGATAGTTATTCCGTCCTTTTGCGAAAAAAGAAAGAAAGAAAAATATATATGAAATTTTGTAAATATGTCATTAGAATTCCTTTTATTTTTCTATTCGATTTAATTTATAAAAATAAAATGAAATGTCATAAGAGGTGAAAATTTTAAGAGCTTGAATATCTGGATCAAGAATGTTATTAGAGCATTATTTTTTAAAGAAAATTTCACATTGTTGACGACTTCGAACCAATCAACTTGATCAAATCTACGCAGTTAAAAAAGGTAAAACTATGGTTTTAGTCCTTCTGTTATACTTGAATTTTAGGTTTAACCTTTATACTTTTAATTTAGCATAATTTAATCATCTAGTTTTATAATATCATTAGTTGGTCAAAAATTAACTCACTTATCTATATTAATCAAAATACCGGTATGATTTTTTCTTAAAAACACCATGAGGTTTTTTTAACAATAAAAACATGATGATTTGGAGTTGTGTCTTTAAGAAAACAAAATCCCCATTAGCTTTTTTAATAGAATAGTTAATGATATTAAACGAACTAATTACGTTATAAAAATCAAATTATGTCAAAATAAAGTATAAGAACTAACCCAGATTTAAGCATAATAAAAGGATCAAAACTATAATTTAACCAAATATAAATGGGTGGAAGATTTTGTCTAGCGGATTACATATGACATAGAAATAGATAATGTACATGTTAATTAAGGATGTCATAACCTATACAATACAGTGCACGGGGATATTTGATGTTAATCTCTTTCATAGATTCCTCTCTGCCCCTCCTACCAATATTATTAAATAGGGTTATTACAAGTTGGGGGAGCATGTTTTACAAACTTTGAGGAAACCTCCAAATAGCAATTGCTAAATGTCGTTTTCTTCCCCCCCCCCCCCCCCCCCCCCCCCCCATATAAATAATTCCCAATTGCATGCCAATATGATGATATGTTGAAGAGATAAATACCTTGTTTATCTATGCAACTTGCCCATTTCTTCCCTTTGTATGTTAGCCACTCCTACACCATCCTGGTGGGTCAAAATCAACTGATGGGTAAATTGAAGCTAGGTTAGCCGAGCATGGTTGATTGTTTGATCGGATCAAGTTGAATTGAGTGAAAAAAAAATGAGTTAGTTGAGTTGATATGTGTAACCCCTCGTCCCGGTCTAGCCGACAGACCGGTCCGAACGGGTTACACGGGGAAAACCGAAGCAAAACCCGCTAAGGCCTCACTCCGATTAGCAACCCTATTTTTTATTTATTTATCTTATCTAAATGTATCATTTAATCCTATTTGAGAAACGACAGCGGAAAGGACGAAGAAGAAGATTCAAGCGGACGTACGGTAATTTAAATTTACCAAGTGACATGTTAGTCCATTTTCATGCTTAACGACCCAAACTACACATAAACGATGCATACGAGATTCACAGAAAAGCTTACGACAAACAGGGCCAAAGCCCGACATCCGAGAACCCTTTGAGATGCCAAAAGCCCAGTTTACAGGCTTGTGTTTCGAAACAGGCTTGCCCGTTTCGATACACGAGCCCCAGTTCAAAAGTCAGACCAGATCGTACCGAAACGGTCCACCTCGTTTCGGTACAGGGGTCCATTTCGCCTAAGCGTTCCGAAACTCGTTCTGGAACAGGCATTCACAGTAGCAAAAACGTTTCAGTACGCGTATCGGAACAGGGGCTCACAGTGTCAAACCGTACCGAAACGCGTTCCGATACGGGCATCCCTAGAACTACACCCGTTCCGAAACCACCTCACGCGTTTCGAAACGCCTGCAGTCTGTAAGACCCTAAAAACAGTTTTAAGCATCCCCAAGAGTTCCCAATATGCCTCAAACCACAAGAAACGAGATACAACATGCATACACATACTCTAGAGGCATTTCACCCTACTTCAAGCATGATCCAACACTCAACATACATTCAAGACCATCCATTCAAAAGGACTACATCCAAGGCTAACCAAAGCTAAGCATACCATGCTACTTAACAAACAATCAAGGCAACCAACACAAGATAAGCATTTAGATAGGAACTTACATACAAGCATGCGTACTAAACCACTTCATTCATAGAAAACAAACATCTACCTAAACATTGCATAACATGGTTTTCATGCCTTCAACATAAGAACATAAGCATCTCATAAACACATGGTTAAAAACCTTCAAATACAAAACACTTAGGCATCAACATAAACATGGTTTACAAATCCATCAACACAAAGCATAACAACATAAAGCCAACACAAAGAAGTCTAGATACACGCTCCTAAAACACGTAGCATTTCCCATTGCTAAGCTACTACATTATTTACCAAACCGTACTTGATAAACTACCACACACTTGGACGCCCTTTTCTTTGCTCCTTGCTAACTTCACACTAATGATATGCATTGTCGGAAAAAGGAGAGCGTAAGAATAAAGCTTAGTGAGCGGAGCTCGAAAACATAACAACGACAATGCAGGGTTCAAAGCTTTCTTTAAAACAAAAGCCAACACATACAATTCATCCAACGACATAATCCTCTTACTAACACACAAGATCAACCATAAGTCAACAACATAGACATTTATAATGGCATCACACTTCATGGTATGCATAAAGGCATAATCTTAGAGTTAAAGCAAAACCATTAAGAGGGAAATGATATAGTGAGACACAAACATGAACAATACATGGTATGCACAAGCATAACCAAAACACGGTGGGACCACACATCACTGTTCGACTAGTAGTTTTCCGATGGGACCACACATCACCGTACTCTTCTACTAGTCACTATCGGTGGGACCACACATCACCGTAGTCTTCTACTAGTCACTACCGATAGGACCACACATCACCGTAGTAACGACAACCATCACATGAGGTTCGACACCAACAAAGACTACACAACAACATTAAACAAAGAGTAGAAACAATTTAAAAACATCATCACATCACACATATCATGAGAACCGAAAATCAACCAACAACGAGATTAGGTGAACTTACTCTTGGGTCTAGGTTAGTCTCCAAGACTCCACCAAAACCCCAAACCTTCATTGAACATAAATAAGATTCCACCAACCATGCAATACGATATACAAATCACCATTATGCAACATGGATACACTATATCATGCATGACCAAAACACCTTGCAACAAAATCCACAATCACGCAAAAACTTACTACTTACAATCTTACCAACCGCAGATGGTCTTACTTACCATTTCCGTGCACAACCTGCACCAACTTACATATATTTTACAAGGCATATCAACAACACCATTGATTTCATCACGCATGATCAACAACATAATAACAAACAACATGTTTCCTTCCAAAGTATTTAAAATTTCATGCATAACAAGTTATCACCACAAGTAATGAAAAACAAACAGTAAAAAGAGAAATTTAAAGAGGCGATACACATCAACTTACTCTTGAGTTTAGATTGACCTTTCAAGTTCAATCTAAACTCTTTCAAAACCATCTTTGAACCAAAATGTTGCTTAAAAACATTTTCACTCACCATTCGCACACCAATGCAAACCACAAGGTCGTTTCAAGCTTCCGAACTTTTCGAGACCGCGTCCGAACCACCCAAGGTCAAATCCGTTGTTTCTAACCAATCAAAAACAATGTATTAACCTCTTAATCAACCACAAATTTGCTGTTATACATCAGCTCACAATTCCACCATATTTTCTCAACGATTCGAAGCCGAAATCCTCCAAAATATTCTCATTTTCGTACTCCAGCAAAACTCAGCCATTACCCCTCCATTTAAACACTTAAAACACTCCAAAACATGTCCAAAACATCACCCTAAGGCTGTATAACCATCATCCCTTCATTTCCCCACATAAACACCTTAAAAACTCTTATTTTCCACTCTTAAAAATCACCTACAGCAGTGGTTTCGGGAATCCAATCAAACCAGCACTATCACCACTCAAAAATCATTAAATAACATCTAAAAACACCTATTCAATGTCCACATACCTCCAACCCTCTTTTCACCACAAAATCAAGCAAAAAAACTCACTTATTTCACTTCTAAAATCCACCCTAAGACTAGTTTCGGGTATACTATAATTAAGCAACATTTTAACATGTTATGACTTCAAAATAAACTTTAAAAATACCTCAAAACACTGCCCTAAAAGACCCATACGAGATTTCACCCAAAATCCCCACTTTTCATAAATCTTGAAATTTCAAGGTTGAGAATTAATGGGCTTCGCAAATCCAACTTTAATTTAAGTAAAATTCAAGTAAAACAAGGAAAACAAAAAGGGGATTTACCTTCAAAGGTCTTCAATGGAGGAAATGAGATGAGATTGAGAGAAAAGGGTTTTTGGAAGAAGATGAGTGGTTTTGATTTTCAAAACCCTCTTAAAATTTCATTAATGGCACTATCGTAAATAATGAGAACTTTTATAAAAATCAGCTCTTTAATTTAAATTTAACCCGAAACTAATCCTAGATCAATACCGATAACTCTCAGGCCCTAAAACCGGGGTGTTACAATTTATCTTATTTTATTATCTTAGTTCAATTTCATATTTTTTTCGAGCCATATTGAATATTCAAATTGATCCAAATAAATTTATGGCTAAAGTACACAAATGGTCACTAAACTATCTCTAAAAATATAAAAATGGTCATCAAACTTTCAAAAGTTACATAATAGACATTAAATTTTAGTTTTTATTACAAAATGGTTACTGAGCCATTAACTGTGAGACGTGACAGTTGTGGAAATTTGTATAATAGCATATTTAATCCTCAATATTTACACATTCAATCAATTTATACATCAATAATGAGGGTTAAATCAGGAATAAATTGATTGGATGTGTCAATATGGAGGATAAGTGTTCTATTATTCAATTTTCTGTAACTGTTGCGTCACCCAATTAACGACAGTTAACGGTCTAATGACTATTTTGTAAGAAAAACTAAAGTTTAATGCTCATATATAACGTTTGAAAGTTTGATGATCATTTTGTATTTTTGGAGATAGTTTAGGGACCATTTATGCACTTTACCCTAAATTTATTTGAATACTTTTAAAGTTAGTTTTTTTTTAAATAACTCAAATTAAAAATTTATTGACAATATAACTAAATTCTAAGCTAAACAAACAAATTTAAGAATATATATTTGAAATTCATTCCAAGAAAAGTGAGACAAAAAAGATAATTAAAGAGATAATGAACAGTAGCAAAAAATTAAGGAAAGAAACTTATGAGATTTTATCGATGAAACCTAAAGAGAAAAAGGATCTCTCAAACATTGAAAATAATAAAAATTATATTAGAAAAAGATGAAAAGAGAATTAGAATAATATGAGAAAAAGAAATAATTAACAGACTTAGCTAGTCAATTGATAACCAACACGACATATTTTTCTCTTTATAATCAGTTGTTGGAGTTTTGTGCCCTTACTGTAGTAATTTTGTATGATTATTATAATTCATTCGAACTGATTCTTTCAATAAAAGTATATGTTTTATTTATTTACTTCTTGTGCACATTATGTCCTCAAATTTGGAATTACATGTAAAGTAAAAATTAGGGTAAAGTATACAGACGATTACTGAACTTTGGTAAAAAAATAAAATAGTAACCAAACTTTCAAAAATCACAAAATGACAATTAAACTTTATGTTTTGTAACAAAATGGTAACTCAGCCGTTAAATACTAACGAGGCTGTTATAAAATTCTGTATAATAATGCATTTAATCCTTCATATTTACATATTCAATCAATTTAGTCCTAATTAAAAAAATAATAAATTTAACTTTATTATTTAGACATTCTTTTAATTTGGTCCTATTTTTAATTAGAAATAATTTAGCCTTAAATCTCTCTTCCTTTCATCAGCCACCACCTCCTAACGCTGGTAATCCCTCCGTCGGTCACCAAAGAGTAGCATCCACACATTTTCGTGTTCATGATAGCAGTCAAATTTTAACACTTGCCTATGCTTGCAAGAAAGTTCTTCGCCCAACTATTCATGATAGTAGTCAATTCTTAGGAGAACTAAACAACAGAAGAGATTTGGGATTAATATTTTCAAAGCTAAAATTAACCTTTAAAGTTTCAACACAAAATTTGTCATGACCGGTTTTTCTTTTTGTAAGGATAATCAATTTTCTCCAATTTAATTTTTCGATTCTCGGATCGACACGAGAAGATGCGGTCGCAGCTAAATTGTCGACATTAAGATTAACGGCTGATGAGGGAAGATGGTATAGAGAATGAAAGGTTTCAACTCGACTCGAGTTGTAATATTGAGGGGAAGGTGGATATTTCTAGCCAAGGACACCATTAAATAGTTTCTTAGCAGCTTGAAGATCCAAAGACTCTTGAAGCATACATGATTTGTCTTCCATTTCTTCTTCCATCAAAATAAGGTTTATGTATCTCAAAATTGAATATGAAAAATTACATTCTGACAAGTCGTCGTTTAACCGGTCAAAAATAAATATATATTTAACCTCTTTCAACAATAAATAAAATAAAGAAATTGAGTAGATATAGGGAAAGAGGGTCGATCCACGAGGAGATTAGCTGGAATTATTGACTGAAAACTGCTTCGATTAGTACTTCCATGAATATCTGCAAAGTAATTAAATAAAATGGGGGTGATTTGATTTTGAGTGAAGTAATAAAATAAAATGCTAGAATTAAAAATAATAAGAAAAACCAAATATGCAAATTAGCCTCGAGTTAGCCTTGTCAATTCCTTCGATCATTGAAATAGATTTTTACTCCGGGGATCATGTCGGTTACAGTCTGCGAGGCCCAACCCGTCGCAACTTGCTTCTCTCTCGAGTAACCAATCCTCCCAAGACTATCTTCGAAGGTTGATTCTTAAACAAATTAACCACGTCTATCGCCTTTAAAGTATTTAGTTTTGAAAGCAGGAAAAGCCCGACTCAGAAATTGTCTTAAAAAGAATCGCTTCTGATTTTATCTTTCCTTAGCGGACCGCCGCTAAGAGTGTTCACAGGAAGTCGAAATTGCCACAGGCCGATCCTTCCTCCCAACTATGTCTTTAAACGATTCCAGACCAACGAGCTCTTTTTGATTTGAAAAACGATTAAAAACTTTAGTGAGGCCGATTGCCAAACTATCTAAACAGAAAGATAAAAATGTATTCCCGAAGGAATTTAGGCAATGTTCAATTCTCACGATTAGAATTGATTTGGCTAGCTCTTGGCTCAAGAAATTTAGCTAAACATGATATTAATTATCATACTTAACTTGGTTTTTGGAAAATAATTAAATAGCATAAAAATGGAACAAGAAAATAAAGTAAAAGAACTTTTATTAAAGCTAAAAACGTTTCAAGCTAGAAGATAAAAACTAAAATGATTGATTATCTAAGCCTTTACCAAGGGTGGTATTTATAGGATTAGTTTTACAAAGATAAAGTGATGGGATAATAACAATTCAAATTCAAATGTTGATTAAAATTCAAAATAAAACTAAATGGATAAAAGCTGATAAACTGATCGGATTCTTTTCTCGGAACATTCCAGGATCTTCTAGATGTTGCCACGTCACTACCGCGTCACTGCCACGTCAGACGCGTCGTGCCTGGTGTCGTGCCCATGATGCCAATCATGACAGAATTATATTAAAAAACTGCAGAAATGCCCCATTTTCACTGCTATTTCCAGAATTGGATCCCTGCACAAAATATAACGAAAACAACATGTATTAAGCAGCAAGAAGTCCAAATAACTAGAAAAATAGCAAATGAAATATGTCATATTTGAGAACTCATCAAATTCCCCCTCACTTGTCTCATACTTGTCCTCAAGTATGTCCGAAAAAGATAATAACCCAAAAATGCATTTCTCAAGCCATCACAAGTATCAAGCATAATTATAAGAGTTCTAGTGCAAAAGAAATATCATGAACGAAACATAATCAAACCAAATGGATGCAAGCAAAGAACAGTCCTTATCTTTTCCAATTACCTATCAAGCATTAATCAAATTCTAACCTAGTCTTAATCCTCACCAAGATACACTCAAGAGCACTCAAAGTGTTTAAAGGTAAATGTGAAGCAAAAATACTCTAAGTCATGCATGAACAAAGGTTTCCATAGGCTTGTAACAAGTTCAATTCTCCACTACTTATTAGAATCGAGGTGCAAAAATCATTAGGTCTTTTATTCAAGGTGTAATGTGGTTTTAGAGAAAAAAAAGGGTAGAAAGATGGAAAGAAAAGGCAAAAGAAGATGATCAATGCAAGATATTTCAAACATAAAGCAGTGAAGACATTAAAAAGGAGCTAAAAATGGGCAAGTAAACACACATTTTTTTCTTTCTTTTTTTCTTTTCTTCTTTTTGAAACTATTTTTTTCTTTTTTTTTCTTTTCGAAGCAATTGCTTCCTTTATTCTGTTTTTCCTTTTTTCTTTGTTTTTTTCATCATTTTTTTTCTGGAAAAATTATGCCCTTATTTGAAAGTATCTCCTTCACGTCTAATAAAGATTCTAGCATTTGATCAATTGAAATGGTTAAGTCAAAGGAATGAGATGTAAGGCTTACAAAGGCTCACTAGGCGATGAGAAAGGGTAAATTAAAATGAAAGGGATGGAAGAGGTTAAAGCCTAATGCCTAAATCATTTTAAAGCACCTCGTTCTTAGTGTAGTCTCAAATCGTAAGCAAGCCACAAGTTCTAGATTCCTAAGTTCAAGATGACACTCTCAAGCAAAAGAAATGAGCATAATATGAAGAATGCATGCTCAAGGCTCAAAATCTCACAAAATTAGGCTAAGTTTGATTAACCTAGGCGAGAAATCTAATCAACACAATCAAGAGAAATTAAAAGAGATGTCAAACTGCAGATTACCCATATCCTTTGATTGTCAAAATGCTATAATTCAATCATTCCTAAGCACAAGAACAAGTACAACATGCTGGACAAGAAGTAATGGCAAGAACAAAAAATTCATCTCAAGGTTTAATCAAAATCAAAACATATTATCGAACAAGCAGGCAAGTGGTAATTTACCCTCCCCCTCACTTAAGTGAATTGCCCCAATTCAAATGAAAAACATAAAAGTGTAAGGCAGAGAAAGAGTACTCCCCGTGGGTATTGATTGTAACGACGGTGATGGTGACCGAGGCGGACGGCGGACGGAGCTTGCCCAGCAGTGCTGTTGGAGAGCTGCGAACGACGGACGATGGTTGGGGGTGAAGGCGGAGGTGTTGTGGAAGCCGTAGGAATGGGGGCTTGCCGTCGTCGACCACCGCGGCGGGGAGGAGGTGTGGGGCATGGTGAAGTCGATGCGGCTGAGTGAATTTTTGCGGCTGGGTGTGTAATGTTAGGGTTTGGTGTTGCGGGAAAGAAAGAGAGGGAAGGGGAAAAGGGAAAATCAGGGAAATCAGATGATATGCCAAGGGATAAGGGGTTGGGCTAACGTGCACCGATCATTGAGTGTGCTAAAATGCACCCCATTAATGAAACGGTGCACTTTAGCTGGAGTGTGATGCTTGGCCTGCTGCATGCGAAAAGAATCCTGCAAAGGAAAATTTATTAAGGCAATTAAAAAGAAGGAAAATGAAAAATAAAGAGACATAAATTAAATTATTAAAAAGGAAGTAAAAATTGACGAAAAAATAAACCAATGGGTTGTCTCCCATTTAGCGCTTTGTTTAACGTCGTTTAGCTCGACGACCTTTGCTAAATTTTTGGTTCTTTAAAAGTGGGTTTTTCCTGGTAAAAAAAAAATAAAAAACTCAGTCAAAAGTTTCGAAAGTAAATCTCCCCGGCAACGGCGCCAATTTTGACAAGTCGTCGTTTAACCGGTCAAAAATAAATATATATTTAACCTCTTTCAACAATAAATAAAATAAAGAAATTGAGTAGATATAGGGAAAGAGGGTCGATCCACGAGGAGATTAGCTGGAATTATTGACTGAAAACTGCTTCGATTAGTACTTCTAGAAATATCTGCAAAGTAATTAAATAAAATGGGGGGTGATTTGATTTTGAGTGAAGTAATAAAATAAAATGCTAGAATTAAAAATAATAAGAAAAACCAAATATGCAAATTAGCCTCGAGCTAGCCTTGTCAATTCCTTCGATCATTGAAATAGATTTTTACTCTGGGGATCATGTCGGTTACAGTCTGCGAGGCCCAACCCGTCGCAACTTGCTTCTCTCTCGAGTAACCAATCCTCCCAAGACTATCTTCGAATGTTGATTCTTAAACAAATTAACCACGTCTATCGCCGTTAAAGTATTTAGTTTTGAAAGCAGGAAAAGTCCGATTCAGAAATTGTCTTAAAAAGAATCGCTTCTGACTTTATCTTTCCTTAGCGGACCACCGCTAAGAGTGTTCACATGAAGTCGAAATTGCCACAGGCCGATCCTTCCTCCCAACTATGTCTTTAAACGATTCCAGACCAACGAGCTCTTTTTGATTTGAAAAACGATTAAAAACTTTAGTGAGGCCGATTGCCAAACTATCTAAACAGAAAGATAAAAATGTATTCCCGAAGGAATTTAGGCAATGTTCAATTCTCACGATTAGAATTGATTTGGCTAGCTCTTGGCTCAAGAAAATTAGCTAAACATGATATTAATTATCATACTTAACTTGGTTTTTGGAAAATAATTAAATAGCATAAAAATGGAACAAGAAAATAAAGTAAAAGAACTTTTATTAAAGCTAAAAACGTTTCAAGCTAGAAGATAAAAACTAAAATGATTGATTATCTAAGCCTTTACCAAGGGTGGTATTTATAGGCTTAGATTTACAAAGATAAAGTGATGGGATAATAACAATTCAAATTCAAATGTTGATTAAAATTCAAAATAAAACTAAATGGATAAAAGCTGATAAACTGATCGGATTCTTTTCTCGGAACATTCCAGGATCTTCTAGAAGTTGCCACGTCACTACCGCGTCACTGCCACGTCAGACGCGTCGTGCCTGGTGCCGTGCCCATGATGCCAGTCATGACAGAATTATAATAAAAAACTGCAGAAATGCCCCATTTTCACTGCTATTTCCAGAATTGGATCCCTGCACAAAATATAACGAAAACAACATGTATTAAGCAGCAAGAAGTCCAAATAACTAGAAAAATAGCAAATGAAATATGTCATATTTGAGAACTCATCACAGTCTTGAGATGAATCTTCTTCATGGCTCAAAGTTGAAACTGGTGCTAATGTATTACTTGTTGATGGGTCAGATTGGTGGCATTGAAATCCATTAAAGTTGTGATCTATGTAACTATTATCAAATCTGGAATCCCCAACAAATTCGTGGTTTTGAAACATGGACATGGCTTGATGGCTCCTCAATTGAAAATTTGTTAATCTTGGATCCATAACCATCTATTGAAGAAACACAAATGCAAATCCAATCCCCAAAGCTAATCAAAGCTTAAAGCTTTTTGAATCACCTCTAAACCTATACTCTAAGTTTCAAGAACAACACTGAAGTTCAATGCTAAAAAGGTCAACATTACAACAAAGAGAAGCTTGGGAATCGAAAGATCCTATCTTTTTGTTGTAAAAAAGAAAAGCAATAAATAAAACGCACCTCGGAGAAAACCCAGTTTTAGAAAAAGACGCAAAGCAGACAAAAACAGAGAGAGAAAGAAAGAAGTGAGAAAAAATATATGGAGGCAGCCAGCCAAGCAGGGCAGTGTTTGTAGTTGTGATGTCTTTAGCAAAAGGTGCTCGAAACAATAGCAGCCATTACAACTATGCTTTTTCTTATAATGATTTGTGGAGGCAAATTTTGGGTGATTTTGGTACCAATCGGGCACAATGTGTTCATGTTTTTACCATATCTCAATCATCGTATAGCTCTTCAATGGCTAGCTTTGATGGGATGTTGGAGTCACCAAATAGTTTAGAATTTTGCTTTAAGGACCAAATTGAAAGAATGTGTAAATAACGAGGGCTAAATTTAGTGAATTGTTTTGAATTAGAACTAAATTGATTGAATGTATAAATATGAAGGGCTAAATGTGTTACTATACCAAATTTTATAACAGACGCTTAATGGGATTTAACGTCTAGTTGCCATTTTGTTATAAAACATAAAGTTTAATTGCCATTTTGTAATTTTTGAAAGTTTAGTTACCATTTTATTTTGTTTTACCAAAGTTCAATGATTGTCTGTGTACTTTACCCTAAAAACTAAAGTAGTATAGATAGCTAAAGTAGTGAATGTATACTTTAAAAAATTGTTTATGGCAATTTTTCAATTCTTTGCAAAAGCTTCTACTATTTTAAGAGTCGATTCACCCCTAATCTCCCATATTTATTTATCGATTGAATCCACAATAGGTATCAATGCTTGGTTTTTTCGGGTATTTCAGGAAGTTCAATCATCAACAATTTCATTCACGACCTCTGCATCAACTTTTGATGTTTCCAATGACTCTTAACATCATAGGTTAAAAATTTTGCCCCTTTTGCTAGAAAAAATCAAATTAAAAAGTTTTAAAAAGTTTTGGATTAATCAAGAAAACCCAAGAAGACTAGGGACTAAGCTTGCAAATTGCATAATTCTCTTTTCTTTTAGGGGACTTGAAATCATAACCTCCCTCTCGACAAAGGCACGCCTATGCCATCTAACAGAGTATGTTTTATATTATAGTTTGATTTTTTTTTGAAAATGAGTACGTTAGTTTTGTTCATAAAAGAAAAATATCAATATGTAAGTTTACGATTTGATCCAAATCAATTCTTAAAACAAAAATTAACGCCTCTAAATCATAAACAGGACTAAAGAAAAGGTAAAAACCTAATTCAAAGACTCGAAACAAAATAGATACAAAACATCACCAAAGCTCGTCGATGAAGGTAAAAAAACATCAACAACGACATCAAAAGTGCATACTGTAGAATTAGGGTACGTTGACAACACGTTTATTACCACAACTCAATCACGAACAAGAACGGTGACTAACTTGCATCTAGATCAAGTTCGAGGGTCCAAATCAGAGATATCAACAGGATAACCAAAAGAGTGTCATCTTGATCAGTCGTGGTGACGTCCAATCCACCTCTGAAGCAAAACAAAAAAAAAACGTGTCAATAGGCAAAAAAGCGTGCCAAGAGGCAGAAAATACATACCAAAAGATAGAGAAAAGCGTGTCATAAAGACATATTTATTGAAAAAGACTGAAATCAAAATAACAAAATAAAAAAATAAAAGAGGATGACTGACGGTCGACAACTAATTTTAAGACTGGTGCCGTCGCCGACCTTACAACGTAAATAAAGTGGTTAGATTAAAAAAAGATAAAACGACTAGAGAGAAAAAAGAAAGAAAAAAGTGGCTAGGGTTCAATTCCAAACTTATGCCTTCTTTTTTATATATATAGTTTGAATGTTACTTCCTTTTGAGTCTTTCTCTTTGTATGTAATAAACAAAGGTATAAATACCTTGTTATAAGTCATAATGGTATTTTGTCTTCCATTTTTTTATTTTCATTCGTTATGTTCTTTTCTAAACTCTATCTTTTCTCTCGCCAAACCATCCCCAATATTCCTACATCAATCATCAATCATTGTTTTTCAGTTTAAGAAGCCTTATGTCATCATAAATCGGCGTGGCCCTTTGGTATGATTTAATTTTGGGTTCATAGGTTAGGTTAGGTTTTGGGTTCATAAATTAGAATTTAATTTTGAATTTTAGGTTAATTCAGGGTTTAGATCTTAGTTTGAGATTTAGGGATAGGTTAGGTTAATAATGTCTTATAGGCTTTTCGAAATAAGGGTTGGAAAATTAGAGTTTAGTTCGAGCTCAAGCTTTAATTTTTGTTTTTAAGCTTGACAATTTTGAGCTTGCGAGCTTTCGAGACTCGAGTCAAGCTCGAGCTTCAATCGAACTTGATAAGTTTAAGCTCGTGAGCTTTCGAGCTGAGTCGAGTTTAGCCTTGAGCATTTTGAGTTCAAGTCGAGCTTAACGATACTCGAGCTCAAAGGCAGATCTAGGAATTTAAATTTGATAGTTCACTCACCGATAATAAATATAATCGTATGCAAGATAAGAATAAATTGAATAAGTCATCAAAAGTTACTTAAGATGTTAATAACTGACATAACAAAAGGCCCTTCAATAAAGCCTAAATATATATGTAAAAGGTCTACTATGATTTAGTTACTAACTCTCTTTAATAAAAACGCATGTATAGAGGAATCCACGTTAATCTATATTTTTTTCTCTAATCAAAACATTCCAAACATTATTTTTACAACTAATGCTCTAAACACAAAACTTTTTATATTACTTGTAAGTAATTGAAATCATCTAAAATAACTTTCAACACTTCCATATGAATGATCATTAATCGTTATCAACTTATTATTATTATTATTATTATTATTATTATTATTATTATTATTATTATTATTATTATTATTATTATTATACAATTAATTTTTGAGAGTGCAAGCTCTCATTTTTACCTTTTGTATAATCATTCTTTGTAAGTAAATTAGTGACTTAACCTTTGATTTTTATTGGTTAAAAGGGTTCTTTACGGTTTTTTTTTTTAAAAAGTGCAGGCATGAGAAGATTGTAATATGTCGAATAATAATTTTTTTTAATAATTTTCATAATAAAAATTTGCTTAATGATTAGTAAATTTGTAAATAAAAATAAAAAATAAAAAATTATTGTAAAAAGTATACAACTTTTTTAAATAAAAAATACACATACTTGCTAAGAACTTAAGAAATTTGTTTAATAATAAAAATTCAGTTACTTTAAAAAAATAATTATTAGTTTATTTTAAATTAAAATGAAAATAATGAAGTCATTCAAAAAAATAAAATTACTAAGAAAATTATATAATAATACGAAAATCTTAACTTTACTAGAAAATTATGGAGTACTAAAAGTGAAGGTTTTCATAATAATTTTAAATAGATTTGAATGAGTTTAATTTTAATGTAAATACTAATTACATATTTAATATTAAAAAATAATTATAAATATATTTACATTTATAAATTTGTGTATAAGATTAATTAATCATTTTAAATAAAGTACTCTAGTGTTAACGAGAGTATACATGAAACCACAACTTATTTTACATTATAAAATAACTAAAATTAATTATCTAAATTTAAATATTATGGTTACTCGAACCCAATCAAATTTATTTCTTATTTAATTGATAATTAATTTTAATTATTTTATAATGTAAAATATGTAACACCCGAGTTTAGGGGTCGGGAGAAAATAATATTTTTAGTCTCGAGTTTATAATTAAAATAATCTTTTAGGGCTCGGGTTTTAAAAACAAATATTTATGTTTGACATGTTTTGATATTAAAGCCCAACTCCATGGGATTTACAAATAGATGAGTTTGGCCATCTCATTAATGGCGTTTTGGTAAATACATGGACTTGTAAAAATAAAACCATTTTCCTCTTATTTCAAACACCCAAAAGTTGCCATCATCTTCTACCTCCCAAATTTCCAACGTGAGAAACTCCCCCCCTCCATTTCCACTATTCCATTTCCTTACTTCTCCATTTTAGCTCGTTTTGAAAGGTAACTACATTTCCGACTTGCTCTCATCTTTCTCTCTTTAAAAGTACAACTAGATTTCATTTTGGTCCAAGTTTTAGAATTTGAGTTTTTGGAAGATTTGAATAAAAATAATATCTTTATTGTTTTTAACTTAAGGTTTTGATTTAATAATGTTAGATATGTTGTTTATGAACCTTGAAGTCCAACATGTATGACTTTTAAAGGGTTTTGTTAAGTTTCCCGGATTTGGGTTTAATGGGGGTTTTTGAAGGGTTTTGGGATGAGTTTTGGGTATGGTTTGTGTTGGAAATTGTGGGCTGAGGTTAGTATAATAGTTGGGAGTTGTTTTGGAATCATTTGAAAGTGTTAAAAGTGTTGAAATCATGAGTTTTGGTTGAGGTTTGTTGGCTGCCCGAGATTGTGGTTTTTGGGGGTTGTCCATGGCTTGAATTCTTGTGTTTGATGTTTGAATAGTATTTCGGGTTAACTACATTGATGTATGAGCTGATTTGAGGTTGTTTGGATTGTGTTGATATTGTTTAGAGACAAGGACTTGTGTTGGTGAAGCATCGGGAGTGAATCCAAAAGCTTGAAGGTGTTGGTTGCTTGATAGTTGAGCTTGGAAGTGAAGGTATGGTTTAATGTTTTCAAAGTGGTTTTAAGTGTTTGGTTCAAGCATGTGGACTAGGTTGGGCTTGGTAGACCCATCTAGAGTTAGGATTAGAGTGGTAGCCTAATCCTAAGCTTTAATTAGAGACTTTGGTTGAACTCTTTAATTGATGTTTATGCCTCATGATGATATGTGTTTATGGTGTGTTGTATAATGTGTTATACATGAATGTTGAGGCATGGTTGTGATGCATTGTTATATGCATGAGGTATGGGCATGATGTTAATCATGGTGAGTGCGTGCTAAGCACAGAAGTTGATATTAAATGATGTTGTGGATTGTGTTAGTATCGGCACTAGTATGCTTGGGTACAAATGATCGATCATTAGGATGTTAGTGTGCACACGAGAGTCAAATGCGCGCGTGGTCTTGATGATGGTAGTCATCAAGATGGAGTACGAGTTCGCCCGAAAATTCTTCTTATGTATATGATAGTCGGTGATGAGTATAATCCCATCGACGGGGCGTGAGGATGAGTGGAATCCCCTCCGCGAGAACGGTGATGAGTGTAATCCCACCTTGAGGTAAAGTTGTTGTTGGATGTGAGTTCCAACGTGTTTATCCGCGTATTCGAGTCATAGCTAGGTGCCAATATGAATTGATATGTGTATCAATGTGATATGAAATGTGATTCCTAATTGGATTAATATATGTGTTTACATATGTTGTGGATTGAGCTTGTGGAGCATGACATATTATTGGATAATTGTGCATGCATCATTGACATTTTGGCTCCTGTGGATCGAAGGTAAGAACATGCATTTACCTTGTTGTGCTCGTGCTTGGACCCTACGTTGTCGAGGTTTGTTTTTAAAGAGCTTACCCTCACTAAGCTTTACGCTTACGCTCTCTTTTGTTCGACAATGCAGATCCTTAGTTCGTGGGTTGCTAGTGCAAGAAGAGGCCTCGAAGTGTGTGTGCTTTGTGGTGCTAGCCTAGCTATCAAGTATGGTTATTTTAGTATGATGTAATGGTCAAGCAATGGGACATGTAATTGTGGTGTAATGCCTTGAAGTATGTTGGATGTTGGTTTGTTTAGGAGCATGTTAGACTCCTTTGAATGCTTGTGTTGTTTTGGCTTTTGGATGCCATGCTTGGCCTGTAAAACCATGTTTAGACTGCCTTATATGAATGCTTTATGTTTGTTTGTTAGGGCATGAACCTCATATATGCTATGTATGCCTCCTTTGAATGATTGCATGAATTCCTTGGATGAATGATGTTTATTCGTGTTGGGTGCCTCGTATGTTTAGACCTTGGTTGATAGGTGTTGTATGTATGTTTGAGTGTGGCTAGAGAAGTCTCAAAATGCATTTAGAGTTGAGTTTTGTGTCGTTTTGCTGCATTTTAGTGTCTTGCAGTGACGGGCGTATCGATACGCCTGAGGGTCGTGTCGATACGATCTTACACTCTGGGACACAGAATCAGCTAAGGGTATCGATACTCGGGGGTGTATCGATACGCCCAAAGCTCACTGGAATTCGGAGATTTTCAGAAGACTTTGGCGTATCGGTACGGGTTCTTGGCGTATCGGTACGGTTTTATCTCATTGACCACGAGATGTTGACCAAGAAGGGCGTATCGATACGCTCAAGGGATGTATCGATACGGTCCTCCTAGGTCGACTGCTGGTCGTTGACTTGGTCAAGGCGTATTGATACCCTCTCTTAGAGTATCGATACGACCTGCTTTAAGAAGATAAAATGGGCCGTTTCATGTCTTATGTTCGTTTGTCCGCTTCGCTCGTTGCTTCCTTTGTCGTACGTTCACATAGGATATGTATTAAGGCATCTAGAAAAGATAATTAAAGAAAAAGTTTTCCTTGGGTCGGTAACCGAAGTGGAGCCTTAACGGGTTTCGCCTCGGTTATCCCCGTGTAGCCTACTCGGATCAGTCAAGCGTCCGGATCGGGACGAGGGGGTTACACTTGTTGGTATCAAAGCCTAAGGTTACCGAGACCTTGGGCATGTAAGTGAGGTAAGTTAAGTTTTTGTATTGATATGCACGGTGGTTGCTTGCTTGTCAAGTATGCTTGATGTATGTTTGCGTGTTTATCAAGTATGCTCGTTGTTTTATTTGAAGCATGATGTTTAGAGTCCCATTGCTACTATTACATTGTAAAAATGATTTTTAAAGTGAGGGAACACATTTGAGCCACTTGGAAGCCTTGCCTTGCTAACCCAATTTTGTATGTTTTGTTGTTGTGGTTGTATTTATTGTTTGTGAGCACGATGTTGAGGGTGGTTCTAGGGGTGATAATGAGCCTGACCGGCTCGCGAGCTACTCTGGCTCGGCTCGGTCAAAGCTCGGTCAAAGCTCGGCTCGAGTGAGCTCGACTCAGGCTCGGGCTCGGCTGGAAACCTTAACAAGCCGAGCCGAGCATATCCAGGCTCGGCTCGAAAAGCTCGTGAACAGGCTCGGAATCTACATATGCACTAAAATAAATTATGTGTTTGTATTTTCTTTCATTAGTTGATTGTTGTTTGATTTTGTATTTTCTTTAATTATGTGTTTGTATTATAAGAATATTTATTGATTATTTGGATTAATCTAATTTTTGGTACTTTTTTCCCTTTCCGGTCATTGAATTTCGTTTTAGTGTTGGTTATGAAAGGGATTTTTAACGAATATTTTATGTAAAAAAACTATAGCAAAATTTTTCATTTCGAGCCGAGCCGAACCTGACGAGCCCAATAGAATTGTTTTCGAGCCGAGCTCAAGCCTAAAATTCCGAGCTCGGCGAGCCTCGAGCCTGAGCCGAGCCCAATTACACTGTTTCCGAGCCGAGCCGAGCTTGGTCAGGCTCGGGCTTAGCTCGGCTCGTTATCACCCCTAGGTGGTTCGTCGGGAACCACGTGTTGTGGCTCATGTTAATGAGCTGGTGGCTGGAGTTGAGGCTCATGTAGTGGAGCCTGCTGCTGGAATTGTAGCTCCTCCACCACCTCCACCACCACCACCTCCTCTGCCTGGAGTAGGAGGTGAGGATGGAGCTGAAGGAGAGGGTGGCCAGGGTGGCCAAGGTCCGGCCGAAATAGATATGGCTCCGCTTGTGCAAGATATAGCGGGAGCATTTCAGGCCGTAGTTGCCGGAGCCCAGGCTACAGCTCAGCCTAGAGGTGATGATGCTAGTTTACCGTTGGAAAGGCTCCGTAGCTTAGGGGCTAAAGATTTCAGAGGATCTACACCGAAGAGGTCTGAGTTGTGGTTAGAGAAGACCGTCCGCATCTTAGCTTAGATGGGTTGTGTGGGTGCTCGCAGATTGGGATGTGTGATCTCCTTGCTTCAGGGTGATGCCTACACCTGGTCGGTCACCATTACTACCGGGGTTCCAGAGGCTGAGATAGGATGGGATTTCTTTGAGTCTGCCTTCCGGAAGAGATACTTGGGGCCGAGGTATCTAGATGAGAAGAAGCAAGAGTTTATGGCTCTTGTTCAGGGAGATGCTACAGTGACTGACTACGAGATCCGCTTTGTTCGTTTGAGTCAGTATGCTCCAGAGTTAGTTCCTACTGAGAGGGACCGTTGTAACCGATTCAGATATGGGCTTCATGAGGAAGTTAAGAGGTATACCTTAGGTTCAGATTATTCAGATTTTGATGTCTTGGTTGCTAGGGCCAAGGACATTGAGCATAGCTTGGGGCTGACCAAGCGTTCTAGAGGTTCTAGTTCTGGTAAGAGACATAACAACTTTGAACGTGGGGATGCCAAGAGGCATAGAGGCGGTGGACAGCAGTTTGACCATAGACGTGGCGGTGGCCACCATGGTAGAGGCCACCATGGCCATAGAGGTGGAGGGCATTTGCCCGAGTGTGCACGTTGTGGGAGACAACATTCTGGTGAGTGTTGGGGTAACTTCCATGCTTGTTGGAACTGTGGTTCGAGGGATCACTTTAGGAGGGAGTGTCCGCATCAGGCGGCGCAGGCACCGAACATAGCTTAGGCTCCTGCGAGGGCCAATGATTTTCAGAGAGGCCGTGGGCGCGGTCGTGGCTACTTCCAGCCTAGGGCTGGTGCACCTAGGGTAGATGCTCAGAGGAACCTTGCTCATGTTGTGGCAGTACAGCCAGAGGCAGGAGGACCAACGAGAGTCTATGCTCAGAGAGAGGCCGGGAACGACACTGATGTGATAGCAGGTAATTTTGAGTTACAGTATATGTCTTTGCTTTCTTTGGTTGATTCGGGTTCTACACATTCCTACATTTTGAGTGAGCATGCACGGAAGTTAGATATACATGTTGAGATCTTAGATGTAGGTATGCATGTGACTAGTTCTTTTGGTGAGACAGTTGTGGTTAGACGTATGTATAGGAGATGTCTGCTGAAGATTCAGGGTCATGTGTTTCCTGTTGATATGATGAAGCTTCCTTTTTATGGTTTTGATATTATTTTGGGTATGGACTGGTTAGTTGAGCACCGAGCTAGTGTAGATTTTGAGACGAAGAGAATTTCTTTGAAGCTTTCTGATGACTATGAAGTAGTAGTAGTAGTAGTAGTAGTAGTAGTAGTAGTAGTAGTAGTAGTAGTAGTAGTAGTAGTAGTAGTAGGCGAGAAAATTAAGTTCTTGTCTAAAGTTGTGTCAGCTTTAGAGGCTCATAGGTTGATGGATTCCGGTTGTGGGGCTTACTTAGCTTATGTGATGAATCCGAATATGAGTGAGGCTAGACCGAAAGATATTAGAACAGCTTGTGATTTTCCGGATGTGTTTCCTGAAGAGTTACCAGGTTTGCCTCCTGACAGAGATGTTGAGTTTGTGATTGAAACTGTTTCAAGGTTTACTCCAGTTTCTATAGCTCCATATTGTATGGCTCTGAAAGAGTTGAAAGAATTGAAGAGTCGGCTACAAGAGTTGTTAGACCGTGGTTTCATTAGGCCTAGTAGTTCTCCTTGGGGTGCTCCCGTGTTGTTTGTAAAGAAGAAAGATGGCGGTATGCGTATGTGCATTGACTACAGGTAGTTGAATCAGTTGACTATGAAGAACAAGTATCCGTTGCCTCGTATAGCTGATTTGTTTGATCAGTTGAGAGGTGCCTCAGTGTTTTCGAAGATAGACTTGAGATCAGGGTACTATCAATTGAAAGTGAAAGAGTGTGATGTTCCGAAGACGGCTTTTAGGACTAGATATGGTCACTATGAGTTCCTTGTGATGCCGTTTGGGCTCACGAATGCACCTGCAGCATTCATGGATATGATGAACAGAATTTTTAGAGACTATCTATACCGCTTTGTAGTTGTTTTCATTGATGATATCCTTGTGTACTCGAAGACAGAAGAAGAGCATGATGAGCACTTGAGATTTGTTTTGCAGAGATTGTTGAGCAATCAGTTGTATACGAAGCTTAGCAAATGTGAGTTCTGGATTCGAGAGGTTGTATTTCTTGGCCATGTTGTTTCTGCCGAAGGTATCCGTGTTGATCTGTCGAAGATTGAGGCTATTGTTGAGTGGAAACAACCTAAGTCTGTGTCTGAGATTAGGAGACTCCTAGGATTAGCCGGCTACTATAGGAGATTTGTTGATGGTTTCTCTAGGGTAGCCGCTCCTTTGACTAAAGTGTTGCAAAAAGGAGTTAAGTTCGAGTGGTCCGATGCAAGACAAAAGGCCTTTGAGAAATTGAAAGAAACTTTGACAAATGCTCCAGTGTTAGTGAAACCATTTTCAGGTAAAAAATTTGATCTATAGTGATGCTTTCTACATAGGTTTAGGTTATATTTTGATGCAAGAAAGAAGAGATGTTTCCTATGCTTCGAGACAGTTGAAGGTGCATGAGAAGAACTATCCTACTCATGATATAGAGTTAGCCGCAGTTGTGTTTGCATTGAAGATTTGGCGTCATTACTTGTATGTGAGAAGTGTATAGTTTATACCGATCATAAGAGCTTGAAGTATTTGATGACACAGAGAGAGTTGAACTTGAGACAGAGAAGATGGCTTGAGTTGTTGAAAGATTATGATTTGACCATTGAGTACCATCCGGGTAAGGCAAATGTAGTAGCTGATGCTTTGAATAGAAAAGTTGCAGTTGAGTTGAGAGCTATGTTTGCTAGATTGAGTGTATCCAATGATGGCAGTTTGATCACAGAGTTACAAGTGAAGCCTTCTTTGATTCAGTTGATTAAAGATAAGCAGTTGCAAGATGTGTCTTTAGTTCCTCATGTTCAAGACATAGCCGAAGGTAGACCGACCGAGTATAGCTTCAGTGGTGAGAATGTGTTGTGCTTTAGAGATAGAGTTGTTGTACCAGGAGATGTTGAGTTGAGACGTCTGATTTTGAGTGAAGCACATTCGAGTCCTTTTTCTATGCATCCGGGTAGTACTAAGATGTACCGTGACTTGAATAATGATTACTTTTGGGTTGGGTTGAAGAAGGATGTAGCCGAGTATGTGAGAAGTTGTATGATTTGTCAGAGAGTGAAGGCAGAACATCAGGTTCCTTCATGTTTGTTACAACCTTTGAAGATTCCGGAATGGAATAGGAGAGGATCACCATGGATTTTGTGTCGGGGTTGCCGTTGTCTATTTTGAAGAAGAATTCTGTTTGGGTGATAGTGGATAAATTCACTAAGTGTGCTCACTTCCTAGTAGTGAACACTATGGATTCTTTAGACAAGTTGGCAAACTAGTACATCCGCGAGATTGTGAGACTTCATGGAGTTTCGAAGTCTATTGTTTCAGATAGAGATCCGAGATTCACTTCGAGGTTCTGGGGTTGTTTTCATAGTGCTCTAGGTAGTCGTTTGCATTTTAGTACTTCCTATCATCCACAGTCCGATGGGCAGTCAGAGCGAGTGATACAGATTCTAGAGGATATGCTCTGTTGTTGTGTGATTGACTTCCAGGGTTCTTGGGAGAAGCACTTACCTTTAGTTGAGTTCGCTTATAATAACAATTATCAGGCTAGTATTCAGATGGCTCCCTATGAGGCTTTATATGGTAGACGATGTAGGACTCTGATTTGTTGGGCTGAGACGGGTCAGAGATTGTTACCTATGCCAGATTTGCTTAAGGGGACTACCGACAAGGTGAAGTTGATTTGTGACCGTTTTAAAGCACCTTTCGATCGTCAGAAGTCTTATGCAGATTTGAAGAGAAAAGAGATTGAGTTCTCCGTGGGTGAGAAAGTGTTTCTGAAAGTATCTCCGTTGAAGAAGGTGATGAGATTTGGCCGAAAGGGCAAGCTGAGTCCGAGGTTTATTGGTCCGTATGAGATAGTTGAGCGGATTGGGCCTGTATCTTACCATTTGAGATTGCCTTCTGAGTTAGAGAAGATCCATGATGTCTTTCATGCGTCGATGCTTAGGAGGTATAGATTAGATCCTTCTCATGTTATGCTTGTTGAGGAGATAGAGTTGAACCTGGATTTGTCTTACAATGAAGAGTTTGTAGAGATACTTGCTTCTGATAGCAAGGTGTTGTGTGGCAAGACCATAGAGTTGGTCAAGGTGTTTTGGAGACATAGAGGTGTGGAAGAGGCCACGTGGGAGAGGAAAGCTGATATGCTTGAGCAGTTTTCGTACTTGTTTCCGTCAGGTAATTTCGGGGACGAAATTTCTTAAGAGGGGGAGAGTTGTAACACCCGGGTTTAGGGGTCGGGAGAAAATAATATTTTTAGTCATGGGTTTATAATTAAAATAATCTTTTGGGGCTCGGGTTTTAAAAACAAATATTTATGTTGGACATGTTTTGATATTAAAGCCCAACTCCATGGGATTTACAAATAGATGAGTTTGGTCATCTCGTTAATGGCGTTTTGGTAAATACACGAACTTGTAAAAATAAAACCCTTTTCCTCTTATTTCAAACACCCAAAAGTCGCCATCATCTTCTACCTCCCAAATTTCCAACATGAGAAACTCCTCCCCCTCCATTTCCACTATTCCATTTCCTTGCTTCTCCATTTTAGCTCGGTTTTGAAAGGTAACTACATTTCCGACTTGCTCTCATCTTCCTCTCTTTAAAAGTACAACTAGTTTTCATTTTGGTCCAAGTTTTAGAATTTGAGTTTTTGGAAGATTTGAATAAAAATGATATCTTTATTGTTTTTAACTTAAGGTTTTGATTTAATAATGTTAGATATGTTGTTTATGAACCTTGAAGTCCAACATATATGATTTTTAAAGGGTTTTGTTATGTTTCTCTGATTTGGGTTTAATGGGGGGTTTTGAAGGGTTTTGGGATGAGTTTTGGGTATGGTTTGTGTTGGAAATTGTGGGCTGAGGTTAGTATAATAGTTGGGGGTTGCTTTGGAATCATTTGGAAGTGTTAAAAGTGTTGAAATCATGAGTTTTAGTTGAGGTTTGTTGGCTGCCCGAGATTGTGGTTTTTGGGGGTTGTCCATGGCTTGAATTCTTGTGTTTGATGTTTGAATAGTATTCCGGGTTAACTATATTGATGTATGAGCTGATTTGAGATTGTTTGGATTGTGTTGATATTGTTTAGAGACAAGGACTTGTGTTGGTGAAGCATCGGAAGTGAATCCGGAAGCTTCAAGGTGTTGGTTGCTTGATAGTTGAGCTTGGAAGTGAAGGTGAGTGGTTTAATGTTTTCAAAGTGGTTTTAAGTGTTTGGTTCAAGCATGTGGACTAGGTTGGGCTTGGTAGACCCACCTAGAGTTAGGATTAGAGTGGTAGCCTAATCCTAAGCTTTAATTAGAGACTTTGGTTGAACTCTTTAATTGATGTTTATGCCTCATGATGATATGTGTTTATGGTGTGTTGTATAATGTGTTATACATTAATGTTGATGCATGGTTGTGATGCATTGTTATATGCATGAGGTATGGGCATGATGTTAATCATGGCGAGTACGTGCTAAGCACGGAAGTTGATATTAAATGATGTTGTGGATTGTGTTAGTATTGGCACTAGTATGCTTGGGTACAAATGATCGATCATTAGGATGTTAGTGTGCAGACGAGAGTCAAATGCGCGCGTGGTCTTGATGATGGTAGTCATCAAGATGGAGTACGGGTTCGCCTGAAAATTCTTCTTATGTATATGATAGTCGGTGATGAGTGTAATCCCATCGACGGGGCGTGAGGATGAGTGGAATCCCCTCCACAAGAACAGTGATGAGTGTAATCCCACCGTGAGGTAAAGTTGTTGTTGCGTAACCCCCTCGTCCCGGTCTGGCCGGATGACCGGTCCGAGTAGGCCACACGGGGAAAACCGAAGCGAAACCCGTTAAGGTTCCCCCTCGGTTAGCAACCCTAAAAATTTTCTTTTAAGTTAATATTCTCTAAAGGCACATTAAATCCTATGTGAACACATCAGCGGAAGAATTGAGGAAAGACACGCAACAGAACACAAGCTGACCATTAAACAGTCCAATTTTAATCCATTAGGCAAGTCGTTTCGAAACACCATTGAGGCGTATCGAAACGCCTTGACCTGGTCAATTGCCCCAAGCCCATTCGAGGAGGCCGTATCGGAACGGAGGTCAATCGTTCCGAAACACCCTCAACGGTCAACTTCTCGTGGTCAACAAGATATTGACCGTTTCGAAACCCTTAGACCTATTTCAAAACGCTTTCATCTCAGCAAATTCTCAGATTTCCAGTAGCCAAAGTGTTCCAAAACTCGTATCGGAACATGGGTTCACAGTGGCCAAACTGTATCGAAACGAGTTTCTATACGGGGTCCCTGAAACCTTACCCGTTCCGAAAAGGATCAGTCTGTTTCGAAACACGGGCTGTCTGCAACCTTCAAAAACCAGACTTAGGCATTTCTCAACAACTCTAAAGGCCCTAAACGACCCCAAGAAACACTCAACATAAGCATACATGAACTAGAGGCATGGATCCTATGTTAAACATGCTCAAACACACAAGGCATGTGGTGAAACATCCATTCATGACATTAACGCAAAGACAACATTACATATAAGGGCATGCTTGAAGACATTAAGAGCCAAAGGCACGATTCATCTCAATAAGGTTTACACGCTATTCAAAAGCAACTTAGACATTCGTAAGGCATGCCATCACACAAGCATTTGACAAGACATAACATGTTTACATTCAAAGTCAATTGATAAACATCAAACACATATATGAGTCATACATCGCTCATACAAAACACACTCTTGTCACATTGCTAAACTACTACGTAATTGCTAAACCGTACTTGAGCAACAAAAACTTGGAAAGTCCCTTTCGCCTTGCTCCGTGCTAATACCACGCTAATGATCTGCATTGTTGAAAATGAGAGCGTAAGCTAGAAGCTTAGTGAGGATGCTCTAAAATCGAAAACATCAACAATGCAGGGTTCATGCATGCAATCCCATAATCTCACATACAACATTCGTAGGTAAATCAACAAGTCATCCTAGCTAGTCTTTCAAGAGTCATAATATGGCATCTCACATCATACTAAGCTCAACAACAAATGTCTCAATTATCAAAGCATCATAAACATAAGAACAATATCATTGGCCACTATTAGTTTACCCGGATGTGCGGATTTAACCTCAACAACCACATTACCTCGGTGGGATTACACTCATCACCGGACCTTGTATGGGCGGGATTCCACTCATCACCACATGCCCTACGGATGGGATTCCACTCATCATCACGTAGAATATAAATAAATTTCCAGTGGAATGTTACATCATCCTACTCCTCCTTGATGACTCAACACCGTCAAGGCCACGTACGTTTGACTCAATTTGTGTGCACACTAATCCTAATGATCGATCATTTACACCCGGTAAAGATAATTAGTGCAAATTCTTTTAACCACATCACATATCCACCATTTCTATCACATGCTCAACACCCGATAAAGATAATTAGTGCAAATTCTTTTAACCACATCACATATCCACCATTTCTATCACATGCTCATCACATACATATATCAAGGTACACATTTGCCAATCAAAACACATTTCTCACAATCAAATAGGCAAGGCATAAATAGCATCAATAGAAAACAAGGAGTTAAGTTACCAATTCAACTCCCACATAGGAAAGGCCTACCAAGCTCATTCCAACACATACACTACACACACTTGAACCACTTCAAAACATATTTAAAGTTACTCACCACCCTTCCTTATCAACCAAAGCAAGCCTCCTATATGCTCAGATTCGATCTCGTTGCTTCTCCAAAGTCTCCTCTTGTTTCTAGCCAATCAAAACACATCCATTACTTCACAATTCAATACTAAGACTCAGTCATCGACTCATCCCAAAAGTACAAGCCAAACTTCAACAAATTCTAACCCAAATAATCATCCAAAAGTCCATTTTCGAGCTCCCTTAAAGCCTAGCTGAAAACCATGTTTTCAAACACCCAAAAGACACCCAAATGGTCCCAAAACACCTTCCTAACATCCCTAAACCATCAGCCCTTCAAATTAATCCTAAAACTCACCAAAAACCAAGTTATAGACACTTCAAAAATGGCCACAAGGACCCATTTCGTGTTTTCACCCAAACTCACTCATTTCAACATATTATGTGTATTTTAAGGTGACTAAACCAAAACCCAACTTAATAATTCAAAACCAATTGAAAAACCCAATAAAAACTCAAGCTTTCATTAAACCCACAAATTTCAAAAGATGGTAGTTTTAAATTCTACAACCATGTAAAGGTAGAGGATGAAGAGGAGAGTTCAAATATATAATTACCTTTGAAAAAGACCTTGAGTAGAGGAAGAAATTTGATGGAATAGTAGATGGGGTTTGAGAGGGGTTTAGGTTTGGGTTTTCACGTTGGGGGCAATGGGGGAGAGAATACCACTTTTTTTGTTCTTTTTAACTTTCAAAAGTTGTCTACCTTTTAAATTATTTTGGGTTAAATCACCAAATTGGTCCCTCATTATTATTTAAAACTCAATTAGCTAAAGTCAAGGTCAATTTGGTTAAGATTAATTTTACCGACTCAGACCAACTTACCCGACTTACTCCTAACCCCAAAACACGGGTGTTACAACTCTCTTCCACTTAAGGAATTTCGTCCTCGAAATTACCTGACTGAAAGAGATACGGAAACTGCCTTTCCATATCCTCCTTTCTCTCCCAAGTGGCCTCGTCCACACCTCGACGTTGCCACCGCACTTTTACTAACTCAATCGATCTACCCCGCAACACCTTACTATCTAAAGCTAGGATCTCAACTGGTTCTTCTTCATAAGTCAAATCCGGATTCAATTCAATCTCCTCTACAGGCATAACATGTGATGGGTCGGACCTATACTTACTGAGCATCGAAACATGAAATACATCGTGTATCTTCTCTAGTTTGGATGGCAAACGCAACTGATAAGCAACTGGACCAACCCTCTTCACAATCTCATACGGTCCTATGTACCTCGGACTCAACTTCCCTTTTCGGCCAAATCTCATCACCTTCTTCCACGGAGACACTTTCAATAATACCTTCTCACCCACTGAGAACTCAACTTCCTTCCTCTTCAAGTCGGAATAGGACTTCTGCCTATCCGAAGCAGCCTTCAATCGATCGCAAATCAATATTACCTTGTCAGTTGTCCCCTTGAGCAAATCCGGCATAGGTAACAACTTTTGTCCCACTTCGGCCCAACAAACTGAAGTTCTACACTTCCGGCCATACAAGGCCTCATACGGAGCCATCTGAATACTCGACTGGAAGCTATTATTGTAAGCAAACTCAACTAGAGGCAAGTGCTTCTCCCATGTACCCTGAAAATCAATGATGCAACAACTCTACATATCCTCTAAGATCTGTATAACTCTCTCTGACTGACCATCTGACTGAGGATGATAAGACGTGCTGAAGTTCAAACGGGTACACAATAGACTTCGGCACACCATGCAGTCTAACGATCTCGCCAATGTACAAGTCGGCCAATCTATCTAAAGTGTAAGTAGTATTGACTGCCAAGAAGTGAGCACACTTCGTAAAATGATCCACAATAACCCACACTGAGTTCTTCTTCGTAGGAGTCAAAGGCAAGCCCGAAACAAAATCCATGGTGATATTCTCCCATTCCCATTCCGGAATTCTCAACGGTTGCAACAAACCTGAGGGAACCTGATGTTCCGCCTTCACCCTCTGACACACTAAACACTTACTCACAAAGTCGGCTACATCTCTCTTCAAGCCAACCCAAAAGTACTCATTCTTCAAATCACGGTACATCTTCGTACTTCCCGGATGCATAGCAAACGGACTACTGTGTGCTTCAGTCAAGATCGTACGTCTCAAGTCACTATCCTCTGGCACAACTATCCTATCTTTGAAACACAAAACCCCATCGGTAATGAAACTGTAGTCTGAATATCTACCTTCGGCTATATCTTGCACGTGAGGTGCCAAAGATCTATCTAAGAGCTGCTTCTCTCTAATCAACTAACCTAGAGTAGGTCTAACCTGAAGCTCGGCTACCAAGCCACCATCTCTGGACAAGCTCAATCTAGCAAACATGGCTCTCAAGTCTACGTCTATCTTTCTACTCAAAGCATCGGCCACTACATTGGCCTTACCCGAATGGTACTCAATGGTAAGATCGTAGTCTTTTAGCAACTCTAACCACCTACGCTGTCTGAGATTCAAATCTCGCTGAGTCATAATGTACTTCAAACTCTTGTGATCTGTGTACACAGTGCATTTCTCACCGTGCAAATAACGCCTCCAAATCTTCAGAGCAAATACAACTGCAGCTAACTCTATGTCATCAGTCGGATAGTTGCGCTCGTGGATCTTCAACTGTCTTGAGGCATAAGCCACTTGTTGAGTGTGTAAAAGTTCTATTATTTACACCCTTTTTAACCCATATTTCTGCTGCATTCAAGCATCATTGCATAGCATTTAGGTCAGTTTACAGTAAAACATCACAAATTCACTAAAGGCACGGATTCTACTAAAAGATGGCTTATTTTGCAGGATACTGCCATGGTTGACAAAGAAGGCAGGCGCAGGGCAGAGAAGCAGGAGAACTGAGCTGGACAACTAGACGATGAGGACGAAGCTGCCATGGACCTGTCGTGACAGCAAGGTGACAACAGCCTTATGAAGAGGAAAAGTGAAGTGGACTTCGATAGATAGAGAAAAATCTGCTCGTCTGTCGTGTGAAAGCCAAATAATTTTCCAAGCCCCGGATCGAAAGATATGTCAAGTCAAAGCTCAAGGAGAAGAATTCCCATGAAACAAGGAGGCGGCTGAAAAGTAGGAATCCTTAGAGATTAAGCATTTATTAGAATCTTACTTTTCATTAAAGTTGTAATCCTTGTTAACTTAGAATACTTGAGCCCAAAGCTTATATAAGGGCATAGCTTTAACCTAGGAGGCATCCAATAGCCCCATAACCGATAACCTAAACCCCTGCCGTTTACCCGTCGTCGACATGTTCTAAATTCCCCCTAGGGCCACGGGTTGTTTTGTAAAGTAGTTGCAAGGGTTGTTTTGTTTTAGGATTTTCCAAGTTCAATAAAATAAACTTCAAGTTCTCTTATTTCGGTTTTAATATCTTACAAGAGCATCGGGAGAGCATTGTGAGGTTATCCATTTACTTAGCATCGTGAGAGTTAAGTATACGAAAGAGATAAGAGCAAGTTCTCTAGTTTATAGTTGAACTATCTTGTACCTAGGGATAGGGCAAGGTTAAGTGGCTAAGGAAGAATTCATACACATCGGTGTTCATCCTTCGATTCACGCCGGGAGGTATCATCAAAGACGTGATCATCGACAGACTTGGACCTAGGGATAGGCCAAGGCAGATCTGGGATTCTTGCCAAACTTGGAGTACGGAGTTAGTGTTCGCTGCCGCGACAGCTAACGGACAGCCGCCGCGACAGGTGCTGTTGGCGACGGGTGCGACGACAGAATTGGAGATCCTAAGCATTGCAATACCTGCACTACTGAGCAATTCAATACCAGTCCATTCTCTCTATCTTGATATCTCAATTCCTTTATTTACAGTTTTCTTTAATATTTTCGTGACAATTTTCTAAACTCTTTCCTTTACTTCGTGCAGTAAATTTAGGTGAAGTCATTAGCCCAATCCCTGTGGAGACGATATCCGATACTTCGTATCACTTTACTACTTGCGTCGTGTATACTTGCACTACAATTGCGATAGACTATTTTACACGCAACAAGTTTTTGGCGCCGTTGCCGGGGATTGGCAACATAACTACACCTTTCTTTTATTGCACTTTTCGTTTTTATTTTTATTTCGTTTTTGTTTTTATTTTTATTTTTCTTTAATTTTTTTTCTTTCGTACTTTCAACTCTTGCTTTTCACAAGGTTTACTGGTTTATGCGCAGATCTAAAAGAGGTGAAGATCCTGAGTATCAATTAGATCCGGAAATCGAACGTTCCTTCAATCTTAAGAAACAACTTCGCCGACTTTTAGACAGAAACGAATACCTTGAGGAACAGCTAGAGCAGATGGCCCATAATCAGCCCGCTGGTGGAATTATACCGCCTGTCGGCGATCCGCCCGCGGCAGATGGACGACGGTCATGTCGTGACTACATGCTGAACGATCATGTAGAGCTGGAGACCACACTGCCGGATATTGATGTTGATAACTTCGAGCTTAAGCCTGTCATGTTTAGTATGATCAACAACGCCAGGCAGTTTAGTGGTGCTGCGACCGAAGATGCTAGGGAGCATCTCAAAACATTCCAAGAGATCTGTGGTTCGTTTAGACTGCCAGGAGTTAGTCCGGGGATACTGAGGCTTCGGTTATTTCCTCATTCATTGAGGGACAGAGCTAAAACTTGGTGGAATAAACTTACACCGGGTTCTATTATGACTTGGGCAGATTTAACTCGTGAATTTTTGTCTCGTTTTAATCCTTCACATTTAGCTGAGCGGTTACGTAACGAAATTGCTACTTTTCAACAGGAAGATGACGAGCCAATGCACGAGGCCTGGGACAGATTTACTACTCTTCTTCGAAACTGCCCAATGCATGGATTTCCCGTCTGGAATCAGGTAACTAAGTTCTATAATGCTGCTAACTTACAAACTCGCATTCGAATTGATTCTGCAGCAAACGGATTATTATTGGATAAAGATCCGGACGAGGCATTGCAAGTTTTGAAAAATCTGGCCAAGAATGAGGAGCAGTTTCCGACTGCAAGAAGAGGGGGTAAACGGGTACTTGCTGTCAAGGACTACGAAGCTGACAGCACTATGAAATCACAGGTAGCATTCCTTACTAAAGCAATGAAAAGGTTATTGAATGATGATAGTTTACAAGGATTTGCTGTTGAGGAAGTATGTGATATCTGTGAGGGGAATCATAGTAGGAATGAGTGCCCAATAAATGTAGAAGAGGGAAAATATGTTGGAAATTACAAGCCAAACTATAATTCCAACAATTATAATCCCAATTGGAGGAAGGATCCTAAGTTTTCATGGAGTAATCCCAACAATGCCCTGAATCCTCAAGCACATAATCAGAATCAGGGAGGTCCTAGACTGTTGACGCAATAGCAGCTGCCGCAGAACCTGCCGCCGCCGCAACAACAACAGCCACCAGCTGCCACGAGTAGTATATTGGAACAGACTCTGGCCACTTTTATGTCTCAAACAGGAACTTACATTGAAAATATGAATCAGTTTGTCAAGAAAACAGAGAATTTCATGGATAAGACGGAGATGAGAATGACAAATCATGAGGCTACTTTGAAATCTCTAGAGACACAAATGGGTCAGGTGTCGCAACATATTAAGCCAAGGCAGAATGGAGGATTTCCTAGCAATACTGAAAATGCTAGACCGCCCACACATGAGCAATGTAAGGCCATTACTACTAGGAGTGGGAAGAAACTACCAGGGCCGGAAAAGGAAGCTGAAACAGTAAAGGATCCAGCCTTAGACAAACCTGCCGAGGAAACTGCCCCGACAGGTGATAAACAGACTGCTGCCGATGAGCCTATCACGACAGCAGAAGCGACAGAGGAGAAAACAGATGAATATTGTCCTCAGATTCGCATGCAGTGGGAAGGACGCATTGCTGATTACCGTCCCCCACCACCCTTCCCTCAACGGATACAGCAAGCTAAGCATGAATCTCAACTTAAAAAGATTTATGATATTTTTAAGCAGGTTCATATTAATATCCCATTGTTAGATGCCGTTAGGGAGATGCCCGGTTATGCTAAATTTCTCAAGGATGTTATGTCGAAAAAATCTAAACTTGGGGAATTTGAAACGGTAAAGATGACAGAAGGTTGCATGAGTATTCTTCATCGGCAGCCACCCTAGAAAAAGAAGGATCCGGGGAGCTTCATCATACCTTGCGTAATCGGAAATAAATTCGTGGGTAAGGCACTTTGTGATCTTGGTGCTAGTGTTAATCTAATGCCCAAATCTGTTTTTCAGAAATTAGGTATTGGGAAGGCGCGGCCCACGACAGTCACTCTGCAGCTAGCCGACCGCTCTTACGTTCACCCCGAAGGAAAAATTGAAGATATTTTGGTAAGAGTGGATAAGCTTATTTTTCTTGCTGACTTTCTTATCTTAGATTGTGAGGCAGACGAAAACGCACCAGTCATCCTTGGGCGACCCTTCTTAGCCACGGGAAGATCACTGATTGATGTGGAGAAAGGAGAACTCACCATGCGCGTAAACGATCAAGAGATTAAGTTGAATGTTCTCCAAGCGGTGAAACATGCTGATGTGGACGAAGAATGCAAGGCTATCATTGAGGTGACCCTTGATCAACCCTGCATCAGGTCGGGCTGTCATGGTATAAAATTTGGTCACTGCTGCGACAGCCACCTGCAGGCCTGTCACGACAGCAACAACGACAGCACCGACGACAGCGACTCCTCTAAATCCGATACATCTGATACTGAAGGACAAGAGGAGGTAAACTGGATAGACAATCGTCCAGGTAAGTTATTCGAACCTTTAAATTATACTTCAGATAACCATTTAATCCAAAAGCCATCTATTGTTGAACCACCTGCTTTAGAACTGAAGCCCCTGCCAGGGCAACTTAAATATGCTTTTCTTGGTTCCAATGATACGTTGCCCATAATCATCTCTTCTAAGCTGCCGCAGGAACAGGAACGACAACTAATCGACATGTTACGGCAGCACAAGAAGGCGATTGGATGGACGATTGCTGATATTCAGGGCATTAGTCCGGCGTTATGCATGCACAAAATCCTTCTAGAGGAAGATCATAAGCCGACTATAGATGCCCAAAGGCGGCTAAACCATACGATGAAGGAGGTAGTGCGTAAGGAGATAATTAAATGGTTAGATGCTGGTATTATTTACGCCATCTCCGACAGCAAATGGGTAAGCTCGGTACAATGCGTTCCAAAGAAAGGAGGAATGATCGTGGTAACCAACGAGAACAATGAGTTAATCCCAACCAGGACTGTGACCGGTTGGAGGGTTTGTATGGACTATCGGAAGCTTAACAAAGCTACCCGAAAGGACCACTTTCCTTTACCCTTTATTGATCAAATGCTTGATAGATTAGCGGGTAAACCTTACTATTGTTTTCTTGATGGGTACTCAGGTTACAACCAAATTGCTATTGCACCAGAAGATCAAGAGAAAACGACTTTCACATGCCCCTACGGAACATACGCGTTTAGGAGGATGCCGTTTGGACTCTGTAATGCACCTGCCACCTTCCAAAGGTGCATGATGGCCATATTCTCCGATATGGTAGAGGACTTCCTAGAGATTTTCATGGATGATTTTTCCGTCTTCGGAGACGATTTTGAGAGCTGCCTCGGCAATCTTCAAAAGGTACTTGAAAGATGTGAAAAAGCTAATCTTGTTTTAAATTGGGAAAAATGCCACTTTATAGTGGATGAGGGGATAGTCCTTGGCCATAAGATTAGCTGCCGCGGGATAGAAGTCGACAGGGCCAAGATAGAAGTAATTGAGAAGCTGCCGCCGCCAACCACAGTCAAGGGCATTAGGAGTTTTCTAGGGCATGCTGGGTTTTATCGGAGATTTATTGCTAACTTCTCAAAAATCACGAAGCCCCTATGTCATCTCTTAGAGCAGAACCGACCCTTTGACTTTAATGAAGAATGTACTGAAGCATTCAAAGTTCTGAAGGAAAAGTTAGTAACAGCCCCCATAGTACAGCCACCGGATTGGACGCAGCCGTTCGAGATTATGTGTGATGCTAGTGACTATGCTGTCGGGGCAGCACTTGGGCAGCGCAGAGATAAGCTGTTTCACGTCATATACTATGCCAGCAAGACGTTAAATGACGCCCAAGTGAACTATACCACCACAGAAAAGGAGCTGTTAGCTGTGGTGTTCTCCATTGACAAGTTTCGTTCTTACATACTTGGGACGAAAGTAATAGTGCACACAGACCACTCTGCCCTTAAGTATTTGTTCGCAAAGAAGGATGAAAAGCCTAGATTGATACGGTGGATCTTGCTACTACAAGAATTCGACCTTGAGATCAAGGACAAGAAGGGGACAGAAAATCAGGTGGCTGATCACTTGTCAAGGTTGGAGACGGGACAGATTCTACCCATTGATGAGACACACATACTGGAGACCTTCCCAGATGAGCAGCTCTTTGCTGCCGCAATCGCTGCCGCGACAGCCATGGCGGCAGGTAAGTCTTCTCAACTCCCCTGGTATGTTGATTTCGTTAATTTTATAGTTAGCGGAATACTTCCTTCTGATCTTAATTATCAAGCCAGGAAGAGGTTCCAAAATGATGTTAAGCATTATTATTGGGACGAACCTCTTCTTTTCAAAATGTGTGTAGATCAGGTTATAAGGAGGTGTGTACCACAAGACGAGCAAGAAGACATTCTCCATCACTGTCATGCTTCACAATATGGAGGTCACTTAGGAGGCAACAAAACTGCTGCCAAGGTGCTGCAGTCAGGGTTCTACTGGCCGACACTGTATAAAGATGCACATGACTTTTACAAGAACTGTGACAGGTGCCAGCGGACAGGTAACATCTCGAGGAGAAACGAGATGCCACTGCAGAACATTTTAGAAGTCGAGATCTTCGACGTTTGGGGGATTGATTTTATGGGACCTTTTCCATCTTCGTGTGGAAATTTGTACATCCTCCTAGCAGTAGATTACGTCTCCAAGTGGGTTGAAGCCATCGCCACTCAAAAGAATGATGCCAAGACGGTCCAAAAATTTTTGCACAAAAACATTTTTTCTAGATTTGGCATCCCTAAAGCGATTATCAGTGATGAAGGGAGACATTTCGATAATAGGGTAATTGATGCCGCTTTGAAGAAATATGGTGTCAAGCACAGGATCGCGACAGCATACCACCCACAGACCAATGAACAAGCTGAGATCTCCAATAGGGAAGTAAAGAATATTCTTGAGAAGATGGTTAAGCCAACTAGGAAAGATTGGTCTTTACTTCTGAATGATGCATTATGGGCGTATCGAACAGCTTTTAAGACTCCATTGGGCATGTCTCCATACCGTTTGATTTATGGGAAAACCTGTCACTTGCCTGTCGAGATCGAACACAAAGCATATTGGGCAATCAAGGCAGTGAATATGGACTTGGACAAGGCAGGCCAGAAGAGGCTGTTAGATCTTAATTAGATTGAGGAATTACGGACAATGGCCTACGACAATGCAAGAATTTACAAGGAAAAGACTAAGAAGTGGCATGACAGGAAGTTGCTGCCACGACAGTTCTGCCCAGGGAAGCTTGTGTTGTTATTTAATTCTAGGTTGAAACTCTTCCCAGGGAAGCTAAAATCTAGATGGTCTGGCCTGTTCCAAGTGGTTCAAGTTTTTCCCCATGGTGCCATAACAATTCAATCATTAAAATACGGGCACCAATTCAAAGTCAACAGACAGCGCCTCAAGCATTATCAGGGGACTGAAGCCCCAGGAATACAGGAAGTGGTTACTTTAGGAGATGCCCCACAAGGCATCCCTAATTTAACCTAAATTTTATTTTTATTATTTATTATTTATTAGGAGATTAGGTTTAATTTATGCGAATAATGTTTTGTTTTTTCCAATTTCTGTTTTTAGGAAATAAAGGAGTCAAGAAGAAAAAGAGAAGTGACCCAAGCCCACCACCCATCCATCAGCCCAACAAAGCCCATTTATGAAGCCTGTCGTTTCGGCTGCCGCCGCAGACGGATATGACAGGCTGTCAACAGACTGACACGGCAGACGTAGAAGCGTGCGGCAGACGCACAACAGACGCATAAATACGTGTCAGACGCGTCAGACACGCTAAATCCCAACAGTCGCTCCGTTATTCACGCCTGCCGTTGCGGCATTAAATGGGCAGATCCTCGACCGCTATAAAACCCCGTTTTCACTTTCATTTTTCATCACTTCTGCTTATTCTCTCTTGCTTTCTCCTCTAGTTTTTATTTGCTTTCTCTATTTCACAACCCTTGCAACTAACATGTCGTCTAGACAGACCCGCCGTAGCACTGCCTCCGCCTCTTCTTCAGCAGCAGCGACACCCTTCGCCACAAAGGAGTTATGGGAGGACAGAGGTTTTGTTTACATCCGACAAGCACCCAACATGGGCCTCCGGCCGTTCATCACAAGGGCAATCACGGCTCAATTATGGGAGCAATTCGCTGAACAACCCACCGAGCTGAATGATACATTAGTCTGGGAGTTCTATGCTGCTATCGACAGCAGAACGGCAACATCTGTCACCGTTCGAGGAGTAAAGGTGCCCTTCACAGCTGACAGCATCAACCACATGTTTGGCCTCTACTTTGGCCCTGATGATGATGCCCACCAGAAATTTCTAGACACCCTCGATGCTGCTGCCTATACTGCTGTAATGGCGGAAGTGACAGAGGAAGGAACAACCTGGACCACAAGCAAAAAGAACCCCCACTCTGTAAAAAGGGGGCAGCTCCTCCCTGAAGCTAAACTCTGGAACGCTTTCATCAAAAAGTGTATCATGCCATCCTCCCACCACACGACGGTAAACCAGTAGCGGCTCGCCCTCATTCATTCTATCATGCACGACAGGCCTATCAATGTGGGCCGCTATATGAGGGACAACATCCTGGACTGCACATTCCGCTCCGACTCCTGCCTCTGCCTGCCGTTCACAATAACTTCACTATGCCGCTGTGCTGCTGTCCCCGAGGAGCCCTCCGACAAAATAATAAAGGGCAGAGGCTGGACAGACAACAACATCAACAGCCTCATGGAGTTGATAGCCGCTACGCCTATCTCTTCTTTCAACACAGCTGCCTCACTAGCAGAGTCAGATGAGGAGCCTGCCCCTGAAGCTGACGCCACAGCCGCCCCGACAGACTAGTCTGCCCTCATCCTTGCTGCTTTACAACGGGTGGAAGAGAGACAAATGGGACTCATGACTTTCATCCGGGATTTCACGAACTCGACGGTAAACTTCATTACCCACACTTTAAATTTTCCGGATGTTAATTTCCATACTTTTCCTGCCCATTATTTCCATATCCCCTCCCCTGTCAACACACCCACACCACCTGCCTCCCCACATTCCCACTCTACTGCTTCTACCCCTTCACCTGCCCCGACGGCAGCAGGCAGTCCACCGGCCGACACCTCTGCCAGAGGAACGAAGAGACCTGCCTCCGATGACAGCCCTCTGATCAGGAGGAACTTGGAGAGGGAATTTACGCCGGTCAAGAGGATCAAACACGTGGCAGACAGGAAATTAATGCCCAAGGCTAGCACCACCACCAGCAGCACTTGGGACAGTGGCAGCAGTCCCGACGTTCAGCTCGTGGAGCAACCTGCCCCTCAACCTGCCCAGCCTCCTCCACAGCCCAGACGCCGCCGCCAGATCCGTGTCAGCAGCAGCAGCGAGGACAGCGATTAAATTTAAGTCTTTTTTTTATTATCCTACTGCCTGCTTATATTTATTTTGTGATGTACCTGCCATTTATCTGTCATTTTGCATTGAGGGCAATGCAACCCTCGAGTTTGGGGGTGGCAACCCTCCATCATTAATGGAATCTTAATTACATCTTTTTATTATTGTTGTGTCTTTTATTTAAGTTTCCTAAAAAAATCAGAAAATCAGAAAATATAAAACTGTTGGCTTAAAACTGTGAATTTAGCTTACCTGTCATGAAAGCTCTGTCGTGGCAGCATCTTGAGGACAGTTTAAGGAGAAGTTTAGAATCTTTCTATAGTTCTGAAAACTTAAAACACCTTTGTGACTGTTATATTGTTTAGATTTCTTTTAGCCAAACTAGAATAGGATGCTTAGAACTTGAATAGCCCCTAGAGGTGCCTAACACTGGCTCTAGGAAAGAAGTTTAGAAAAGAGACTCAATAGCCCTAGAGGTGCCCGAAACTGGCTCTAGGAAGTTAACTAGAGGTGCCTAAAACTGGCTCTAGTCAAACTTTAGCTTGAAAAATAGAAAAAAATCGAGTCAAAACAAAGAAATCAAAGGAGCATGAAAAAGTTCATTCAAAAAATAAACTTTGGCATAAAAATTCAAGTTAAGAGTTGAATATTCTAGTGAAACTAAGAGAGTCTTGGCATATAACTGTTCACAAGCATGCACACACTGCACGAGAGCTATAGGGAGATTCCGGACAGATCCTAAAACCTTCCGACAGGTTGCTGCCGCCACAGAGAATGAGCGACGAGTAAGGGACAGTTCACTGTTTGAAAGCCAACACAAAAAAAAATTTCTTTTCTTTTAGGTTTAATTGCTTGAGGGCAAGCAAGAACTCGAGTTTGGGGGTGTGTTGAGTGTGTAAAAGTTCTATTATTTACACCCTTTTTAACCCATATTTATGCTGCATTCAAGCATCATATCATTGCATTTAGGTCAGTTTACAGTAAAACATCACAAATTCACTAAAGGCACGGATTCTACTAAAAGATGGCTTATTTTGCAGGATACTGCCATGGTTGACAAAGAAGGCAGGCGCAGGGCAGAGAAGCAGGAGAACTGAGCTGGACAAGTAGACGATGAGGACGAAGCTGTCATGGACCTGTCGTGACAGCAAGGTGACATCAGCCTTATGAAGAGGAAAAGTGAAGTGGACCTCGATAGATAGAGAAAAATCTGCTCGTCTATCGTGTGAAAGCCAAATAATTTTCCAAGCCCCGGATCGAAAGATATGTCAAGTCAAAGCTCAAGGAGAAGAATTCCCATGAAACAAGGAGGCGGCTGAAAAGTAGGAATCCTTAGAGATTAAGCATTTATTAGAATCTTACTTTTCATTAAAGTTGTAATCCTTGTTAACTTAGAATACTTGAGCCCAAAGCTTATATAAGGGCATAGCTTTAACCTAGGAGGCATCCAATACCCCCATAACCGATAACCTAAACCCCTGCCGTTTACCCTTCGTCGACATGTTCTAAATTCCCCCTAGGGCCACAGGATGTTTTGTAAAGTAGTTGCAAGGGTTGTTTTGTAAAGTAGTTGCAAGGGTTGTTTTGTTTTAGGATTTTCCAAGTTCAATAAAATAAACTTCAAGTTCTCTTATTTCGGTTTTAATATCTTGCAAGAGCATCGGGAGAGCATTGTGAGGTTATCCATTTACTTAGCATCGGGAGAGTTAAGTATACGAAAGAGATAAGAGCAAGTTCTCTAGTTTATAGTTGAACTATCTTGTACCTAGGGATAGGGCAAGGTTAAGTGGCTAAGGAAGAATTCATACACATCGGTGTTCATCCTTCGATTCACGCCGGGAGGTATCATCAAAGACGTGATCATCGACAGACTTGGACCTAGGGATAGGCCAAGGCAGATCTGGGATTCTTGCCAAACTTGGAGTACGGAGTTAGTGTTTGCTACCGCGACAGCTAACGGACAGCCGCCGCGACAGGTGCTGTTGGCGACGGGTGCGACGACAGAATTGGAGATCCTAAACATTGCAATACCTGCACTACTGAGCAATTCAATACCAGCCCATTCTCTCTATCTTGATATCTCAATTCCTTTATTTACAGTTTTCTTTAATATTTTCGTGACAATTTTCTAAACTCTTTCCTTTACTTCGTGCAGTGAATTTAGGTGAAGTCATTAGCCCAATCCCTGTGGAGACGATATCCGATACTTCGTATCACTTTACTACTTGCGTCGTGTATACTTGCACTACAATTGCGATAGACTATTTTACACGCAACACCACTACTATCTTGTCTTGCATAAGAACACAACCTAGGCCTACATAAGAAGCGTCACTGTAAACTACATAGTCTTTCCCAGACTCTAGCTGAATTAAGATCGGTGCTTGGGTCAAAGCTTCTTTCAATTTCTCAAAGGCTCTCTGTCTTGCATCTGTCCACTCAAACTGAACACTCTTCTGAAGTAACTGTGTCAATGGAGCGGCCAACTTAGTGAAACCCTCTACGAATCTTCTATAGTATCCAGCTAAGTCTAGGAAGCTACGTACCTCTGTTACAGACTTCGGTTGCTTCCATTCAACTATGGCCTCTATCTTCTTCGGATCAACTCTAATCCCATCAGCTGACACTACGTGTCCTAAGAAGACTACCTCTCGGATCCAGAATTCACACTTGCTCAACTTCGCATACAATTGATGATCTAGCAAAGTCTTCAAAACTAGTCTCAAGTGTCGGTCATGGTCTTCTTCAGTTCGTGAATACACCAAAATGTCATCTATAAAAACAACTACAAACTGATCTAGGTACTGATGAAAAATCCTATTCATCATATCCATGAAAGCAGTCGATGCATTAGTCAACCCAAAAGGCATGACTAAAAACTCATAGTGACCATACCTAGTCCTAAAGGTCGTCTTCGGTACATCAACCTCTCTTACCTTTAGCTGGTAGTAACATGATCTCAAGTCAATCTTCAAAAAGACTGATGCTCCTCTCAACTGGTCAAACAAATCATCAATTCTAGGCAAAGGATACTTATTCTTCACTGTTAACTGATTCAACTGTCTGTAATCTATACACTTTCTCATGCTTCCATCCTTCTTCTTCACAAACAAAACTGGTGCACCCCAAGGTGAAGAACTAGGTCGAATGAAGCCTCTATCTGTCAACTCTTGCAACTGAGTCTTCAACTCTTTCATTTCTTTCGGTGCCATGCCATACGGAGCAATCGAAACAGTAGCTGAATCAGAATAAGTCTCAATGGTGAACTCTACCTCTCTGTCCGGTGGTAAGCCAGGCAACTCTTCCGGAAACACACTAGGGAAATCACACACTTTCCTGATGTCTTGAGGTCTAACCTCACTCATGTTCGGATTCATCACATAGGCCAAGTATGCTTCACAACCTAACTCAACTAACCTCTTGGCTTCTAGAACTGAAACTACATTGGACAAGAACTTCACGTTCTCACCCACCACTACAATCTCATAATCATCCGTGAGCCTCAAAGAAATCCTCTTAGTTTCAAAGTCTATCCTAGCTCTATGCTCCGTGAGCCAGTCCATACCCAGAATCACATCAAAACCATAGAAGGGTAGCTCCATCATATCCACTGGGAACACATGTCCCTGAACCATCAACGGACACCTTCTGTACATTTTTCTAACTACTGCCGTGTCCCCAAAGGAACTAGTAACACTAACTCCTATCTCTAACATTTCACAAGGCAAGTTCAACGACTGTGCATGCTCACTCAATATGTAGGAATGTGTAGACCCAGAGTCAATCAAAGAAAGCAAACCCAAAGACTGTATCGAGAAGTTACCTGCGATCACATTGGTGTCATGTTGATCCCCACGCTGAGCGTAAACTCTGGCCTTTCCTCCGCCCTCTGGCTGGACTGCAAATACATGGGCTATGTTCCTCTGACCATCATTCCTCGGCTGGAAGTTACCTCTACCGCGCCCGCGGCCTCTTTGGAAGTCATTGGCTTTAGCAGGAGCCTGAGCTGGTGCCTGCCCCAACTGATGTGGATAGTCACGCCTAATGTGATCTCTAGCTCCACAACTCCAACATGAGTGGAAATTCCCCCAACACTCACCGGTGTGGTTCCTCCCGCAAGTAGCACATGTGGGCAATTTCCCACCAGCCATCTGGCCCTATTGGCCCCTACCGTGGTTACCGCCACCACGCCTATGACCATAATGATGCATGTTGTCTCGATGCCTCTTGGCATCACCTCTATCAAAGTCACTGGACCTCTTACCCAAACTAAAACCACCAGACCATTTGGTCAAGCCCAAACTGTGTTCTAAGTCCTTGGCCCTCGCGACCAAGACATCAAAATCAGTGTAGTCTGAAGCTAGAGTATACCTCTTGATTTCTTCATTCAGCCCATAACGGAATCGGTTACATCGTTCCACCTCAGTAGGAACAAGCTCAGATGCATACTAACTTAGTCTGACAAATCGGATCTCATAGTCTGTCACAATCATACTCCCCTGAAGCAAAGCCATAAACTCCATCTTCCTCTCATCGAGGTATCGCTGACCCAGATACTTCTTACGGAATGCTGACTCAAAGAACTCCCAAGTAATCTCGGCCTCATCCATACCCGGAGTGATGGTGACCCACCAAGTGTAGGCATCATTCTAAAGCAAAGACTCAACACACCCTAACTTGCGCTCCCCGGTACATCCCATCTGTGCGAGGATATGGACAGTCTTCTCAAACCACAACTCAGATCTCTCTGGGGTAGACCCTCTGAACTCTTCAGCCCCTAGACCACGGAGTCTTTCTAATGGAAAACTAGTGCCCTCTCCCTGATGATGTGCTGTTGTCTGACCCCCAGCCACTGCAGCCTGAAAAGCCCCGGCTATCGCCTGAACTAAAGGAGCTAAGTCTATTCCGACCGGTCCTTGGTCACCTTGGCCTCCCTGAGGTCCCTCTCCTTTGGCCCCGGCCTCGCCTCCTACTCCTGGGGTGGTGGTGGTGGTGGAGGTGGTGGAGGAGCTCCAACTCCAACCACAGGCTCTCCCACTTGAGCCTCGACTCTAACTACTAGCTCAACTCCTGGAGCCGCTGCCCGTGGTTCGCTCGAACCATTCTAGGCCTCCCACGTGGTCTCATGGTACAGCTAGCAAGATAATAACTACAACAACAAACAAATAAGGATTACGTTAGCCAAAGCAAGGGTCCAACAGTGCTCAAGTACTCCATTTACAATAAAATCTTTTTAAATTAAGTAATAGAAGCAATGGGCACACGACTCAACACCAAACACGACAACTTATGCTTCAAATCATCATACGAACAGTCAAACAATAAGATTTCATGGCAAAGCACACACACCAAGCAATACAACTACTTAACACATCAATCTTACCTCACTTACCTGCCTGAGGTCTCGGTAACCTCAGGCTCTGATACCAACAAATGTAACCCCCTCGTCCCGGTCTGGCCGGATGACCGGTCTGAGTAGGCCACACGGGGAAAACTGAAGCGAACCCCGTTAAGGTTCCCCCTCGGTTAGCAACCCTAAAAATTTTCTTTTAAGTTAATCTTCTCTAAAGGCACATTAAATCCTATGTGAACACATCAGCGGAAGAATTGAGAAAAGACACGCAACAGAACACAAGCCGACCATTAAACAGTCCAATTTTAATCCATTAGGCAAGCCGTTTCGAAACACCATTGAGGCGTATCGAAACGCCTTGACCTGGTCAACTGCCCCAAGCCCATTCGAGGAGGTCGTATCGGAACGGAGGTCAACCGTTCTGAAACACCCTTAACGGTCAACTTCTCGTGGTCAACGAGATATTGACCATTTCGAAACCCTTAGACCCGTTTCGAAATGCTTTCATCTCGACAAATTCTCAGATTTCCAGTAGCCAAAGTGTTCCGAAACTCGTATCGGAACAGGGGTTCACAATGGCCAAACCGTATCGAAACGAGTTCTGATACGGGGTCCCTGAAGACTTACCCATTCCGAAATGGATCAGCCTGTTTCGAAACACGGGCTGTCTGCAACCTTCAAAAACCAGACTTAGGCATTTCTCAACAACTCTAAAGGCCCTAAACAACCCCAAGAAACACTCAGCATAAGCATACATGAACTAGAGGCATGGATCCTATGTTAAACATGCTCAAACACACAAGGCATATGGTGAAACATCCATTCATGGCATTTACGCAAAGACAACATTACATATAAGGGCATGCTTGAAGACATTAAGAGCCAAAGGCACGATTCATCTCAATAAGGTTTACACGCTATTCAAAAGCAACTTAGACATTCATAAGGCATGCCATCACACAAGCATTTGACAAGACATAACATGTTTACATTCAAAGTCAATTGATAAACATCAAACACATATATGAGTCATACATCACTCATACAAAACACACTCTTGTCACATTGCTAAACTACTACGTAATATCTAAACCGTACTTGAGCAACAAAAACTTGGAAAGTCCCTTTCGCCTTGCTCCGTGCTAATACCACGCTAATGATCTGCATTGTTGAAAATGAGAGTGTAAGCTAGAACCTTAGTGAGGATGCTCTAAAATCGAAAACATCAACAATGCAGGGTTCATGCATGCAATCCCATAATCTCACATACAACATTCGTAGGTAAATCAACAAGTCATCCTAGCTAGTCTTTCAAGAGTCATAATATGGCATCTCACATCATACTAAGCTCAACAACAAATATCTCAATTATCAAAGCATCATAAACATAAGAACAATATCATTGGCCACTATTAGTTTACCCGGATGTGCGGATTTAACCTCAACAACAACATTACCTCGGTGGGATTACACTCATCACCGGACCTTGCATGGGCAGGATTTAACTCATCACCACATGCCCTACGGATGGGACTCCACTCATCATCACGTAGAATATAAATAAATTTCCGGTGGAATGTTACATCACCGTACTCCTCCTTGATGACTCAACGCCGTCAAGGCCACGTACGTTTGACTCAATTTGTGTGCACACTAATCCTAATGATCGATCATTTACACCCGGTAAAGATAATTAGATCCAATTCTTTTAACCACATCATATATCCACCATTTCTATCACATGCTCATCACATACATATATCAAGGTACACATATGCCAATCAAAACACATTTCTCACAATCAAATAGGCAAGGCATAAATAGCATCAATAGAAAACAAGGAGTTAAGTTACCAATTCAACTCCCACATAGGAAAGGCCTACCAAGCTTATTCCAACACATACACTACACACACTTGAATCACTTCAAAACATATTTAAAGTTACTCACGACTCTTCCTTATCAACCAAAGCAAGCCTCCTATATTCCCAGATTCGATCTCGTTGCTTCTCCAACGTCTCCTCTTGTTTCTAGCCAATCAAAACACATCCATTACTTCACAATTCAATGCTAAGACTCAGTCATCGACTCATCCCAAAAGTACAAGCCAAACTTCAACAAATCTAACCCAAATAATCATCCAAAAGTCCATTTTCGAGCTCCCTTAAAGCCTAGCTGAAAACCATGTTTTCAAACACCCAAAAGACACCCAAATGGTCCCAAAGCACCTTTCTAACATCCCTAAACCATCAGCCCTTCAAATTAATCCTAAAACTCACCAAAAACCAAGTTTTAGACACTTCAAAAATGGCCACAAGGACCCATTTCGGGTTTTCACCCAAACTCACTCATTTCAACATATTATGTGTATTTTAAGGTGACTAAACCAAAACCCAACTTAATAATTCAAAACCAATTGAAAAACCCAATAAAAACTCAAGCTTTCATTATACCCCCAAATTTCAAAAGATGATAGTTTTAAATTCTACAAGCATGTAAAGGTAGAGAATGAAGAGGAGAGTTCAAATATATAATTACCTTTGAAAAAGACCTTGAGTAGAGGAAGAAATCTGATGGAATAGTAGATGTGGTTTGAGAGGGGTTTAGGTTTGGGTTTTCACGTTGGGGGCAATGGGGGAGAGAAGACCACTTTTTTTTGTTCTTTTTAACTTTCAAAAGTTGTCTACCTTTTAAATTATTTTGGGTTAAATCACCAAATTGGTCCTTCCTTATTATTTAAAACTCAATTAGCTAAAGTCAAGGTCAATTTGGTTAAGATTAATTTTACCGACTCGAACCAACTTACCAGACTAACTCCTAACCCCAAAACACGGGTGTTACATGTTGGATGTGAGTTCCGACGTGTTTATCCGCGTATTCGAGTCATAGCTAGGTGCCAATATGAATTGATATGTGTATCAATGTGATATGAAATGTGATTCCTAATTGGATTAATATATGTGTTTACATATGTTGTGGATTGAGCTTGTGGAGCATGACATATTATTGGATAATTGTGCATGCATCATTGACATTTTGGCTCCTGTGGATCGAAGGTAAGAACATGCATTTACCTTGTTGTGCTCGTGCTTGGACCCTGCGTTGTCGAGGTTTGTTTTTAAAGAGCTTACCCTCACTAAGCTTTACGCTTACGCTCTCTTTTGTTCGACAATGCAGATCCTTAGTTCGTGGGTTGCTAGTGCAAGAAGGGGCCTCCAAGTGTGTGTGCTTTGTGGTGCTAGCCTAGCTATCAAGTATGGTTATTTTAGTATGATGTAATGGTCAAGCAATGGGACATGTAATTGTGGTGTAATGCCTTGAAGTATGTTGGATGTTGGTTTGTTTAGGAGCATGTTAGACTCATTTGAATGCTTGTGTTGTTTTGGCTTTTGGATTCCATGCTTGGCCTATAAAACAATGTTTAGACTGCCTTATATGAATGCTTTATGTTTTTTTGTTAGGGCATGAACCTCATATATGCTACGTATGCCTTTTTTGAATGATTGCATGAATTCCTTGGATGAATGATGTTTATTCGTGTTGGGTGCCTCGTATGTTTAGACCTTGGTTGATAGGTGTTGTATGTATGTTTGAGTGTGGCTAGGGAAGTCTCAAAATGCATTTAGAGTTGAGTTTCGTGTCGTTTTGCTGCATTTTAGTGTCTTGCAGTGCAGGGCGTATCGATACGCCTGAGGGTCGTATCGATACGGTCCTACACTCTGGGACACAGAATCGGCTAAGGGTATCGATACTCGGGGTGCATCGATACGCCCAAAGCTCACTGGAATTCGGAGATTTTCAGGAGACTTTGGCGTATCGGTACGGGTTCTTGGCGTATCGATATGGTTTTATCTCGTTGACCACAAGATGTTGACCAAGAAGGGCGTATCGATACGCTCAAGGGCTGTATCGATATGGTCCTCCTAGGTTGACTGGTGGCCGTTGACTTGGTCAAGGCGTATCGATACCCTCTCTTAGAGTATCGATACAGCCTGCTTTAAGAAGATAAAATGGGTCGTTTCATGTCTTATGTTCGTTTGTCCGCTTCGCTCGTTGCTTCCGTTGTCGTACGTTCACATAGGATATGTATTAAGGCATCTAGAAAAGATAATTAAAGAAAAAGTTTTCCTTGGGTCGGTAACCGAAGTGGAGCCTTAACGGGTTTCGCCTCGGTTATCCCAGTGTAGCCTACTCAGATCGGTCAAGTGTCTGGACTGGGACGAGGGGGTTACAAAATAAGTTTCTATATTCAAAATATTAAAATAACTTAATAATACTACATAGGAATTATTAATTATTTTTTATTTACTTAAAACTAATTAAAACTCATAAAAATTGTTATTTTATCAAAATAAAATAAAATTATAATAACTTAGACTTAATATGGAAAAATCAAAAACTAAAGTCCTTTAAATAAAAAATCATTAAATTATAAAATTAATTAACTGAATCGAACTGAATACAGTCTTGGGCAGAGGTAAGAAAAATCCGAAAGCCCAATCATTTAAAAAATATCCTACCGGTGGGAAAAAACATATTCCCCTTTGATATTTTTGAAGTTGGTAGATGATGAATTCTTCTTTATTTCTTTACTTCGGTTTTTGTTTTGTAGCAAATTGGGTTTAGTAGATGATGACCTAAACGAGTTTAGTCAAGTCTGATTTTTATTTAGTTTTCAATTTTTTTATAATATATTTCGCTTAACTTGTGGATCTGAATTCATTATTTATTTATGAAATTTAATGATTAAATTTTAATTAATAGATAGTATTATAAATCGGGTGAAGTGGCTAAAGGTGAATATTTTCATACTCTAAGTTTAGATAGAGTTTTCAACTAGTATAAATATGAGAGAATTAAATGATAATGTTATTTTTCACTTTTACTGGTGGTTGATGATTTGATTGAAGTTATGAATCAAAATAAAGAAAAAAAATAGCCTTCGGGGTTCAATAAACCCTTAAACTTTTGCTAAAAAATAATTAAGCTCTTAATTTTTCTATACTCAATTAAGCCCTCAAAATCAAGAAAAAAAATCAATTTGACCCTTTGACCAAACCGTTAACTTTAAATTGTTTTTGAAAAATTACTTTTGACATTGTTGCAATAGAAGGATGTCACTTGTCATTTTTAGAAATTTTTTAAAAAAAATATCTAAAAACAGAAGAAAAAGGGAGAAAGTTGTGTAAAAAATAGGCTTAATTATTTTTTTTTACAAAAATTTAGGAGGTTATTGAACTTTTAAGCCAAAAAAATATAATTAATCATTAAACAAGGAGAAAGTTTAAATGATTGAAAATTAAGGGTCAGTAAAAATTATATTATATTTTTATAAGTTATATTTTGATACACAGGTTGTATAAAAAAATTTACACGAGCATCATTTTTAAGTTATAAAATCTAAAACCTAAATCCCTAGCCCTAACATCCTAAAACCTAGACCTTAAACCCTAAACTCTAAACTCTAAATTCTAACTATAAACTTTAAATTCTACACCCTACGATATAAAATCATAAACCATAAACCTTAAAATTAAAAGACTTGTATTTACACAAGCTTGTGTATCAAAGTATTTTCCATTTTAAATACAAATTTTGGGAGGGTCACAACCCTCAAGCCTCTATACAGTTTCATCCTATCAACATATAACAACTTTAAAATTTATAGTCGACGTCTATTCTATTCTATATAAATCAATATAACATGAAAATTTAATCATTAAATTAATCCAAGTAGATATAGTGAGAAAGATAATGGGAGAATTAAGATGTTTAATGCCTTTTTTTTGCCGAGTGGAATTAAAGTACGTCAGAAAATTATTAATTTAACACCTTATGTTAGTGACACTGGCTGCCAGTTTGAGCCCGAGTCACATGTACAATTAGCTGTCCAAGGGATTTTGATAGAGAATTGGGCTTGAAGAGACCACCAGATTTAGCCCGGTACATGGAAGATTACTTAGTCAAACATAATCTATTTGAATTAGTTCAAATAGTTTATTTAGATAATGTTTGAGATAATTAACGAATTTGTAAACATATGATCAATCTCATATGTCGATGTAAATTAGTTTTGACAGTCAGATCTAGGGGAACTCTATAAATAGAGGTTCCCCGCCTCACTTGTAAATTATTCAATCATTCATCTTCTGAGTAATCAAGGTATTTACTCTAAATACTCTATGTTGTTCTTGAGCGTTCTTGAGTTTTCTTCTTTTGGTTTGCAATGTCATTCTTTATAGTTTGCTTCCGCTTAGAATGATCTTGCATTCTTAGTGCCATGGAAGAGTTTGATCTTCCAGAGTGAGAATTCAGGCTTACTTAGTCGTTTGTCTAAAGAACATTGACTAGGGCCGCGCAGTTTGCTAGGTCGAAACTCTAGCTCTATGACAAGAGGTAACATAGCAAGTGTTCGTGGTAGGCACTGATTCAAGATGGTACCAAAGAAAGGAGAAAATGTTGTAGCGCAAAAGGGTGCGAAGACCCAATCTGCTGAAGAAAGCGAGTGAGTTCGAAATATATCCTCACATATCTAGAGAAGAAGGTAACCCGACTTGAGGAATCGGTGTAGGACTCGGAGGAGCGACTCAATGCGGTTGATACACGTCTCGAGGAGCTGGACAACAAAGGAGACCATCTCAAGGGAAAGGTCGAGAAACTTCTTGGCGAGATGTATGAGATGTTGGATAATAGAGATGATGCGCTAGAGGCCAGTTGAAGGTTTTGAATATGGAGATAGAATAGTTAAAGACATACATGTTTTTTTCTCAAAACTACCTTAAAAATGTAGCAACGCCCACTGTGTCCAAGCTCAGCAAGAACATTGTGGATCCTAATATCTTCAACCAAAATGCTTGCCAAGAGGTGGAGAAGATTAATTTTGGGTGATGGTGGTGGAAGCAAAAAGATAGAAAAATAAGACAAGTATTTAGAGTGGTTCGGTTTTCTAACCAAAGCCTACATCCACTACTTTAGCTTCCACACTAAGGATTTCAACCAATTCACTAAGAATTCTTCCTCTTTTCAAGGCTAAAGAGGCAACCGTTTACAACCTAGACTCACTCACCAAGCCTAGCATCCAAAGCTTACAAACCAAGCTTTGGGAACACTCTTTACAAGAGTAAATTCGAAGCAAACTGAAATCCCTCTACAAAGGTATGTGTTTGCACTCAAAAGCTCTCACCCAATCCTAATACAGTTGAGCATACATTGACAATTAAGCTCACAAGTGTTTGTCTGTACAAAAGTATGAAAATTGAGCACTAAGACATTTCTTAATCAATAGATTGTTGACTTAAGGATCATTAGTTGCTTAAGATGCTTCTTGAGGTCTTTTATACTCCCAGTTGAGTTTCTAGCCGTTGTAGACTGTTGAGATTGAATAGGAGCCGTTGGAACCTTTATTTCCCGCAATAAATGTTGTTTTGGAGCATTCGGTATCGGTAAGCGGATAGCCATATCGGTACCGATTCTTCAGAAACTAGTCGTTGAGCTTGATGCAGCTTCTGCGTATCGATACGCCTTGGTGCGTATCGGTACCTAGTTTCGGTACGCCACTGTACCGTATCAGTACGAGTGTTCGTTAAGCTACAGGGAACGAGCTGTTGCGGGTTTTGAAAATAGTCGTTGGGGATTTAAACCATAACGTATTGGTACGCTAAACAGTGTATCAGTATGACCCTTATCTTTATCGATACCGCTAGGTCTGTACCGATACAGGTTTTCGCTACTGAAAAATACTATAGCTAAAACCCTAAAAGGTATCGATACGAGGTACACCATATCGGTATGGTCAAGCAGAAAACAAGAGTTTGGCTACTTTAAAACATTTCAAAGCCTTTCAAAACCTCGGGAAAACATCTCAGACATAATTTCAAGTTGTTTGGACTATAAAATCATTTTTGAAATCTTTTCAAATTAGTCCAATTTTTTCCAATTATTATATCAAAACAAATATCCTAACAATTTCCCTTTTTTGATATAATAAAACCAACTTAGTATTTTTTTAGATTCTCCCCCTTTGTAAAATTAAATTTTGAATAAGAGACTAAAATTTGAAGATAGTTAAAGCTCCCCTTATTCACTTGAAAATTTAATTTTTTAAAACATTCCCCCCTTTTTGTTATATCAAAAATGGTTCAAACTAAAGTTTGAAAACGTTTAAGTCCATAACAATGGAGAGTTTTTAAAAAATTGACAAAATTTGTTTTTGTTAAAATTGGCTCCCCTTACTCAAAGCATCGTAGAATGTTAGTCCAACAAATATATGATTATCTAGTTGAATTAAAATAAGTAAATCTATAAAAACAAATAAATGCAACTAAAGATTTTACCACTTGAACCAAAGGTAGGATGCAAAGCCTTCCTTCTTCAAGTGATCTTCCTTGAGTGTATAGAGCTTCCCCTTAATTTTATCATTTGTTGATCAATGCTCCATCACACCTAAAATAAGACAATCAAGTAATTTTTGGTATCCAAATAGCTTTGAATCTATAGGCATTAGTAGCACAAACTTTAGTCCCCTTAGGAATCCATTTTACAATTTCATCCTTTTTTATTTGAAGTAATTAGTCCTTTTGGAACCTAAATACTCCTAAAACATTTACCATTAAAAAATCTTGGGGCACTAGATTGTCTTCGATAAAAGTTTGAATTTCCAAAATTGTTTTTCTTTCAAATTCCTTGGAAATCAAATCTTCTTCTTTCTTAAGATCATCTACCTCTTTATGACGATCTTTTTCCATCTTTTGAAGAAAATTTTGTAAATTTAAGATTTGACATTCAAAGTCTTTGAATTTTGCTTCAAACTCTAAATTAGTTTTTAAAAGCAAATCATTTTCGATTTTCAATTTTGAAATCATCTTTTTATTTTTCGAAAATGAAGCCTTGAACTCGAAAACCAATTCGTCATAGGCTTCTTGTAACTCATCAAATGTATATGAATCTGAAATAAATGAGTTAAAAGTCACCTCACCCTTTTGGAGGGCTATAAAGCATAGATAGGCTACTTCATCTTCATCGGTGGAGTCTTCATCACTCTATGTCGCCACATATGCTTTCTTTGAAGATGACCCCTTTTTGTTGAAGTGAGGGAAATCGTATTAGGTGTGCCTCGTTTCCTTGTAGTTATGGCTTTTGTGGGGATCCTTCTTATTCTTCTTCTTCAATTCAAGCTTGGATTCTTCCATTTCGCGCTTCATGAATCGGACAAACTTCTTGAAAAGATAGGCCATCTCTTCATCTTCACTTTCCCCCTCACTTGAATCTTCTAGATAGCTTGTGGAGGATTTAAGAGCAACAATGTTTAGATCTTCTGTTTCTTGATCTTTGATAGTTTTCTCCTTCTCCCTTCTCAAGAGTTTTGAGATCAACTCATGGGTAAGAAGAGACCCAATTAGCTCATCAAACTTGAGCTCCTTTAAGTTCTTGACTTTAATGATAGTTGTCTTCTTGCTCTCGCATGATTCGTGAAGTGAATAGGTCAACTTCTGACCGAGTTTGTCTTTTGAAATCTCATCTCCAAATCTTTTTAGCTTGTTGACGATCGTGGAGAAACGGTCGAACATCCTCTTGATGTTTTTATCCGGGTCCATCTTGAAGTTTTCATATTTGAGGTTGAGTAGACCAATTTTTGTCTCCTTCACCTCGTTTGTACCTTCATGGATCACTTCAAGTTTGTCTCAAAACTCCTTGGCATCTTCACAAGAAGAGACTTTTACGTATTCATTGGGGCCCAATGCACACATTAGAATGTGCAAGGCTTTGCAATTTATCTCCATCATCTTCTTGTCGTTGGCATTCCACTCCGCCTTTCTTCTTGTTGGCACAATCGGTTCACCTTCAACAAGATCCCATAAATGATAATCTTTGGCCTTGATAAAAAAACATCATCCTATTCTTCCAATAAGCAAAATGTTCACCGTTGAAGAAAGGTGGCTTGTCGATTGAATGCGCCATTTAACACCAGTTGATAGAATGTTGGTCGAGCTAACCGGATCTTCTCAATAGAATGTAAATCTCTCTCGATTGAGCCTCGCTCTGATACAAATTGTGAAGCCTGATATCTTCAACCGAAAAACTTGCCAAGAGGTGAAGAAGATTAATTTTGGGTAATGGTGGTAGAAGCAAAAAGATAGAAAAATAAGACAAGGATTTAGAGTGGTTCGACTTTCTAACCAAAGCCTACATCCACCACTTTAGCTTCTGCACTAAGGATTTCATCCATTTCACTAAGAATCCTTCCCCATTTCAAGGCTAAAGAGGAAACCCTTTACAAACCTAGACTCACTCACCAAACCTAGCATCCAAAGCTTGCAAACCAAGCTTTGGGAACACTCTTTACAAGAGTAAATTTGAAGTAAACTGAATCCACAAAGGTATGTGTTTGCTCTCTAAAGTTCTCACTCAATCCAAATACACTTGAGCATACATTAACAATTAAGCTCACAAGTGTTTGCCTATACAAAAGTATGAAAATTGAGCACCAAGACATTTCTTAATCAATAGATTGTTGAGTCGAGGATCATTAGTTGCTTCAGATGCTTCTTGAGGTCTTTTAAACTCCCAATTGAGTTTCTAGCCGTTCTAGACTATTGGGATTGAATTGGAGCCGTTGGGGACTTTATTTTTTGCAAAAAATATTGTTCTGGAGCATTTAGTATTGGTAAGCGGGTAGCCGTATCGGTACCAGTTCTTCAAAAACTAGCGGTTGAGCTTGATGCAGCTTTTGCGTATCGATATGCCTTAGTGCGTATCGATACCTTGTTTCGGTACGCCACTGTACCGTATCGATACTGGTGTTCATTAAGCGATAGAGAACTAGCTGTTGGAGGTTTTGAAAATAGAGGTTGGGGATTTAAACCATATCGTATTGGTACGCTAAACAACATATCGGTATGACCCCTAACAGTATCAGTACAACTAAGCTTGTACCGGTACGGGTTTTCGCTATTGGAAAATATTGTAGCTAAAACCCTAAAAGGTATCGATACGGGGTAAATCGTATCGGTACGGTCAAGCAGAAAATAAGAGTTTGGCTACTTTAAAACATTTCAAAGCCTTTCAAAACCTTATGAAAACATTTCAAACTTAATTTCAAGTTGCTTGGACCTTAAAATCACTTTTGAAATCTTTTCAATTTTGTCCAAAACTATTTTTCAATTATCATATCAAAACAAATATCTTAACAGACCTCCCAAAGTTGAAAGAGTTCAAGGGGAACAAGTCGGCCCAAAATGTTGAGAAATTTGTGTGGGGCATGGAGATGTACTTATGGTCCATGAGTATCAAAGATGATTAAGAAAAGGTAATTATTGCTTCTATATATTTGATCAACGTCGCTCTTTTGTGGTGGCGATGCAGATACTCTAATGAGAAGAGCAAGGACATTTCTATTGAGACATGGAAAGAGTTTCAAGTTGAGTTCAAAGATCAGTTTTACCCAACAAACGCTCAATGCGAGGCTCGAAGGAAGTTGCGGCAACTTAGACATGACGGTTCCATCGCAGAGTATGTCAGATAGTTCATCGAGCTCAAGCTCCAAATCCTGAACTTGAGTGAAGCTTAGGGCTTCTTTACTTTCACGAATGGACTCCAGCGATGGGCCCAAGTAGAGGTAGTGCGGAGGGGATTCTAGGATCTTTCTAAAGCATCAACCGCAACTGAATCCATTGTAGAATTTGAAGTTGGAAAATCCAAGTCTTCCAAGCCCCGTGGTAAAGGCAATGGTGGGGGAGACAAGGACGGGCATCATTCTAGTGATGGTGACGAAAAGCCCAACAAGTTCATCAAACCATGGAAGAAGAATGAACAAGGACCCGTAAGGTGCTGCCGTTTTTTGGTCCATACTTGGTGAAAGATTGCCCCAAGAAGAGTCGCCTCAATGCCATCGTTGATGGGACGACGAGCAAGAAGAATAGGAATGTAGACTTGGTGCGATTGCTAGCATCAAAGCAATCAAGCCAAGGGTAGAAAGGAAGCAATTGAAGTGTTACCGATGCAAGGGCCTCATTTGGTGAAAGAGTGCTCGAGTCAAGTCAAGTCATCTAATGAGTGGACTGTAATGCCCTAAAATAGGATTAGAAGAAATTATAGGTTCGATTGGATTGGGCTCGAACCGATCAAACCGAAGTGTGTTAGTTAAGTAGGTTTCGAGAAAATATGCATTTTAATCAGAACATTTTAGATCATCATTTTTGCACATCTTGTTGTATTTGTTGGTTTGATCTTTGTGACACGATTTTTGTCTGCTTTGCGTCATAGTTTTCTTCCATCTTTATAATAATTTGACGTTTGTGTAACGATTATCACGGTGCATCCTCTGATCATAGAATATAGGTGATCTAGTATAGTTAAATGTCATTTTGTGATAGTTTGTCGATGTAATCAGAATCGTTGGTGGAACAATCTACAAGATTGATTTTTTTATCTTTACTCTTCCTACAGCTATATCACATCTAGTTTCATAGAGACATGATAATTTTAATGATGATGATTGTATTTTTTTATAAAATATAAATGAAATATCCAAGGAAATTTTCAGTTTTGTTTTTTTTACTCCCATTGGATTTAGATGCTTTATTTTTATTTTTCATGAGTTTTTTTTTGTTGAAAATAATCTCTAAAATTTTCTTTTATGATTGTATGCATTGTATTTATTGTACATTCTTTACTTTTAATAAAATTCCTCTTGTTAAAAATATAGATGGAGAGAAAAAAACATTTTTGAAGTATTTTATGAAATTTGAAATTTTCTCATCAAATTATCATTTCATCTCATGAAATAAAATATTAAATTTCTTAAATAAATTTATAGTTTAATTTTAGTAAGATAATATTTGTTCGTACATTTTCTTAACCCTTTGACAACCATGAAAAATTCTACAACGTGCAACGAATATCGTTGAACACCACTAATGTTGAACACTGTTGAACATCATTAAGTAATTAATAAAGATTTAAAATTTCAAGGACCCATCATACAATTAATAATTATTTTAAAAAATTCAATTAAATTATTTTTATATATTAAAATTTTATTTTTAATAAGGGTAAACTATATATTTAGTGCCTCACCTATTTCCGTATTTTTATTGAACACTCATTATTTAAATATTATTTCAAGTTGACCATATTCTTTTAAAAAAATTAATTTAACCCTTAACCCTCAACCTAAAACCCTAAACTATTAAACCTTAAACTATATATTTAGTACCTCTCATATTTTCACCTGAATTTAAATTGAGAAATCATGAATGTAAAAAAAACATCGTTTATTCTTTAATATCATAAAAATTGCATCTATCATCGAGAAAAGAGAAATGCAAATTGAAGAAAAATTATGTTTGATATAATAATGAAAAAGATAACAATATTTGAGTAGAATTTACAAATTTCGCCTACAATTTTAATGAGAAAACCTTGATTTTTTTTGAAAAATATTAATTAATCATTAAATTTTAAAATTTTGCAACTAATACAAAGTTTTTAGTTGATGTACGAAAACATCAATCTTAATAACAATAAGATACCATTTGTTGAAAATATAATTATTTTATTTTTAATAATTTTAAAACTATTTATTAATGTATTAGTAAATACTATTTTATAATCACCTTTAGACTATTAAAAATTATTAAGGTTTAATAGTTTAGGGTTTTAAGTTGAGGCTTAAGGGTTAAATTATTTTTTATAAAGAATATGGTCAAATTGAAAAAAAAAATAATGAGAGTTTATTAAAAATACGGAAATATGTGAAGTACTAAATATATAGTTTATCCTTATTAAAAATAAAATTTTAATATATATAAAAAATAATTTAATTGAATTTTTAAAAATAATTATTAATTGTATGATGGGTCCTTGAAATTTTAAATTTTTATTAATTAATTTAATGATGTTCAACTGTGTTCAACATTAGTGATGTTCAGCGGTGTTCGTCACACGTAGTAGACTCATCCTGGCAACCATACACTTTACGAACAAAAAAATTGTGATTTGGACTCAAATTTTTTAAGATAAACATCATTATCTTTTCAGTATGACACTTATTAAATTTTACTCAATCTAAATTTATAGATAAATAAATTAAATATTAAGAATTATAAAAATTAAAATTGTCTCTAATAGACTCGTATAATTATTATATACGAGCGGAAATTCTATTTTGGTTCATAAAGGGCATTAATTATTAGTACTACCAGCAACTGACTACCATTAAAGCAGGAAAATTCGTGCTTTTGACAGATGAAAGAAACATCACACAACATACCAACATCAAAATGTACATAAAAAGTAGGGTAAACTATAAAAATAATTACTGAATTTTTAGAGAGTTAAGTTAAACTGTCGTTACTATCATCAGTTAACCTTAAAAAAACTGATGTAATTATATTACTTTTTACTTTATTTAACTCTAAGAATTAAATAAATCTAAAAAACACTCTATGAATTAAATCATTCTGTGGTTACAATTTGACATTAGCTTTATCGACATCGTCATTAGATACAACAATTACCATACTCAAGAAATTAATCAACATTATTTCATCCAAATTTCAAACACACTCACTGATCTCATTCGATTATCGTTTATAGCCACGATCACCAAAGAACAACATACAAAACCAAAAAACAAGTAAAGAAAATAAAAAGAAATCTATAATTTTTTATCTCAGTGAGTTTTGATAAATGAAGTGGTCGTCAGTCATTTTAACTATGAGAAAATTTAATTTGACTAAAGATGAATTCAGTTCATTTTAAACTGATCTAATAACAGACAATAACAAGTCGAAAAATTTTAATTCTTAGTTTCAATTGAAATTTAAAAATATTATAATTTTTTATGAATTTAAAAGGAAGGAAGTAATAGAAGAAGAAGGATAGCTCAAAGAAATCACCGAATGGCAATAGGAATGAGGGCAAAAAAAGTGATTGCTGTCAATTTGGAATAAGACGAATTTGCTTAGATTTTTTTTTTGGAGGAATGAAAAAAACGTGTTAGAACAATTTTTCTCCATAGCAATGGACAACAACAACAACAACAACAATAATAATAATAATAAGGGTAAACTAACCCAATGATCATCATACTATGGTAAATGTATTAAAATGACCACATTAAAAAAATTGACTCAATTGACCACCCAAACTATTGAAATTGGATCAATTAAAACACTAGCCGTTAATGGGCTAACAGAAGATGGCGTGGCGGTTAAAAAATAAAGGTATAATTACACAGTTGGTCATCGTTACTTATACACTCTATTAATTTGATCATAATTTTAATTTAATAAAATAAATTAATTATTTGGTGATATCTGTCACCACCTTATTGGAGGATTTTAATTATTTTTATTTAATTTGATTAATTAATGTTCTCCCTCCAATCAGGTTGTGACACGTGTCACCTGATTGGAGAAGGAAAAATGAATGCAATGAAAAGCCTCCAGGGGGATCGAACCCACGACCTCAACAATAAGCGAGAAGGACAAGCATGCTTGCCACTGGGTCAAGCGCATTTTAGTGATGTAAGTTACAACATTTAATATATGTTTTAAATACGTGTTAATGCTCAGAAAAATGAAAACAAGGAAAATGGCCTTTGGTGGATTCGAACCAGTGCCCTTTGTAACACCCGTGTTTAGGGGTCGGGTGGAAATATTTTTAAAATATTGTTTTGGGTTCGGTTTTATAATTTAAATAATAAAATATTTTTTTCATCGGCTTCGTGATTTCAAAATAATTAAAGTTATATTGGGCTTATCTCTTAAGTCCAAAATCCATGTGCTTTAGGAGATGATAGCTTTGGTCATTCATTAATGACATTTTAGTAAATAGTTGGTCTTTCTAACTAAAACTCATTTTTAATTCATTATAATTCAAATAAACAAAAATTTCATCATCTTCTTCTCCAAACACAAAACTCACGACAAGAAGCTCTCCCCTCCCCCTTTCACTATTCCATTTCATCTCATGCTCATTTTGGCTCAGTTTTGAAAGGTAAATACATCCCCATCTTGCTCTCATCTTCCTCTCTTTGAAAGTACCATTAGTTTTCATTTTGGTCCATGTTTTTAGAATTTGAGTTTTTGAGCTTTTAAGTTAAAAATCCAAACTTTGTTGTTCTATGTTGAAGTTTTTGATTCCTTATTAGTATTTATGTTATTAGCAACCCAAATGGTCCAACATATGTGATTTTTACTTGGTTTTATAAACATTCCCGAATTTGGGTTTAATGGGGATTTTTGAAGGGTTTTGGAATGGATTTTGGGGTTGTTTTATGTTGGAAATGGAAGGCTAATGTTAGTATGTTAGTTAAAGATTGTTTTGGAAGCATTTGAATGTGTTAAATGTGTTGAAATCATAAGTTTTGGTTGGGGTTTGGTGGCTGCTCGAGTTTGTTGTTTTTGGGGGTTGTCCATGGCTTGAATTCATGTGTTTATTGCCTGAATAGTGATCCGAGTTTGCTACATTGATGTACGGACTGATTTGAGATTATTTTGATTTTGTTGGGATGATTAGAGGCAAGAGTTTGTGTTGGTGAAGCATCGGGAGTGAATCCGGAAGCTTGAAGGTGTTGTTTGCTTGGTTGTTGAGCTTGGAAGTGAAGGTGAGTGGTTTAATGTTTTTAAAATGGTTTTGAGTATTTGGTTCAAGCATGTCGACTAGGTTGGGCTTGGTAGACCCACCTAGAGTTGGGATTAGAGTGGTAGCCTAATCCCAAGCTTTAGTTAGAGACATTGGTTGAACACTTTAATTGTTGTTTATGCCCCATGATGATATGTGTTTATGATGGTTATGTATAAATGTGTTATACATGTATGTTGAGGCATGGTTGTGATGCATTGTTATATGCATGAGGTATGGGCATGATGTTAATCATGGTGAGTACGCGCTAAGCACGGAAGTTGATATTAAATGATGTTGTGGATTGAGTTAAATGTTGGAACTAGTATGCTTGGGTATAAATGATCGATCATTAGGATGTTAGTGTGCACCCGTGAGTCAAATGCGCGCGTGGTCTTGATGATGGTAGTCATTAAGATGGAGTACGGGTTCGCCCGAAAATTCTTCTTATATATATGTTAGTCGGTGATGAGTGTAATCCCATGGACGGGGCGTGAGGATGAGTGGAATCCCCTCCGCGTGAACGGTGATGAGTGTAATCCTACCGTAAGGTAATGGTTGTGTTGGATGTGAGTTCCAACGTATTTATCCGCGTATGCGAGTCATAGCTATGTGCCAATATGAGTTGATAGGTGTATCAATGTGATATGGAATGTGATTCCTATATGAAGTATTATATGTGTTTACATATGTTGTGGAATTGAGCTTGTTGAGCATGGCATATTATTGGATAATTGTTCATGCATCATGTACATTTTGGCTCATGCGGATCGAAGGTAAGGACATGCATTTACCTTGTTGTGCTCGTGCTTGGACCTTGCATTGTCGAGGTTTGTTTTTAATGAGCTTACCCTCACTAAGCTTTATGCTTACGCTCTCTTTTGTTCGACAATGCAAATCCTTAGCTCATGGGTTGCTTGTGCAAGAAGGGGCCTCCAAGTGTGCCTTGTGGTGCTATCTTAGCTAACAAGTATGAATATTTTAATTAAAGGATGTAATGGTCAAGCAATGGGACATGTATATGTTGTTTGAGCCTTTTGAAGTATGTTGATGTTGGTTGTTTAGGAGCATGTTAGACTCCTTTAAATGCCATGTTGTTGGTTGGCTTTTGGTTGCCTTGAATGCTTGTAAACCATGTTTAAATCACCTATCTTAAATGCTTGGTGTTGACCTTGTTGAAGCATGCTATCTTTAATGCCATGTATGGTCTTTGAATGGATGCCTATCTTATATCTTGTGTATCTTGAGCATGGTTGCTATAGGGAGTATGTCTCTAGAGTGTGTTGGTATGTTATGTTTGCTTCTTGGAGTCGTTTAGGACGTTTGGGATCATTTGGAGGTGTTTAAAGCTGATTTTGAGAATTCACAGAGTGTAGGTGTTTCGAAACGGGTGTGGTTCCAGGGCCTCGTATCGAAACGTGTATCGATATGTTTTGGCTACTGTGAGCCCCTGTTTTGAAACCAGTTTCGAAACACTTTGGCTATTGGAATGGTCTGTTTTGAAACGGGTATCGAAACGGCTAGGCAAAACAAGACCCTGTTCCGAAACGGGGTGGATGCGTTTCGAAACGGGTGTCTGGCTTTTAAAATTGGAGCTTGTGTTTCGAAAAGGGCTTTGGCTGTTTTGAAACACAGACCTGTAATTGGGCTTTTTGACATCTCCAAAGGGTTTCAAGGGTTGGGCTTAGGCCCTGTTTGTTGTTGGGCTTCCGCTTAGGCTTAATTAATGCTTACTAGATAAGATAATAAATGAAAAAGTTTTCCTAGGGTCGGTAACCGAAGTGGAGCCTTAACGGGTTTCATCTTGGTTATCCTCGTGTAGCCCACTCGGATCGGTCAAGCGTCTGGACCGAGACGAGGGGGTTACACTTGTTGGTATTAGAGCCTAAGGTTTCCGAGACCTTGGGCAGGTAAGTGAGGTAAGTTGTGTTTTTATGATTGAAATGCTCGATGTTTGCTTGCCATGTAAGCATGTTTGCTTGTGTATCAAGTATGCTTGTTGTTTTGTTTGAAGCATGATGTTTAGAGTCCCATTGCTACTATTACATCGGAAAAAGGATTTTTAAAGTGAGGGGACATACTTGAGGCACTTGGAGCCCTTGCCTTGCTAACCCTTTCTTTTTTGTGCTTTTTTGTTGTTGTAGTTGTTGTTTGTGAGCACGATGTCGAGGCCGAGAGGTAGGCCGAGGTTGGTTCGTCAGGAACCACGTGTTGCGGCTCGTGTTAATGAGCCGGTGGCTGGAGTTGAGGCTCATGTGGAAGATCCCACTGCTGCTGGAGTTGGAGCTCCTCCACCACCTCCACCACCACTACCTCCTCAGCCTGGAGTTGGAGGCGAGGATGGGGCTGAGGGAGATGGACCTCAGGGTGGCCAAGGTCCTGCTGAAAAAGATATGACTCTACTTGTGCAAGCTATAGCGGGAGCATTTCAGGCCGTAGTTGTCGGAGCTCAGGCTGCAGCTCAGCCTAGAGGTGATGATGCTAGTTTACCGTTGGAGAGGCTCCGTAGCCTAGGGGCTGAAGAGTTCAGAGGATCTACACCGGAGAGGTCTGAGTTGTGGTTAGAGAAGACAGTCCGCATCTTAGCTCAGATGGGTTGTATGGGTGCTCGGAAATTGGGCTGTGTGATTTCTTTGCTTCAGGGTGATGCTTACACCTGGTGGGTCACCATTACTACCGGAGTTCCAGAGGCTGAGATTGGATGGGATTTCTTTGAGTCTGCTTTCCAGAAGAGGTACTTGGGGCCGAGGTATCTAGATGAGAAGAAGCGAGAGTTTATGGCTCTTGTTCAGGGAGAGGCTTCTGCGACCGACTACAAGATCTGCTTTGTTCGTTTGAGTCAGTATGCTCCAGAGTTAGTTCCTACTGAGAGGGACCGATGTAACCGTTTTAGATATGGGCTTCATGAGGAAGTTAAGAGGTATACTTTAGCTTCAGATTACTCAGATTTTGATGTCTTGGTTGCTAGTGCCAAGGAAATTGAGCATAGCTTGGGGCTGACCAAGTGTTCTGGAGGATCTAGTTCTGGTAAGAGACATAACAACTTTGACCGTGGGGATGCCAAGCGGCATAGAGGCGGTGGACAACAGTTTGACCATAGACGTGGCGGTGGCCACCAGGGCCATAAAGGTGGAGGGCGTTTGCCCTAGTGTACACGTTGTGGGAGACAGCATTCTAGTGAGTGTTGGGGTAACTTCCATGCTTGTTGGAACTGTGGTTCAAGGGACCACTTCAAGAGGGAGTGTCTGCATCAGGCGGCACAGGCACCGAAAATAGCTCAGGCTCCTGCGAGAGCGACTGATTATCAGAGAGGTCGTGGGTGCGGTCGTGGCTACTTCCAGCCTAGGGCTGATGCACCTAGGGTAGATGCTCAGAGGAACCTTGCTCATGTTGTGGCATTGCAGCCCGAAGCAGGAGGACCAGCGAGAGTCTATGCTCAGAGAGAGGCCGGGAACGACACTGATGTGATAGCAGGTAATTTTGAGTTACAGTCTATGTCTTTTGCTTTCTTTGGTTGATTCGGGTTCTACGCATTCTTACATTTTGAGTGAGCATGCACAGAAGTTAGATATACATGTTGAGATCTTAGATGTAGGTATGCATGTGACTAGTTCTTTTGGTGAGACAGTTGTGGTTAGACGAATGTATAGGAGGTGTCCGCTGAAGATTCAAGGTCATGTGTTTTCCGTTGATATGATGAAGCTTCCATTTTATGGTTTTGATATTATTTTGGGTATGGACTGGTTAGTTGAACACCGAGCTAGTGTGGATTTTGAGACGAAGAAGATTTCTTTGAAACTTTCTGATGATTACGAGGTAGTAGTAGTAGGCGAGAACGTTAAGTTCTTGTCTAATGTTGTGTCAGCTTTAGAGGCACATAGGTTGATGGATTCCGGTTGTGGGGCTTACTTAGCTTATGTTATGAATCTGAATATGAGTGAGGCTAGACCGAAAGATATTAGAACGATTTGTGATTTTCCGGATGTGTTTCCTGAAGAGTTGCCAAGGTTGCCTCCTGACAGGGATGTTGAGTTTGTGATCGAGACTGTTTCAGGGTCTACTCCAGTTTCTATTGCTTCGTATCGTATGGCTCCAAAAGAGTTGAAAGAATTGAAGAGTCATTTGCAAGAGTTATTAGACCGTGGTTTCATTAGGCCTAGTAGTTCTCCTTGGGGTGCTCCCGTGTTGTTTGTAAAGAAGAAAGATGGCAGTATGCGTTTGTGTATTGACTACATGCAGTTGAATCAGTTGACTGTGAAGAACAAGTATTCGTTGCCTCGTATAGATGATTTGTTTGATCAGTTGAGAGGTGCTTCAGTGTTCTCGAAGATAGACTTGAAATAAGGATACTGTCAGTTGAAAGTAAAAGAGTGTGATGTTCCGAAGACAACTTTTAGGACTAGATATGGTCACTATGAGTTCCTTGTGATTGTTGTTTGGGCTCACAAATGCACCTGCAGCATTCATGGATATGATGAATAGAATTTTTAGAGATTATCTAGACCATTTTGTAGTTGTTTTCATAGATGATATCCTTGTGTACTCGAAGACAGAAGAAGAGCATGATGAGCACTTGAGATTTGTTTTATAGAGATTGTTGAGCAATCAGTTGTATGCGAAGCTTAGTAAATGTGAGTTCTGGATTCGAGAGGTTGTATTTCTTGGCCATGTTGTTTCAGCCGAGGGTATCCTTGTTGATCCATCGAAGATTGAGGCTATTGTTGAGTGGAAACAACCTAAGTCAGTGACTGAGATTAGGAGTTTCCTAGGATTAGCCGGTTAATATAGGAGATTTGTTGATGGTTTCTCTAGAGTAGCTACTCCTTTGACTAAATTGTTGCAAAAAGGAGTTAAGTTTGAATGGTTAGATGCAAGACAGAAGGCCTTTGAGAAATTGAAAGAAGCTTTGACAAATGCTCCAGTGTTAGTGCAACCAGTTTCAGGTAAAGAATTTGTGATCTATAGTGATGTTTCCTACATAGGTTTAGGTTGTGTTTTGATGAAAGAAAGAAGAGTTGTTTCTTATGCTTGGAGACAATTGAAAGTGCATGAGAAGAACCACCCCACTCACGATATAGAGTTAGTCGTGATTGTGTTTGCATTGAAGATTTGGCGTCACTACTTGTATGGTGAGAAGTGTATAGTTTACACCGATCATAAGAGCTTGAAGTATCTGATGGCACAGAGATAGTTGAACTTGAGACAGAGAAGATGGCTTGAGTTGTTGAAAGATTATGATTTGACCATTGAGTACCATCCGGGTAAGCCAAATGTAGTAGCCGGTGCTTTGAGTAGAAAAGTTACAGTTGAGTTGTGAGCTATGTTTGCTAGATTGAGTGTATCCGATGATGGTGGTTTGATCACGGAGTTGTAGGTGAAGCCTTCTTTGATTCAGTTGATTAGAGAGAAGTAGTTGCAAGATGTGCCTTTAGTTCCTCATGTTCAGGACATAGCCGAAGGTAGACCGACCGAGTATAGTTTCAGTGGTGAGAATGTGTTGTGCTTTAGAGAGAGTTGTAGTACCTAAAGATGTTGAGTTGAGACGTTTGATTTTGAGCGAAGCACATTCGAGTCCTTTTTCTATGCATCCGGGTAGTACCAAGATGTACCGTGACTTGAAGAATGGTTATTACTGGATTGGTTTGAAGAAGGATGTAGCCAAGTATGTGAGTCGTTATATGATTTGTCAGAGAGTGAAGGTAGAACATCAGGTTTCTTCAGGTTTGTTACAACCTTTGAAGATTCCGGAATGGAAATGAGAGAGAATTACTATGGATTTTGTGTCGGGGTTACCATTGTCTCCTTCGAAGAAGAACTATGCTTGGGTGATAGTGGATAGATTCACTAAGTGTGCTCACTTCCTAGCAATGAACACTACAGATTCTTTAGACAAGTTGGCAAACTTGTACATCCGTGAGATTGTGAGACTTCATGGAGTTCTGAAGTCTATTGTTTCAGACAGAGATTCGAGATTCACTTCGAGGTTCTGGGGTTGTTTGCATAGTGCTCTAGGTAGCCGCTTGCATTTCAGTACTTCTTATCATCCGCAGTCCGATGGACAGTCATAGCGAGTGATACAGATTTTAGAGGATATGCTTCGTTGTTGTGTGATTGATTTCCATGGTTCTTGGGAGAAGCACTTGCCCTTAGTTGAGTTTACTTACAACAACAGTTATCATGCTAGTATTCAAATGGCTCCCTATGAGGCTTTGTATGGTAGACGATGTAGAACTCCGATTTGTTGGGCTGAAACGGGTCAGAGATTGTTACCTATGCCGGATTTGCTTAAGGGGACTACCAACAAAGTGAAGTTGATTTGTGACTGTTTGAAAGCAGCTTCCGATCGTCAGAAGTCTTATGCAGATTTGAAGAGGAAAGAGATTGAGTTCTCTGTGGGTGAGAAAGTATTTCTGAAAGTATCTCCGTGGAAGAAGGTAATGCGATTTGGCCGGAAAGGCAAGTTGAGTCCGAGGTTTATTGGTCCGTATGAGATAGTTGAGCGAATAGGGCCGGTAGCTTACCGTTTGAGATTGCCTTCTAAGTTAGAGAAAATCCATGATGTCTTTCATGTGTCGATGCTTAGGAGATATAGATCAGATCCTTCTCATGTCATGCATGTTGAGGAGATAGAGTTGAATCCGGATTTGTCTTATAATGAAGAGCCTGTTGAGATACTTGCTTCTGATAGCAAAGTGTTGCGTGGCAAGACCATAGAGTTGGTCAAGGTGTTGTGGAGACATAGAGGTGTGGAAGAGGCCACGTGGGAGAGGAAAGCTGATATGCTTGAGCAGTTTCCGTATCTGTTTACGTCAGGTAATTTCGGGGACGAAATTCCTTAAGTGGGGGAGAGTTGTAACACCCGGGTTTAGGGGTCGGGTGGAAATAATATTAAAATATTGTTTTGGGTTCGATTTTATAATTTAAATAATAAATTTTTTTTCATGGGCTTCGTGATTTCAAAATAATTAAAGTTATGTTGGGCCTATCTCTTAAGTCCAAAATCCATGGGCTTTAGGAGATGATAACTTTGGCCATTCATTAATGGCATTTTAGTAAATAGTTGTTCTTTTCAACTAAAACTCATCTTTAATTCATTATAATTCAAATAAACAAAAATTGCATCATCTTCTTCTCCAAATACAAAACTCACGACTAGAAGCTCTCCCCTCCCCCTTTCACTATTCAATTTCATCTCATGCTCATTTTGGTTCAGTTTTGAAAGGTAAATACATCCCCATCTTGCTCTCATCTTCCTCTCTTTGAAAGTACCATTAGTTTTCATTTTGGTCCATGTTTTTAGAATTTGAGTTTTTGAGCTTTTAAGTTAAAAATCCAAACTTTGTTGTTCTATGTTGAAGTTTTTGATTCCTTATTAGTATTTATGTTATTAGCAACCCAAGTGGTCCTACATATGTGATTTTTACTTGGTTTTATAAACATTCCCGGATTTGGGTTTAATGAGGGTTTTTGAAGGGTTTTGGAATGGATTTTGGGGTTGTTTTATGTTGGAAATGGAAGACTAATGTTAGTATGTTAGTTAAAGATTGTTTTGGAAGCATTTGAATGTGTTAAATGTGTTGAAATCATAAGTTTTGGTTGGGATTTGGTGGCTGCTCGAGTTTGTTGTTTTTTGGGGTTGTCCATGGCTTGAATTCATGTGTTTATTGCCTGAATAGTGATCCGGGTTTGCTACATTGATGTATGGACTGATTTGAGATTATTTTGATTTTTTTGGGATGATTAGAGGCAAGAGTTTGTGTTGGTGAAGCATCGGGAGTGAATCCGGAAGCTTGGAGGTGTTGGTTGCTTGGTTGTTGAGCTTGGAAGTGAATGTGAGTGGTTTAATGTTTTTAAAATGGTTTTGAGTATTTGGTTCAAGCATGTCGACTAGGTTGGGCTTGGTAGACCCACCTAGAGTTGGGATTAGAGTGGTAGCTTAATCCCAAGCTTTAGTTAGAGACATTGGTTGAACTCTTTAATTGTTGTTTATGCCTCATGATGATATGTGTTTATGATGGTTATGTATAAATGTGTTATACATGTATGTTGAGGCATGGTTGTGATGCATTATTATATGCATGAGGTATGGGCATGATGTTAATCATGGTGAGTACGTGCTAAGCACAGAAGTTGATATTAAATGATGTTGTGGATTGAGTTAAATGTTGGCACTAGTATGCTTGGGTACAAATGATCGATCATTAGGATGTTAGTGTGCACACGTGAGTCAAATGCGCGTGTGGTCTTGATGATGGTAGTCATCAAGATGGAGTACGGGTTCGCCCGAAAATTCTTCTTATATATATGTTAGTCGGTGACGAGTGTAATCCCATCGACGGGGCGTGGGGATGAGTGGAATCCCCTCCGCGTGAACGGTGATGAGTGTAATCCCACCGTAAGGTAATGGTTGTGTTGGATTTGAGTTCCAACGTGTTTATCCGCGTATTTGAGTCATAGCTAGGTGCTAATATGAGTTAATAAGTGTATCAATGTGATATGGAATGTGATTCCTATATGAAGTATTATATGTGTTTACATATGTTGTGGAATTGAGCTTGTTGAGCATGACATATTATTGGATAATTTTTCATGCATCATGTACATTTTGGCTCATGCGGATCGAAGGTAAGGACATGCATTTACCTTGTTGTGCTCGTGCTTGGACCCTGCATTGTCAAGGTTTGTTTTTAATGAGCTTACCCTCACTAAGCTTTATGCTTACGCTCTCTTTTGTTCGACAATGCAATTCCTTAGCTCGTGGGTTGCTTGTGCAAGAAGGGGCCTCCAAGTGTGCCTTGTGGTGCTATCTTAGCTAACAAGTATGAGTATTTTAATTAAAGGATGTAACGGTCAAGCAATGAGACATGTATATGTTGTTTGAGCCTTTTGAAGTATGTTGATGTTGGTTGTTTAGGAGCATGTTAGACTCCTTTAAATGCCATGTTGTTGGTTGGCTTTTGGTTGCCTTGAATGCTTGTAAATCATGTTTAAATCACCTATCTTAAATGTTTAGTGTTGACCATGTTGAAGCATGCTATCTTTAATGCCATGTATGGTCTTTGAATGGATGCCTATCTTATATCTTGTGTATCTTGAGCATGGTTGCTATAAGGTGTATGCCTCTAGAGTGTGTTGGTATGTTACGTTTGCTTCTTGGAGTCGTTTAGGACGTTTGGGATCATTTGGAGGTGTTTAAAGCTAATTTTGAGAATTCACAGAGTGCGGGTGTTTCGAAACGGGTAGTCTATTTCGAAACGGGTGTGGTTCCAGGGCCCCATATCGAAATGTGTATCGATACGTTTTAGCTACTGTGAGCCCCTGTTTCGAAGCCAGTTTTGAAACACTTTGGCTACTGGAATGACCTGTTTCGAAACGAGTATCGAAGCAGCTAGGCAAAACGAGAACCTGTTTCGAAACGGGGTGGATGCGTTTCGAAATGGGTGTCTGACTTTTAAAACTGGAGCTTGTGTTTCGAAATGGGCTTTGACTGTTTCGAAACACAGACCTGTAATTGGGCTTTTTGACATCTCCAAAGGATTTCAAGGGTTGGGCTTAGGCCCTGTTTGTTGTTGGGCTTCCTCTTAGGCTTAACTAATGCATACTAGATAAGATAATAAGTGAAAAAAATTCCCTAGGGTCAATAACCGAAGTGGAGCCTTAACGGGTTTCATCTCGGGTTTTCCCGTGTAGCTCACTCGGATCGGTCAAGCGTCCAGACCGAGACGAGGGGTTACACCCTTGGAGTAAAAGTAAAGCATGTTTACCACTAGGCCAAGCATATTTCTAAGATGAGGTGTACAACATTTAATATATATCTTTAATAATTGTTAATGCCCGGAAAAATAAAAGAAAAGAAAATATGGTTTTAGGAAAATCGAACATAAAATATTTAACCCAATATAATTTTGATTTATTTAATTGGGTTAAATATTTAACCCAATATAATTTTAATTTATTTAAGACATATTTTTCCGAGAAAATAAAAGGAAATAAAATATGATTTAAATATTAGGTTAAATCTAACATAAAATATTTAACCCAATTAAATAAATTAAATAAATCAAAAGTATATTGGGTTAAATATTTTATGTTCGATTTTTCTAAAACCATATTTTCTTTTCTTTTATTTTTTCGGGCATTAACAAATATTCAAGACATATATTAAATGTTGTACATTATATCTTAAAAATATGCTTGACCTAGTGGTAAACACGCTTTACTTTTACTCCAAGAGCACTAGTTCGAATCCATCAAATGTCATTCTCTTTGTTTTCATTTTTTGTCACCACCTAATTAATTAATTTTATTATACCAATAAATAATTAATTTATTTTATTAAATTAAAATTAGAATCAAATTAATAGATTGTATAAGTAACGAAGACCAACTGTGTAATTATACCTTTATTTTTTTAACTGCCACGTCACCTTCCGTTAGCCCATTAACGGCAGGTGCTTTAATTGATCCAATTACAATAGTTTGGGTGGTCAATTGAGTCGATTTTTTTAATGTGATCATTTTAATACATTTACCATAGTATGATGGTCATTGGGTTAGTTTACCCGAATAATAATAATAATATCGAATTAAAAATTTAAAAATTATATTGTAAAATTTGAAAATAGTATAAGAGCATTTCTAATCTTCACGACACTATAACACCATTTTGGTGTTAAAATTAATATAAAAATTATAAAAACTAAAATTAGTGTAAAGAGACTAACATCAACCCTTGTATTAAAATGGTGTAAATTAAGATATTTAATATTATTTTAGTATAAAGAGAGCAACTCCAACTTTTACACTATAACACTTTTACATTATTTTAATTTTTTCTTTTAATATTAAAAATAATTTGATGTTACTACAATTTTGCATTAAATACGACGTGACACTATAAATAACACCAAACTGATGGCATAAACATTTAGAATATGGTGTTGGGTTAGAAAATGCATAATGATCAAAATACACCATTTTAGTGAAATGGTGTAAAAAAATGAACAGATTATTAGGCTTCACATGTTTAATATACTCCGATCATGAAGCGCGGAAGATTTTTAATATGCCAAGATAAAAGATAGTATATATAAATAATGGGATAGGATCAAGTTATGGTGTAAAACTTAGGGTGAGAGAAAATATCCGACCCGATTGACCCGACTCGAAAACCCGACGACTCGAAACTAAAATACCGGGTAATTCCCGAAAAAAAATTACCGAACCGGGCCGGGTATCCGACCCGGCAAATTTCCCAGGACACGGGCTGAGACATGGGCCGAAAGTTTTTCCTTACCGGGTACCCGACCCGACCCGATTAAATTTAATATATATTTTTTATATTTAAAATTATATTTTTATTTTATGTTTCCTAATATTTTCACTCTAAAATTAAGTTTAAATTCCTAATTTTTTCTATGTTTGTATTATATTCTTTTAAGTTTTAAGTTTAATTTTTTTAAAAAAATATTTTTGTGTTTAACATGTAATTTTTTTATTATTTTAAAATAAAAAAATAGGAACCGGGTACTCGGTACCCGGATATAATGGGCCGGGACACGGGCCATTTAATGAGGTACCCGGATGAACCGGGTACCCAGTTTTCTGGGTACCCGACAATTCCCACCCCTAGTAAAACTCATTTAGTTTTACACTAATTTAGGACCATTGGATAAGGAAAATTGATAGATGAGATTAACAGTAAAAAATGTGAAGATTATCACTTGAGAAAAAAAATAAGGAAATAATCTAAGCCATGAATTACCATCGTCCAACGGTTCAAAAATTATATAAAAGTAATTGAGTTTTACATGGTGTAAATTAATCTTAACCCATAGATAATAATAATATATATATTATATATAATAATAATATATCTAAAATAGCTATAATATAGAAATAAATTGAATATAATATTAAAACATACAAACAATGGTGAAATACAAAAAATTCAGAGATTAAGAAACAATAGACTCAGCTTTCAGATGATGGTTTAAGCGTTAATTAAAGTGAAATGACGCCACAATTGAATATTCAACTGCAAGATAAGAAGGAGCTGAGCTTAGATAAGATAAGAATAGGGTAAAGTGCAATTTGAGTCACCCAAGGCCAAATTGATTTGGTTTTAAAATATAAAAGATCCGGGTAAGAACTAAGAAGTTGGGGGCAGAATAAATCCGGCCGTTTGCTGCCACAAGAGGCGTTTGTAAAACCAGAACCGTTCCAGCTAGACATCATATCATTGAATTGAATAGATTCTAATCCCCCAATCCCAATCCACGGGTCCGTCTAACTCATACCAAGTCTGTCCCTGGTTGGATTGGATCTGTAAACTACGATAACTCCTCTTTGTCGTGTTGGACTCTCCATTAATTTCCCCACTATCACTCAACCTTTGCTGCTTCTACATCCTTTTCTAACATCTACACACAATGTAGAATTAAAACGGACGAAACTACCGATGCTTTAGTTCAAGTGGTAAATAATTTAGTATTATTTAAAGTTATAAAGTTAAAAATAACCACCAACGTTTCAATTTTGGTTCATTTTCGTTTGGATTGTTGACGGTAAATTTTGGTTAATTGCATGACAATAACCTTTGGATTTTGTTTTGGGAAAGAATGGAGTTTGAGCATAGGAATGAGAAGAATGAAGGTTTGGTGGAGAATCGACGCCGAAGGAGAAAACAATATGGATAGATAATAATATGGATGTGATAAATATATTATGTGGTAAGGTATTAATAAATTATGGGTTATCTTGATGGTTAGACCTTATGCCTTTGCCCACTACACTCGGGTTTAATTCCTAGCACACTCAATTCTTCAATTTTATTTCTCTTTTAAGCCTTTGAACCAATCGGATAATGGCACGTGTCATTATCTGATTGGTTAAAAAATAATATCAAATAAATAATTTTAAAAAAATTGGTATTGTAACGTCATTAAATGCCACGTTAGCAAAGGGCGTTGACTGTTAGTTGACTGACGGTTTCCATCCGTCGAGGGTGGATTTTGAACGAAAATGAAACGTTAGGTGACCGTTTGGACCAAAAAAAGAATAGGGGCTAAAGTGACCAAAAGGTCAAACGTTGAAGGCTGTTTTTGACTTTATGCCTTATTTAAATAAATTTTGAGTTTAAGGTTTTGTATACACAAAAAATTTCTACTGGGAGACTCATAAGCCAAAACTAAGTACACGACGATGGTCGAACCGGATTAGACATGGCAAAACTATGGGAACCGAAAAGACAATAAAAAAACAAAAGAAATTAACTAGGTATTGTCAAAAAAAAAACTTTAAGTTGAATGTTCACTTTGACTCTTATTTGTTGAAGCATTTAACCATCAACGTTTGCTTTAGATCAAAATAGCCACTTCATGGATGAAAATCGTCAGTCAACTAATAATCAACGCCTTATGATGATTTGGCAAGCTACACGCTGAAGTGACAATGTCACATGGACAAAAATGCCGATTTAACATAATGACAAAACAATTAAAATAATTTTTAAAATTATTATTTTTGGTTGATCTGTCATTTTGTCTAATCATCTCAAAGCATTGATCGTTAAACGAACACCAAATTTCATCCATAGAGAAACTATTTGGTTGTCAAATTTGTTGTAAATGTATGATTATTTCAAATGAGACGAGAGTGGCATATCCTGTAAATATCTGGTACAACAGTACAAAAACCACGGGATTGGCATAAAGATAATACATAATGCCACGTCCTCGTCATCCATCCCTTGTACCTTTCTGCTTTTATTATTATCTTGCATAAAGCATGGTTCTTTTTTAGGTGTTAAAAGTTGAAGTATTTTTTAGACTGCAGATCGGAGGATTGAAGCTAAGGATCAACAACACTTTCTTCTTCCTGTTGGTGGGTTTTCTTGGAATTGCATGATGGGAAAATTGAAGGAAAGGTTTCAGGCTTTTGTGAACAATAGATGGCTGGTTTTTGTGGCTGCAATGTGGATACAATCTTGTGCTGGGGTTGGGTACATATTCGGTAGCATATCACCCGTGATCAAGACTTCTTTGAATTACAACCAAAAGCAGCTTTCAAAGTTGGGTGTGGCCAAAGATATTGGAGACAGTGTTGGGTTCTTGGCTGGGCCTTTATCTGAGATACTGCCCTTATGGGGTGCCTTGCTTGTTGGTGCTTTGCAGAACCTTATTGGTTATGGTTGGATTTGGTTGGTTGTTACTGGCAGAGTTCCTGTTTTGCCTTTGTGGGCTGTGAGTATCAATTTAATTACTTTTGACTTTTATGATGAAATCTGAGTGTTTCTTGGTTCATCTTTATTCGAATTCGATTCTTCTGATTTCTTGATTAAATACAATCACCCTGTGAAGTCTTTTTCAGTTCTTTTGTTTCCCTGTGAAGTCTCAACATGAACAGTAGCCGTGCTTTTATGCCGTATTTGATCATTTTAAGACTTGGGTGATTCTTTTTTTTATATATGATTGGAGGAAAAAGATTGAAATTTTTGATAAAATGTAATATGTGAAAACAAGAAGCATAAGGTATGAGAAAAGAAATAAAAGTATTATTTGATGTGGTAAATTAAGGTAGTTGATTGATTGATTCCATGTTTAACTGAATTCAGTTCATGTTGGCTTAGAACAAAAGGTTTTGTGTCTTGATAAACTTGTAATATATACAGCATTTCGCTTGGGTTAGATAGTTGACCCTTCTTAGTATGCAGATGTGCATCTTAATATTTGCGGGAAGCAACGGTGAAACCTACTTCAATACAGCTGCTCTGGTTTCTTGTGTGCAAAACTTTCCCAAAAGCAGGGGTCCGGTGGTAGGGATACTCAAGGGCTTTGCTGGTTTGAGCGGTGCGATTTTGACTCAGATATACACAATGATCAATTTCCCGGATCAAGCATCTTTGATATTCATGGTTGCAGTCGGGCCAGCAATGGTAGTTGTTGCTCTAATGTTCATTATCAGGCCTGTTGGAGGTCACAGACAAGTCCGTCCGTCCGACGGTTTAAGTTTTACATTTATTTATAGCGTGTGCCTCCTATTGGCTGCTTACTTGATGGGAGTCATGCTTCTGGAAGATCTTGTTACTGTGAGCCACACTTTAGTCATAATTTTTACAGCCATTTTGTTCTTTCTTCTTATCATTCCTATTGTTATTCCTATTATATTGAATATCTCCGAAGAGCCTAGAGATCCAGTGGAACAAGTTCTTCTACCAAAGCCAGAGCAACAAGAAGCCGGGAAATCCGAACAGGGTGTTCAGGAACAGGAAGTGATACTCAGTGAAGTGGAAGATGAGAAACCTCAGGAAGTAGACTTGCTTCCAGCAGCAGAACGGCAAAAAAGAATCGCTCAGTTGCAAGCAAAACTTTTCCAAGCCGCTGCTGAAGGAGCAGTAAGGGTGAAGAGAAGGAGATGTCCTCATAGAGGAGAGGACTTTACACTGACGCAGGCTTTGATCAAAGCAGACTTTTGGCTTATCTTTTTCTCTCTTCTATTAGGTTCGGGATCGGGTTTGACTGTCATAGATAATCTTGGTCAGATGAGCCAGTCTTTGGGGTATGATAATACTCATATATTTGTATCCATGATTAGCATTTGGAACTTTCTTGGTCGTGTTGGTGGGGGTTACTTCTCAGAGATTGTAGTGAGGTACAGACTGATATCATTTGCACACCGATTCTGGTTGCATCAGACATTAATTTAGTAATATTTTTGACTCATTTTTCTTACATGTTTGGTTTGACATCACTGTATAGGGATCATGCTTATCCAAGGCCAATAGCCATGGCTGTTGCTCAGCTTGTTATGGCCGTTGGCCATGTCTTCTTTGCTATGGGATGGCCTGGAGCCATGTACATTGGTACTTTGTTGATAGGGCTTGGCTACGGTGCCCATTGGGCAATTGTGCCAGCTGCCGCCTCTGAGTTGTTTGGCTTGAAAAAGTTTGGGGCTCTGTACAACTTCCTCACGCTGGCAAATCCCGCAGGTTCACTTGTCTTCTCAGGTGTAATTGCTAGCAGTATCTATGACCATGAAGCAGAGAAGCAAGCTCATCTACATAATATCCAGCCACAGATTTCAGGCTTAAGATTCTCGGGGTTGTTTGGTCAGGATGAACCGCTCAAGTGTGAAGGTTCTATATGCTTCTTTCTGACTTCCATGATCATGTCAGGATTTTGTATCGTTGCAGCCGTTTTAAGCGTAATACTTGTGCAACGTACTAAGACTGTTTATGCCCATCTGTATGGAAAGCCTCACACTTGAGTTCAAGAATGCGACCTGGGAGGGTCTCGTGGATATTTCATCCATTTTAAGTGGCATTTTTTTTCGTGAAAACCGAGATTGTATGAGTTTTCACTAAGTTTGTGATAACAGTGTTGTTGTAAAGATGGTAGAGCGGAATCTGGTTCCAAGTTTGTGAAAGATTCTGCCTTGAATGTTCAAGTGGTGTACTTCACTTGTTATTTGTACCCGGTTATAATTTCATCCATTTTGATGATGTATGTTATTTCGACATTTCCCACTAGATTATAATTTTATCTTTAATCATTGTGGAATGGTACTTGTCTTGATAATTTTTTTTTTTGAAATAATATGTCGGTTAGCATTTTATTGGAAAAAAGAAAAGGGCCTAAGAAACTGAACCATTGTTCAGCTTCTAAAACACGCTAGAAGAAGCAAAAAGCAACAAGGAAACAAAGAAAAGCCAAACAGATAATAAAAGAAATAGACATGCAAACCGACGGTCCTCCACCATCAAAGAGTATGCTCGATGAAAAAACCCACGGCGGAGAAGAGAAGAGGAGGGGATCTTCCAGAAGTAATAGCAAATTCCCCAAAAACAATGAAGAGTCAGGAGCTTGTAATCAAGGTGGGTCGGTAAATCGACGGTCCCTCGCCGCCAAATGCAACACTGAGCGTGGAGCGTCTTCAACCCAGAACCGATCGGAGGAGAGCCGCAAACCTTCAGCCGCCAGTGCATGTGCCGGACCATTTCCCTGACGGCCAGAGAAGCTGAAACGACACGAGGTGAAAGACAACCCGACCCGCTTGATATCACGGACGATGGGGCCAATAACGGAGGGGTCGACTTCGGCGGAGTTGAGCTTGGAAACAACAGATCTGTTATCACCGGTGACGATTACACTGCGGAGCCCTAACTCAGAAGCAAAATCCAATCCCTGGAGAAAAGCGAGGGCTTCAGCTTCAAAACTCGAGGTGATGTTGGAATTGAACTTAAAACCAGACCCTATGATTTGTCCATCCGAATCTCTGATAATGAAACCCGATGCAGAGACATTTCCCTCACGCTTATAACCCGCATCTACGTTTATTTTGTACGAAGATGGGGTTGGGGGAACCCAGCGGGCATCAGAAAGCCGGTCATGATGTCGATGCAAGGATGAAACACTCTTTACCTCAGCATCACAAGCTTTTACAAAGGTATACACATCCTCCACTCGTTGATTGACTCCCTCGTATAGCATAATGTTCTTTGAGTACCATAGAGCCCATAAAGTGATGAGAATTAATCTGTGATTGCTCTTTGTTGTATCTTGAAGAAATTGAAATAACCAATCACTGAAATTTGGTAGTTGGCTCCAAATAATAGAAGTAAAGCCTAATAAACTCCAAACTTCCCTTGCGTAAAAACATTCGCTGAAAATGTGACTCACTGTCTCTATACCCCGTTTGCACCTAGGGCAACTAGGATCGCTTGCAACTTGTCTGTAGTTTAGATTCTGCATTGTAGGTAGAAAATTGCGAAGCATTCTCCAAACAATAATCCTGATTTTAGAGGGGCATGAGACCATCCATATAGCTTTGAAAACATTATACTGTGGGTCAGCGTTTAACGAATGATTTTTTAGCAATAAGTAACCACTTCGTACTGAGTAGAGCCCAGATCCTTCACCCTTCCAGGAAAGCACATCTTGTTGAGGGGAGCGTGGTAGCTTTATGCTAAGAATATCCGATACCTCACCTTGATCAAAAATAGATTCAATAAGAGGTCTGTTCCAAGTTTGCTCGTTCGGAAGTAGCAAATCCGATACCACTACAACTCGATCAGAGTGTTGGGAAGATACGCGTCTTGAAGGCAGGCCCGGGAGCCAATAATCGTTCCAGACGGACATAGTCGAGCCCGTTCTAATAATCCAGCCCATTCCTTTCTCTAAAAGCCCTCTAGAACACCAAATGCTTCGCCATATTAGAGATGGTGAATAACCCAACTCAGCCCGCAAAAATGTAGAGCTAGGAAAATATTTGGCCCGTAGTAGACGGGCTACTAATGAACTCGGATTAGTGATGATCCTCCAGCCCTGTTTAGCTAATAGGGCTATATTAAACTTCCCGAGATCCCGGAAGCCCATTCCACTCTCATCCTTCAATTTACTTAATTCCTCCCAAGAACACCAATGAATACCTCGACGGGTTGAAGACTTCTGCCACCAGTAGCAGGCTGCAATTGCTTCCAGATCACGACAAAATGATGCCGGAAGAAGGAAGCATGACATAGCAAAGAGGGGAATCGCCTGGAGAATTGACTTAATAAAAACTTCCTTTACTTGTCTTGATAATTAAATGAGGTTTTGATGGTACATTAAGAGATATCCTTACTTGAGAACCAGCTTGGTTATTTTGGATGAAACTTAGAGCTTGCAGGGTGCCCGGAGATTCCATCGTAAATGGTTTCAATACAAGAATGAACAAGAAAACCCTAGCAGATCAAGAGGAGAGTAGTACCAACTACCAAATCAACAACATCTACCTTGGAAACTCAGTACTTCTTCTTCATTCCCGATCGAATATAACGACGATGAAGATTAAGCAGTAGAATTTAGCAAATGCTGTATTGTTGATATTGAACTCTTATCTGTAGTCTGGCATGGTATGGATATGCATCTTAGGATACAATAAAAAAAGAAGAAACAATAGCCTAATTCAGGCTGGTTTAACTTGAGACCAACAAAGCTGCACAACTCGTTGCAAAGATTTCTTTCAAACATCCCTTGTGTATAATCTATATTACCAAATTGATGCACAAGGAACATGGCAATTTCAGTTTCTTGGTAATATTAGAGAATTCATCACCTCTGGCCCCCTCAATTTATTGATTCTTACGGAAGACATTGAAAAACAAGCATATATTTATAAACTAAACCACTGGTGTAGTGGTAAAAGACCATTTGATACCAAATCTTTAATTAATAGCTAGTTTAGAGTACAATCTTTTATCCTAGTATTTATGAGGTGGTTCAATTTTCAATTTTGACCACTGATATCAATCATGCAAGAGTAAAACTTTTGTCCTAACGTCTCTACTATTTATGCCTCACATTAAAAAAAATTAAATTTAACATTTAAAATAAAGTTTAGAATATTGAGTATATGGTGTATATTTAAGATTTAAATTTAAAATTTAAGATTAAAATTAAATTATTTTAATATTGACACATAAAAAGTGTAACCCCCTCGTCCCGGTCTGGCCGAATGACCGGTCCGAGTGGGCCACACGGGGAAAACCGAGTGAAAACCCCTAAGGAATTCCCCCTCGGTTAGCAACCCTATTTTTTTTCATTTTAAATCTTTTCTAGATGAGTATTTAATCCTATGTGATCATACAGCGGAACAACATTCACGAAACAAACAAGCGAACTCAAACTAACATGTTACAGCCCAATTTTATACTTATACTACAGGCGGTATCGATACCCTTAAGGGGTGTATCGATACCCCCTTGACTAGGTCAACGGGTCAAAGTCAACCCGTAGAGACCGTATCGATACACTCATGGAGTGTATCGATACCCTCCCCAACGGTTGACTTCCCACGGTCAACGCTAAGATGACGGTATCGATACACCAGAGGCCGGTATCGATACTGAACTGGACAGTAGCTCCAGTGACCAAAATAGTATCGATACACCTCTCAAGTGTATCGATACTCGAAGCCTGAACAAGAAGGCGATATCGATACCGTACCAACCGTATCGATACCCCTGCACAGCAAAAACCTCCAAACTCAGCAAAAACGATCAAGACTCGAATCTAAATGCAATTTAGGACTTTCCTAGACCCCAACAAGCATTCATACAACATTTACATACCACTTTATAGCCATACAAGCACCCAACATGTACATACATCAAGGGAACATGCAATTGAATCAAAGATGACACTTAACATCCAAAAACTCATACTTCAACATTCAACATAAGGCAAACTCAAGGGCACTTAACCAACATTCAAGATAAGCAATTTAGGCATGGATTACAACTCAAACATGGCATCACAAGCCATACAAAAGCAACATAACATGGAGTCTAAACAAGCTCCTAAACAACCAACAATCATCCATCAAAAGACACATGTCCCATTGCTTAAACTATTACATGTTCAACATTTAAAAATTCATACTTGATGTACCCAAGCCAACAACCACACTTGGAGGCCCTCCCCTTGCGCAAGCAACCCACGAACTAAGGATCTGCAATGTTGAACAAAGAGAGCGTAAGCAAAGATGCTTAGTGAGGGTAAGCTCTAAAAACAAACCTCAACATTGCAGGGTCCGAGCACGATCTAGACAAGGCAAATCACATATAAACCAAGGATCCACAAGAATAAGATGCATGGGCAATATACAAGTAAATGTCATGATCAACAAGCTCTAAATCCTCAACGCAAGTAGTCACATTAAACATCCAATTAAGGATCATTAATCTCAACACATTGATACACTTGTCAACCAACATTGGCACCTAGCTATGACCCGAATACGCGGATAGACATGTTGGAACTCACATCCAACAACCACATTACCTCACAGTGGGATTACACTCATCACCGGTCTCGCGGAGGGGATTCCACTCATCCTCACGCCCCGTCGGTGGGATTCCACTCATCACCGACTATATATAATTACAATTTCCGGGCGAACCCGTACTCCTCCTTGGTGACTCAACGACACCAAGGCCACGCGCGACTTTTGACTCATGTGTACACACTAACATCCTAATGATCGATCATTTGTATTCAAGTATACTAGTGTCAACATTTACTCATTCCACATTACTTATTTCAATCACTTTCGTGCTTAGCACGTACTCGCCAACAACCATCATCATACATGTCTCAAGCATCACAAGTCATATCTCATCTCACATGTGTAATACAATATACATAAGCATTCACATCACATTTCATACGAGACATACATAACCACATAAATGAGTTCATCCAAGGGCTCTAGATCAAGCTTAGGATTAGGCTACCACCCTAATCCTAACTCTAGGTGGGTCTACCAAGCCCAACCTAGTCCATATACTCGAACCAACTATTTTAAAACCTTTAAAAACAAATAACCACTCACCTAAGCTCCCAAGCTCAAAGACCAAGCAAGTGATCGCCTTCAATTCCCCGGATTCGCTTCCGATGCTTCACCGATGCCTAAACTCGATTCTAATCAATCTCAAACACAAACAAAACATTCGCAATCAATAAATTATCATCGGAACTAACCCGGATTAACATTATCAAGCATCCAACACTCAAAATCAACCCCAAAACAGAATTTTCGAGCAGCCCCTAACACCCACTGAATTCTCCCATTTCAAACATCCAATCAACCATCAAACACACCCAAAGTGACCCTCATATATCATACTACCAACAGCCCCCAAAATCCAACATTAAACAAACCCAAAAACCACTTTAAAACCCTCCAAAAACCCCCTTGAAACCCAATTCCGAAAATTGCCCAAAATCATTTGAAATTCATATATGATATACCATTGGACCTCTATATACCATAACTAAGCATATCAAATCAAAACATTTCATTTATCAACATAAAGATCTCATTTTTAATCAAAATATTCAAAACTTCCATTTTCTAAAATCTTCATGGAAACAAAAATATAAGGTACTTCCATGGAGAGGGAGATGAGGGGAAGTCAAAAATACCATTACCTTTCAATTTGGAGTTGAAATGGGGAAGCTTTTGAATGAAATAGTGAATGGGAGAGGGAAACCCTTTTTCACGTTAGAGGATGAAGGTGAATAGTAGAGGATGGTGAGAAAATGGGTGTTTTTAATTGTTTCTTTAAATTTAAAGGCTAAAAGACCACATTGCCCTTAATGAAATGGGGTATTCACAAGGGCACACCATCTATAGCTATTTGGGACTAAATTTCAAAACACGGTCAAACATTAAATCAATTAATTTGGAAACGAAACCCGAAATTTTAAGGAATCATTTTAATTATAAAACCGAGCCCAAAATAATATTAAAATATTATTTTCACCTAACCCCTAAACCCGGGTGTTACAACTCTCCCCCATTTAAGGAATTTCGTCCCCGAAATTACCTAGTGGAATCAAATACGAAAACTGCTCAACCATATCTGCTTTCCTCTCCCATGTGGCCTCTTCCACACCTCTATGTCTCCACAATACCTTGACCAACTCTATGGTCTTGCCACGCAACACCTTGCTATCAGAAGCAAGTATCTCAACGGGTTCTTCATTATAGGACAAATCCGGATTTAACTCTATCTCCTCAACGGGCATCACATGCGAAGGATCCGATCTATATCTCCTAAGCATAGACACATGAAAGACATCATGGATCTTCTATAACTCAGAAGGTAACCTCAAACGATAAGCTACAGGCCCAATCTGTTCAACTATCTCATACAGACCAATGAACCTCGGACTCAACTTGCCCTTTCGGCCAAATCTCATTACCTTCTTCCACGGAGATACTTTCAGAAACACTTTCTCACCCACTGAGTACTCAATCTCTTTCCTCTTCAAATCTGCATAAGACTTCTGACGATCGGAAGCTGCTTTCAAACGGTCACAAATCAACTTCACTTTTTTCGGTAGTTCCCTTAAGCAAGTCTGGCATAGGTAACAATCTCTGACCTGTCTCAGCCCAACAAATCGGAGTCCTACACCGTCTACCATACAAAGCCTCATAAGGTGCCATCTGAATACTAGACTGATAACTGTTGTTGTAAGCAAACTCAACCAACGGTAAGTGCTTCTCCCAAGAGCCATGGAAGTCGATCACGCAACAACGAAGCATATCCTCTAGAATCTGTATCACTCGCTCTGACTGCCCATCGGACTGCGGATGATAAGATGTGCTGAAATGCAAACGGCTACCTAGAGCACTATGCAAGCAACCCCAAAACCTCGAAGTAAATCTAGGATCCCTATCTGAAACAATGGACCTTGGAACTCCATGAAGTCTCACAATCTCACGGATGTACAAGTTTGCCAACTTGTCTAAAGAATCCGTAGTGTTCACTGCTAAGAAGTGAGCACACTTAGTGAACCTATCAACAATCACCCAAACTGAGTTCTTCTTCGAAGGAGACAAAGGCAACCCCGATACAAAATCCATGGTGATCCTCTCCCATTTCCATTCCGGAATCTTCAAAGGCTGTAGCAAACCTGAAGGAACCTGATGTTCTGCCTTCACTCTCTGACAAACCATGCAACGGCTCACATACTCGGCTACATCTCTCTTCAAACCAACCCAGAAGTAATCATTTTTCAAATCTCGGTACATTTTGTTACTACCCCAGATGCATAGAAAATGGACTTGAATGTGCTTCACTCAGAATCTGACGTCTCAACTCAACATCTTCTGGTACAACAATTCTATCTCTAAAGCACAACAAGCTCTCACCACTGAAACTATACTCGATCGGTCTTCCTTCGGCTATGTCCTGAACATGAGGAACTAAACTCACATCTTGAAACTACTTCTCTCTAATCAACTGAATCAAAGAAGGCTTCACTTGCAACTCGGTGATCAAACCACCATCATCGGACACACTCAATCTAGCAAACATAGCTCTCAACTCAACGGTCACTTTTCTACTCAAAGCATCGGCTACTACATTCGCTTTACCCGGATGGTACTCAATAGTCAAATCATAATCTTTTAACAACTCTAGCCATCTTCTCTGTCTCAAGTTCAACTCTTTCTGTGTCATCAAGTACTTCAAGCTCTTGTGATCGGTGTAAACAATACACTTTTCACCATACAAGTAATGACGCCAAATCTTCAATGCAAACACAACCGCGGCTAGCTCTATGTCATGAGTAGGATAGTTCTTCTCATGAATCTTCAACTGTCTAGAAGCATAAGCAACAACTCTCCTATCTTGCATCAAAACACATCCTAAGCCTACGTAGGAAGCATCACTGTAGATCACAAACTCCTTACCTGAAACAGGTTGCACTAACACTGGAGCATTTGTCAAGGCTTCCTTCAATTTCTCGAAGGCCTTCTGTCTTGCATCTGACCATTCAAACTTGACTCCCTTTTGCAACAATTTAGTCAAAGGAGCCGCTACTCTAGAAAATCCATCAACAAATCTCCTATAATAACCGGCTAATCCTAGGAAACTCCTAACCTCGGTCACGGACTTAGGTTGTTTCCACTCAACAATAGCCTCAATCTTCGATGGATCAACTCGGATGCCTTCGGCCGAAACAACATGGCCAAGAAATACAACCTCTCGAATCCAGAACTCACATTTACTAAGCTTCGCATACAACTGATTGCTCAACAACCTCTGTAAAACAAATCTCAAGTGCTCATCATGCTCTTCTTCTATCTTCGAGTACACAAGTATATCATCAATGAAAACAACTACAAACCGGTCTAAATAGTCTCTAAAAATTCTGTTCATCATGTCCATGAATGCTGCTGGTGCATTCGTGAGCCCAAATGGCATCACAAGAAACTCATAGTGGCCATATCTAGTCCTAAAAGCTGTCTTCGGAACATCACACTCCTTCACCTTCAACTGATAGTACCCGGATCTCAAATCTATCTTCGAGAACACTGAAGCACCTCTCAACTGATCAAACAAATCATCTATACAAGGCAACGGATACTTGTTCTTCACAGTCAACTAATTCAACTGTCTATAGTCAATACACATGCGCATGCTACCATCCTTCTTTTTCACAAACAACACGGGAGCACTCCACGGAGAACTACTAGGCCTAATGAAACCACGGTCTAATAATTCTTGCAACTGACTCTTCAATTCTTTCAATTCCTTCGGAGCCATACGATACAGAGCTATCGAAACTGGATTAGATCCTGAAACTGTCTCAATCACAAACTCAACATCTCTGTCAGGAGGCAAACTCGGCAACTCTTCAGGAAACACATCTGGAAAGTCACACACTGTTCTGATATCTTTCGGTCTAGCTTCACTCATATCCGGATTCATAACATAAGCTAAATAAGCCCCACATCCAGAGTCCATCAACCTATGAGCCTCTAAAGCTGACACCACATTAGATAAGAACTTAATGTTCTCGCCCACTACCACTACCTCGTAGTCACCAGAAAGCTTCAAAGAAATTCTCTTTGTCTCAAAATCCACACTAGCCCGGTGCTCAACCAACCAGTCTATACCCGAAATAATATCAAAACCATAGAAGGGAAGTTCCATCATATCAACTGAAAACACATGACCCTGAATCTTCAGTGGACACCTCCTATACATACGTCTAACCACAACTGTCTCACCAAAAGAACTAGTAACATGCATACCTACATCTAAGATCTCAACAGGGATATCTAACTTCTGTGCATGCTCAATCAAAATGTAGGAATGCGTAGAACCCGAATCAACCAAAGAAAGCAAAGACATGGACTGTAACTCGAAATTACCTGCTATCACATCAGTGTCGTTCCCGGCCTCTCTCTGAGCATAGACTCTCGCTGGTCCTCCCGCCTCTGGCTGCACTACTACAATATGAGCAAGATTCCTCTGAGCATCTACCCTAGGTGCATCAGCCCTAGGCTGAAAGTAGCCACGACCGCGCCCACGACCTCTCTGAAAGTCATTCGCTCTCGCAGGAGCCTGAGCAATGTTCGGTGCCTGAGCCGCCTGATATGGACAATCCCTCCTAAAGTGGTCCCTCGAACCACAGTTCCAACAAGCATGGAAGTTACCCCAACACTCACCAGCGTGCTGTCTCCCACAACGGGTACACTCGGGTAAACGCCCTCCTCCTCTATGGCCCTGATGGCCCCTACCATGGTGGCCACCGCCACGTCTATGGTCAAACTGATGTCCGCCACCTCTGTGCCTCTTGGCATCTCTACCATCATAGTTGTTGTGCCTCTTACCAGAATTAGATCCCCCAGAACGCTTGGCCAGCCCCAAGCTGTGCTCAATGTCCTTGGCTCTAGCAACCAAGACATCAAAGTCAGAATAATCAGAAGCTAAGGTATACCTCTTAACTTCCTCATGAAGTCCGTATCTGAAACGATCACATCGAGCCCTCTCAGTAGGTACTAACTCCGGAGCATACTGACTCAGACGAACGAAACGAATCTCATAATCAGTCACAGAAGCATCTCTCTGAGTAAGAGCCATAAACTCTCGCTTCTTCTCATCTAAGTACCTCGGTCCCAAGTACCTCTTCCGGAAAGCGGACTCAAAGAAATCCCAGTCAATCTCTGTCTCTAGAACCCCAGTAGTAATGGTGACCCACTAGGTGTAGGCATCACCCTGAAGCAACGAGATCACACAACCCAATCTACGTGCGCCCGCACAACCCATCTGAGCCAAGATACGAACTGTCTTCTCCAACCATAACTCCGACCTCTCCGGAGTAGATCCTCTAAACTCCTCGGCCCCCAAGCTACGGAGCCTCTCCAAAGGTAGACTGGCATCGTCACATCTAGGCTGAGCTGCAGCCTGAGCTCCCGCAACTGCGGCCTGAAATGCTCCCGCTATCGCTTGCACTAGCGGAGTCATGTCAATTCCAGCTGGACCTTGGCCACCTTGGCCACCTTGAGGTCCATCTCCTCCGGCTCCATCCTCGCCCCCAACTTTAGGTGGAGGAGGTGGTGGTGGTGGAGGTGGTGGAGGAGCGCCAACTCCCGCGGCCACTGACCCTTCTAGGTGAGCCTCCACACCAACTGCCGGCTCAACAGGAGCCGCAACCCATGGTTCCTGACGAACCACTCTCGGCCTACCTCTCGGTCTAGACATCGCCTCACAGATATCAACTACAACCACAACAACAAAACATACAAGCTGGGTTAGCAAGGCAAGGCTTCCAAGTGTTTAAGTACGTTCCCCCACTTAAAATCATTTTTCCAATGTAATTGTAGCAATGGGACTCTTACACACACGCTTTAAAATAAAACAATCAACATACTTGTCACCCAAGCAATCATTCTTGCAAAACAAGCAAACACAGTGCAATTCAATTCAAAAACTTAAACTTACCTCACTTACCTGCCCAAGGTCTCGGAAACCTTAGGTTCTGATACCAACAAGTGTAACCCCCTCGTCCCGGTCTGGCCGAATGACCGGTCCGAGTGGGGCACACAGGGAAAACCGAGTGAAAACCCCTAAGGAATTCCCCCTCGGTTAGCAACCCTATTTTTTCATTTTAAATCTTTTCTAGATGAGTATTTAATCCTATGTGATCATACAGCGGAACAACATTCACGAAACAAACAAGCAAACTCAAACTAACATGTTACAGCCCAATTTTATACTTATACTACAGGCGGTATCGATACCTTTAAGGGGTGTATCGATACCCCCTTGACTAGGTCAACGTGTCAAAGTCAACCCGTAGAGACCATATCGATACACTCATGGAGTGTATCGATACCCTCCCCAACGGTTGACTTCCCACGGTCAACGCTAAGATGACGGTATCGATACACCAGAGGCTGATATCGATACTGAACTGGACAGTAGCTCCAGTGACCAAAATAGTATCGATACACCTCTCAAGTTTATCGATACTCGAAGCCTGAACAAGAAGGCGGTATCGATACCGTACCAACCGTATCGATACCCCTGCACAACAAAAACCTCCAAACTCAGCAAAAATGATCAAGACTCGAACCTAAATGCAATTTAGGACTTTCCTAGACCCCAACAAGCATTCATACAACATTTACATACCACTTTATAGCCATACAAGCACCCAACATGTACATACATCAAGGGAACATGCAATTGAATCAAAGATGACACTTAACATCCAAAAACTCATACTTCAACATTCAACATAAGGCAAACTCAAGGGCACTTAACCAACATTCAAGATAAGCAATTTAGGCATGGATTACAACTCAAACATGGCATCACAAGCCATACAAAAGCAACATAACATGGAGTCTAAACAAGCTCCTAAACAACCAACAATCATCCATCAAAAGACACATGTCCCATTGCTTAAACTATTACATGTTCAACATTTAAAAATTCATACATGATGTACCCAAGCCAACAACCACACTTGGAGGCCCTCCCCTTGCGCAAGCAACCCACGAACTAAGGATCTGCAATGTTGAACAAAGAGAGCGTAAGCAAAGATGCTTAGTGAGGGTAAGCTCTAAAAACAAACCTCAACATTGCAGGGTCCGAGCACGATCTAGCCAAGGCAAATCACATATAAACCAAGGATCCACAAGAATAAGACGCATGAGCAATATACAAGTAAATGTCATGATTAACAAGCTCTAAATCCTCAACGCAAGTAGTCACATTAAACATCCAATTAAGGATCATTAATCTCAACACATTGATACACTTGTCAACCAACATTGGCACCTAGCTATGACCCGGATACGCGGATAGACATGTTGGAACTCACATCCAACAACCACATTACCTCACGATGGGATTACACTCATCACCGGTCTCGCGGAGGGGATTCCACTCATCCTCACGCCCCGTCGGTGGGATTCCACTCATCACCGACTATATATAATTACAATTTCTGGGCGAACCCGTACTCCTCCTTGGTGACTCAACGCCACCAAGGCCACGCGCGACTTTTGACTCATGTGTACACACTAACATCCTAATGATCGATCATTTGTATTCAAGTATACTAGTGCCAACATTTACTCATTCCACATTACTTATTTCAATCACTTTCGTGCTTAGCACGTACTCGCCAACAACCATCATCATGCATGTCTCAAGCATCACAAGTCATATCTCATCTCACATGTGTAATACAATATACATAAGCATTCACATCACATTTCATACGAGACATACATAACCACATAAATGAGTTCATCCAAGGGCTCTAGATCAAGCTTAGGATTAGGCTACCACCCTAATCCTAACTCTAGGTGGGTCTACCAAGCCCAACCTAGTCCATATACTCGAACCAACTATTTTAAAACCTTTAAAAACAAATAACCACTCACCTAAGCTCCCAAGCTCAAAGACCAAGCAAGCGATCACCTTCAATTCCCTTGATTCGCTTCCGATGCTTCACCGATGCCCAAACTCGATTCTAATCAATCTCAAACGCAAACAAAACATTCACAATCAATAACTCATCATCGGAACTAACCCGGATTAACATTATCAAGCATCCAACACTCAAAATCAACCCCAAAACAGAATTTTCGAGCAGCCCCTAACACCCACTGAATTCTCCCATTTCAAACATCCAATCAACCATCAAACACACCCAAAGTGACCCTCATATATCATACTACCAACAGCCCCCAAAATCCAACATTAAACAAACCCAAAAACCACTTTAAAACCCTCCAAAAACCCCATTGAAACCCAATTCCGAAAATTGCCCAAAATCATTTGAAATTCATATATGATATACCATTGGACCTCTATATACCATAACTAAGCATATCAAATCAAAACATTTCATTTATCAACATAAAGATCTCATTTTTAATCAAAATATTCAAAACTTCCATTTTCTAAAATCTTCATGGAAACGAAAATATAAGGTACTTTCATGGAGAGGGAGGTGAGGGGAAGTCAAAAATACCATTACCTTTCAATTTGGAGTTTAAATGGGGAAACTTTTGAATGAAATAGTGAATGGAAGAGGGAAACCCTTTTTCACGTTAGAGGATGAAGGTGAATAGTAGAGGATGATGAGAAAATGGGTGTTTTTAATTGTTTCTTTAAATTTAAAGGCTAAAAGACCACATTGCCCTTAATGAAATGGGGTATTCACAAGGGCACACCATCTATGGCTATTTGGGACTAAATTTCAAAACACGGTCAAACATTAAATCAATTAATTTGGAAACGAAACCCGAAATTTTAAGGAATCATTTTAATTATAAAACCGTGCCCAAAATAATATTAAAATATTATTTTCACCTAACCTCTAAACTCGGGTGTTACAAAAAGTCACAAAAATTGACAGTTTTGGTTCATCAGATCACTAAACCACCGACATGTTATCTAAAACTAATTTAATTATAATTTGCAACATTTCATATTTTTCAAAATAGAAATAAGAACTCTTTTTTTTAATAATTTTTTTCTTTAATGATTTGGGAAAATAACACCATTGATGTTTAGTTGAGCGACTGTCATCAATATTTTATCAGAGTTCTTGTTGTATTTTGTTTTATTTTCTCTTCTTTCTTTTTTTTTTTCATTTTTTTTTAGTTTTTACTTTTGCATATTTCAACCTGTGTGCTACTTGGTTTAACAAATCTTCCCTTTTTAACAAGAATGATGAATTTTTCCCCTGCTATTGTGACACACTTTCTTTACTCTTATAATACTTTATTTTTCTCTTAGAACATGAATTTTTCTTTTCTTTTTAAGAGTTAAATTTGACGTCGCTTCTTCAGTCGGAGGTTCTTTGATTATTATATTGATCGATCTTGGTTTGGACCACAGACTAGTTCTCTTGTATTGATAGGCGCTTGTCATCACCAAAGGTAATTTGTGGTTGAGTTGTGTTAATGTTATTTTTGTCAATGTGCCACCATTTCTATATGTATTTTTATGTTAGTGTTGACGGTGTTTATCCTTCACCGATATAGTGATGTTTGTTTACATATTATTTTTTTTCGAGTTGTTTGATTAAGTTCTAACGATTTTCTTGTATAATCATATTTTATGCTTTAGTGACTAGTTTGTAACTTAAATAATTTTAGAGAAAACACAAGTTAATGTGAGTATTCTACTCTACTTTTGTAAACTCTTCTTATAACTCTATTGTATTTCTTTTTTATTCAATAAAACTAGCAACTATTATTTGTCAAAAGATTTAAAATAAAAATGAGTTTAAAATTTTTATATTATTTATATTAAATTTAATATTTTTAATTTTTGACTTTTTATTTTTATATTACATATAGTTATTGAATTAAATTTTAACTTATAATTTGTAAAACTTGATAAAAAAATCTAAACCCAAGAAATATATATTGAATTAAATCTATTAAAATTAATAGAATTTTATCAGTCCGGTCACCATATGATTGGATGATTAAATTTATGGAATTATATTAAAATTAGTTTTAAATTAATAGAATTTGTAAATAATGAGGACCAAATGTATAATTATATAATTTTTTTTAATTGTCACATTAATATTTCGGTTAACATTTAACAGTTAGTGGTCCAATTAATATTATTTAATTAGTTAAGTAGTTTGATCGACAAAAATGAAAGATTAATGGTCAAAATAGAATATCCCAAAATTATGCAACTATATAAGTAGTTTATCCGAAAAAAACAAGCATGAATCAATCTTTGCCGTGAGCTAATGGAATACCTTATTGAATAATACAAATACAAGAAGTACAGAAGTTTAGAATTACAAATGATGAAAATTAATCCTTTACACTGAATACTTATTACATGATGACAACAAATAAGAATCAAAGGTTATGTTTGAAGATTTCAAGAATTAAAGGCTGTGCAGTCTACCCTTATCTCCCCGGCTCTACCGGTCTTAACTCCCACCCTTCCAAGCTTCCTCATTGCTGTGATGATGGCTTCTTTAAAGACATTTTGTTTCTTTGAAAACCGAACCACGGTTGGTCTAGAAGATGGATTAGTAAAGAGCACCTCGTCTGATGTAAACAATCCCTGCTTAGCAACTACATTCTTGAAGTACTTATTGTCAAAAGTTCGTGGGGTCACAGGATCCATGTTGATGGCAATGCTGGGGTCTACATTTTTAGGACAGGATTGCTTCAACTGCTGCGCGTAGACGGGATCGAGGTCGGGATCCACCGGAGACGATGGGGAGAAGGATATTGGATATATTGTTTGATATTGAAAATGTGGGTTGTTATTGATGAGGCTGTTGGGCCACACATTTTCTGTTACAGCCCAGTAAAACTTAACAGATCAGTTGTGTGTAACTAATTCTGTTGGGTTTGTTAAACCTGGGCTATATAAACGGGTAAACCCGACCCTGGCTGGATCCATCCGAGTGGATATTGGTCACAGCCCACATTTGTTATTCAGTTTTTTTTTTCGTTTTTTCCAAAATCCCTAATTCTTAGGGTTTTTCTTTCGTTTTCTTGATGTTCAACATGGTATCTATCGCCGGGTTCTGTGTGTGCTAGTTCGTTTCATCTCCTTGTTTGTGGTGTTGATTTGGTCTTGGTTCGTCATGGTTACTGTTTCGCCTATCTCCGGTGAAGGTGAATCGGAGTCCGTTGGCCGTGCTTCGAAGTTTTTTGCCAACAAACGCGTGAATATCCTCCTCGATGAGACGAATTTCTTGATCTGGAAGCAGCAAGTGCTTCTTACAGTGAGGAGCCACTGTCTTGAAGGATTTCTCACTGGTTCGCGGAAGGCTCCACCGGCTACGATTCGACAAGCTGATGGTACGGAGAAGATCAACGACGATTACGAAGACTTCCTCGCTCAGGATAGTGCGCTATCATCTTGGATTTTGTCCACGATGAGTCCTCATTTCCTCTCGAATTTCGTTGGTGCGGAGTCCACTGCTGAAATCTGGTCGATTGTGGTGGAATTTTTCAGTAGTCGGTCGACTACGACGGTTATGAGTTTACATTTTAAACTCAGAACGATTCGCAAAGGCGATTCGAGCATGCGAATGTATGTGTCCAAGGTTAAAGAGATTTGTGATGCACTTGCATCCCGCGGTAGTCCAGTGTCGAAGGTTTAGCATATCGCTACCATTCTTGGCGGGCTTCCGGCGGAGTATAAACCGTTCGTGGCCGTGATAACTGCAAGTAAGGATGTGCTCTCTCTTGATAATGTTACAACCATTCTGGTTGATGCAGAGGCGCAGCAAGGTTTGTTTGATCGAGAGCAACTCAGTCCTCCTATGAGTGCTCATGTGGCTCAGGCTTCTAAGCCTGTGCAATCTGCTACTGGAGGCTCTGCTGGTGCTTCTACGCAACGTCCTTATCGTCAAAATCCAAATACTGATGGCTCTACTGGTCGTGGTAGGACTCGTAACAAGTTCCAGTGTCAGCTCTGTGGCAAGATGGGCCACCTTGCTAATCGGTGTTTCAAACGATTTGATCAGTCGTTTGTTGGAGGTTCAGCTAGCTTGTACAAGACTGTGTCTACTGATGGTGGTACTGGATCTGCCAATGTATGTTCTCTTGACTCTAATCCTTTGAATGTATCTACTTCTAGCTCTGTCTCTGGTTGTGTTCATTGTGCTAATGCGTCTGTTGCGAGTGGGTCTGGGAGTCCTGGCAATGGTCAGTGGTTCGTTGATACTGGAGCTACTCACTATGTTACACCAGAAGCAGGGCGTGTTCATCAGTCAGCAGATTTCTCTGGGCCAGGTAAGCTTTTTGTGGGTGATGGCTCTGGTTTAAATATTAGTAGAATTGGTAATACCTGTTTGCCTACTGCCTCATGTAGTCTTGTTTTACGTGACTTGTTGTTAGTACCGCAGATTACTAAGAACTTAGTATCAGTTTCGAAGTGTGCTAAGGATAATGATGTTTACTTCGAGTTTCATGCTGATCGATGTGTTGTTCGTGATGAGAGTACTGGTGCTGAACTTTTGTGTGGTGGCATGTCTGATGGTTTATACACATTTGATAGTTCTGTTGCTTCGGTAAATAATGTTCATTCTTCTGTTAATGTTCATTCTTCTGTTAAAGCTTGTACTCAATCTGATTTTGATGTGTGGCATAGGCGTTTAGGCCATCCTGCATCTGCTACTGTTGATAAGGTGTTGAGAAATTGTAATTTTGTTGTTGATTCCTCTGTTAATAAAAATTTTGTGTGTTCTGCTTGTCATGCTGGTAAAAGTCATAAGTTGTCGTTTGTTTCGTCCAGTATAGTGTATTCTCAGCCTTTTCAGCTTGTGTTTACTGACTTGTGGGGTCCTGCCCATGTTAGTTCTGATGGTTTTTTGTATTATGTATCGTTTGTTGATGCATTTACTCGCCATACTTGGTTGTATTTGTTAAAAAGTAAGGCTCAAGCTACTCAGGCTTTTAGACTGTTTGCTAGTTTTATTAAGACTCAATTTGGTGCTATAATTAAAGAGGTCCAGAGTGACTGGGGAGGCGAGTTTCGTAGTCTTTCTTCTGTTCTTGCTGAGTCTGGAATTAAACATCGTGTCACGTGTCCTCACACATCGGAGCAGAACGGTGTCGTTGAACGAAAGCATAGGCATGTCATTGAGACTGCTCTTACGTTGTTGAGTCAGGCGTCTATGCCAATTCATTTCTGGTCCTATGCTGCTGTTACTGCTGTGCATCTTATTAACAGATTGCCTACGCGTGTTCTTGAAGGCCTTAGTACGTTTGAGAAGTTATATCAGAAACTTCCAGATTATTCTTTCCTTCGTGTCTTTGGGTGTAGATGTTTTCCACATCTTTGAGTGTTTCAGCATCACAAGTTGGAATTTCGATCGCAACAGTGTGTGTTTCTGGGTTACAGTACTCAACATAGGGGTTACAAGTGTCGTACATCAGATGTGAAGGTTGTTGTTTCGCGTCATGTGGTGTTTGATGAGGGTTATTTTCCATTTTCTAATCCTGTGTCTTCTACTACAAAGGAGGGTTCCTCTTCTGCTACTTTTCTTTCTGCACCCTTGCCTGTGGTCCCTGGTCAACAGACTTCCTTGTCTTCTTCTTCTGTTCTTCCTTCCTCTCCTTCTTGTCCTCCTGTGCCATCAGGCTCCCCTGTTGATAGTGCTGGTCTTGTAATTGATGAGGGTGTTCCTGAGTCTCCTTCCTCTACTGCTGTCTTACCTCAGGCTGAGTGTGTTGCTGAGGCCTCATCTGCTGAGCCCACTTCTTTTCCTTTTGTGCCTGTTGCTTCTTCTTCTGATGGGCCTGCTTGTGAGTCTCCTGGTTTGGTTGATGTGCAAGTTGATCTTGCTCCTGGGTCTGCTCCATTGTCCTCCAGTGTTGCTGTTGATGTCTCTGCTGTCCCAGGGTGTTCTGTGCCCAGTTCGCATCCCATGCTCACAAGGAGTAAGTTGGGCATCTTTAAGCCCAAGTCGTACACTGCTGCTCTTGTTGCTGAGAAGGTGCCTGATACTATCGATCAAGCTCTACAAGTACCTGCCTGGAAAGATGCGGTTATGGCTGAATATAATGTGTTAGTTGCCAACAACACGTGGAAGCTTGTTCCTTTACCTGAGGGTCGACGTGTTGTTGGCTGTCGATGGTTATTTCGGGTTAAATATAACTCGGATGGTACGGTGTCTCGCTACAAAGCTCGTTTAGTTGCTCAGGGTTTCTCTCAAATTCCGGGTCAGGATTTTGGTGACACTTATAGTCCTGTTGTGAGGTTCTTTACGTTGAATGTCTTGTTTTCTGTGGCCGTTTCAAATAAGTGGATCCTTCGTCAAGTGGACGTCAATAAAGCGTTCCTCAATGGTGGACTTGAGGAGGAAGTGTTTATGCGTCAGCCACCAGGCTTTACTCAGTTTTCCGAAGATGGCTCGTCTCTTGTGTGTTTGTTACAAAAGGTGCTGTACGGATTGCGTCAAGCCCCCCGCAATTGGTACACAAAGTTACGAACATGTCTTGTGTCACTCGGGTTTACGGAGTTAGCTGCGGATACGTCGTTGTTTGTTTACAATCGTGGTAGTGTTTTGATGTATGTCCTTGTCTACGTTGACAACATCATTCTTACTGGATCATCTAGTGTTGAGGTCGAACGTGTCATTCAACAACTTAATAGTCAATTTTCCTTGAAGGATCTTGGTGAGCTCTCTTTCTTTCTTGGTATTTCAGCTATTAAGATTGGTGATGCTCTGTTTCTAAGTCAACGAAAATATATTTTGGATTTGCTTGAAAAGACCAAAATGAGTCAAGCAAAGTCGTCTCCAACACCAATGGCGTCCACAGTGAAGCTTGTCTCGGATGCGGGTAGTCCGTTGGTTGATCCTTATAGTTATCAGAGTATTGTGGGTGCCCTTTTGTATGTGTGTCACACCCGCCCTGATATTGCGTTCAGTGTGGGTCGGGTAGCGCAGTTTATGCATAAGCCGTGTGAGGCCCATTTTGATGCTGTTAAACAAATCTTGCAGTATTTGGCTGGAACTCTCGATTATGGCCTCTTGTTCACACCGTCTGATTCAATTGTTGGAAGTATTGTTGCCTTTGTTGGTGCCGATTGGGCAAATAGTCTAGATGATCGCCGGTCTACCACCGGATATTGTGTTTATGTTGACAATTGCTTAGTTGCATGGAGTTCTAAAAAACAAAAATCTGTCTCTCGGTCTACGTCTGAGGCCGAGTATCGTAGTGTAGCGGATGCTGTTTTTGAGGTGCTTTGGGTGGATGCTATTTTACGTGATATGGCTGTATCTGTGCCTTCCATTCCGGTTGTCTGGTGCGACAACACGAGTGATGTTGCTATGGCCGCTAATCCCGTCTTTCATTCCAAATCCAAGCACGTGGAGCTTGACGTTCATTTTGTTCGGGAAAAAATTACTGATCGTCGTGTTCAGGTCAACTATGTGCCTGCTGAGCATCAGGTTGCTGACGGGCTGACTAAGCCCCTTTCCAAGGTGTTCTTCCAAACTTTTCGGCACAAGCTTAGTGTGCACTCGGCTTCCGTCATGCAGTAGAGGAGGGGAAAGGAGGAGGAAGAAAGCAGAGGAAATATTGGATTTATTGTTTGATATTGAAAATATGGGTTGTTATTGATGAGGCTGTTGGGCCACACATTTTCTGTTACAGCCCAGTACAACTTAACAGATCACTTGTGTGTAACTAATTCTGTTGGGTTTGTTAAACCTGGGCTATATAAACGGGTAAACCCGACCCTGGCTGGATCCATCCGAGTGGATATTGGTCACAGCCCACATTTGTTATTCAGTTTTTTTTTCGTTTTTTTCCAAAATCCCTAATTCTTAGGGTTTTTCTTTCGTTTTCTTGATGTTCAACAAAGGAATACAAGCGATTCGCAAAGCGACTGCAGTGAGAGAAGCCTACAGTATGAGCTCCCGAGAGTGCAATCATATCAGTTTGTGTAAGGTTGTGCTTGGCAAACATGGAGTTGAGTTGACTGAGATTGAAGTTAGGGTCTGGCAGATTTGCGGCTACCCTCGATGCCTTGGATATAAGGCCCCAATTCTACGTGGAATGAAGGACCTCCAGCCTGGACATGAAATGAAAGATATGAGATTTGCTTCTAGGGGTTATGTATCTTGGGGCATTTCTTACCAGGACTATAACATCTCTAGTAGCAATGGCTAATATGTCTGCACAAGAGACTAGTTTAGGACATTTAGCTTCCACTGCTTTCTTGGCCTTGATTACGGTGTCATATCCATCTTCTGCTAGGGAGAGATTGTCTGGTGCATCCTTTTCTGCATCCCCATTTGGTGATGCATCACAGCCCTGGAAAAAACATAAGAGAATTCAGACTTCACCATGCATAGATGAACAAATAGAAACTCAGTTGGTCAATCTGAAGAGATTACCTACCTCGACAAAACAGTCGTAGGGTTGCGGGGACCGTGACAAAGGTTTGGTTGAACTTTTGGGCTACAACCTTTCTTACAACGGATTCCACTTTCGGACAAGTAGTGTTATAGAAGCCTTGAGATAATCGCGCCTCTCCATTCTGCAGAATTATGACAAGTATGAGCAATGTGAAGCCTCTCCTTATCACCATTTTCTTCCTTAGCTAGAGAATCGAATTTCCAAAATGTTCACAGGCATTGTTCAAACAAGAATGATCATATATATACACACACACACACTGAAGGAAGATAGACAAAAGCCACGGTCTTATAATTTTGTTCCAAGTTGCTAGATTCGTTTACTAACTGGCCAGGCCCAGGCATATATATATATATATATATAAATATCTATACGATTAATTCAGCAAGTGGGAGCAGCTATATTATATAATTTAGCCCTCCCTTCTAAATTACCGTGCTTCTTCTATGAACGTTTCACATGAGTTTAGACCCTGAAACGAACGTTACCTGGTTGTAAAATGGAGAAGAGTGGTAATGACAAAGTCAAATGAACATTTAGCCCTTCACATGGAAAAATAAATGATGCCAACCTCTCTTGCAGACACAAATCCTTGTTTTTGGGCAATGGCATGTTGCTACACAAAATGACTAGTTGAGAAAACAAGTTGATAACTTGAAGCCTCCAACAATAATAGGGAACTGTATTATTATTATTATTATTATTATTATTATTATTATTATTATTATTATTATTATTATTATTATTATTATACACAAAAAATTACGTACACATGCAAAGAAAATTGTTCAATTCTAGGTTTCTAGAGAGAATACCATGCCTTCTCAACGAGAAATTATTAGATAGATCTAACTCACCACGTTATTCATGGTCCATCCAATAACATTCACCCATTTCAGTGTAACTTTCAAATAATAACTCTCTCTTTAGTTGCATGTGTTGTAAAATGTAACCATGGTTACTCTGAACTAAGAACAGAAGGAAGAAAGCGGAAGAACTCAAATGAAGCAAAAAGCCCTAGGGCGGCTGAAGAAGATGAAACCCTAGAGAGTAACGAAAAAGGAGAAAGAAGAAAAGAATTAAAAATGAAAAGAAAACAAATAAAAGAATATCTGAAAGATTTTTATTCAAATGACTTAACCCAAACAAATACAATATCGGGCCTTTTTATAGGAGCCCAAGATATACAAACAGATCCATAACCTCCTAACAGAATAGGAAGGTCCACATTATAACAACCACAACCAATTCTAGAATTATCCAATTTACAAATATTCTAGAACACATCATATACACTCTATCATTCTTCTGGTTTTCTCACTTTCTAAAACTTCTTGTTGTGACAACACTCCCAATCGAGAACGCATGAGATTGAAAGCAGATGGAGAAATTGCTTTGGTGAGAACATCAGCAACCTGCTCAGAAGAAGGAAGATGATTAACTATGATACGCCCAGCAAGAACCTTCTCTCGTACAAAGTGTAAGTCAATCTCAACATGCTTAATCCTTGCATGATGCGTCGGATTAGCAGTCATAGAGACAGCTGAAGAATTGTCACACCATACAACTGGTTTGTGAGCACAGTGAATTCCAATTTCTTGCAATAGCTGCTCCACCCATAGCAGTTCAGACACAGTATTAGCAACACTAAGATACTCAGCTTCTGAGGATGATCGTGACACCACAGCCTGCTTCTTGGAGCACCAGGTAACCAAATTGGGCCCGAGAAATACACAGTACCCAGTGATGGAGCGCCTGTCATCAATAGAAGACGCCCAGTCAGCATCTGCATAGCAAATGAGTTGAAGATCCTGGGCAGGTTGAAAGTATAGACCATGATCAATAGTACTACTCAAATATCGCAATATGCGTTTCACAGCTTTCCAGTGACACTGCAATGGGTTATTCATATGTTGACTGACTCTTTTGACAGCAAAAGCAATATCGGGTCTGGTTAAACAGACATACTGCAAGCCACCAATGATACTCCTATAGAGATGTATATCAGAAAACTCAAGTGTATTATCAACACAAGAAGTTGAGGTAACAGTCATGAGAGTAGGTGTGGACCTAGAAGTGAGCATATCAGCCCGAGTAAGTAAATTAGTAACGTACTTCTTCTGAGTGAGAACCATACCCTTGGAAGATTGCAAAATTTCCATACCTAGAAAGCAACTAGGTTCACCCATATCTTTGAGAGAGAACTCTGCATGAATTTGACAAACCACAGTATCTACCTCAGTCAAACAGCTACCAGTAAGGATGATATCATCCACATAGACCATCAGCAACAGAGAGGAGTCAACGGTGTTGCGAATATACAAGGAGGAGTCGGATTTCGAAGGAACAAAACCCAGGGTTGAGGTAAGAAAAACCTTGAGTGTATCAAACCAGGCTCGAGTGGCATGTTTGAGTCCATATAAGGCCTTGCGAAGTCGACAAATCAACTTCTCACCACTAGGACCAGTCTGAACAAACCCAGGGGGTTGGGACATATAAATCTCCTCAGTTAAATTGCCATTAAGAAAGGCATTATTAATGCCTATCTGTCTCACAGGCCATTGTTTGAGAACAGAAGTAGCAAGAATAATGCGGATGGTGGAAGCTTTGACCACTGGATTGTAAGTTTCTTTGAAATCACAGCCAATCTTCTGAGAGAACCCCTTGGCAACTAACCTCGCCTTAAGCCTATAAACAGATCCATCAGGCTTTCTTTTGACTTTAAAAAGCCACTTACATCCGACTGCCTTCCTATCTGATGGTAAGGGCTGCAAATCCCACGTACCATTCTTTAGAAGGGCATCATATTCAGCATGAACAGCAAGACGCCAGTCAGGATGAGCTAAAGCCATGAAAACATCTTCAGGTTCACTGTTTTTAGCAAGTGCATGAAACACCTTTGGCTTAAAAATACCAGCTTTGCTTCTGGTAACCATGGAATGAGTGTTCGATGAAACAGTTCCCTGAGTTTCAGTGACCAATGGAATGGAAGTAGATGGAATGGAAGTAGATAGAATGGAAGTAGATGGAATAGTAGTAGATGGAATAGTAGAAGATGGAATAATAGTAGATGGAATAGTAGTAGATGGAATAGTAGTAGACGGAGTAGTAGTATATGGAATAGTAGTAGATGGAATAGTAGTAGAGGGAATTGAAGGAGATGACAAGGAAGGATATAATGAAGAATTACTGGAAGAAGAAAGGGATGAAGAAGAGTGAGGTGAAGAATGAGGTGTTTGAAAGGAAAGAGGAATAGAAGATAAGGACAGATGTGAAGAAGAAATAAGGGAAGAGGGAAGGAGAGGAGAAATAAAAGCATGAGATTGAAGAAGGGGTGGACTGTTGTTGACATCACTGAGAAAAACAGGATTAGTACTAGTATTTATAGGACTAGAAATATTAGAGAAGGAATGAGGAGAAGCAGAAGTGGTTCTGTTGACAGAAGAAGTTTCAGTGGTGATGCCAACAACAGGTGAAGTAAGGCCAGCAGTATTAGAATTAATAGTATTAGAAGTAACAACATCAGTATTATGTTTAGGATTAACATTATTGTCAACAGGGTGAACAGTGGGAGAGAGAGTGGTTATAGTCTGGGACCTAAAGAAGGGAAAAACAACCTGCTTATGAACTTTAGTAGGTGTAGCAGAAGAACAAGAAGAACAAGTTTCAACAGTAGAGGAAAAAGCATCTAGATTAACAGTCTAAGCATAAGAGGAACTAATGCCTACAGACGTGCTACCATACGGAAAACAAAGTTCATCAAATTTCACATGACGAGAAATATACACCCTACCATACTTATCCAAGCATTTATACCCCTTATGTGAAGGTGAATAACCTAAAAAGGTACAAGGAGTAGACCTAAACTGAAGTTTGTGTTTATTAAAAGGCCTTAAGCAAGGATAACACAAGCAACCAAAGACCCTTAAAAACTGATAATCAGGAAGTCTATGAAACAATTTAAAATAGGGTGACTGACCAGACAAAGACAAGGTGGGTAATCTATTAATAAGAAACACAGCTGTAGTAAAAGCATCAGACCAAAAGGAAAGAGGTAAAGAAGCTTAGCAAGAAGAGATAAACCTACCTCAACAATATGTCTGTGCTTTCTCTCCACACGACCATTCTGTTCCGAGGTATAGGGACACGTGAGTCTGTGAACAATACCATGTTCCAGAAGATAGGGAAGTAGAGCAATAAACTCTCCACCCCATCAGCATGTAACATCTTAAGTTTTGTTCCTAGAAGCCTTTCTGCCTGCACATGGAATTGAAGAAAGGCAGTTTTAACATCAAACTTGTATTTTAAAAAAGTAAAGCGAGGTAAATCTAGTAGAAGCATCAGTGAAAGCAACATAATATTTATAAGTATTAGAAAAAATTGGGGCAGGTCCCCAAACATCATCAAATACAAGCTCCAAAGGTTGAGAGTAAGTAGTATGAGAAGCTGAAAAAGGAAGCTTGTGGAACTTGCCAAGTTGACAAGCATTACAAAGAGAACAATTATCAGATTTATTAGCTGAAGAAACAGAAAGATTACAAAGTTTCAAAACTGAAGACAACACTTCTTTATTAGGATTACCAAGTCTAAGGTGCCATACATCAGAAGAAACACTCCTAGTAACAGAATTTATACAAGCATTATTAGAGCATGACTTAGACTACATAGGTACTAAAGAAGAAGAACCATTCTAAAACTGATAAAGACCATCCTTTTCGATCCCTTTGTGCAACACAACACCAGAATCCATATCCTTGATTTGGCAGTAGGAAGGAAAGAATTCCACTGAAACATTATTGTCCTGTGTAAGCTTAGAAACAGATAAAAGGTTTTTAGTAATGTTAGGAACAAAAAGAACATTTTTAAGCTTAAAATTATGAAGAGGAGACAGTAAGCTTGATTGACCTGAATATCGAATAGCTAAGGATTTACCATCACCAACTTGCACACTACCTGAAGTGGGGGACATAGACCCCTGATGCAGTGTATGAGCATCATTGGTTATGTGATAAGAACCACCTGAGTCAGGAAACCAGGCATTGTCTTCCAAAACAGCAGGAGTAGCAATGTGTGCTTGAGCAGCAACAACATGAAAAGTTGAAGAAGGAATTGGATGGGAACCAGCAAGGATAGAAACATGTTGAACAGGATGAACAACAACTGAGGAAGAACCAGCAACAGAAGGTAATGAAGAAGCTAGAGGGGAAAACCTGCTACCAGGTATAATAACAGTATTAGGAGAAGAAATATTATAAGGAAACTCAGAATGATACACTCCACCATGATGAGAAAAAGGAGAGGTGTAGTAAACAGGTGTAAAAGAGGAGCAGAGGACACAGAATGAGCTTGAGGATTCACAGTTTGCCTATCACCAGACCCCTGACCCCTTCGAGAAGCCTCATTTTCGAAGTTCATATCATACCGAAAGTAACACCTCTCAACCAAATGACCAAAACGACCACACAATTGACACTGAGGACGATTATTGTTCTGGTATCTACCCCTACCTCTACCTCTGTTACCATCATAACCATACCGAGCCCCATCTTGATCAAACTGAGAAGAATTAGACTGACTCGAAGAGATATCAGTATATGCAACAGAGGATTCAATAGAGGGTGAAGGTGTGGGAATAGAAGGAGCAACAATAGAGTTGATAGGTGTAGAAGCAAGCACATTATGATTGGCACTGGGAGTAGGCACAATATTGCCAGACATAGAAGCAAGCATAGTGTGATTAACACAACCAGACACAGACGAAACAAGATTACCCTGTCTAGCATCAGCATCTAAAAGAAGAGTGCTAGCAGCATCAACAAAGGCTGTGGTATTGCCAGCAGTAAGAACTGTAATAACAGACTCAAATTCAGAAGGTAGACCATTCAATATAGCTGTTACATGTTCTTGTTCAGATATAACTTCTCCACAATTAGCTAAATTGTCTCTAATAGATTTGACCTTTAGCAGATAGTCCCTCATACTCAAATCTCCCTTCTTTTGAGTATGAATAAGCCTCCTAAAATACATCAGTTTTGAGGTAGTCTTACCACTATAAGCTCTATGTAAGGTGTTCCAAATAAAAGAAGCAGTATTCATGCCTATTAACTGAGGTAAAACACCTTCACTAACAGTGGACAATAACCATGTAGCTAAGGCACCATCTTGCTCCTCATATGCCTCAAACTCAGGATTAATCATAACAATGTTATTTCGAGTAATATATTCAGGAGGTGGTTTGACATTACTATCCACATATTTAAGTAATCTATGAGTTTTTATCGTCAGTTACACTTGCTGGTGCCATAAGAGATAGTTATTGTCATCAAGAATTACATTAATCTTCTTAGTGGAAAACAGAGGGCGAGACGACTCTTGAGTACCAGTTTGAGGTAGATCAGTGTTAACACTATCATTATGAACTCCAGAATCAACATGAGCAGAAGTATTCTCAGGCATAATCATTGCAAACAGACGTAGAGACCACATAAGCCAAAACACAAACACCACAACAGATCAACGCAGATAACACAGCAGATCAAGTTCTCAGAACAAACAAGAATAAACCAGATGCACAACAAAAAATGAACAACACCAGATTCACATATGAACATATGAAGATTAACAGAGCAACGCAGAACCGCAGCAAGAGATCAAGCCGCAACATAACCAGGCATAAGCATCACATGAATTCCTCAGACACAAACACCAGATCCAACCAAAACACCAGATCTAAAAACAATAACGAAGCAAGAGAAGATGAAACGATCTCACCAGATAAGTTTCAAAAAGAACCCGCATAAGCACAAATTAGATCGCCTGAAGAACAGCCACCAAAAAACGACCCTCAACAGCACGAATCTCCAGCCATCATTGAGATCCAAGCAACATCAGTCACGAACTATCAGATCTATCAGCAAGCCGCAAGCCTTCGACGCAAGATCCAAAACCTTTAAAAACTAGAAGGTCAGACACCGTCCTGGATCTACAGACACCAGAATCGAACGTCACCGCCGGTAGAACTGCCACCGGAGAATAGCTCTGATACCATGTTGTAAAACGTAACCATGGTTACTCTAAACTAAGAACAGAAGGAAGAAAGCGGAAGAACTCAAATGAAGCAAAAAGCCCTAGGGCGGCTAAAGAAGATGAAACCATAGAGAGTAACGAAAAAGGAGAAAGAAGAAAAGAATTAAAAATGAAAAAAAAACAAATAAAAGAATATCTGAAAGATTTTTATTCAAATGACTTAACCCAAACAAATACAATATCGGGCCTTTTTATAGGAGCCCAAGATATACAAACAGATCCATAACCTCCTAACAGAATAGGAAGGCCCACATTATAACAACCACAACCAATTCTAGAATTATCCAATTTACAAATATTCTAGAACACATCATATACACTCTATCAACATGTAGGAAAGATGTGAAGATTCACCTTGAAAAAAATGAGATAAAAATTTTCATTGGATGAGACCATGAATGGCGTAGTGAGTTAGAGCCATCTAATAATTTTTCCTTCTCAACTAAAATCTTTCATCGAGTTCTATTTTTAATAACACTCATTGAGTTCTATTTATCTGTTTTTAAATACTTTCCATGTATGAATGTAAATATCCCTTTCACTTTTCTAGGTAAAAATTGTTAAAAAATTAAATGTAATTATCTAAAAGATAAGATTAGACACGATTGTTATAAAATAAAGAAAATAAAACAAGAAACAAGAGATATAAGAATAAGAAAAGAAATAAGTATTATTTTTTCGATAGGAAGTGTGTACAATGCTTCTTCAAATTCTATATTTATAGAAATTAGAATTAGATGTCATGTAAACCTCTTATTTACTCATATCTTTAATACGCATATTTTTAATATACACATATTTAATACGTATAACATATTTTTCTTTTAAAAACTTTACAAGGAAAACTCACTCAAACAAAATTTAAATTAAAAGAAAAAAGATTACATGTATTTACTTGTGACAACATCAAATATGATTTGAGAGTCTGTACAATGCAATCTTGAATCCAATCTTTACTATTGAAGTAGACAATCGACTCAGAGACGGAACTAGTCCTATGCTTGGGCCACACAAATTTTTTAATTAAAAAATAAAATAGAATTTTTATCATTTGAACCCCCAATTTTTAATTTATTTGAACTTTATTCCTCTTATTTTTATGATTAATTATACTTTACTCCTCTGATCTTAATTTTTAGCTCCGTCTTTGAATGCACCGATGAATAGATCTATCAAATTACCACTTGAATAGATTAATTGAACATTTATATTACCATTATTTGTTGATACACATGGAGAAAGGACTTTACAAGAAAGATGATTAATTCAATTTCCTTTTTAATATATTCTTCTTTCAACTAAGCTATGCATATAAAATTATTCTCTACATTGTTATTACCAAAACTATAAAGATAGTGATCAGGTATGGAGTCAGGATCAAACATTAAAAAGGGACAAAATATTGAATTTAAAATTTATAAAGGCTTATTAAATATTTAAACTCAAAATTCAGTAGACAAGACATAATTTGTCTAATATTTAAACTTATAGGGACCTAAATTATTATTATACCAAAAAATTTGCAGGCACAAACCTATCTTTCTTTAATTCAACCTCGATTTGATTAAATATTTAATAAACCCTTATATTTTTTTAATTTACATATTTATTTTTTACAAGGGCCAAACTATAATTAGATCGAAATTTATTAAATATATAGCCCCTATTTGGTAAAGAGCGGTTTGGGCAAAAATTAGAGGTTTTAAGTATAATTAGAGGTTTGACCAGTCAAATATGCTAATATTGTTGTTTGGTGAACAACAGATTGAAAGAGTGGATTGGGGGTGAAACCGCTAATTTTGAAAATGTTGGGTTTTAATGGTGCTCGATTTCTTCAACCGTTATTGCTCACCAAGTGTGGAGAAGTTGGATAATTGGGTGTTTTAGTGGAAGCTTAAAGATTGGAAATTGACACAAAGATTTAGAGTGGTTCGACCTTCTAACAAGCACCTACATCAACTACCTTAGCTTCCCACTAAGGATTTCCAAAAAAATTCACTAAGAATTTCGTCCCCTTTTCTCGGCTTAGGAGGAAACCGTTACATCGATCAAGATTTCTACCCAAAGCTTGATCAAACACTCTCTTACACAATAAAGACTTAGCAAACTAGAAATCCCTCTAAAAGGTATATGTTTGCACAAATAAAGCTCTCACCCAAAACCTAAACACTTGAACAAATTTGACAATTAGGCTCACAAGTGTTGTATATACAAGAAATTGAACAATAAAGCCCTAAGACAATTTTCTTATCATGATGTTGTTGACAATTGAAACATTAACCATTACTTGATTCTTGGAGGTTCCTTTTATACTCCCAAATGAGTTTGTAGCCGTTGAGGACCGTTGGTGTTGTTTTGGAGCCGTTGGAGACTTTATTTCCCACATTAATTGCAGTTTTGGTGCTGTTCGTTTCGGAATAGTCGAGCCTGTATCGGAACGCCCCTCTTCAGAACTAGCCGTTGAAGTTTGATGTAGCAATCCGTTTCGAAACACCTCTGGCTGTTTTGAAACACCTTGATTCGTATCGAAACGGTAGCAACCCCGTTTCGGAACGAGTGACAGTTGAGCTGCAAATTAAAAAGTCGTTGGGGATTTTGACCATTGAGGTCTTTGCCACATAGGCATATCGAAACGGTGAGGCCGACTAAGCAAGATTCTAACCCAGATTAAAGTCCGTTACGAAACAGGCAAAGCTGTTTCGGAACGTTTTGAAACTGTGAATGGTTATTTCGAAACGCCTAAGGGTGTTTCGAAACACTTGAGTGGTTTTATAAAGTTTGGCTTTAAAAAACACTTCAAAACCTCTTAAAACAATCCTCAAACACATTTTTAAGTTGTTTGGACTTAAAGGCACTTTTGAAATCTTTTCAATTTAGTCCAAAACTATTTTTCAATTATTATATCAAAATATTAGTTATTCAATCTCCCCTTTTTTATATAATAAAACTATCTTGAAAATTTTGTTTGGGATTTTCCCCCTTTGTATTTAAAAATTTGAATAAGAGATTTCAAAAATTAAAAGAAGCTAAAGCTTCCCCTTATTCTCTTGAAAATGCAATTTTTCAAACCATTTCCATTTCTCCCCCTTTTTGTTATATCAAAAAGACTTTAAATAACTTTAAGTTCAAAATAACTTAGGAGGCTAAAAAATGACAAAAATAAGAATTTTGGTTTTAAAATTGGCTCTCCCTTACTCAAAGCATCATCAAAGAATGTTAGTCCAACACATGATAATCTAGTTGAATTAAAAGAGAATAAATCAAATTAAACAAATGAAAAACAACTAGATTTTACCACACTTGAAACTCAAGGGAGGATGTGAAGCCTTCCTTCTTCAAGTGTTCTTCCTTGTGTGCATGGGGCTCCCCCTCAATATTTGACTAGTTGATCAATCTCCATCACACCTATCATAAGACAATCAAGTAATTTTTGGTATCCAAATTGCTTTGGATCCATAGACATTAGTGACACAAAATTTAGTCCCCTTAGGAATCTATTTTTCAATTTCATCCTTTTTAGTTGAAGTACTTAGTCATTTTGGGACCCAAATACTTCTAAAAACTTTACCATTTACAAATCTAGGGGCACTAAATTGTCTTACATAAAAATTTGATTTTCCAATTTTTTTTCTTTTCAAGCTCTTTGGAAATCAAATCTTTTTCTCTTTGAATTTTATGAAGCAAATTTTGTAAATCAAAACATTTTTGTTCAAACTCATTCAGTTTTGCTTCAAGTTCAATTTTGGTTTTAGAAATCAAATCATTTTGAATTTTTCAAATTTAATACAATTTTCTTATTTTTCAAAATGTGATTTTTAAATTCTAAAACCAAATCGTCATAGGCATCTTGTAATTCATCAAATGAATATGAACATGAAGTAGATGAATTAGAAGTTACCCTTGAATCTTCTTCGATGGCCATAAGGCAAAGGTTGGCTTGTTTATCGTCGGTAGAGTCTTTATCACTCCAAGTAGCCACACATGCCTTCTTCTTATGGATTGAAGTGATTGCCCTCTTCTTCTTAATGAATTCTCGTTCAAGTTCTTTCAAGGCTTTATTCATGAAAGGGGTACACTTCTTGAAGAGATGAACTATCTTTTCTTCCCCATCCTCTTCTTCAATTGAATCTACTTGGTGGCATGTGGAGGATTTGATAGTAATGGCATTGGTGTTGATGCCAAGACCTTTAAGCTTCTTCTCCCCCATAGCTCTAATTTCTTCCTTCTTCTTTGTTTTTCTTCATTATTTGGTGAGTGAGAAGTGACCCCATGAGCTCATCAAGCTTTAAAGTCTTGAGATTCTTGGCTTCGATGATAGCGGTCCTTTTTGAGTCCCATGACTCGGGAAGGGAGCAGATGAGCTTTCGGACAAGCTTCTCTTCCGGGATGGCTTCTCCATAACCTTTGAGTCCATTGGTGATGGTGGAGAACCTATCGAACATCTTTTCAATGTCCTCTTCTGGATCCATCTTGAAGTTTTCATACTCTAGGTTGAGGAATGCGATCTTAGTCTCCTTTACTTTGTTTGTCCCCTCGTATGTAACTTCGAGCTTGTCTTAAACTTCCTTGGCACTCTCGCAAGAAGACATTTTTTCGTAGATATTGAGGCTAAGTGCACAAAAGATGAAGTGCAAAGCCTTGCAATTTAGCTCTATCTTCTTATGATCCTCGGCACTCCACTCCGCTTTGCTTCCTTGTGGTACGAACGAGCCATCTTCTAGGATATCTCAAAGTTTATAGTCTTTGGATTTGACAAAGAACATCATCATTGTCTTCCAATAAGCATAATTGGTCCCGACGAAGAAAAGAGGCTTGTCGATAGATTGCACCATTGAGTCGGTTGATTGAGATATTGATCGAGCTTGCTGGATCGCCTCAATAGGATGTGAATCTTCTTTAATTGAACCAAGCTCTGATACCAATTGTTGTGTTTTAATTATGCTCAATTTCTTCAACCGTTCTTGCTAACCAAGTGTGGAGAAGTTGGATAATTGTGTGTTTTAGTGGAAGCTTAAAGATTGGAAATTGACACAAGGATTTATAGTTGTTCGGCCTTCGAACAAGCACCTACATCCATTACCTTAGCTTCCCACTAAGGATTTTTAAACAAATTCACTAAGAATTTCGTCCCCTTTTCTCGGCTTAGGAGGAAACCGTTACACCGATCAAGCTTTCTACCCAAAGCTTGATCAAACACTCTCTTACACAAGAAAGACTTAGCAAACTAGAAATCCCTCTACAATGTATATGTTTGCACAAATAAAGCTCTCACCCAAAACCTAAATACTTGAGCAAATTTGACAATTAGGCTCATAAGTGTTGTCTATACAAGAAATTGAACAATAAAGCCCTAAGACAATTTTCTTATCATGATGTTGTTGACAATTGAAGCATTAATCATTACTTGATGCTTGGAGATCCCTTTTATACTCCCAAATGAGTTTGTAGTCGTCGAGAACCGTTGGGGTTGTTTTGGAGCCGTTGGAGACTTTATTTCCCACATTAATTGCAGTTCTGGTGCTGTCCGTTTTGGAACAATCGAGCCCGTATCGGAACGCCCCTCTTCAGAACTAGCCGTTGAAGTTTGATGTAGCAATCCGTTTCGAAACACCTCTGGCTATTTCGAAACACCTTGATCTGTATCGAAACAGTAGCAACCCCGTTTCGAAATGATTGACAGTTGAGCTGCAAATTAAAAAGTCGTTGGGGATTTTGACAGTTGAGGTCTTTTCCACATAGGCGTATCGAAACGGTGAGGCCGTATCAAAACGCTAAGCAAGATTCTCACCCAGGTTAAAGCTCGTTTTGAAATAGGCAGAGCTGTTTCAGAACGTTTTGAAACTGTGAATGGTTGTTTCGAAATGCCTAAGGGTGTTTCGAAACACCTGGGTGGTTTTGTAAAGTTTGGCTTTAGAAAACACTTCAAAACCACTTAAAACAATCCTAAAACATATTTTTAAGTTGTTTGAACTTAAAGACACTTTTGAAATCTTTTCAATTTAGTCCAAAACTATTTTTCAATTATTATTTCAAAACATTAGTTCTTCAGAAAAAGCTCCTAATAGGAGCTTTTGAGATTAGAGGTTTGATATTAGAGTTGTAAAGACTCTTTTACCCTCACTAGTTACCAAAAATCTCCAAATAACCTAAATTAAATATTTTCTCACCCTATTTATAAGCTAATCCTATTTATTTTTTTCTTTTTATTATCACATATTTGTATGTGTATTTAAATTTATTTATTAATTAAATTTTATTAAAATAATTATATAAATAATAAATTAATATATAAATCATTGGAATATGTTTAAAAAATTATATTAAAAATAATTTTTTATAAATCTAATTAATATTAATTAGATACAAAATATTGATAACTAATAAACTATTCAAACAAATATCGAATATAATTATGTCCTTATATTTTATTTTGCTTGTTTAAATAATCTAGCTATCAACTATAAGTTAATTTTACCAAACACTTTTATACAATCAGCTAATACAACCCGCTAGTTAAATCAACTAATGCAATCAGATATCAGTTAATATAATCCGCTATCAGCAACCCGCTAATTGTCAAACATGCCATAAAATTAGTGACATGGGCTGTCTGTCAATGATGATCTTGTCACACTAAGATATGACACTTCTAATCGACTAAGGTTGTTGCTTCCGGAGCAAAGATTAATTTATTCTTCTTTTGAAGATAAAAGTTATTTAGTACTTAATAGATGCACTTCATTCACATTGGATATCTTTTAAGATCCTTTTAGTATGTGCCAATTAATGGACAAAAGATTTTATGTTTAGTATTCCATCGACAACCTCAGAAAAAACGTAAGGACCCTTTGATTTTAAAAAATATTTTTTTAATTTTTTTTCAATTTTATTTTCAGAAAATAAGTTTCATTTTCAGTTTTTTAAAAATTAGAAAAGATTTTTGATTAATATGGATGAGAACTTATTTTCAAAAATGGAAATAGTGAAAATGTATTTGGTATCTAGCTTTTTTAAATAGAAATGAAAAAATAATTATTAAATAATTGGAATAAAATATAGTTAAAAATATTATTATTATTATTATTATTATTATTATTATTATTATTATTATTATTATTATTATTATTATTATTATTATTATTATAAATGAAAGATAAGTAAATAAACTAAAGTTTTAAAAATGACATTAGGAGGATTCGAACCCGAGTTAAAATTAAAAACTTTTTTTTCATATTTTTTAATTTCTTAAAACATTTTCAATGAAATCAATGAAAATATTTTTTATGTTTTTAAATATTTATTTATTTTTGTTTTTATTTTCTAAAAATTATTTTTTAATTTTACAACCAAACGCGTATTCATTAATTTTATTATCCTTTTATCTCAAAACATTTAAGTAATAATATAGATATATATATATATGTGTATGAATAATAATGAAATATTTTTGAATCTCTTCAAAAGTTTTGATAATATTTTTTTAACATTTTACCTAGGGGACGGAAGGGGAGGGAAATATGCTCTTAATGGTATTGAACCCACAACCTAGGAAGAAAAAGATGTCAACTAAATAATTTACCACTCCGCCAAAATCTTGTTAGCGAATTTTTATAATATTCAACTTGAGCCGGGTGTTATTCAAGGTGTGATTCTGTTCAATAACATTGGGCATGTGCAAATGCAGGCCCAAAGAAAAATCTCCAACCTTGGGCTCTTTCAATCTTATAGTTCAAAGTCAGCACCACATTATCCACATGCTATTATAGTTGCCGATGCCCGATAGTAGACGAATCAACCAGTCCGACGTTAATGATACAAACACTGCTTGTCCAAACTAGGCCCCTGAGGCAATTCAATTGTAGCCATTTGATATTCGAATAGAGAGGCATTATGACTGTTAGACAGAAATTTTATGGATGCAACCTTCTCCTGTTTATCAGATCTGATTAACCCTTGATGAAGCTTTTCCCGAATGTGTTTGGTCCTTTCATGATAAACAGGGTTTTCTGCAATACGAATAACAGACATATTATCACAATAGAGATTTACAGGAGTAAGTAAATGAATTTGTAAGTCAGAAAGTAAATAGTTCAGCCACTGAATTTCGCAAAAAACAGAAGCTAATGCCCTGTATTCAGCCTCATTGGATGACCGAGAAATTGTTTGTTGTTTCTTGGAACGCCAAGAGACAAGAGCTGAGCCAAGAAAAATATAAAAACTAGTAACTGATTTTCTTGAATCAGGACAAGAAGCCCAATCAGAATCACAAAAGGCATTTATTTTCATAGGATTATTAGCATGAAAGAAAATTCATTGTCCATGGGTGCCTTTAAGGTACCTAAGTATTCTATTAAAAGCTTACATATGAATATCAGTAGGTGCTGAGACAAACTGAGAGAGTTGATGGACATCAAAACAAATATCAGGTCTAGTGTTTGTCAAATATAACAACTTTCCTATTAATCTCCTATAAGAAGTAATATCTGGTAAAAGAATTCCTTCATTTTTAGAAAGCTTAGCCTTGGCAAGTAAATGGGTTGAAACAAGTTCTGAATTTAAAAATCAGTTTTCTTAAGCAAATCTAGAGTGTACTTTCTCTGAGATAAATTGATACCATTAGCAGACCTAGCTACCTCAAGACCTAGAAAATACTTCAACTTACCTAAATCATTAATTTTAAAACAGTCATGCAAATACTCTTTAATAGTACTTATTTCATGTTTATTAGGACTAGCTAAGACTATGTCATCAACATAAACTGCAAGAGCAATGAAATTCATACCTGACCTTTTAGGAAAAGAGAAGTGTCTGCAGAAGCTTGCTTAAACCCTTGCTGAATTAAAGCTGAGGTGAGCCTCTCATTCTATTGCCTACTGGCTTGCTTAAGACCATATAGGCTTTTTGTTAACTTACAAACAAGGCCAGGTCTATCAGTTTTAAAACCGGGAGGTAAGTCCATATAGACTTCCTCATCCAAAAGACCATGTAAGAAAGCATTATTAATATCCAGCTGATGTAAAAACCAATTTTTAGTAGATGAAACAACAAGCAAGGTTCTAATTGTTGTTATACGAGCAACATGACTAAACGTATCTAAAAAATCTACCCGAGACTGTTGTGTGTATCCTTTTTGTGAAACCGATATTTTGATTTTGATATAACTAAAGAATTTAAGGACTAAATTGAAAAATGTGAAAACGAATTTTTAAGTCCTCAAACCTCTCTATATATTTAAAAGAAAATGCCTAAGTTAAAAACTGATTTTATCAAAAGTTTTCTAAGTTTTCTTGAAGCCAAAACAGTGATTTTCGAGTCACCGTTTCGGAATGGCCTAAGGCGTTTTGAAACACTTTCGAAACTATAAACTCGTGTTTCAGAACGGGTATCGAAACGGTTTCAACATTGTGAACCCTTGTTTCGAAACGAGTTTCGAAACGGCTTAAGAACAGCGAGACACCGTATCGAAACGATATCCAACGTTTCGAAACGACATTCAATCAGATTTAAAAAATATGACCGTTGAAATTTTTAACTGATTTTAAACAAGTCGTTAAGGCGTATTGAAACGATTTCAAGCCGTTTCGATACAGGCCTTGACAGTAGCAAAAATGTTTTGAAACGAGTTTCGAAATGGCTCTTAGCGTATCGAAACAAGCTTAACCGTTTCGATACGGGCTCTTTAATGCACCCCAACGACTCTTTCTATTTTGGTCTGTTTCGAAACAGGGTCGGGCGTTTCGAAACGGTTGGTTGCATACTGCATTTATGGAGGGAAGATAACATCCCCAACGACTCTATTGATGAATGCATCAACCACAACGGCTAGAATTCAATGAGAATGTATAAAAGAGACCTCTAAAAGCTTCAGAACAACTATTGATCCTAAAGCAAACATCCAAACATCAAATCCAAGCATTTGTGCCTAAATCCCATTATTGTCTTGTAACCCCAATTATATTTTTCATTCTTACCATTTCAATTGGGTTGAGTGCTTGTAATTGGGCTATATTGTGTATTGAGAGATACTTGTTTTAGCCAACAACTTCTTTGTTTCTATTGTGTGAGGATTTGGTCAAATTTTGGGTAGAAAATTTGACCGAAATTGTAACGGTTACCTCCTTAGCCTAGAAAAGAGGAAAAGCAATTAGTGGAATTGTTGCAAATCCTTAGTGAAGCTAAGATAGTGGATGTAGAGTTCGATTGGAACTTGAACCACTCTAAAATTCATTGTCTACCAATTTTATTTGTCAATTCCACCACCAAAAACTTTAAAAATCCAATTTACCCCCTTCTTGGTTTATTTCGATCATTCGATCCACTCAACAATTGGTATCAGAGCCTACCTCTTTGAAGGATTAACAACCACAAGAGAAGTTCCTAGGAAGAGTGTGATCATCCAAAAATCAAGATATGACATCTACCTCTGGTTCTAGCATGTATGAGTCTCAATCCACTACAAAACCACCTTTCTTCAATGGTGACAACTATCCGTTTTGGAAGAATCGGATGCACCTCTTCATCAAGTCCAATGATTACTTGGTTTGAGATGTCATTGAAGATGGTCCCTACATTCCATTGAAGCAAGATAATGAAGGAAAGATGGTTTTGAAGAAAAAGATGGAGATGAGTGAAGAAGAGAGAGAAAATCCAAATAAATGACAAAGCTCTTCACATGCTCTTTTGTTCTTTCAGTCCTGACATCTACTCCAAAGTCTCTTCCATTGAGAGTGTCAAGGAAGTGTGGGATACTTTTGAGACCACCTATGAAGGAACCAATGATGTGAAGGAAACCAAGATTGGAATTCTCAATCTTAGCTATGAGAATTTCAAGATGGAGTCCGACGAAATGGTGTCCAAGATGTTTTATCGCTTCTCAACCATTGTCAATGGGCTCAAAGGATTTGGAGAGACCATTCCGGAAGACAAGCTTGTCCGGAAGCTACTCTACTCATTTCCCGAATCTTGGGATGGGAAGAGAACCACCATCATAGAGGCCAAAAACTTGAAGACTCTAAAACTTGATGAGCTAGTGGGTTTTCTCCTTACTTGTGAGATTATGAAGCAAGGAATGGAAGAAAAATAGAAGAAGGAAGAGAAAATAGTAGAGAATCTAGAGGTGGAAAAGAATAAGAAGATGTGAATAGCTCTCAAAGCTTCACTACTTGAGGAAAGCTCTTCTAGTGAGGAGGATGAGTTAGAAGAATTGGCTATGATAGCCAAAAGATTCTCACGCTTCATGAGGTCCAACCGATGAAGGGAAATTCAAAGAAAGATGGACTTCAAAGGTAAAAACAAAGAAGAAGTGAGGGATAAAATCATTTTCTTCGAGTGCAATAAGCCCGGTCACATTCGTTCGGAATGCCCTCAATTCAAGAAGAATGGCTTTGAGAAGAAGAAGAAGAAGCTCAAAGCCAAGCTTGCTACTTGGAGTGATGAGGAGTCATCCGAGGATGACGAACAAGAAGTGGCCAACCTTTGCCTCATGGCACTTGAGGAAGATTCCTCCATGGTAACCTCTAACTCATCATCTTTAGATTTTACATATGATGAATTAAATGACGCATATGATGAGTTGGAAGAGGTTTATGATGAATTAGTTGAGAAATACAAGGAGTCGGTCATTAGGAATAAGAAAATTATTTTGGAATTAAATGATAAAAATGACTCACTTTCTCAAGCTAATTTAAAATTTGAGAAAAAGATTTTAGGTTTGAAAGATGAACTTAAATTCTTCCAAGATGAAAATGTTGACCTAAATAATCTTCTTTCTCAATGCAATAGTGAACACCAAAAGGTGTTAGATGAGCTTAACAAGCTCAAAGAGTCTTTAAAATATGTTGGTAATGTGAAGCATGAAAAAGGTGAATCTTATAAAACAAACCAACCTAGGAAAAAGACTAATAACTACAAACAAAGTAGCTTTCCTAGACATAGTAGAACTAAAAAGATTAGAAGTGTATGGGTTCCTAAGGAACTTGTAAAATCTAATAATATTGTTTCTATGTCACCTTGGATTCCTAAGGGAACCAAGTTATTGCGAGCTAACATTCGTGGACCCAAAATGATTTGGGTACCAAAAACAAAAGTTTAGTATCTTTGTTTGTAGGGGGAGCATTGCTACAAGGCCAAAGCACAAAGTCAAAACTCATGGTACCTTGATAGTGGATGCTCGAGGCATATGACTGGAGACAAGAGTAGATTCATGGATTTAAAGCCAAAAAGTGGAGGAGTGGTGACATTTGGTGACAACTCCAAAGACCACATTAAAGGTATTGGCTCCATAGGTAATCACTCTACTATTCTTATTGAAAATGTCTTGTATGTCGATGGTCTTTAACATAATTTGTTGAGCATAAGTCAATTGTGTGATAAAGGATTTAATGTTTTATTTGATACAAATGGGTGCAAAATTGTTGACATTAAATCTAATAATATTATGCTCATAGGTCATCGCATAGGTAACATTTACATGGTGCATCTAGATGACATACATACATCCCATGCATGTTTAGTAGCTCAAAATGAAAATGATGCATGGTTATGGCATAGGAAACTAGGACATGCTAGCATTAGTGTTTTAGAAAAATTAGTTTCCCTTGATATAGTTAGAGGTTTACCTAAGATTAAGTTCTCAAACGATAAAATTTGTGATGCATGCTCTAAAGGTAAACAACATAAGTCATCCTTTAAATCCATTAATTATGTTTCTACAAGTAGGTGTTTACAACTTATCCATATGGATTTATTTGGGCCAATTAGGACTATGAGCTTGGGTGGTAAATCTTATGCATTTGTTCTTGTTGATGATTTTTCTAGATTTACTTGGGTTCTATTTTTAAGTACTAAAGATGAGGCTTTAGAAAAATTCATCACATTTTCAAAACTAACCCAAAATAATCTTGAACTTAGAATTTCTCATATTAGAAGTGATCATGGAATCGAATTTCAAAATTTAGGGTTTGAAGAGTTTTTAAATGAAAATGGTACTAGCCACAATTTTTCGGCTCCTCGAACTCCTCAACAAAATGGGGTAGTTGAGAGGAAAAATAGAACTTTACATGAAATGGCTAGAACCATGCTTTTTGAAAACAATTTACCTAAATATTTTTGGGCGGAAGCCACAAACATCACTTGCTACATTGTAAATCGAGTAATGATTAGGCCAATTTTAAAGAAAACACCTTATGAGATTTTAAAATCTAAAAAGCCTAACATTAGCTATTTTCATCCATTTGGTTGCAAGTGTTTTGTTTTAAATAATGGAAAAGACAACTTAGGTAAATTTGATGCAAAAAGTGATGAAGCTATTTTCATAGGATATTCTTTAACCTCTAAAGCCTATCGTGTATTTAACAAAAGAACTTTAGTAGTAGAAGAATTTATACATGTTGTATTCGATGATAACCTCATTCCAAGTAATGATTCTTCTGATGATGATGATGTAGGAATCATAAATGCCTTTGATGGAGGACAAACTTCAAAGGAGGGTGAGATTCCAACAAAAGAAGATGATACACAAGATCCACCTCTTGAAGCCTTGAAGGACTTGGCTCTTGAGGGAAAGGAAGTGAGCTACCCAAGGGAGTTCAACTATATCAAAGATGGTGAAATCTTGGGTGATCCATCCAAGGGGGTAACCACTAGATTTTCTCTTAAACTTATGAACCATGTTGCATTTATCTCATGCATAGAGCCTAAGAATATAAAAGAAGAATTGAAAGATGATTTTTGGATTGTGGCTATGCAAGAAGAGTTAAATCAATTTGAGAGAAGTAATGTTTGGACATTAGTTGATAGGCCTAGTAATCAATCTACTATAGGAACTAAATGGGTCTTTAGGAGCAAACTAGATGCGAGTGGTAACATTGTGAGAAACAAAGCTAGACTAGTAGCACAAGGTTACACTCAAGAAGAGGGAATAGATTTTGATGAAACCTATGCACCCGTAGCTAGAATGGAAGCCATTAGGATGTTGCTTGCATATGCATGTTATCATGATTTCAAGCTTTTTTCAAATGGATGTTAAAAGCGCATTTTTAAATGGTTTTATAAATGAGGAAGTGTATGTGGAACAACCACCAGGTTTTGAAGACTCAAAATTTCCAAATCATGTTTTCAAGCTCACTAAAGCTCTTTATGGATTAAAACAAGCTCTTAGAGCTTGGTATGAAAGACTTTCAAACTTTTTAATTGAAAAAGGTAAGGTGGACACTACACTTTTTATAAAAAGGTATAAAAATGACATCTTAGTAGTACAAATTTATGTTGATGATACTATTTTTGGTTCTACTAACGAATGTCATTGCAAAGAGTTTGCTAAGCTAATGCAAGGTGAATTTGAAATGAGCATGATGGGGGAGCTCTCATTCTTTTTGGGACTCCAAATCAAGCAAAGGAAGGATGGAACCTTCATCAATCAAGCGAAATACATCAATGATATGCTCAAGAAGTTTGGCTTAGAGAATGCAAAGCCTCAAGCCACACCTATGAGCTCATCTACAAAGCTTGACAAGGATGAATGAGGTAAGTGTGTTGACTCTAAGCTTTACCGCTCTATGATTGGATCATTGCTTTATCTTACCACAAGTAGACCGAATATCTTGTTTAGTGTTTGCTTGTGTGCTAGGTTTCAAGCTAGTCCTAGAGAGTCTCACCTTATAGCCGTTAAGAGAATCTTTAGGTACCTTAGAGATACTCCTTGTTTAGGTCTTTGGTACCCTAGAGACTCCACCTTCAACCTTTATGCTTATTCAGATGCGTATTTTGGGGGGTGCAAAATCGATAGGAAGAGTACTTCGGGAACTTGTCAATTCCTAGGTAGAATGCTCATATCTTGGTTCTCTAAGAAATAAAATAGTGTAGCCTTATCTACCACTGAAGCCGAGTACATATCCTTAGGGAGTTGTTGTGCTCAAGTCCTTTGGATGAAGCAACAACTCTTAGATTATGGTATTAAAGTTGAAACAATACCCCTTAAGTGTGATAACACTAGTGCCATATGTTTGACAAAAAATCCCATCCAACACTTTAGAACCAAACATATAGAAATAAGGCATCATTTCATTAAAGATCATGTCCTTAAAGAAGATGTTGTTATTGAGTATGTTGACACCTTGAATCAATTAGCAGACATCTTTACAAAACATTTAGATAAAGGGCGTTTTGGCCCCTTAGGAGAGAGTTAGGTCTAACTAGCCTATCCTGACCTTTTAGGACCCCTTTTGTGCTTAAAATTGCTTGATCTTGTGAAATGCCATGTTTATGTGTTTTTACTCCAAATTTCATCCATGCTTACATTTAAGGGGGAGTATGTTTATGTTTCCACATGTTATTCCTGCTCATTCATGTCATTCATGCAAGTTAGGCCTTCAAAAATTTCATTTTTCTGCACTTTTAGAGCCTCATCTGCACTTCCAGGACCAGGTGTATCGAAACGGGTCCAACTGTTTCGATACGGGTGCCTTAAAATTACATCTAAGAGAAGGGTGTTTCGAAACGCCTTCAAAGGGTTTCAAAACGTTTTTGCTACTGTCAAGGGGTGTATCGAAACGTGTTTCGATACGAGTCAACGTGGGTTCGATACGGTCAAAGCCGTATCGGAACGGTCAGCTGGAGTTGAAAAGTCGGTCAACCTTTGGTGCCCGCGTTTCGAAACGATCGAAACCGTTCCAAAACAGGTTAGCAGAATGCTTTAAAGGGGCTTTTAATGTTAAAGTTTAACTTTAATTAAAATTCTCCCAAACCCTAAAAAACCTAAAATCGATTTTCCCTATAAAATCCCTCTAAACCTCATTGTTTTTCACCAAATCTTGAGGGCTTTTACTCTTAAACACAAGTCTAAGCAAGCATCAACAACTTTGTGCAAGGATTTTCATCTATTCATCAACAACTTGGGGTTTTCAAAATTTGTAAAAAAAAATCAAAATCTTCAAATTTTTTATTCGAATATATGATTTTTCATTCGTATTTTCTTTACTGTTTTTTAAATTGTTTTTCTCTTAATTCTTTTGTTTTGTATCTTTGTTTTTAAAATTTGTTTTTAAACCTAAGTGTGATTTGTCATTGGATTGAATTAAGGAATTTCATGCATACACTTCAAATTTGTCTTAAATTGCTTGCTTAATGTTTTTAGGATTTTTCAATGGAGAATGTTAACAAGAAACGTAAGGTACCTCAATCGGGTGAAGGTTCAAACCAAGCCGCTCTCCATCCCAACCTTACTCAACTTTTTCTTGACGTTTGGCGTTCATCGTGAGCGTGTTGTTGACATGTCAAGACGTTTGGCGTTCGTCGTGAGCGTGTTGTTGACATGTCGTTTCTTGACTCCGAGCGCTTTCTCTTCCGTTATCTCCACCGTTTACAAGAATGGAGCTTCTTTGGTTTCTTGGATATCCCGGATATTTGCTACAAGCACATGGTTCTTATCTTTTACTCTAATGCCCAACTCATCAACAATGAAGACAACTCCGAAGTTGTTCACATTGAGTCTCAGATCTTGGGAAAGAAGATTGTCATTGACATACCTTACTTAGAGACTACCTTTGGGCTTAAGGACGAAGGAATCGAGAATGAGACTCACTTTGGCTCTCACACCGGTTCAGTGCTTGCCTTAGATGCTCACGATAGGTTCCCCCACTTGATGGTCTCGTGGTTTATTCGTCCCTCTGGAGGTAAATTTTCTCACGTTCGCCAAGTAGATTATTTTTGGCTTGAATGCTTTCATCGTGAAGAGCGCCCTAATCTTGTTAAGATCATGTTTTCCGAGATGGTGAATAATGTTAAGCTCCGTGAAACCGGTGTGCTTAAGTCTTTCACTTATGGGACTGTTTTGAGTTATATTTTTTAGAAGCTTGATATTGATTGCACTTATGACTCTCCGGAACCCCGCAAGCAAAAACTTGGTGAGTCTTCTCTCCGCAAGTCCGGATTTCAATACATCGACAATGGGCAATGGGAACGTATTGATAGGGAAGCACCTCCACCTCAAGTTGAACCTCAACCACAAGCTCCGGTTGCTAACAATGAAGCTCTCACGGCTTTCCTTACCGAGCGGTTCAACACATTGGACACTAACATGTCTAGGGGTTTTGGTGCCATCAATACTCACTTGCAATCCGTGGAGGATCGTCTCCTTGCAAATGAGAACCGACTCGCATCCCTTGAGAATTAACATTCATCTATGGACATGTCCTTCTCCACCTTTTATGGCCAATGGATGGATTTTCTTCGCTCTCAAGCTAAGGACGATGATGATTCCATGGATGATGATGGAGACGACGACGAGGCTTAGGAGTCTCATGTCATCTCATATTAGCTATGCATATTAGGATTAAGTTTGCATCTTTATTTCCCTTATGTTTTATGAACCTATGCTTTGATTTCTTTTATTTGGGATTATACTTTGAACTTATTGCTTAAGATTTATGTTTTGGATATTTGAATTTTATGAATTTATATTATGTTGCTTATTGATTATTGTTTTTAACCTTATCCCTTCTCTTTGAGCCTTGTTTATTATTTTTGGTCTAACAAAAAAAGGAGAAGTAATCTAAGAGCCAAAATTCGTTTTAAGTGTTTTTAAGTTTTAAAACTTGGATTTAAATCTTTTTAAAACTTTAAAAACCCATCTTAAATTGAGGGGGAGTTAGAATGTATTCAAATTTTTTAAAACTCTTATAAATTCTAACGTTGGTTTTGTTATATCAAAAAGGGGGAGATTGTGGAACCAATATTTTGATTTTGATATAACTAAAGAATTTAAGGACTAAATTGAAAATGTGAAAACGAATTTTTAAGTCCTCAAACCTCTCTATATATTTAAAAGAAAATGCCTAAGTTAAACACTGATTTTATCAAAAGTTTTCTAAGTGTTCTTGAAGCCAAAATAGTGATTTTCGAGTCACCGTTTCGGAACGGCCTAAGGCATTTTGAAACACTTTTGAAACTGTAAACTCGTGTTTCGAAACGGTATCGAAAAGGTTTCAACACTATGAACCCTTGTTTTGAAACGAGTTTCAAAACGGCTTAAGAACATCAAGACATCGTATCGAAATGATATCCAAAGTTTCGAAACGGCATTCAATCGGATTTAAAAAATATGACCGTTGAAAGTTTTTAACCGATTTTAAACAAGTCGTTAAGGCGTATCGAAACGATTTCAAGCTGTTTCGGTACAGGCCTTGACAGTAGCAAAAATGTTTCGAAACGGGTTTCGAAACAGCTCTTAGCGTATCGAAACAAGCTTAATCGTTTCGATACGAGCTCTTTAATGCACCTCAATGGCTCTTTCTATTTTGGTCTGTTTCGAAATAGGGTCGGGCGTTTTGAAACGGTTGGTTGCAGACTGCATTTATGGAGGGAAGATAATATCCCAACGGCTCTATTGATGAATGCATCAACCACAACGGCTAGAATTCAATGAGAAGGTATAAAAGGGACCTCTAAAAGCTTCATCAACAACTATTGATCCTAAAGCAAACATCCAAACATCAAATCCAAACATTTGTGCCTAAATCCCATTATTGTCTTGTAACCCCAATTGTATTTTTCATTCTTATCATTTCAATTGGGTTGAGTGCTTGTAATTGGGCTATATTGTGTATTGAGAGATACTTGTTTTAGCCAACAACTTCTTTGTTTCTATTGCGTGAGGATTGGGTCAAATTTTGGGTAGAAAAGTTGACCGAAATTGTAACGGTTACCTCCTTAGCCTAGAAAAGGGGAAGAGCAATTAGTGGAATTGTTGCAAATCCTTAGTGAAGCTAAGGTAGTGGATGTAGAGTTCGATTGGAACTTGAACCGCTCTAAAATTCCTTGTCTACCAAATTTATTTGCCAATTCCACCACCAAAAACTTTAAAAATCCAATTCACCCCCTCTTGTTTTATTTTGATCATTCGATCCACTCAACACTTTTGCTACAAGACGAGCTTTGTATCGTTCTAAAGAACCACCAGATTTTAATTTGGTTTTAAAAACCCATTTACAGGCTATAGTTTTCTTTCCTAGAGGGAGAGGAACAAGTTCCTATGTTTTATTGACTTTCAAAGCTTTAATTTCATCAGCCATGGCATTCTTCCAACATTCATGTTTTATAGCTTGAGAATAAGAAGTTGGTTCAGCAAGAATGTCCAAATTATTTACATATGTATTATGAGAATTGGACAAATCATTAAAACAAGACACATTATTTATGTTATGTGGTAATGTCCTATAACCAGGAATAGAAACATCACAGTCTCTAAATTTAGAAGGTAAGCAAACATTCCTGCGTGGCCTAGAAATAGAGGGAATAACATGCTGTTGAGATAATGCAGGATGACTAGATTGTTAAACGTGCTGCAAGTCTAAATTTGGTTGAACAGATTCAGGAGAATCGATAATTTGAATAGGTTCAGAACTGTCAGAGGGAGTAGGAGAAGAAACAGAACTTTCAGGAAGATTATGAAAATAAGCATCACCTTCAACAATAGAAATATCATTATCATGAGTAGAAAAAACAATTTGATTATTAATTTTGGTAGATTTAAAATGAAAATCAGATTCAGAAAAAACTACATCTCTTTATATGAAAACAGTCCTTGTATTTATATCATAAAGTTTGTAACCTTTTATATGTTTAGGGATCCTATAAAGATACATTTAACAGCTCTATGATCCACTTTTGTTCTAGGCTTAGGTAAGACTGAAGCAAAAGCAGTGCAACCAAAAACCTTTAAGTGTCCTAATTTAGGAGATGAACCATAGAGAAGTTCACGAGGAGTTTTATTATTCAAGAGAGGAGTAGGTGTAACATTTATCAGATATGCAACATGAAAAACACAATCAATCCAGAAAAATAATGGCAAAGCAGCCTGTATTCTAAGAGTTCGAGCAACAGCCAAAAGATGTTGGTGTTTGCGCTCTACAACAGTATTCTATTGTGAAGTATATGTACATGAGTTTTGATGCACTATACCTTTAGAATGGAAAAAATCAACTAGATCAAACTCCTTTGCATTATCAGATCGAATACACTTTATTTTCTTTGAAAACTGTGTCTCTACAAGATTATAGAAACTAACAAGAATAGTTCCGACTTCAGATTTTACTTTTATGGGGTAAATCTAAACATACCTACTTTTGTCATCTACAATTGTTAAAAAATATAAATGACCATAGATGCTTTTAACATAAAATGAGCCATACACATCAATATGAATCAGATCAAAAATAGACTCAGATATGGTATGAATTGTGGGAAAAGGCAATCGTTTCTGCTTAGCTAAATGACAAGTTTCACATTCAAACACATTAGGAAATGAATAAAAATCTTTATTTATATCAACAAAGTATTTCATTCTTTTTATGGAAGGATGGCCTAACCTAAAATGCCAGAGTCTAAAAGATTCAGAAGAAAAAAAGAGAAACAGTAGACAAAGAATTACTTGCATCATAAGAAACAGAAACAGAAATAGCTGAATTAAAAGGAACTGAAAAACAACTAGAAACAGAATTACTTGCATCAGAAGTAACAAGATGATACAGGCCATTGAAACTTTTAGCTAAACCAATCATCCTCCAATTGGACATGTCCTGAATGGAACAAAAATCAGAAAAAATAAACAAGCAATAGAATTTCTAGTTAGTTGAGAAATAGAAACAATATTAAAAGCAAAACCAAAAATATAAAAGACATTATCTAAAACCAAAGAATTATTTATCCTGACAGTACCTACATGATTCACTTTAATCAAAGAATTATTAGGTAATCTGATAAACTTATCTATGACAGGATAATAAGAACTAAAACATTTTAGATCATTACAAATATGATCTGTTGCTCTCGAATCCAAAATTCAAGACACACCAAAACATGAACTAAAACTTGAACAACAAACAGAAAGAGATTGATCATTACCAGAACCAGTAGCTTCATTAATAACAGAGGCATCAAACGCAACAGTAAGGGCATTGACTTTGAAATCAGTACCACCAACAGGATTTTGCATACTAGGAAGACCTTGAACAGAAACATTTCTTTCTTGCAACATGCTTAACAGATTATCATACTGTTTCTTAGTAAAGACAAAATGAGAACTAGAATCTTGAGGATTTTTGTTAACATCAGAAGACCCTTCAAAACCTGGTGAAACCTGATTTCCTACTTGGTTAACTCTAGAGTAACTACGAGTTTTATACCCTGGTGGAAACCCATGTTTTCGATAACATTTTTCAAGAGTATGACCATATAAGCCACAGAAAGTACATAAGGGTCTTTTGATAGAACTGGCACTGTTGAATTTTCTATTGAAGTTTCTACTATCAGACTTATTATTTTCAAAGTTTTTCCCAGAAATCCTATCCGCTAAGAACACAGTTGATTCAGGTAAAGCAACAGATACAAGGGACCTTTCATGTTGAATAACAACAACAAACGCATCACTAATAGAAGGGGTGGGTTTCATCATTAACAATTGAGACTTGAGTACGAAAATTTTTTTATTTAACCCTCTAAGAAATCGAATCAAAAAATCTTGATTATGGTATTTTATAGCATAACAGGCACAAGATTTCAAAGGCCTAAAGTTACAAATTTCGTCCCAAAGGACTTTCAACTGTGTATAATAGGATGTGACAGGAGCATTACCTTGCTGACAAAAATAAAATTCTTGTAAAAGATCTGAAACCCGTACTAAATCTCCCTGATTGAATTTCTCAAAGAGATCTTTCCATAAATCGTATGCGGTGTCGAACCACAACACACTCTGGGCAATCTTCAGTGTTAGGACTCGTTGCAACCATGAAAGAACCAGATTGTTGCATTTGAGCCAGGCTTTGTACATGGGTGAGTCTGTCCCAGGTTCTTCAATGGAGTCATCGACAAAACTCCATTTGTTTTTAGAGATGAGGGACATCTTCATACTCTGAGCCCAATTATGGTAGTTCGCGCCGTCAAGAAGAGAAAAAGTAAGAATCAAGGTCGAATTTTCGTTGGGGTGGGTATAATATTCCCCAGAGGGATCATCGTTGCGGAAGGAGCCGTCGGTGAAAAAAAAAAGAACGGCCAGCGGACAAAGAATCGACTGATACCATGTTGAAACCTAGGATTTTGTTCTCATATCTGATGAACGCGTGAGAAAGGGAAAGAAGAAAAGAATTTAAAGTTTGTACCCTTTCAGAATTGGGAACGCGTGAATAGTAAAAAGAAAAGAAACGCGGAAATTTTTATTAATGAATGAAAACTAATACAATATCCAAAATACAAAAATAACACTTATATAATGTAAAGTAAACAATAACTAAATAATAACCGTTTCTTTATTTTCTTTAATACCTAATTAACTAAAATATAATTCTAATACTCACTCCATTCCCGGTCCTACCTAACACCCCTCAGTCCATTTACTCGCATTCCCCTGTAAGTCCTAGCTTACCTTGGAACATTCGAATCTGCATTGCTCCCAGTGAAGCCCCCTCCTTGAGTCAGGTTTAACTTTTCTCAGCTATGAGGTTCAAACAAAATTCCTCTGCCTTTTTAGGTGTGTGCCTCTCCACTGATTTTTTCGCACTCGGAGAATTTCTGGTGTCATAAGTTCCAATGACTTTTATTGTATGATTGAACTAGTAAACAGCTGAATTCCTTTTATTGTATTTGTGATTTACATTAAAAAACCAATGGCATGCATTTACAAGCACCAGCAACACCAAAAGATTATAGCATATTTATGTCAACGAAACTCCTTTTACGAATTAAACATTGTGCAGTCTATTCTTATCTGTCCTTCATTTCCAGTTTTGACTCCCACCCTTCCAAGCTTCCTCATTGCTGTGATAAAGGCTACGTTAAAGTTACCAGGGTTTCTGGCAAAATCACTCACAGTTGGCTGTGATGCTTCATCACTGAAAAGCACCTGATCTGAAGTGAACAACCCCTTCCCAGACACAAGATTCTGGTAATACACATTGTCGAAACTTCGTGGGGTTTCAGGATCCATGTTGATGGCAATGCTCGGGTCTACATTCCGAGGGCAGCCTTGCATCAACTCTTGTGCGTAGTTCGGGTCCAAAGTAGGATCCACACCAGAAGATGAAGAAAATGAGTACAAGCGATCTGCGAAGCGGTTGCAATGAGAGAATCCTACAGTATGTGCTCCTGAGAGTGAAATCATATCGAATTGTGTAAGGTTGTTTCTTGCAAAAATGGTGTTCAGTTGAGCAAGGTTGAATCCGGGGTCTGGCAAGTTTCCGGCAACCCTGGATGCTTGCGATCTGAGGCCATCTCGACGTCCTAATTCGACTTCCCAAGAAGGACCACCGGCCTAAGATTTTATTCACATATAACAAACCAGTTGGGAGAGTTTTATCAGTTTGGTTAATTCAATATGGGAATGCATTTCCAAGGACTAGTTTTAGTTTTGCAGGTAAGCATCCCCCTACCAGGACTACAACATCCCTTGCTGCAAGAGCCAAAATGTCAGCACAAGAGACAATTCCAGGGCATTGTCTTTCCACTGCCTGCTTTGCCTTGATTACGGTGTCGAATCCATCGCCTGCAAGGGAGAGATTTTCTTCGGAATCCTTTTCCGCATCTCCGTTTGGTGATGAAATCATGACTGATGCATCACATCCCTACAAAACAAAACAGAACAAAAAACAAGCACATTACATATATGTTTGTTTGTTTAAATAGATCCTTCAGATGATCACAACCTGCACTCATGCCCGAATTCGTGCTATTCAAGTGTACATTAGGCAAAACAAAGAAGAATCGAAGCAACAGGGAAAACAGAAGAGTGTTGGCATGACAAGCATGCATGCAGGGATGACATGACATTAGTTTGATAAGAACATCAGAACACCAATAGCAGCAAATCATACATCCGACGAAACCAAGAACAAAAACTGGATCGATCCCGTACTACGCTTCGAACGTACCTCGACAAAGCAATCATGGAAAAACAAGCGCAGAGTGGCAGGGATTGTAACGAACGTTTGACTAAACTTGGTGAACACTTCTTGTCTCACTATAAATTCTAGATTCGGACAAGTATTCCTGTAGAAATTCTCAGACAACTGCCCCTCTCCTCTCTGCAAAACCATGAAAACCATTAACAACATCAACCTTTTCCTTAATACCTCCATTTTTTTTCTTTCTCTAGAGCTTTTATTTGCCTTTCAGTCTCCCCGCAGGCTAAGTGAAAATGTGAAACTATATATATGTAAAATAAACGAAGAAAGGACAGCTTTAACAATACTATTAGGTCTTCAATGGCAGCTAATACTTGGTCTAAAGCTTGTTAAATTCCACTAATCTAACATAGCAGCCAAACTGGCTTTAATTTTCGTCCCTTTCTCGTTGGAATACCTAACCGATAATGCAGGCAGTCTTTTCAACTACAAATCTTTGATCCAAAAATGGAAGCATGAAGATTAGTAATCTTTATATGCAAAACAGCTAAATGAAAAGAATGGGACAAATCAGATGAGGCTGCCAATATTGTTCAAACCAATGAGCTAGTCAAATACAGGGACTGCTGCAAATAGTAATGCAGTTCCCTTTCACCTAAATCATGAAAAATGTTATTATAATTGGCTTGGTGGATTTTTTGGTGTTGCAGCTCATCCTTTTTTCTAGATAAGCCGTGACTTTTTTATATGAACCTGGTTCAATTTCTTAAAAGTTAAGTTAATAATGAAAGTGACTTCGCAACAAATCCATGTTTGAACGTGTCGTGTGAGATTTCACATGACATATATACATTTGACGACGACTACTCAAATTATAAACTCTAGAAGATGATTAATGGACAACAAGATTATAATAAAATTCGTCCTTCCCTTTTATGTGCTCTTTATATATCCCACTAATAATTTTATGTCACATGTAATATGCATAAAACATAAACAATTAATAAAACGAATATAAATTCTCTTCCCCCTTTTAGTGTCTCTATATATGCCTCAATTAAAAAAATGTTTGGGGCTTAAAGTTTAGAGTTCAATTTTTATGGTTTAAGATTTAGTAATTAGGGTTAGTGTCTGGAGTTTAGTTTTTTAGTATTGAGGCATAGATAAAGACATCAAAGAGGAGCAAAGGATTTTTGTTCTAATAAAACAGTGAAAAATTATTAATACATGTGTCATAAAACCATTGATGGTGCATATAAAGGGGCATGCGAATTATATTCAAATACCGGACGTTCACCTTCAAACATGGATTTGTTGTGAAGTTACTTTCATTGTTTTGAAAATGCTTTTAGGAAAGTCGAGTTATCGGATGTTGATGGAAATGAATTATTTGTTGAGTTAAAATTATTTAAAGAGTTGTTACCCAAGGGGGAAATAGGAGCAATAAATTTATTAAAAATTTTAAAAATATTTTAATTAATTCTTAAATGCGATAATTGCATATCAAGTCTTATTGGCTTTTTATATTACTGTTGCTTTGCAAAACAAAGTTTTTCAAAATTAAAGTTTGCGAACTCATACTTACAAACAAATGTGTCGCAAGAAAAGCTAAATGGATTTGCTTTGATGACAATCGAGAGTGATCTTTTGAAAAAAATTGATATTGAAAGCAATATAGATGATATCTTCTACGGAACGAAACTTTTCAAAATTGAAGTTTGTGGAGTCATACTTATCAATAACTATGTCGCAAGAAATGCTAAATAGACTTGCTTTGATCACAATTGAAAGTGATCATTTAAAACAAGTTGATATTAAAAGCATTCTAGATGATTTTGCTTCAAAATATGCAAGAACAACATCATTGTTCAAGTGGAAATGCAAGACTTTCAGATATTTGTAAATCATTATTATGTTGTTCAAGAGAGTAATCTATTTTTTTTGTAAGTAAACTTTATTTGAAAAAACTTGTAACTCGACTTAATTTTAATTAATTGGGAAAAACCCTTAAATCTTTAAACCGCCCTTGATTATATATTTAATAAATTGGAAAAAAACCCTCAAATCTTTGAACCGCTCCTAATACACAAGCTATGTAAAATTAAATTTTACACAAGGTGGTTAATTTTAGAGTTTAGAGTGTTGGTTTAGGGTTCTAGGTTATATGGTTTAAAATTTAGGGTTATATTTTAGGGTTTAAGGTTCTAGGTTATATTTTTTAAGCTTAGATCTAATTTTCATGCTTTTCTTTGCAGGAAATGAAGAGAACAGTAGAGGATTTACCTTCTGGTGGCAGCGAACAAACTCTGGTGACCTTTCCCTCTCTGGACGTCTCTTCAATTTTCGTTATGATCTTTCGGCTTCCTTTTCTCTCTCTTTTTTAATAAAGCAATTATTACTTTATTAAATGTCATTAAAAATCTGACAGTTCTCTCTCTTTCATTTATATAGGTTTGATCGGTGCTGACGTCATGTGATGACGTCAGTGCCAACTGGTGACAGCTAGCCTCTCAAGAAGTGTAACCCCCTTAGCCCGACCTAGACGTCTGACCTGAACTAAGAAGATTACACGGGGAAAACCAAAGTCAACTCGTTAAAGTCAACCTTAATTAACGGCCCATTTTTTCTTTTTATCTTCTCTAGATGCACAATGTTAATCTATGTGTTCCGCAAGATCATTAGAAAGAAACGACATAGTGATCGGAGTTCAATTGCATACTTATGTCTTTTAGGGATTATTTTGCAAATTGCAGAAAATACAGGGACATTTCAGATTTTAAAGTTACCAATCCTCAATTAGTCATGTAACATGCTATCACGTCAAATTTCAGCTCAAATCGATCATCCAAACTCATCCAATTGATCAATTAACATTCAAGGATCACAACGTAACATTTCAAGACTTACAAAGATACTTTTAACTGAATTTTAACTACCCGTATCGATACACTTGAGCTTGTATCGATACGTGGGAAAACAGTAGCCAAAGATGGGAAGAGCGTATCGAAACGCTTCCCCGCGTATCGGTACGACCTTCAAACTTGGCTTGGGCGTATCGATACGCGGGCAATCCGTACCGATACCCCTGTATTGAAATGCTTGAGTTTTACCTTAGTGTATCGATACACTTCCCCGTAGATCGATATGCATACCAGAAAGGTTCATTCCAACAACATTTAAACATATCCAATCAAGCTTAAATCATGCATACAAGTTATAATCTACCTATTAGACATGCAGGCATCAACAAACAGTAAATCACACTCATCACACTCATCAAACCATGATGATACTTTAGCTATTCAAGCATGCTTAGGAAAACAAGCTAAAGCATAGGCAAAACACCATAAGTAAAACATGAAACCAAATAGAGGCTGATTACAAGTCCAAAATCAGAAACCAAACATGTTTAAAACAAAAAACATCACCAATAAATCCAGAAAGTAAGAATTCTCACCCATTGCCTTTTATTACACTAAGGGTGAACCATATACATTGCTTAACTAAAACTTTTGGAATCCTCTTGCCTTTGGACTGCCTTGTAGGCTAAATTCTCTGCATTGATTAAACAAATAAACGTAAGCATAAAGCTTAGTGAGGATCGCTAATACAACATTCATAAATGCATTTCATTTAATCATTGCAACACCATTTGCAAACACGTGCCTTTATTTTAAACTTGCTCATTTGAGCATTCAATGCACTTTTAAAACCTCATGCACATTACATCATTAAAACAACAAATTCCTTTGCTCATGCTTAAACCAAGCATCTCATGCATTCTTGCATCATTCACAAACATCTCATGCTTAATCATTAACCATTAACATTATATTGGCTCTTAAGTGATAATCCTCAAATCATACCAAAACAAATGACACAATCGGATACGCGGATTACAAGTGTTGTCCCACACGCTTCATACATACTACCTGACTGCACAAGGTGGAGATCAATGGCACAATCACAACCCCTCAACACTCGTGATGGAGATTAATGGCACAATCACAACCCCTCAACATCACTCATCGCTAGTTGTATAATTCCACTAACGAGAGTACGAGACACATACCACAAGACTCACACACAGGATTAAACCATTCACCGTTGTGATCTTAGCCTCAATCGTTAGGGTACTTGGATGGAGATTACAACACAATCACAACCCCTCGACATCCAAGGTGACTTTATTCACGGTGCACCCAATCCTATAGCCGGCTAACTATATTCGATTAAAAGTAACCAAAAAACACTTTCATCACTTGCCAATATAATCATTTAACATCAATATTCCACTGTTTTACAAGCATAAACACAATGTCATTTCTACAAGCATAAACAAGCTCAACATCATATGCATTATTATATAAAACCAAGGATCACTTACCTAGTGCATCCTTAACATAATGGCATTAAAATCCAGCATTAATTATGCTTTAAAACAGTAATCAAAACCACATTAACTCAAGCGCATTTCCATCAAAACATAGCATATTTCCGAGAGAGACTTTCGAATCACTTACTCTTGAGCTTAGCTAAATGTTTCAAACTTACACTAAGCTCCCAAGACCACGCTCAAAGCATTACAAAGCTGGAAAATTCATTCCTACTCACCGATACGCAAAGCCTTGCTCGCCGACACGAAAATTACTCTTCTAGAGCCTCCAACAACGCCTCGTTTGCTCCCGGATCAAGATCCCCCGTTTTCACACCATTAAAACAGAGATCCAAATGCATTAAAATGCATTTCAACACCAGAAACCAAACATAAACTTGTTCTTCACCCAAACTACACCAATTTACCCATCTGAAACAACCGAAAACTCAATCGATTGCTTCCTAAACCAACCCCAGCTATCATACATCACTTCCAATCAATTATAAACATCAAAACACATCTAAAATCAATCTAAAACCATCCTTATACCTCCAGCAAGCATTACTTCATCATTTCACCTCAAAAACCCAACTAGAACTATTAAGAAACTCAAAGATCTCAAGAATTTCATGATCTATATCAACAAAACCTCTTTTCAACATATTAACCAACACAAAACTCAATTAAAATCAATCTAAAACAAAGCTTAACAAAACAAGTCCGAAAATCAAGAGTTTCATCATATTTTTGCAAGATTTCAATCTCAAATCAATAACATATTGAAAACTCAACCAAAAAACATTAATTAGAAGCCAAAGATCTTGGAAATTTCAATAAGGAACCTAGATTAAAGGTTGAGAACGGGATTTACCTCCAATCCTTACTTTCCTCAATGAATGACAAGTTTTCCCTAGCTAAAATCTTGAAGATCTTGAAAGAACTCTTAAAGTTTGTTTAGAAAATGTTGAGAGACTGTTTGTGAGAAAAGAATTCTGTTGAAAATGAGTTAGAGTTGTGTTTGGCTGAAAATGATAAGAGAATGGTGGTTACGTGATGGAATCTCACTAATTAACCACCCAATTAATTAAATAAAATAAAAGCCAATTAAAACTATTTAATTAAAACCATTTAAACACATGTCATATTAAGGAAACGCTAAATTTCCATGAAGCTCCCTAAAGATTCTAAGATTTTGGCTTCTTCTTTAAAAATTGCATTTTCAACAGTTTTGAAACTTTACAATTTGGTCACTACCCAAAATGTACTACTTTCGAAACTCTTTTTATAAAATTGATTTGACTAACCTCTTAAACATATTTTTAGAGGATTTTATCAATTTTTACCACATTTTTATTCTATCCCGATCCTTAATTTCCTTAAATCACCTTACGTGATTCAAACCGTTTCTGAACCGGTCCAGTACGGTGTCTAAAACATCTAGGCCCCAAACTAGGGCGTTACAAGAAGCACAATCCTGGTGATCACTTCTTAGCCAATAAGAAAGTGCTAAGTGGCACGTTTGAGTGGGAAAGCTTGTTTTCTCTGATTCATTTGTGTTTGTTTGGGAAGGTTTACTCGAAAATGGGTTGTAGACAGCTATTTAGGATTGGGTTTGGGGCTTTATATTGGGCTTTGGGTGTTTAAAGTGTAATTTGGACATTGTAGATGGACTTTATTTATTTAACATGCATTTTTATTTATTTATATATTTATTTTGAGCCTTATTTATAGAGACAATGTAGTAATATATATACTCGGATAAAATACGTGTATTACAAACTCTAAGCTCGGGAACGTCATGGTGATGTCTCTGCTCAAGGAAACAAGCAAAAGGGTAGTTGAAGTTAAGCACATGTCAGTGACTAGAGTAAGGAGAGGGGCTGGTTTGGGGATAGGGATCATTGGGGAAAGAGGTGAGATTGTAATTTAGGGTTAGGATTTGAGTGAATTTGGATATAGGATATAATTATTTTTTATTTTAAATATTTTTAATTAACAATAATAAAATATGAGTTTTATTTTATTTTAAATTATTTTTATATTTAATAATAATAAAATATGTGGAGTATAAAGTCTAATTATTAAATTGAAAATTTTAAAGTTGAGTGAGTAAAATAGGAGTTGAAAGATAGTTAAGTGATGATTTGTGTAATTTACCCTATATATTTTTATCTTCAATTATTTTTATTACATTGAACATTCCATGTCTGAGATGTGTTGTATTTTGTAATTTATGCTCTTTCAATACAATTAACTTTCTTTCTTGTTAACACAACTTATCCCTAATATTGCTAAAAAAAGTTATCTTTAAAAGAAATGGATGATTGAAATTTCAAATGCTCTAATTGTTTTCAACTTGGATGTCATTTTGTTTTTGAAATAACGATTATCATTCATTCAAAAGATCCAAATACAAGAAGCATAAAAAAAAAAGCAAGCTCTCTCTCTCTTCACTGCCTCTCCACTAACCAGGTTCTTTGCTATTCAGTTGGTAATAAACTGAAAGCTTGAGTGGTTGGTGTGTTAGCAACTTGAAGACGATGGTGGCTTAGAGCCTCTGCTGGTTTTTGTTTTTTTTCCTCCTTTTTCTTTCCCAACTTCCCTACCCCGTTCCCCTTTCGACCTAGGCTTCTTCTTTCCTTTGCGCTGCCAAACCCTATCCACTTCCCTTGTTGCACCTTGTCTCCCTCTGTAACCCTCATTACTACCATCTTTACTCTCCTTGCAGCATGGACAACCGCCATGTCCTTAGCACAGGTGTAGTAAATACAGAAGCATCCACCTACCCCACTGATCAGATCACAAAAAACCATGAATTTATTGACGAATTGGAGCTCAACGAGGATAACGAAGTGAACTTCACTTTAAAAAACTTGTCTTTATTGGGAAAAATTCTGGCTGCAACCCCCATCAAGAAGCTAACAGTTCTGGCAGTCCTCAAAAAGGCTTGGAATTGCGAAGGAATGGAGTGCCACGACCTGGGGAAGAATTTCTTCTTATTTATTTTCAAGTCCCCGGAAGACAAATATCGTATCCTTGATCGTAAACCATGGTCGATACAGGACTACCTCTTAGTCCTTAAAGAATGGCAACCTGATAAGGCCCTTGAAGAAGTCGATTTCTCGCTAGAAGACTTCTGGATACAAATTCACAACCTCCCCATTGGCCTCGCTACACCGGTCAACGTCAAAAGAATAGGTAATCTGTTCCCTCTCTATTTCGGCTCAACCCTGGATAGGAAGGAAGCCATTCTTTGGCACGAACCAGTGAAGATTAGGGTTGCCATCAGAGTTGAGGACCCGTTGAAAACGGGATTCGTGTTGAACCGGAGGAAAGACAAACCCCTGGAAGTGGCGTTCCGATATGAAGGACTTCCAAGGTTCTGTTTCCAGTGTGGGCGTATATGACATTTGGACCGAGAGTGCAAGCATGAGGTGATCATCGTCAAGCTTGCCGGAAAGTATGGCCCGTGGCTTCGGGCGGCGTATGGAGGCGGCAGTAAGTCAGGTAACCCAAGGCTAGCTGGGGGAAGGGGACCTGCACAACGTCCACAAAACGACAAAACGGTGGATGATCCGGGCAATATCCAATGGTCCAAAGTACAAGGAAAATCTAAAGTGGATTCGGCTACAGACCTCGGATGGTTTAAGGATAGGGTACAAGCCTATGACTTAGGAAGCAAAGTCAACCCAACCTTTCCACTATTGGAAAAAGGTGGATCCAGTGGGTGTCCTATTACTCCAGTAAATCCTAAGCTTTGCACGAAAGCTAACTCTGCACAAGGAGATTGCCTCTCTGCGGTCTTCGATTGCCCAAATATCCTAGGTATTGCCTCTCCTTTGCTTGATGCTTCTTCGAAGGAAATCTCCTCTGCCACATGGGATAACATCCTTGCAACTGGATTGGGCCAAATGCAAGTCTCAGGGAAAAATAAGAGGAAATGGGAAGAAGCGGAACCTTTGCTATTTGGGCCTGCCAAACGCCAAGAACTGTGGGACAACATATCCCAGGCCATAGTTCAAATTGGACCAACAAGCTGGTGCCTACCTGAAGATGATCCAGCAGCCACGGAAGACATGATCACTGCAGCATTATTTCCGGCAACTATTTTTAATTCCTCAATGATTATCCAAAATGTCGAACGCAGGAAGAAAGATAAATCCTATGGTTCTAAAAGACTCACACTTATCAGGAAAGCGGCAAGAAGGAAATTCGCGATGGAATGCACTAGGATGATCATTGATGAAGCCGGACTCATCGAGCTAGGAACGGATCCGTTTGGGAAAACAGTTACACGCATCTCGTCGATGTGTATTGACGATAACTTCTCCTTAAATGAGGAGATTATGCTGAGTGATGGCGAAGAAGTGTTAGTTCCCCCCAAACTGAAGGCCCAGATTAATCCTTTCCAGGATCAAAACAATGAATCGGATAACTCCAATGGGAGTTATCCGAACTGACCATGTTAATTTTCGACACCGTAGCTCATGGAGGGAAGGCCCATGGGTTTCTGAGCGGGCTAGTCCTTCCCCGTGGATCCATATCTCTGTCAGGGGTTGTTTTGATCTGCGGCTCTCCCTTGCTTTTCTTCTTTTTCGGCAGTCTTTCTTTTCTTTGTCGGTGCTTGTGCAGGTCGGAAAAAAGGTTTGGTGAATAGGCCCTCCTTTCCTCATGGATCTTCAAACCGCGTTGCCTTGACAAGGGCCAGCATTCTGCTGGAAGCCTGCATCTGGATAGAGCTCTCAGGCTCGGGTTTCGGAGGCTTTCCTGTAAGGAGGGATCCGTCTTCACATTTTGGCCTTTTCCGAAGTGATCTGCTAGGTCAAGCTTGTAGACACTATCCTGGGTTTCTCCCATGGAAGTGTGTTTGGAGCTGTAATGGCTCCTACGTTGCTGCGTTCTACCTGGCTGAATGGAATCAAAGTATGGTGTCCCTGCCCCTGGTTTTCTTCTCTCCATTTTTGCCTGGGTTTTTTCATCTTTTGTTCCTTGTGCGGTGCTCCATGGCTGTGCACGGGTCATGTTGGCCTTTGTGCATGGAGCAGTCATCTCACGGTGGTAGGACTGGTTCCCAGTCTTTTTTTGCTTCGTTTTGTTTGTCTTGTATCAGCCATGCATGGCTTGTTGGGTTACGTCCTTTGTTAGGCGGTTATTTTGTTTCTTTGTTTAATGGCCTGTCGGTTTGGGCCCCGCTTGTAGGACCTTTTCCTTTTTATTAATGAAAGTTTAGCATTTGAATAAAAAAATAAAAAAAAATAAAAAAAATTAGAAAAGCAAAGATCTAGTAGAGAAAGGGACACAAGAGTCCAATTTTTTTTCAAAGGAAACAAACCCCAGATTGAAAAAAAGTATGGCAAAGAGATGACAAGGAGCCTTGGAAGATAAAGGACGACGGTGAGCGTCATGACCAATCGAAAAATCTTGGCGGTCGAAAAAAATGAGGGGAATCCAAGACAGTGGCGGAACATCACGGGGGTCCACGGGGATGTGGCCCCCGCCAACTTTTTAATTTATTTAGGGAAAAAAAGGTAAAATTAGTGTTGTAATCCTTTAATTTTTATAAAATTTTATTTTAGCCCCCCTCAAAACTCATATTGGTCCCCTCCTTTACAAATTTCTAGTTTCGCCCCTGATCCAAGAGGCTGTATTAGACTGAAACGGCAAAAACAGGCCATAAAGGCCAAAGAAACATAGCTTTAGATCTTCAAAACAAGAGCAGGACACCACCATCACGAAGAGGCTTTTATGAAAACAACTTCACTGAAACCACCACCGAAACAACTGCACACACAGAAAGCAAAAACTGAATGTACTAACTCATTTCACTTCCCAGTAATTCCTATTAATATCTCTGTGCACGTCTGAGCCCAAGATTGTATTTTGAGCTGCTTCAATCTCCTGTTCACTCTAAATTGGATTCTTTTGAAGACTCCAAATCTCTAAAAATATTCAAAATACATGTCCAAGAATTACACTCAGGTTCAAGTACCATAGATTCAGTTTAAACTGTGCCCCAAAAAAGGTGCCTATGCTAGCTGATATGACTAAATACAGGATTAATAGATTATATGTTAAGTACATCAGTAGCCGCATACAATTCTAGTTCTAGAGAACAAAAACATCTTTGCCATGGATCAGTATTCAACAATTTATACATACTTGGTAACTTTAGGAGTTGAGGATTGAGGGTCATTTGAGATAACATTACAAGTTGAGGTTTGGTTATCATTTGAGACGGTTTCATAAGAGAAAGATTGTAACCTAAATGTCTCCTCATCCTTTGATTGCCCTGAGAAACTTGCCTTTGCCAATTCCCTTAGTTTCTTCATATCATTCTTTGTACTTTCCCCCGGTTTTTGCCCGATGAGAGCTGTCTCTGCAGTTGTGCCTGTAGCTTGAACAATTGGTGAGCCTGAACCTGGACTGAGCAGAGGGACTATTGTTGCAGTCATGGAACTTAATTGACCAACACGGGGTTCCCTTCGACCACTTCTTGCTAACTCGGTTTCCCTGGTTTGAGGAAGGACCGGAACTAGGACTGATTTCGCTTGTGAAGAACCAGGTATGACTCTTGTCCAATGCTTCCTTGGGAGGAAAGGCAACAGAAGACCCTTGGCAGCAAACTTCAACCCAAGTTTAAAAGAACTCTTATGATGTGGCTTAGACAGATTTAGAAGGCACTTTATCAGTGCATACCATTCATTTACAAGTTGAGAAACAAAGGAAAGGAAAAGGAGAGCCAGCATTAGGTATCCCAAAGTTTTTGCCCTAATTGAATTCAATTTATTCATACTGATGGAGAGACCAAAGATGCCAGCCTCACTCAACAGTGAAATGCTTTCCACAATGTAAACTCCCCTCCTGATGTGTGGCTTGAGGGTAAATAAACATATGAACTGGGCCAGTGTGACCATCAATGCACAAAGGCTTCGGCTTGATTTGTGTGTGGAGTAGGATCCAGCAATCACTCCCAAGAAAACTCTTCTTAAAAGATCAAGAACGATATAGGAGGATCTAGCACAACCTAAAACCCTCGTCGGCAACGGGATTTTCGTTTCTTCATGGCTGTCATCCGAGCTGACTGCTCTCATTCTTCCAATCCCATTTTGACCACTGCCAACCCACCTAGGCATAGTGTTTGTGTCATTCTGGTCAACAAAAACATACATCGGAGGACCCTTGTGATCCTCAAATAGAAGGCTAAAGCAAGAAAGGAACGATGAAGGCAGTCCATCCATATAAAACCATTTTCCATAAGCAGGTCTTCCCACAATAAAGAACCACAGTTTCTTATGCCATTGCTCCTCTGCAGTGCCATATCTGATTTCTTTGTACTGAGCAAGGCTGCCTGTGAAGACTGCAATTACAAGAAAAAGGCATACCGATAGAATGAACGCCGCAGGGATAGCAAACAGCAAAGCTCCAGTGATGATCCCTTCAATTGTACCACCTATCAATCATATATAACTTCAGATTCCACCTATCAAATAATATATTCAAAACCAGATGCCATATAATTATAATTATAATTTTAATTTCTCACCTCTTATTACAAATCCAGCAGACTGAGATACACAAGGCAGTGCAAGAATTAAAAGGAGTAGCTCGAATCTCGGAGCTGATATCATCCATCGAGCTGCTATACCTATCCTCCATCTTAAGAAAACTAACAGTACAAAGTGAAGCATTAGCAAGCTACCAACTCCTATGCTAAGCCAGAACAAGTTCATCTCCATGTCCTGCCACCTGATAAATAAACTACTTCAGCAGCTTAAAATTGTTCATTTTTCAAAACAATAATAGAAAGTTAAAAATTCTGTATCTGACCCTTTATAGTTCTGCAATTTTTTGACAACATTGCCAGCGGATAATGGCTCTCCTCTCTGCATAACCAATGAATAGAGATATAGAGGTTTTCACTTAAAAGCATAATATCAAACATCATACAGAAATACCAACCAAGAAAAAGGTGAAGTATTCATTTGAACTTAGAGGTAGCCCAAAAGGAGTATTTTCTTTGCTTATGTTGCGCCTTCCATGGAACTTTGGGTCGATTTTAGTCGGAAATTGTAACTTCTGTGGCATGTAGGACGAGTTAATGAACTCAATGTTATGGTAAACTCTACCAGATCTCTTTAGGAACCTCCCTTGATCCAAATAAACATTGTTAGGCCAAATTGAACAGCCATTCTTTTTCCAGGGAAGTTTCTGTCTAGGTATGAGCCACCTAAGACCTTTTGTTGTCTCTGAATATTCAATGGGTTGATTGGCTAATAGCCAGTCTGAAAGGACAAAAACTTGCAGGTGTCCTATCATTCCCTGTGATGAACATTTTCTCAAATCTTTACTCCTAGCTTAAAATATCATGGCACAAAAATTGTTAGCTTGTTGACACCATCAAGCTATTGAAATTGCTTACATGTAGATTCATTGATGCATCAGAAGCAAAGTAAGTATTAGTCGCGATTGCTCCAAGATTTGTGGAGGAAAGTGAAAGAGTTGCAGCAGCTAGCGTTGTTACTAAGACTCCAGCAGTCACAAATGAATGTAGAGCTGTTGATATTGCAGGTGTTGAATCTGTGTAATATAAGAACAAGTTCATATAGTAACTTTCGGTTTCACCGATTCTGAAAACAAAATCTGGCTAATTCATGGATTATGATGAACTCTAATAGTTGAAGAGAATAAAGGGAAAAGTTGTTAAACTTACAGTGAATAATTTCCAATCTATTAGAAGCCACATTCATATTTCCTGAAATATCATTGACTTTCCCCTCAGGAATAGAAATTGACACCATATTATTAGTTTTTGCCGTGACAGTGAAGGAGTAAAGAGCTCTTGAGAGTTCCTTAAACCTACATGAAAAAAAACGATGTTAAGGATGCATTACTAAAATGACATTATTGCTTCAGATATCGAATGTTCCGGATGTTCATATGCACCTGCCTTATGAGTCTCCCTCCATTCACTTCTATCATGGAGGCATCGAAACCAAAAACCGGCTTTGTGAATTCAACTACTACATTGATATTGGACCCCTTTGTAACATTTTCTGAACTCGTACTTAACCCGATCCCAGGCTTCTTGCAATCTTAAAGAAAAAATCATCAATTAGCTCTCAAAGAAGCTATAGTGTAGGCTAGGAACATTTGAAAGAGCCACTAACTCTTTCTGGACTCATGAGGCCAAACAATGGAAGAAAAGCATACCATAGAGGAATGTAAGCGAGTTAACAGGTGAGACAGGAGTGCCCGTTCTGCCGATCAACAAACCAGCTTGTAGTTTGACTGTGATTATTTCAGTTTTTGGTGCAATATTCTTGAGCTACAAAAGTTGTAAGAACTTTTAGTTAGGATGCAAATCTATATCCAAAGGGATGATATTTCAAAATATTTTAATGAGAATGTGAATTTGGTTGCTTACACTAAATGCAAATCGGCTGTTTCCATGAGTTCTCTGATTAACAGGTATTAGACTACCAAAGTTCACATCTAATGCATTTAGGATTTGCTCTGTTGAATTTATGACTGGAATGCTGAAATCCACGTACACCTTCAAATCCTCTGTTCGGTTAGTTGCAAAAACTGTTCGAGGAACCCCATTGATCAACAACTCGTATGATGGAACAGATGACCAAAGATCAACCAGCACAGGTCTTCTATCTAAGACAAGTTTTGGAGATATGAACAACAAAAGGTTCAAAATCAGTTTTTTTGTACAGTAAACTATGTCACCAAGACTCTTCTTTTTCCTTAAAAGTAATCGTTTCCGACACATATGTGGATATTATATAGGGTATGATCCTCCAAATATATGAAAAACTTGGAAAAAATGAGCATACTCGTGTTAGACACAAAAGCATATATAGCGCATAGTTGTTGACTGGTTTCTTACCAAAGTGAATGATTAGGGTGGAAGAATTGCTTCTTGTGAAATTATTTCCAGCCCTATCCTTACAGATATCATCAGCCATTGTAACCACAACACGCCCGTATATGTTTTTCAATGGTAGAATCAGTAGGAAGCTGTATTTAATGTTAGGTTCAATGCTGCTCACAGATGATGGCTGGACATGGGCTGGACCATCAACAATAACCTACAAAAAGAATTGTTCTCAATTTAAAGCCTGAAGACAGCTCATTGAAGTCCTAGTTTCTATTGTTTATAGCACACAGTAATGCCTCAAAAACCTCATCTCATATTCAACAAATTAACAAGCTTTGAGCAAAGCACCCCACTTACATCACAATTTGATGAGTTCAGACACTTGAAGCCACCACGTCGAGTGCAAGCTTCACTGAATGTAATGCCAACTGCAATCTTTTCAGCATTCGTGTAATTCTGTTTGCTTGAAATAATTGCTGTTGGTGGGATTTTATCTGAAACAATAGTCTAAAAACATAAGTAAATCCATGCAAATCACTACACTATCAGAATCATAGTTCTCGAGCCTGCAATCCGATACACTTACCGATAAACCATGAATAAGCTGAAGAGTTTTTCTCTCCATTATGGGTTGTGACGTTGAGAAGGAAGTTGTGCTTATGATTTGTAGTTAAGTTTCTCAGTACTAAGTTATCAGCATGACAAGGTTTCAATCTCTGGCCATCCAACTGCTCACCAAGAACAAAGTTAAATATCTTAGTAAATCGCTGAAAAGGGCCTTAAGCTAATATGGTTATTAATATCATTCAATGTCAGACATTGAGATTCGAATTCCAAACATTTTGGATACCGCCTTTTCAGAGTGACTAAGGTTTTACATTTTAGCTTTGTTTAAGCTAATATCTAGGGAGGATCTCAAGATTCAGACATCTCTTAAGTGATTGAAATCAAACAGAGTTACAGGAAGTTACAAGGAGTGATACCTCACAGTAAACAGAACAACTACTGTTCCTGCAAGCATTAGCTCCGTTAGGCCCTTCAAATGAGTACCTAAAAATAGCAGTAGAGAGCCTTGACCATGGTGGGGGAGTTTCTTCGAAATGAATGTAAACAGCTGACTCAGTAAAGTTCATTGCACCAACCACCATTACTGCAACAAAGAAACTCAGTTTAAGCAACTTGAAAACCCCCATTTCAGGATTTGCCATTTACTTTCATAATTCAACCAACATCATAAAAAAAACAGAAGAGAAGAAGAATATAAAGAAGAGAAGTTCCGAGTGGTTGAGAGATTTATTAACAGCTTTTATGCATATGAATTCTGGTGCTTATTTAAGTTAGAAGAAATGGAGAAAAGCTCAGGTCAACCACCACAACCATAGTAGTCAGTCCTCATTTACTGCTGATATAAAGAAGATCACATTCCTCTATAGCTACCATTGTCTTTGGCTGGCTGTCTTTAATTTAATGCAATTGGTTTTTTAGTTCCATCTTTTGCCTTCTCTATATATCCTGAGTAAATGAAAGAAGTTAATGCATGACGACCCCATTGCAGACTGCAAAATATGCTCCTCAAAGTCTCATTGACATAAAAGCTTTTGTGGGCATTTATACTAACAACTATATTTCCTCACATTTCCCAAGTTCTTTTTTGGGGTTTCTTTTTCAATGGATCAAACCTCAATTTGAAAATTCCTTTCCATTAATACTTGTAAATATTCAATTGAAGTGTTATAATTATCTGTGAGGAGGGTGCCTTGGTGATTTTGCAAGTCTGTGAGGAGCAAGACTCTTATGTGGCTGGTAACCAGCAGATACGAATGTGTGTCCAATATGTGGCGGGGAGGGTGCCTTGGTGATTTTGCAAAACCAACCCATGCGACAATGCTAACGAAAGCAGAATCTTCAACATTAAACCAGCCATCAGGTCACCAGGTATAATCAACTTCAGTCTAGACTCTAGACTCCTGAAACAATCAAAATGTAAAGAAATAGCTGATACCAATCAGGGTATTAGTTATTGCCAACTTTTAAAACCAAATATATACCCAACACTGGTCTAATACTTACAATGCCTCCGTTCAAGAACCATCAAGGCAGTTTGCAACATTTGCCTGGCTTTCCTATCAGGATCAGGAGTACGTTCATAAGATCCCATTTCCTTGTATATGCGAGACTTTGATGGCAGTTAGCACCTTATCAAGCTTCTTGGCTCGAACAAAAGGCTTTCATGAGCGTAGGGCCTAATACCCTTCAAAAGGAACACAAAATTAGAAAGAAAGAAATCTTGAATGATTTAACTCAAGGAAGAAATTTTGGGGTCCTACACAATTAAAGTGTCTAAGAAGAATTTAGAAATCCACTCAACATCATGGGAAACATTAATGCTTTTCTTGCTTGGGTGAAAAATGGAAAAAAATGAATTTAATGGATGCTGGGTAGTGTGGAAAATTGGAAGCAAAGAAAGTAGGAGGGGAGATAGTTTCCTTGATCCTATACAAATAGTTTTCTCTCCAAAACTGGGTGGAAAATAGAAAAGAAAAGTGAAAATTATTGTTGAGTGGATCAAATTAACCGATATGGCCAAGAGAGGGTGAATTGACACTTTAAAAATTGAAAAGAGCAAAAAGAACAAGTAAAAATGATAGACAAGACACTTATAGTGGTTCAAGCTTCTAAATAAGTTCTACATCCACTACCTTAGCTCCCACTAAAGATTTTCAACAAACTCTCTACTAATTTGTTCTTCCCCTTTTCTAGGTTAAGGAGACAACCTTTACAAATGTTCAATCTTTCTACCTAAAAATTGAACCACAAGACTCTCACTTTACAAAGAAGAATATTGGCTATAACAATTGATCTCTCACAAGATAAATAAAGCCCAATTGATTTACAAACACTCCCCAAACTCTCAAATTTGATTTACAATAAGAACTCAAGGAGTTGGGTACAAGAATTTGACAATAAGTGCTAAGGTTTGGATTTGAATGCTTGGATGTTGCTTTTAGGTTCAATAGTTGTTGCTGAAGTTTTTGAGGCTTGTATTTATACCATTGCATTGATTTCTATTCGTTAGGGTAGTTGAGGTCATCAATAGAGACGTTGGAGCCTTTATTTTCCACCATAAATGTATTTCTGCTCCTGCCTGTATTGAAACGCGAAGGGTCGTATCGATCATTGTCTCAAAACAGAAAGAGCCGTTACAGGTAATAAATAGGGGCGTATCAAAACGCGTGAACTCTATCGAAATGGTATAAGGGGGCGTATCGAAACAACTTTGGTCGTACCGATGCAATTTTTCTCACTTGAGCTACTGCCAATATCCGTATCGAAACGGCCCTAAGGCATACCGAAACAGGTTAACTGCTTTTTAAAGATCGCTTGTTCTCAATAACTGACAAGTAACGGTCAAAAATAATAAATGCTTAGATTTTACAAATCTTTTAAACCGTATCAAAACAGCAAGGCCGTATCAACACAAGATGCCTATAATTCTTAAACCCTAAAGAAGGTTGTATCGAAATAGTATACGATGTATTGAAACGATTTCTTCCAATAGCCAAATAAGATTTGGCCGTATCGAAACACCCTTTGGTGTATCGAAACTCTTGTACATTTTTGTATTGTTTGGCTTAAAAATACTTAGAAAATTTTATAGGGTTTAAGTTTTGACTTTGGAAAGCAATTTGGGATTAAAATTACTTGTCAATTTTGAGTCAATTGTGAGACTTTAAAGTACTTAAAAATTTATTTACTTTGCAAATAAGTCTTTAAAATAATTTCTTATATCAAAATCAAACATAGATTTTATAATCTCCTCCTTTTTGATATAACAAAAGCAAAGTAAATTTTAAGTACTTCTCATTTCTTTAAGCTATATTTTGAAAAGATTTTTAAAAATTTTATCTTAACCCTTCTCCCCTTTTTGTTAGATCAAAATCAATGGAGAACCAAAGGATATAACCAAGATATAAAGCAATAAAGCACAAAACAAAGAAAAATTAAAGCAACATAATATCATTAGGCATAATAAACCAAAGTAAAGGTTCCAAAATATCCAAACATAATATCCAAACTTAAATCCTAAGAACAAGAAATCAAAGCATAGGTCCTAAAAGAAAAAAAAAACATAGATAGGTGCATAAAAGGGAAATCCTAAAAGATGATATGCAATGAGATGCAAAATTCAAGGTTTGTCTTCATCGTCATCTTCATCTTCACCAACATCATCGTTCTTCATAGATTGCCTCCACTCATGATGAAATGTCGCAAGAGACATGTCCAAAGAAGTTCCTTTAGAAGCAATCAAAGCAACACGATCATCAATGGACTTGTGGTGGTTCTCAAGGACGGTGACTCGCTCTTCCAAATATGTGAAGCGAGTATCAATAGCGGCAAATCCAGCATTCATATTGGTGTCCATCGAGCCAATACATGTGTGCAAGCTTGTGAATTGCTCGGTGAGAAAGGTCATGAGTGTCGCATTGTCCGATTGAGAGCCTTGAGGTGGAGCCGTTTGATGAAGTTCGTCGAGAATAGCATCGGGTGAAAGCTCAGCGAGACGAATCCACTCATTGTTGAGGTAGTGAAACTTAGCATGAATGAGGGAGGTCTCATTGGTTTGATCCTTGAGACGCGATGCTTCATCATGAGAGCAATCTATCTCTAATTGAGTAAACAAGTAACTCAAAGCGGTGCCGTAGGTGAAAGAAGTAACCTGATCGATTTGACGATATTGAACGAGGTAAACCATCTCGGCAAACATGATTTGAGCAAGATTTGGGCGTTTCTCTTCACGAAAGCATCGAATCCAAAAATCATCAACTTGGTGGATGGATGAAAATTTTCCACCGAAAGGGCGGAACCATCAAGTGATCATCAAGTGAAGAATGCGATCATGAGCATCGAGAACGGTAACGAAGTCACTCAAAATATGTCCTAATGAGTCATCATCGGCTATACCCTCATCTTCAAGACCAAAAGCATCGGTTAAAGTCTTAATGGTAAGCCGAAACTTCTTCCCCGTCAAATAAGATTCAATAGCAACCACAGTCTTTTTGTTGGGACCAACAATACACTTGGCATTGGCATAGAAAATCAAAACAAGAGTTTTGTAGACAATAAGTGGTAATGCCAAAATTTTCATAAAGCTTCAACACCTTAAAAGATGAAGATATTAAAATTTAAAGCGCTTAAATCTAAAAAGGGAAGAGATACAACCCGATCACGACGGATATCATGAGTTTGAAATTGGCGTAACTACCTTTCTCTTCTCATTTTCAGCCAAACACCATTCTAACTCATTTTCTCCAGAATTCTTTTCTCCCAAACACTCTCTCATTATTTTCTAAACAAATTTCAAGAGTTCTTCCAAGTTCTTCAAGATTTTTGCTAAGGAAAACTTGTCATTCATTGAGGAAAGCAAGGATTGGAGGTAAATCCCGTTCTCAACCTTCAATCTACGTTCTTTATTGAAATTCTCACAATCTTTGGCTTCTAATTAATGTTTTTAGTTGAGTTTTTATTATAGTATTGATTTGAGATTGAAATCTTGCAAAAATATGATGAAACTCTTGATTTTTGGACTTGTTTTGTTAAGATCTGTTTTGGATTGATTTTAATTAAGTTTTGAGGTGGTTAATATGTTGAAAATAGGTTTTGTTGATGTTACAGATTCTTAGGCTAATATCTAGGCTATTTATTAGGCTAGAATATATTGTAATTAATGTTATATATTATGTTACCTAGTTTAGGTAAATTAGATTTGTATATATAGCCCTATATGTTTTATGAATAAAATACAAGAAATTATTCTCTACATGGTATCAGTTGTCCTAGGTTCTTTCGAATACAATTAAAATTATTAGACAATTTTTTGGGGGGCTGTTAGGGTTTTGACCTAAAGCCACTTTTTTGGTTGTTCTTCACCGGCCACCTTCGGAGGCTTCCCTGTCGACCCCGCCCGTACCACGTGAACCGCCATCCGCCGATCTGCCGATCTGGAGGTTCCGGTCACCAGATTCCCAGCGCGTGAGCCTCACGCGCCGCCCAAAGCTTCCGTCTGTCCTTCACGCGCCAGCGCGTGAGAGCGCGTGGTGGCCCCTTTTCGCCGCCGATTTTTCCACCGACGTTGCTGCTTCATTCCGATCACACACCTGCCGTCGGTCCTTGCTTTCGGATTGTTTTGGGTTGGGTGTTCTATCTTTTGGAATTATTAGGGTTTTGTTTTTCTTGGTATTTTGGCTCTTTGCTTCTTTGATCTCATGGCTGATAAAAAGGTTGACTTTATGTCTGATATCGTTCCGATTACATCTAAGATTACTGATCATAAATTGAATGGCTTTAATTTTCTCGATTGGAACCATACAATTGAGTTGTATTTGTTAAGCCTTTCTATGGACAGACATTTGACTGATGATCCTCCTACGGATGATTCTCGCCTTTCTTGGATGAGAGAAGACGCTCGCCTGTATATTCAGATTCGTAATTCTATTGACAGTGAGGTGGTAGGTTTGGTTAATCATTGCAAGACGGTGAAACAGTTGATGAGCTATTTGCAATTTTTATATTCTGGCAAAGGAAATTTTTCACGTATCTATGATGTTTGTCAGAATTTTTATAGGGCTGACAAAGAAGACCGAACTTTAACTAGTTATTTTATGGATTTCAAGAAAACGTATGAAGAGCTTAATGTGTTGCTTCCCTTTAGTGCTGATATCGAGGTCCAACGTAGTCAGCGAGAGCAAATGGCGGTTATGAGTTTTCTAGCTGGTCTTCCACCAGAATTTGAGACTGCTAAATCTCAAATTCTCTATGGTTCCGAGATCTCCAGCCTCGATGATGTTTTTCGGAGAGTACGTTGTACTGAGAATTCTTTGCCTACTCCATCCCCACAACATGGCAGTGTTCTGCTCAGTCGTGCTCTTCCTTCTGACTCTGGCAAGCAACATTTCAAGAGTAGTGGTCCTAGTCGTTCCATGGGGTCAGGGTCTACCAAAAGCGATCCACAGTTTGGAGTTCGTGGTCCGGATCACAGTGCAGTTATCTGTCATTATTGTCACAAACCGGGACATACCAAGCGTGATTGCCGGAAGCTGCAGTTTAAGAAAACTCCGTCTGCTCATGTTGCTTCTAGTGTAGACACTTCTTCATCGGCTGTTACGATATCTGCGGGTGAGTATGCCAAGCTTCTTCACCTTCAAGACACTGTCAAGCATCCTTCCGGTCCTGTTTCTGCCCTTGTTGAGTCAGGTAAACCCAATACATGTCTTGTTTCCACCTCTTCCAAGTGGGTCATTGATTCTAGTGCCACAGACCACATGACAGGTAACCCCAATCTTCTTTCTCATTTTACAACCCATCCTTCTATCAATCCTGTTACTTTAGCCGATGGTTCCACATCTTCTGTTATTGGCTCTGGCACTTCGTATCCCACTCCCTCTCTTACTTTGTCCTTTGTTTTGAGTTTACCATCTTTATCCTTTAACATGATGTCAGTTAGTAAACTTACAAAAACCCTTAATTGTTGTGTCTCATTTTTTCCTGGTTATTGTGTGTTTCAGGATCTTTTGACGAAGAAGATTATTGGTAAAGGGCACGAGTCTGATGGTCTCTACATTCTTGACACCCGTGCTCCAGAACCTGTTGCTTGCACTGGAATTCTCAATCCTTTTGAAGAACATTGTCGATTGGGTCATCCTTCTCTACCTTCTTTGAAGAAACTTTGTCCTCGATTTTCTAGTTTAAAATCCTTAGATTGTGAGTCTTGCCAGTTTGCTAAACACCATCGCCTTAGTTCTAGTCCTAGAGTCAATAACCGAGCTTCTGCTCCATTTGAGTTAGTTCACTCTGATGTTTGGGGTCCTAGTCCTGTTACTTCTAAACCTGGTTTTCGTTATTTTGTTACTTTTGTTGATGATTATTCTCGAATGACATGACTTTATTTAATGAAATCTCGCTCAGAATTATTTACTCATTTCTCTTCTTTTTGTGCTGAGATTCGAACCCAATTTGGTACGCCTGTCCGAAACTTGAGAAGTGATAATGCAAAAAAGTATGTTTCAGGTCCTTTTCAGAAATATATGCTTGAGCACGGTATTCTCCATCAAACTTCTTGTGTTGACACCCCTTCTCAAAACGGTGTTGCTGAACGCAAAAATAGACATCTCCTTGAAACAACCCAAGCTTTGCTATTTCAAATGCAGGTTCCAAAATGTTTTTGGGCTGATGCCATCTCCACAGCTTGTTTTTTGATCAATCGTATGCCCTCTTCAGTTTTGTTGGGTAACATCCCTTTTCATACTCTTTTCCCCACTAAAAATTTGTTTCCCCTCTCCCCGAAAATTTTTGGTTGTATTTGTTTTGTTCAGGATGTCCGTCCTCAAGTTACAAAACTTGATCCTAAGTCTTTGAGCTGTGTGTTTTTGGGGTATTCACGTGGTCAAAAAAGGTATCGTTGTTATTGTCCGAGTTTAGGTAGGTATCTTGTGTCTGCTGATGTTACTTTTTCGGAACACAAACCTTTTCTGTTTTCTTCAGGGTCTATCGCTCAGGAGGACGAGGATTTCTTGTTTTATCAGGTCCCATCACCTTTGGAGTTGTCCTCATCCTCTTTGGTTCCGCCCTCTTTTGTCAAGCCCCCATAAAAAACATCTATACTCGTCGACCACAACCACCCCCTTCCGACCCAATTACAAACGTTCCGGATGTTCCAGATTCATGTCTTGATGAGCCAATATCTTCGTCATCAGATTCGCCTCGTGTTGCTGATCTTGATCTTCCTATTGCTCTTCGGAAAGGTAAACGTGCTTGTACTTACCCCATTTCTTCTGTTGTTTCCTATAATTGTTTGTCTTCTTCTTCTCGTGCCTTTATTACATCCCTAGATACTATTTTTGTCCCTAAAACTGTTAGTGAGGCATTATCTCATCCTGGATGGCGTGCGGCTATGCTTGAGGAAATGAGTGCTCTAGATGTCAATGGCACGTGGACTTTGGTTTCTTTGCCTAACGGTAAGCGAGCTATTGGATGTAAGTGGGTGTTTACTGTTAAATTTAATCCTGATGGCTCTCTTAATCGTTTGAAAGCCCGTCTTGTTGCTAAGGGATATGCTCAGACCTATGGTGTGGATTATTATGATACTTTCTCTCCTGTTGCCAAACTTGCTTCTGTCAGGCTATTTATCTCCCTTGCAGCAATTTTTGATTGGCCTTTGCATCAGTTAGATATCAAGAATGCTTTCCTTCATGGTGATCTTCAGGAGGAGGTGTATATGGAGCAACCACCTGGGTTTGTTGCTCAGGGGGAGTCTGGGAAAGTATGTTATTTGAAGAAATCTTTATATGGTTTGAAACAGAGTCCTCGGGCTTGGTTTGGTAAGCTTAGTCAGGCTATTGAAAAGTTCGGGACGCAAAAAAGAGAATCAGACCATTCTGTTTTCTTTAGAAAGTCTGATGGGGGCACTATTCTACTAGTCGTATATGTGGATGATATTGTACTCACTGGTAATGACACTAGTGGAATTTCTTCACTGAAGTCTTTTCTCCATACTCAGTTTCACACTAAAGATCTGGGGACGTTGAAATACTTCTTGGGGGTTGAGGTGAACAGAAATAGAAAAGGAATCTTCCTATCTCAGAGGAAGTATGTGCTTGATCTTTTATTGGAAACAGGGAAATTGGGCGCCAAACCTTGTAGTACGCCAATGGTCCCTAATCTACAGTTAACTAAAGAAGGTGAATTATTTGATGACCCTGAAAGGTACAGAAGACTTATTGGTAAATTAAATTATCTCACGGTGACGCGTCCTGATATATCTTTTCCAGTGAGTGTTTTGAGTCAATATATGTCGTCACCGACTGTTGATCATTGGAAAGCAGTAGAGCAAGTTTTATGTTATCTGAAAAGTGCTCCTGGGCGTGGAATTCTATATGGCAATCATGGTCATACTAGAATTGAATGTTTTTCCGACTCGGATTGGGCAGGATGCAAGGAGGATAGAAGATCCACTTCAGGATATTGTGTGTTTGTTGGAGGAAACTTGATTTCTTGGAAGAGTAAAAAGCAGAACGTAGTCTCACGATCTAGTGCAGAAGCCGAATATAGAGCAATGGACAAGTCCGTATGTGAGATTATATGGGTATATCAGCTCCTCGGTGAGATTGGAATTAAAGCCTCAAAACCTGCAAAACTTTGGTGTGATAATCAAGCTGCATTACACATTGCCTCTAATCCAGTTTTTCATGAAAGAACGAAACACATTGAGATTGATTGTCACTTCATTCGCGAAAAGATACAACAAGGTTTGATATCTACTGGTTATGTGAAAACCGGAGAACAACTAGGAGACATCTTCATCAAAGCTCTCAATGGAATTCGAATCAATTATCTATGTAACAAGTTGGGCATGATTAATATCTATGATCCAACTTGAGGGGGAGTGTTACAGATTCTTAGGCTAATATCTAGGCTATTTATTAGGCTAGAATATATTGTAATTAATGTTATATATTATGTTACCTAGTTTAGGTAAATTAGATTTGTATATATAGCCCTATATGTTTTATGAATAAAATACAAGAAATTATTCTCTACAGTTGATATAGATCCCGAAATCCTTGAGATCCTTGAATTTCTTGATAGTTCTAGTTGGGTTTTGAGGAGAAATGTTGGAGTAATGCTTGCTGGAGGTATAAGGAAGGGTTTAGGTTGATTTTAGATGTGTTTTGATGTTTATAATTGATTGGAAGTGATGTATGTTGGCTGGGCTTGGTTTAGGAAGCAATCGATTGAGTTTTCGGTTGTTTCGAATGGGTAAATTGGTGTAGTTTGGGTGAGCAACGAGTTTGTGATTAGTTGCTGGTGTTGAAATGCATTTTAATGCATTTAGATCTCGGTTTTGATGATGTGAAAATAGGGGATCTTGACCCGGAATCAAACGAAGCATTTTTGGAGGCTTCGGAGGGGTGATCTTTGCGTCGGCAAGTGTGGTTTCGCGTATCGGTGAGTGGAAAAGGATTTACCATCTTTGAAACATTTTGAACATGGTCTTGGGAGCTTAGTGTAAGTTTGAAACACTTAGCTAAGCTCAAGAGTAAGTGATTCGAAAGTCTCTCTCGCGGAAAATGCATTTGATATTAAGCATGTTTATGCTTGTGAAAATGGCATTGTGTTTATGCTTGTAAAACAGTGGAATACTGAATTTAAATGATTATATTGGCAAGTGATGAAAATGGTTTTTGGTTACTTTTAATTGGATATAGTTTGCCGGCTATAAGATAGGGTGCACCGTGATTAAAGTCGCCTTGGATGTCGAGGGGTTGTGATTGTACCGTAAACTCCATCCAAGTACCCTAGCGTTGAGGAATTGATGTCACCACGATGGAGGATGACTCTCATGGGAGGACTTGGTTAAGCGTCACAACGGTGGAGGATTGCTCCCGTGTGTGAGCTTGGTTAAGGTGATTACAATGGTTGAGGTAGCTCCTATGTGTAAGACTTGTTTTGTGTCCCGACTCTCACTAGCGGGTTATACAACTACCGATGAGTGATGTTGAGGGGTTGGGATTGTACCAGTTAAACTCCACCGCGGGTGTTGAGGGGTTGTGATTGTACCGCAGACTCCACCTTGTGCGCCACAACGGTTGATGATCTAGTTCCGTGTGTGAGCCTTGCATAGTCCGGTAGTGTGTATGAAGCGTGTGGGACAACGCTTGTAATCCGCATATCCAATTATGTCATTTGTGTTGGTTTTGGTATGGATTGAGAACTGATCACTTGCGAGCCAATATAATGTTGATGAATAATGATTAAGCATGAAATGCTTGGAACTTATGCTAGAATGCATGTAATGCTTGGTTTAAGCATGAGCAAAGGATTTTTGTAGTGGTTTAAACGATTTTATGATCATGTGATTTAAAAGAGCATTGATGCTTTAGAGAGCATGTTTTAAAGGAAGACATGAGTTTACAAATGAGGTTATCTTGATTTTATAAAATGTATTGATGAATGTTGGTTTTAGCGATCCTCACTAAGCTTTATGCTTACGCTCATTTGTTTCATCAATGCAAAGAATTGAGCTTTAGAGGCAGCAAGAAAGCAAGTGGATTCCAAGTGTTTTGACTAAATAATGTATGTGGTTTTACCTTGGTGTAATAAGAGGCAATGGGTGGGATTTCTACTCTTGGTTACATTTTGGTGATGTAAACACCTTAAGCATGCTTGGTTTGCTTATTTTGGTTTGTAAATGGCCTTTGAGGATTGATTTATGCTTGAATGTGGCTTTTAGCTTTTGTATGGTTTTGAAGACTAGGAAGCATGCCTATAGATCTAATGTTTGCATGAGTGATGTTATGTTTTAGTTTGTGCTTCGTAATGTTGGTCATTGATGCTTATACATGTTGAATGTTTGATGTGGAATGTGTTGGAATGATTTTGGAGGTGAATGTTTGAGAAAAACCAGCATTTTGAGAAGTTGCAGGCAAGGCGTTTCGAAACGCCCTTATATGTTTCGAAATGATGGTTTGGGATGGTCTTGGTGTTTCGGAACAGATAGGCACGTTCCAGAACAATTTGCTACTGGAAAATTTTGTTTCGAAACGGGTTTTGGAACGCACCCGCGTATCGAAACGGTCAAATTGGTTTCAAAACGTTCATTCCGATACAGGATCTTGTGTTTCGAAACACCTGACCGTTGAATTTGAATTGTTTCAGGTTTCTATTTTCTTACATTTTGGTCCCCGAGTCTTGAATGCTTAATTAAATGAGTTTGGATGATCCGTTTGTGATGAAACTTGACATGCCTGCACGTTATATGACTAATTTTGGATTGGTAACTTTAAAACTTGTTTAGTCTTTATAATTCTGGAAATTTACAATTTAGTCCCTAAAAGACATTTGTATGCAATTGAACCTCTAATTGAGTTCCGTTCGCTGTGTCGCTTTCGCTAAATTGAATTGCTAATCATATAGGTTAATAATGTGCATCTAGAAAAGATAAAAAGAAAAAAAGGTCGTTAATCGAGGTTGACTTTTATGAGTTGACTTCAGTTTTCCCCGTATAATCTTCTCAGTTCGGGTCGGGCGTCTAGGCCGGGCTAAGGGGGTTATAGGATTATGGATGAATGCATGAAGATGATGTACAATTTGATGAAATAGCCTTGAATTTTGTGTTGTGGAATAAAAACCCTCAAAGATTTGTGTGAAAAACAAAGGGTTTTGATAGGCATTTATAGAATGAAAACCTAGTGTTTTGGGGGAAAGGAGATTGAGTTTTAATAAAAGTAGGTTTGAAGATGGAAACCAATTAATGACTCAAATTAATAATATGTTGTCGTGCGTACCGATACGCTAGAAGGTGTATCGGAACGTGTTTACGCGTACCGAAACACCGTACCGTACCGGTACATGTTTAACTGTACCGAAACCCGATTAAGCTTCTTCGTATCGAGACGTGTTTAACCGTTTCGATACATGTACCTAAGATTTAAGCTTAGGGATTTGCTCAAGCATGTCGTATCGAAACAACCTTGCATGTTTCGATACACCTTGCCCAAAATTTGGATTTCAAATGATCCTAAATGGATGTACATGAGATATGAGCAAGATATATGGACTGAAACAGATACATACTCCCCCTAACAACAAGCATAGATGCAAAAGGAGGCAAATCAACACAAGCATGAGCATCAAATAATTTCAAGCACATTTTTGGTCATTTGGGACCTAAAAGGGTCAAGGAAGGCTAGTTAAACCTAACTCTCTCCTAAGGGTCCAAAAACGTTCTTTATCTAAAGGTTTGATAAATATGTCCACTAATTGGTTCAAGGTATCAACATATTCTAGAGCTACATCATTTTTCAAGACATGATCTTTAATGAAATGATGTCTAATTTCTATATGTTTGGTTCTAGAGTGTTGGATGAGATTCTTAGTGAGACAAATGGCACTAGTGTTGTCACACTGAAAGGGTATGATATCTACTTGAGCACCATAGTCTAAGAGTTGTTGCTTCATCCAAAGAACTTGAGCACAACAACTCCCTAAGGATATGTACTTCGCTTCGGTGGTAGATAAGGCTACGTTATTTTTTTTCTTAGAGAACCAAGATACGAGCATACTACCTAAGAATTGACATGTTCCGGAGATACTTTTCCTATCTATCTTACATTCCCCATAATCCGCATCGGAGAAAGCATGAAGGTCAAAGGAGGAAGCCCTAGGATACCAAAGACCTAAATTAGGTGTATCTCTGAGGTATCTAAAAATTCTCTTAATTGCAACTAGGCGTGATTCTCTATGGATGGCTTGAAACCTAGCACACAAGCAAACACTAAACATAATATACAGTCTACTTCATGTAAGGTAAAGCAAAAAGCCAATCGTAGATCTATAAAGCTTAGAATCAACACACTTACATCCCTCATCTTTATCAAGCTTGATTGATGAGCTCATTGGAATGGCTTGAGGCTTTACGTTCTCCAAGCCAAACTTCTTGAGAATATTCTTTATGTATTTTGCTTGATTGATGAAGGTGTAATCTTTCATTTGCTTGATTTGGAGCCCCAAGAAAAATGAGAGCTCTCCCATCATGCTCATCTCAAATTCACCTTGCATTAGCTTAGAAAATTCTTGGCAATAAAATTCATTAGTAGAACCAAAAATAATATCATCAACATATATTTGAACTACTAAGATTTCATTACCGAATCTTTTGATGAAAAGTGTAATATCCACATTGCCTTTTTCAAAACCTTTTTGAATCAAAAAGTTTGAAAGCCTTTCAAACCAAGCTCTAGAAGCTTGTTTAAAACCATAAAGAGCTTTAGTTAGTTTGAAAACATGATTTGGAAATTGTGGATCTTCAAAATCTGGTGGTTGTTCAACATACACTTTTTCATTTATAAAACCATTTAGAAAATCACTTTTCGCATTTATTTGAAAAAGGTTGAAATCATGATAGCATGCAAATGCAAGAAGCATCCTAATAGCTTCCATTCTAGCTACGGGTGCATATGTTTCATCAAAAATAATTCCCTCTTCTTGAGTGTAACCTTGAGCAACAAGCCTAGCCTTGTTCCTCACTATGTTACCACTTTCATCTAGTTTGTTTCTAAATACCCACTTAGTTCCTATAGTAGATTGATTACTAGGCATGTCAACTAATGTTTGTACTCTACTTCTCTCAAATTGATTAAGTTCTTCTTGCATAACCAATATCCAAAAATCATCTTTTTAATGCTTCTTTGATATTTTTTAGGCTCTATGCATGAGATGAATGCAACATGATTCATAAGTTTGAGAGAGGATCTAGTAGTTACCTCCATGGATGGATCACCTAAGATTTCACCACCTTTGAATAATTAAACTCCTTTGGGTATGTCACCTCTTTTCCCTCAATAGCCAAGTCCTTCAAGGCTTCAAGAGGTGGATATTGTGCTTCCTCTTCTTTAGTTAGAATCTCATCCGCCTTTGATGTTTGTCCTCCATCAATGGCTTCAATGATCCCTACATCATCATCATCATCACAAGATTCCTTCCTCGAAATGAGGTTATCATCAAAAACAACATGTATAGACTCTACAACAACCAAATTTCTTTTATTAAATACATGGTAGGCTTTAGAGTTTAGGGAATAACCCAAAAATATTGCTTCATCACTTTTAGCATCAAATTTACCTAAGTTGTCTTTTCCATTGTTTAAAACAAAACATTTACAACCAAAAGGGTGGAAATAGCTAATGTTAGGCTTTTTGGATTTCAAAATCTCATAGAGTGTTTCCTTTAAAATATGCCTAATCATTACTCTATTAATAATATAACAAGTTGTATTAGTAGCTTCCGCCCAAAAATACTTAGGTAAATTGTTTTCACAAAGCATGGTCCTAGCCATCTCTTCTAAAGATCTATTTTTCCTCTCAATTATCTCATTTTGTTGAGGAGTGCAATGAGCCGAAAAATTATGGCTAATACCATTTTCATTACAAAAATATTCAAAACTCATATTTTGAAACTCGGTTCCATGATCACTCATAATATCTGAGATTTTAAGATCAATGTCATTTTGGGTAATTTTTGTAAATGTGATGAAATTTTCTAAAGCCACATCCTTAGTACTTAAGAATAGAACCCCAAGTGTATCTAAAAAAGTCATCTATCAATACAAATACATATGACTTACCACCCAAGCTCATTGTTCTAATAGGCCCAAATAAATCCATGTGGATTAATTGTACACCCAACTAGTCGAAACATCATTAATGAGTTTAAACGAGGTTCTCTTTTATTTACCCTTAGCACAAGCATGACATATTTTATCTAATGAAAATTTTAGTTTGGGTAAACCTCTAACTAGATTTTGGGAAACCAATTTTTCTAAAACACTTATGCTAGCATGCCCTAGTTTCATATGCCACAACCATGCATCATTCTCATCATGTGCAAATAAACATGCATATGATGAATGTATGTCATCTAAATACACCATATAAATGTTTCCTATGCAATGACCAGTGAGCATTATTTTATTTGTTTTAATGTTAACAATTTTACACTCATTATTATCAAAATGAACATCAAAACCTTTGCCACAAAGTTGACTAATGCTCAATAGATTATGTTTAAGACTACTTGTAAAGTGCCCAAAAGTCCTATATTTCATGCACATTCCAACTCTTATTATTACTATTTTTAAGCATATTTTAGACATAAATAGGTGCATGCACAACATTTTACAGTATTTCTAGTTTCTACCTTGCTTTTATGAGTATTATTTATTTGGTGGACAAGAGATATTGTTTTAGTGTTTTCTTGTATGTAGGTACTAACAGCTGAAAGAGGGAACCGAGGAGCTGAGGACACAATGCTGAGGAGCAAACCCAGGAGTTGTACTGAAGCAGTTCCAGCTGAAGACAAGTTGTTGTCGAGCACCTGCCGAGTAGAGTTGTCGCCGCCCTTGCTGCCCTCGGCAGCCGAATAAGGAAGTTGGGAGAACCGGAGCGCGATCTGTAGAGCAAAAACTCCTGAATATATCATCGGTGTTCATGTGATTTTCCAACGTCTGTAGCAACGGCTAGGGCTGCCGAAGAAAAATTCTCAAGCTTACTTGTTGATTAAGGCAAATGAGGAAGAGTCCATATTCCACGCAAAGAAGTCGGCATTTAAAGTCATATTTAAGAAGGAAAGCTACTTTAAGGAGGACTTAACCTAGTCTTGAGTCTATAAATACCCATTGTACTCCTAGTTTAAACCGTGCTAGGTTTTCTATAGAATTTTCTTGTGTTCTTCACTACCGCCATGTTCTAAATCCTATTTGGGTTAGAGTTATGTTGTAACTAGTGAGAAACGGTTGTTTTAGGGTTTTGAGTTATCCAAGTTTACTTAATCTATTATTCTTCATTCTTTAAATCTTTCTACACCAGTCGTTTGAGAGAATCCATTTGTCGGGCATGAAAGTGCAAGGCTCACAAAAGGGTTAAGTACGGTCACAACGTGCTGAGGCGTGACTAACTTGGTTCCACACTAGTCCACAAGTTTTAGCGGCTAAAAGGGATCACCAACAGAGTTGACTAATTTGGTTTCACACTAGTCCACAAGTTAGCATCTCGAGCATCCTAACCTAGAAATAAGAGGGATCACTGTCGACTATCCTGCTGAACTTGGAGTATCTACCAGACTTGCCGCCATGACTTCTTTCCGTTCCACCTGCCGAGACAGTACACCCCTGCAGAGGTAGTGACCTGTTGCGGCCGCGTGACAGGGTCATAGTTTGCCGCCCGCCATACCCGCCGAGGCAGTATATCGTGGCAGCACAAAATAACTCATACCTATTACAACGTAGTTTTCACACTAAGTGGCAGCATAACTCTGCCTGCTCTATCAATCTGATTCACCTTTTCCATTACTTGTGTTTTTATCTACCTTTCTTCCCAACCAAACAATTCACTTGTGTTCTATTTTACCCTTGTGAAGGAACTACAAAACGGAACAAGATGTCCAATCCTCGTGGGATTCAACATCTTTTATACTATAACTTGGCATGAATGTGCACTTGTGCTCTCACAAAAAGGGAACACCTACACGCCCTACAAGTTTTTGGCGCCGTTGTCGGGGATTGGTAACAGCGAATTTCGTTTTTCAATTTCTGCACCTTTACTTTACTTTTTATTTTATTATTATTAACAAAAAATTTAACGTGTCCTTTGCAAGTGCATGACCATGGCCAACCCTAAGGGAAACCTTATTATTTACGACGATCTCGAGCTTGAAACAGGAAGGATTAAAAGGGAACTCAAGGAAAATCTAAAGAACAGAGGAGATAAGGGCAAAGCAAATGAAGAAACCATGGTAAATGAGAACCCCCTAATTGATGACATGAATGGCAGGGGCGGGCAGCATGACTTGCCACCCAGAAGACCACAAGAACAACAGAGGCAGGATCCCCCTGATCCACCCCAAGTGCGGACAACTAGAGACTACATGGAACATGACTTCCAAAGGTTTGAGCCAATAGTGACTGAACCAGAGATAGGGGCGGATCATTTTGAACTGAAGCCCGTCATGTTCAACGTGATAAACACACTAGGGCATTTCGGAGGGACTGCCACAGAAGATTCTCAACAGCATTTTGCGAGGATTCCTGGACATTTGCCGAGCATTTAAGATACATGGGGTTCACTAGGAAATACTACGGCTGAGGCTATTTCCCTATTCACTAAGGGATAGGGCAAAACAGTGGTTAAATAACCAGCCAGTCAGATCTTTTAATTCATGGGCGGAGCTCTGCAAAGACTTTCTAGACCGATTCAGCACGTCCAACGTCACTGATAGGCTACGGAATGAGATCACAGCCTTTAGACAAGGGGGTGACGAGCCGATGTACGAGGCATGGGAGCGATACCAACAAATGCTGAATAATTGCCCGCTGCATGGTCTTTCAGCCTGTACTCAAGTATCCATATTCTACAATGGGGTTAACTACCCAACTCAGATGATGATAGATGCACCGGTCAATGGGATCATCCTAGACAGACCTCTAGAGGAAGCACTGCGGCTGCTGAACATAGCCGCTAAAAATGATCACAAGTACCCGACAGCCCGCCGAGGCGGCACAAGGCGGCCAGCAACAACCAATGAGGTAGAAGCCTCAGATTCCGTAGATGCCCGACTCGACACTCTGACGGAGCTAGTGATGAAGATGGTGCAATCCCCTGGGAAGGTCCATGAAGTAAAAGTTGTTGAGCCATTTTGTGGCGAATGTGGAGGCAACCATGATTCCTCTGACTGCACTGCATCTGCAAACTACATGGGAGGATATGAGAGGAATAACAAGCCTGCCCAGAACACCTATAATCCTAACTGGAGAAACCATCCCAACTTCTCCTGGAGAAACCCAAAGACACATGCAAATCCACAACAGCTACAGGGAGGCTACCGGCAGAATCAGTCCCGGCAGCAGACTCAACAGCCACAACACAATAATTCACTAGAAGCAACTCTGCAAACCTCTATGAAACATATTGGTGAATTTATTGTTTATACAAACAAATTTATTGAGAAAACTGAGTCTTTTATGGACAGGACAGAGATGAAGATGAACAACCAAGAGGCTGCCATTAAGAACCTGAAGACCCAATTCGGGAAGTTCACCGAAATCTACCACAGCCGGACTATAGGAGCATCATCCAGCAGCCCGCCAGAAGCAGCCAAGACCATTTATGAACATTGCAAGGCTATATCTACAAGAAATGGGAAGCAGCTGGATGAACCAAGGATTGTAGAACAACCAGGAACACAGTCGGGACAGACAAGTAAACCTGCCTCAGCAGCACCAATATTAGCCGCTCCAGCAGCAACACCAGCTGCCCCAGCAGCAGAACATAAAATCAAGGATGATCCTCCCCGGACCAAGCCTCCAAGAAAGGAGCAAAAAGAGGACATCCGCTGGCCAGCACCATTCCCTCAAAAGCTCAAGCAACAGCAGCAGGAGCACCAATTCAGAAAATTTTTGGATATTCTGAAACAAGTGCATATCAATATAAATCTGATAGAAGCCATACAAAACATGCCAAACTATGCCAAGCATCTCAGAAATATGGTTTCTAAGAAGAAGAGGATAGGGGAATTTGAGAAAGTGGTTGTTACTGAAGAACGCATGGCTATGCTACATAACAAGCTGCCGCCCAAGCAGACAGATTCGGGTAGCTTTGTTATACCATGCAGGCTAGGCAGCAAGCACGAAACTAGGTATTGGACCTGCCAAACCGACCTTCGTTATGCTTAAACTTGCTAATCACTCATTTGTGCAACCAGAGGGAAAGATTGAAGACATACTGGTAAAGGTGGGCAACCTAATTCTCCCCACCGACTTCCTCATCTTAGATTGTGAGGCCGACGAGAAAGCCCCTATCATCATTGGGCGACCCTTCTTGGCCACGAGCGGAACGCTGATAGATGTGGAACTCGGGGAACTTACAATAAGGTTAGAGGATCAGGGCATAAGGATGAACGTGCTACAACTCTCAGAGGAAGGAAAGGAATGCCCGGATGCAAGAGCTGCCAAGATCAGTGTGGAAACGGTTCAGGGCAGTAGCTGTCGCGACAGACCTAGGGGCAGACTTAAAGACCCCATAGCGCAGCACCTGAATGAACAAGAGGACCCCTAGGAAGGGAGAAAAAGCTAAATCACCCCAGGAAGTGGTTATGTCTGGGAGATGCACCAAAATGCACTCCCGACATAACTTTAAATTTTATTTTATTTTTATGCATTAGGATTAGAATTTATGTTCTTTTATGATTAGATTAACTTTTAGAATTTTATTTTTCAGAAATCATTTAATCATTTTTATTTCTATTTTTTAGGTTTAAAGAAAAAAAGATCAGGATTAGGAAGGAGACTCAGCAAGAAGCCCGCCCACCATTCTACCGAGATAGCCGCCAGCGCAGCAACATATAACGGCTAGTAGACCTTCAATGGCTAGCTGCCAATGACTTCAAAATTAACGGGCAGAAAATCTGTAACATGTGCTAGAAAATCGGACCGTTGAGCATAAAATGTCGCCTCGACACTTCTCGACAGCCCCTATATATACGCCTCTCACTCGCTTCATTTTACTTTACTTTCACCTTTTTGCTATATTCTATTTGATTCCCTTGCTCTCTCACAACTTTCATTTCTAGTTTCAGTTAAAGTACAACCGTTCACATGGCTTCAACATCAACCCAAAAGCCCATCTACACGAGGTTTGCTTCAAGGCGGACGAGGAGAGATACAAAGAAAAATTCTTCAAGCAGACAGTATGGGAGGAACAAGGATTTCATTACACGCAGCAAATGGGAGACCGCGGTCTAGAGCCCACCTTGTTCCGAACCATCCACTACAAGGGATGTGAGATGTTCGCTCAACAACCTGATATAACGAATATCACTATAGTCAGGGAATTCTACTCTTATCAGCCCTGCCCAGAGAAGCCTTTTGTCTACGTCCGCGGGGAGCCAGTTAAACTCAACGCTGCTATCATCAACAGCTACTACGACCTCGATATGAACGACAACCCACACGAGGAATGGAGGCAGTCACTGACGGCTGCCAACTATGAGGAAATCAAGGCTAGAACCTACAAGCCCAACACACCATGGCTTGGGGCAAACGTGTGGGATCTGTCAAGAGCCGCCACCTGCTACCTGAGGCTATGCTATGAAACACATTTGTGAAAAGGCGTTTGCTGCCCACATCCCACAACTCAACAGTTGATCGGCCGCGCCTCGCCTTAATTCACAGTATCCTGATGAACCGGCCGATCAACGTAGGGGAAATTATCTGCACGGAAATATACAACTACTTTAAGAAGAAGAAAGGTAGGTTGTACTTCCCATCCCTCATCACAGGTCTCTGCACCGACTTCCAAGTCTCGACAAGGCCCACAGACGAGCTTACAACTGCCAAGGAGGGCTAGACCAAAAAGGTCCGCATTTAGATGATGCAGGATGCAGATAAAGAACCAGCAACGCCCAGTCAGCTCTCCGCCACATAGTTTGAAACTCCAACCACCCCCGGCAGTACTGACAATGCCCCAGACAAAGAAGTCCTCCCGCTACTGCACGCACTTCTGGAACACACAAAACGGATAGAGCAGCAGCAGTTGGCCTTCATGAACTATGTAAGGGAGGCCCAAGAAGCCATTGTGACGTATTTCCTGCAGAAATTTCCCGGTGATGTGCCCACCATGCCGCCCTATCTTAAGGAGCTTGCAGCAGTAGCCCAAGCACAAAGAACTCCACCAGCCGCTGCTGCCCGCCAGATAGACAGCCCGGTGCCCTCTCCTACGCATTCCCCGCACTACTCAGCCGCCACTCCATCCAACACAGTGGGAGACTACCCTAAAAGGCACCAGCCAAATCTCTCCCCAGCCTGCACAGCCAACACAGTGGCAGACACCTCTTCATTAGAGAAGATTGAGCAGCTGCCACCGAAGCCAGAAATAGTAGTGGTAGCAGCAATAGCAGCCATCTCAATGGCATTCATACCTCCGACAGCACCCATAGAGGAAGAAACCAGGAAGAGGAAGCGACACATAATAGCCGAAGAACCTGTGAACTTCGAGACGGAGTTAGAAGAGAGCGACGCATCTCCCGCCATTCCTCATGCCAAACCGCAAGAAGAGCCACGGCATACGCCGAAAAGAGTCCAGCCGCCACAGAAAGCAAAAACCTCACCTGCTAGAACCGCCACCAAGGCATCTACCGGCCGCCGTTTCGTCATCCAAACATCCTCCTCCTCCTCAGCCGACTAGAATCCAGCCTCCTCCCAACTCTCAGCAAACTTTTATTTTTTTTCTTTCTTTTATTTTATTTTTATTTTTATTTATTCTATTTTCTTATTGTTATTTTTAACATATATATTTTATTTTCCTAACTTTTTTTGTTTTGTGCATTGAGGGCAATGCCCATCTCGAGTTTAAGGGGATAGCTCTCGTATCATTTATAGGCAATCTTAGTTTCATATAGGTTACCTTGTACTTGCGTTAGTAATAATCGGAAAAGAAAAGTTTGTTATGACTTGTGCCTATGACAGGATAGCCGATTATTTTACATTCGCACCTACTAAAAATCAAACTTAATCTTGGGAAAAAGTATGAAATATGACTTAGAATTTTTTTTCTTTATGCATGAAAATGTAAGCATCCTTGTTACTTGCCGAATATGTTAGAATATTTGATGAACATTTCCTGTGTGTTTTTAGAATTTTTTGCAAATTTCTAACGATGATTACAGGTTGTCGTCGAGGCATGCAAAAGAAACAGAAAAATGAAGTACTGCCACGGAAGCAAGATCAAAAACAAAGAATAAAGTTGTAATACCTTAGAAGTGCCCGAAACAGGCTCTAGGAAGAATCATGTGCAAGGACACTCTGCTGCTATCAAAGTCCATGAATCTGAAAGCCTTAAAGTGACTGACAAATTAGCATGAGTAAATGAAAGCCTTCACAGGATGACTCTACTCCAAGGGTTCGACGTTCTGTATTTTGCTCCTATCTCAACGTCAGACCTGGAACAGTAGTTGTGATAAGCTGAAGCCCTCACTGCCATGATTAAAAATAATGTGCTTAATTGTGCTGCCTCGGCAACAACCTTAAATCATAACAGCATCTTTGTTTAATTACTTATTCTACATATTCAGGTCATTTACAAATATGCACACACCACACAGGCATGAGAAATTTAAATTCTGAGTTCTTTTTCTGCTTATTTCCTCTTACTAACTTAATATAGGTGTCACGGCCTTGAGGCAGAAAATCGGGTTAAAAGCTAATTTTTCTTTTTGATTATTATTAGAGTAAGTATTTTAGGTTGCATTGCTTGAGGACAAGCAATAGTTCAAGTTTGGGGGTGTGTAAAGTGTCCAAAAGTCTTATATTTCATGCACATTCCAACTCTTGTTATTACTATTTTTAAGCACATTTTAGACATAAGTAGGTGCATGCATAACATTTTATAGTATTTCTAGTTTCTACCTTGCTTTTATGAGTATTATTTATTTGGTGGACAAGAGATATTATTTTAGTGTATTCTTGTATGTAGGTACTAACAGCTGAAAGAGGGAACCGAGGAGCTGAGGACACAATGCTGAGGAGACAACCCAGGAGATGTACTGAAGCACTTCCAGTTGAAGACAAGTTGCTGTCGAGCACCTGCCGAGTAGAGTTGACGCCCCCTTGCTGCCCTCGGCAACCGACTAGGGAAGTTGGGAGAATCGGAGCGCGATCTGTAGAGCAAAACTCCTAAATCTATCGATGGCGTTCATGTGATTTTCCAATGTTTGTAGCAGCGGCTAGGGCTGCCGAAGCAAAATTCTCAAGCTTACTTTCGGATTAAGGCAAATGAGGAAGATTCCATATTCCACGCAAAGAAGTCAGAATTTTAAGTCATATTTAAGAAGGAAAGCTACTTTTGAGGACTTAACCTAGTCTTGAGTCTATAAATACCCATTGTACTCCTAGTTTAAATCATGCTAGATTTTCTATAGACTTTTCTCGTGTCCTTCACTGCCGCCATGTTCTAAATTCTATTTGGGTTAGGGTTATGTTGTAACTAGTGAGAAATAGTTGTTTTAGGGTTTTGAGTTATTCTTCAATAAAATATTCCAAGTTTACGTAATGTATTGTTCTTCATTCTTTCGATCTTTCTACACCAGTCGTTTGAGAGAATCCATTTGTCGGGCACGAAAGTGCAAGGCTCACGAAAGGGTTAAGTATGGTCATAACGTGCTGAGGCGTGACTAACTTGGTTCTAAACTAGTCCACAAGTTTCAGCGGCTAAAAGGGATCACCAACCGAGTTGACTAATTTGGTTCCACACTAGTCCACAAGTTAGCATCTCAAGAATCCTAACCTAGAAATAGGAGGGATCACTGTTGGTTATCCTACCGAACTTGAAGTATCTGCTAGACTTGTCGCCAGGACTTCTCTATGTTCCACCTGCCGAGATAGTACACCCCTGCAGTGGTAGTGACCTGCTGCGGCCGCGTGACAGGGTCGTAGTTTGATGTCCTCCATACCCGCCAAGGCAGCATATTGTGGGAGCACAAAATAACTCATACCTATTACAACGCAGTTTTCACACTATGTGGGAGCATAACTCTGCAAGATCTATCAATCTGATTCACCTTTTCCATTACTTGTGCAGGAACTACGAAATGGAACAAGATGTCCAATCCTCGTGGGATTCGACATCTTTTATATTATAACTTGGCAGGAGTGTGTACTTGCGCTCTCACAAAAAGGGAACACCTACTTCCCCTACACCATTAACAAGTAATACATTTTCAATAAGAATGGATGATAGTTTACCAATAGAGTCAATACTCTCAATATGGCCCTTGGAGTTGTCACCGAAAGTTACCACTCCATCATGCTTTGGCTTGATCTCAAGGAATCTACTCTTGTCTCTGGCCATGTGTCTTGCTCATCCACTATCAAGGTACCATGTGTTTTGACTTGATGTTTTGGCCTTGTAGCAATGCTCCCCCTACAAACAAAGATTAGTTCTTTGATTTTGGTACCCAAACGATTTTGGGTCCATATGTGTTAGCTCCCAAAAACTTGGTTCCCTTAGGAATCCAAGATGAAATAGCAACAATATTATTAGAAGCTACAAGTTCCTTAGGAACCCATACAGTTCTAATCCTCTTAGCTCTAGGATGCCTTTTAGAGCCATTTTGTTTGTAGTTAAAATTCTTTCTCTTTACATATTGGGTTTTTAAAGAACTACCCTTTTCAAAACCATTTTTCCCAATAGCAAGAGAAGTTTTAAGATTATCCACTTCCTTAGTGTGATAATCTTGGAAATCGGAAAGAAGTTTTTCAACATCAAGATTTTTCTTTATAAGTTCATTTGAAAGATATATCAAGTATAAAACCTTCTTTTCCAATTCGAAATTGGTTTTTAAAAGAGACTCATTTTGAGATTTCAAATCATAAATATTTTTATTGTTTTTCAAAATAGACTCTTTATATTTCTCAACCAATTCATCGTAAACATCTTGCAACTAATCATAGGCATCATATAGTTCATCAAAAGTAAGAGATGATGAGTTATATTTTACCATAGGTTCCTCCTCAAGGGCAATGAGTCAAAGGTTAGCCACTTCATACTCCTCATCCTCGGATGATGACTCCTCATCACTCCAAGTTGCTACTTGAGCCTTGAGCTTTTTCTTCTTCTCAAAGCTCTTCTTCTTTAGTTGAGGACAATCGATGCAAATGTGACATGGCTTCTTTCACTCATAGCAAATGAGTTGGTCTTTTTCTTCTTCTTTGTTCTTGTTCTTGAAGTCTCTTCTTCTTGAAAACTTTCTACCAGGATTGGACTTCGTGAACCTTGAGAATCTTTTGGCTATCATAGTCAATTCTTCCGTAATGCCCTAAACTATACCCTAGAAGAATTGAAGCTTGTCACCTAAGTTAGACTAATTTAATTAAGCTTGGTCCTAAACTAATTAGGATATCTAGCGACCTAAATCAAAAGGAAATGAAAGATGAGTAGCTTAAATAAGATGACCAAAACGAAGAACTTGGATTTCACTAGGATTGCACGGTAAAATATAATAAAACGTAAACCTTATACACATGGCACCTCAAGGTCCACCTTGAAGGTGAGTGACCGGCCATGTGGAATCCTCCATACTAAATTATCATCTTTCTTCTCCAAGGAAGAACCCGAAAGCATAGAGTGAGAGAAAGGAGAGAGAGAGAGAGAGGGGGAGAGAGAAAGTTGGTTGCCATGGAGGTTAAGGAGATCGGGTAGTTAGTCCATTTCCTTGTTAAATTGACTTGATTCTCTAAAATAAAGTAGGTAAATCCCTTCCTCTCTTGCAATTCACCTTGATTTTTAGATAGTCTCATGATGAGAATTCATAGATCATTTATATATATGTTAATTCGAATTGCATGTTAAGATAGTATATATAGTACACAAATTCTTGAGATTTCTTGAATGGTTGTCAAATTAGATTGAGAAATGTGATTAGAATTGCTTATGAATTAGAACATGAATCGAATTGAAAGTTTGCTGAAAAAACATGAATAGGAAATGAATTGAAGAAATTGAACGAGAAATGAAACTAGTCACATAGATAACTTGAATCACTAATATGGACTATTTTGAATGAATTGGAAAGTTTGGGATTAAATTTGATAGAAATAAGGGCTGTAAAAGCTAGCTAAAAACAGAGGATAACCTAAAATGAATGTCTAATAAGTGGTATGGCTTGATTAGTAAGGAATTGATAGCTTTAAAGTGATGAATTGGCATGATAGTGAAATCTGGAATAATGGATTAATTAAGGACTGAATTGGATTGTTTAGGGACCTATCCTAACTTGAAAGAACATGGAAACTAAAGTAAAAGGGACTAAAATGAACTATTAAAGGTGCTAAGTTAATTAACTCATAAAAGTGGGCTTAAATGAGAACTGGGCAGATTTGAAATTGTAATTTTACCTTACTTTAAATTGAATTCTGTATTGATCTAGAAAGGCTAAAAATATGATCCATATATGGTTGAATAGATAATTGAATATGCTTTCTAACAATATAAACTAATTGAAATTCTGACGTGTAGATTAAAAGATATGAGCAAAATAGTAACTAGTGTGCAAACTGCCATGTAGTGGCAGATTTGCTACTTGTAATGAATTGTGTGTCTTGACTAATTGGTATGATTGATTGCTTAGTCTTGACTTTAATGCATGATTGTGTTAATTGAATACTAGATTAAGTAAATGGTAGAAAGGATGGATAAGTATCGGGATGTGAATGAGGATTCAAGTATCCCGTAACTTCGGGATACAAGGTGAGTGCAACCTTACTTAAGGTTAGGACTTAGGTCCTAACCAATTGCATTTTTTTACATAGTTGATATGGATTTGAAATGAAATGAACCTAATTTCTACTTGGTAAATGTATAAAGGAAGGATGCTTAATTGGAAACTTGATGATGAATATATGCATGCTTGCTTTCTTGATAATCAATCGAATTATAGTGGAATGTACTTACTTGGATTATCTTGTTTGAAACTTGATATGTATACTCATGTGTGATTGAGTTGCCGCTGCCTTGGGTGTAAATTGACACTTATTTGTGTGTGATAACTATTCGAATAATACTACACTATAATTAACTTGCTTGCTAAGTTGTAAACACTTGAAATGAATACACACTTGGAAATTATGAATGCGCGATAATGAAACACTTGCTTGATGGTTTAATTGGTATTGCTTAGTGCTTGAATCTTTGAATGCTTGATTGATGATGGTTCGAATGACTTGGAGTCTATATAGCTTTGCGTGATAGCTAATAAACACTTGAATCGATTATATACCTGAAAATACATGAATATTTGATAATTGAACTATGGTTCAAAATGGCCTAAGGTCTTAAAATTGATCTTGATCTCGAAATTCTTAACAAATGACCACTTGAATTCGAAAGCCTGATACTTACACGATCTTGACATGAATATAAATTACTTAAAATAGATAAGATACTTAATTTGCCTACAATAGAAGTCTTTGGATACAATGGTATGATGCATGGTATACTTGGGACTACGGTTCATGAGCCAAGGCTTGGGGGGACGCCCCATTACATGTAATATGTTATTGGCGACAGTTGGAGGTAATGAGGGAGCTGTACGGGTGGCGACAGTTGGCTGGATAGTGAGAAGTTTAGGATATCTCTTGGACCTTGATGGTCAAACACGAACCAATGTCATTTATAACCAATTGTGATCCAAGGAGAACTTGTTAAAAGATATGAACCTTATCAAGAAATTAAATAAGCAATTCAAAAGAAAGTCTCGAATACATGAATTATATCTTGAAAATACATAAATAGTTCAACAAGAAATCTTGAATACTCGAATTGCTTGACTTGAATTCTTGAAATGCTCGAATTGCTAGATATGTAAGGCTCGATTCTCGACACGAAACTGTTGAAATGATAATTGACTATACTAGGACCTTATATTATACGATTTACTACTTAAAAAGGGGTTATGGTTTCACTTGAGCTAATGTTTAATTCAATGACTTACTTGAATTATTTGTACTTGAATGTGTGTTACTTGTTTAGCTTGTGTAAAGTAGATCCTTGAAGTGATTTGATTGCTCTTGTTCGAATTGAGATTCTTGTTGCTAGATTGGATGTTTGTGATACTAAGCTATTGAGTGCTAGTGTTATGAGTCTAAAATCCTTGGACTAAATTCAAAAGAAATAGATGTAAAATGAGATTATACATGATAAGTTACCTTGGTGTTATTCGAATAGGACTAAAATTCCTAGACCAATTGTCTATTTCTACCTAAATGGTAGGGTCCTAAAATGAATTAGAAGTCTAAATTTAAATAAGGGATTATTCATGTTAGTTTAATGAATTTAATTGAACCATAACTACATGTAATTGAATTAGCTAAGACTAGTTAATGGATTGCTCAAGAAATGGATTAAAATAATGTGGTTAATCAAATGGATTAAATTGAACATAGTATTATAATGCCTTGTTTTAATCACATTAATAGGTAAATTGGATTGACCTAGAATAGTAGGAATATGTATACATGTTGAACAATAATGTTAGAAGTATGGTCTAGGTGATTAATGAAGCTAAAAATCAAGTCTAGGGAAATCTTCCCAGAAAATTTTGTTCTGAGCAGCAACTTTGAAAAATCACCATAAATTGTATAGGTCGAATTAAGGGCTAAAATTTATATAGATTGAAACTTAATGTGTATACTTTCATTAGGAGAAAGCAGAATTGAATTTTGGATTATGAGCTGGAATCTGGAAATGAAAACCCCTGGACATTGCAAACTGCCTAGAAATTCAATTGTCCTGTCTTTGAACTAAAAACTGTATTAATTGAAATGACATTAAAATGAAAGGTCTAAACTTTTTTAAAGGGAGTTTTAATAAGCTTTCTAACGGTGTAAAAAAATTGAAATTCCGACGTACGGAATGAAAATTATACATGTTTAAGTAAACAGTGCACAAGTTGTCTAGCGGCAGCGGTATAAGTATTTTGGGCAAGTTTGTAAACTATTTTGTAAACAGTTTGGTTACTGCCCTAATTTTGCCCAAATTGGAATATACATGTAAGCATGTTGTTTGATCATGAATATGTGAATTGGAACAGTTTCAATATAAGGAAACAATTATAAAGTGGGCTGTCTAAATGATGTCAAATGAATAGGGTTAGAGTCCTAAATTACTGGTTATAGTAATGAGATTAAACTTATTATAGTTAATAAGATTAAACTTATTATAGTTAATAAGATTAAACTTATTATATTAGTGTATTAAAAAGAAATTAGATGCGCAAATCTTGAAAGGAAATTAGTATTGAACTTGGAAACTAGCTTGTCATGCTTTCGGATAATTTACAAATTATGTCTAATTGGTAACCTTATCGAATGAATCTATTGGTATTAAAATGAAATGAATTGCCTAGTGAATTGTATGTGTTACAATGAATTGATTTGTTAACTTGCTAGCTAAGTAACTCATCCATTAGGGATGAGTTCTAAATGGAAAAATTTTAATTGGCTCGTAATTTTGTGTTTCTCGTCGTAACGCTCATGACCCCTAACCTGGGTCTGGGGTGTTACATCTTCAAACTCTTCTTCCCCACTAGAATTATTCTCCTCTTGTGGTAGAGAGGCTTTGAGAGCTACACTTTGCTTCTTCTTCTCTACCTCTTGTTTGACTACTCTTTTTTCTTCTTTTCTCTTCTCTTCTTCTCTCTTTTGTTTTATGATCTCATGAGTAAGGAGAGATCCACCAACTTATCGAGCTTCAAGGTCTTCAAATTCTTTGCCTCGATGACTGCAATTCTCTTCCCATCCCATGATTCAGGAAGTGAGTAGAGAAGCTTCCGGACTAACTTGTCTTCGGGGATGATCTCCCCGAAGCCCTTTAAAATATTTACGATGACGAAGAAGCGATCAAACATCTTCATTACGGTCTCATCGGTCTCCATCTTGAAGTTCTCGTAACTAAGATTGAGGATCCCGATCTTCGTCTCCTTTACATCGTTTGTTCCTTTGTATGTGGTCTTAAGAGTGTCTCACACTTCTTTGGCACTTGTGATCGAGGTCACTTTGGAGTAGATGTCCGGTCCGAGTGAGCAAAATAGCATGTGCAATGCATTGTCATTCACTTGCAATTTCTTCCTATCATCTTCACTCATCTCCACCTTCTTCTTCAGAACAAGCCTTCCTTCTTCATCTCTTTTCATGGGAATAATTGGTCCATCTTCTACCACATCTCATATGGTGTAATTATTTGAATTGATGAAGAGCCGCATTCGGTTCTTTCAATAGAGATAGTTATCCCCATAGAAGAAGGGTGGTTTGGTGATAGATTGATACTCGTACATGCTTGGCCCGGAGGTAGATGTCATTACTTGACTTTGATCAACACTCTTCTAGGATATCCTCTTGTCGTTCTGAAGCCTTCAAAGAGGTAGGCTCTGATATTAATTGTTGAGTGGATCAAATTAATCGATATGGCCAAGAGATGGTGAATTGGCACTTTAAAAATTGGAGGGAGCAAAAAGAACAAGTAAAATGATAAACAATGCACTTATAGTGGTTCAAGCTTCTAAACAAGCTCTACATCCACTACCTTAGCTCCCACTAAGGATTTTCAACAAACTCTCCACTAGTTTGTTCTTCCCCTTTTCTAAGTTAAAGAGACAACCTTTACGAATGTTCAATCTTTCTATCTAAAGATTGAACCACAAGATTCTCACTTTACAAAGAAGAATACTGGCTATAACAATTGATCTCTAACAAGATAAATATAGCCTAATTGATTTACAAACACTTCCCAAACTCTCAAATTTGATTTACAATAAGAACCCAAGGAGTTGGGTACAAGAATTTGACAATAAGTGCTAAGGTTTGGATTTGATTGCTTGAATGTTGCTTTTAGGTTCAATAGTTGTTGTTGAAGCTTTTGAGGCTTGTATTTATACCCTTGCATTGAATTCTAGCCATTATGGTGGTTGAGGTCATCAATAGAGACGTTGGAGCCTTTATTTCCCACCATAAATGCACTTCTGCTTCTGCCCATATCGAAACACGAAGGCCCATATCGATCCTTATCTCAAAACAGAAAGAGCTGATGTAGGTAATAAATATGGGTGTATCGAAACGATATAAGGGGTCGTATCGAAACAGTTTTGGTTGTACTGATGCAAATTTTCTCACTTGAGCTACTGCCAATATCCGTATCGAAACGACCCTAAGGCGTACTGAAACGAGTTAACTGATTTTTAAAAATTGCTCGTTCCCAAAACTGACAAGTAACGATCAAAAATAATAAATGCTTAGATTTTACAAATCTTTCAGACCGTATCAAAACAACAAGGCCGTATAGATACAAGATGCCTAAAATTCTTAAACCCTAAAGAAGATTGTATCGAAACAATATAAGCTATATCGAAACGATTTCTTCCAGTAGCCAAATAAGGTTTGGCCGTATCGAAACACCCTTTGGTGTAACACATGTTCGTTTTTGTATTGTTTGGCTTTAAAATACTTAGAAAATTTTATAAGGTTTAAGTTTTGGCTTTGGAAAACAATTTGGGCTTAAAATTACTTGTCAATTTTGAATCAATTATGAGACTTTAAAGTACTTAAAAAATTATTTAATTTGCAAATAAGTCCTTAAAACAATTTGTTATATCAAAATCAAACATAAGTTTTACAACTATCATATTTTAATAATAAAATTATCAAATTATATTTTAAATAGTTCTATCCAATATTTTTATTATGATTTTTTTGTTCAATTTAGTCCCTAAAAATTTTATTTAATCTAAAATTTACCCTTATTTTTTAAAATTTTATTATTGAAGTCAATATTATTAATATAATAATATTTTGTTCACTTTAGTACCTAAAATATTTATTTAATCCAAAATTAACCCATATTTGTTTCTAATTTTTATAATTTTATCTAATATTTTGACTATGGTTTTATTTTTGTTCAATTTAATCCCTCAAGTTTTATTTAATTTGGAACTGGTCTCTATTTATTTCTATTTTATAATTTAATCCAATACCTTATAATTGCAAACTTTAGGTTTTAGTCACTAATTTTATAATTGCAATGAAGGACTCGTTTAGCTCGAATTAACCTAAGACTTGGTCTATATGTTAATGATGATATTTATTTCATAAAGAAATGTTTAATTTCACTTTTTGAAAAACTGGCTCATGTATTTTATGAATGTTTTCAAAATGGCCCATAAACTACTTATTTTTGCAATTAACACTCTATTTCAAATTCGATTTCAACAAGAATTTACCATTAAGTCTAATTGGTGTTAATGAGTTTAAAATGGACCTAAAACTGAATTTTGAACTTAAAATCCAACTTATGTATTATTTACATTTTAGTCCCTAAACCTCGATTCAGTTAAATTTACTTTGATTTGAACTCTTTTTATTTAGAAAAACAGAGGTATAAGATGTTTCTGCTTATATTAAACTTGTATTTCAGTTTTGAATTTTTTTTGAGTTTAAATCTTGTAAAATTACCAAAATGCATTTTTGTTAAATCGTTTTTTTTCTAAAGTTTTTAAAGGTTTATTTTCTCGGGTGACTTTAGTTAATTGTTTCCTCTTTATGTTCATGTTGGTTGTTTACTTTCTTGTAATCGAATATGCTTCTTTTTTAAAATATGTGTTTAGGCCACAAGTGGGACATTTGTAGCATTCGATATTCGGGTTGGGTTCGTTTGTATCGGGTATTAGGTGTTACATTGATAGTGAAACTCTCGAGATTAAATAATAAAAATATTAGACTAAATTATAAAATAAATAGAAATAAATAGAGGTCAATTTCGGGTTAAATAAAAATTTTATGGACTAAACTAGACAAAAATAAAAGTATATTAAAAATATTGGACTCAATTGTAAAAAAGTAAAAATACATATAGGTCAATTTTGAATTAAATAAAAAAATGGGTAAACTACTGCAAAAGTCACTTATGTTTATGCTAAGTACAGAGTTAGTCCCCAAATTTGAAAAATGACCAGTAAGGTCCCAAACGTTTTCGAGACGTAAACTTCTAGTCACTCAGCCGTTAAATCTAAACGGAAGGGTGATCTAACACAATAAAAAATGATAAATTACTTAAATAGTCCCTAAACCATTACTTAACTTGTATTTTAACCACTAAAATAAAAATAATTTATATAATTTCACATTTAATCCTCTATATTTACAATTTTTTTATTTCTTTTCCCTCCACTACTCCCTACCGCTATGAGGCCTTCGATCTTTTCACTAACAGGTTCACTCATCCATTCAACATTTCAGCTCCTACTTTAATCAAACACACCAGTCCCCAAAATATAAAGAGAAGCTAATTTCTTTAACATTTTTTTTCTTTTTCTTTGGATCCTATTTTCTGTAAACACTTAAACATCAACTCACAAATCCACTGCATAATCCCAGAGTAACTACAACGCAACTGAACGAAAAAAATTCGCCACATCTTTCTTAAGTATTCTTCTTGCTACCGGAATGTGACAAACTCTGGTCCAAAGATTCCAACTGGTTCCGAAGGTTTTGATTCTCCTCGAGCAACTGGTCGTATTCGAGAAGAAAACCTTTCGACTATTTCCTTAGAGCAACTGCATTGGCTTCGGCATCATCCATCTCTTTTGTCTTGCTCTCAAGATCAGACTCCAGGTGCTTCAATTTTGCCTTCAGAGTAGTTACTTCTTCCTCCAATGCCTTAACTTTGTCGGAGCCATTGGATTTTCCATCCTCGAAATCGGGACCCTGTTTCTTGATAGCTTCCATGCTCTTCCTTCGGATCCGAAGCTCTCTGATGTAGTGGTGCAATTTGTCTATCATCAGTGCTAGGAACAATACTCCCCCTGCAAAAATTACCCAACATTAAAAAATTGAAAGTTAACTATACAAATAGGACCATGAAATTCAAGCAGAATTAAGCAGCCATTCCAACACTTGAAACCATGATTACAACTTAGGGAAACTAATATAAGGAGTTAAGAACCATAAAAATCAAGAGAGGAAATGAAATCGTTGCCGCGCTCGAGCTGGAGCGCATTACGATCCGCCGACCAACAAGGTACTCATAAGCAGATTAGCAGAAGCTGGTATTATCTTTGATAAAGGATTCATATACAAGAAGCTAGAACTAATTGGTATATATGCAAGATAAGAACAGAAACACATTTTCCTGCACAACCATTTTAGAAGATAAAACAATGAATCTATACCGAGAATTGATGAACATTAAAAGGGTTTTCATAGTTTCATAATCGTAGCTAAATCCTGCTTAATTGCAATCTCAATGTTCAACCAATCGGGGTCAAAATGGGAAATGTTGAGTGCCTAAAAGTCCTACATTTTACCTCTCATTTATCTTTATTTTTGCTGCACTCAAGCACGTTTAATTGCATTTTAGGCTAGTTTTGCATTTACATCACATTTAGATAAAACTGCACAGATACTGCTGAAATTGGTCACTTTTTGCAGGTATCTAACGTGGCAGCACCAAAGGCAGCTGAGGAGCAGAGGCGAGTTACGGAGCAGGAGCTGAAGAGACAAGATCCGTGGTCTGTCGTGACCGCTGCCGTGGCAGAAGGGGCGACAGTGAAGACACTTGAGGTAGAAAACGTGAAGTGGAGATCAACATATAGAGGATTTCAAGCCGGACTATCGTAGGCCACTCGCATATTTTTTGAGACTAGAAGTATAAGGAGCTATACTAAAGCAGTTCCAGTTGCCACCAAAGACACTGCCGCCGCAGAATGCCGCCCAGACGACAATACACCGATATAGTCAAGATGGGTCTCGTTTGATAGAGGACATTTTTCTGAGTCCATTGAGCCCAATCTTGCATTTTTCTGAGGCCGGGAGCGGAGCATAGAGCTGATCAAAGATCGATAAGTAAAGTAACTTATCTTACTTGTTGAACAAGGATTTCTACTCCAAGAAGAACTTCTACTCCAAATAGGACTTAGACTAGATCTTTGCCTATATATACCCATGTATGTAAGGGTAAAGGGACATGATCTTCATCTCTAGCCTTCTTCCCAAAAACCCTAGCCGTTTCCCCTTCTCATCATGTTCTAAACTTCCCTTAGGGCCACGGGTTGATTTGTAAAGTAGTTGCAAGGATTGCATTTGTTTTAGGAATTTTCTGTTCAAAAAAATAGACTTCAAGTTTGCTTATTCTGGTTTTCAACATCTTGCAAGAGTATCGGGAGAGCATTGTGAGATTATCTATTTACTTAATATCGGGAGAGTTAAGTATACGAAAGGAATAAGTACGGGTTCTCCAGTTTATGGTTGAACTATCTCGGACCTAGGGATAGGACGAGGTTAAGTGGCTAAGGAAGAATTCAACAACATCGGTGTTCATCCTTCGATTCACGCCGGGAGGTATCATCAAAGACGTGTTCATCGACAGACTTGGACCTAGGGATAGGCCAAGGCATAGCAGGGATTCTTGCCAAGCTTGAAGTACAGAGTTGTGTGGTCACTTCCGCGACTAACAACAGATCGCTGCCGCGACAGGCACAACAATAGAACAGATATTCCCAGACATTGCAATACCTACACTACGGAGCAATTCAATACCGGCCCATTCTCTCTATCTTGATTTCTTTAATCTTAATTTCCAGTTCTCTTTATTATTTTCGTGACAACAATTTAAACTATTCTTTTCCTCTCGTGTTGTAATCCAAGGTGAAGCTATTAGCACAGTCCCTGTAGAGACGATATCCGATACTTCCGTATCACTTTACTACTTGCGTCGTGTACACTTGCACTACATTGCGATAGACACGTTTACACGCAACAAGTTTTTGGCGCCGTTGCCGGGGACTGGCAACACACTCTTACCCTAGTTTCTGCACTATTCTTTTCTTTTTTTTATTTTTTTTATTTTTTCTAACAAAAACTCAGGTGAAATACAGGTTTAAGGAGCATTAACATGCCAGAAAAAACCATTCGAGAGCTGATGTGGGAAAGTTCTTGCAATTACCGTAAGGGGGCGTTTGGTTCGCGGAAAAGATCATTACCAGAGGGAATAATCTTTTCCGGAATCACATACCCACGTTTGGTTCAAGAGCATTCCCTTCCAAGGGTAATGAAATATTCCCAACAATAGCTATTTTTGGGTCTTTTCCTGGGAATGTCATTTCCTCCCTTTTCTTAGGTATTAGACAATTCCCTCCCCTTTGGACAAGAATACCCCTAAAAATATAATTATTTTAAAATGATCTTTCCTTTTTGTATATAATTACATAAGTATAAATCTATTTTATTTTTTAGTGGTTTAGGGTTTTAATACTCATTATAAAATAATATAAAATAATATGATGCATATAAAATAAAAATATATCAGATTTTTATTTTATTTCAATTTTTATATATGTGTTTGATTCAAATTTTACTATTGGTATGTGTTTTATTACATTTATTATTTAGGATCAATTTTCATAAAAACGTTTTCATATTATATTTTTTTATATTTTCTATGAACTTTTATGTAAATATTTTGACTTTAATCTTAAAACTCCAGTTGGTTAAAAAAGAAAATATATATCAAGGACAATTTGGTAAAATATGCATTTTTTCTATCTTATATTCCTTCAACCAAACAATGTAATCTTACATTCCTGCCAAACAAATCAAACAAGGTAATACAACATTCCGGGTAATATGTTAAGTAATGTAACATTCCGGTAATCTCATTCCCAAAGGTAATCTTACATTCCGTGAACCAAACGACCCCTAAAGGTAATCACGCATTCGAAAGTCGTCCCTATTTTTTCGGTGAATATATGAACAACCAACGATGGAACCAATAAGAACAAGATATGCTGCCACAACAGCAATAGAGACAACAGATGCCGATGTCGCAGCAGCAAAATTTTTTATGGTATGATCAAAACCCGCAAAATTTTTTATACCATAATAGTTTTGCTGTAGAACCCGACATGCCTTGGCAATGTCATCATCCTCAAGAGCAGTCAAAATCCTTAGAAGACACACTGCAAGCCTTCATGGCACTCACTCAAGAAGTGTCGGCTTCTATGGACAAAAGTATCGCCAAGATGGATGCACTCTTGAGCAGACCGGTCCTCATTCATGCCACAGATGAACCTGAAATCCCGAGGCAAGGTGACGAGGATGCCCATGTGAAGGAATACACAATATATGATGAGTCTGAGCAACAACTTGCCATGGCAAAGATCGAGGAGCCGGAGTGGAGCAACACCGCAACAACGCTGAGTGAAATTCAAGAGAATGTCACGGCAGCAACCACATCCGAGGAAAACTCTCAGCCCACTACCTCGGTTATGCCCGACCAAGATTGCACACATCCATCCCTGTCATGGCACTCGCACGACCACCTAGAAGAGCTACCCAATGAAAATGCCTCGCCAATGGAATATGAGCAGGTAATAAACGAACATGTTGAATTCTTTAAAAACTCACCAATTCCATTGCAGATATTAGAGGAACCAACACCGGTGGACTCAGAATCATCAAAGTCTCTACTGATGGAGATCTACGAGTGGCCAACAGAATTTGATATAGAGAGTAATGGCACTTACCAATGTCCCATTGACCTGCAAAGTAACCTGACAACGGACTGTCAAAATAACTGGCTGCCACAGCAGCAGACACGACAGCAAGGGCTACATTCAACCACAACAACATTCAACAAAAACAAGGTAAGTTTGTGGTCGAATGTCAATTTAATTCTTCCTAATCATATATTCATGCCCTCAGAAACATTACCAAGAAGGGAGGAGTTCATGGACTACAAAGGGAAGAGAAAGAAAGGATCCCCCACCATGAGAATAATCACCAGATGGAGGGTACGGATGGACTTCAAGAAGTACCGGAAACGACCCCTCAAGCATCAATAGAACAGGGAGCAGTTACTTTAGGAGATGCCCCTCAAGGCACTCCTAATTTAACTTAATTTATTTTATTGTATTTTATTTTTATCTTATTTTATCTTTATTTTTTTAGGAATTAGAAATTTGATATTAGTTTTTAGTTTGTTTGTGTTATTAGGTAAACAGAGAGAATCCTTGCAATAACGATACAAGCAACTCGAGGAAGCTCTGCCTCCACCCCTGCCGCGGCAGCACTCATACTCCCTGAGATGAATTCCAAAGTGACTGCCGCCAACAGCAGTGAAGATAGTGATGCAAGGAAGAAGGCAGCCTCCGCGTCTCCAACTCCCAGGGCAGCACCCACAGTTTCTCCGACAAAGTTCAAGGAGACCGCCCGCCGACAGCTCCTCATCCAAAGCTCCAACAGCAGCGACGACAGCCGAACAACTTAAGTTTTCTTTCTTCTTTTTCTCTGTCGCCTGCTGTATATATTATCTTTTTATGATGTTTCACATTTCTATCATTTTTATTTTCTGTTTTTCATTTTTATGTCTTGTGTCCTGCATTGAGGACAATGCAACCCTTGAGTTTGGGGTAGGCAGTCCTCCTAATTATTAATATAATATTGCATTTAGTTTTAATTGTGTCGCATTTATTTTTTATGAAAAAAAAATTGGCTTAATTTATTGAACTTTTATTATTTGCTGCCGCCATCTCTGTCGTAGCAGCCCCTTAAAAATATTTTAGGAAGTAAGTAGAGCTTTAGTATAGTTCTGAAAAACTGAAACACTTTGTGACTTACTTGATAACAGACTTTCTCTAGCATACTTAGAATAGAAAACTTAGAACTTAGAGTAGAAAGAGACTAGAAACTCAGGGAACCTAGAGGTGCCTATCACTGGCTCTAGGAAAATAACCAGAGAAAAACTTCTAGAGGTGCCTATCACCGGCTCTAGATAGTTAACTAGAGGTGCCTGAAATATTGGCTCTAGTAGAAAAGAGAAAAATTCAGAAAAAAGAAGGAAAACAACTAGAGGTGCCCGATACTGGCTCTAGTAAAAAAAAGAATTAAGTCTCGAAGGAAAACTCTAAACAAGCTAAGTATAATATTCTAGTTTCTAGGGAAGTCTATATTCATGTATGTTCACAATAAAAGCACACACCTGCACGAGAATTATACTTTTGCTCTAAGTAGATCCTTAAATACTTGAACAGGTGCTAAACATGATAGGGATGGTGTTGTGGGTAAGGATTGTTCACTGACTTAAGCCAAGAAAATATATATATATATATATATATATGCATGCATGCATGCATGCATGTTAGTTAGGTTGCATTTCCTTGAGGACAAGCAAGGATTCGAGTTTGGGGGTGTGTTGAGTGCCTAAAAGTCCTATATTTTACCCCTCATTTATCCTTATTTTTGCTGCACTCAAGCACGTTTAATTGCATTTTAGGCTAGTTTTGCATTTACATCACATTTAGATAAAACTGCACAGATATTGCTGAAATTGGTCACTTTTTACAGGTATCTGCCGTGGCAGCATCGAAGGCAGTTGAGGAGCAGAGGCGAGTTGCGGAGCAGGAGCTGAAGAGACAAGATCTGTGGTCTGTCGTGACCGCTGCCGTGGCAGAAGGGGCGACAGTGAAGACACATGAGGTAGAAAACGTGAAGTGGAGATCAACAGATAGAGGATTTCAAGCCGGACTATCGTGGGCCACTCGCATATTTTTGGATACTAGAAGCATAAGGAGCTATACTGAAGCAGTTCCAGTTGCCACCAAAGACACTGCCGCCGCAGAATGCCGCCCAGACGACAATACACCGATATAGTCAAGATGGGTCTCGTTTGATAGAGGACATTTTTCTGAGTCCATTGAGCCCAATCTTGCATTTTTCTGAGGCCGGGAGCGGAGCATAGAGCTGATCAAAGATCGATAAGTAAAGTAACTTATCTTTACTTGTTGAACAAGGATTTCTACTCCAAGAAGGATTTCTACTCCAAGAAGAACTTCTACTCCAAAAAGGACTTAGACTAGATCTTTGCCTATATATACCCATGTATGTAAGGGTAAAGGGACATGATCTTCATCTCTAGCCTTCTTCCCAAAAACCCTAGCCATTTCCCCTTCTCATCATGTTCTAAACTTCCCTTAGGGCCACGGGTTGATTTGTAAAGTAGTTGCAAGGATTGCATTTGTTTTAGGAATTTTTTGTTCAATAAAATAGACTTCAAGTTTGCTTATTCTGGTTTTCAACATCTTGCAAGAGTATGGGAGAGCATTGTGAACTTATCTATTTACTTAATATCGGGAGAGTTAAGTATACAAAAGGAATAAGTACGGGTTCTCCAGTTTATGGTTGAACTATCTCGGACCTAGGGATAGGACGAGGTTAAGTGGCTAAGGAAGAATTCAACAACATCGGTGTTCATCCTTCGATTCACGCCGGGAGGTATCATCAAAGACGTGTTCATCGACAGACTTAGACCTAGGGATAGGCCAAGGCATAGCAAGGATTCTTGCCAAGCTTGAAGTACAGAGTTGTGTGGTCGTTGCCGCGACTAACAACAGACCGCTGCCGCGACAGGTGCTACCGCGACAGGCGTGACGACAGAACAGATATTCTCATACGTTGCAATACCTACACTACGGAGCAATTCAATACCGACTCATTCTCTCTATCTTGATTTCTTTAATCTTAATTTACAGTTATCTTTATTATTTTTGTGACAACAATTTAAACTATTCTTTTCCTCTCGTGTAGTAATCCAAGGTGAAGCTATTAGCCCAGTCCTTGTGGAGACGATATTCGATACTTCCGTATCACTTTACTACTTGCGTCGTGTACACTTGCACTATATTGCGATAGACACTTTTACACGCAACAGGAAACAAAATGAAAAAGCAACAGAATCAAATCAAGGGTTTTCCTTTTCCCTTCCAGTTTTCTTCTTCCATAACCCTAAAAACAGTTCCACGATTAGATTTGAAAAGAATCGAAGGAAGAACTGATTTTACCCATGAGAGTAGCTTCGAGAAGGTGTTTGGCCATGAGTATCTGGTCCATCGTAGTGGCCATGAGGAACTGATTTTACCCACGGTTAAAATACAAGTTAAGTAATGATTTATGGACTATTTAAGTGATTTATCATTTTTTTATTGTGTCAGATCACCCTTCCGTTTAGATTTAACGGCTGAGTGACTAGAAGTTTACGTCCCGAAAACGTTTGGGACCTTACTGGTCATTTTTCAAATTTGGGGACTAACTCTGTACTTAGTATAAACATAAGCGACTTCTGCGGTAGTTTACCCTAAAAAAATTAGGGATTAAATTGTACAAAAATAAATTATATTAAAAGAATATAATAAATTATAAAAATTAGAAACAAATAGGGGTAAATTTTAGATGAAATAAATTTTTAGGGACTAAATTGAATAAAAATAATTATATTAAAAACATTTGACTAAATTATAAAAATAAAAAATAAATTATAGTTTCCGAAGCTTAATTTATTTCCTCTCACTTTTCTATTGTACCAAGCAATAGAGATGAAAGAAATTTATTTTCTTTATAATTTTTCATCCTCTCAACCAAGTACATCAATAGAAAGAATTTTTCTTTTCATCATTTCTTTTTTTCCATCACTTCTATTTTTTAATCTTTCTTTCTTTTCTCTCTACCAAGCAAAGTCTAAAGGCTCACACTTCCTCTCATATGCGGGTGAATAGATAATGCCTTCTCAAGCCTCCCTGCTATACCAAAGGCATTTATCAACACATTCAGCAAGGCTGGCTGATAGGGGATCACAATGAGCTCGGGCCCTAATCAGTTTAAGACCCCTAAAAATAATTATTCTTATTTTAAAATTTATTTTTTAATTTATTAAATAAATAAATTAATCTAAAAATAAAAAAATTACCAACAGCCAATTGATCGAGTGAGACGAGGCATTGAATCTCTTAAGCAAGGTCAATGGTTCAAATACTAACGTTGTGAATGAAAGAACTTGGGTTGGGAGGGTCGCCCTCATTATTGGTCCGTAGTACCCGATCTGAATTAGTTAGCTAATGGGTTGGATACTGTGGTTAAACAAAAATAATAATAAAGAATAATTCTCTTTCCTAATATTTAATTTTCTTTCTCAAATCTCAAAGTTTATTTATTTTCTCCAAAATTTAATTATTTATTTAATCTTCTCCAATCTAACAATAAAAAAAATAAATGATACAATATTCTTCAATTTTTTTAATATTTATTGTTCAAAATCAAGCTTCATATCATACCCAATTACCCATAATTCAATTCCTTCAAATTCTCTTAACAAAACAAAATTTAATCATGTTTCTATAATTTATTAATGAAATATTAAATCAATTGTTCATAGTAATGAAATATATTTTCGTTCTGTAAAAGTTTATTTTTAAATTTCGCACAAGGCCTAAAAATATCTAAGACGATCCAGACATTCAACATTATGATATTGAGTTGAATTCCTTCTGCTTCAATGAGTTGAAGAACCTTAACAGTCTGTTCACAAATCCCTGCACATAATATATATATATATATATATATATATATATATATATATATATATATATATATCGGCAGGTAGAACAAAAGCTTCATCATTTTTATCAAATGAATTTGGCATACATTTTTCATGACTTCATGCATGCTTATGTTTTATTATGTAAAAACAACTTATGTATCTTGTTTTAAACATTTTAATAAAAATACACAAATTTAGAGAGAATTTAAGAAATTTGTTTAATAGTAAAAGTTCAATAACTTGCATGGCAGCATTAACTAAAACCCGAAGGTTTTTATAAATAATTTTAAATAGATCTCAATGAGTTTATATTTAATGTAAATACTAATTGAAGATTTGATATTAAAAAAAGGCTTAAGGTTTCATAAGCCCTTGAACTTTTTCAAAAAGAAAATCAATTAAGCCCCTAAACCTTTTCTGCACCCAATTAAGCCCTTCAACTATTGTTTTATAAGTTTTTTTATAACTTTTAAAGAATTTTTAAATTAAATAAAAAATCCTGGAAATGCCAAGTGACAACATTGTAACGCGGCATGTTGCACCAAATGATCAAATAAATTGTGAGATTTAACAGTCAACGTTGGTAAAAAATTGTGAATTGATAAAATTTTGGAGTATAAGTGTTTAATTAGGTGAAAACAAAGTTCATGGGGCTTAATTGATTTTTTTAGAAAGTTCAATGGCTTAAGATACCCTTAATCCAAAAAATAATTATAAATAATTTTATATTTATAAATTTTATATTGGATTAATTAATGATTTCAAATGAAGCACTGATAAGTATTTATTTTGGTTATGTTTTTAGTCCTTATTTTGATTAAATATAAGTTTGAAGGACTTAAGTGGGTTGTTTTTATGTTGTTTTCATGCAGGTTACGTAATGCTGTAAATAAGCTGAAATGCTGTAGAAAATACTGGAGTCGTAGGCATCATGGGCATGAACCAGGGCATGAATGCTGACTGGGCGCCACGTTAGCACCTTCTAGAAGCTGACGTCGGCAACACAGATAGCTTATCAAGCCACTTATCATATAGCTTATCACCGGATTTTTTAAATTTTAAATTTTAAACTTTGGATAATTATTTTGTTTAATTTTAATTATCATTTTAGGTTTTACCTAGGTTATTTTGAAACACTATAAATACCCCTCTTTGGGGTAAGTATTGTCATCATCCAATTAGCAATAAAACATCATTTCTTCTTCTCTTGGAAATTCTTCTCTTTTTAGTTTTTCTTAAGTTCTTTTCTTTTAATTATTTCTTAAATGTCGAGCATGATTAATTTGATAACCATGCTCGGCTAGATCTTTTTAAGCCGAAGGCTTTAGTAATGACGCGTTCTCAAGGCGAGGTTTGAAATTATGCTTCAAATATTTCGGAAACTTCTCTCGATTTCTTCATTCTTTATTTTCCAAATCAAAATGATTTTTAAACCCAAAGATTGACTTTAGAGTAAAACAATTATTTTGATCTATCAAGTGGGAGGGAGGATCGGTTATTGAAACAAACCCGACTTCTAGGGAACACACTTAGTAAATAGATTACTAAGGGAAATTGAGATCGAATCGTTTTTATAGAAATGACTTTTCGAGTTGGTTACGAGCTTAAGTAATTTGTTTTCTCAAACATTGAGTTGGTTTAGACAAATTATCAAAACTGAAACCAAAAATTGATTTTGGAAATTCAGTTTACAAACAAAAACTCAAGGATTGACCTTGAAGTAATTTTTGCCAACAAGTTTTTCGAAATAAAAACCTTTACCAAGGAACCAAGTAGAACAAGTCAACGCGAAAGCCCGAGGCTGATAATCTCATATTTGCTTTAAACTATTTCAAAAGTTTTCTTTTACTTTCTTAAACAATTACATTTCATTACAACAAACCCCCACCTAAATCACATCAATATAGCTTCATCAATAACTCTTGGTTCAGAAACTACAAAAGCGCGACCAGGAAAGTTCCAAGTCCCTGTGGGTTCGACTCCTACTTCCCTATCTATATTTAGTTTAATTCATTTATTTATTTATTTATTGGAAGAAGGAAATTATTCTTGACACGTTACGACGCGTGTCAAAATTGGCGCCGTTGCCAGGGACTTCAGCAACTTTTACTGTTTGTTTTTTATTGTTTATGACCAGGAGAAATCCGGAAGAACAGGTTAAATACATCCAAAAAATCAAAGTCAAATGGGAAACAACGAACAGACGATCCATCAGCTGATCAGGGCAACATAGGACAATCAACCCTTGTGCATAACCTTTTCGAATGGTGAAACGCCGGTCCAACTAAAAACGGGCTTGATTCATCTACTACCAACCTTCCACGGTTTGCCCAACGAAAACCCACATAAACATTTGAAGGAATTTCACATGGTTTGTCTAAGAACAAAGCCACATGGAGTATCCAATGACCAAATCAAACTTAGAGCTTTTCCATTTTCTTTAGCAGATATAGCAAAAGATTGGTTATTTGATTTACCCCCTAATTCTGTTACAACCTTGACTGACATGGCTAAACTTTTTCATGATAGGTTCTTCCCTGCAGCTAAAGCAAGCGAGATTAGGCGCAACATCCTGAGCATTCAACAAAAAGAAGCTGAATCTTTATATGAATACTGGGAGAGGTTTAAAAAGTCGTGTGCAAATTGTCCACAACATGAATTGTTGGAACAAACCCTCCTTCAGTATTTTTATGAAGGATTGATGCCTATGGATATGAAAGTAGTGGATGCGGCAAGTGGCGGAGCTCTAGTCAATATGACCCCAACAGCGGCTAAAACACTGATATCAACCATGGCTGCCAACTCACAAAGGTTTAATCAATCTAGCGAACCATCTCGAAGTGTTTGCGAGGTAAACACAGTTTCTTTAGAAAATAAGGTTGATAAATTAGCTGAAATAGTGCAAACTCTTCTTGCAGGAAAAAAGGGAACAACTAGACTTTGTGGGATCTGTACTAGCCCAGAACATCCGACAGAATGTTGTCCGATGATTCAGGAAGATGATGTCGCCCAAGCCAATGCCATGGGAAATGCATACAATCCAAGGTGGAGAAACCAGTCAGACTTTGGATACGCAAACAACCAGAGACAAATTCAACCCTACCCACAACAAAAGACATCTCTAGAAACCTTAGTTGAGCGTTTAGCGATGTCCCAAGAGAAATTCCAAATTCGTACCGAGGCCCACTTACAAGAGATAGACAAACAAATAAGCCAGCTAGCAAGCCGTCTTGATTCCAAAGGTAAACTTCCTTCGCAAACCGAGACAAACCCTATGGAAAATATAAGCGCCATCACACTCCGTAGTGGGACAATTATAGCTCCAAAAGAACCATCAAAAAACAACAATCCCACTCCTGCCATGGAAGAAGGTAACGAAAAACAAAATAACCCTCTACCATCATCTTCTCCTTCTTCTCCACCTCTTGAAGTCGCACCTCCTTTCCCATCACGATTAGTAAAACATGACAAAAAGGCTGAAGAGAGAGAAATTATTGAAGTATTTAGATTGATAGAATATATACGTTTCGATGACTAAACTTGTCATTACACCAAGTTTTGTTAGATATATGTTTGTATTTTAACGGATGAGTGATCCGATCGTAACTATACTTACTTGAGTGGCCTGATTATAGGTTTTAATAATTGAGTGACATGTTTGTAACCTCGCTAATAATGAAGTGATTTGTTTATAACTTCACTAATAATTGAGTGACTTGTTTGTAACTTGTTAATAATTGAGTGAGCTCCAATGTAGTTTACCCATGCAGAAAATAGGAGGAACGAGTTAAATTTGATACAAAATTTTACTGGTTAAAGTACTTGGTCAGCCCCTCAGCAAATAAATCTAGGCTAAATGCACCGATAAAGATTAAGCCATAAGGTGATGTTTGGTTAGAATACTTGGTCGGTCCATGAAGGTATATTAATATATATTTAAGGTTCGATTAGGATTGGGTTAAGCCGTATGAAATTTGGGTCTGAGTTGGGATGCCCAAAAATCCTTCGCGTCCTATGCTCGTTCATATTCTCTACTCCTCAAACACTTCATGCATTGTGTGTAGCTGAGTTTAACCCTAAAGCTGTCCAAGAGTAATCTAATTTATTAAATTAAAATTATAAGTAAATTGATAGAATATATAAATAACAAGGACTAAATGTATAATTATTAAAAATTGTTTAACTGTCACCTCAATGTTTTCGTTAATTTTTTACTGTCATTGGCTTAATTGATATTATTTATATAATTAAGTGGTCTAACTAACAAAATTAAAAGATTAGTGGTCAGAATTGACTTTTTTCCTATAATTAAGTGACTATAAAAGTAGTTTACCCATTAATAATAAAGATATATAGGTCATGTTTGGTAAAGAGAGATTTGGTTAAAAGTTAGAGGTTTGAGGCATAATTAGAGGTTTGACCAGTCAAATCCGCTAATATTGTTGTTTGGTAAATAGCGGATTGAAAGAGCGGATTGGGGTGAAACCGCTAATTTTGAAAAAGCTCATAATGGGAGTTTTTGGGATAAGAGGTTTGATATTAGAGTTGTAAAGACTCTTTTACCCTTATCAGTTACCAAAATCTCAAAATAACCTAAATTAAATATTTTTCATCCTATTTATAAGCTAATCCTATTACTTTTTTATGATCACATATTTATATGTGTATTTAAATTTATTAATTAATTAAATTATATTAAAATAATTATATAAATAATAAAGTAATATATAAATCGTTTGAATATGTTTAAAAAAGTTATATTAAAAATAATTTTATAAATCTAATTAATAATAATTAGATACAAAATATTGATAACTAATAAACTATTCAAACAAGTATTGAAAATAATTATGTCCTTATATGTCATTTTGCTTGTTTAAATAATTTAACAGCTATCAGTTAATTTTACCAAACACTTTTATACAATCAGCTAATACAATCCGCTAGTAAAATCAGCTATCAGCTAATGTAATCCGCTATCAGCTATCCGATAATTGCCAAATAAGGCTATAGTATTTTGAGTAACAACAGAAATCTTGAGACGCCACTTTCAAGACGTTTTGTTTGTGTTTTAGAAACAAATTAATCTTTAAGTTTTTCTATTGATCTTGAAATCTCAAATTTCTTGAATCGAGTCTTAGCGCATAGGATTACTTTTAAGTAAATTGATTTGTAATTTCACACCTACGGCAAGCACACCTATCATTTGGTATCAAATTAAGACGATTTTTGAAGTTTTTTTTTAAACTTTTTTTTGGATGAAAAATGCAGGGTGCTCTTTCCAGCTCTCAAGTGACAGTGATTTCCACGTTCTCAAATTGAATGCAACAATTGATCAACTCAGGAGAGGAATCATTATTTTAGAAATATAGCAGTCATAATTTGACTACCATTGGAAACTTGAAAAAGAAGATAAAAACCTGTGCTTACAGCCATTTGAATCCTCACAATCTTTTTGCCTAAACAAAGACTGTTGATAGGGTTCTGTAACTACCCTCTTTTCTAATCATTTGTGAAAGAATCTTCCAATTTTAAAAACAAGGGAAACACACTTCACTGTAGGATTGGCAATGCTGTTTTTCCAAAACTCTTTTATTTTTCCTTTGATAGAGTGAAGAGTGATTTTTGAAATAAAACCAACATTATGTAATAGACAATTAGTTCAGACTTGTTTAATTTTCTTGCTCTTGTCACTCAGGTGGAGCACAATTTCATAATAACAATTCTGTCCCTTTTTAAACAAGTTTTTACTTATTTATTGAAATGTTATTTTTCTCTTAATCCACCTAGGTAGTGGGTCAACTGCACCTGTTCATTATTGTGATAAAAATATTAATGACTAAGCCAAGAAAATAACACAATGTTTTAAAAAATGATGAAACCAGCAGCTGATTGTATTTCTCATATAACCACCTTGTAGGAAGCTGGTTTTGCAAGCCCTCATTGGTGTTGACGTTTCAAAACAATCATCAGTTGATCCAGGCTTCTATTTTTTTTTCATTTTTATGCTCAGATGGAGATGTTCATGTCTTTCTTTAAGCTCATGCCGTCCAAGTTTGTGTTGATATCTGTGTTTTTCTTGTTGTTGCATGTAATCTTATGTAAAGTCTGCAGAGCTCCAAAATTATCAGAACATGGCCCCCCGGCTTATCCTATAATCGGGTGTTTGATTTCTTTCTACAAAAACCGCAGTCGTTTGTTAGATTGGTATACGGAGCTGGTTGAGGAATCGAACACCAACACGATTGTGGTGAACCGGCTTGGTGGTCGGAGGACTATTGTGACTGCCAATTTGGAGAACGTTGAGTATATGCTGAAAACCAACTTCAATAACTTCCCTAAAGGCAAGCCTTTCACTGAAATACTGGGTGATTTTCTTGGCTATGGGATATTCAATGTGGACGGGGAGCTTTGGCGCACTCAACGGAAGTTAGCAAGCCATGCTTTTAGCACCAATTGTTTGAGAGAATTGGTGATGAGCACATTGGAAGAAGAGGTGGAAAATCAATTTTTACCTTTTTTGGAATCGTTGGCGGAGGCATCAGCAGTGGTAGACTTGCAGGAGTTGCTACGACGACTCGCGTTTAGTATCATCTGCAAGGTCTCCTTAGGGGTGGATCTCTGTGCGCCTCTCAGGCTCAGCAAAGCTTTCGACATGGCGTCGGAGATATGCGCCAAACGTGGAGCTGCTCCTTTGTTATTGGTTTGGAAAGTGAAGAGATGGGTCGGAGTTGGATCGGAGAAAAAGCTGAGGGATGCCATTGAAGAAGTTCATGCATATGTTGAGGAGATGATTCATGAAAAGAAGGAAAGGATGGAGGTAAGTCCATACAAGTTTCCAGTTTTTCAGGCAGGTCCAAGAATTTGTATAGGGAAAGACATGGCCTTCATTCAGATGAAATATGTGGTGGCTTCCGTACTAAGACACTTTGAAATTAAACTGGTCGGCTCAGAAAGGCCTGTTTTCGTGCCACTCTTGACGGCTCACATGGCCACTGGAGTAAAGGTTGTGATTCAGAAACGTCAATAATTTTGTGAAAAACTTGTAAGATGGCAACAATCACATACTTGTACAAATATTTTGATCATAATCATTTGCATCAATCAAGATCATTGGTTCAGAATCATGTGGTTGTAAAAGCAGGATCATCAATACATGGCCAGACATGTAGTATTGATTTTTAAAGAGGGGAATGGTTTTAAATCGTCAAAATATTTTTCTTTTACTTTCATCCTGGTTGATGGTAAGTCTATAACATATATAAATTACAAATTCAACGGAATAAGTTTACTCTTTGGTTTCCTGGTTATCGTTTGCGATGCTTCAGTTTGGGCCTTAATATTCTTGGGTGAGACCTCCTCTGACCCAAAATCATCTGGAACCCGAATTAAATATACCCAAAGTCAACCAAGGCGTAGAAATAGTACAGAAGAGATAGTGTCCATAAACTGAAAAACTCAACCATTCTATCCTCACCAGTCACCACAGACCACAACAATGGCTACATCAGTCTCACTCTCAAACTTCTTCTCCTTCCTCCTACCTTCCAAAGCCCCACCTATACACAACCTTTCAATCCTTCCCCAGAAACCCAAAAATGCTATTGTCTCATTGTCAGCTCAAGAGGATCAATCTTCTTCATTATCCACTGATTTGTCATCTGTTATATGTCCTTCTTTTGCAAATGCAAATACCCTTTTCTTCAAATCTGCTTACAACATCCAGGTTATTGTGGATGACAATGAACCTGAAGAAAGGCTGCTTAACAGGTTCAGAAGAGAGGTCATGAAAGCTGGTGTCATTCAAGAGTGTAAGAGAAGGAGGTTCTTCGAGAACACGCAAGATGAGAAGAAGCGCAAGACACGCGAGGCTGCTAAACGTAATCGTAGAAGGTAAAATTTTGGCCTTTCCTGTAAATATTATGAGGAAAAAGAAGGCAACTTTGGATGCTATGTATGATATTTGTTTATACCCTTTTGTTTGAATTTGTGTAATTGTGTAGCATTGGCTTTTGTTTTAGGTTTGAAAGTTTGGGTTTTGTGGGTTTTATTGAAGCAAGTTTGATTTACCAATGCCATGTTTCACGAGCTAGCTGCTTTTGGTTTCCTTTGCGCTTAGCGTTTGGTTGAGCTGCTATATTCTGTGGTTCAATTTTTTCCATCAAGTAAAAAATGCTAATACCAGTTACTAAGGCAGATTCTGTTTTTGTTCTTTAGTTGGTTATATATGGTTGAAGTAATTGGTTATGTTTAAGAAAGGTATATTTTCAAGCCGACCATAGGCAGTTTCTGATCTCAATTGAATATGTTGCATAGTTGTAGTTTTATTTGGTTCTCCTACCCTTACATCCTCCATCAAGTAGAGAGGTCTTGGATTTTTCTTGGTCATTGTTGAATGTGGAGTTCAGCCTCAAAATTGAATCTTTTTATCTCACTTCATGAGTGACATTCATGTTGTTTTCTGCTATATTCTGTGGTCCAAATTATGTGAAAATTGCTAATCCGGTCACAGCAATGAGGCATATGCTGTTATTTTGTTTCTTTAGTGGGTTATATCTTGTTGAGATTAATTACTGATGACTAATCTTCTCTCGTTCGTTCAGGCGTCCGGGGACTAGATTTTCACCGCCAAACAAGCAGGAAGTATCTACGAACAAGAGGAATGAGGATGATGACGATAACTGGGACATGCCAGATGGAGACGTTCCCAATTGACCGCATTTTGCGATGCCTTTTATTTATTAATCTTCGTCTTTGAGCTTTTGCGGTTTTGTCTGTCCATTGTAAGTTGAATTGGGATGAATTCTGTCACTTGAACTTGGGAAAACAAAAAATTGGAAAACAAAAAATTCTGAAAGGCTCGATGTACTCAACCGATGTTAGCGCCGATGAAGGGTGTAAAAGTTTCTTTTGAAATTGGGAAAACAAAAAATTGGAAAAGAAACGACAATTCGACACATTCGATTTTAGAGTGGTTCGACCTTCTAATCAAGGTCTATATCCACTACCTTAGCATCCACGCTAAGGATTTTCCAATTCACTAACAATGAATTATTCCCTTTTTACAGGTTCAAGGGGTAACCTTACATCCCTATCTTTTCACGGGATAAGATACAACCTTCTCCCTAATTCTTATAAGAATAAACTAGAACCTATCCCTCAACAATGAGGTCTTGACATTGTAACAATTTACCTCTTTAGATGGGTGTTTACACAATTTAGCTCACTAGGATTGGATTAAAAAAATTACAAGAGATTACAAAATAAACAATGAAAAACACAACTCTCTTGATCTTTAAGCTTGGATGTCCATCCTCATGTTTTTCAACTGTCACAAGTCTACTTTTATAGTGTGGAATGAGCTATTAGCCATTTAGGGACATTGCTCATTGGGGATGATTTGGAGCCATTGGAAAGACATAAAATTGAGCATTTAATGCTTTCCTGCATATAAGTTTCGAAACTACTCAAAGAGTTTCGAAACTATTTTAGTTGGATTTGAAAATTTGACCGTTGGAGCCCAAAATTTTGAAACTTACTCAATAGTTTCGAAACTTGAAAACTGTCTGGAATCAGAAGTTTCCGTACAAAAGTTTGGAAACTCTTGTAGGAGTTCTGAAACTTCTGGTAAAGTTTGGGAACTTCGCTAAAGAGATTTCAATAATTAAGTAGTTTTGACTTTACGAAAAGGTTTTGAGTTGAAGAATGAGTCAAAATACTTAAAAAATATTATTAAAAATATTTTTCAAGTTTTTTGGACTTTGTATTATTTTTACAATATTTGAATAAGTCTAAAAATATTTTTCATTAAGTTATATCAAAATAAATATCTCAACAATATCTTTTTTTTGATATAACGAAACCACTTGAAAAATTATTTTTAAAAATCTTTCTCTTAGAAAAATAATTTTTAAAAAAAGAATATTTTAGAAAAATATTTAAAGTTCTGCTTTTTCTTTTTGAAATTAAAATTTTCAAACTTATCTCTCCTTTTTGTTATATCAAAAATAATTCAAATCATTTAAAGTTCAAAAATAATAATGGAGAGTAAGTAAAATCTTTTAAAAAACGAAAGCCCCGTTAATAAATGCATTCCATTTAAAATTCCAGCTCAAAATACTGTGACACTTAAGAAAATTATTGAATTTCAATAAAAATGATCAAGTTTTAAAATCCATAAAATTCAATTTATCCAAGACCTTTTAGAAAATTTTATGCATTAATATGAATAAAAACATATTTAGAACTCATGCACAAAGCTTCGAAGAATGTTATGCACTAAAATGACTTTTAACACTCAAAATTCCATAAACATTCAAAAATCATTAAAAATAAGTAACCAAATTATATAATCAAATAGATTAAGTTTAGATGTTACTCATCTTTAATGTGCGGGCATGCCACCATTGCAATTGAGAGGAGGATTGATGGTTCATTTTTGAATCCTTGAGTTTTTTGTCGAACAAAATAGCTTTTCAAGGTCAGTTGAATGTAGAGATGGATTGAACACTCCTAGGATCTTCTCAATGGTTGTTAGACTGTCGATTTGAATTACGCTCTGAAACCAATTGAAAGGCTCAATATACTCAAACGAAATTAGCGCTGATGAAGGATGTGAAGGTTTCTTTTAAAATTGGGAAAACAAAAAAAAAACCAAAAAAGATATAACAATTTGACACATTCGATTTTGGATTAGTTCAACCTTCTAACCGAGGTCTACTTCCACTACCTTAGCATAAACACAAAGGATTTTTCAATTCACTAACAATGAATTCTTCCCTTTTTACGGGTTCAAGGGGTAACCTTACACCCCTATCTTTTCACGGGCTAAGATAGAATCATCTGCCTAATTTTATAAGGATCAACTAAAACTTATCCCTCAACAATGACGTATTGACATTGTAAACAATTTACCTCTAGGTGGGTGTTTACACAATTTAGCTCACTAGGACTGGACTAAAGAATTTACAAGAGATTACAAAATAAACAATGAAAAACATAATTATCTTGATCTTTAAGCTTGGATGTTCATCCTCGTGTTCTTCAAGTGTCCCAAGCCTTCTTTTATAGTGTGGAATGTGCTACTATCTGTTTATGGCCCTTAGGGATGGTTTGGAGCCGTTGGGAAGACATAAAATTGAGCATTTAATACTATTTTGCATATAAGTTTCTAAACTACTCAAAGGGTTTCGAAACTCTTTGAGTCAGATTTCAAAATTTGACCGTTGGAGCCCAAAGTTTTGAAACTTACTCAATAGTTTTGAAAATTAAAAAAAGTATGGAATCATAAGTTTGGAAACGTCCGCAAAAGTATGGAAACTTCCGTACATAAGTTTGAAAACTCTTCTAGGAGTTCTGAAACTTTTGGTAAAGTTTGGAAACTTTGCTCCAGAGATTCCAAGAATTAAGTAATTTTGACTTTATGAAAAAGTTTTAAGTTGGGGAATGAGTCAAAACACTTAGAAAATATTTCTAAACATATTTTTCAAGTTTATAGGATTTTGAATTATTTTTGCAATATTTGAATAAGTCTAAAAACATTTTTCTTTGAGTTATATCAAAATAAATATCTCAACAAATTCTCTTGCAAATTTTATTTCTTTTGCAATTTGATTCCACCATTTTTTAAATTACCAATTCACTCCCTCTTGACCATCATCCATTGACTGATCAACTGAACTTGTACATTTAAGACCACTTATCATTTTTCTTTGAACATTCCCTTATGAAAGTATATCAAAGTAAATATACTTTTACAAGGGAAGGTTCAAAGGAGGAAACCTACCTATCCTATACAACTATCAATTGTAGAAGCTATCACCACATCGAGTCAAAATATTTTGATAAAAATCATCAATTTCATTCATGTGGGGATTGTTGGAAAGTGTGAGGAAATGGTAACTTTGAGCCATTTTTCGAATGGGTAAAGGTGTTGATTCGAATAAGAATTCTTTTGGGTCTTATTCTACTTCATGAAACCTTTACAACGGTATCTCGTATGCTCAAAATAGTTGAGTATTGAATGAGAAATTGATGCTCAAAGTAAGGAAGTTGTGAATTGAGTAAAGGAAAGGAAACCCTCTTATCCCACATAGATGAGATAAATGGAATGAGAAGTGTTTATATACACTTACCCACTTTGTGATCATTGAATAACTTGAATGAAAGTTGTGCCTCGCGCGTAGGGGGTGCGAATCAATCTCATTCGGGTTGGGGCGCACTCGCACGATGTGGGCAACGCGAATGTCCGGACCGATTGGGCCCTTCGTTGGCTTGCTGATATTTTACCCATTTCGAGTTAATTTTTTTCCCTTAAGATCAACATATCTTTTGAGAATATTCTGAATTTGAAGGGTATTATATGTTTTCTTAAATTCGAATATTAAAAAGATAATGCTTGCAATTCACGAAAATATATCCCGAATAATTATGGTTTTAAATTAAGATTTCTGAATTAAATTGGATATAGAATTAATGGTCATTATTTTTAAAATATTTTGTTTCCCACGTTTTAACCTAATCCTCCCCTATTAATACACGGCTTCTTCTCAATTTCAAAACACATCTAAGATTTCTTCTCTTCAAAATTCCATTTTATTTTCCGGTAATAGTCAAGGCAATAGCCGTGTTCGTGATCTCTTCAGTAGTTCCGCATGGTTCATGTAAGGAATACAAGAGCACTTGTCATTAGGCAACTTGATACATGTATGGGAGAGCTAAAGCAATGCATATTGGACAAGAAGTTGAACCTATTTGTGAAGTCTAGAAAGTCATCCAAATTGCGAAGACTTTTCGAATGGGGTCCAAGCATTTCTGGGAAGAGTTGCTTTCTAACAAATTGACCGTCATTCAGTTACCTTTCCAACACATTTTGAAACGCATCGATCAAACATCGGGAACTCAAGATACGTCTATTTTACTGAAGATTGCGCATGCAAAAAACTGGATACGGGATAATTACGGGATTTTGTAAAATTCAGCCCAAAAAGCTATTATATAAAGCTTTTGGACGAATTAGACTTAGCCCAACTTAATTATTAACATTTAAATTATGTTTTTAGGGTTTTATATACTTTAGGAACCAGCCACCCTTCTCCCAAGCAGCTCTTATCAGCTTATCACTTGCACTTATCAATTTATCACTTGCAGCCCAAGCAGAAGGAGTTTAAAGGCTGTTTTTCTTTTATTTTTTGAATTAAATTGGGGTTTCCTTGTTTTAGTAGAAGTTAAATTACTTTGCCTATCCTTCACCTATAAAAGGATGAAGCCTCTACCATAGTAATCAGATTATTCAGATTTTCTTTGATTAATGAAATATTTTGGCGTTTTGGGTGAAAAATTCGAACAAAAGGGGAAAATTCGCAAAAATCAAACGAACGAATTTTGAGCTGAAAATTTCCAGATCAGATCTACACTATTGTAGGAGTTACCACAAAAAAGTTCAGAAATTTTTGATATCGGGAACACCTCAAACAAAGTGGATCAAGTTACTACATATTTAAGGGTTTTTCGAATTTTCTGATCTTCTTTAATTCTTAACTACTTGTTTTCATTTGTTTTACCTTTTTATTGTCTTCTATACATTAACTAACACTTTCTTTCTTCTTGTGTTAGTAGGAAATTAAAAGTTGCATACCTTTCTTTCTCCTTGCAACTAGAATTCAATTGGTGTCATACCTTTCATTGGACTCCTAGTACAAATAGGACTCATTGTAAGGATTAAACTTCGATTATAACTTGTTGACTTGTGGCAGGAAGGTTTTTAAAGAGTACAAGATTGGCTTACTTGCATCGCTAAGTATTTCTTTCTTGGAGTGTTCAATGAGATTCGTAGTTTTCTTTCTTTTTTTTCACCTTTGTAAATTTGAGTGTTCCAGGATGTTTCACAGAGACAAGCCTCGTGCAAAACAACCTAATACTTTGGGTACTACTTATCGAGGAAAGCCTTCCTTGACCAAACCGAGGCATTCGTTCAATTTTTGTGAAGAAAGGCGAACTGAACCAAGGCAAACTGCACACACTTTGGCCATCCCAAAATTCAGAATACCTTCTTTTCAAGGAAGGTATGATCATGATGGTTATTGTGATTGGAAAAATAGGGTTGATTTCCTGTTTTATTGTTACGGATATCCCGAGGAAGATCAAGCTCCATTAGTGGCCCTAAACTTCGAGGAATATGCAGTACTATGGTGACATTTATTATAACGAGATATACGTCTCAATGGTGAAGCCAAAATAAGAACATAAGCTGAACTTAAAAAGGTCATGAGAGAACGATTCGTTCCCAAACATTACCAACGACAAGAATCTAAGACTTGTCATAAGAAATACTCCTCTTTTGATAAAGGTACATCTCAACCTTCATCTTTTCACAGCCTTACTAATGCACTATTCGACTCTAGTAGCACGGCGCCGAAGGAAGAAGAATCATCGCTAGTCCAACAGGATAATGAACAACAGTATTTATTGAAGCCTGTTGGTAAGTAGCTTATGAAGATAGTAAAGGAACAAAGTAGAAGGTGAATTGAATGATATTTATTGAACATAGTTGAAGGCTTTATACAGGAAGAACTTTAACCGAATTGTATTATCAACAAAAAGAAAGATAAAGCTAATTAATTTGAAAATAAAGATTTAAAGAATCAATGATAATTAATGAGATAACGAACATTGAAATTTAAATGGTAACATGATTATGCTTCTTTACGCCCCCTAGAGTGAGGCCCGGGGACACAAAATATCGGGAACATACGTTCAAAGTGAGATTCGTGGACACGTAGCATCAGGAACATAGGCTCAGAGTAAGACTCGTGGGTACGTAGCATCGAGAATGTACACTCTATACTCGAAATTATCCCTCTGAGATTAACATGGTCGCTCCGGCGATCGTACACCCGAAACCGGAGTGAATTACGGTGGTACTGCTCCTTTGAAATGTACAGGAACTTAGAGAGCTTTTGAGGGAAGTGTGATGAGTGAATTGGGTACAAGAAAGCTGAAATTACTTCTCTATTTATAGGCTTAACTTAAGGGGTAAAAATGTCCAAATGAGATAGAATTAAACTCTGTCTTAATTCTGATTTTTAAGTCTCTTGAACTATTGTTTTAATATAGAGTTTAAAGCATAAAACTGTTGAATTAATTATGCCCTAATAGTTGTTTAGGCAGATGAATCTGAACCTCAAGACACCGTCGAGCCGAACGAACGGCGGCAGCGGCGCACGCGAAATTGCCCCTTGTTCTCTATCACTCAACAAGGGAGGGGAGAATAATCACTATAAATACCCTTGCCTTGGTATTTTCTCACTCAATGTGAGATATTGACTTTTCACATTCCAACATTGTTTAGATAAGGGTTGTATTGATGCTCACAAGGTTCACACAATGAGAAAACAACTTAGGCTTTTGCGTTTAGCGAAGGTATCCGACTTGCGGTGGAGAGGAATTGGCCGAATGTTGTGACTGAGGTAGTTGTCATTGGTATAGTAAATAGGCTGGCTTATTCGATTTTTCGGTCAGCACCTGAGAGAGGCCAATAAATTTTTACAATAATTTCAGTCTTTGCATGGTTATTATGTTTTTTTGGTTCTAGCCAAGGTATCCACCGCCAATAGCGGTGACTAATCTCATTGTCGCGGATGCTCTCACTAAGAGATAAACGGTTGGCTACATGTTCGTTATGTTAATTGTTCAGCCAATACCGTAGTACATAAATTGGCCCACTAGACATATAATAATGTTACACATGTCCGTTTCAATATGAATTATCCTTATTGTATTTAGACCGATGTATTAAACGATACAATTAATAGATAATAAAATATATTTTCCTAAAATATAATATCGATATATGTTTAGATCGGAGATAGTGATGAATTTATTTCCGTGATAAAAAGGGAAATTTATGATATCACATATATCAAGCTCTTTGGTCGGTTATTATGTATATAAATATGATTTTGCTGCAAAGGGGCGTCTCGAAATTGTATTTTCTTTTTCTGACCAAATCTAATCTTCATTTGCATTTTCTCAAAATCAAAATGGCACACGTGACTTGGGTAGTGTTGCCAGATTATGACAAGAAGGGAACACATGTTTGGCCAGATGGGTTTGCTTTGTCGATCCACCCTATGCTTGACACGTGGCCCCCATCACGTTTTTTTATTAATTATTTAGTCCCATAATTGATAATTCAAACCATAATAATACATTAAGGGATAAGGCTGCCCTTTCAGATATCTCAAGGGCCGAATTGTTGGATTGATACACCTGTCCAACTCCAAGTGGGCTTTGATTGAGATGAGGCTGCCAAAACTGTCACCAACAAACCTTTTCCTATTGCTTTTTATAGAGTGCGTGAACAATAAAGAACCAAATGGTGAAGCAACAAAATGCCAATCTGAACATTTTTTTATTCAGGCTAAATATCTATTTTAGTACTTCAATTTAATTTTAAGATTCAATTCAGCATCTAAGATGTTTTAGTTCAATTAGATCTAAGTTTAACTTTTTATTTTAAATTGATTTTACAATAAATGACTTATTTGAATCATATAAATAAATTCAAGTACTAATTAATCTTAAAAATCAAATTCAGTGTACTTTATTGGACTAAAAATAATTTAGGTATCAAACTGTACTTTAAGTCTAAATCCAGGTACCTAATTAGACAAAAAAAAATTAAATATCAAGCTAAACTTTAAAACCATATTCATATACCAAAAATGTATATGTACCCTTATTTTTTATTGAGTAAAGATATATTTACATTGAGAATGTAAATATCAAGATTTGAACTCACACAATGTGAGATAACATTAGCATATTTTATCACTCGGCCAATTGATTGAATAAAGATATATTACATTCTCAAGGTAAATATCTAGATTCAAACTCACACGAGATAAAACAACATGAACGTTTTTTATGACTGGATATCTACATCTACCCTTATTCAACCTTATATTTTGCATAATATTTTCCGCATGTGCTTCATTTTGGTGGATACAAATTAGGAGTAAGCATGGGGGCCACTTTGATTAAAAGTGGGCCAATGTTCATCAATCATAAACACAAAAGAAATCTCACGGAGTGATTTCCGTGATATATTACAGTTGCAAGTTTTTTTTTTTTTTTTGGACCGAATATAAAGTTGCAAGTTTGTTACTCAAAATCTCAAAGTCAATCGAAAAGCCAAGCCTCTTCCCCATTAATTCATCTTGTGTTTGATTAATGGAGTCGGATCCAAAGAAATTGGAAAAAGCAGAAACGGAGGGTGAAGCTGAAGCTGATGAAGTAGAAGAACAAGAAAGAGACCCTGAAAGCAATTCCTTACGTCAGCCACTTCTCAAAAGAAACAGAACCCTTTCTTCCACTCCCCTTGCCTTGGTTGGAGCCAAGGTCTCCCATATTGAGAGTTTGGATTACGAGTAATAATTATATTTATACATATAATTCTTTCTCCTTCTCCGCTTCTCCGGTCATTACATCTGTTGAAATAATCTGATGCAGGATCAATGAAAATGATCTGTTCAAGCATGATTGGAGAAGCAGATCAAAGGTTCAAGTTTTGCAGTACGTTTTCTTGAAATGGTCCTTGGCTTTCCTTGTTGGATTGTTAACAGGATTAATTGCCACTCTTATCAATCTTGCAATTGAGAACATTGCTGGATACAAGCTTCTTGCTATTGTTGGTTTCATACAGGAGGGAAGGTAAACTTTAGCTTCAATTCTCCAAAGACTAAACTTTAGCTTATATCCCAATATGATCTGAATCCTGAATTCGATGCAGGTATATATTTGGGTTGATCTTTTTCACTGGGATCAATTTTTTTCTCACCTTGGTTGCTGCAGTTCTCTGTGTGTGTTTTGCCCCTACTGCAGCCGGTCCTGGTATTCCTGAAATCAAGGCTTATCTCAATGGAGTTGATACTCCTAACATGTTTGGTGCCACAACATTGCTTGTCAAGGTTTGAATTTACTGCTGGAAGCTCCATTAATGCTTCAAGTTCATATTGTTAGGATTTTGGTTAACTGTACAAGAAATTTTTGATATGGTTATCTGAAAATGAATGTTTCATCTCGTATCTGCCTTGTGATTTTTGAGTTTCATTAAAATATTGATAAGCAGAGATTGATCAGATCTGGTATTTCGAGAGTTTGATCAATTCTAGTGTTGTCAATGGATCAAATTTAGATCTAGTATGAGGTAGTTTTCACTTTATTTTGTATCTTACCTAGTGTGCTGATAAATTTTTAGATAATTTTAGATTGTTGGCAGCATTGGGGCAGTTGCTGCTGGTCTAGATCTGGGAAAAGAAGGGCCTTTAGTGCATATTGGGAGTTGCATTGCTTCCTTACTTGGCCAAGGAGGGCCTGACAACTACCGTATCAAGTGGCGTTGGCTTCGCTACTTCAACAATGATCGGGATCGCAGAGATATTATCACCTGCGGTTCATCCTCAGGTGTTTGTGCAGCTTTCCGTGCCCCAGTGGGAGGTGTCCTATTCGCTCTCGAAGAAGTTGCAACGTGGTGGAGGAGTGCCCTTCTCTGGAGAACTTTCTTTAGTACTGCAGTTGTGGTGGTGGTTCTAAGGGCATTCATTGAAATCTGCAACTCCGGGAAATGTGGCCTTTTTGGATCTGGAGGGTTGATCATGTTCGACGTTAGTGATGTTAAAGTCAGCTACCAAGCCATGGATGTAATCCCAGTTATCATAATTGGAATCATTGGTGGACTTTTAGGAAGCCTTTATAATCATGTTCTCCATAAGGTCCTCAGACTCTACAATCTCATTAACCAGTAAGCTACTTAACCCATCTTTCTCTTCAATTATGCTACATTGAGTTATTTTCAACATATTGTAAAGTTTGAATAGACTGGTCAATGAGCATTATTAGTTTGGTTCGATTGCTTGATTAGTAACCAATGTTTTTAATCTGTTGCAGTAAGGGGAAAATACATAAACTACTTCTAGCTCTAGCAGTCTCTATTTTCACCTCAGTGTGCCAATATTGCCTCCCGTTTCTAGCCCAATGCAGAGCTTGTGATCCATCTTTTCCGGAGGCTTGTCCTACAAATGATCGGTCTGGGAACTTCAAACAGTTTAACTGCCCTGACGGCTACTATAACGATCTAGCAACCCTCCTCCTTACCACTAATGATGATGCTGTTCGAAACATTTTCTCAACCAACACTTCATCTGAATTCCATGTTTTCTCCATCTTAATCTTTTTTGCACTTTATTGCATCTTAGGACTCATTACTTTTGGCATTGCTGTTCCTTCTGGACTTTTCCTCCCTATCATCCTCATGGGCTCGGGTTATGGTCGACTTCTCGGTATTGCCATGCGATCATATACTAACTTAGACCAGGGGCTTTATGCCGTTCTTGGTGCTGCCTCCCTTATGGCCGGCTCAATGAGGATGACTGTGTCACTTTGTGTCATATTCCTTGAACTTACAAACAATCTTCTTTTGCTGCCAATAACAATGATAGTCCTTTTGATTGCGAAAACTGTTGGAGACTGCTTCAATCCCAGTATCTATGAGATTATATTGGAACTTAAAGGCCTCCCTTTCTTGGATGCAAATCCTGAACCCTGGATGAGAAATCTCACAGTTGGTGAGCTTGCTGATGTCAAGCCACCGGTAGTCACTCTTTGTGGGGTGGAAAAGGTTTCACGGATCGTGGATGTATTGAAGAACACTACACATCATGCATTCCCCATTGTAGACCAGGGCGTGCTGGTGCCAGGCACCGTAGCCACCGGTGCAACCGAACTGCACGGACTGATCCTCAGAGCTCACCTTGTTCAAGCCCTGAAGAAGAAATGGTTCCTGCCAGAGAGAAGAAGAACTGAGGAATGGGAAGTGATGGAGAAATTCAACTGGGTGGAGCTTGCCGAAAGGGAACTCAAGATTGAGCAGGTGGCAGTGAGCCGTGAGGAAATGGAAATGTATGTGGACTTACATCCTCTCACCAATACAACCCCTTACACTGTGGTGGAAAGCATGTCAGTGGCTAAAGCCATGGTTCTATTCAGGCAAGTCGGACTCCGACATTTACTCATCGTGCCGAAGTATCAAGGGGCAGGGGTGAGTTTACCAACCATAAACACTTGTTGTCTTCTTTTTTATGCTTATATTCTTCCATTTTATACACCTTAAAATGTGGCTTCCTAATAATTTGATCCACCTGCAGGTGCCTCCTGTTGTTGGGATCTTGACCAGGCAGGACTTACGGGCTTACAACATTTTGGCTGCCCTTCCTCATCTAGCAAGACCCAAGGTTTCTTAACAGGAAACAAAAGTCTAATGTTTGAACCACATATCTTTTGGTTCATCTTTCTAAGTTTCACTCAGTTTTGCTGGTCCCCCCCCCCCCCCCCCCCACCCCCACCCCCATCATTAGATCAAATAGAAAAGATTCATAAGCTTTGTCAAGTTGCACCGATTCTTTTTTCTTAAACTTCAGTCAAATAATGAACAACTTTCCATTTGATTAAGAACATAGATTTCCTTTTTCTTCCGAGTTAGTGCGAACAATAACTTGAAGTTGGTTGCTGGTTTCCAGACTTTAGTCTTACAATTTACTTGCAGTAGAAATCGAAAGAGTTCTGAAAACCATATGCAAAATCCATGCCACTATGTTCCTCAAGCCCAGTCTCTTTTATTTCTTTAGGGTCCTTATGTTCATTCACTTTTATTAAGCAATCAAACAAAAACCTTGAAGGAGCAATATCTTTAAGTGCAGGGAAAGAAATTAAAACCATGACCATTTCCTGTTGCTTTAAAATAATTTATACTCATTACAAGGGCCATTTACAAAGTTTTCTTTGATTCTTTGTTAAATCTGACAAGACAAAGTTGAAGTCGGATACGGTTCCAACTATTTGGCCTACATAATCCCATGATCTACTTGATCCTAAAGAGGAGTTGCAACTCCCACAACTACCATTTCTACCATGTTTCCATTTCCCCCTATTTTTTTAGGACTTTAGCTTTAGTTTCCAGCAAAATACAATTCAGTGGTAATGTTGTGCTTGGTTGGGGTATTTAGCTCACTAGCTAGTATCATGGTCATCTCTAATGCTTTCAACCAGCTTCTTTTTCTTTCCTGTTGAGGATGTTTCAGAAACTGACATCTCGGAAAAGTCCATTAACACGAGATGTCCCCATAGAGAAGCTCTGATGAACCGCACGAGGAGTTAAATCTGCATGGAAACGTACAATATAGATGCTTTACTCAACTAGAAAATGATTGGCAGAAATCAAGGTAGCAGGACTACTCATAAAACATCCAAAGCAGAGAAACATGGTCACAAATTATTGCAAACAACCTTATTTATATCATGAAAGTTTAACATATATGGCTATCGTTGTAACACCCCTTCCCGGCCTGGTAGAGAACCGGGTTGGAGGGCATTACCGAAAACGATGCAGAAAACTTCTTTCTTGAAATCTTTATAAAACTCAACTTATTAAACTTAATACACCCTTTTTATCATGTCAGGCTTAATATCATGAGTTTATCATTTCTTTACACTTGTTGCACTTACCGGGTTTACAAATTAATTCATTTAACTCACAAGAGCCCATCAGAAGCTACCCGTATCGAAACGCCATAAGCCGTTTCGATACGGCTTGACCACGGTCAAAACTTTGACTTTTCATTTCTTGACCGTATCGATACGGCTTGACCCGTATCGATACTGGTTGACTGACCTTGACTTGACTTAGACCCGTTTCGGAACCCGTTTCGAAACAGGGGTCTCCAGTGACCAAAACGTTTCGAAACACTCCAACCCGTTTCGAAACGACAAGCCAGAAATGACAGATTTTAGCTGGTTTTAGTCTACTTTAACATAGCAACAATGAACCGATTGCAATGAAACTTGACACACATTATTCTAAAGGATGAGGCTACAGTCTTGCCAAGTTTTAAGGTCATTTGAATCTATTTGCTCGGTTTTACCAGTTTAAGCACAAAACATAAACTTTAAGGCTTTACTCTTAAACAACATAACTTATTACATATTATTTATACCAAAAGCACTTGCACCTTACATAGACATACTAAACGAACATACCAAGCCTAATACATAGACCTTGCCACCATACTAGGAGTTTAAAAGACGAAACAATTTACTTGAACTTGGTTGTGACTTGTGCAACGCTCCAACTTCTCCGATCTCGATCCCTTCTACTTGCTACCTTGAAATGGATGCATGAAATGCATTAGGCACACTTGCCTAGTGAGGTAGTCACGTAACCATGCATAATATATAATATGCCTTACAACATGCTCCATAAATCATTTCCATAAACAATATAAGGTCATAGCATATATCATAGTCTTAACATAACATAAATCATCATCATGGCCTCATGGCACATCACTATCATGAATTCATAAATTTCCCTTAGATCGATTCCTTGTATACGGATACACAAATTCCACCACTACACCATTCATAATCAACATGGTCCATACCCTTCACTACACCGATTTTGACAATCACACAACACATCCCTCCACTACACCAAGTCATTCTTTTTCCATAGAGCTTATGAATTCATTGGCATGCCAATCGTATCCGATACCCCGAATCCAAGGTTCTTAACAATATTTCATAGTTCATATCAACATCATATCATAAGTATACATATTACATGGCAACCATGAACATAGAGTAAATCAAAGAATCAATGCAACCTTACCATGCACTTACCAACATACAATCGATGACATAAAACTACTAACTCAAGGTTAGTATTAACAAAGGTAACCACATAATCGAGTAGGCCCATGCCTAACTCGAGACGCTACTACACTCACCTCGATCGGCTAAAGCTCCTAAGGTTGATAATACCTCGATCGATGCTTGAGCCTCTTCTCTTATGATGGCACGTACAACACGAGCTTCTTAAACAAGGAAGATCAAAGCTTTGATTAATCTTTCATGGAGGTGCTTGCTTAAACTTGGGTAGAAGACAACAATGGTGGTGCTAGCTTATTTAGGAAAGAAAGGTGTTTAAGCTTACATAGCAAGAACAAAAACCAAGCTCTTATCATCCTTCTTGTATTTATAGAAGGTTAAGGAATTAATAAATAATTCCCACCTTCCCTAGCAGCCAATTAAAAGCTTTCCCTTGCCTAAGGGTTTGCTAAACCCTATACACCTTCCTAATATCCAATCACAAACTTTCTTCACCTTTGAGAATTCTAAATTAATTATGCTCTATCCACTTGCAGTAAAATAACTGATACCCAGCTATTTGTTCAGCTAAAGACGTGAGGAAATAAGCCAGCTCAGCTGGTGAGTCATCTAAAAGCCGAAATCTTTGACTTTGGGGCACTTGCCCTGTTTTCTGCAGGGTACCGTTTCGGAACGGTCGGGGCCGTTTCGATACGGTCTTGCAAAATGCCAAAAAGTTAGTTATTACCGTTGGACCGTATCGGAACGCCTGAAATCCGTTTCGGAACGCCTTAGCCAGGCCGTTTCGATACAGGTCTCAGGTGTATCGAAACGCTTGGCCCTGAAACGTTAACTTGAGCACATAAAACAAGCTTAACTTGACTTTTAGGTTTCATAAAATTTTAAAACATAAACTAATCAAAATTCAAGGTTTTTAATACCAAAATTCAACCATCGGAACCTATTTCCGACCAGACCGGTTTTCGGGGTGTTACAATCGTATAAGCTTGCATCCAAGAATCATAGAAACTGCTGCATCCAAGATCTCAAGATGATATCAATTTGATGTTAAAAGACATACAACATAAAAAGGGTTCATTTCAACCCCAGATACCCACAGAAAAAAAAGGCTTCACTTCACAGTTGACAAGGATGTAATCTAATCTCTTTGATATTCTACAGACATAACATCAGTACCAGCATTCTGTGTGACTTGTAGCCAAGTTGTACAGAACATAAATTTTATACTTGGTTAGGACCACAATATAATCAACAATAAGCCGTTATTGAGTTTCTATATCTATCTCCATACCAAATTATTTACACCAATGTGATGTCCATAGGAAAACCTTGCTTGAAACTGTTTGCTTCTTCATGATATTGTCACTAGGCCATTACCCTCTTCCCAAAAGACATGTCTAATAGGATGTGCAGTGCCACCGTTTATATATCCCAAGATCTCCATTTTACTTTTCGATGTTGGATTAATGACCCCGTCTCTTCTCAGGCGTGACAATATACACCGACAAACTTTTCATCGAAGGCTGATAAATCTACGATGGGATACCAGTGAACATTTAATCTAAGGAGAGCTTGCAGTGAAACAATGGTGAAAATGCTCTGAAATGACACCAAGCCATACTGTATTGTGCTATGAAACAATAACAAGACCCCACAAATGCAAGAAAACCAGAAAAGCAAAAAAGCCACCGTGTTTATCATATAAGCTTGAAGTCAAACAATCCAAATAGAGCCTTGACTGGCTAAGATCCTTCGAATGAGTTTCAAAATGTAAGTTGTATTCTAACTTTTCAATTCTTTTAAACCTATTGCACCTTCAGGTTTAAGAAAACATGTGTTTCCAACTAATTCTAGCCCCCATTGCAGGTTTAGACAGAACAAATTGCCTAGACCAGTAATATTGAACACTATAGATAACAGACTAAATGAGCTGGACTCTACCTGCATAACTCAGCTGCCTTGCTGACCAGCACTTCATTGTGTCCTCAATCTTTTGAAACAAACACTCAAAGTTAATTTCCTAGTTACCAAAGGAACACCCAATGTAACTTTCCCACTTTAAACCTTTACAATCCTAAATCTCCAAAAATAACAGTGTGCACACTAGATGCAAATATTTCACTTTTACTCGAATTAAGCTTCAACAAATAACACATGTAAAACTGATTTAAAATGCACCAGACCCCTACAACCGAATCAACAGTCCCTTTTACAAAATTTAACAGATCATTAAGGCTTGTATGAGATTGTTCCATCCAGGTGCTTTCAAACAAATAAGAGACGGTCTTCAGATGTCCATTTCTGTGCACGCACGTGACAGGCATTCAATAATCCTCGACAGGAAACGATTCTTTAACGTGTCTGCTATGGGCATGTTCCAAACCACATACCCATATTTTTTATTCTTCCATCTATGCTAAAAATATGCACTCTTCCACGTGTATGCACGTGCAAATTATGTACTCCCAACCTACTTTTGTGGATATCTGAATTTCTTTTTTAAAGATGTTTAAGCTGTAAATCTCTCCTAAAATGCAAGAACTTCACTTTTCTTGACATTGATGAAGCTAGAATTCTTGAATGAAGTCCCTTTCCAGGAAAAAGTGGCATTGCAGGCAAGAAAATGAAAGGAAAAATGGGAAAATCTCCAAACTTTTCTTTATTTGTTCCCTTTATTTTTTTTCAAGTTGAGAACAAAAACTAGTTAGCTTTCCACAAACAACCTACAGTTGCAGTGTGGGACATGATTGATTCATGGCTACGTGGAGCTTGTCAACGTAGGAATTTCATGGCAAATCTGACCTATTAACTGCTAGCCTTCCTTTCATGCCCAAGCTTTTCCTATCATGGACACACATATCTTCAATGGACTGATGTCATCCTCCTTTTCTTTCTGTTTCAAAATCTAAATCATTTCTACTCATCAAAGTTGCTTGACATAAAACCATTGCCTTCTGTCGATCTCGCGGTTACGGAAGTAACAAATGCTATCGCAATTACAAATTCAACGCTATCTATAGGAATGTCATGCGTTTTCTGATGGTGATATTAGTCCTTAAGCTTTTAATCTGCTTATTGCATGTGGAATTTTTCACCGAGTCGTCTAATCTCGTCGAGTTGGCTCCCACAGAGGCAGCTGATTATAGCAATGGCAATTCACATGTTTTGTCTAGAAACTCTTGATGAAAGCAAGGAAACTTTTGGCCATTCATCATTTCATAAATTTACAGGAAGGAAAACGTTAGAAATTGGGGGGGCCACATCACCTTTGTCAATATGGTAGGCCAGGTATGTCAATGAATCAACCAATGCATGAATGTGTGTGGATATGCTTTATCTACCTCCATTATTTTCCAGTTTTTCATATCTTTTTCCTCATGGTTGCATCAGCCATTGATGAGACAGGTTTCTTCAATGCAAACCTATCTATTGTGCTCTGCAAATAAATACATAAAACTTGAGCTTCAAAATATGCAAGAATTGCATCAAATTATAGTTAAAAGGAATTGCAGGTGTAACAAAGGGCAACAGAAACAATCAACAGTTGAAAAACTCCATCCGATGTTGAATTTGGTCGGAAACTCTGAATTCTACAGAAATCAACCATTAAAGGTGACAGTATATTGTACTATATTCCAGGACCATGTTATGCATTACAGTCCTGGTGCGTGAAATCTAAGCAAATTTTGTCCCAACTTCAGGACCATATGTGCAAAATGTTTGTATATCCATGATCTAAAGGGGCATTCATTTATAGGAAAATCAATATATCTATATATATATAGATATACACAAGGAACAATATGTGTCCTGTCAATGCACATGTATGAATATTTTTCAGCATATAAAAAGCAGGTTTAGAGGCCCCATGAGTTCTCTAAAGTAGCTGAGAGTGGTGGCTGCAATCAGTTCACCGGTAAATAAAACCTTTGGGATAGATAGCCACCCCAGGGGGGTTAACCAACAGCTGGAACCTGATTAGAAAAATATATACAATATCTTTGCCATCCCCAAGAATCCTGTCCTTGAAAAGCTTTGAAGAAAAGCGAAAAAAGCTATTATTTTAAACCCCCTTTTATGTATGGATCCAAAATATTCACTCTCTCGAAGCGAGCTCTTCATTTAATTGGTCTGTTGAGCTGGTATGGCATCTCTGATCAGTAAACTGTACTTGAGAGCTTTGGTCTTATTAATCTGCCTACCTGTCTCTTCACTAGGACAGAACTTGCTCAGCTGTGATACTACATCTCCGGATGCTTCGGGGTACCGTTGTGGTATAAATGGATCAGAGGATCAATGTGGCACATTTGCGGTGTTTCGGGCTAATTCATACTACTCATCTCTTTCCAATCTCAGCTTTTATTTAGGCCTCAACAAATTTGCAATTGCTGAAGCTAATGGCTTCTCTGCACAAACAGAGTTTCTTTCAAGAGATCAGCCTTTGTTGTTGCCCATTGATTGTAAATGCAACAATGGTTTCTTCCATGCTGATGTAACTAAAACTACAATCAAAGGGGATAGCTTTTATAGCATCGCTGAATCACTGCAAGGCTTGACAACCTGCAAAGTAATTCGAGAGAAGAATCCCGGGATCTCACCATGGGGTCTCGATGACAAAGTCCGGTTACTGGTACCATTGAGATGTGCATGTCCATCGCCGACTGCAGTTGCTTCAAAAGCAAGGCTCTTACTTTCTTACCCTGTAATTCAAGGTGATACAATTTCTAACTTGGCTGCTGCCTTTAATACAACTCCAGAAGCTATAATATCTGCAAATAACAGATCTTTAGAGGCCTTTAAACCTGAAAGTTTAATAACTCTTACATCTCTTTTGATTCCACTTAACGGTGAGCCTCTTCTTGGTTCATTAGTGAAACCTAGTGAGCCTAATCCACATTTTTCAGAAACCAGCATTCCTGTAATTCATCCGAGCAAGAAAAAGCCAAGGATGTGGAAAGTGGGAGTTTATATTGCTGTATGTGGCGTTGTTATTGGAGCTATAATTGCTGTTGCAGCAACCTTCTTGGTGATCCAATTGAAGAGGAAAAAGAAGGAAAACTTAATCGAGGACGAAGATTTGGAACAGCAGCAGCTTAGTTTAAGTGTGCGGACTGCGAGTGAGAAGAAAGTCTCGTTCGCAGGATCGCAGGACACCGGAGATTGTCAGGTCATAGTCAGTGTCACTCCCCGTAAGGTGTTGCTGGAGTTATACACCATAGAGGAGCTGAGAAAAGCTACCGAGGATTTCAACCCAAGTACCCAGATAGAAGGAAGTGTATACCATGGTCATCTAAATGGGAAAAACTTGGCAATAAGGCGCACCAGAACAGAAAATATCTCAAAGGTTGAGACTAAACTCTTTGCTGATGAAACTCATCAGCACCCAAACATAATTAGACTGCTGGGAACATGTGTGACGGAGGGCTCCGACTCCGATTCATTTCTGGTCTTCGAATATGCAAGAAACGGCTCCTTGAAGGATTGGTTACATGGTGGATTGGCAATGAAAAACCAGTTCATAGCCTCTTGTTATTGCTTTTTGACATGGAAGCAAAGGCTGAAAATCAGTCTTGATGTAGCAGTGGCATTACAGTACATGCATCAAGTTATGAATCCAAGCTATGCTCACAGAAATGTGAAGAGCCGAAATATATTTTTGGATGAAGATTTCAATGCAAAGATTGGGAACTTTGGCATGGCAAGGTGCGTTGAAGATGATACAAAGTATCCTGATCTTTCAACTAACCCTGCCAGTTGGAGTTTGGGTTATCTAGCTCCCGAATATCTCCACCAAGGTGTGATTTCCCCTGCCATTGACATTTTTGCTTATGGGGTAGTTTTGCTTGAGATTTTATCCGGACAGACTCCGATAAGCAGGCCGGACAAGAAAGGTGGAGGGAACGTTTGGCTTTCGGAGAAAATCAAGGCCATACTGCAGTCAGAAAGTGCAGATGAGCTAAGGGAGTGGATGGACAGTGCATTAGGGGAGAATTACTCATTTGATACGGCTGTCACATTGGCAAATCTTGCAAGAGCTTGCACTGAAGAGGACCCTTGTTCGAGACCAGGCGCAGGAGAGATCGTTGAGAAGTTATCGAGATTGGTAGAAGAATCAGCGGAAGGAGAAGACACATTGATCTTTGAAAGCTCTTGCAAGCCTCTGGTAAATCCATCATCAACAACAACCAACCTGTGAATAATATAATATGGTAAAGGATCCAAAATAGCTAGTGTTAGTGTCCATGGAAGACGCCTCCACTCCCACCCACCGAGATTTGACTGTCCCCCATTTCTGTTTACGGTTAGTTGTTTCAAGTCTTTGCTTTCCATACTCTTGCCGTTTGATAAGGGAATTCATATCCTGTGAATAACTACATATGACATTAGGAAACTGATATTAGACAAAGAAGGCAAGTTTCCACTTTGTACTAGTTTAAAGGCTTAATACCAAAAATAAGTGCCTTAACTATTATATTTTTTTTTTGTTTAGGTGTCTATACTATTTTTTTTGTCCCAAATGCCAAAACTATCATTTTTTGGTCAAAATATATGCTCAAACTATCACTTTCTTGGTCAAAGTAGATGCCCTTGTTTGACCTTAAAAGAGACAAAAAAAATGATAGTTTGACCACCTAAAAAAAAAAAAAAGAATAATTTAGACACCTAAAAAAAGGAATAATTTAAGCACCTAAAAAGACAAAAAAATATAGGCTCCTAAAAGGAAAAACGTGATAATCTAGGCACTTATTTTCACATTAAGCCTAGTTTAATGTCTTTGCATTTCATGATATAATAAAGGGTAAATTATATTTTTCACTATTCAACTCTCGTTGTACTACTCAACTTTTAAATTATTTCTATTTTGATTTGTCAATAACTTTGTGTTGACTTGGTTTCTTTTATTGATTTTTGAGTCACCTAGGCGCCAATCCAAATTCCAACCACCATTTGTCTTGATCGGCCATCGTTGATTGTCATCAATCTCCAAAATTTTCATATCGCCTTATTTTAATTTCTTAAATCTGAATTCGATCTTCGTTTTACTTGAATCCAATTACCTTCATAAGATATACTTCTTACATTAAAACAATAACTATGACATTAGTAGGATCTCACATATTGTTTGCTTTACAATCAAATCAGTAACAGAACAAGCAATTCGAAAACGATGTTATTTTGGTGACGAAAATAATAATTTACTATAACAAATCATTAAAGTAGTCAACTTTGTTGAAACGCTCTAGGATTACATATAATTTACTATAAACAGTGAAGCGAATGACGGGGATTCTTCCTTGAAGCCCGTGCGGCATTTGCCTCATTCACCCAAAGATTAGCAAAACGATTGAGTGATCAATCCGGATAGAAATTATGTCTTTTAGTGTCTCTCTTAAAAAAAATAAGTTTAGAATTGGTAAAATGACAAAAAGATGTCAATAATATTTGTATTTTTTGTCATTTGACCTCATATTCTTTTTTTGTTCAAATATGCCCTCCAACGTTTGTTTGTTTTGTCATTTGACCCCCTATTCTTTCTTTTGGTCAAAATATGCCCCCCAACGTTTCATTCATAGTCCAAATATGCCCCTGTTAGATGTAAATTGTCAATCAACTGACAGTCAAACGGCTTATAAATTTTTTTGACGTGGCATCAACAGGGACGGAGCTAGGATTTGAAGTTTGGGGGGGGGGCAAAACATAAATTTTGAAAGGTAGGGGGGGCAAATTCAAATTATCCCAATTTTTTCAAGAAAATATAAGGAATCAAAGGGTAAAAAAAATTTCCCCCTACCGGGGGGGCCACAGCCCCTCCCATTGGAGCTGTGGCTCTGTCCCTGGGCATGAGCATATCTTAATACGTGGTAAGTCCAGTCAGCATCAGTTGTTGAACGTGAGTTGACTGACAGTTTCCATCTAACGTGAGCATATTTGGACCAAATTGAAACGTTGGGGGTATATTTGGACTACGAATAAAACGTTGAGGGCATATTTAGACAAAAGAAAGAATAGGGAGGCCAAATGACAAAACAAGCAAACATTGGGGGCATATTTGGACAAAAAAATAGGGGGCCAAATGACAAAACATGCAAACGTTGGGGGCATCTTTTGTCATTTTGCCTTTAGGATTTATAATTAAGGTTTAGAGAATTAGAAGTATGGTATATTTTTTTAGCATGTAAGATTTAGGGTTAAAAATTTAAAATTTAAAGATATAATTTATAATTTATTATTTTAATGTTTTTAATGTGGGGCATAGAAATGAACATATTTAAGAGATGATTTTTTTTTTCTTTTGATCAATCCCTTTCTCGGTGATTATTTTATACAAATGCTTGTTAGTGGTATGCTTCACATGCATTGGAATTTGGATCACAATATTCAAGTATTAAAAAAAACCTCAACTCAGTTTATATGTATTCATTTAAAAAGAAAACATATTTGAGATTTTAAGTTTTTTTTATTTGAGTAAGTACATTTGGTCGGTTAATAAAGTTATTTATTTTTTGTAACCCCCTTAACCCGGCCTAGACGGTTGACCCGAATTAAGAAAGTCACACGGGGAAAACCAAAGTCAACCCGAAAGTCAACCTTGATTAACGACCCTTTTTTTTTCTTTTTATTCTTGTCTAGATGCACATTAGTCCTAATTGTGATCACACAAACAACATACTCAAAGATCACAAACATCAGAGATCAAACAGGGACCCAATTGAACAAATTACAACTTTAGGGACCAAATTGTAATTTCTGTTAATTAAAAGGATTTAACCCAAATTAATCTTACCAACTTGAAATTAGTCAGGTTTCATGCTTCTGTGAAATTTCAGCTCAAAAGGACTTCCCAAACTCATACAATTGCGCAAACAAGTTTCAGGACCAAAACGCAAACAATTCAAAACATATAACTGCCAATGTCAGCCCCCAACGGTCGACCGTTCCGAAACAGGTTGACCCCGTTTCGAAACACGGGCCGTTCCGCAACGGGTTCCGGAACACGGGCTTTGCAGAGGCCAAACCGTTTCGAAACGGTGCATACCGTTTCGGACGCCTGGGTTCATTCAAGGCACCCGTTCCGAAACGGTGCACACTGTTCCGAAACGCCCTGCACAAATTGCAGCAAATGGCATTCCAAAACATGCAATTGATCATTCAAACATGCTCCAAATGCCACCAAACTTTACCAGCATGCAATTCAACATATATAAGACTCATAGGCATCATCAAATCATCAGAACAACATCATAAGCAAAAAGCCCCAATTCTATAGGCATGCTTCCTACACAAGCTAGCTATTTAAGCACAAAACTTCCAAAACAAGCATGTAATGATCCAATCCAAACACCAGCATTCATATCATCATTCAACATACTTAGGGAGTTCCAAACACCTCCCAAAACATACACATTGGTCCCCCATTGCCAAATTACCCAAAAGCTAAAAAGTGCTTATAAAACCTTCCATACATTGAGCTTTACTTGAACTTGATTGCTTGCCCTCCTTGCTGCCCCTCAAGGTCATCTAATGCTCTGCATTATTGAATTAAGAAAATGAAGAGAGCGTAAGCAAAAGCTTAGTGAGGAATGCTCTTAAAAACCATTCAATAATGCAACTAAAACCATTTATAAACATGCTTGAAATCAACCTTTGCACATGCTCAAAAGCATACTTTAAACAAGCAATCTCATGCTTCAATATAAACATAACATGTCATATTGGCTCAAGTGACAATTTCCATTTCTTTAAACAAGTTCATCAACTTCCCAAGGACTTTTAAACACCTTGGCCCCAAGGACTTTTAAACACCTTGGCCATGGACTTTTAAACACCATGAATGAGGACCACACAAGGACTTTTAACCACCTTTGTGTCCATAGCTTGAATCACCCCAAGGACTTTTAAACACCTTGGCCCCAAGGACTTTTAAACACCTTGGCCCCATGGACTTTTAAACACCATGGAAGGATCACTTAAGGACTTTTAACCACCTTAGTGTCCGCAACAAGAATCATCCAAGGACTTTTAACCACCTTGATGTTCTTAAGTAACAAGGCTCACTCAAGGACTTTTAACCACCTTAGTGACCTTAACTTTTTCAAAACATCACTTGCCAATATACATCTTTTCATCATTTAATCCACTGTTTTAAAGCATTAAACCAAGCCATATTCCTCATGCATTTAAAAGCATCAAATCCACATTTAATCAATGTACAAAAGCAAGGAACTCCTATCTAGAGTTTCCTTCAACATATGGCTTAAAACATCAGCAAATACCATGCTAAAACATGCTTTCAAAACAGTAACATGCAAATCACCATTTTGCATCACAATAAAATCATGGCCACCACTAGAGAGAAATTCCGAAAACTTACACTTGAGCTTAGCAAAGTTGTTTAGACTTAGACTAAGCTCCCAAAACCTTCAAACCTTGGTTTTAAAATCTGAAAACCCAACTTCACTCACGCACTCACCGATTTCCACTTTGCTTCAAGCCAAAGCACCAAATCAAGCTTCCGGATCAACAACTCTTGGATCCAAAGATGCCTCCCCTGTTTCAACACATCAAAGCAGAGGATTAATGCATCATCATGCATTAATTGCTTCAATGAAAGCACCTAAACTCGCTGCTCTCATTCAACCTCCATTTTCGGCCACCAAACACAACTGAAAATGCATCCAAACCACTTCTAAACAAAGCCCAGCCATAAACCAGCAAAACCACACTTCCATAAACATCAAATAACATCTAAAAACAACCTATTAACATCCTTATTCCTCCAGCAACATCAGATCACCAAGATCACCTCAAAAACAACCTTGAAACACAAGCTAAACTTAGGAAACTCAACCTATCCGGGATTGCATCAATCAAAACTCAATTCCTTATCAATTTAGAGTTCATTTAACATCAAAAACACATCTCAAATCACAGATTAATCAGATCTAACGAAAATCATCAAAAATCATCAAAATCTTGCATTATAAGCCAAGATCCATTTCACCACTTAAAAACCTTTAATTAAACTTCAATTAAGAATTGAAAACTTAGGAATTTCAGTAAAGAACTGATAGTTTAGAGGAGAAAGACGTTCTTACCTCCAAACTTGAGTTTCTCCTCTTTTTGGGATCAAAATCCTTGTTGAAACAAGTAGCAATTGAAGAGGTTTTGAAGATATGTTGATTAGGAATCAAATGAGAGTTGAAAGGAGGGATTTAGGTGAAGAAATCAGATCCAATTCTCTGGAAAAGAAGTGTTTGGGTTGAGAGAAAATGAGAGAAAGAAAATTAGGAAAAGTTGGTTACAAAATCCAAAAATAGCCAAATGGCTTTCCCTCCACTTTTAATATCCTTTAAAATCAGATTTTAGACTTAAAATATCTTAGAAAAATCTGGAGAAACTCCCTTTAGGTAAATAGCTCCTTAAAGATTCAAAGTTTCAACCCTTTATAAAACAGCCACAAAACTTTCGAAAATTACATTTTGGTCACTAGCCAAAATGTCACCCTTCCGAAACTCATTTTCCAAAATTGATTTCACAGTTCACTTAATTATATTAAAAGATGATTTTAGAACATTTTTCCATATTTTTAATGCAACCCGAACTAGGCTTCCCTAAATTCACCTCTTAAGATTCGAATAGCACTTTGACCGACCGGTCAACGCCCAAAACTACTAAGCCCAAAACCGGGGCGTTACATTTTTGTTCTCTCATATTTTTTTAGGTCATGAGTTCTAGACTTAGTAGGAACATCCCTTTATGTTCTTAGAGTTTTTTCCTTCCCCTCACCTCTGGGTAGGATTAGTTTAAGATTAAAATTTATTTAAAAAATAGGTTTTTTTATTTAAAGAACCCGAATATCTTTTGTTATGGATCTACGAGTAAACTTAAAGAAATTTATTATAATATTAAAAATATGATTTAACCGTCATAATAATGTTCAAACTATACCATGTTTTAAATATGGAACGTACCCGGATCCATTAGGTGTTTCAACTTAAACAGTAATACAACGTATTTAACTAGCTGGTATTTTAACTAAATATGACATCATCGTACTCACTTTCAAAGAACTCCAAGGCTGCACTAATTTTTTTTAAACATATCCAGATCCCTCTTCATTTATAAATAGAAAAATATTGAATCTTTAAATATACTTGATTTCACGTTCTTTTATATATCACACTAACAACAATATCAATCAAGTTACACTCAATCAATCGAACGTAGATGCATGTATCCAAAATCTGGAAAATAAGAAAAAAATAAAGAAGTAAATAGAATTATTCAATAACAGGCATTCCCAGATTGGATTAAGCACGCATAAAAACATTTAGGCCAATATATTTTATCAAAGATATGTAACTGCAAAGGGTAAGGGTTATGTATATAGATGGACAGATTGGATCTTCCTACGATAAGTAAAATTTCAAAGTTTTACACATTTTTTTAAAAAATATAGACAACTGATATTAATTGTAGGAAATGAGAAGGTTATTACAAAAAAAAATAAAGAAATAATTTCAGTTATTTATTTATCATCATCTAACGATAAAAAATATATGTAAAAATAATTGAGTTTTATATAATCTTAGTCGATGCAAACTCATATATATATATATATATATATATATATATATAAGATCTATTTACACATAATGTATAACTCATAGTTTTACACGTTTTGTGGATCGTTGGATGAGTGAAATGGATGGCTGAGATTAACTCTTTATTTTTTTTCTAAGTGATAATCTTTACATAACCCACTGTTAATCTCAGTCATTCATTTCACCATCTAACGATCAAAAAAACGTGTAAAACTCAATTACTTTTACACCTTTTTTTGACCGTTGAATGAGGGTAATAAATGGCTAAGATTATTTCCTAATCTTTTTTTGTCTTGTGATAATCTTCACATTTTCTACTGTTAATCTCAATCATCCATTTACCTTCATCTAATGGACAAAAAATGTGTAAAACTTTCAAGTTTTACATAGTGCAAGAGGATTCTCTCTCTCTCTCTCTATATATATATATATAAATGTGTGTGTGTGTGTGTGTATGTGTGTGTGTGTGTGTGTGTATAAGGTTAGGATCCACTTTCATTTTGTAAAACTCAATTACTTTTACACATTTTCTCGACTGTTGGATGATGGTAATAAATGACTAAGATTATTTCTTATTTTTTTCAAGTGATTATCTTTATATTTTCCACTATTAATCTCATTCATCCATTTACCTTCATCAAACGGTCCAATAAAGGTGTAAAACTTATATACATAAACATATGTATATATACCTTGGGCATGGGCAAAAGGTATTATTAGATGGTCTACTATTTGGTATTATGATTCAATTATTTCAACACTTATTATTAATGGTCTACTATTAAAATTTATTTTTTAATATTTATTATTAGATGTCTATTTTTTAACACTTGTTATTTTAGTTTTAAAAAGCGCCCCTAAGGCGCTGTGCGAAGGGAGGCTGTTGAGTGGATCAATGAAACAATATAAGCCAAGAGGGGGGGGGGGGGTGAATTGGATTTTTAGAACTTTGGTGGTGGAATGGAAAATTAAAAATGATAGACAAGAGGATTTAGAGTGGTTCAAGTTCCAATCGAACTCTACATCCACTACCTTAGCTACACTAAGGATTTTCCATCAATCCACTAATTGTTCTTCCCCTTTTCTAGGCTAAAGAGGTAGCCTTTACAATACCGGTCAAATTTTCTACCCAAAATTTGACCCAATCCTCACACAAGAAAATACAATGAAGATGAAGGCTAAAACAAGTATCTCCCAATACAAAATGTAGCCCTTTTACAAGCACTTAACCCAATTGAATAGATAAGAATGAGAATTATAAATTTCACAATTGGGGTTTACAAGAAATATTGAGATTTTTGCACAAATGCTTGGCTTTGATGTTTGGATAATACTTTGGAGATCAATAGTTGTTATTGGAGCTTTTAGATGTCCCTTTTATACCTTCTCATTGAATTCTAGCCGTTGGGGTTGTTGTATTCATCAATATAGCTGTTGGGATGTTATCTTTCCTTCATAAATGTAGTCTGCAACCACCTGTTCCGAAACGCCCGATCCTGTTTCAAAACAGACCAAAATAGAAAGAGCCATTGGGGTGTAATAAATAGACCATACCGAAACGGGCACGATCGTTTCGATACGCTAAGAGCCCGTTTCGAAACTCGTTTCGAAACACTTTTCCACTGTCAAAGCCTGTATCGAAACGGCTTAGAAGCGTTTCGATACGCCTTAACGACAATCTTAAAATTAGTTAAAAACTTCAACGGTCATATTTTTAAAACCAAGTTTGAATTCCGTTTCGAAACGTTTGAGGTCGTTTCGATATTACCGTATCGAAACGGGTCAAACCGTTCAGATGTTCTTCATCCGTTTTGAAACCCGTTTCGAAACAGAGGTTAACAGTTTTAAAACTGTTCCGGAATGCCCAATGGCCGTTTCGAAACGGTGACTCGAAAATCACTGTTTTGGCTTGATAAACACTTAAAAAACATTTGACAAGTTGAGTTTTTGACTTAAACATTTTTCTTTAAATATATTGAGAGGTTTTGAGGACTTAAAAATTCAATTTCCATTTTTCAATTTAGTCCTTAAATTCTTTAGTTATATCAAAATCAATTTATCGGTTTCACAATCTCCCCCTTTTTGATATAACAAAACCAAGTTAGAATTTTTAAGAGTTTTGAATTTTTGAAGACGTTCTAACTCCCCCTCAATTTAAGATGGGTTTTTAAGTTTTTGAAAAGATTTAAAATTCAAGTTTTAAAACTCAAAACCGACTTAAAACAAATTTTGGCTCTTATATTACTTCTCCCCCTTTTTGTTAGATAAAAAAGAATAAGAAACAAGGCTCAATAAGAGAAGAAACAAGGTTAAAATCAATATGCAACATAATATAGATTCATATAATTCAAATATCCAAACATAAAACTTAAAGCAATAAAGTTTAAAGCTCAATCCCAAACAAAGCAATCAAAGCATAGGTTCATAAAGCATAAAGAAAATAAAGGTGCAAACTTAGTCCTAATATGATAATCTAATATGAGATGCGATAAAGACCCTAAGCCTTGTCATCGTCACCATCAACATCCAAAGAATCATCATCGTTCTTAGCTTGAGAACGACGAAAGGTCGTCCATTGACCATAGAAGGTAGAGAATGACAAGTCTATTGATTGATGTTGATTCTCAAGGGAGGTAGGACGATTCTCCACAGATTGCAAACGAGTATTTATGGCACCAAGACCCGACTCCATCGTGTTAAACCGCTCGGTGAGGAAAGCCATAAGAGCTTCATTGTTAGGACCCGGAGCTTGAGGTTGTGGTTCAACTTGAGGTGGAGGGGCTTGCCTATCAACGCGTTCCCATCGGCCAAGAGTGTAATGGAACCTGGACTTGTGGAGATAAGATTCACCAATCTTGTTCTTACGGGGTTCCGGAGAGTCATAGGAGCAATCAAAGTTGAGCATGCCAAATATGTAACTCAAAATAGTCTCATAAGTGAAGGATTTAAGAGCATCGGTTTCACGAAGCTTCACATTATTGACCATCTCGGCGAACATAATCTTGACAAGATTTGGCCGTTCTCCTCAGCGAAAGCACTCTAGCTAGAAATAATCAACTTGACAAATATGAGAGAATTTACATCCGGAGGGGCGAATAAACCATGAAATCATCAAGTGTAGTTACTGATCATGAGCATCCAAAGAAAGCACGGAACCGGTGTGAGCACCAAAGTGGGTCTCATCCTCAATGCCTTTGTTCTTAAGCCCAAGAGCATTCTCTAAAAAGAATATGTTGATAACGAACTTCTTCCCCAAGAGATATGACTCAATGGCAATGACTTCGGAGTGATCTTCATTATCAATGAGCTGGGTATTTGAGTAGAAAATGAGAACCATGTGCTTGTACATAATATTCGGTATGTTCATGAAATCCATGAAGTTCCATTCTTGCAAACGCTCTAGATAGCGGAAAGCGAAACGCTCGGAATCAATGAATGGGTCATCAACAACACGCTCACGACGAACGACAATATCCTTGACGTAAGAGAAACGATCCTTCATCTCTGCAGCCCGAAGACTTTTGAGAAAAAGTTGGGTGAGATTAGGACAATATTGCTTGACCAACAGCTTCACTCGATTTACCCGTCTTACGTTTCTTGTTAGCGTTTTCCATTGAAAAATCCTAAAAACATAAAGCAAACAATTTTAAAAATTGAAGTGTATGCATGAACATCCTTTATTCAATCCAATGAAAAATCCCATTTAGGTTTAAAAAGACTTCAAAAATTTAAGAGAAAACAACTTTTGAAAAACTGTAAAAAAATACGAGTTAAAAATAATATATTCGAACAAAAAAATTAAGTTTTTGAAATTTTTTTACAAGTTTTGAAAAACCCAAGATGAAAAACATATAATCTATACAAAATTAAAATTTTCTAACCCAAAATTTGAATAAAATCAAAGGAAAAAGAAAAGGAAGAAAATATACCTTAGATGGGGATTTTGGATGAATGAATAGAAAATCTTGCACAAGATTGTTGAAGCTTGCTTAGACTTGAGTTTGTGTGTAAAAGCCCTCAAGATTTGATGAAAAACAATGAGGTTTAGAGGGCTTTTATAGGGAAAATTGGGTTAGGATTTTTAGGGTTTTTGAAGAGTTTTAATTAAAAGTGATTTTGTCATTAAAGAACCCTTTTAAAGCTGTCAGCATACCTGTTTCGGAACAGGTACGATCGTTCCGAAATGTGGGTACCGAAACGTTGACTGACGTTTTGAGTCTAGTTGACCGTTCCGATACGACTTTGAGTGTATCGAATCCCACGTGTTGAACCGTATCGAAACTCGTTTCGATACACGTCTTGGCAGAGGCAAATCGTTTCGAAACCATTTTAAGGCGTTTCGAAACACCCTAGTCATAGATCACTCTTTTAAGGCACTCATATCGAAACAGATTGACCCATTTCAATACACCTAGGCCTAGAAGTGTAGATGAGGATCTAATATTGCAGAAAAATGAATTTCATGAAGTCCTATATGCATAAATGTCATGAATGAGCAGGAAAGACATGTATAAATAAAAACATACTCCCCCTAACTATTAGCACGAATGAAATTAGGAGTAAAAACACATAAGCATGACATTTTCAAGAAATCAAGCAATTTAAGCACAAAAAAGGGTCCTAAAAGGTCAAGAAAGGCTAGTTAGACCTAACTCTCTCCTAAGGGACCAAAAATGCTCCTTATCCAAAGGCTTTGTAAAAATGTCCGCTAGTTGGTTTAAGGTGTCAACGAACTCTATAGCAACATCTTCCTTAAGAACATGATCTCTAATGAAATGATACCTTATTTCTATATGTTTGGTTCTAGAGTTTTGGATGAGATTTTTAGTTAAGCATATGGCACTAGTGTTATCACACTTAAGGGGTATGGTTTCAACTTTAATACCATAATCTAAGAGTTGTTGCTTCATCCAAAGGACTTGAGCACAACAACTCCCTAAGGATATGTACTCGGCTTCGATGGTAGATAGAGCTACACTATTTTGTTTCTTAGAGAACCAAGATATGAGCATACTACCTAACAATTGACATGTTCCCGAAGTACTCTTCCTATCAATTTTACACCCCCATAATCCGCATCTGAATAAGCATGAAGGTTGAAGGTTGAGTCTCTAGGATACCAAAGACCTAAACAAGGGGTATCTCTAAGGTACCTAAAGATTCTCTTAACGGCTATAAGGTGAGACTCTCTAGAACTAGCTTGAAACCTAGCACACAAGCAAACACTAAACAAAATATTCGGTCTATTTACGATAAGGTAAAGCAAAGATCCAATCATAGAGCGATAAAGCTTAGAGTCAACACACTTACCTCTTTCATCTTTGTCAAGCTTTGTAGATGAGCTCATTGGTGTGGCTTGAGGCTTTGCATTCTCCAAGCCAAACTTCTTGAGCATATCCTTGATATACTTTGCTTGATTGACGAAGGTGCCATCCTTCCTTTGCTTGATTTGGAGTCCTAAAAAGAATGAGAGCTCCCCCATCATGCTCATCTCGAATTCACCTTGCATTAACTTAGCAAACTCTTTGCAATGACACTCATTAGTAGATCCAAAAATAATATCATCAACATATATTTGTACTACTAAGATGTCATTTTTATACCTTTTTATGAAAAGTGTAGTGTCCACCTTACCTTTTTCAAAACCTTTTTCAATCAAAAAGTTTGAAAGTCTTTCATACCAAGCTCTAGGAGTTTGTTTTAAACTATAAAGTGCTTTAGTTAGTTTGAAAACATGATTTGGAAATTTAGAATCTTCAAAACCCGGTGGTTGTTCCACATACACTTCCTCATTTATAAAACCATTTAAAAATGCGCTTTTAACATCCATTTGAAAAAGCTTGGAATCATGATAACATGCATATGCAAGCAACATCCTAATGGCCTCCATTCTAGCTACGGATGCATAAGTTTCATCAAAATCTATTTCCTCTTCTTGAGTGTAACCTTGAGCAACTAATCTAGCTTTATTTCTCACAATGTTACCACTCTCATCTAGTTTATTCCTAAATACCTATTTAGTTCCTATAGTAGATTGATTACCAGGCCTTTCAACTAATGTCCATACATTACTTCTCTCAAATTGATTTAACTCTTCTTGCATAGCCATAATCCAAAAGTCATCTTTTAATGCTTCTTTAATGTTCTTAGGCTCTATGCATGAGATAAAAGCAACATGATTCATGAGTTTAAGAGAAGATCTAGTAGTTACCCCCTTGGATGGATCACCCATGATTTCACCACCTTTGACATAGTTGTACTCCCTTGGGTAGCTCACTTCCTTTTCCTCAAGAGCCAAGTCCTTCAAGGCTTCAAGAGGTGGGTCTTGTGTATCCTCTTCTTTCGTTGGAATCTCATCCTCCTTTGAAGTTTGTCCTCCATCAAAGGCATCAAAGATTCCTACATCATCATCATCACAAGAATTCTTCCTCGGAAGGAGGTTATCATCGAATGCAACATGAATAGACTCTTCTACTACTAAAGTTCTCTTATTAAATACACGATACACTTTAGAGTTTAAGGAATAACCTAAGAAAATAGCTTCATCACTTTTAGCATCAAATTTACCTAAGTTATCTTTTCCATTGTTTAAAACAAAACACTTGCAACCAAATGGATGAAAATAGCGAATGTTAGACTTTTTAGATTTTAAAATCTCATATGGTGTTTTCTTTAAAAGTGGCCTAATCATTACTCGGTTTACAATGTAGCAAGCGATGTTTGTGGCTTCCGCCCAAAAATATTTAGGTAAATTGTTTTCACAAAGCATGATTTTAGCCATTTCTTGTAAAGTCCTATTTTTCCTCTCAACTACCCCATTTTGTTGAGGAGTTCGAGGAGCCGAAAAATTGTGGCTAATACCATTTTCATTTAAAAACTCTTCAAAACCTAGATTTTGAAATTCGGTTCTATGATCACTTCTAATATGAGAAATTTTAAGTTCAAGATCATTTTGAGTTAATTTTGAAAATGTGATGAATTTTTCTAAAGCCTCATCTTTAGTACTTAAGAATAGAACCCAAGTAAATCTAGAATAGTCACCAACAAGTACAAATGCATACGATTTACCACCCAAGCTCATAGTTCTAATAGGCTCAAATAAATCCATGTGAATTAGTTGTAAACACCTACTTGTAGAAACATCATTAATGGATTTAAAGAATGATCTATATTGTTTACCCTTAGAGCATGCATCACAAATTTTGTCATTTGAGAACTTAATTTTGGGTAAGCCTCTAACTAGATTTAGGGAAACTAATTTTTCTAAAACACTAATGATAGAATGTCCTAGTTTCCTATGCCATACCCATGCATCATTTTCATTTTGTGCAACAAAGCATGCATGAGATGTATGAATGTCATCTAAATGAACCATTTATATATTACCTATGCGATGACCAATGAGCATTATATTATTTGATTTAATTTAAACAATTTTGCATCCATTATTATCAAATAAGACATTAAACCCTTTGTCACACAATTGACTAATGCACAATAAATTATGTTTTAGACCATCGACATATAAAACATTTTCAATGAGAATAGTAGAGTGATTACCTATGGATCCAATACCTTTGATGTGGCCTTTGGAGTTGTCACCAAATGTCACTACTCCTCCACTTTTTGGCTTTATGTCCATGAATCGACTCTTGTCTTCGGTCATGTGCCTCGAGCATCCATTATCAAGGTACCATGAGTTTTGACTTTGTGCTTTTGCCTTGTAGCAATGCCCCATACAAACAAAGACATTAAACTTTGATTTTTGGTACCCAAATTATTTTGGGTCCACGAGTGTTAGCTTCCCAAAGCTTTGTTCCCTTAGGAATCCAAGGTGACATAGCAACAATATTATTAGACTGGACGAGTTCCTTAGGAACCCATACACTTCTAACCCTTTTTGTCTTATTATGCCTATGGAAGCCACTTTGTTTGTAGTTATATGTCTTTCTCTTAGGTTGGTTAGTTTTAGAGGATTCACATATCTCATTTTTCACATTACCAACATTTTTGAAAGACTCATTGAGCTTGTTAAGCTCATCTAACACCCTTTGGTGTTCACTATTGCATTTAGAAATAAGATTGTTTAGGTCTATATTTTCATCTTGAAAGAATTTAAGTTCATCTTGTAAACCTAAGACCTCTTTCTCAAATTTTAAGTTAGCTTGAGAAAGTGAGTCATTTTTAGCATTTAATTCTGAAATAATCTTTTTTATTTCTGATGACCGACTCTTTATACTTCTCAACTCACTCATCATATACCTCTTGTAACTCATCATAAGCATCATGCAATTCATCAAATGTAAAATCAAAAGATGATGACTTAGAGGTTACCATAGAGGAATCCCCCTCAAGAGCCATGAGGCAAAGGTTGGCCACTTCGTGTTCCTCATGCTCGGATGACTCCTCGTCACTCCAAGTAGCAAGCTTGGCTTTGAGCTTCTTCTTCTTCTCAAAACCCTTATTCTTGAGTTGAGGGCACTCCGAACGAATGTGACCCGTTTTTTTGCACTCAAAGCAAATGATTTGATCCCTCTCTTCTTCTTTGTTTTTGGTTTTGAAGTCCATTTTTCGTTGAATCTTCATTCCTCAGTTGGACCTCATAAACCGTGAGAACCTTTTGGCTATCATAGCCAATTCTTCTAGGTCTTCCTCCCCACTAGAAGTGCTCTCCTCATGTAGAGAAGCTTTGAGAGCCACTCCTATCTTCTTCTTCTTATTTACCTCAATCTTCTCCACTCTTTTCTTTTCCTTCTTCCTTTCATATTCTCTTCCTTGCTTCATTATCTCATGAGTTAGGAGAGAACCCACTAGCTCATCAAGCTTGAGTGTCTTCAAATTTTTGGCCTCAATGATGGAGGTTCTCTTCCCATCCCAAGACTCAGGAAGTAGGTAGAGTAGCTTTCGGACTAGTTTGTCTTCCGAGATTATCTCTCCAAAACCCTTTAGCCCGTTGACGATTGTTGAGAAACGATCAAACAACTTTGACACGGTTTCGTTGGGCTCCATTTTGAAATTCTCATAGCTAAGATTGAGAATTTCAATCTTTGTGTAACACCCCAATTTTGGGCTTAGAAGTTTTGGGTTTGAACCGGACCGGTCGGATTTTTGGTTCGAATATAAAAGGTGGTTTTAAGGAAAGCCTAGTTCGGGAAGCATTTAAAATATGGAAAAATATCTAAAAATCCTCTTTTAATATATATATATAAGAGGGTGGTGAAATCAATTTTACAAAATGAGGTTTGGAAATATGACATTTTGTGTTAGTGACTAAAATGTAATTTTTGAAAAGTTCGTGACTGTTTTAAAAGGATTGAAACTTTGAATCTTTAAGGAGCTAATTTACCCAAGGGAGGATTTCTCTAGATTTTTCTTGATTTTTAAGACTCATTTAATGTTTAATTAATAAAAAGAAAAGAGGGAAAAAGATATTTTTAGTTTCATAACTAACTTTTACCAAAATTTTCCCATTTCATTTTCTCTCAAAATTCCCTCAGCCAAACACATTTCCACAACAACTTTTCCTTTGATTTTCACACCTAAAGTTGAGATTTCAATCCCTAAATGTTTCCTAATCATTTCTACACCAAATCCTCATCATTTGCTTATTGAATTTTCAAGGATTTTGGCTCTAAACAAGGAGAAATCCACATTTAGAGGTATGGACGTCCTTCTCCTCTAAATACTCAGTTCTTTACTGAAATTCTCAAGTTCTCAATCCTTAAATTAAGTTTTATTAAAGGTTTTAATGTTGTGATCTTGATTTTGGCTTAAAATGCAAGATTTGGATTTAATTTTGAAGAAATTCGTATTGGATGATTGGGCTCTGTTTTGAGATGTCTTTTTGATGTATTTTGGATGTCTAAATGATGTGTGATTGAGTTTTAATCAATGCAATCCCGAATAGGTTGATTTTCCTAAGTTTTTACTTGTGAAAATGGTGGTTTTTGGGGTGATCTTGGTGTTTTGCTAATGCTGGAGGTATGAGGACGTATTTGGGATCATTTTGGATGTTAATTGGTGTTTAATAATGGTTAGAAGTGATGGATCTTGGCTGGGTTAAGTTTTAGAAGGGTTTGGAGGTGTTTTCGGTTGTGTTTGGTGGCCGAAATGTTGGATTTATGCAGAACAGCGAGTTGAGTTGTGTTGCTGGTGTTTTTAATGCATGATGATGCATTAATCCTCTGTTGTTATGTGCTTGAAACAGGGGAGAATGATCCGCAAGCAATAGAGGTGGCGTTGAAGGTTTCGGATGCTTGGAAGGCTTGTTGGCTAGCCTAGTTTTGTGTATCGGTGAGTGAAGTTGGGTTTTCAGCTTTGAAACCAATGTTTGAAGGTTTTTGGGAGCTTAGTTTAAGTCTAAACAACTTAGCTAAGCTCAAGAGTAAGTAAATGGAATTTCTCTCTTGGTTTGTGTTATGAATTGGTTTTTAAAGCACTTGTGATTGTTGGATGCAATGCATGTGATTTGCATGTTTAAATTCTGTTTTGAAAGCATATTTTAGCATGGTTTAATGCTGGTTTTTTAAGTCATGTGTGAAGGATGCTCAAGGTAAGAGATCCTTGGTTTTTTGCATTGGAATTGTGGAATTGATGCATAGTGTTGCATGTTGTTTAATGGCTTTGTTTAATGCTTCAAAACAGTGAAGTGATGATGGTAATTGGTGGTTTTGGCATTTTGGTTATGCTTGTAAAAACAATGGATTAATGTGGTAAAATGGTTATATTGGCAAGTGATGTAAGTGGTTCTTGGTTACTTTAATCGGATATAGTTAGCCGGCTATAGGATTGGGTGCATCGTGAATTGAGTCGCCTTGGATGTCGAGGGGGTTGTAATTGTACCGTAAACTCCATCCAAGAATCCTAGCGATTGAGGAAATTGGTGTCACTACGATGGAGGTTGGCTCTCGTGGGTGGGCTTGGTTTAGTGCCACCACGATGGAGGATGGCTCTCGTGGGTGGGCTTGGTTTAGTGCCACCACGATGGAGGATGGCTCTCGTGGGTGAACCTTGTTAAATGTCACCATGATGGAGGATGGCTCTCATGGGTGGAATTTGTTAAGTGTCACAACGGTGGAGGGTTGCTCCCGTGTGTGAGCTTGGTTAAGGTGATTACAATGGTTGTGGTATCTTCCATGTGTAAGCCTTGTGATGTGTCCCGGCTCTCGCTAGTGTATTATACAACTTCCGATGAGTGATGTTGAGGGGGTTGTGATTGTACCGTTAAACTCCATCATGTGTGTTGAGGGGGTTGTGATTGTACCGGTAAACTCCACCTTGTGTTGTTCGGAAGTGTGTATAGAGCGTGTGGGACAACGCTTGTAATCCGCGTATCCGATTGTGTCTTTAGTTGTGATGGTTTGTGAATTATCACTTGGAAGCCAATATAATGTTCTTGAATGTAATGAAGCATGAGATGCTTGAAATGATGCAAGGTTGCATGGAAAGTGTGTAATGTACCAAGAATGCATGTATTACTTGTTAGCTTGAACAAGTGTTTATCTTCTATTGAGAATGGTGCATGTGTGCATGGAATCTCTTTAGTGCATTGAAGTCTTGTGAAGGCTTGTTTTAAAAGGCATGTAATGCAAATGTTGTTTTTGTGGTTCATATGTTGCATTTGTGTAATGCATGAGATAGATTGAAGGAGTAAGTGGTTTTCAAAGGTTTCTTGCTTTGAGATGATTTTCAAGAATGAGAAAAGTATAATGTGAAGTGGAAGTGTTTTCCACGGAACTTGTATTTAACTTTGCATATGATGTTCATGCATGGAAAGGTTAAATTGATGGTTTAGCAAGGATGTGCTTTGAAGTGAGTTACTTAGCTTTTCTAAGCTAAGGGTTGGTTTTCATGTTTGAGCAATGCATGATTTAAAGCATATTGATTAAAAAGGGGTTTTCAAACACTGCTTTGGTTTATCGAAACGTGTTTACTTTTAAAAGAGGTTTTATGACTCGCTGCATTGATGGTGTTTTGGTTTTGAGCATTCCTCACTAAGCATTATGTGCTTACGCTCATTTTTGTCCATCAATGCAGATATTTGAAGTTGGGACAGCAAGAAGCAAGGGATTCAAGTAGAGCTCCACTTGAGATGTATGTCTCGGTTAATAGCTATAGATAATAAAGGCAATGGGGGGAGAGTCTTTTATGTTGTTGTTTAATGAGATTGTGTATGTTGGACAAGTTTGATTTATGATTTTGAATTATGTGGTTTAACGCTTGCAACGTTTGAATCTTCTTATTCATAAGTCGTTATGATATGCTTTTTGTTTCGAAAGCATGTTTAGGTGTTGGATGTGTTGAAAGAGTTGGTACACCCAGGGGTGGTTTTGTATCTAGATTTTAATGCAAGTTGGTGGTTATGATGCTTGGCATGTTGTTGATTTGTTGAAGATTGATTTGGAGCATGTTCGATGGGGTTTAAAGGTGTTAAAACAGGCCTATATGTTGTTTCTGGGCAGGGTGTTTCGAAACACCCTTGCCTGTTTCGAAACAGGTGCTTGATTTGGCCTGGGTGTTTCGAAACGGGTAGAGGTGTTTCGAAACACTTTGGCTACTGCCAAGCCCCGTTTCTGCACGGGCTAACCCCGTTTCGAAACACTTGACCGTTGGGCACTGATTTGAATGGTTTTGAGGTTTGCAAGCTTTACGTTTTAGTCCTGATTTTTGTATGTGCAATTGCTTGAGTTCGAGATGTCCGTTTAAGGTGAAATTTGGCAGAGAGGCATGAAACATGACTAATTTCATAATGGTAACTTAAAAATTGGTAAAGTCCTCTTAATTTTCAGAATTTACAAATTGGTCCCTAAATTCGTATTTTGTGCAATTGGGTCCCTTATTGTTTTCCGATTGCTGTGATTTTTGAGTATGCTTATCTCAAGAGTATGCCTAGGTTTAATGTGCATCTAGACAAGTTTAAAAAGAAAAAAGGGTCGTTAATCAAGGTTGACTTTCGGGTTGACTTTGGTTTTCCCCGTGTAATCTTCGTAGTCCGGGTCAACCGTCTAGGCCGGGCTAAGGGGGTTACACTTTGTCTCCTTCACATCACTTGTTCCTTCATAAGTAGTCTCAAGTGTATCCCACACTTCTTTAGCACTTTCGATGGAGGAAACTTTGGAGTAGATGTCGGGACCGAAAGAGCAAAACAACATGTGAAGAGTTTTTAGCATTCATTTGAATCTTCTTTCTCTCTTCTTCACTCATCTCATGTTTCTTCTTTAGCACCAATCTTCCTTCGTCGTCTCTCTTCATCAGAATATAGGGATCATCTTCAATGACATCCCAAACTAGATAATCGTTGGATTTAATGAAGAGGCGTATTCGGTTCTTCCAAAAGGGGTAGTTATCACCATTGAAGAAAGGCGATTTGGTGGTTGATTGAGATTCGTACATGCTTGACCCGGAGGTAGATGCCATGGCTTGATTTGTGGTTGATCATACTCTTTGTAGGAACTTCTCTTGTGGTTGATAATCCTTCAAAGAGGTAGACTCTGATACCAATTGTTGAGTGGATCAATGAAACAAAATAAGCCAAGAGGGGGGTGAATTGAATTTTTAGAACTTTGGTGGTGGAATGGAAAATTAAAAATGATAGAGAAGAGGATTTAGAGTGGTTCAAGTTCCAATCGAACTCTACATCCACTACCTTAGCTTCACTAAGGATTTTCCAAAAATCCACTAATTGTTCTTCCCCTTTTCTAGGCTAAGGAGGTAACCTTTACAATACCGGTCAAATTTTCTACCCAAAATTTGACCCAATTCTCACACAAGAAAATACAAAGAAGATGAAGGCTAAAACAAGTATCTCTCAATACAAAATGTAGCCCTTTTACAAGCACTCAACCCAATTGAATAGATAAGAATGAGAATTATAAATTTCACAATTGGGGTTTACAAGAAATATTGGGATTTTTGCACAAATACTTGGCTTTGATGTTTGGATAATACTTTGGAGATCAATAGTTGTTGTTGGAGCTTTTAGAGGTCCCTTTTATACCTTCTCATTGAATTCTAGTCGTTGGGGTTGTTGCATTCATCAATATAGCCGTTGGGATGTTATCTTCCCTCTATATATGTAGTCTGCAACCACCCGTTCCGAAACGCCCGATCTTGTTTTGAAATAGACCAAAATAGAAAGAGTCGTTAGGGTGTAATAAATAGACCGTACCGAAACGGGCACGATCATGTCGATACGCTAAGAGCCCGTTTCGAAACTCGTTTTGAAACACTTTGCCACTGTCAAAGCCTGTATCCAAACAGCTTAGAAGAGTTTCGGTACGCCTTAACGACAATCTTAAAATTAGTTAAAAACTTCAACGGTCATATTTTTATAACCAAGTTTGAATTTCGTTTCGAAACGTTTGAGGTCGTTTCGATACTACCGTATCGAAACGGGTCAAACCGTTCCGATGTTCTTCATCCGTTTTGAAACAGAGGTTAACAGTTTCAAAATTGTTTCGGAACGCCCAATGGCCGTTCCAAAACGTTGACTCGAAAATCACTGTTTTGGCTTGATAAACACTTAGAAAACATTTGACAAGTTGAGTTTTTGACATAAACATTTTTCTTTAAATATATAGAAAGGTTTTGAGGACTTAAAAATTCTTTAGTCCTTAAATTCTTTAGTTATATCAAAATCAATTTATCGGTTTCACAGAGGCGCAGAGAAAAACTCCTCCACCACCGGAGGCGCAACAAGACACTAGAGGCGTCGAGAGGCGTGCACTTTTCGAAAGGCGCTGAGTGCGATGCTTTTGTGCTTTTGGGTTTCGAACGAAAAATAGATGTTGATGAAGACTAAACTAAAAACTACAGAAAATTAAGTAAAATAGCAGGGAAAGAATGGAGTGAGAGAAGATAAGAGAGAACGACGAAAAGAGTTTGTTTTATTCGACACAGTGAAACCCTAGTATTTTTGGAGTTTTAACTAAAACACAAAACGGTGCGTCCAGACAAAAGACTAAAAACTATAAACACGTATATTAGGTTATAAATCCTTTTTAGAGTTTTAACCCTAGTGTATCAGATTATAAACCCATTACACACAAGTTGGTGAGGTACTAAGTCAACAAATTATTTGAATACTAAACAAAATGATAAATTTGGGGATTCGCCCTAAATCCTTTAGGGTTTTTTATTTGACCCAAAATTTTAATAAATTCCAAAAGACCCTAAACTTTACATAAATCACCAATTGCCCCCAATATATTTTTCTAAGTTTTAAATAATAATATATTATAAATATTTTTTTTCAAAATTTATAATTAATTAGAGTTTTGTTCATATTAATTTTATAAAAAAATTATTTTCTATTTTATTAATTTTTATAATTAAATTATTTCAAATAAAATTTATACTAATTGCCCATTTTTTCCAATATTTGTTTTTATGGTTATGCTCTTAAAATTATTTTTTTACTAATATTTGTTATTAAAGGTCCAAATTTTTCCCAATACTTGTTATTAAAGACCTAATTTTTATCAACATTTGTTATTAGGGACATACTTTTAAAATTTAATTTCCCCCCAATATTTGCTATTAAAGACTCATTTTTTTTCTAATACTTGTTATTAGAGTCATAGTTTTAAAATTCAATTTTTCCCTATACTTGTTATTATGAGTATACTTTTAAAATTTAATTTTTTTTCAATACTTTTTAGTATGACTTAATTTTTAGGTTTGCCCTTGGGCCACCATGTAAAAAATGAGAATGAGAGATATAATTTATTGATGAAAAACTAAGTTATATATACACATACATTATGAGATCTAGTCAAATCTCAATTAATAGTAATTGCCTAATATTTGAGATTTATAATCTAAATTAATGTAATTCCATAATCTATAGGGTTTGTCAATTTACATAATTACAATAAATTTACATAATCAATTGTAATTATTTACTCCAATAATTTTTTTGTATCTTTCCAAACTTTAAGTATCGAAGAATAACACTACTTTGACTTGGGATCGACACCTCTCACATAGTATTGATTCCCAACATTAGGTATTGATACCCATATATGATTTTGTAAATTTTGAATGATCGAGGCTTTATGAGGTAATACCTCCATCGAGAGTATCGATGTCTCTTATGAATTCTTGAAATTTACTTCTTAAATTTAGGCTTCAAATTTTTTACAAAAAGATCCTCGTTATTTTTTAGCGTCATCCAATATTTTAACATTGTAATCTAGTATTGTTTATGTTGTCTATGCTACTTGTGTGTATTTTTACATTATTGCTCTGGTACATTTAAATGATTCTAATATGTGGAAGAAGCTCTAATTTAGTCTAGATTTTCCCCCAAACTTAGAATGTAACATTTCATGTATGTGTATTCTTACTGGATCGAGCATAGGGTGTTACAACAATAAAATTGATTGGGATCGTAATAAGTACCCCATCTATATATAATTTATACTCTTTGATGCATGTTCTCTTGTAATAACATGTGACCACTTTCTATGATGAGGCGATGGTTTGCATGAGAATTTATCAATAGTCTTGTCTTAGGTAAGATGAAGTGTTATTTATTTTAAAGTCACTCACTTGAGAGTTAAGCTTCAATCAAATTACATATGAGTTGTATTTGAAAGTCATTTATTATAGGATCACTCACTTGAGATTTGAGCTCCAGTCAGGTTTATATGGGTTCTATTTAAAAGAGTGCATGTGTCAAAGCCAGTGTTAAAAATGGCGCAAGGCCACTAAGGCATTAGGGGTCTCACAGCCTAGGCCCAAGGCGCGCGCCTTATTGAATTTAGGCACACTCTATCAAAATTAAAGAAACAATTTTTTTCAGTTGTATATTGTCAAATAAGAAGAAAAGTAAGCGAAAATTATCAATTTCATTTTTGTTTTCGGCTATGAATGACTGAAAGATGTTCTTTACATTCAAGCCTGAAATGTAAACACAAAAAATATTCATCATCAGTGCTTGATTTATTAAGCATCACTTCAAAGTTCTTTACATTTGATAAAATTTTGGGTGGTAAGAATAATGAGATTCTTTGAATGTTCAACCTATGTAAAAATTAGACATAAACTTCATAAGAAACTACTTGAATATGATGAAATTTTAGGTGATAAGAATGATGAGACCCTTTCGAATGTTCAATTCAACCGGCGTAAAAACTAGACAAAACATGCTTGGAAAGCTGGATTCTTTTGTCAATCACGTGAGAGGATCAAATCTTATCCAACGTTCACATCGCTGATAATTATTAATTTCTAGTTCCAAATAATGCATCTCACATGGGGAAATGGATGAATTGTGCTCTTTAAATTGAATCTCCATAAAAATAATAATTCAACATGAACCAATCGAGGAAAATTTATAAATACACACAAAGCAGAGTACTAAACAAAAAGAAAATTTAGCACTTTAAAAAGGACTATAAATTCAACAAAAGTTTATCATTTCATTAATTACCTTTTAACTTTCTAATCAAAAAAAATATATAACATTACATTTTATTATGCAATAAGAATTTTTTATATTATAAATAGACAAAGTTAGCTATATAATAATTTCAAAATGATTTAAGATAATGCTGCTATGTAATCATTTTTCTCTGCTAAATTTGTCTCCATATCATCTCATCAAGTGAGTGATAGCCTTTGTTGTCTTTTTCATCTTTATCGCCATCTTTATCTTTTTCTTTAGAGATTGGCTTGAACTACCATATGTTCCTTTGTGTGTGCTCCCTTTTGATCTCAAATTAAATCGCTCTTTATGAACCTCGACAGCAATCACAATGTGTTCCAAAGTAAGACTTTCATCCTCTTTGAAAACGAACTCCTCTTGAGCATCTTTCTCTGTCTTTTTAGTCAACCATTCATTGGTGTCATCAATGTCTTTCAAAGCTATTAGGTCAATATATCCCATAACTCGTATCGTTAAACCAATGCTTGATTGTACTTGACATACACCAAATCATTTAGTCAGAATTGTGTGAGTTTATTTCTCTTTTTGATATGAATTTGTGAGATAGTGAGAGAGGTATATCCAGTTTATAATTATTAAAATATCAAAAAATTAACTTTACTAATTAAAAAATTTATTAGTTGACTGCTATGACTTATATGCTCAAAAGTGCTCCAAATTCTCTCACATCCTGGTACGTTACAAGTAAGGCTTAAAAATTTTATGAAAAATTATTGTGAAGTAGTTGTTGAAGAACCATAAGCATGCCCACCACTCAGCTACAACATTAAAAGTTTGATTTAGATAAATAGAAGTATATGGAGCCTTAGTCTTCATGTGTCTAATAACCAACTGATTCCCAAATAATCCATGTGCTTCCTTGTAAGCAATGAGCTCCTCCATAATCTTATCTTGCTTGTCAAACGCAATGACCAACCTTATTATATATTCATACAAGCCATCAACTTATCTATCAATTTAAAGACTTCGAGACTACTGAGACTCATTTTCATTAAATGAAGTTGTAATAGCTTCTTTCAAACGATCCATAGCCTCAAATATGTATCACATGGTAGGTTTTTTTCTCTCAATCAATCAATCTTAGTGCACGAACTAAAGGAACACTTAACTCCAATGCATAAACATTGTCATTTTAAAAATAAGGCATTAAAATAGTATCAACAACTCTTTCGCCCTCTAGGTTCTTAGGCCAATTTTCTTGTTCTCCATTCTTGAGATGTAAACGTCTTTCTTAAGTTATCTTGTTATTTGTGTATTGATGAAATTGTGATAAAGGTAGTTGCAATTCTTGTATTCACTGGCCTTAGAAAGTTCCTTTGTTTGGTGAATTATCTCATCATATTTAAAAGACCTGGACGTTGATAAATAAAACTATTAATATGAATTACCCTCTTTAAAACTTTATCGATAACATGAATTGCTCCAATATCTTCAAGAAGTATATCAATACTATGAGCTACGTAAGCAGTCCAATACAAACGTGGATACTTTGCCATCAAGAGTGCACCGACAACTATAAAGTTGCTTCCATTGTCTGTTATAATTTTTACAACATTGCATTTACCTACTTCATCCACAATTCTACTTAGCAGTTCATATAACTTATCATCAGTCTTTCTTTTGAACAATTAACTAAAAAATAATGATTGTCCTTCCACACCGATCAGTCCATCCATTTGATATAATAAAAAATTATGTTTTAGCTTATTCTTCTTTATGATTTCTCATATTCTCATTGGTATTTACAACTTATTTATTCAGGAAAAGGGCACTTTCTTTATAAGCATTCGGTGGCTTCATTCCAATTTCAACGCTAGTGATTGAATCAATTGCAATTATAAAGGTAGAATAAATGAGAGCAATAAAGGGAATTGCAGCATCATACATCCATTTAGCAAAATCAGCACATGTCTTCTCCCTTTGTTTTTTCTTATAGGTCTTATTAATGGTCATTTGCTTACCCATTACTTGTATAGGAGATTTGATAAAAACATCCATTGGAGCAACTTGCATCTCCCTTTTAACATTGGGATTCATTGGTTTTTTGACTTTTTCCCTTTTTGGGTCGAATTCTAACACTGACATTTCATCTTCATCATCAAATTCAGTCATTTGATCATAGTCATACTCATGCACCAATTTCATCTTCTCTCGATCATTCTTTTTCTTGTCCAAGTAATCTATCATTTATTCACTTACATGGTCAGGGCAATTGTTAAAAGCTTTTATGTTTTGATATCCACCTGATAAATGTTTAAGTCTATCAATTACACCTTTGGCAACTTTCGAACAGTACTTGCAAGTGACATTATTTTTTATATTAGAATCAACCAAATAACCATGATTCCAACTCAAAGCAGACCTTTCAGTTGTCTCATTTTTCATGTTTGTCAATATAAGAACCCTATCAACACAATAAACAAGAGAAATTAAGATGTTAGCGTATAAAAAAATTAACAAGGGTAGAAACAGAACCATAAATTATTACATAGTCTAAATATCAGCAAAGAAAGCAACATAATAATTTCGTTAACCAATATCATATGGACGACAACAATAAGATGAATCATCACTATTATGGTGTAAATAAAACAACCATGTTCAATGATAAAGAAGATATGATCGAGTGGTGACTAATAGCAATCCATAATATCCACGTAAATTGTTGAGCTATAAAAAAGAACAAATACAGTTAAGAATATATGATCGAGTAATGTTCAATAGCAAGGAGGATATGATCCAATAATGACTAGTAGCTACTGTTGAGTTAATCAATCAATGAAGATGGCTAAGAGGGGGTGAATTGACAATTAAAAAATTTGGTGGAAGCAAATGCAAAAAGAAAATAAATTTGCACAAGTGATTTTAGAGAGCTTCAACCTTCTCAACAAGGTCTACATCCACTACCTTAGCTATCCACACTAAAGATTTCACAAATTTACTAGTTTGTCTTTCCTCTTAGGCTAAAGGAGATAACCTCACAAATCCTAGACTTATACCTCAAAGTCTAGCAATCTTTTTCCTAAAATTGGAAACAAAGAAGCAAACTATGATAATCCTTTAAAGGAAGATTATTTGTACATTTTGAAGTTCACTAAACCTCAACAATTGAATGAAAAAGAATTACAATGAAGAAAATCAAGATGGTACAAGATTTTACAATAAAAGCTCTAAAAATGTTGGATATATGCTTAGATGCTTTAGAATAGTTGTCTTGTTGTTGAAGAAGCTTTGAAGACTTGTTTTTATAACCCCATCATTGATTTCTAGTCGTTTGGGCTGTTGGGAAATTGAATAGAGCTATTGGGCTGCTATTTTCATGCATTAAATGATGTCTGGCAAGTGTGGGTTTCGGTACGCAGATCTTCGTATCGGTACCTACTCAAAGAGGAAATAGTCATTACAAGAAATGGGTACCGATACGCGAGTTTGTGTATTGGTACGAAGTGAAGGTTTAAAACGGGGTACTAGTACACTTCGTATCTAACCGATATTGAAGTTACTCACTGGAATTTCTAGAAATCTTTGTGAACCTAGCGTATCGGTACAAGTATTACTGTACCGGTACTCAGTTCAATTTAAAACAAGTTTCGCTCCAAAATCAGATAAGACTTTAAAATGTTTAAAACTCATACCGATACGCCTAAGGCTATACTGGTACTCAATTTACCATTTGGTTTTACAATGGTAAAGGGTCATATTGGTACGTGTGTAGTCGTACCGGTACTCAGTTGCCATTTGAAATAAAATCAAATTCCAGTGTTGAAAATTGGTACGCATACAGACGTACCGGTACTCACTTACCAAAATGGCTTGTTTGAATACCAAAACACTTTGAAAATATTTGTCTTTTAAATATATGACTTATACTAAACATTTTCTTGAAAAAAATAAGTTAAGTTTGTTCGAGTGATTTTCCTTTAGTGAGTAATTACAAATACCTTAAAATTTTATTTATTTGCAATTAAGTCCTTGTTATATCAAAATCAAATCATTGATTTAATAATCTCCCCCATTTTATATAGCAAAACCAAAAAAAATTGGGTTAACTATTGTAATAGTCACTTATGTTTTCCACAATATAGAGTTGGTCACCGATTTTGAAAAATGACTAGTAAGGTCACTTACGTTTTCGGGGCGTAAACTTTTGGTCACTTAGCAGTTTGTTGTCGTTAAACACTGACGGATTGTTGACCTGACAACAAAAAAATAATGGTAAATTACTGCAATGGCCATTAAAGTTTATCTTATGTATATTTTTTCTCCCCAATTTTAAAAAAATAAACATTATAGTCACTAATGAAAATGTTTCTTTATAATTTCACCCTTGAATTTTTAAAAATTAATTTTCAACCCTAAAACTTTACAATCAATTAGTATAATAATATTATAAAGGCTTAAATGAAAAATAGGTGCCCAAAGTATACACTTTTTAAATTTAGGTGCTCAAATTTCTCATATTTAATAACTAAACTTTCAAATTGCTCATATTTTTCACTTTGGATTGTTTTTAATATTATTGTAACATGATATGTCATTTTTTATTATTGTTAAATTAAAAATAATTTAAAAATAAAATAAAATCATTTTTATTATTATTAAATTTAAAATATATTTTTAAAAAATATTACTTCTTAAAACAACTTAGGTGTTTAAAGTATTTTTTGTAAAAATAGGTGCCCAAATTTACCATAGTTACAATTTTAGGTGTTTGGCTGTTAAATGAGTGTTAAAAAAATTGTCAACCAATTGGTACTTGACACGTGGTATTAATTTTATTAATTTTTAAAGAAAAATATTTAGAACTTTCAAATTATTATAAAATCTCAAAATTTGACATGCTTCACAAAACAGTCTCTAAATCCTTAAAAATTCCCAAACTTCCGATGTCGATTGCCGCCGCTTCCGCCGCCAATTGTCGTCGCTGACCGCACCCACTTGGTCGCCAGACCAAGGCGATCATTTTTCCCAACACAACGTCGTCAGAAATGCCCAACGGTGTGCAGCCAAACGTCAAACACGAAATCGATGTTTGTGTTTGACGTTCGGGTGCACACCGTTGGGCGTTTCTAGTGGCGCCGTGTTAGGGAAAATTACCGCCTTGGCCCGACAACCAAGTGGGTGCAGTCAGCGACGACAACTAGCGACGGAAGCGGCAGCAGTCGACGATGAAAGTTTGGGAATTTTTAGGGATTTAAGGATTGTTTTGTGAAGCTTGTAAAATTTTGAGATTTTATAATAATTTGAAAATTCTGAGTATTTTCCATTAAAAATTTTAAAAATAAAATTAATGTCACGTGTCAAGCACCGATTGGTTGACAATTTTTTTAACACCCATTTAACAACCTGGCACCTAAAATTGTACCTATAGAAACTTTGGGCACCAATTTTTACAAAAAATACTTTAGACACCTAAATTATTTTAAAAACTAATATTTTTTTAAAATATTTTAAATTTAATAATAATAATAATAATAATTTTATTTTTAATTTAAAAATAATAAAAAATGACATGACATGTTATAATAATAATAATAATAAAATAATTCAGAGTGAAAAATAGGAGCAATTTGAAAGTTTAGTTATTAAATAGGAGCAATTTGGGCGCCTAAGTTTAAAAAGGGTATACTTTGGGCACCTATTTTTTATCTAAGCATTTATAATATTATTGTACTAATTGATTGTAAAGTTTTAGGGTTGAAAAATGAATTTTTAAAAATTTAAGTGTGAAATTATAAAGAAACATTTTTATTAGTGACTATAATATTTATTTTTTAAAATTGGGGAGCAAAAATGTACATGAGATAAACTTTAATGGTCATTGTAGTAATTTACCCTTATTTTTCTTTACCAGGTCAGAAATCCGTCATTGTTAACGGCAACAAACGGCTGGGTGACCAAAAGTTTACGCCCCGAAAATGTAAGTGACCTTACTGGTCGTTTTCAAAATCGGTGACCAACTTTGTACGGGGAGAAAACATAAGTGACTATTCCAGTAGTTAACCCATAAATTTTTAATTCAATCCCCTATTTTTAAGACTAAAAGGTTATAGGTTTTTGAAAAATTTTATAAACCCACTTCTCCCCCTTTTTGTTAGATCAAAATCAATAGTGTAAATCAAATCGACACAATATATAATCAAAAATAGCTCCAAAATATAACATAAAATCTATAACATTATAAGAATCCAAAGCATAATATCCAAGGTCATAGGAAATAATAAATCAACATAGGTGAATAAAATTCAAATAAGTCTAAATGGCGTGATATGATATGCAAAAAACTAAGCCGAAGCGTTATCATTGTCGTCATCGCCCTCCTCCTCGTCATCGCAGTGAACATTACCACGCCATTCATGATGAAAAACAGTAAGAGAGATATTGATCGAAGAGACATGATGCTCGAAGGTAGAAAACCTCGTTTCCATAGAAGTTAATCTCGTATCCATGGTGGTGAACCTCACATCTATGCTCGTGTCAAGCGCGACAAACTTCCCAATGAGGTGGGTCATGAAAGCATCAAAGGGAGGTTGAGCAACCGGAGCCACGAGAGCATCCTCGACGGGAACATCCTCGTGGACTTCGTCTTGAGCATTGGGATCCCGAACCCTTTCACCATTGATGAAGTGAAATTTGGCTTTACGAAGGGATCTAGCATCAATAGGCTCGGTGAGGGGACACCCTAGATCATAAGAACAATCTATCTCTAGCTTGTGGAAGATGTGGCTCAAGACAGTTCCATAGGTGAAAGACTTGATGGTGGTGATGTGGCGGTGGTTGACAATGTGAACCATCTCAGCGAAGATGATTTAGGCTAGGTTTAGACGTTTACCCTCACAAAAACAATAGAGCCAAAAGCCATCGACGACTCAAATAGAGGGCCACTTACCATCGGATAGTTGAAACCACCAAGTAATAAGGAGGTGGAGAAAACGTTCATGGGCTTCGAGAATTTCAACCGAGGCATTTAGGTTATGAAAAGATGGAAAATAGGTTTAATCATATAAACCTATGTTATACATACCTAGTTAATCAGCTAACATTTTGGCATCAAGATAAATAGTTTTTCTCATGATATAAGACTCAAGGCTGATGGTTTTAGTTTTCTCTTAACTTAAAATACACCTAGGATTTAGTAAAAAAATCCGAACAAGAGTTTTTTAAGCAAGAAATGGAACTTGAAGAAAATAAGTGAATTTCTAGTGCCTCATCAAAGCAAGATATTTGAATTTAAATTCATAAGAGCACATTTAATCATAATCAACGACTCGCTCACAAAGAACAATACAATTTTGAAATTGTTTAAAATATTTCATTTTGTGTGAGTTACCAGGCTTATTAAAACTTTAGTTATAAATTTGGGCAAGGTTTGACTTGGCCCGTTATGGGAATTGGAAGAACTAACGGGGTCGTTTCTAGGGCGTTTTCTAAGAGGCATGGTGAAAAGGTTTGGGATATAAAACCTGCAAAATTTCAAACCACAAAACTATATGTATGCAACTCATCAAATTAAATTTAATAAAATCAACAAATTATCAAGGTAATATAAAAATCTATAACTTATAGTTTAAAATCATATATATATATATATATATATATATATATATATAAAGAAAAAATTCATAAGTATAAAATTTTAAATCTGTGAAAAATTATATACGAGTATATAAACAAATTAGAATAAAAAAAATTCAGTTTTGAAAATGATTTTGTAAAACTTTTGAAACTATAGATTCATACATCCTAAATATACTAAATTCAAACCTAAAAATTGTATAGATATAAAGAAATTCGAAATAAATATAAAAAGGGTTTTTACCTTGAATCATGGATGGATGGATGAATGAGGAGATGATTTGCACAAACTTTGATGAAAAAACTTTCAGTTTGATGTTGTAAACGAAACCCCCCAAAAGATTTGAAGAAATTTGATGAAAAATTCAGAGATTTTGAGGGTTTATATAGATGAAAACAACTAGGGTTTCAGAGAAAAGGGTTAGAGTTTAAAATATATTAGAAAAGCCTTTTTATTTCCTCAAGCACACACGTACCATTACGGAGAACTGCGTACCAAAATGCCGCGTACCGATACAAAACTATGTCGTATCAATCCTCAACGCGTATTAGTACTAAGCTTTTAGTACTCAAATGTTACCCCCCAAGAACTCGTACTGATACTAGATACCTTATATTGGTCCCCTTTGTACAAAATAGACAATTTTGGCTACAAATGACCCAAAAATTCGATTTCAATCGAATCGAAATGCATATTTATGATGAATGATCAACATTTATAAGCAATACAAGTTACATACTCCCCCTAACTATTTGAATAGATGCATTTAATGAGAAAATCACATAAACATGGATTTCAAACAAATTCAAGCAAAATTTAGAACAACCAAAGGTTCTAAGGTTGAAGAAAGGCTTGTAAACCATAGGTCTCTCCTAAGAGTCCAAAAACGCTCCTTATCTAAAGGTTTGGTAAAGATATCTGCTACTTGATGCAAGGTATCTACATACTCTAGAACTACATCATCTTTTAAGACAAGATCTCTAAGGAAATGATGTCTTATTTCTATATGCTTGGTTCTAGAATGTTGGATGAGATTTTTAGTAAGAAAAATAACACTCGTATTGTCACGCTTAATAGGGATGGTACCTACATCAATTCCATCATCTAAGAGTTTTTGTTTAATCTATAGGACTTGAGCACAACAATTACCGACCAAAATATATTCTACCTCGATGGTAGATAGCGCAACACTATTTTATTTCTTAGAAAACCATGATATAAGCATGTTACCAAGGAATTGACAAGTATTAAAGGTAATCTTTCTATCTATCTTACAACCTTTATAATCCACATCCGAATAAGCATGCAAGCTAAAGGATCAGTCTCTAGGATACCAAATACCTAAACAAAGTGTATCTCTAAGATATCTAAAGATCCTCTTAACGGTTAGTAAATGCGATTATCTAGGAATAGCTTGAAATCTAGCACACAAGAAAACACTAAATATAATATCCAGTCTACTTGCGATAAGATAAAGCAAATAACCTACCATAGATCTATAAAGCTTAAGATCGACATATTTACCTTCTTCATCTTTGTCAAGCTTTGTAGATGAGCTCATTGGAGTGGCTTGAGGCTTCACATTCTCTAAGCCAAACTTCTTGAGCATATCCTTGATGTACTTTGCTTGATTGATGAAGATGTTATCCTTCCTTTGTTTGATTTGGAGTCCCAAAAAATAAGAGCTCCCTCATCATGCTCATTTCGAACTCACCTTGTATTAACTTATATAATTCTTGGAAAAGATATTCATTAGTATAACCAAAAATAATATCATCAATATATATTTGATCTACTAAAATATACTTGCCTTTTTTTATAAAAAATGTAGTATCAACATTCTCTTTGTCAAAACTTTTTTGAACTAGAAAATTTGGCAAACTTTCATACCAAGCTCTAGGAGCTTATTTCAAATCATATAAAGCTTTTGAAAGTTTGAAAACATGGTTTGGATATTTTGAGTCTTCAAAATCGGGAGGTTGTTCAACATACACTTCAACGTTTATAAAATCATTTAGAAAAAGCACTTTTAACATCCATTTGAAAAAAGCTTGAATTCATGAAAATATGCAAATGCAAGTAATATTCTAATAGCTTCCATTCTAGCTACGGGTGCATAGGTTTCATCAAAATCAATTCATTCTTCTTGAGTGTAACATTGAGCAACAAGTCTAGCCTTATTTCTCACTATGTTACCACTCTCATCTAGTTTGTTTCTATAAACTCATTTAGTTCCTATGGTAGATTTATTACTAGGCCTATAAACTAATGTCCATACTTACATCTCTCGAATAGATTTAACTCTTATTGCATAGCTAATATCCAATAATCATCATTTAATGCTTCTTTGATATTTTTAGGCTCTATGCATGAGATAAATGCAACAAAGTTACATGAATTTTTAAGAGAAGATCTAGTGGTTACCCCTGTGGATTGATCACCCGAAATCTCACCACCTTTGACATAGTTGAACTCCCTTGGGCAAAAGACCTCCTTTTCCTCTAGAGACATGTCCTTCAAGGCTTCTAGAGGTGGATCTTGTGGTTCTTCTTTGGATGGAACTTCATTTACCTTTGATGATTGTCCTTCACCATCATTGCATTTAAAATTCCTACATCATCATCACAAGTATCCTTCCTCGAAAGGAAGTTATCATCAAAAACAAAATGTATAGACTCTTCAATCACTAAAGTTCTTTTATTAAATACAAGATAAGCTTTAGTGTTTAAAGAGTAACCAAGAAAAATGTCTTCATCACTTTTTGCATCAAGCTTGCCTAAATTGTCTTTTCCATTGTTTAAAACAAAACATTTGCATCCAAAAGGATGAAAATAGCTAATGTTAGACTTTTTATTTTTGAAAAGCTCATAAGAGGTTTTCTTTAAAAGTGGTCTAATCATTACTCTGTTAACAATATAGCAAGTGATATTTGTAGCTTCCGCCCAAAAATACTTTGGCAAATTATTTTCACAAAGCATGGTTCTAGCCATTTCTTCTAAAGTTCTGTTTTTCCTTTCAACAATCTCGTTTTGTTGAGGATGCGAGGAGTCGAAAAATTATGGCTAATTCCACTAGAGTTGCAAAACTCGTCAAAAACAAGATTTTGAAATTTTGTTCCATGGTCACTCCTAACATGTGAAATGGAGCAACCAACATCATTTTGGTTTGCTTTTAAAAATGTGATGATTTTTTTTTCTAAAACTTCATATTTTGTACTTAAAAATAGAACTCAAGTAAATCTAGAATAATCATTGACAAATACAAATACATATTGTTTTCCATCGAAGCTCATTGTTCTAATAAATCCAAAAAGATCTATATGAATAAATTGTAACATCCTACTTGTTGATACATCATTAATGGATTTAAAAGAAACTCTTTTATGTTTGCCTTTAGTACATGCATCACGAATTTTACCAAGAGAAAATTTGATTTTAGGCAAACGTCTAACTAGATCATTAGAAATTAATTTTTCTAAAACACTCATGCTAGCATGTCCTATTTTTCTATGTCATAACCAATAATTATGCTCATCTTTAGCAACAAAACATGCATTGGAAATATGAATGTCATCTAGATGGCATCATATAAATATTTCCTATTCTATGACCAATAAGCACAATTTTGTTAGATGCAATGTCAATTATTTTGCAACCATTTAAATCTAACGTGACATTGAATCCTTTATCACAAAGTTGGCTTATACTTAACCAATTATGTTCAAGACTGTTGACATACAAAACATTCTCAATAAGTATAGAAGAGTGTTTGTCAATGGAATCAATTCCTTAAATGTGGCCTTTGGAGTTGTCACAAATGTCACTACTCCTCCACTTTTTGGTTTTAGCTCCAAAAACCGACTCATATCACCGGTCATGTGTCTCAAGCATCCACTATCAAGGTACTATGAATTTGAACTTGAACTTTGGGCCTTGTAGCAATGCTCCCCTTACAAACATAGAATCAAGTCTTGATTTTTTATACCCAAATTGTTTTGGGTCTATGAGTATTATCTCCCAAATTCTTGGTTCCCTTGGGAATCGAAAAAGCAATAAAACCAACATTATCAGAAGCTAAGAGTTCCTTAAGAACCCAAACATTCCTAACTTTCTTACCATTAGAGGGCCTTTGGAAGCCTCTATGTTTATACCAATTAAAGTTTCTCTTCACATAGTTAGGTTTTGAATGATTTCCTTTTTCAAAACGGTTTGTCCCAACTTTGTTTAATGAAGCTTAAGATCACCCACTTCTTTTTTGGTGATCCTCATGGACTCTTAAAAGTTATCCGAGCAAGTCTTGATTTTTCTTTTCAAGATCAATTATTTTTGCTTGCATTTCTTTTACTTTACTTTCAAGCTCCAAATTAGTTTTAGAAATAGAGTCATTTTCATTTTTCAAATTTGAAACAACCTTTTTTGTTTTTCAAAATTAACCCTTTGAATTCCAACACTAATTCATCATAAACCTCTTGCAATTCATCATAACTTCTTGAAGTTCATCAAATTAAAAATTAGATGAATTAGAGGTTACCTTAGGATCCTCTTCAAGTGCCATGAGACATAGGTTGGCTACCTCTTGCTTCTCCTCATCAGATGAGTCTTCACTGCTCCAAGTATCCACATGAGCCTTGAGCTTCTTCTTCTTTAGTTAGGGATAATCGAACTTGATATGCCCCAACTTTTTACACTCCTAGCAAATGATTTGGTTCTTCTCTTCTTTTAATTTGTTCTTGGAGCCCCCTCTTCGATGGAACTTTCTTCCCAGGTTAGACTTCATGAACCTTGTAAATCTCTTGGCTAGCATAGTCATCTCTTCATCTTCTTCCTCGCTAGAATCACTCTCATCTTGTGAAGCTTTAAGAGATATCTCAACTTTCTTCTTTTCCACTTCCTTCTTCTCTTTCTTTTTCTTCTTTTCATCATTATTTCCTTGTCTCATTAACTCAAGAGTGAGAAGAGACCCCATGAGCTCATCAAGCTTCAAAGTCTTTAAATTCTTAGTTTCGATGATGATAGTCTTCTTTGAATCACATGAGGGAAGATGGTAGATGAACTTTCGAACAAGCTTGTCCCCGAGAATGATTTCTCTATATCCCTTGAGCCCGTTCACAAAAACAGAGAATCGATTAAACATCAACATGACGTTTTCATCTGGTTCCATCTTTAAGTTCTCATAGCATAGATTGAGGAGCCTAAGCTTGGTCTCCTTTACTTCATTTGTTCCTTCATGAGTAACTTCTAGCTTGTTCCAAATCTCCTTGGCACTAGAGCAAGAAGACATCTTGGCATACTCATCCGGTTGAAGAGCACAAAACAAGATGTGCATAGCTTTGGCGTTGAATTGTAATTTCTTCCAATCACCATCGGTCCATTCTTGTCTTTCCTTGGGATGTCGGTCACCTTCTCTCTTCATAGGAATAGAGGGTACATCTATCACTATATCCCAAAGAATATAGTTGGTAAATTAGATGAACAACCCCACCCTATTCTTCCAATATGGGTAGTTAACCCCATTGAAGTACGGTGGCCTAAAAGTGAATTGAGCTTCCTCCATGAAGAAGATGCCGGAAGTAGAGGCCAAATGAGTGTAGCTCTGATACTAATTATTGAGTTGATTAATTAATGAAGATGGCCAAGAGGGAGTGAATTGGCAATTAAAAATTTTGGTTGAAGCAAATGCAAAAAGAAAATAAATTTGCACAAGTACTTTTAGAGTGGTTCAATCTTCTCAACAAGGTCTACATCCACTACCTTAGCTATCCACACTAAGGATTTCACAAACTCACTAATTTGTTCTTCCTTTTAGGCTAAAGGAGATAACCTTACAAATTACAGACTTATATCCCAAAGTCTAGCAATTTCTTTCCTAAAATTAGAAACAAAGAAGCAAACTATGGTAATCCTCTAAAGGAAGATTGTTTGCACAATTTGAAGTTCACTAAACCCCAACACTTGAAAGAAAAAGAATTGCAATGAAGAAAACTCGAGAGGGTACAAGATTTTACAATAAAAGCTATAAAAAATGTTGGATATGTGCTTGGATGCTTTAGAATAGTTGTCTTGTTGTTGAAGAAGCTTTAGAGACTTGTTTTTATACCCCTTCATTGATTTCTAGCCGTTTGGGTTGTTTGAAAATTGAATAGAGCCATTGAGTTGCTATTTTCATGCATTGAATGCTATCTGGCAAGTATGGGTTTTGGTACGAATCTCCGTATCGGTACATGCTCAAAGAAGAAATAGTCGTTACAAGAAATGGGTATTGGTACACATGTTTGCGTATCGGTGCGGAGTGAAGGTTTAAAACTGGGTATCGGTATGCTTCGTACTGTACTGGTACTGAAGTTACTGGAATTTCTGGAAATCTTTTTGAACCTAGCCTATCGGTACGAGTATTACCATACCGGTACTTAGTTCAATTTGAAATGAGTTTCGCTTCAAAATATGACAAGCCTTTAAAATGTTCAAAGCTCCTATCGGTATGCCAAAGGTTGTACCGATACTCAATTTACCATTTGGTTTTACAATGGTGAAGGGTCGTATCGGTACGCTTGTAGCCATACCGGTACTCATTTGTCATTTGAAATAAATCAAATTCTAGTGTTAAAAACTTGTACTCGTACGCATATAGCCGTACCGATACTCACTTACCAAAATGTCTTGTTTGAGTACCAAAACACTTAGAAAATATTTGTCTTTTAAATATATGACTAATACAAAATATTTTCTTCAGAAAATAAATTAAATTTTTTCGAATATTTGTTCTTTAGTGAGTAATTTTAAATACCTTACAATTTTTTTTGCAATTAAGTCTTTATTATATCAAAAATAAAATATTGGTTTAATAGCTACGATGGAATGAGATCACTTTATATATATCTCTGCTGCTAATTGAAGTATCAAATAATTGCAAACATGAGATGGAAGGTTTAAAGGCTTAAGTTATTGTTTGTAAATATTGATGGAAGAATGTATTTTGGACTAAAAACATGTGCAATTCAGCAATAAGTACAGAGGAGAGAGAGACGAGTATATGCAGCTGTATGGTTTTTTTCTTAGTAAAAGCTGGACCCGGAGTGGTCGGCAGTTTTCTTATTTATTTTCTTAACAAGAGCAAGAGCTGGAGCTGAAGCAGTCGAAAGCTTCCATGTTTCCTTCCTTAGCAAGTTCTTTCTTCTTCTATTTTTTTATTATTGATATGGATTCTTTATCCACCTTTTTTTAAACTCCCATTAGATTATTTCATGTCATTGGTATTTAGGGTTTCCAACAATTAATTTTAATTCAGATTTGAAGATTCGAATAAATTAATTTAAGTTTAAATTTGATTTAATTAAAGTTATAGTTTAGTTACCTTGTGTATGCAGAAAATTTTCGCTGGCAGACTCACCCACTAAAATTAAGTGTGCGACACGAGTCGATCTAAATTGGTCAGGGCAAAGCCCTGAAAACCAAGAGGGCAACTAAAAAATATTTAAAAACACTTGAAACTAATAAAACTTTGATAAGCTTCAGAGTATTTAAAAACCACACATTAAACTCTCAAAACTCGGTGTAATAATTTAAATTAAATCATGATAGAAATAACTCAATTCACGATTAATTTAAACTTAGAAGTGACTCAAATTTAGGCTTAAAATTTAAAAAGGGGTCCAACCTATACCCTTTTTTTAGTTTGGGGCCTAATATTTATTTTGGGTCATTTTGGCGTCTAACGTTTCATTACGTAACTCAGTTCGGAATTTTTCGTGACATATGTTAAATTTGCGTTGTTATCCAATAAAAAATTACAACGTGGCAGGGCTTTTATATTAACTTAAAAAGATTTTTCAAAAATTAAAAAAATTAACAATTAAATTAAGTAAATTAAAACTTTAACTTTTAACCTAATGTAAATCCCGTTTAAACATATTTACCATCTTTCCCCTCTCTTCCCGTTCCCCTTTCTGAAAAAGCACTTGAACAAAAAATCCTAGATCGTTTCTGGTTTGATTTTCTGAAGGATGTCGAGTGAAAGTTCGAAGCCTCGTTACAGTTCAAGGATTGTGCTTTGTGATTGCGAAAAGAGAGCTCTGATTTATATTTCTAATCAACCTTAGAGTAAAGGAATGGAATATCATGGGTGTTCTAAACCGAAAGAGGTGACTTCTATTTCTCTATGAAATTCTTGTATCTTCTCTCTTTTTCTATTATTACGAGTTTAATTTTGTATTGTTGTCCAAAATCGATATGATTTTTTTCAAGGGCTTGACAAGGGAGAAGACAATAGAAATGTTGAGGAAGATTTAAAAAATCAATTAAAAATATTGATGACCGAAAACAATCACTTGAAGGAACTTGTAAGATCATACAAAGAAAAATGTGCTAAGAGGAGGACAAATTACCTGTTCTATAAGATAGCTTTTTTTACTTCATGGATAGTGTATTTTATGGTAAAATTCGGTTTAGATAGAAACAATTTCTATTCACGTAAGGTTTATGGAGAATGTAATGGTTTGTAATGGCAGTTTATGGAGAAAGTAATGGTTTGCTTTTATTGTAAAATTTAATTTGTCATTTTCAATAGGTACAAAAGTTTTTTGTGGACATGTTTGATATGTTTAAACAAGTTCTCAAATGTTTTATGGTCATTTTCATAAGGTAAATCAGTTCTTCAATTTACTAAACTATCAACACTTACTTACACTGGTGTAAGTCGGTTCTTCAATTTACTAAACTATCAACCTTTTCTTACACCGATGCAAGTTAGTTATTTTGATTGATATCTCTCATTCTTTTGATTCTAAGAGTCGTTTTGTTATTCAAGATATCATCCAAACAAGATAGTACAACAATCCCAATAATGTGTTAAGTAATGTAACATTTCGAGAATTTTATTCTCAGAGGTAATCATATATTTCGTGAGCCAAACGCACCCTAAATGCAATATGTTTTCTATTCACATTAGGTACAAGAGGAAACTGTATGCATTTAAACAAAAAAATTATCTCCATTAATAACCATTAATAACACGTGTCTTGATACACCAAGTGAACAATTTGATATGTATAAACAAAATGAAACTATTTTATCTACCTAAACAGATTGTAAATAGTTTCAATAATACAAATAATGATACACTAAATGAACCAAACCAGTTTGATATGCGTAAACAAAATGAATTGTTTTATCTACCTAAACAATTTCATCTGAACAAACAAAAGGCTTAACACATTATTTTCATTTGCATAAATAGTTTCAAGATAGACAACGCAACTAACAAAATAAGTAGCAACTTAATTCTATGGTATTTATATAGTGGGTTTAGAGAGAGGTCTCTTAATGCCGAACTTTGAGAGTCTTGCTTGTAGAGGAACAATGAAAGTTCTACTAGGTTGAAAAGATGCTGAAGATGGTGATGGTTGTGAAGTTGTACCACCAAAGTTTGTCATTGGATGTGTTGAAGTTGACTGTGAATTTAGAGCAACTGAATTTATATTTCTGGCTGCAATAGATGACCTTGTGTTAGGTCGAAAAAATAACACTTGACTTGGTTTTCCTGGCTGTTAAAAAAAAAGCAAAAGGTTAAAAAATCACTAAAAATTTGTAACAAAATGAATTAAATATTTATAAATAAAAACTTACATTTAAAATTCACTTGACTTGTCAAGCCATTGAAAAAAAATTATATGAATTCTGGACAACAATACAAAATCAAACTCGTAACAATAAAAAAAGAAAGAAGATACAAAAATTTTATAGAGAAATAGAAGTTACCTCTTTCGGTTTAGAGCACCCATGAAATTTTATTCCTTTACTCCAAGGCTGATTAGAAATACAAATCAGAGCTCTTTTTTGCAATCACAAATCACAACCCTTGAACTGTAATGAGATTTCGAACGTGCACTTGACACCCTTCAAAAAATCAAACTAAAAACGATCTAGGGGGAAGATGGCGAATAGGTTTAAGCATGATTTACATTAGGTTAAAAGTAAACGTTTTAATTTACTTAATTTTATTTTTATTTTCAAAAAATCTTTTTAAGATAATAAAAAACCTACCACGTGGCAATTTTTTATTGGATAGCGGCACAAATTTAACGTTTGTCACGAAAAATCTCAAACTGAGTTACGAAAAAAAGCGTTAGACACCAAAGTAGCCCAAAATAAAAGTTAGTCCCCAAACTAAAAAAATAGTATAAGTTGGACCCCTTTTTAACTATTAAGCCTCAAATTTACAATAATGTTTTATTGCATCAAACAATTAAATTTAGTTCGGACAAGTCACGATAAAAATAACTTGAACTAGAATAATCTGAATTTAAATAACTCAAACTCCAACTTGATATAACTTTGCAATGTATAAAACAATCAATTTTAGTTCAAACTTGAAAACTCGACCAAATTATTTTAAATTTCATTTGATAATTTTTTTTAAAAAAGTAATTTTATTTATCTTTATTAAGCATTAAAACGGCCTCATTAAAAAACCTCCCTAAAACCTATCGAAGGAAAAAGAGTGCGCGTTTGCTGCTTACACAGTTTACATAAATCACCTTTAAGATAGACCTACTTCCATTACATACTAGGATGGTACCATAAAATCAAATCAGCCAATACCCGCTCTTGCTAAAGCATCGGCTTCTGTGTTGCAACTTCTGTAAACAAAACGTAGAATGATGCCATTTCTTTTAATTGCCTGGCACAGCTCCGACACCACAGTACGTAGGTTTCTCGGTGGTTCTATAATTTCGTTCAACCAATCCAAGGCCATTTTGCAATCTGTCTCCACAATGAGCCTGTTTTTTGTCCTTCATACAGAGTTTAAGAACATAAATATGCCATGTCTTATTGCCAGTAATTCTACCACTGCTGGTGGATCCGCACCACAAGGTTCTGTGAAACTTGTCAGAATAATACCTTTGGGATCTCGTAAAAGACCGCTTAGGCCTCCAATTTGTCTATTTGGGTCCACTGATCCGTCGACGTTTAGTTTTAAAAACCCCTCTGGCGGAGGTGTCCATCTCTGCTGGTTCTTCGGAAGTTTCTGCTTCAGTTGATTCGCTGTCAGGGAGGATGCCAACGTAATGTCCATTGTAATATTCTCAATCGAGATATCATTCTCCATGCTCCTAGCCTTAAGCCAAGTTGCAAAACGCCATTTAGTAATGAAAATAATCTGTTGCACGTCCACTTTCTTCCCTTTGAACACCACCTCATTGCAGAACAGCCAGATTGTCCAAAGAGATGCAAACAACAACATAGACCACCAAATTCGATCTCGACTTTTGCATAGACTCTCCCAAGCTGTTGCAAAGTCAATTGCATTTCTATGAAGTGCAGATTTGATTCCATTGATCCTGCAGAAGCTCATCCAAACCTGCCACGAAATATAACATTCAAAGAAAAGATGATGAACTGATTCCGGATGGCTCTTGCATAGAGGGCAGGTTGAGTTAATGTGTATGGTTAATCCCCTTTTTCGCAGTTCGTCAAAGACCGGAATCCTTCCTTTCATAATTCTCCAAACGAGCAGCTCGACCTTTGGCGGAGCGATGCCCAGCCACACCACCTTTTTCCAGAATTTATCCTCTATCTGACCTTTATCCATCATTTCTTTCGCAGACTTAGGAGAGTAAATGCCATCTCCTGATCCCGCCCATTTCACCCAATCCTGTTCGAATGGACTTGACCTCACACTATCTAACATTTCCATTAACTGCCTCCATTGATCTAATTCCCAGTTGAAAAGGGGCCTTCTAAGTGGAATATTCCACACCCATTTGGGTCCTGTTTTAGAGCCGAAATCTGCGATACAGCCTTCCTTATTAATTGCTAGACTGTAAATGCGCGGAAACAGGTCCTTGAGAGCACCATTATCGAGCCAATCTTCAGTCCAAAATTTAATAAGACTTCTGTTTCCCACCTGAATTTTCATGTTCTGTCTCAAACAATTGCCCATATTATCCTCCTCGAACACTGATTTGACGATTCCATTCCACACCCAGGATGAGTACCTCGTTGCTGACTTGTGCATCAAAACATTAGAGCTGGGATTAGGCACTAGAGCATGAATTACACGTCTCCATAGTCTTTGCTGCTCATTCCCAAATCTCCAATACCATTTTCCTAACATCGCCCTGTTGTTGATTTCAATACTACCAAACTCTACACCACCGTAACTTTTTGGAGCACAGACTGTTTCCCAATCTATCCAATGAATACAGGATTTTGAGGAACCACCGCCCCAAAATTTTTTTGCCATTAGACTATTAAGTCTGTTCACCACAGTAGAGGGCATACGAAAAAGTGAAATGAAATAGAGAGGTAAGCTGTAAAGTATCAATTTAATTAAAATCAATCTTCCTCCGAATGAAAGAAGTTTTGATTTCCAACCTTCTAGCCAACGAGTGAACCGTGTGATGATCGGATCCCACCGAGCTACCGAGTTCCTGTAGGGGTAAACCCAAGTAATTTGTAGGGAATGAGCCAATTTGACATCCAATAGTCTTCGCCCATACTTTGACAGTGGCCAAGTCTACATTTATGCCGAATATTTTGCTTTTCATCATGTTGAGTTTGAGCCCAGAGACCAATTCAAACACCCAAAGTAGTCTTTTTGCATTGCGGACTTGTCTTTCCTCCCCTCCACAGAAAATTAACAGATCGTCGGTGAATTGAAGATGCGATATCTCAATGCTCTCTTCTTGTCTGCCGACTAAAAATCCAGAAAATAAACCACACCCTATTGCCTTTTTAATCATCAAATTCAGCGCCTCCCCTACTAAATTGAAGAGTAGGGGGAAAGAGAACACCCCTGTCTTAGCCCTTTGGAGATTGTGAAAGCGTTTGTAGGAGATTCGTTAACCAAAATAGAGATCGAAGCTGTCGAGATGCAGTTGAAAATCCAATTACACCATCGCGAGCCAAAACCGCATTCTTTCATGACCCTCATAAGCAAGTTCCAATTAATGGTGTCATATGCCTTTTGAAAATCGATTTTAAAGGCTATCCCGCGACGACCACTCTTCCTAATGAAGTCAATCGCTTCATTTGCAATCAAAGAACAATCTAATATTTGTCGACCGAGGATGAAGGCGAATTGATTCTCCCCCACTAGTAAGTCCATTACCGTTCTCATTCTTCTTGCCAGGACTTTGGAGAACAGTTTATACATTCCACCCACTAAACTAATCGGTCTGAAATCATTTAGTGTGGTGGGATTTGTTACCTTAGGGATAAGAGTAATGTAAGTGTGATTGATGCCATTCTCCCAACTCTTTCCTTCAAACGCTTCTTCAAAAAAATTCAGAATGTCTTCCTTGATTATCGGCCAGAATTTCCTAAAAAAATTCAAATTAAAGCCGTCTGGGCCGGGGGCTTTGTTTCCATCACTCGACACTAAGGCCTGCCAAATTTCCTTTTCTGTAAACCTGTCTTCTAAAAGTTTTGCTTGTTCTTCACCAATTTGTGAGAATTCTAGTTTCATGTCTTGGAGTTCTATCGAGTTGTTGTTGTTGTAGGCTGTCTCAAAGTGTTTAAAGACCAATCTTTTAATGTTTGTTGGATCTTCAATGGTTGAACCTTCAAAATTGAGACTATTAATCGCGTTACTTCTTCTTCTTCCGGAGGCGGTCGAGTGAAAAAATCGGGAGTTTCTATCCCCCTCCGACAACCACTTAAATCTTGATTTCTGCAGCCAGTTGCTTTCCTCGATTCTATATTCTTTCCACAATAATTCCTTCAATTTAGCAATTCTCGAAGTAATGTCGCAATCTGCTCTCCCTTCCTGTAATCTGTCCTCCAAAACTGTTATTTCTGATTCTATTGCTTCGATGGATAGGGTGGAATTGCCACGATTCAATTGAACCCACTTCTTAGCATTAAATTTGAATTCTTCCAGTAACTTGCCAATCCTTACATCCGGAACAGTACGTTTCAGCTCTTCGATTGATCTCGAAATGGTCTCGATAAAACTCTCATCTTCCAACCAGTAGTTAAAGAATCTAAAGGGTTTTGGACCCCAGTTCTCCTTATCTTCTCTAAGCGAAATTGCATTGTGGTCAGATAGAGATTTTGTCAATAAACTTTTAATGATATTCGGGAAAACCTCATTGAATTCGCTCGAAATCAGGAACCGATCCAGCCTGACAAACGTTGGTGGATCCCTATTATTGCACCACGTAAATTTACCGCCTTGTAAAGGGATATCCACCAGCCCTGCTTCGAAAACAAAATGGTTGAATAGATCAATTGAGGATTGATTCCATGAGAAACCTTGCTTCTCCTCAGAGTGGAGGAAAACGTTGAAATCTCCCCCTATACACCAAGGGATCTCCCGACTCTTTATAAAATTTAGAAGCTCTTCAAAGAAAATGCCTTTTTCAGAATCAGTCGAGGGGCCATACAAATTCATCATGCCACACTGTAATTTCCCCGGTTGCAAGGTTCCAAAAAGTGCAATATACCGTTGTGTAGAAACAATATCGCTGACCTGAAAAAAGTCCTTGTTCCACAATACAAGAAGTCCACCAGCCGAGCCACTGGATGCAGAGAAAGTTGCTTCTATATTCGAGTGTCTCCATAAACTCCTGATCATTTTTTTATCAATAGTTTCCATCTTGGTTTCTTGAAGAAAGCAAATTCCCGGATTGGTCTTTTGATTAGATCTCTAACTGCTTTCATTTTCTCCCTTCTCCTAATTCCCCGGACATTCCATGATAAAAGGTTTAAATTCATAATGGAAAATTATTGTAAATACCCGACAAAAACCAGCACTTCAAAATTCTTTCCTTAACTCCCTTTCCAATTCAGAAACTTTCTTTATAACGGTAGATTTCCCCCCTTTGAAGGAGAATTCAAGCATTTGACTTATCTTCCACACTTCTTCTGCTTCTTCTCTGATCATAAATTCTTCCGATTTTAAATCCCCTCCTGCTTCTCTATTAAACTGGTCCTCCACATTTTCTTCTAGTGACGCTCGAATTGCTCTCCTTATAATTCTCATGTTGCTTGATCGAAGGAAACCAATAGGTTCATTGAGGATAACAACTTCTTGCTCACTGATGTTTTGAGACTGTACACCCCCTGGGTTTGAGACCCACCATCGAGGCTGTCGGGAACAATTTCAGCAACTTGATTATTGGACAAGGCAATTCCTGAGATGTTTTGCAGTTCAACATCGACCCCTGTAGTTGTTTTGTTCGAGACATGTCTTCTAATTGGGCTCAGCGATGTCAATCTATTAGAGGCCATTTCCCCTTCTTTATTTCTTATAACCGGTCCAAAGCCGTCACAGCTTATCTCATTCAGCCCAACATAATTATTTGATAAGGTATTATCCACTTCATCATCGGTAGAATTAGCTGATGTGATGTTTAGTATTCCATTTTGTGGGTCCCGAGGCTGGACGTTGGGAGCATCTGACATGACTGGATTTAATTATCTTGGAAATGAGGAACAATTATTTACATCATTAATATCTGATAGGGATACTGAATCGTTGCTGTTGCAAGCCATCTTGTCCCTGCCACCTTCTTTAGAACGCCGGTTGGAATATCTCTCCCCTCAAATGGAGGATCCGACCAATCATCATGGATTGATACATCATCAAAACCTCTCTCCGGTTCTACAGGATCATCTGGAAGATTGCTCACCGCCACTTTGATGCAATAATCGTGATCAAGAGAGGCAATTCTAACCGATTGTGGGAAAATCGATTGACTTGTTGTTCTGATCCATAACCTTGCAATATCAAATCTATTCTTGTTCGTTGTTGATTGGTCTAATCCCAAGACTTCTCCCCATTGCTTCCCCAGTGCATTGAAGAAATCTTCATGCCAGCATGTAAGTGGAACACCGTACAGCAGGACTGAGAAAATTTGTTGTGGAATACCATCTTTCAAGAGTGGAGCTACTAAGTCGAACCAGTACCATATCGCTTCATTTTTTGATTGCCATATCTCTGTCATTTTCCGGGTAGAAGCAAACTTTAGGATGTAGACCTCACAGTCGATTCCCCATTTGGTTATTTTAACTTCAATATTCTCATGAACCAGAGCTTGTTGAACGAAACCTATTTCGAAAGTAGGTTTCAAAACTCCTACAAGGCATTGGTTCATCCAGTCTGAGTCTTCCTTTTGCAGATTAATATCTAGCCACCCTTCTTTAGCCTTTGTATCCCCCTTAGAATCTTCACGTTCATCTACCTTCTCATTGCGGTTGATCTTTCCATGGGGAGTGCTCATCAATACTTCTTTGTAAGTTTTCCTTTCAGCTTCTCCATTGTCCGGCTTTGTCTTCCCCTCAGCTTGTTTAAACCTTATGTTCTTGAGAGGATTTTGTCCCTGATGACTTTTGACTTTTTCAGAATCCAGTCTTTCTCTAATGTGATTGGTGTCGGTGGCTTTTGGGAACCTCGCCTTAGATACTTTGACCCTCAGCCCGTCGATAATGGAGTTATCCAGAAATCTAATGCATCTTTCCAGTTCCGAGCGATCTGCAACTGTGATGAAAGCAAAGGTGCTACTTTTATATTTGGCTCTATTGTTTATCACTGGAATAAACAATCTCTTGACCATGCCGTAATGATTGAATAGTTCCTTCAACGTAGATCTATGGATTCTTCTACTAAGGTTTGATACAATCTGAATTCTAGGGTTTGCTGTTTGGATACGAGAATGAAGATTGAATTGTGAGAAAAGAAAGAAACAAAACTCAGCGTTTCTTTATTAAGCAAAACGACTAAGAATATTGCGTTTTTATCAAAACTTAAATTAAAACAATACAAAAGCTGTTTATATACTAATCAAGAAGATTAGTAAAGAAAACTAACTAATAAACGGCTAATAACAGCTATTAACAACAGATTCTGTTACCCCCCCTCAAGTTGGAGCATATATACTATGTATGCCCAACTTGGAAATTAACAAATGAAAAGAAAAACTCGGAAGAGCCTTGGTCAAGCAATCAGCAATTTGATTATGTGAAGAAACAGGAAGCAGCTTGATGAACCTTTGTTGAAGCTTTTCTCGAACAAGATGACAATCTATCTCTATGTGTTTCGTCCTTTCATGATGAACAGGATTTTCTGCAAGTTGTATAGCAGAAAGATTGTCACAGTAAATATTTGCAGTTTGAAAAGGGATATGAAAATCATTTAATAGATAGAAAAGCCACTGCAATTCGCAAGTCACTGCAGCTAAGGCTCTATATTCAGCCTCGCTGGAAGAACGAGAAACAGTTTGCTGTTTCTTAGACTTCCAAGAGATTAATGAAGATCCTAGAAAGACACAATATCCAGAAATTGACTTCCTAGAATCTGGGCAAGATGCCCAATCAGAGTCTGAAAAAGCATTAAGATGAAGACTAGTATCAGCAGGAAAAAAGAGGCCTTGACCAGGTGTCCCTTTCAAATATCTTAATATACGATGAGCAGCAACTAAATGTGTTTTTGTAGGACAAGACAAAAATTGGGACAACTGTTGAACAGAAAAAGAAATATCAGGTCGAGTGTTGGTTAAATATAATAGCCTGCCAATCAATCTTCTATATTCAGTGACATCAGTTAAAGGAGTACCATCAGATTTAGACATTCTCTTAACTCCTCTAGTTACAGCTATAGGTGTAGAAGCAGGTTTAGATTCAGAGAAACCAGTATCATTAAGTAATTCTAATGTGTATTTCCTTTGAGAAACATTTATGCCAGATTTGGACCTTGCAACTTCAAGACCTAGAAAATACTTTAGGTCTCCTAAATCCTTAATCTTAAACTTATTATGCAAGAAATCTTTTATGTCTTGTATTTGAGTAGCATTAGGACTGGTTAGGACTATGTCATCAACATAGACAGCCAAGGCAATAAAATTGACATCTAAACCTTTGGTAAACAAACTACTATCAGCAGAAGATTGTTTAAAACCTTTTTCTATTAAGGCTAAAGTTAATTTCTCATTCCACTGTCGACTAGCTTGTTTTAAACCATAGAGACTCTTTTTAAGTTTGCAAACAAGACCAGTGTTGTTATCATTAGAAAAACCAGGAGGCATATACATATATACCTCTTCATGTAAAGAGCCATGAAGAAAGGCATTATTAACATCTAATTGATGAAGATTCCAATTTTTAGAAGCAGCAATAGCAATAAGGGTCCTAATAGTTGTCATTTTAGCCACAGGGCTAAAAGTACTTAAGAAATAAACACCTAATTGTTGAGTATAGCCCTTTGCTACTAACCTAGCCTTGTATCTATCCAAGGATCCATCTGACTTTAACTTGGTTCTAAAAACCCACTTACATCCTATAGTTTTCTTATTAGGAGGCAAAGACACTAATTCCCAAGTGTTATTGGACTCTAGAGCAGTTATTTCCTCTTGCATAGCATGTTTCCAACATTCAAGTTTAATGGCTTGTTTATAAGATTTAGGTTCAGCTAAGGCATCAATATTAGCAATATATGCAGTATGCTTAGCAGAAACATTATCATAAGACATGACATTAGCAACAGAATGCTTTGAAGTTCTAGGTTTTGGTAGATTCACCTGATAATCCTGAAACTTCTGAGGAAGTTTGACTGATCTGGATGGTCTAGAAACAAGAGGAATTATAGGAACAACAGTACTTTGAGGAGAAGAAATAGAAATAGGAATAACAGTGTCATTATTAGAAGTATTATTCTGATCAGAATCAGAAAATAAATGAACAGATTCTGGTTGTGAAGATGAACTAGGTTGAAAATCTTCTAAAAAAGTTGAGCCTTCACAATTTGGTAAAACAAAATTTTCATTTGTAACCTTTTGAAAAGGAAAAATATTTTCATTAAAAATAACATCTCTAGAAAGAAAAATAGCTTTTGTTTCCAAATTATAAAGTCTATACCCTTTTACATGTTTAGGAAAACCAAGAAAAATACACCTAACAGCTCTAGCATGCATCTTAGTAGCAGATTTTGGCAACTCAGAAGCATAAGCTAAGCAACCAAAGACTCTCAAATTATCTATATGAGGGATCTTAGAATATAAAACTTCATGTGGAGTTTTATTTTGTAAGACTGGAGTAGGAGTGAGATTTATTAAAAAACATGAGTGTAAGATGCAATCTATCCAGAAACATAGAGGAAGATTAGCATGTATCCTAAGGGCTCTTGCTACAGAAAGAAGATGCTGATGTTTCCTCTCCACTATACTATTCTGTTGTGGAGTATAAACACAAGAAGTTTGATGTATAATTCCTTTCTCTTTAAAAAAATCAGACATTTGAAACTCTTGGGCATTATCAGACCTTACACACTTTATTTTGATAGAAAATTGAGTTTGAACAAAAACATAAAAATTTATTAACAAAGGCCTAACTTCAGATTTAGCAGCAAAAGGAAAAATCCAAGTAAAACGACTTTTATCATCAACAATTGTCAAGAAATAACTATGACCATACACACTTTTAACGGGAAAAGGTCCCCAAACATCAACATGAATGATATCAAATATAGACTCAGAAACAGAAACACTGATAGGAAAGGGCAACCTTTTATGTTTGGCTAAATGACAAACATCACAATTATGAAGACTACCAGCAGGGATTTCATGACAAATCTTAGTAAACTGATGCATTCTAGGATTGGATGGGTGTCCTAATCTAGCATGCCAAGTCAAGAAAAGATTATCAGAAACACTACTAGAAGCATTAGAAATACTATCAGAAACACTAGAGTTATTCATATCAGCATTAGAAACATTAGAATCAGTAGAAGCATTCATATCAGCATTAGAGATATTAGAAAATTGAAAAACAGTAGAAGAATTACTAACAGACGTTATTGGAGCTACAAAATGATACAGCCCTTTAACAGCTTTAGCTGAACCAATCATCTTCAAGGATTGAAGATCCTGCAAAAGACAACCTCTGTTAGTAAAAGAAACAGAAACATTAGAATGCATCATAAGCTGACTGACAGAGATTAAGTTGAAACCAAAAAGAGGAATATGTAAAACATCCCTTAAAACAAAATCACAAGTTAACTGAACATCACCAATATGTAAAACTTTTATCATACTACCATTAGGCAACCTCACAAACTTATTACTAACAATAGAATATGATTTAAACAAAGAAAGATCATTAGTAATATGGTCAGTTGCTCCTGAATCAATGATCCAGGAGGAACTATTATTGCTCAAAATAGAATTATTCCTTAAACAACAGTTAACAGATGAATTAAAAACAGAATATAACAAATTCATACCTAGATCCTCATTGGGAACAGAGTTGAAATTAGAAGTCAAAGCATTGACTTTGGACTGAGAAACAGGTTCTGGAACAGAACAATCCTTTTGTTGCAATAGAGAAAGAAGAGCCTCATATTGTTCTTTTGTAAAAGAACAATTACCAACAGCAGGAACCACACTAGAATGACCTTCAACAGAATTTTCAGGAGTACTACTCCCAACAAGATTGACACGAGCTGAAGAAACTGAAGATTTGTACTTGTATCCAGGGGATACCCATACTTTTTGTAACATTTTTCAACTAAGTGACCATACAGACCACAAAAAGTACACAAAGGACGACGACTGTTAATATTGGAATTACTATTAGGATTGAGATGGCCAGAAGACTTTCTTTGAAATTTACCAGGAACATTCTTATCAACCAGAAGAATATTACTATCAGATGAACTAGACAAAGAACGCTCATGCTGAATAAGAATTGAGAATATTTCATGTATTTCTGGGAAAGGCTTAACCATCAATATTTGAGATTTGGGAATGGCAAAACTATCACTTAAACCACGAATAAACCGAAGAGCAAAATCTTGGTTTCTGAATTTAATAGCAGAACAAGAACAACTCGATAAAGGACGAAGAATAGACAACTCATCCCAGAGACTCTTAAGCTGAGTGTAAAAAGAAGTAACAGAACTTATACCATGGGTAAGAGAGTAAAACTCTTGCTGGAGATCGGAAACCCTAATAAGGTCACCTTGACTAAACCGATTTCGAAGATCTGCCCACAGTTCATAGGCTGTGTCGAACCAAAGAACGCTTTGCGCAATCTACGGGCTAATCGCTCGCTGCAACCAGGAGAGTACCAAGTTATTGCACTTGACCCATGCGGAATAACTGGCATCACTTTCAGCAGGCTCCTTCAAAGATCCATTGACGAACATGAATTTGTTTTTGGAAATAAGAGCCATCCGCATCGACCTAGCCCAAGAATGGTAATTTGAGCCAGAAAGAAGAACGGATGTGAGGACGAGAGAGGGATTTTCACTGGGATGGATGAAATACTCGTCGGACGAGTCAAGATTTCGGAAACGAGACGATTCAGAGGATGAATCGGTCGTGGGGCGCGAGTCGGAAGACCCAACTGATACCATGATACAATCTGAATTCTAGGGTTTGCTGTTTGGATACGAGAATGAAGATTGAATTGTGAGAAAAGAAAGAAACAAAACTCAGCGTTTCTTTATTAAGCAAAACGACTAAGAATATTGCGTTTTTATCAAAACTTAAACTAAAACAATACAAAAGTTGTTTATATACTAATCAAGAAGATTAGTAAAGAAAACTAACTAATAAACGGCTAATAACAGCTATTAACAACAGATTCTGTTAAGGTTGTCCACGAACAATACCCATTCTTCCTTTGGTGGAGTTTCCGGCGCTTTGTTGATCTTCGGTGACGCTCCGGTGACGGCTCCTCCCTGTTGACCCTCTGGCTTCTTCGCAGTCTCCATCCTACTTACCTTTAACAATATGATGTTATATTACAAGTGCAATATATTTAAAATCCATAAAGTACGAGATTTATTACTTCATTTGATAAATTTAAATTTAATTTGATTAATGTTATTTTATGTAACCCATATGTGATCCAAGTTAGTATGTAAAAGAAAATAAATACAAAAAAAGCAAACAATTTAACTAGGCGTCGCTTTTCAGCGTCTCTTACACCTTATTCGCACTTCATTAAAATCGCCTCGTCTAGACATAATTACGCGTTTTGGCCTCGCCTAAGTGAGCACCTCACTTGCGCCTTTTTAAACACTGGTCAGAGCACCCTCCGCAGGTTCAGCAGAGGCTTCCTTTGTGGAGCCTGTGTTGGCAGATTTTACAGCGAAGACATATTCCTTCTCTAGGGGATGTGGATGTGGGTGGAGGGTCTAACAAGAATAACAGTGGATGCTACTATGATCAAAAATCAAATGTGGATGAAATAAAGAGCAAATGAACAGAGTTCTTTTCTCTATTAAAACCCCAAGTTGAACACATCTAAACATTCTGCTAGCCAGTTCTAATAATACAAACTAAAACTTTCCAGTGCTATTCGCTTTATCAGAACTTGTCTTACTTCTAGAGAAATTTAAATTGGAAGTTGGAAAGAAAAACAAGTGGTAGGTACATAGATGGAAAGTTTGGGGGAGCTGCAGTTCCTGAATGTTGTAGTAGTGAAATGTCCACATCCATGAGATATTAGAAATAAGCAACAGAAACACGAACAAGTAATGACGATCCATCTTGACCACCAGAGGGCTATGTGTCTGAAATCAAAAGAACATGAAGAAAACATTAGTGCTCCTTTAACAATTTTGATACAGCAGATGTGATAATCATGCACATAAAAGAGTAAAAAAAGAAAGCTACTATTGTATTGCCATACCTTCAACATTAAATTCTAAAACACAATTTTCCTTCCTAATTTGAGTAATTATAATTCATATTCTGATTAATAATGGTTCTTACCTTCTATAAATGAGTACATACACCTTATGGTCTATCGACCCTAGTTTTTTGGTTCTCATGATTTAGAAGGGGAAAACTATCATTTATATGTTTTGGCAAAGGTTTCTGTGTGAAAATAAAACTATCTGCCGTATTAAACTCCAAACACAATGATGTAGTTTAAATTGCTACAAAGCATAAGCTTTAATAATGAAACAGAGGGAAGAAAACCTCTTAGGGCATATCCTAATTATTGAAGGCACTGGACATGGCAAAATTCAACTTCAGTAATGACAAATAAGAATCTAACACAATATTCTCATGACCATGATTCCTAAGGAGGGCAGTCTAAATACTTTTACTTGAAGATAACCACATATCAAATTCTTGACCATACGACAAGATTCTGAGAAAAGCAACTTAAAAGAACTAAATAGACAAGACTATGTTCAATAAAACAGTGTATAAATAGACAATTCTTTTATTGCAAACTTACCCTTTTTCTTTTCATGCCAATGTTCTATGCACCGATACCAGTTCCACTGGAAAAATAATGCTACAAGACGTAATACACCAGCAAACATCACCTCAATGAATGCCATCAAGAAATATCTTTGGGGAGATAAACCAGCAGTAGCTATAGCTAGCATGTGCCCATCAAAGTTGCAAGGGACAATGAATCTTCCAGATTGGATGCCATCTAAAGCTTTCTTGGCCACGTTTTCGGCTTTCATTGAACTAGAGGAGCCCGCTAGTATATTTGTGAGCTCTGGTCTAACTTCACTTTCTGCAAAAGGTCAACTCAAATTTATGATCGGGAAACACAACGGAGGTACTTTAATTTGTCAATGATTCCCATTTGAAATCTATTTCCAGCTTATGCTTCCTATTGGGGGGAAAAACACTTATGATTGCATTGGAATCGGAACTAATGGAGAAATACTAACAACAACTATCATCTAAGAGAACTTCTCTGTGCGGCGTCATGTTCAATATACCATCAGAATTCATCAATCCCATCAATTCTTCACACTCAAGATAACTCAACTCAAAATGAATATTATAATGTGGAATTCACAAGTTCACAAAATGCAACTGGCTGATTAATGGACCGAAAAGTAAGGCCATTTAACAAGGTAGAAGGTTCAAATTAAAGGGTGTCGAACCTCGCTCAAAACCAGGAGTGTCGGTATCTGGTGGGAATACAACAGAGACATGGATATTATCAGCAATTACCTCCTGCTGCAATGCTTCTGCTAATCCCCGGAGCCCAAATTTACTGGCCGAGTACGCTGTGTAACCGTAAATTCCCACCTTTAAAATGTTCAGACAGAAAGCAACAAGGGTAATCATTTACTTTTACCATTCATCAGTTACAAAAGAAGTAAACAAAAATAAATAAATAAATAAAATAGTGGTATTCAATGAATTCAGATACTCACCTGACCAGCTTGGGAAGAAATAAGAGCGATGGAAGCGGGCAAACGGTCCATCCTCTGCTTCATGGAAGGCAAAGCAGCTTTGATGACATTAAAACTCCCCATCAAATTCACATCTACCACAAACTTGACCTCATCCAATCCCTGCTTCTCAAGTTCCTGAGGCACAACAACCCCCTGGTTAACCACAAGGAGATCGATGGGTCCGGCATCGCTAACCGCCTTCTGAACCACGTCGTAGTCACGAACATCGGCAGAAAATATGGAAACGTCGGATCCGGAGGAAAGACGAATCGATTCTTTGGCTTCCTCGAGTTTTTTAAGAGATCGAGCTAAGAGTGAGACTCGAGCCCCCTGGGAAGCGGCTCGGTGAGCTAAGGCTAGCCCGATGCCGCTTGACCCACCCGTAATGAAGACGTGACGGTTTTTGATCGGGATGTTGACGGGGCGGGGCCGCCGTATGAAGTAGAGGAGGGGGAGGAGGAGGAAAGGGAGCAGAAATACGGATAAAATCACCATTGACGGCGAGAGAGTGATGATAGGTTTTGATTTTTGGTATTACGTACGTCTCAGAATTTGAGAAACAGAAAAATGCTCATTCCAGTCAAAACCTTATTTCCCTACTTTTATCGGTATTGGCTACAACGGGTGTAAGTGTAAACCTATAAAGCTAGGTTACTTCACTCAAGCGTTTCCCCGGTGGTCCGATGAATACCAAACTATGTAGGCGTATTTATTTTGACGATTGAATTAGACAATTCGTCAATTAAATTATTAAAATTTTAAATTTATTTTGATCATCTTCATTAAAAAATTAACGGATGAGTGACGACGAAAATTTATAAAATTATATATTTAGTCCCACAGTTCAAACTACATGTCATTAAATAAAAAAAGTCGGTATATTTGAAACAATTGAAAGGCTTGGCCTATCGGTAGAGTGAGTGCAGTTTATTCTTGATGGTTGTAGGTTTGATTTATAACCTTCTCATTTGCTTAAATTTTCACCCAATCAGTTATTAAATAAATTAAATTAAAAATTAGAGTAAATTAAAATTATGATCAAATTGATATAATAGGTAAATAACATGGATCAAATGTATAATTTTACAAATTTTTGTTAAATGATATATCACCCCTCCGTTAATTTTTAACATCGGTAGTCAAAATAGGACCAATTTAAACGTTTAATGACCCGATTGACGAGTTGTCTAGTTCGGTGGTCAAAATAGGTATGCCAAATAGTTTACCTTTTCTTTCTCTATATTCCCACATTTTATATCTATTTTTTTTTTACTTTTTCTTTTTATATAAGTATATATGTATGTATAATAAGGGATAACCATTTGACTCATACTTGATGGGTTCCGACCCAATTCTATAGGGTCGTGCATTTTGAAAGAAAATTTTGAGTTCGGGTCTGAATTTTTTAGGATAAGGTCGGGTTTAAGACGATAAATACCCTACCCGACCCTACTCAAAATAATAGTTTAATTTTATTCTAAATATTTAGGTATAATTGCTACAATGTCCCTCTCTTTATATATATTTCAATAATCCCCCTATTTTGTTTAATAAAAATGGAATAATTATTATAATGCTCCTCTATATTTGTATTTTTTTCAATTAGCTCCTTATTTTATCGAAAAATAATGAAAATTGATAATTTTTTATTTATGTCGGGTTGGGTTCGGGTTTTTACTCTAGAACTCAGGTTCGAATTCGGGTCGGGTGGAACATCATAAAATATCAGGTCGGGTTTAAATGGATGTATTAAAATTTTAAGTTGAGTACGAATTGACAAAAACTCGACCCATGGCGATCCCTATGTATAATGTCATGTTCACATAATGGGTTGGGTGGAACATCATATGTTTACGCCATTTTCTTTTCGGGTTTAAGTCTCGATCTGGTTTTAGGTCTACTAAGTTGGGCTCAAGATTAGACCCATGGGTCACTTTTACCCTCTTAAACATAATGCTCCAAGAAATATTTTAAAAAGTATATCTTTGAGCCCTTTTATAATTTAGCGCACTAGGTCATTCAATGGATCTTTATTACAAATTTTTTCTTTTTGCACTCGCACAATGTAAAAGAACATTTGTGTTGAATAACTTTTTTTTTCTTTCTTATTTGGGCAATCTTCACCAATGGTCCTTTTCGTTTAGGGTGTGTCCTATTCTGATCACAAGAATTTAAAAAAATTATTCTGGTCACTTACATTTAGAATCGTTTCTATTTTGGTCCCTTGGCCGTTAGTCTCCGTTACTTAAAAAAATTAGTTTCTAATTTAACCCCCAAACTTTCAAAATTTCATTTTTCACCATCTTCTCCAAAAATTATAAAACTAAAACCCAAAAAATTAATTTAAAACACTAATCTCTGCTTTTCCTCCCCTATAAATTCACTGCACACAACAGAAAATCACAAAAATTAGTTTCTAGTTTATGCTCTTCGCTTTGGCTGTATAGTTGTTGACCAAAGATCAAATATGAAGTATCGAGCTAGGATTTGTATTAATTGAATGTTTGCATCATGTTTTATAGAAAATTATGAGGTTTTTCAAATCTGCTGTGAACTAACGATAGCCATGGACTTTCATTTGCTTTATGCGCATCAACTGACACGGCTCGTGATTGTAATCTTACAGTGAAGACACAAGCATAAGGGGGTTTTAAAGAAACAAAATTTTTAAAGATGTTGAGAAGGCCTTCAATCTTCCTATTCGGTACAGGAGTTGGAATTGCAAGATATCTTTCGTGAAAGCTGTGCTGGTTATAATTCTACTCGGAACTCTCTTCACTCTTCTTCGCTCCCCTGCAGTTTATGTTTCAAATTCTCCATCGAATTTCGAATTCCGGTATATGCAATGCTACCACCATTTTTTCTGTTAATTTTCATGTCAATTTATAGTTTGCACTCTTGTATTTTATTTCTTTTCTGCTTGAAAGGAAATTATTTATGTCAGCATTTGTATGTGTAAAAGCACGCTTTTGTTCGCATCTAACGGCAAGTTTTCTTGTATATATGTTTAAGACATCTCTTGTTACTCTTCTATTTTTTTAGTTATTTGAAGTAGAATTATATTACATGCAGGTCTGATTCTGTAGAGAGATGGATTAGTAGAATTTTTCTCTAGTTTCCACATCAATTTATGAACTGTAATCTAGTTATTCTACCGTGCTAACCCTCACAAACATTGTCGAATATATTCCCGATCGCGATATTTAACTCATTCAGATTAAACTGTAAAATCTCCTTTACAATATGCAGTAGAAGTGGCTACCTTGTTAACCTACAGTTTCAGCTTCGCACTGATCGAATATGCAGTGCTCTCTTTATTAGACCGGTACCCACCATTTGCAATGGAAGCTGACGCTTTTAATCTTGGGGGAATGGTTGTAGTGTTGGGTTATAGCCATTGATTTAATTTTCTGCGTTTTAGTTTTATAATTTTGGGGGAAGATAGTGAAAAATAAAATTTTGAAAGTTTTGGTGTTAAATTAGAAACTAATTTTTTTAAGTAACGGAGACTAACGGCCAAGGAACCTAAATAGAAACAATTCTAAACGTAAGTGACCAGAATGATCTTTTTTTAATTTTGGTGACCAAAATAGAACACACTCTTAACAAAAGTGACCACCAGGGAAGATTACCCTTCTTATTTCCCACTAAATTTGATTACGATGAATTCCTTCCCTTTGCTTTGGAGAATTAAATAGTTTTGGTAATCATTAAAATAACTATTGAAAAGAGAATGCACAGTAATTGGAGATATCATTTGAAACATGAGACGTTTACATGTATTACACACCTCAATATTAAGACTAACCCAACCAAATGGCGGGGCTTGTTTGTCATGAAATTTCCTCAACAGCTCGGGGGTTAGGGGCAATAGTATGTACTGAATTGCCATCACAGTGCTTCGCCCATGTCAAACTGCATCTAAGTAGAGTATCCTTGGAAAATGAAGATATTAATATCAAGCATTTATGTTATTTACTACGAGTGTTCAAAACTGCCTCAATGGGTATCTAAAGATCTAATAAATCTATTATTATTATTATTATTATTATTATTATTATTATTATTATTATTATGTTTCATCTTTCATTCTATTTTTTAAACTTGTATTATGAGCTTATCGGGCCATTAGCTACCCATTAGATCGCTTTTGAACACTCTATTATTTACATTCTTTACAGGTTAATAATTTATATTAAATAAATTTCGACATATTTGTACATTTAAATTATACTACTTTTTCAGAATGAACTACATGTATTATTATTTTTTAGTTTCTTGTGTTATTATTTAGTTCGTTATATAGGTTGCATAGTTTAAAAATTGTAATCTAAACGCAACTCTGAATTTATTTTTCCTTTTTTTAGAACTAAATTATTATGTGCCGACTAAATATCTCAATTATTACAAATATGATTGCATAATTCTGGAGGCTGTCGGTCTAAGTGGAGTAAAGCGAATAATATCCTCTTTATATTTAATTAGTTAAAGGTTTGAGGGTTAGTTACGAGTGAGTATTCGAGATTTTTCTGTTAATCGAATCAAATTAAATTACTTAAAATTTTTAAACAAATTTTTTCCTTCAATTGTTAATCGAACCAATTTTTTTTTTAAATTTTTTAACCAGACCTCTAACACCCCCGACCCGAATGTCACAATTGGGTCTCATGCCCAACTAAAAAACCATAAAATTTTCAAACTGAGTTTAGCCTAACCAAGTCATTTCCAAAACATTTAAAGCTCACAATTGAAAATATAGTTAATTAATCAAAATGATACGAAAGAGCTCCGATTTAATTTAAACAGTTGAACAATTGATTTTATTAATACAATTCCAAAATAAGAATTACAGACTCCAACGTGTAAGGTCATATAAATACATAACCCACTAAACACAAGTATCGTACTCTGGAAGCCTCCACATGCTGGAATCTCATACTGATAGTGCTCCTCGATTCCCAAGATCCGACGATCAACCTACGCATGGAAACAACGATTCTGAGCGCTGAGCTTATAAAGCTTATTTGTACACATCTACTCCACTATACTTCATGTTAATCATAAACATAAACATGCAAGCCAGTACGAGCAATAAAGATATATAAATAAACATGTGGCGCTACCATTAGTCGCCTAAACACATGCTCTCATATCATAGCAGTCATCATGCATGGCCCACATGGCCCAACCATACTCAAGATCTCATCAGACCGTCCGAGTTGAAGCACACAAGTTATACACAAACCTGGAGCGACGCCCGCGTCCACACAACATCGAGATCGTACACTGATAAGTCGTTATTTTGCATGTTTTTCATATATTAAATCTCATGTTTTAGCACATTAATTTATCTCAAAAGCCTTGATTCGATTCCTATTTGGTTTTACAGGTATTTTTGGGCCTTAATGACGTTTTATACGTAAAAGACGAGTTTTAGCACCCTTTTGGCATTTATGAAAAATCCTTCACGTAAAACCAGTAGTAGTCGCGGAATAAGGCGTGACCACGACGCGTCACAAACTTTTTGACTTGGAGGACAAACAATCCTACTACAAGAAGGACTTCTACTTTTACCATAATTAGAGTAGTCTAGGGTTATTGCATTTAATGCAAAGTCTTTGTCGCAACCCTTTTTAGGAGGCTTCGACTTTTTGAAAACTAAAAAAAACACGGAGTCACAACCAATCTTTTTGAAAAGTGTGATTGGATCACTTTAAAACAAGATTATTTTAATAAAACGTTTTAAAAACACTTTTATTCTTACATTTTATTTCTTATAATTAAATCTCTAACTTTAAGTTTAACTTTTCTTATAATTAAATCACTAACTTTAAGTTTTTTAATAAAACCTCATTAACTCAATTTTATTCTTACATTTTAATAACAACACTTTTAAAAATTCATTTTTTATTTCTAAAGATCAAAACACTCCTAAACAACATTTTTAAAGCACAGAATTTTTTAAAAGATTAAACCAAAAATTACACGAAAATTTAATTTGAAAACATTACCAGAATCGCGAAACGATTTTCCAACTTCAAGAACACAACCTAAAATCCACAAAAACACAAACACAAACACAAAAATTCAACCAAGAACAAGCATGAAAATTACTAAAAGAAAAGATAGAAATTTTACCGAAACGACGAACGAAGAACTCGAATATGAACTTCTCAAAACGCTCCCAATTACTTCCGGAAAATTGCCCCCCAAGCTCGAACTCCAACTCCAAAATTTCCAGCAACTCTTGAGATTTTTTTAAGAATTTTTCATAATTCTTTTTAAGCCTTTATTGCTTTTTCAAGTGATCAAGTGTTTGATGAACAATGGAGAAAATATGGGTATTTATACTAGCTTTTGAGCTTGAGGATCAAGCAAAATTCGGATTTCAATCCCCAAATTGGAGCCAAAATCAGACAAGGAACTTGATTCTCGGCAAAACCCTTCAAACTCTATCTGATTTGGTTTAGATTTGAACCTGAATTTTCCCCTTGATTCGAGCCTAGGGTTTGACCATTTGTTTTGGTTTTATACAGATTTCGGCGACCATGAGTGGCGGCGACGAGCGGCGTTGATGGCCACGTGACGGTGACGGCGAGGCGGTTCAGCCGATACCAACGGCGACGACAGCCACGACCGATAGACGTCGTCTGACCACCACCAACATCGAACAGGGGTTTTCAGGGTTGGGGTTTGGTGCTGGATCAAGTGCGTGACCCTCTCCCTTTTTTGCTATTTTTGTTGTTGTTTTTGCTGTTTTTATTGCTTTTTTTCATTTATTATTTTTTGATTTCATTTTTATTTCCTTTTTCTCTCTATATTTTACATTTATTATGTTTTTTATACTTTTTACTCAAATGAGTTTTTTTAAAGGTGGACTTTTGCATGTCAAGGTGGGCTTATTATTATTTTTTTAAATGGGTTTTTAAAAAAATGGACCTTTTGGGATGGGCTTTTTGGGTTCTTTTATTTATAAGGGGCCTTTAGCATTATTTTAAGAAAAAAAAGGTTTTTCATTTATTTTATTTATTATTTGACAATGGTGGGTGATAATCTAGTGACAACAGCTGCCCCTCTTTTCTTATCTCTGTGCAACATGGATGAAGCAAAGGCCAAAAGGCACTGATTTTCATTGATTTTCACCGATTTTCCGGTTGGCTCCATTCTCCCGTTGTCCGAACGGATAGACATGTTCTATTCTTCAGACGCCCTAATAGGTGAGCGGATTCCATTCTTCAAATGCCCGAATGGATAGGCTGGTTCTATTCTTCTTTTGCCCGAATAGATGAGCAGATTGCATTTTCCAAATGCCCAAACAGATAGGCTGATTCTATTCTCCTTACGCTCGAATAGCTGAGCTGTGTTCTATTCTCCCAAATGCCCGAATAGCTGAGCTGGGTTCCATGCTCAAACATATAGGCTAATTCTATTCTCCTTACGCTCGAATAGCTGAGCTGGGTTCTATTCTCCCAAATGCCCAAATTGTTGAGCTGGGTTCTATTCTCCCAAATGCTCAAACAAATACGCGGATTCTTCTAAAAAATTTCATCCCCCTTATGCTTGGATGAATAAGCGAACATGCTTCAAAAGATTTCATCCTCTTTATGCTTGGATGAATAAGCAAATAGACTTCAAAAGATTTCATCCTCTTTATACTTGGATGAATAAGCAAGACCTCAAAAGGTTTCATCCTCCCTATACTCGGATGAATAAGAAAACACACTTCAAAATATTTCATCATCCTTATGCTTGGATGAATAAGCAAAACCATTAAAAGATTTCATCTTCCTCATGCTTGGATGAATAAGCAAACATTCTCTTTTGTCCTGAACGAATAGGTGAATCTTCTGAAAAATTTCATCCTTCTTATGCTTGTATGAATAAGCGAACTCCATTCTCCTTACGCCTGAACGGATAAGCGAATCTTTTGAAAAAAATTCATCCTCCTTATTCTTGGATGAATAAGCAACCTCCATTCTCCTTACGTCTGAACGGATAAACGAATCTTCTGAAAAGTTTTATCCTCCTTATGCTTGGATGAATAAGCGAGTTCTATTCTCCTTGTGCTCGAATAGATAAGCAGATTCCAAAAAGGGTTTCATCCACCTTACGCTTGGGTGAATAAGCGAGTTCCATTATGCAAATGCCCAAATGGATAGGCGAGTTCTTTTGCTGGAAGGTCCTTCGTGTACCTGAAAAATGTGATATTTAATGCAATTATGATGTGCATGCCCCTAGGGATGCTTAAGACATGAATGCATGTCTCATTTCTTTTGCTTTTTGAATTTTTTTTCTCAAAATTAATTTTTCCACACGTTTACTCGCTTAATCCAGAAGCAATTATATTTCTTCGACTCATGGAAAACATTTGACTTTTGCAACTTTGCTTACTTAATCCAGTGATCTTGTACTCCTGGTTGGAGAAAAAGATTTCTTCAACTGCCATAGCTTCGCCATTCATTCTTTATATCTCTTTGCTTCATCAAAAACATCTGACCTTCGTAGGTAAATGTCTCAAGATCTACTATCATCGTAGCTGATACATCAATATTGAGTGAAAAGCTTCCCGGTGTGGTCTTGAAAGCTTCAAGTCTTCATATGCCCTTAAAACATTAAGCATCTTCAATGCTTCTCGTGAATTCCCAAATTCTTGCCCCTGCAGGACATCTTGAATTGCTTGCATGTGAAAACTTATTTCCACCTTGAATATCTTCGAATGATGTTGGAGCTTTAACCTCTTCTTCTCACGCCTATTAATACTAAGGGCCTTAAATCATTGGCCAACGTAGACTGCCCCCAATCTGATGGCATGGTTTGCTTCTCAAGTGCAATTCTATCCCTTTTCATGCTTTTGAACTTTTTCATCTTATATGTGAATCTTACTTGACAACACGGCTCACTTCAAACTCTTCAACACGTGTACTTCTTTTTTACTTTTTACCTTCTCATGCAAGGTGATGCCCCCATTCAAGCTGAGCTTCGATTGTTTTCTGAAGTGATGAAAATATTCGTTCATGGTCTTCTACAGTTGAGATCAATACCAAGAAATCTTTTGCTTTTCATAAATCTATGTCAACCTACTTGTAAGATGCAAGAAAAGGCTAGAAATGATAGTTCAAAGGAAAAAGTCATAACAAACACAAGAAAAGATTAAAAATGGGGATCTTAAGAAAATAGTCACGACAAACACAAGAATAGGTCAAAGTCAGATGCCTCAAAATTCAAATCATGAATGATTTAAGAATCCATCAACCGGATAGTGCCCCACTTTTTGGTGGCTCTCTTTTACTCGCACACTCCCCAAGTTTAAATTTTCCCACTTTTCTAATCTCAATCAGACATTAGAAGCTCGAGGTCCCTGAAGAAAGGTTAACTCAATTAGCGGTATGTGTTCTGAAAACGAACTCCTTTTCACAAATATTCATGTGTGATCCAAATGGTCTTTTAATGCTTGTAATGTAGGCTAGGCTCGGGTTGCCAAAGAAAGGATATATAGGCTCAAATTTATATTTTAAGGGTGATTGAACCAAGGATCGACTTTCCTGATGAAATCTCTATTTTTCTTCTTTTATTCTTTGGATCACTCTAGACTGCCCATTTTGAGTTTTCACCCTAGAGTTCATTTCCTTTTCTGGCACACATCTCATTTGAATGATTTATTTCAAAATTTCCTTTACATTTCTTCTTTTCTTTTTTTTCTATATTTTTTCTCTTCCTTTTCTTTTCCTTTTCCTCTTTCTTTCTTTTTCCTTTTCTTTCTTCTTTCTTCTATTTTCTATCTTTCTTTTTTCCTTTTTTATCCTTTTCATTTTCCTTGTTTTTTCTTTTTGTGTCCTTTTCATTTTCAGTTTTGGACATTTACTTAATTCGTCGTGTTTCCTTTGCAATTTTTATCATTTTGCCCCCCAGTGTGGGGAGTGATCCTTGGTTAGGGTTTAAACACAAGAAAAATAATATTAGGCTCAAAGGGGGACACCAAATGGATTTTTTCTTTTTCGTGAAGGGAAATAAAGGAATGGCAAATGTCATTTCACACACAAACATTGTCGAATAAAAGCAGTCTTCAGTTGGTAGATGTTTTAGAGTTATCACTTCATTCAGGACCCTAACAACAATGCCTGAGAGGAAAATTCACTCAAAATTTGTATATGAGAGATTTCCCCATTAATCCTGAACACACAATTTGCCCCTATCTCGGGATTAGATTCAAGAATCATTCATACAATCAATAATAGGGACTCTGCAAAGAAAATGTATGCTTGAAAAGAAATGGATGACGAACAAAAATGAGAAATGTTGCCATTTGAAAAAAATGCATCTTTAAACAAGTAAATTGACATAAAAGCCCTTACAAAAGATCCCTAATGATTGCGGGCAAAAGCAAAAGGGTTGGTTCTAAGCATGATCCCAACTGTCTAGAGAAAATTGAGCATTATTCCATGAAAGCATGAATTCCAGCCAATCTTGTCTCCATCGACTTCATGACAAAACTCTAAACGTATTCGTCATCTTCTTCTCTCCCGAGTCTTCCACATCTGATGGATGTCAATATCAATTCTCCATTCATGACCATGTCTGCAAAACCTTCGGTGGCGTGATTTAACATGTAGTCATAAAAATGTCCAGTTAGAGTCTCCAAAAACATTAGAGTAACCTCATTTTCTGACAGTAGAGGTTGTACACGGGCTGCCACATCTCGCCATCTCTAGGCATACTGGCGGAAGCTCTCATTGCGCTTTTGTTCCAAATTCTGCAATATGATCCTGCTCGGAGCCATATCTGTTACATACTCGTACTGCTTGAGGAAGGCTTTCGACAGATCCCTCCAAGTGCGTATATTGACCTGACTCAGTTTAGCATACAATCGAATAGCAGACCCAGATAAATTGTCTTGGAAGCAATGAATCAACAATTTCTCATTTTCTAAATGCGGTGACATTTTCTGATAGTACATGGTCAAATGTGCCAATAGGCATGTAGTTCCATTATACTTTTCAAAGTCAGGGGCCTTGAATTTTGAATGAGCCACTAAGTCAGATATTAGACCCAAATCTCCAGCATCTATGCCACTATAATTGCTTCTTTCTTGAGAAGATTTAATCATTTCCTCCAACTTCTTGTAGCGCTCTTCCCATTTCTTCTCGACCTTTGCCTTGCCAGTTTTTTCATCAAAGTCGGGCATCTCGTGGCTGCAAACCTCGTCGGTGTTGTCTTCAGTTCGGGCAGAAGATTCTATAAAATGGGGTGAGATCTTGAATTTAGGTGAAGCCACTTCCTTTTGTACGAAATCCATCCCCGGGAAAGTGTTGGTGTCTTCTCTCGCTTCTGGGTCTTTGAACCCAAACATGGCTGCGATTTGGCTGACTGTTTTCCTGTGTGATAACTCAATCTCTTTCCTTATATCATTTACCATTTTCTCAAACTTATCATGAATGCTCTTCTGATTTGCTTCCAGAGTTGTCAATCTTTCCTCAGTGTTTATGGCTCGAGTCGTATTTGCACGAGATCTTTATTACTTAAATGGAATCTCCCAAAATTAGTCTTTTTATTTTACATGTATGAATGCAATGATAAAAACAAACAAAAAAACAAATGCATGGAAGCAAATATACGTATGCAAAAGCATGAATGCAGGCGAAGGGTCGTCAATTCTATTAAGGTGTTACTCTAGATGAAGCTTCCATTGGATGACGAAGGTCCTACGAATGCGTCTCGGTCTAAGCACTCATTTCTTTGATCAACCTTTGAAGCCTCGGTCCCACCTTGACGATCTGACGTGGGGCGAAGAATCGTAGCTTCTTGTCGTCACATGCTTAGCTACGTCTTCAATTTAGGATGTGATGCTCTTATCGAACTTGTCTCACTCCTGGATCCTTTTGACATTGCCCCTAAGTCGAGTAAACCAAAGATCATTTTTCAAGTTCTGCTTGGTTGGACCGTCGAAATGGTCCTATTGCTCTTGCGACTTTTGGTATTCTGCTTGGTGCTGATGTGAGTATACCTCGATGTTTCCTCTGCGTGACCATTTGACAAATTCTCATTGTTTGCGCGTTGCCTTCCTCCTTTAGGTACCTTCCATTCATGGTAGAAGCTTTCTCTGATTGAGCAACATGCCTTAAAATCGATCCCCTCAGATATGGATGCATGAAAAAAAATAAATATGCCAAAAAAACAAAACAAAACTCACACACAAAAAGGTTAGTACTTAAAAAAACAGAAATAAAACCTACAACATCCAAAACAATTTAATTGCATGATAATTCTCGGCTGCCATTCCAACATTCCAGGACATGTCTCCATGAATTATTCTTGCTACTTTGACTAGACTCAACACCCCAGGCTTTCCACACGACTCTATTAGGGTAGGCTCTAAATTCTCAAACTTGGTTCGGTTCTAAAAGGGTACCCGAGCTGTCCTTGGTGTCCCCTACTAAGGGTAGCAACCTTGATTCTCACCCATTACAGGCTTCAAACGAATCAAGTTCAACTCAGGAGGACTCACCACCGGCGCCTTCTCGAAGAATCAATATCCTTATGAAGACAGGGGAATGAGTCCCGGAGGTACTTGCTAGGCTCATACAAAGAATCAATATTCTTACATGAGCAAAGCGTATTCCCCCCACTTAAACGAACGAGTCAAAGCTCGGGAATAGAGCTTGGAATGAAGTCTTAGATGAGTAAAATAGAATTATATTCACTTAAACGGACAAATAAATTAAACCTATCGTGAACTTGTAAATTTCATATTTTTTTAAGAAAAAACTCTTTTTAAACCATTTAAAACCAATTTGTGGCCCGACCCTCTTTTGTTTTTATTTTAAAAACAAAAACACGTCCCCAGTGGAGTCGCCAAGCTGTCGCAACCCTTTTTAGAAGGCTTCGACTTTTTGAAAACTTTTTAAAAAACACAGAGTCACCATCAATCTTTTTGAAAAGTGTGATTGGATCACTTTAAAACAGGGTTATTTTAATAAAATGTCTTGTTTCAATAAAACAACGATTTTGGTCTACAAAAAACAGAAAACATGTTCGGGGGTCGGTTACGCTTGGGGAAGGGTTAGCAACCCCACGCCGCCCAAAATTGGTACCTAATTGATTTTAAAATCATTTTCAAAACTGGAATTTGCAAGTTCACGAAAGTTCAACCATGAACTATGAACCCTAAACTTAGGACACTAAAACCATAAGCCTCAAATCATAAACCATAAACCATAAACTCATAGACCAGAACCACAAACCTTGAACCATAAACATTAATCCCTAAACTCCAAATCATAAACCTTAAACCATGACCCTAAACCTCAACCTCAACCACGAACTCCAAAACTCAAATGCTTAATCCTAAACCATAAACTTCATACCATAACTCATAAACCTCAAAATTGAAACCTTAAACCCTAAACCATAACTCACAAACATTAAATCCTAAACTTGAACCCCCAAACTCCAAACATCAAACCATTAACCCTAAACCATGAACTACGAACCCTAAACTTGAGACACTAAAACCATAAACCTCAAATCATAAACCATAAACACTAAACCCGTAAACTACAACCATAAACCTTGAACCATAAACATTAATCCCTAAACTCCAAATCATAAACATTAAACCATAACCATAAACCTCAACCCCTAAATATTAAACCCTAAAACCAAACTCTAAACATTAGCACTAAACCCTAAATCATAGACCATAAACCCTAAACACTAAACACTAAACCTTGAACTATAGACCATAAACTCCAAATCATAAACCCTAACATCCAAACTCTAAACCTAACATATAAATCAGAAACTCTAAACCCTAAAGCTTGAAATCTAAACCTTAAATCCTAAAAATAATATAATAATCAATGTCAAAACAATGGAAAAATATAAAAGCTAAAATTTTAAGGATAAAATGATACATTTATACATAACACTTTTCTTTCTACTTTGTTACAAATTTCAAAACCAAACACGTGATAAAATAACAACAATTTTCATCCATCTTTTTAATACACAAGTTTTATTTAATACTACACACTTCTTTTACATCCACTGTATCAAATGAGATGTTATTTCAATTTCAACGATCGAGTGATGATGAATATTTTATTTTATTTTATTTTACCGGAGCTTATTGGTGAGCATACAGTTGAGGGCAGATAAGCTACCTGACTTGTAGTAATCAACAATATATACTGTGAAGTTTGGTGGGGCGAGATCAAGAAGATCCCATGGGATCTTGTTCCTTGATAAAAAGTTGAGTACATCCAACCATACCCTGATTTCACCAACTCAATCGTCATGACCCGCATTTTACAGCATGATCACAATTTATCCGGATGTGTAAATGACACGTGTCAGGATCGCAACTCCCATAAGACGCAGTCAAAGGACCGAATCTTTAGATATTATTTGGGCATCTGTTACTCATAACCACAGGACGAGAGGAAGATGAGTAAAGTGAAATAAAAAATATAAAAAATTGGGGAAAAGAAGATACGAGTGATGTCATTTTGGAAACCGTATCTGTCAGTCTAATTCAAAGCAGACAAGGTTGCTTGTTGATTACTGATATTGACCACCAAAAGTAAATAATCCTCAAAATAAAATTATTGGAATAAATAATTCTAATTTTGATTAATCGACCAGAATAAGAAGAGTGGTACAGCCATGTGTTGGAAGCACACAGCATGTCATGGAGTGATGGGAGTGTTACTAATTAAGCTACGCCTTGTTCTTCCATTACTGGGTTTGCTTTGGCTTTATATTCATGCCACATGCTTGTTTTGGATTGGTCGCCAATCATCAAAACAAAACACAACAATCTCTAATCATTTTATTTTTCATTTCAACAATCTCACTTGATAAAAAATGACATGAAAAAATTAATAAAATAGATAAATTTTAGGGTAAATTATACCATTGACCACCAAACTAATTGAAGATTCCTATTTTGACCACCGAACTAACAAATTCGTCAATCAGACTACCGAACTTATTAAATTAACCTATTTTGACCATCAGACGTTAAAAAACTAACGGCATGGCTGAATTGGCTGTTAATTACTATTTTTAATGCCATGTTGGAGGTATATTGCCACATAAGCTTGGGATATTTTAGTAAATTTATTGTTCTATTTAGTGGAACCCTAATTATAAAGGTTATTTCTTTGTCTCTTTCAACCATTTTTTCTACTTGGTGAAGACAAGTCTGTAGAAGAAAGAAGCAAGGAAGGAACAAAAGTTAAAGATTTCAATGGAGGGTGAGACTTTAGATCGGGAATGCTACTGTGGAGCACGTTCGTCATTGAAGATAGGATGGAAAACGAATAACCCTGGCAGAAGGTTTTGAGGCTGTGAAAATTATGGGAAAAAAACACTGGTACTTGCAACTTTTTTGTTTGGTACGATCCACCAGTATATAATCAATCAAGGGTTGTGATTCTTGGTCTTCTAAGAAAGATTTCAACTATGGAACATGAAATAAGAAATGAGAGGGTTTTTAGGGTTTTGTTTCTCTGTTTAGGGATTCTGCTGGGTTTATGATTAGGAAAATGGATATTTTAATTTGTAGTTGTTTTGCAACTATGTAATGAATGTTGTTTTGTAAGGTTATTTTGCAACTATGTATCTGGGTTGTGATTCTTGATTTTTCAAGGTTGTTTTCCAACTATGTATCTGGGTTGTTGAAATTGTTATATTAGTGTTCTATTATTAAGTGTATGTGTTACTTATTGAAATGGAATGAATGGTTATGTTGTGTCTGGCATATGCTTATTGTAATAGAGTTGTTATGTTTATGTTGAATTTTTGATTATTAATGAATGCCTTAAAAACAGAAAGTGTAAACAAAACATATAAAATCTAACCATAATTGATCATTTCAATACCATAAAATACATAGTATTTTTGACCATTTCTTGAACATGTGATACCTATAGTCATAAAAGGTCAGAAAATATTTTTGTTGAACAAGTGTTTTTGACCACAAAAACTATCATGTAATACCTATAATCACAACAAAATCACAACAAAATGAACGGTCAACTGCATGCATTACACAAAAAGTTAAAACAGTAAAGCTTGGAGTGTTTAGAATGGTGGTGGGGTGGGCTGACTTGGCCTTAGACTGTTGCCTTGATGTTGCATAGTAGATCGAGTAACCGAAGTCTCCTGAGTTGTAGGAGCGGGCATCCATCTAACAGTATAAACTTGTGGTGAAAGTTGGCTTGGCCTTGGACTATTGCCTTGATGCTGCCTACCAGGTTGGTTTGGTGTTGCAATAGAATTTTGGTGCACACTTGTCTCAGATCTTCTTCTAACCTATACACATAAAACAATGTGTTACTATTAAACAACAAATGTAAATGAATAAAAAAGAATTAAAGTCATGTACAAAAAAAACTTACTGGTAGTTTAGATCTTATAAGAACTCTCCTTGTAGCAGAAGTGAATGATCGTTGACATGGTCTAGTTTTGGCACGAACATGACCCTTGCATGTTCTTGTATTATGACCAGACCCTCCACACTTTGTACAAGACATCTTTACACCCTTTCTGAGCACCTTAACACCTTTAGGTGCTTCATCTGTCTCCTTTCTTCCGTGTTTCTTATGTGGTCTTCCTGGTGGCCTTCTCAAGACAGGAGGTAAGATTTGTAAATGAGTTTGTTGACGACTCTACTGGTTCTCACCCCTTACTGAATTGATGCAATGAGAATATATAGCCTTTTGGGTAGACACTGAGTAGCATGAATCCACATAATTCTCAGGTCTGTCTTCAAGCAACAGTATAACCGAAATGGCATGAATACATGGAATTCATGCATAGAAAAGTTTTGATTAGTGTGTATAAACAGATTTTGATCATTAAATAAACAATATGTAAAAATAAAACTTAACATGTTAGTTGCCATCTTCTACATGAGCAAGTTAATTCTTGCATGTTAACACAATGTTGGTCTTGAGGACCACATGAAACTTGGTACATTGCACCACCAGCACGTAAAGGCCAACATCTATGTGGTAGTGAATTAAAAAAAACATAAACAAAGAGGTTAACATCTATATGGCAGTGAATTAAACAAATATATATGGCAGATAAGCAAATCATAAACAAATCTGACCATATTATTTAGGTTCTAAACAATCCATAAAAATCAGAATCAAATAAATATATGGCATTGAATTAAACAAATATATATGGCAGATAAGCAAATCATAAACAAATCTGACCATATTAATTAGGTTCTAAACAATCCATAAAAGTCAGAATCAAACAAATATGTGGCCGTGGATTTAAAAAATATATATGACAAATAAGTAAATCATAAACAATCCATAAGTAAATCATAAACAAGTAATACATAGGTCAACATTTATATGGCAGTGAATTTAAAATATCTAAAACAAACAATAAACAAATGACACAAAATTAAACAAAAAACAAAACATAAAAAAACAAAACCAAACAAATATATAAGTGTATAATCAATACAAACTTATGTGACAGTGATATTGCAGTCTCCAACTTTTTCTGAATTTTAGGACACAAAGGACCACTTAATTTTTTCAGCTTCATTCATCTTTGTAGCAACTCTTTGCATTAATTTGGATCTTATTGACTCCACCAAAGTTATAATTGATTTGTCTCTAGCTTCAACTATCATCTGCAAACCAAAACAACCAATATTAATATTGTAAGTTAAGTATAAAAAATATAGAGAAAAATAGTTAGATTAACCTTATTGAAACACTCGCAATGATTGTTTAAAAGAATATCAGATTTAACTTTGAAGAAAAAGTGAGACTTGGTCCACATTGTAGGGTCTTTCCCTAACAACCATGTATATCCAGTTCTTGATAAACCCTACACATTAATAAAAAAAATAAGATTATCAATCCATAAAAATAATATGTAATATGATTTAAAAATTAAATTATTATACTTCTAAAGTTGCCATGGCAATTTCGAACTCTCTCACATATGTTGCCCTAGCAGCTCTCCAAAGTTGATCTTTCAAAGCTTTTCCCTTATGCTTTTCATCTAATTTGAAATTATTGTAAATATGTCTCACACATGCTCTGTGATCTGCATGGGAAAACAACTCCATCACAGATTCCATCAATCCCTATACAACAAAATAACAAGTGTTATTAAAGGAAATGAATTAAATAAAACATTAATTGTTTTTAAAAAAAAATAAAAATTACCTTATGTTTATCAATCATAAATGTGAATCGATGGGAATTGTTCAACTCCAAATCATTCTTTAATATTTCCAAAAACCAGCACCATGATGACTCAGTCTTAGCCTCCACAATTGCAAATGCAATAGGATAAAGATTGTCATCTGCATCCATCCCAACAGCTGTCAGAAGATGACCCCCATAATGACCCTTCAAGTGACACCCATCCAAACATATAATGGGCCTACAACCAGCTTTGAAGCCATCCTTCATAGCTTGCATACAAATATATAGTCTTTAGAATACAGTTTCATCAAATTGCAAGACTGTGGTAGTACCAGGGTTTGAAGTTCTAAGCTCACCTAGGTAATCATACAACTTTGTGTACTGCTCCTTTATATTACCATGCAACTTTTCAAGTGCCAAGTTTTTTGCCCTACTACACTTACGCAAATAGATATAGATGCTGTAATTCTTAAATACATCTTGTTTAAGGGACTTACTGGAATAATTAGGATCAATATGAAACTTGTCTAAGTACTGGTTTGCCATAAACTTAGCAGTCATGTTTGAGTTTTTATACTCCTTAAGACATTTATGTTCCCCACTAAGTGACTTTATTTGCCAAGTACCATAAGGTGCATTAAAGTCAACTGGAGAAGCCCATAAAACCCATGGACATCCTGACTTACAAGCTGCTTGAATTCTCCTATTGTCATTTCTCTTAAGCTTAACACTATATCTATTGTTGATGCAGTACGTCTTAATAGCCTCTTTCAAAATCTGCTTTGATGCAAAAAGTAACCCCACCTTAAAAATAGGATTTAAAATGTCTACAGTGGAATTAAATTCTGGATATTTGGGCTTCCTATGTGAGCTATCAGAATCTGACTCATCTAAATTGTGTAATGAGTCAAAATGTACATTATCAAGGTCACTGTCAGCCCTGACTTCATCACTGCCCTCCTCATTTTTTCTATGTGACCCTTCTCTATTGACATTAACATCCACCCTATTACAGACATCATCATCTTCATAATCATTCTCACTATCAGTAAAACCAGACTCATAACTAGTTGATTTAGAAGCTTCATAATCAACATCTTCTGAATCGAAATCAGACTCTATCTTAATCTTAGAAGACTCAACAACATTCTCATTGTTTCTGGTTCACCAATATTTTCCTCAACATTAGCATCATCATTAGGTTCATCACTAACCTCAACATTATCAGCATCATTATGTTCATCATTAACCTCAACATTATCAGCATCATTATATTGATAAGGTCTACACTCCTCCAAATAGACATGAACATAATGGTCCCTAGGTAATTGGCTAACCATCTCTAGAACATCACTACCACTGCCTAGGGCTTTAACCTCAAATGGATTTTTAGACACTTGCCAATACATCTTCATTGTATAAGTTAATCCTAATTTTTCAAGCATACCAATAACTTCAAAAATACTCATTTCATCCACATCACATCTATCAAAATAATTCACAGATTGACCAGTATATAACAGATTTCTGGTCCTAAGAAAGTAACCATCATGAGGGACTACAAGAGTGAACTTGGATGAATTAATTTCTGTTAAAAAACATGTATTAGCAACATAATCAATTAAACATATACTAATGACATAAATAATCACCAGAACCTAAGCAACAACTACAAGACAATATGTACATATAATAATAAAATAGATAATCACCATGGTCCACCAAACATGCATGCACATATACCAAGTACCAACCTTTTAGTTTTATTCTGCTAACACATGCATACCTCATTTTACATAAAGACCCCACATACTATTTTCATATTAAAGAATTCACATATATCATGCATTAAACTCAGTTCCACTAAACCTGCACCAATTCTGTCACATGCATAATCAATTATGTCACATGCACAACAAAAGAATAACAGTCCATTAACCTTTTATTCATCTCTTTTCTATTATTCCTTTCTGAAAAAAGTCACTTTATTGAGTTTGTGGTCCTAAAAATTTTTGTTATTTAGTGGTCTTGTAATCTAAAAAACAAAAATTCTTATGTAATTCATTAACAGAGCTTCTAATTATAACTAAACCATACTTAATATATTAATCCTAATCAAATTATTTGAAGAAATCCTAATTGATATATTAATACGAGTTTCTAATTTTAAATTAATCCTAATTGATATATTAACCCCAAATCTTACGTTAAAATAACCCTAACTGATATATTAATACGACTTTCTAATTTTAAATTAACCCTAATTGATATATTAACCCCAATTCGTACTTTGAAATAACCGTAACTGATATACTAACCCTAAATCATATTTCCAATAAACCATATATTGTTTAACCCCACACCTAAATCAAAATCGAAACATGATTTAGGGATTTTTCAAAAAGAAAAGAAAGACATATGAGAAACTTACCATATTGCGCTCTTGCTTTTCCTTCTTCGCGAGAAACGTGGCTCATTTCAGTATCCCAACACTGTTTCTTCAACGATTACATATGATTTTCCCTCCTCAATATCCCTCTTCTCTTCTCTCTGGAAAGTCGAAAGGATTTTTCCCAAATGAAACAGTTGAAACAAAACGTGTTAGGGTAATTAATCATCTTTTCAAAAGAGGTTAATCATTCTTTCAATTTCTTTTTTTTGAAATTAATAATAAATGATTTTTCTGACATGGAAAATAAACATTATTTTAATGCCACACGTGTTCCGCCGTTAGTAATTAACAGCCAACTCAGCCATGCCATTAGTTTTTTAACGGCTGATGGTCAAAATAGGTTAATTTAATAAGTTCGGTGGTCTGATTGACGAGTTTGTTAGTTCGGTGGTCAAAATAGGAATCCCCAATTAGTTTGGTGGTCAATGGTATAGTTTACCCTAAATTTTATTGGTTGATCTCATGAATGACGTGGTGGAAGGGCCCTATGATATCATTTCGCCTATTCCTAATATATATATATATATATATATATATATATATATATATATATATATATATAATACCAAATAATTGTCTTATATATACACATACATTGGTTTTAATTCATGGACATAGACAAATGAATTTATGTTAGAGGTACGAACTTTTACACTTTGTAAAAAACTATATGAAAATTTAAAATTTTCAGGAGGTGGAGAAATAGACCATCAATAGAAAATACAAGGAAAACATCTAAACTATGTAAAAATCTGAAATTTACAGGGATGTGACCGGCCACTAGCACCCTCGTTCCATCCCTAGTTTAATTTATCATTTGGCTCTTAAATTATATCTATTTTCTCATTATGGTACCAAAGTGTAATTGTAATAACATTATATGCGGCCTTATAAGACAATATTTATTTATGCAACTGAGTAGTGTTTGGAAAAACAATACGGAAAGTCAAGATATATAAGAGAATTTGTTATGATCTTACATTCAACAAAGAAGAAAATAGAAAATAGAAGGGAATAAACAGGGAAAATAGATTGGAAACTGAAATATTCAGATAATTCAACTGTCTTTTGATTACAATATCAGTTTATTTATATTCCTAATATTTAGAAACATATAAAATCAATTAGTTTACTAGGGGCTTTCCTCTCTCTGCAACTTCTACGTTCTTCCCCAACTTTCTGATTTGTCATTGCAGGAGTAATAGCTCCTTGCTCATTCACTGGTGTTGTGGTTGCTACCTCATTCATGACAGCACCCCTTTCTAGAGACTAAACCTTGTCCTCAAGGTTTGGTGTATCGACAAAAGCATAAATATCTTCTCTCATCAAAGGCAATGGTGTGATCTGTTGAAGAGGTTGACCTCTACAAGATGCGAGCTTGTAAGCAATTGGACCAACTCGTTTCAAAACTCGATAAGGGCCAAAATTTCGTGGACTTAGCTTGTGATGACGTTGCAAACAGAGAGACAATTGTTGATAAGGTTGTAATTAAACAAATGCCCAGCTGCCATCTTCTAAATTTACTTCTCGACGATGTTTATCGGCATGATTTTTAATGCGATTTTGTGCCTGTTCTAAATTACATTTCAGAACCCTTAACACACCATCACGTTCCAGAAAATGATGTTCCAACTAATCATGCCGAACATTGCCTTCTACATAAGATAAATAGTAGGAGGATCCCGACTGTATAATGCACAAAAGGGTGTCATCCCAGTTGAAGTCTAATAAGAGGTATTATACCAATATTCCGCCCAAGCCAAATATTTTTCCTATTTATTCGGGTCATCACCTACCATACAACGCAAGTACATTTCAAGACAATGATTTAAGGCTTCGGTTTGGCTGTCTGATTAGGGGTGATACGCCGAACTAAAGCATAACTCAGTGTCTTGTAACTTAGCCAACTTAGTCCACATTTCACTAACAAATAGCCGATCGCGATCACTTACAATAGTACGTGGAATACCATGCAATTTAACTACCCCTTGTACCAAAGTTCGAGCCACTAACGCACTATCGAAATGATGAGGCAATGCGAAAAAATTGCCATATTCCGTTAGCCGATCAACAACAACCAAAATAGTCTCTTTGCCATTCGAACTAGGCAGCCCCACAATAAAATCAAGAGAAATATCCTCAAAGACTTGACTGGGAATAAGGAGAGGTTGGAGAAGTCTCGGTCGGAGTTAAACTATCACTTTTCATGCATGTCGTTTTACTCGACAAAATAAAATAAAATAAAATAAACCTCTTCAAAATAAAATAAAGAAATTAAAGTAGAATAGAGGAAGAGGGTCGATCCACAAGGAGTTCTGTTGGAATCGCTGACTGAGCCTTGTCGTGATTTAAATCCTAGAAGTAGCTAAAATAAATAAATAAAAAATGGGGGTTTGGCATGATTAAAGTGACGAGAGAATAATGAACAATCAAAGAAAATTGCAGGAAATAAAGTGAGGAATGAAGTAGAAAAATAACAAATATGAAAGCAGCCTCGAGCTAGTTTCGTCAATTCCTACGATCATTGAAAATAGATTTTCACTTCGGGATTCATGTCGGTTACAGTCTACGAGGCCCAACCCATCGTAACTTGATTTTCCCTCATGTAACCGATCTTCCCAAGTCTATCTTCGAAAGTCGATTCTTAAATAATTCAACCACGTCTATCGTCGTTGAAATACTTAGTTTAAAAACATAAAAACCCGACTCAGAAGTTGTCTCATTAAGAATCGTTTCTGATTTCATCTTTCATTAGCGGACTGCCGCTAAGAGTGTTCAGCGGAAGTCGAAGTGCCACAGGCCGATCCTTCCTCCCAACTGTATAATTAAACGATTCCAGACCAACATATCCTTTTTTATTTGAAAAATGTTTAAAAGTTTTAGTAAGGCCGATTGCCAAACTATCTAAACAGAAAGTTGAAAATGTATCCCGAAGGGATTTAAGCAATATTCAATTCTCACGTGTGGAATTGATTTGTACTAGCTCTCAGCTTTGGGAAAATTAGTCAAGCATGATATTGATTATCATACTTAACATGTTTTTGACAAAATGTTTAAGAAGCATAAAATAAATATGAAGTAAAGATGAAACAAGGAAATACTTTTATTAAAATGAAGGCAAGTAGCAACAAGAACTAAAAACAAGAGATGATCTTAAGCCTTACCCAAGGAAGGTATTTATAGGCTTAGATTTACTAAAGATAACAAAAATATAACATAATTTAAAATGTTTGGTTTAAAAATTAAAAACCCTAAGTTCAGATTGCGCTGAATAGATCTTCCAGTCTCTTCTAGAGTTTTTTCTTGCGCCGACTTTATCTTCTAGAAACTGCCACATCAGACGTGACGTTCCCAGCGTCGTGCCCATGATGTCAGCCACGGTCAGAAAAATAAATAAAACTGCAGAAATACACCTTTCTGCTGCTAATTCTAGGATTGAGTCCCTACACATAAAATGAAATAAATGCAACCAATTAAGTAGTGAAAAGTCCTCAAGACAAAGAAAATAGCAAGCAAAAAGTGTCATTTATAAGAGCTTATCAAATTTCCCCACACTTGTCTCATACTTGCCCTCAAGTATGTTTGAAAGAAATTAATCAAAGCATCTATCTCCCTAAACCGTTGCAAGCTTTAAGCAAAATCATGAGATTTCAAGAGCACCAAGAATGACATGGATCAAGCATGAACCTAAATGAATAGATACAAGTAAGAAAAATTCTTCACCCTTACAATTGTCTATCAAGTGATAATCAAATTCCAACCTAAACTTAATCCTCACCAAGATGCACTCAAATCGCTCAAAGTGTTTCGAGTGTAGAAAGCAAATTCGCTCAAAGTCAAAATTGAACAAGGTTCTACATAGGTTTGTGGCAAGATCAATTCTCCACTAATTTTAAGAAATGAGATGCAAAAATCATTAGGAATTAAATCAGGGGTGTAATGGGGGCTTAGGTAAGGGTAGAAAAAAGGCTAAAAATAAGGCTAGAACAATCAAGACAAGAAGTGTCCAACAAGTGATTAAATCATGTCCATAACTTTAGAAAATGTAGGCAACATAAGCAACAAAGGTAACTAAAATGAATAACACCAAACCTTTTTATTTTGGTTCGAAAGTTTCTGCTTTTTTTTCAAAATTTTCTGCTGCCCTTTTTTTCGTGGAACATGATTGCATAACTAAAAACTCATACTTCTGTCTTGTCAAGGGTGAAAGAGAGAGATAAATGAAAAAGGTTTGGGTTTAATATCTTAGTGAAAACAAAGAAAGTGGAATTAAGCTTCAAATTGGTTTACTAGGGGAAAAGAAAGGGTAGGCCTTTAGTGGGGTAAAAAGAAAGGGTGAATCTTAGTGCCTACATCATATTAATGAATCACAATCTAATGTAATCTCAAATTGCATACAAGCCACAAGTTATAGATTCCAATATCCAAATTGACACTCTTAATCAAGAAAAATGAGCATAAAAATATAGTCGTACATGCTCAAGGCTCAATTTCTCACAAAATGGGCTAATTGATTAAGCTAGGTGAGGAATTCAACTATCACAATCAAGAAAAATTGCAAGGAATGTCAAACTGGACTTATTCATATCATTCGATTATCAAGCATGCTAGAATTCAAGTATTCTTATGAACTAAAACAATCATAACATGTTTGATGGCAAGTGACAACAAAGGAGATGTTCTTCTAATCAACTCAAACAATCATACTATCAAGAAGGGAAAAATTGATGTCATTCTTTACCCTCCCCCTCACTTAATCGTATTGTCCCAATGCGAAGAAAATAAAGGAAATGAAGAACAAAGAAGGGTAAAGGATACTCCCCGTGATTAAGGGCGGCTGCGACCGCAGCTAGGACGAAGGTAGGAGAGTATTTCTGCAATGTTATCCTCAAGGGTATGGATTCGTTCGGCAAAGTTGGGTGCTTCTTGCTCATTTCGGTTCGGTTGTGGTGAAGAAGGTGGGACTTGTCGTGGCGTATTCCGGCGATTAAAAACTCATCTTGAACGTGATGTCATTACTCCGGGCGGGTTGAGATAATGGGCGTTAGGAGTTCCTTCGAGTAAGCCCATCGAATCTAAGCATCGTTCATCTAGAGCATCCATCGAAAAGCCATAGGTGAAATTGGTGACATCAAAATTTGCAATTCTAGAAGCTAAATGGGTGATGTATGGACCAGGGATTAAAGGGCAGTTTGACAGGATGACTGTAACACCCCAATTTTGGGCTTAGAAGTTTAGGGTCTGAATCGGACCGATCTGATTTTCGGTTCGAATATAAAAGGAGGTTTTAGGGAAAGCCTAGTTCGGGATGTTTTAAAAATATGGAAAAATATCAATAAGAGAGTGGTGAAATCAATTTTACAAAATAAGGTTTGGAAATACAACATTTTGGAATAGTGACTAAAATGCGATTTTTGAAAAGTTTAGTGGTGACTGTTTTGTAAGGATTGAAACTTTGAATCTTTAAGGAGCTAATTTACCCAAAATGGATTTCTATATATTTTACCTTAATTCGAGTGATTTAATTAATGTTTAATTAATTAAATGAAAAAGAGAAACAACCTTTTAGATTTTCATAACTAACTTTTCCTAAAATTTTCTCATTTCTTTTTCTCTCAAAATTCCATCATCCAAACACCTTTCTCCAGCAATTTTTTCATTGATCTTAACTTTAATTGATGAGATTTCAATCATCAATTAGTTCCTAATCCATCTTACATCAAATCCTTTTGATTTTTCTCATTGGATTTTCAAGGAAATTGGCTCAAATCAAGGAGAAATCACCATTTAGAGGTAACGTTGTTCTTCTCCTCTAAATACTCAGTTCTTTACTGAAATTCCCAAGTTATCAATCCTTAATTTAAGTTTTATAAATGGTTTTAATGATATGAACTTGATTTTGGCTTAAAACTCAAGATTTGGAGGAAATCTTGAAGAATTTCGTTGTGATTGTTTGGGCTCTGTTTTGAGATGATTCTTAAATGTATTTTGGATGTTTAATGATGTGTAAATGAGGTTTTATCAATGCAATCCCGAATAGGTTGTGTTTCCTAAGTTTTTGCTTATGAAAATGGTGGTTTTTGGGGTGATCTTGGTGTTCTGTTATAGCTGGAGGTATAAGGACGGGTTTAGGTTCATTTTGGATGTTGATTGATGTTTAGAAATGGTTAGAACTGATGGATCTTGGCTGGGTTAAGTTTTGGAAGAGTTTGGAGGTGATTTCGGTTGTGTTTGGTGGCCGAAATGTTGGCTCAAGGCAGAGCAGCGAGTTTAAGAGTGTTGGATGAAGATTTCAATGCATGATGATGCATTAATCCTCTGCTTTGATGTGTTTAAAATAGGGAAGACATCTTCGGACACTTGTGGTATTGATCCGGAGGCTTGATCGGCGTTTTGGCAAGCTTGTGAAACGGAATTGGTGAGTGGAGTTTGGTTTCCAGCTTTGGAACAATTAATTGAAGGTTTTGGGAGCTTAGTTTAAGTCTAAAAAACTTAGCTAAGCTCAAGAGTAAGTTTTCGGGAAAACTCTCTTGGATGAGCCATGAAGTGGTTTGATGCATTGATTATATTTACATGTTTAAATTCTGTTTTGAAAGCATGTTTTAGCATGGTAAATGCTGGTTTTGAAAGCCATATGTTGAAGGATGCTCAAGGTAAGAGATACTTGGTTTGACATATTGTAAATGTGGTTTTGATGCATAGTGATGCATAATGTTAAATGGCTTTGTTTAATGCTTTAAAACAGTGAGTTGTTGATGTTATATGATGTATATTGGCAAGTGATGTAATGGTTTTAAAGTACTTGAATCGAATATAGTTAGTCGGCTATAGGATTGGGTGCACCGTGAATAAAGTCGCCTTCGATGTTGAGGGGTTGTAATTGTACTGTAAACTCCATCCAAGTACACTAACGAGAAAGGTAAGATCACAACGGTGGTTAAAAGTCCGTGTGTGGATCTTGTGTTATGTGTCCCGTGTTCTCGTTAGTGGAGTTATACAACTACCGATGAGTGATGTCGAGGGGTTGTGATTGTACCATTAAAATCCATCACGGGTGTTGAGGGGTTGTGATTGTACCGGTAAACTCCACCTTGTGTGTTCGGTAGTGTGTATGAAGCGTATGGGACAACGCTTGTAATCCGTGTATCCGATTGTGTTTTGTGTTGTAAATGGTTATGGATTATCACTTGGAAGCCAATATGACATGTTGATTTTAATGAAGCATGAGATGCTTGTTATGTATGCAAGGTTGCATGAATAATGATGATTATGTGATGGAAGGCTTTGTTAAAAGTGTTTTATAAAAAGCATTATTGTGTTGTTTCTTTAGAGCATGCCTCACTAAGAAATTGTGCTTACGCTCCCTCTTTTGAACCAATAATGCAGATAATTGAAGTATTTGAGGGCAACAAGGAGGCTAAGAGTCCAAGGGAAACTAAGCTCATGTATGGTGATGTTTTCATAACACTATTAGTTTTTGATATTTTGGCAATGGGAACCTAAGATGTGTTTTGGGAGATGTTTTGGACTCCCTAGTTGTGGCATGATGCTTTTGATGTTTTGGATTTGTAATTGGCCTTTTGATGCTTGATTTGGTGTTTTGTTGGTTGTTTGGTTTTGGATATTAGGATGCATGCCTATAGACTTGTGGAATTCCATGTTTGATGCTATGAATGTGTTTTGAAGTTGCAAACATATACCTTATATGTATGATGACTTGTTGGCATGATTAGGAAGTCACTAGGATGTGTTTGAGTGGTTTTATGCATGTTAAACCAGCAAAATCTGCAGCTTCTGGGCAACCTGTATCGATACACTCATAGGCGTTTCGAAACGGGGGCATGTAATAGCCTTGTTGTTTCGAAACGACTGGTGACCGTATCAGAACGGTTTGGCCACTGGAAGCCCCTGTTTCGAAACAAGTCTCGAAACGAACCCGTGTTTCGGAACGGTCAACACCTTTTCGAAATAGGTGACCGTTGGGCACTGATTTGAATGGTATTGAGGTTTGCAAGCTTTACGTTTTAGTTCCAAAAATTGTATTTGCAATTGCATGAGTTTGAGATGTCTAATTAAGGTGAAACTTGACAGGGAAGCATGTAATATGACTAATTTAATAATGGTAACTTAAAATCAGTTAAGACCTCCTAATTTCCAGAATTTGCAAATTGGTCCCTAACATTTGAGATTTGTGCAATTGGGTCCCTTATTGATATCCGATCGCTGTGTTTTTCACATAAATGTTTCTCAAGAGTACGCTTAGGGTTAATGTGCATCTAGACAAGATTTAACAGAAAAAAGGGTCGTTAATCAAGGTTGACTTTCGGGTTGACTTTGGTTTTCCCCGTGTAATCTTCGTAGTTCGGGTCAACCGTCCTGGCCGGGCTAAGGGGGTTACCTTTGGTGGTATCAGAGCTAGGTTCTCATGTAAATGGGAATGGTTATGTGGGTGATGTATGTGTGATTGCATGATATGCCTTTTAAATGAAAGTATGTTGTATGAATTGTAAAGTATGTTGAAATTGTGATGCTATGCTATGTTGAAGAATGTTAGAGGAACCCATTGCCTTATCAAAACTAGTGAAAGGAATTGTTTTTGGAAAATGAGCTTGAGTACTTGGATTACTTACCTTGTTGAGCCTAATTATGTTTATTGCATTCGTGTCAGTGCATTGTTTTTCTTGTAAATGGGGCCTCGTAGAGAGATGAGGATGAATACGAGAGCTATGGCTCAGAATGAGAACGAGTAAAACGTTGAGAATGTTGTGGATATACCTTCTCCTCCTGGTGGTGGACTGCCCGGTGGTGGAGGTGCTGGAGGCGATGGTGCTGGTGTTGGTGTTGGTGCTGGGGTCGCTGGACCTGATGGTGTGCAGGGGCAAGCTGCTCTTGACATGACTGTTTTGATACAGGCTAATTCTGGAGCCTTTCAGGCAGCAGTAGCTGGAGATCACGGAGCTGTGCATCAGGGTGATGCTAATGTGAGATTACCTTTGGAACATCTTCGCAGTCTGGAAGGGACTGAGTTCAGAGGTTTATCTCCTGAGGGTTCTGAGTCTTGGTTGAAAAGCACCAAGAGGATATTGGGACAAATGAACTGCAACGCTGTGCAGAAGTTAGGATGTGTGGTATCGCTGTTACATGATGATGCGTATACGTGGTGGACGACCACTGCCTCCGGAATGGAGGAAGTTGATGTGACTTGGACGTTCTTTCTGAACGCGTTCAAGCGAAAGTATCTAGGTGTGTGATACCTGGATGAGAAGAAAAGAGAATTCATGTCTCTTGTGCAAGGAAGCATGACGGTGGCTGAGTATGAGATCCAGCTTGTCCGTCTTAGTCAATACGCACCTGAGCTTATCCCTGATGAACGGGAGAGGTGTGAACGCTTCCGATATGGTTTGATGTCGGATGTGAAGACCTTTATGCTTGCTGCTGAGTATACAAATTTTGATGTGCTGGTTAGTAGGGCGAAGGACATTGAGCAGAATTTGGGTCTGTCTTCCAGAGGCGTTAGTTCTAGCTCGGGCAAAAGAGCTGCAGATTATAGTTCCGGTGGTGGACGGAACAAGAGAAGACGAGTTAAGAGGTATCAATCTTCTGCTAGGCGTGGTAATGGAGGGCATGGTGCGGCTGTTCAGGGAGATAGGATGAGAGCTGATCAGAACACGTGCTGGACGTGTGGATCGCGTGGCCATTTGAGGCGTGATTGTCCTCGAGCAGCGAGGGAGGTTCAGGCTCCTGTTGTAGTGACCGGTAATTCGTGTTGGAATTGTGGTTTGGCAGACCACATGAGGAGGGAGTGTCCTTTGTTGGTCGGTGGTGGTCAGGGACGTGCTCCTGGAGTTGTTGCACCACAGAGAGGTCGTGGGTGCGGCCGTGGTAACTTCTAGCGCAGAGATGATGGTGGAAGGAATGTGGCGCATGTGGTGGCTGTTTAACCTGAGGGTGGTGGCCAGGCTCGAGTGTATGCTCAGCGAGAGGGGAGAAATGATACGGATGTGATCGCAAGTACCTTTACTTTGAAATCCTTGTCATTACTTTCCTTGATTGATTTTGGATCTACACACTCATACATATTGCGTGAACATGCTCAATTGCTTGGTTTACCTGTTGAGTCTTTGGATGTTGGTATGCGTGTGACTAGTTCCTTTGGTGAGACCGTTGTGACACGGAAGTTGTATAGAAGATGTCCTTTGGTAGTGCAAAATCATGTTTTTCTTGTTGATCTCGTGGAATTGCCATTCTATGGTTTTGATGTAATCCTTGGAATGGTTTGGCTTGTTGAACATCGAGCTGTGGTGGATTTTGAGAACAAGCGGGTTTCGTTGAAACTTGTGGATGATTATGAGGTAGTGGTGGTTGGTGAGAATGTGAAGTTTCTTGCCAATATGGTGTCTACATTGGAAGCAAGCCGAATGCTGAGGCAAGGTTGTGAGGCTTATCTGGCCTTTGTTATGAATCCTAGCTCTAAGGAGTTGCGAGTTCAAGATATCCAGACTGTGCGAGAGTTTCCTGGTGTGTTTCCGGAGGAGTTACCTCGATTGCCTCCTAGTCGAGAGGTGGAGTTTGGGATTGAGTTGTATGAAAACACAACTCCAGTGTCCATTACTCCTTACCGAATGGCACCTAAGGAGTTGAAGGAGTTGAAGACGCAACTTCAGGAGTTGCTTGATCATGGTTTCATTCGGCCGAGTGTGTCACCTTGGGGTGCACCGGTCTTGTTTGTGAAGAAGAAAGATGACACTATAAGAATGTGCATCGATTATTGTCAGCTGAACAAGTTGACTATCAAGAATTGGTATCCTTTGCCGAGGATTGATGATCTTTTTGATCAATTTCGGGGAGCGGCCGTGTTCTCTAAGATTGACTTAAGGTCAGGTTATTACCAGCTCAAGGTGAAGGATGTGGATGTGCCAAAAACAACCTTTAGAACGAGGTACAGGCATTATGAGTTCCTTGTTATGTTGTTTGGTTTGACGAATGCTCCTACAGCTTTTATGGACATGATGAATAGAGTGTTCCATGAATATTTGGACAAGTTTGTTGTGGTGTTCATTGATGATATCCTTGTGTACTCTCGTACTGAGGAGGAGCATGAAGGGCGTTTGAGGATTGTGTTGCAGGCTTTGTTGGAGAATCAGCTTTATGCTAAGCTGAGCAAGTGTGAATTATGGCTTAGGGAAGTTGTTTTTCTTGGACATGTGGTTTCTGCTGAGGGGATTCGTGTTGATCCTCAGAAGATTGAGGCAGTGATGAATTGGAAGCCTCCTAAGTCTGTTCATGAAGTCCGTAGTTTCCTTGGGTTGGCAGGATACTACCGTAGGTTTGTATATGGATTTTCTAAGATTGCTGCACCTTTGACGAAGTTGTTGCAGAAGGATGTTAAGTATGAGTGGACAGAAGCGAGGCAGGGGGCTTTTGAGAAGCTTAAGGCAGCTTTGACGCAAGCTCCTATCTTTGTTCAACCTGAATCAGGGAAAGAGTTTGTGGTGTACAGTGACGCATTCTATGTTGGTTTGGGGTGTGTGTTGATGCAAGAGGGTAAGGTGGTGGCTTATGCATCGCGCCAGTTGAAGGTGAATGAACGCAATTATCCTACGCATGATATTGAGTTAGCTGCGGTGGTCTTTGCTTTGAAAATTTAGAGACATTACCTATATGGTGATCCGTGTACTGTGTACACGGATCACAAAAGTTTGAAGTATTTGATGTCTCAAAAAGAGTTGAATCTTAGGCAGCGACGTTGGGTGGAGTTGCTTAAAGATTACGATCTGACGATCGAGTATCATCCAGGAAAAGCTAATGTTGTAGCGGAAGCCTTGAGTAGAAAGGTGACAGTGGAGTTGAGGGCTATGTTTGCCAGCTTAAGCATTTCGCGAGATGGAGGTCTTGTGGCTGAATTGCAAGTGAAACCATCTTTGGTTCAGTTGATAAAGGATAAGCAGCTGTTGGATGATTCCTTGGTGCCACATGTTCAAGATATTGTTGAGGATAGACCATCAGATTTTTGTTTTAATGATGATGGAGTTCTATGTTTTGGGAGTCGGATAGTAGTGCCGAATGATGCTAAGTTGAGGCGTGCTATTCTGACTGAAGCTCATAGTAGTCCTTTTGCTATGCACCCTGGTATTACAAAGATGTATCATGATCTTAGGGATGAGTACTATTGGGTGGGATTAAAGAAAGATGTTGCGGAGTATGTGAGTAAGTGCATGGTTTGTCAGCGAGTTAAGGCTGAGCATCAGTTTCCTTCTGGGTTGTTGCAATCGTTGATGATTCCTGAGTGGAAGTGGGAAAGGATTACCATGGACTTTGTGTCTGGTTTGCCTTTGTCGCCATCAAAAAAGAATTCGGTGTGGGTGATTGTGGATCGCCTTACGAAGTGTGCGCATTTCTTACCGGTGCATACTACGTACACCTTGGATAAGCTTGCAGAGCTGTACATTGCTGAGATTGTGCGGCTGCATGGTGTGCCAAAGTCTATAGTGTCGGATAGAGATCCAAGGTTTACATCGCGTTTCTGGGAGTGTTTGCATCAAGCTTTGGGTACACGGCTGAATTTCAGTACTTCTTATCATCCACAGTCGGATGGAAAGTCTGAGCGTGTTATCCAAGTGCTGGAAGATATGTTGAGGTGATGTGTGATTGAGTTTCAGGGTTCTTGGGAGAAGCATTTGCCTTTGGTAGAGTTTGCTTATAACAATAGCTACCAGGCAAGTATTCAAATGGCCCCTTATGAAGCCTTGTATGGGAGGAAGTGCAGAACTCATGTTTGTTGGGCTGAAACAGGTTAGAAGTTGGTTTCGATGCCAGCTTTGTTGAAAGGAACCACCGAGAAGGTGAAGCTCATTTGTGAGCGATTGAAGGCAGCTTCTGATCGACAGAAGTCTTACGCGGATTTCAAGCGTAAGAAGATTGAGTTTGTGGTAGGTGACCGTGTGTTCTTGAAAGTTTCGCCTTGGAAGAAGGTGATGAGGTTTGGCCGGAAGGGTAAGTTGAGCCCTAGGTACATTGGACCATACGAGGTGATTGAACGTGTGGGTCCTGTTGCGTACAAGTTGAGGTTACCGCGAGAGTTGGAAAAGATTCATGATGTGTTTCATGTCTCTATGCTTCAGAGGTATAGATCGGATCCTTCGCATGTTATGCCTGTGGAGGAAGTGGAGTTGAATCCAGACTTGACCTATGATGAGGAGAAGGTTGAAATTCTGGATTCGGATAGTAAAGTTCTTCGAGGCAAGACCATTGATTTGGTAAAGGTGTTGTGGAATCATCATGGTGTTGAGGAAGCCACGTGGGAAAGGAAGGATGATATGATGAAGCAGTTTCCGTACCTTTTTCCTCTAGGTAAATTTCGAGGACGAAATTTCTTAAGGGGGGGGGAGTTGTAACACCCCAATTTTGGGCTTAGAAGTTTAGGGTCTGAATCGGACCGGTCTGATTTTCGGCTCGAATATAAAAGGAGGTTTTAGGGAAAGCCTAGTTCGAGATGTTTTAAAAATATGGAAAAATATCTAAAAATACTCTTTTAATATATATAAGAGAGTGGTGAAATCAATTTTACAAAATAAGGTTTGGAAATACAACATTTTGGAATAGTGACTAAAATGCGATTTTTGAAAAGTTTAGTGGTGACTGTTTTGTAAGGATTGAAACTTTGAATCTTTAAGGAGCTAATTTACCCAAAAAGAATTTCTCTAGATTTTTCCTTAATTCAAGTGATTTAATTAATGTTTAATTAATTAAATGAAAAAGAGAAACCACTTTTTAGATTTTCATAACTAACTTTTCCTAAAATTTTCTCATTTCTTTTTCTCTCAAAATTCCATCATCCAAACACCTTTCTCCAGCAACTTTTTCATTGATCTTCACTTTAATTGATGAGATTTCAATCATCAATTAGTTCCTAATCCATCTTGCATCAAATCCTTTTGATTTTTCTCATTGGATTTTCAAGGAAATTGGCCCAACTCAGTTCTTTACTGAAATTCCCAAGTTATCAATCTTTAATTTAAGTTTTATAAATGGTTTTAATGATATGAACTTGATTTTGGCTTAAAACTCAAGATTTGGAGGAAATCTTGAAGAATTTCGTTGTGATTGTTTGGACTCTGTTTTGAGATGATTCTTAAATGTATTTTGGATGTTTAATGATGTGTAAATGAGGTTTTATCAATGCAATCCCGAATAGGTTGTGTTTCCTAAGTTTTTACTTATGAAAATGGTCGTTTTTGGGGTGATCTTGGTGTTCTGTTATAGCTGGAGGTATAAGGACGAGTTTAGGTTCATTTTGGATGTTGATTGATGTTTAGAAATGGTTAGAAGTGATGGATCTTGGCTGGGTTAAGTTTTGCAAGAGTTTGGTGGCTGAAATGTTGGCTTAAGGTAGAGCAGCGAGTTTAAGAGTGTTGGCTGAAGATTTCAATGCATGATGATGCATTAATCCTCTGCTTTGATGTGTTTAAAACAGGGGAGACATCTTCGGACACTTGTGGTATTGATCTGGAGGCTTGATCGGCGTTTCGGCAAGCTTGCGAAACGGAATTGGTGAGTGGAGTTTGGTTTCCAGCTTTGGAACAATTAATTGAAGGTTTTAGGAGCTTAGTTTAAGTCTAAACAACTTAGCTAAGCTCAAGAGTAATTTTTCAGGAAAACTCTCTTGGATGAGCCATGAAGTGGTTTGATGCATTGATTATATTTGCATGTTTAAATTCTGTTTTGAAAGCATGTTTTAGCATGGTAAATGCTGGTTTTGAAAGCCATATGTTGAAAGATGCTCAAGGTAAGAGATCCTTGGTTTGACATATTGTAAATGTGGTTTTGATGCATAGTGATGCATAATGTTAAATGACTTTGTTTAATGCTTTAAAACAGTGAGTTGTTGATGTTATATGATGTATATTGGCAAGTGATGTAATGGTTTTAAAGTACTTGAATCGTATACAGTTAGCCGGCTATAGGATTGGGTGCACCGTGAATAAAGTCGCCTTGGATGTTGAGGGGTTGTAATTGTACCATAAACTCCATCCAAGTACACTAACGAGAAAGGTAAGATCACAACGGCGGTTAAAAGTCCGTGTGTGGATCTTGTGTTATGTGTCCCGTGTTCTCGTTAGTGGAGTTATACAACTACCGATGAGTGATGTCGAGGGGTTGTGATTGTACCGTTAAACTCCATCACGGGTGTTGAGAGGTTGTGATTGTACCGGTAAACTCCACCTTGTGTGTTCGGTAGTGTGTATGAAGCGTATGGGACAACGCTTGTAATCCGCGTATCCGATTGTGTTTTGTGTTGTAAATGGTTATGGATTATCACTTGGAATCCAATATGACATGTTGATTTTAATGAAGCATGAGATGCTTGTTATGTATGCAAGGTTGCATGAATAATGATGATTATGTGATGGAAGGCTTTGTTAAAAGTGTTTTATAAAAAGCATTATTGTGTTGTTTCTTTAGAGCATGCCTCACTAAGCAATTGTGCTTACGCTCTCTCTCTCTTGAACCAATAATGCAGATAATTGAAGTATTTGAGGGCAACAAGGAGGCTAAGAGTCCAAGGGAAACTAAGCTCATGTATGGTGATGTTTTCATAACACTATTAGTTTTTGATATTTTGGCAATAGGAACCTAAGATGTGTTTTGGGAGATGTTTTGGACTCCCTAGTTGTGGCATGATGCTTTTGATGTTTTGGAATTTGTAATTAGCCTTTTGATGCTTGATTTGGTGTTTTGTTGGTTGTTTGGTTTTGGATATTAGGATGCATGCCTATAGACTTGTGGAATTCCATGTTTGATGCTATGAATGTGTTTTGAAGTTGCAAACATGTACGTTATATGTATGATGACTTGTTGGCACGATTAGGAAGTCACTAGGATGTGTTTGATTGGTTTTATGCATGTTAAACCAGCAAAATCTGCAGCTTTTGGGCAACCCGTATCGATACACTCATAGGCGTTTCGAAACGGGGGCCTGTAATGGCCTTGGTGTTTCGAAACGGCTGGTGACCGTATCGGAACGGTTTGGCCACTGGAAGCCCCTGTTTCGAAACAAGTCTCGAAACGAACCCGTGTTTCGGAATGGTGAACACCGTTTCGAAACAGGTGACCGTTGGGCACTGATTTGAATGGTATTGAGGTTTGCAAGCTTTACGTTTTAGTCCCGAAAATTGTATTTGCAATTGCATGAGTTTGAGATGTCCGATTAAGGTGAAACTTGACAGGGAAGCATGTAATATGACTAATTTAATAATGGTAACTTAAAAATCAGTTAAGACCTCCTAATTTCCAGAATTTGCAAATTGGTCCCTAACATTTGATATTTTTGCAATTGGGTCCCTTATTGATATCCGATCGATGTACTTTTCACATAAATGTTTCTCAAGAGTACGCTTAGGGTTAATGTGCATCTAGACAAGATTTAAAAGGAAAAAAAAGGGTCGTTAATCAAGGTTGACTTTCGGGTTGACTTTGGTTTTCCCCGTGTAATCTTCGTAGTTCGGGTTAACCGTCCAGGCCGGGATAAGGGGGTTACAATGACAATTTCAAACTGTCAAGCTAACCAAAAGCCAAGATTTACCTTGCGATCAGTGAACAAGCACCAAAGAAAAAATAATTCAATCTTACTTATAGTGCCAGAAGAGTCATTTCGCCTTGAGAAATTGTAGGCCAGAAAACGGTGAATGTATCTCAAAGCCGGGTCGTGGAGGTGGATTGCCTTAGTCGAGATAGGATCGAAAGGCACATCAATGAGGCTGGTGAGAGCAGAATAGGCCTCATTTGCGTCGAATGCTGCAGGAAACTTAATCAAGGAGGTCAAATATTCTGGATCCGTGACATTCGTCACGAACCCCGTGGCAAGATTAAATTTAGTGACAAACATGTTAAACTGAGTTCCACACAAGCGAAAACAAATAACAATATGAGAATTAACAGAAATGCAGTGGGATTTAGTAAATGAAAAGGTTGAGTAAAATTCGAAAACCAACTCATAGAAAGTTCCACTTTTGATTTCAGAAAACGGTCGCCAACCAATAGCAGTGAAGTAATTAAATATAGAGTCATATATATGAAGATTTTCTAGTGTTGTTGGAGGAATGAACTTACAGACCCTAAAGGGGCGATGTCAGATGTCATGAACACGGACCGACTGGTCGTTGTCAAAATGGAGGTAACCTCTAAGTTCTTCCTCGGCAGGCACTGCGTAGTGTCACCCATATAGGTTGCGTCTGAGGTTTGTCGATGTTGCCCACGGACTGTCCGGTGGTGATGTGAAATTGTTGGAACCCGACTATTGGAAGTTGAATGAGTGATGCTCGGAATGCGAACGTGCAGAGGTCAGTTGTTTTCCCAAAGAATACTCGGCCGAAAAATCCTCTGTAAAACCAAACGAGGGATGGTACATTAGTAAAGGGCGAATGGAAACGGAACTAGAATTTACCTCGGGGTTGTGCTCTGATTCGACAGAATGCATGGAGAACGAGGGTATGCTCGAGTGTCTCGGGTGAGTGTTGGAGTAGCGTGGCCGAGAGGATGAGAAGGAATCCACCGTTGGCATAGATTGAAACGATGGGGATGGCGATCGTGGGGGAAGCGAACGGCGGGTGGAGCTTGGTCTAGCGGTATTGGGGGAGAGCCGTGAACGTCGGCTGACGGTTGAAGGAGAGGGCAGGTTTGCTACGAAAGCTGTAGGAGCGGGATTCTCGTTCGGGGGATTGGAGGCTTTCCGTCGTTGGAGTCGGTTCGGAGTCACTGCTGAACACCATGAACTATGGCGGTGCAAGGCAGCGGCGTCCGCCGATGACCAGTGGCGGTTCTTGGGGAAGCCGGCGAGCCTGTTCCCTTGTACGCGGCATGGTGGTTCAGATAAAGGCGGCACGGTTGAGTGCTTGTTTAAGGTTTGGCTGAGTTGTTTTAGGGTTGTGGTAGATCACGAGAAAGAAAGGAAAGAAAAGGGAAAAGAGGAATTGTTGACGGTAAATGGTAAAAAAAAGTTTAAAGGGAGTTTACTAAAGTGCGTCGACTTTCTTGGGGTATGCTAATATGCGCCGATTAATGAAACGGTTAGAAAATGCGATCTGGCACTGATAAAATCCTGAAAAATACTAGGGGGGTTAGAAAAAAATTAAAGTAAAAATCAGACAAAAAACTAAAAGAAAGAAAATCAAAATTAATGAAAAGGAAACGAATGGGTTGCCTCCCATTTAGCGCTTTGTTTAACGTCGTTAAGCTCGACAAAAAAAATTTCGTTCAAATTTTTGGTTCTTCCAAACTGATATCTTCAATTTGTTCGATTGGTGTGTTCTCGAAGAAAGGCTTTAGCCGCTGTCCATTTACTTTAAATTGTGCACCCGAACCATCTTCAATTTCTATAGCTCCGTGAGGAAAAGTGTTGACTACGGTAAATGGTCCGCTCCACTTAGACTTAAGTTTTCCTACAAAACGTTTTAACTTTGAGTTAAATAGGACAACTTTTTTGTCCAACTGAAAAAGATTTAAATAAAATGTGCTTGTCATGAAACGCTTTTATTTGTTATTTATAATGTTGTGCGCTATCGTAAGCATTTTAGCGAATCTCTTCGAGCTCTTGAATATGAAGTTTTCGCGCTTCGACAACCGCATTCATCTCTATATTACACTTTTACCGCCCAAAATTCTCTATGCTCAAGCTTGACATGTAGATGGCAAGGTTTACCGAAAACAAGTCGGTAGGTGACATGCCGATAGGTCCTTTGTAGACCATCCTATAAGCCCACAACGCATCAACTAATTTCAAACTCCAATCCTTTCGATTTGGCTTAACGATCTTCTCTAGGATTGACTTGATTTCTCGATTTGAAACCTCCGCTTGTTCGTTTGTTTGCGGATGATAGGTCGTCGATATACGTTGTGTTACGTCATATTTCTTCATTAAAGATTCGACGATTCGGTTAATGAAATGTGTTCCTCTATCACAAATGATCGCCCTCGGAGTTCCAAATCTTGAAAAAATAAAGTCACGCAAAAAATTAGTTGTTGTTTTCGCGTCATTTTCTCGGGTGGCTTTCGCCTCTACCCATTTCAAAATGTAATCAGCAGCCAAAATAATATATATATTTCCGTATGAAGAAGTAAACGGCCCCGTATAATCAAGCCCCCACACATCAAAAATTTCACAGATGTGTATCAGGTTTAATGGAATCTCACTATTTCGGCTTAGATTTCCAACTCTTTGGCACCTATCATATGTTTTGCAAAAGTTGTAAGTGTCTTTGAACAAGGTTGGCCAAAAAAATCTGCACTCTGGAATTTTGTGTGTGGTACATTTAGGGTCGGAATGTCCACCACAAGCGTAGGAATGAAAAAACTCAAGTATAAATTTTACCTCGCTGTTACTAACACATCGTCGGATGATTTGATTTGAGCAATTTTTCCATAAATATGGAGCATCCCAAATATAATACCTAGATTCTCTTTTAATGCGTTTAATCTCGAATCGGGATAGGTTTTTAGGAAGTTTACCAGTAGCTAGATAATTCGCCAAATCGGCGAACCATGGGAATGATGCGTGCAACTCTATCAATATTTCTTCTGAAAATTGCTCTCGTAAGGTAGGTTCGACTGGTGATGTAGGCAAAAGGCTTAGATGGTCTGCCACCAAGTTCTCGCTTCCTTTTTATCTTTGATTTCGAGATCGAACTCCTACAATAAGAGAATTCATCGTATCAACCTTGGCTTCGCATCTTTTTGTTTATCAGGTACTTTAGCGCTGCATGATCAGAAAAAACAAAAATTTTAGTGCCCAATAAATAAGAACAAAAATTTTCTAATGCAAAAATAACAGCAAATAGCTCCTTTTCTGTTGTCGAAAAATTTCGTTGAGCCGAGTTGAGGATCCTAGAGGCATAGGCTATCACGTGTGGTCCTTCTTTACTCTTTTGGCCGAGAATTGTGCCCACGCTAAGATCAGATGCATCACACATAATTTCAAAAGGCAAGATCCAATCCAGCGGTTGTACGATTGGTGCAGATATAAGCCTCTCCTTAAGCTTATCGAATGAATCTTTGCAAGCTTGGTCTATAACAAAATTCGTATCTTTTTGTAACAATCGACAGAGAGGTTGTGCTATCTTGGAGAATGCTTTTATGAAGCGTCGGTAGAAACCTACATGGCCGAAAAAACTATGAATTTCCCTCACCGAAGTGGGGTATGGGAGTGAGCGAATTACATCGACCTTTGCCTTATCAACGATAATTCTATGAGCAGAAACCACATGACGAAGTACTAATCCTTTACTTACCATGAAATGGCATTTCTTATAGTTTAGGACTAAATTAAATTCAAAGCATCGATTAAGAACATATGAAAGATTTGAGAGACATTGGGAGAATGAATCACCGTAAACGGTAAAATCATCCATAAATACCTCAATTCCTCACTCGATGTGGTCGGAGAAATTACTTAGCATGCAGCGTTGGAACGTGGTTGGCGCGTTGCAAAGCTTGAAAGGCATTCTCCTGTAGGCGAAAGTTCCGAAAGGACAAGTGAACGTTGTTTTTTCTTGATCTTCGGGTGCCACACGGAACCTGAAAAAAATCCAGAAAATCTGTCAAGACAGCAATAATGTGATTTTCCAGCAAGTCTTTTGATCATTTGATCGATAAAAGGTAAAGGAAAATGGTCCTTTTGGGTTTGAGAGTTGAGTTTCTTGTAATCAGTACACATTCTCTACCCATTTTGTACTCTCTTTGGAACCATTTCTCCATCGGCATTTTCGACAATTATGACTCCAGTCTTCTTTGGTACAACATGGACCGGACTCACCCATTTGCTATCAGAAATGGCGTAGATTATATCGGCGTCGAGTAACTTTTGCATTTCCTCCTTCACAACGTCCATTATGGGCGGGTTTAAACGTGGCTGCCCTTCTCTTGTTGGTTTCGCGCCTTCCTCCATCTTAATTTTATGCATGCAAGTGGATGGACTTAAGCCTTTGATATCGGCTAATGTCCATCTGATTGCCTTTTTATAAGTACGAAAAATAACAACTAATTCCTTTTCATCTTGCTATGATAACTCGCTCGAAATAATGATTGGCAGGGTTTGGTTGTCGCCCAAAAATGCGTATTTGAGATGCGACAGAAGTTGCTTTAAATCCAATTGTGGTGCCTGCAAACTTGAGGGAAGAGGTTTAGATCGAGATGGAGTTAATCGCAAATCAGAAATTGAAGAAAGAGTAAAAATGATTTCGCCTATGTTTTCATCGTCGAGATCCGCCAATTCCCTACAAAATTCATAAAACAAATCAGTTTCGATAAAGTCATTGGCTAATGGATTTATAATGTCAATGAAATTCAAACTTGCGACCGAATCAGGATACTTCATAGCTTTATAAACATCGAACTTAACTACTTCCCCATCAAATTCCATAGTTAAGATACCGTTACAGACATCGATTTTTGTATGTGATGTTGACAAGAAGGGGCGGCCAAGCAAGATTTCTGATCCGTTGTTGCTGCGATCATTTTCCATGTTAATAATGTAAAAATCAGTATGACAAATAAGATTTTTTACCTTTACCAACACGTTTTCTAGTACCCCATCGGGGAAAATAATTGACCGATCAGCTAACTGGACCTTCACTCGCGTTTCCTTCAATGGTTCAATCGAAATTTTATTGTAGACGCTCAATGGCATGACATTAATAGATGCGCCTAGATTACACATTGCCCTCTTTATTCCGACATTTTCGATTTTGCAAGGAATCGCGAACATCCCTTGGTCCTTATATTTTGGTGGTAGGCGTCTTTGAAAAATGACCGAAATGTTCTCGTTGAGGTTAACTCTTTCATTCCTAGATAGTCGCCTACGATTTGTGCATAAATCCTTCAAAAACTTTGTGTATTTTGGCACCTTTCAAATGACATCAAGGAGTGGAATATTGATTTCCACCTTCTTGAATATATCCAAAATTTCCTTCTCCTCTTTCTTTTTGTCACATTTAGCTAGTCGACCTGGGAAATGAGGAATAGGCTCGTAAGTAGAAAAAGATAGATTGGAACTGATGTTACCTGAGGGTGGTGAAGATTTTTTCTCTTGGTACTTCGAGGAAGCGCCTTGTTTTTTGTTGTTGGATTTTTTTTCTCGGGCTCCTTTGGCGGTTCTGGTGAAATGACGGTACCATTGCGTAAATTAATCGCACTCATATTTTCCCTCAGGTTTGTTTCGGTTTGAGAGGGCAATCGTCCTTGAAACTCTAGGCGGCCAATGGTTTGAGCTAGATGACTTATTTGTTTGTCAATTTCTTGGAGATGGGATTGTGTTTGGTTTTGGAACTTCTCTTGTGAAACAACTAACCTTTTGACAATGGTCTCAAGTGAGGTTCTTTGTGGCGCTTAATTTTGGAAGGGAGGTTGTTTTGGTTGGTAATTTTGATTCTTATTACCATAGCTCATGTTTGGGTGATCTCTCCAACCGGGATTGAAAGTGTTACCGTAAGGATTATATGGTCTTTGGGGAGGTCCTAGGAAATTTATGGCATTGACTTGGATGCCCGACTCATCTTGTAGAAGTGGACATGAATCGGTCTAATGATCGGCATAGTGCAGACTTCACATACCTTCGCGGCCCCTGATTTACCTGTAACAAGAGAATTGACAATATCAGTCAATTTTTCTATTTTATTTTCCAAAGAAATGGCACTTACCTCGTGAACTCGTCGGCTAGGTTCACTTAAGGAGCCAAACTGTTGCGAATTTGCGGCCATAATGGAAATCAGAGTTCTTGCATTTTCTGGCGTCTTGTTGACGAGTGCGCCGCCACTTGCAGCATCCACCATCTTTTTGTCCATTGGGAGCATCCCTTCGTAGAGATACTGAAAGAGGGTCTGCTCGGATAGGCCATGTTGCGGGTAACTTGCGCATAACCTTTTGAACCTCTCCCAATAATCATAGAGAGATTCATCGCTCCTTTGTTGGACTCACAAGAAGCTTCACCTAAGCTCGCTCGCCTTTGCCGCAGGAAAATACCTATCAAGAAAAATACGAGAGAGTTCAGCACATGTATTAATTGAGTTAGGCGGAAGATAAAATAACCATTCCATCGGCTAAGGGAAAAAGAAATGCTCGTAGTTTGATTTGGTCTACCGAGACCCCTTGCGGCTTCATGATACTGCACACCATATGGAATTCGGCGAGATGTTTATGTGGACTTTTGCTAGGGAGACCATTGAATGTAGGGATGAGATGAACTAACCCCGTTTTTAGTTGAAAAGGGGTCTCGACATTAGGAAAAGTGATGCAAAGTGGTTGTTGTACAGTAGGGGCTGCGGTTAGTTCTCTAATTGTTTGATCTGCCATTGGTTCTGGTTCTAGTATAGGATCTTCGACTGCTGTAGTTTCAGAAGTGGATTCCTGATCGGATTGTTGTCTACCTTGTTCTCATTGTTGCTTCTTTCGCCGAAGCATTTCACCGTGAGTTCTATGAGCTCTTGCTTTGATCTCCAGGTCAAGGTCAAATAGATCTCCCAGATTGCTTCTGGTCATAAAAATCAAACAAAATAATCAGTGATTACCGAAAATAAAACTCCCCAGCAACGACGCCAATTTTGACAAGTGTCGTTTTACTCGCCAAAATAAAATAAAATAAAGAAATTAAAGTAGAATAGAGGAAGAGGGTCGATCCACAAGGAGTTCGGATGGAATCGCTGACTAAGCCTTGTCGTGATTTAGATCCCAGAAGTAGCTAAAACAAATAAATAAAAGGGAGGGTTTTGGCGTGATTGAAGTGGTGAGAGAATAATGAACAATCAAAGAAACTTGTAGTAAATAAAGTGAGGAATAAAGTAGAAAAATTACAAATATGAAAGCAACCTCGAGCTAGTTTCGTCAATTCCTACGATCATTGAAAATAGATTTTCACTCCAGGATTCATGTCGGTTACAGTCTGCGAGGCCCAACCCATCGTAACTTGCTTTTCTCTTATGTAACCGGTCTTCCCAAGTCTATCTCCGAAAGTCGATTCTTAAATAATTCAACCACATCTATTGCCGTTGAAATACTTAGTTTAAAAACAGGAAAAAACTGACTCAGAAGTTGTCTCATTGAGAATCGTTTCTAGTTTCATCTTTTCTTAGCGGACCGCCGCTAAGAGTGTTCACAGGAAGTCGAAGTGCCACAAGCCGATCCTTCCTCCCAACTGTATAATTAAACGATTCCAGACTAACAGATCCCTTTTGATTTGAAAAACATTTAAAAGTTTTAGTAAGGCCGATTGCTAAACTATCTAAACAGAAAGATGAATATGTACCCCAAAGGGATTTAAGCAATATTCAATTCTCACGTGTGGAATTGATTTGTACTAGCTCTTGGCTTTGGGAAAATTAGCCAAGCATGATATTGATTATCATACTTAACATGTTTTTGACAAAATATTTAAGAAGCATAAAATAAATATGAAGTAAATATGAAACAAGGAAATACTTCTATTAAAATGAAGGCAAGTAGCAACAAGAACTAAAAACAAGAGATGATCTTAAGCCTTACCAAAGGAAATTATTTATAGGCTTAAATTTACTAAAGATAACAAAAAGATAACATAATTTAAAATGTTTGGTTTAAAATTTAAAAATTAAAAACCCTAAGTTCGGATTGCACTGACTAGATCTTCCAGAGATTTTCCTTGCGTTGACTGTATCTTCTAGAAACTGCCACGTCAGACGCGACGTGCCCAGCGTCGTGCCCATGATGTCAGCCACGGTCAGAAATATAAATAAAACTGCAGAAATGCACCTTTCTACTGCTAATTTCAGGATTGAGTCCATGCACAGAAAATAAAATAAATGCAACCAATTAAGTAGTGAAAAGTCCTAAAGACAAAGAAAATAGCAAGCAAAAAGTGTCATTTATAAGAGCTTATCAGTTGACACGCTTGACACTCGGTGACAAAGTGACGGGCATCTTTGTACATACCTTCCCAATAAAAATTAGCAGCCAAACGGTGGAACGTGCGTGTAATACCAGCATGACCACCCAATACTGAACAATGAAATTGATGTAATAACAACGTACGTAACTCGATTTCTTTAGGAAGCATAGTTCAACCACGAACTAGAATTAATCCCTCTTTCTCCTTATAACCTAAATAACTAGTATTGTCGTTGATGATGCTGGTGTGAATATGTTGAATGTCGACATCCGTGTTGTTGGCTGCTCGGAAAGCTTCGATAATTCCTAACAACTGACGAGATAATGCCATGAAACTAGCTCCAGTTCCCATAGACAATGCATCGGTAATGTTGTTGAGTTTGTCGGGTCGTACTGGATCTCGAAATCATATTCAATTAATTTAGAAAGACAGTGTTGTTGTTTGGGTGTTTGTATAGTCTGTTGATTTAGTTCACGTAGGAAACATTGATCGGTAATGACGATAAATCTTCTACCCACTAAATATTGACTCCATTTCGCCACTGCTTGTGTGATGGCAAACATTTCTCGACTATATGTAGAGGCTTGCTGCATTCGAGGACAAAACTTTTAGCTAACATAAGCCAATGGTCGGCCAGCTTCGGTTAAAACAACCCCTATTCCAGAACCATAAGCATCAGTCTCTACTTGAAATGTCATATCGAAATTAGGCAATCGCAGGACTGGAGTTGAACAAAGACATGATTTTAGATGATCCATTGCCGCTTGAGCCTCAAAAGTCCACTTGAAAGTCAGCTCTTTGCGAAGCAAATCATAAATAGACGAAGCGATAGAGGCGAAACCTTCAATAAATTTCCGGTAGTAACTAGCAATGCCCAAAAAACCTCGAACCTCTTTGATTGTTGTGGGAATTGGCCATGTACGAATTGCTTCAACCATTGCGGGATTGGCGACGAGTCCATCTGCTGAAACAATATGGCCGATATATTCTATTGAGGTTTTTCCAAAAGAACATTTGTTGCGTTTAGCCACAAACTCGTGCTCTTGTAAACAACGCAACACTTCTCGGATATGCACCAAATGATCCTGCCAAGAACGGCTATAAACAAGAATGTCATCCAGAAAAATCAGGACAAATTTAAGCAAAAATAGGGGAAATATCATTCATAGTAGCTTGAAAAGTCGACGGAGCATTAGTTAAACCAAAGGGCTTGACGAGGAATTTGTAGTGGCCCTCATGTGTCTGGAATGTTGTCTTGTAGACATCGGCATCCTTGACCCGAATTTGGTGATATTCGGCTCACTAGTCTAACTTTGAGAAAAAAATATGACGTACCCAATTCATCAAATAATTCATTGGCTGTGGGAATGAGAAATTTGTCTTTAACCGTGTCTGCATTCAATGCTCTATAATCAAATAATTCATTGGTTGTGGGAATGAGAAGTACCGAAGAAGAGAAAGGACTTATAATTTTGTGAATTAACTGATGAGCCAGCATGTGATGAACTTGGCATTCGACCTCGCCCTTTTGAAAATATGGATATCGGTAGGGACGAACATTCACGAGCTTGGCTAAAGGTTGCAGATGGATGACGTGATCTCATGAACTGGAGGTAGTCCTTGGGGAACCTCAAAAGCATATGCAAATTTTGCTAATATACTTTCCAAATCTGGTGAAACGGTGTTGAAATAAGAAATGGGTTCAAGTTGCAATTGCAGAAAATAACACTCGGCCATAGCATTTTTGTTGGACGAACGACATAAGGATTGAAACTAAAATAGTTGAGGACATGTCCCATTTTCACCTTCCCAGCGATGTACCTTGTCACGTTGCTGAAATTGGAAATGGAGCTTTGAAAAATCTGTTGTTATCGGGCTAAGAGTAGCAAGTCATGCGACACCTAATACCATCTATGTCCCTTCTAAGGGCAAGACATAGAAATCTGTCCATACTTCAGTTCCCTGAACTGTCAAAAGTATATCACGCACATAACCTTCATTTGGTAGCTTGTCCCCATTACCCACCATGACTCTAAAATTGGGTGTCGCCGTTACTGGCAAACCAAGATGTCTAGCAACGCGAGATTACAAAAAATTATGAGTGCTACCCACATCGATTAAGATACGCACATGTTAACCCCGAATTTCGCCAATAACCCAAATCATGTTCAGATGAAAACAACCTCATAGTGCATTAAAAGATACCAAGGATTGTTCTTTGCCCTTCTCATCACAATCGTCGTGGTTGTGGGTCATGGATGTCTCTTGAATTAGCAATGAATTTGGAGCGGTGTAGGAGAATTCATCATCAAGCAAAAATAATTGTGGATCCTTGCACTTATAATCCAGAATAAACTTCGCATCACAATAGTAACACAATCCTTTGTCGCGTCTTGCTTGAGCTTCTGCTACGGAAAGGCGACGAGGTTACATAGGAGAAGAAGAACCTGGAGAGTGCTCAGATGGAGGAGGACGACCTGGCTGAATTTTTGGTCTCGTAATACCCAAGGTTGGGGTAGGTAAGAGCGGGTAGTTTAGAGCTCGCGGCTCGACCCACATAACGTTACTCATTAACTTCGGCTTCATAGAAATGCGCTAACGTTGATACCTCAACCACTGAATTGGATCGATGTCCCAATACTTCATTCTTGATGTCGGATCACAGTCCAGAAAAAAAAGCATTGAGTGGGGAATTTTTCGGAGCAAAAGAAATCTTGATGAGGCCATAGTCACCTGATGATGATCTTCCGTACCGTAAAACTCAAAGAAATCTTGTGTTGATGCCAGCCACTCTTCTAGATCCTTACTGGTGAATAAGGGTAACTCAACTTGAACCGGTTTCGAAGCAAAAGAGAAAACATCATTTGAATCCTGACGAATCTTTGCCTTACCCCGAATCACAGTGTTGTCTCCAATCATATCGCCCCCTGCCGGTGTGGTGGAAGATACTCCCAAATGGGTGGATATCGATTGCAATTGATTGGTCATTTCATGCATAGTTTTTTAGTGTTTTTGTTCCATCATTTTTTTATTTTTGACATTCGTTTAGGGGCCTAGTCGTATCTTAGAGAGCCTTGATAGAGTATGAATGATTTACCATAGTGGTAAGATCAATGAAAGCACCAATGTTATGATCTTACATTCAACAAGGAAGGAAGCAGAAAATAGAAGGGAAGAAACAGAGGAAATAGATTGGAAACTGAAATATTCAGATGATTCAACTGTCTTTTAGTTACAATATCAGTTTATTTGTATTCCTAATGTTTAGAAACAGATAAAATTAGTTAGTCTGTTAGGGGCCTTCCTCACTCTGCAACTTCTACGTTCTTCCCCAACTTCCTGATTTGTCATTGTAAGATTGATAGCTCCTTGCTTATTCCCTGGTGTTGTGGTTGCTACCTCATTCCTGACAGAATTCGACTTAATGGCATAAGAATATTCTTTTCTTTTTTGAGAGAATGGCATAAAAGTATTCAGATATTCGACGTAATGATGCAACATATATGTAAAGCTTAGTGATATGATATAGTTCTGTGGATAAGGTACTATTATTATGATATACTCCCTGAGTGATTAGATATAATTGTGCGGATATAGTGGCATTATATTGATATATGTTCGAATAGAGTTTTTCATGAAAAAGATTATACCATCTGATTTTGATTATGCTACTCTTTATGCTTGTGTTAAGGAGCACCATCAACAAGGGATTCTAGCACCTTTAATTCCATAGTAGAGTACCTTGACTCATATGTTAAGAATTTATTTAAATGTTTTGAATCACGAGAAATTAATTTGGATGTTTATGACTAAAATAATGATTAAAAAATTTTAAACTACTTCAATGATCCAATGTGACATTCTTGATCTTTTGGATTGATGGGTTCGAGTTTTGGGTGATACAAAGATTTTTTCATCAGGTGTCTCAGTAAAAAAGCGGATGATGTTCATCCTAAGAGACATGGGTTCAATCGCTTTGTCTACAAGGTGTATGCGTATTGTTAAAAGGTTAAGAATATATACGAACAGATATTGTATTGTAATATCCTTGATACTATTTAAAAAAATATTTGCACACATAATTTTTTTATTCAAATATGTGACATGAAGATTGGAAGCAAAAAAAATATTTATTAATAAAATTGAGATAAAATCTTTAAATGGTTCTTGAATAAAAATAAAATCTTATAATTTTCTTTGATGTAGTTTCAATCCAAGGGTCGTCTTGACTTTCTTTTGGATAGATATGGTTGGCTTCAAGGGTCTTCAAGACTACTTAAGGCCTAATTAGAACATTCAACATAGACTTCTCGGTTCACACCTAAATTTCCAAGTCCACTTGCTAACAAGAGATCGATTTTTTGTTTAACTATTAATATTTAATTTATTGACTGACTAATTCAAATTGAGTACTGCAGAGACTTGTTATAGATCGACCCTTTCAACCAAATTAAGAAAAGATCGGTTTTTAACTCTTAGAACATCAACCCTAAGACCCTAACATTTATGGGATAGCAAAGGATGTTATGATTTAACCAATGAATAATTCAACTCTCTAAAGCACCCTCCACATTAGATATATTAAAGATTTAAATAATTTCCTAATTAATACTTTTATTATTATATAAAATTTAGCAGTATATTAAAATATTATTTTTCAATACCAATTTAGTAATATAATGAATCATATAAGGCATTCTCATCAATTCAAAATTTTGTCCAAACTAGTAGGTTTTTTTTTTGACAAATCTTAATACCTAGAAGAGAGGAGAAGGGTGCTTTAAGAGAACGAAGGAGGTGCTCCTTAATGAGTCTAGAACTCATTACCTAACAGAATATAAAGGGAAAAAATTAAATAGTTTAACCAACCGGCCAAATATGCTTGGTCAAATTAGTAATTTTATATATATTATAAAATATAGAAGATTTGCCCTGCATTTTTCTTGAAGCTATTATTTATATAACCGTTAATCAAATGCTAACTTAAAAGCAAACACAGGAAAATGGCCTCTTAACAAATATTTGTTTAATTAGGAGACATTTCTTAATTAACTAACTAAAGAGTTATATATGGATGGAATCACTTAGCCAAAAAAAATTACAATCTTTCGTTAGGTTGAGTAGAATTAAAGGGGTTAATATTTGATAACTTTGATCTTAAATTAAATCATAGTATAAATAAAAATGTTAATATTTGATGCAGACAATGAATATTTTTGCCACAAGTATGTTTATTTAAGATTTAGAATTTAGAATTTAAAATTTAACCTTAAACTTTTAATTTTTAACCCTATATCGTGAACATTAAATTTTAGTCTTAAACTCTACATTCAATACCTTAAAAATATAAACTCATAAATTTTAAACCCTAAATTAAATTATAATCCCTAAAATAAACATGTTTGTATAAATTGAAGTTCACATCAAGTGCATCAAATATTTTTTTATAAATAAATATTATTCGTGGGTTTGAATTCAAATCAAATTAAAATATAATTTTATACTTAATTTTTTTAGCATAAGTTCTAATTTGTATAGTTTTTTTATCAACAACCTCTAGAGAAAGTAGTTAAAAGCTCTATTAATTGTGTTAAGTTTATCAATCAATAGAAATGACAACGAGTGGTGAATTGACAATTAAAATTTTGGTGGGAGTAAATTACAAAAAGAAAAGAATTTTGCACAGTTGATTTATAGTGGTTCAACATTCTAAACAAGGTCTACATCCACTATCTTAGCTACCACACTAAAAATTTCACAAATTCACTAACTTGTCTTTCCTTTTAGGCTAAAAGAGATAATCTCACAAACCTCCTAAACTTATACCCCAAAGCCTAGAGACCATTTTTCTAAAATTTGAGTACAAAGAAGTAAACTTTAAAAATTCTCCTAAGGAGATTGTTTGCACCAATTACAGCTCACTAGAACCCCAAGTGTGTACAAGATATTACAATAAAAGCTCTAAAAAAGATTGAATATGTTCTTGGATGCTTTAGAAAAGTTGTCTTGTTGTTGAAGAAGTTTTGAAGACTTGATTTTATACCCTTCATTGATTTCTAGCCGTTTGGGTTGTTGTAGAATTGAATAGAGTCGTTGGACTGCGTATTTCCCGCAATAAATGTTGTTTGGCAAGTGTGGGTATCGGTACACGAGTTTCCGTATTAATACTTGTTCAAAGAGAAAATAGTCGTTACAAGGAATGGGTACTAGTACGCGGGCTTGCGTATGGTACGGAGTAAGGGGTATCGGTACTTGAAATTGTTCACTGGAAAATCTAGTGGAGCTTGGGTATCGGTACGCTCATGGTCGTACAGGTACTCAATGAGTTCAAAAATATTTTCGCTCCAAAAGCGTATTGGTACGGGATTCACCGTACCGGTATTGACAGTCATTTCAAAAGAGAAGTTTAAAAAACTTGTATCGTTATACATAGAGTCATACTGGTACTCGTTTAGCATTTTGATTTCCAATGACGAGGTGCTCGTACCGTTTCTCACTATAAATTTAAATTCTATGAATTTTAGTGTCGGAAGGCCCGTACCGATACGCATATGGCCGTACCGGTATTCAGTGACCAAAATGGTCTGTTTGAGTACCGAAACACTTAGAAAATATTTTCCTTTGAAAGTTTTAACTTATATAAAATATTTTCTTCAAAATGAGTTAAGTTTGCTCGAATGTTTGTCCATTTATGAGGAATTTCAAATACCTTAAAATTTTATTTATTTTTAAATTAGTCCTTGTTATATCAAAATGAAAACATTAATTTAACAAATTGATTAGTGACTAAGAATACTCATATTACCTCATTTTGTATGAGTTTAAATCCTTACATGAGAATATAATAATTATTTATTTAATAAAAAATCTTTTTCAGGGAAAGTTGGTTAACAAAAGTTTAAAATGTGAGATTGAACTAAAAATTAGTGCCATCCTAAGGAATTGTCTTATCTCAACATCAATTACTTAAACATTCTTAATTTAACAATTATTATTATTGGTCTCAATTAATGGTTTCAACAAGTAATTGGTACCAAACTTTTATGAACAAATAAAGTTAGCATTTACCCCTTTTATTATTATTTTATCTTTCATTTTTCAGCCAAGTCCAAATTAATGTAAGAAAACGGTCTTAAAGTGACACCTCGTATTTAACCATTTGCTTAGTTTGTAAAAATAGATGCAAAATTAATCTCATCAGCAATTTAACGAACAAGAGTTAGACGTTAAATCTCTTCAGTAATATCACATATTTAAAACATTTTATTATTACAATAATAGTTTTGTTTTTTAAATAAAATTAGTATTATTACATGATTTTATAAACAATTTTCTCTCTTTTTATTTTTCAGATTTAAATTTTATTTTGTTAAAAGTTTTTAAAAATTATAGAATTTATAATAAATAAAAAACTAAAAAGTCTCTCAAATTTTAATATAAAATTTCAAAGTTTAACTAAAAAAATTATTTTTGTTATCAAAAAGAGATATTTACATTCTCAACGCAAATACCGAAATTCGATGTTTAATTTTATTTGCCGTATACTAAAAATTTGAAACACGTATTTTTTGTAACTTTGTATTTTTCTAATTTTTAAAATAATTTGATTTGTTTTAGAATTTTTTGATTTTTGATTTTTTAATTCTTTATTTTTTTCTCAAATTTTAAAGATTTTTATTTAAAAATATCATATTTTCTGATCATGTCATGAGGCGCTTTCAGATTATACCATATCATTTTAATGGAAGGGACTGTAGACCAACTGTGATAGCTTTGTACAACTTTTGTTGTCAGAGAAAAATTTGTCCAAGTGCCAAAATGATAAAAATGAATTAAGTTTAAGAGCGTAACATGCATTTAATCCAAGATTTGAACAAAGATAATTCGCCTATACTAGGGGTGGCAATCGGGTGGGAAATAACTGAAAATTGTGGGGATCCGAATTAACGAGTATGAGGAATAACCGAAATTTTCACCCATAGGGATGGAGATGGGGGAAGTTTTATCACCAAATATCAAATGGGGATGAGGACGGAGATTGCTATATCCGAACCGTGGGGATAACCGAACCGTACCTGTTTAAATCACCGTGGGAATCTCCAAAAAATGTTCGCAGGGAACCCCCAATATTTTACAAAATTGGATGGCCATAAGTGTAATTTACCCATTTTTCAACAAAAATTTAATCTCATAATCTGATTATGGTCAACTTGAGTAAATTTAAAAATTCTTCGTAAATTCTATAAAAATAATTAGAGAATGGTCTTTACATTATCGTAAACATGATTCAGTTTGGTTTTGTTTAAAATACATTGTGATTGATTTTGATATGTATTTTAAAAATATGAATATTTAAATGTTGAAAGGTCATAAAAATTTGGCAGCAAAATTCTTAGAAAATAATTTTAGCAATGACTTTGAAAACTCACAAAAAAATTCTACAAGGTAAATTAGGAAGTGAGCCTTATATTTCTATAATCATACGAAAGTCTAGATTCGTTTAAAACAAACAGTTCTTGATTTCGAGTTATATAATAGGAGTCATGTTTTATAGTTTTGAAATGATTTGTTTGTTGTTGGTAAAACTAAAGTTATCACTTATGTTTATAATTCTTGAGATTTAATGTTGGGTATTTATTTTAATGTGTTAAGTTTTGTTTATTTTTTGGGTACAAGGATTAATTAAAAACCGCGGGGATCTGTAAGGGATGAGTATGAGGACGAGAAAATCCTCAAAATGTTTAATGGAGATTCTCCAAAACCGTACCCGCAAATGTTGGGGACGGAGTGGGGAATGTAAAACCTTCCCCACCCCGCCTCATTGCCACCCCTAGCCTATACGTGTTGTATACATATTATATTGTATGTTTGTATTATTTTAGCATAGTTCATGTCTATTTTATAGTCTATGTTCAGGATTCGTGACTCTCCCTCTCAACAATGTCGTCTCATGTATTTATCATATTTATATAACACAAATATAATTAAAAATATTCTTAAATATATTAAAAATATTAAATATAAGTACGATATATTTAAGGACGGAGCCAAGATCGAACATTGGCATGGGCTAAAATATTAAATTTTAAAAATGCAAGGGCTTATTAAATATGTAAACTCAAAATTCATGGGACAATACCTAATTTGTCTAAAATTTAAACTTATAGGTACCTAAATTGTTATTGGACCAAATAAGTTAAAGATACGAACTTTAGTCCAACTCATACTTGATTATATATTTAATAAACTCTTGTGTTTTTTAATTTGAATATTTTTCTGAATATTTATTTATGGTGGATATTCATGTATTAAATGTGACTTTAATGTACTTTATTATTAGGGTTTAATGTTCATTGATATTAGGGTTTTCCCATTGTGCCTATAAATATAGATATTAGAGAAAGCATTGTATACAAAATTATATTGAGAATAATACAAGTCTCCCTCTTTCTCTTATCTCTTTTTTTCTTATTCTTGTTCTTCTTTATTTTATTCACAACGCGTTATCAACACGAGACTTTAACCAACTGAGGTATTTTTCGTTTGAATCCTAAAGGAGTTACTAAAAAGAATTTGATTCTAGCATGAATCAAAGACAAGTTCTTCTCTCTCAATTATATTTTAATTATCGATTAACTTTCTCTTTTGATCTTTAATTTGATTTTTATTTTTTGAAAATTCATTAGTTGCTTGGTGTTAATGTAGCAAGATAGTGTCATCAATACCAAAGATAAGTATCTATTTTAGTCAAAGAGTGGCTCAACTATCGTGGTTCTTGTTAGCGATTCTTAAAAAGAATGTCAATTTGGTATTGATGGGTACACTTATTGTATATTCAAATTAGCTTGAAAAGTTTGATATGTTCTGCCTAATTATATATCAATATAGTTGTTGGCTAATTGCTCTTATTAAAGTTAGTGTATTTTAATCTATTGTTTCATTATTCTTTTGTTCTAATATTTTAAATCTTTGTTACGCGTTAATATTTTTTAAGCATCGTACCGAGAGAAAAATTGAGCGAAGGTTGCAAAGCCATGAAATTAACAAAGGGGACAACATAGTAAACGAGTTTCCATAGGAACAAGCATTCATGCGTTTTTTAAGAAAAATGAGAAATATTGCATCTTGTTCTTCACAGTACAATAGAAGACATGGTGATTTGTTAAATTCACCTATTACCTATTCGAATGCCTAAAGTATGTTCTTTAATTAGTTAATACGTTCTTTGTTCTATTGGTTTAATCCAAATATATTGGTCGGACATCCACTTCTCCGAGGCTATTGGTTTCAAAGGAGGTTTCTAAAGGACCTTGTAAAACCTGATTTAACAATGTCGCGTACGAGGATTAAATCTTTTTTCTTTGCTGGTTTGTATATATAAGTTTCTTTAAGAATATTGATATGACTATTAAAGAGGGGAATGCAAAATCTGCTTAAAATAAGGCCAGAGCCATGATATTTCTTCGCTATCACTTCTATGAGGGGTTAAATTTTGAATATTTAACGGTGAAAGATCCTCTTGTTCTTTGAAATAATCTAAATGAATGATATGACCACCAGAAAATTGTTATTCTCCCTAAAGCTCGATATGATTGGTTGCATCTGAGATTGCAAGATTTTAAATCAGTAAGCGAGTATAACTCTACTATGTTTCGAATTACTTCAAAATTAAAGTTATGTGGTCAACATATCACTTATGAGAATATATTAAAAAATACTTCACTTTTCACGCAAACAATGTTGTCCTACAAACACTATATCGTGAAAAAGATTTTAGAAAAGCCACTGGCTCCACTCCGTTCCCTAAAGTAAATGTGATATTATATAACAGAAGAATAAAGGCGAATTATTATGGGTATGGTCAATGCCATTGGCATTGACATGATAATCATTTTAAAAATGTTTATACCCACAAGAAGTAGGGTTATAAGGATTCCAAGAGTGATAAAGATTATTATAAAAAAGTGAAATCTTTTTATTACCAATGTGATGTTACAGACCATTGAGCTCGTTTGCGAAAAGGATGAATATGATATTGGTCCAACTCTAAAGTGAATAAATCATATCTAATTATTCACATATCCTTGAAGAAAATTATTGATCTTTTAATTTATTTTTCTTTATATTTATTTGCTTTACGCATTAATTATTTACGTTTTGTATTTATATTTTTTTATATATTATAGCATTTATTTATTTTGTTTAACATGATAACTTATTAAATACAATCTATGGTGACGATTTATGTTTAGCATAAGCATAAGAAATATTTTCACATTTAAATGCAAGGGAAAAATGCGAGTATTATAGCTCAAAGTACTGAAAATATTTATGCTCCAGAAAAGCAATAAGTTCTTGAAAGAAAGAACGTTACGAAAAGTGCATAATTGTAAATATCGCAATAATTATCGTTAATGGTAATAATATCTTCGCCATCAAAAGTGGAAATTTTAAGAGAGAAATAAGAGTTTTCAAAATAATCCTTTGAGAATTATGGTTAACATATGTTATCAATTGGCGTATGAAATAAGTCAATGTGGATATAAGTTGTAACGCCCCGGTTTTGGGCCTCTGAGTTATCGGTTTTGATCTAGTACTAGTTTTGGGTTAGATTTAAATTAAAATGCTAATTTTTATAAACGTATCATTGTTTACGATAACGCCATTAATGAAATTTTGAAAAGGGATTTTGGGATTTGAAGAGTCATCTTTATTCCAAAAACCTAAAAGCTCAAAACTTTCTCCCAAAAGCTTCCCACCATCTCTTCCTTGACTCAAAGGCTTTTCCATAGAAAATTTTCAAAGATAATCATCACTTTTACCTTGGCTTTTATTTATTAAATCTTATCTTTTTGAAATCTTAACAAAACATTGAATTTTCATTTTGGGTTCCAAAGTTTTGATGAAAAAGAGATGGGTTTATGAAATTTTCGTATGGGTTTTTGGTGGGATGTTTTTGAACTATTTTTGGATGCTAAATAATGTTAATAAGTAGCCTAAACCCATAAAACACCAAACTAGATGCAGTGGGTAAGTTTTGAAGGTGAAAAGTGGTGTTTTTTGCTTAGTTTTGTGGTAAAACGAAGGCTAGAGGTATACAGACCTAAGATGGGTGTTTTTAGATGTTAATTGGTGAATTTTGAAGGTTAAAAATGCTGGGTAAGGTCAGATTGTGTTTGGATGATGTTTTGGCAATGTTTCAGTTGATTTTGACTTTGTTTTGATTGAGTAAATGTGTCGATTGATGGACTATTGTTTTCAGTGAGTTTTGGTGTTAGAATATGTATTTATACTTTGGTTTGAAATGGTTAGAAGCAGGGGAAATGGTTTTGGACGCAACAACGAGTACTAAGGAAGCTTGAAACGGCATTTTGATCATCTTTCGTACGTTGGTTGGTGAGTGGAAATTGTTTTGAATCTTTAATTGCTCAACGAGATTTCTTGGGGTTTGGGTGGAGCCTTATAGGTCAACCTAAACCCGAGCGTAAGTTGTCTATGTTTGTCTCGTTTCGTAAATTGTTGGCTTATGAGTTTATTTGTGTTGTGGTGTGAATTATGTAATGCTTTTTCCTCCCTTGTTAATGTTGTGTTTTCGTAGTTGCTGTCAAGCCTCACGTGATGGTTAGTTGTTGTTGAATACAGTGATGTGGAGCCCCACCAGAAGTGACTAGTAGATGAGTACGGTGATGTGTAGTCCCACCGGAAAATATGCTAGTTTTTGTGTACGGTGATGTGTAGTCCCACTGGAAATATGCTAGTTTTTGTGTACGGTGATGTGTAGTCCCACTGGGAATGGTTGTGCATGTGCATACCATGTTTCGTTTATGCTTCCATTTTATTGCATTTCTTCCTTGAATGGTTTGGCTTTTAAAATTAAGATATATGTTTTGAACTGCATTGTTGTTGTGTTTTAGAGCTCCGCTCGCTAAGCTTTTAAGCTTATGCTCTCTTTTTTCCAACAATGCAGATCGTTAGTGGCATCGGAAGGCAAGTGGGCAAGGGAGGAGTCTTAAAGTTTTTGCTAGCTCAAAGTATGATTTTTATAGTTGTAATAATACTTGGGCAATGAAAATACTAGACTTATTGTTATGGAGTTGGTGTCTAAACTCCTATGTTTTATTATTGTTATTGTCGTTACCATGCTAACAATGTTGAAGTATGCATGTGTTGGCTTTAGACCTCTTTATGGATGCTAAGCTTCATCTTTTGGTTTGATGTGTTGATGCTTACATGTTTGTTGAGGCATGTCTAAATGGTTTCTCACGTTTGTAAGCCTAAGTTTGGATTGTATGGATTTTTGGCCTTTTTGGCAAATGGTTGGTTTATGATTATCTTTGCTTCTTATCTCTTGTTGGTTGAATGCTTGTTTATCGTTTATTAAGATCTGTTTGCCTCTAGATGGTTGCTCTATGTTGGCTCGTGTACGTATGCATGTTTAGAGGTCTTAAGTTGGTATTATGGTGTTGTTTTTTTGGCTTAAACCATCAACTTTTCTACATTGTCGAGTTAGGAGTATCGATACAATTGGGGTCGTATCGATACTGTCTTCATGCTTTAAGCCAAGTGTATCGATATATTACTAAAAATCCGAGAATTTGACGAGAAATTGAGGGTATCGGTACGGGCCTGAGCATATCGATACGGTCCTCTTAAGTTGACTTTGGAGTGTTGACCGTTGAGAGGTGTATTGATACCACCCTTGAGGGTATCGATACGGCCTGCAGAAAATTGCAAGTTTGGCCATGTTTGTCTGAATTGTTTGGTTCTTGTTCCTATTGTTTCTTCTGTTGTTAGTGGCATCACATAGAATATAAATGGCATCTAGAGAAGTTTAATTAATCAAAAAAATATGGTTACTAATTGGAGTGATATCCTAACGGGTTTTGCTTCGGTTTTCCCCATATGACCTGTTTGGTTCAGTCTGTTGGTTAGGCCGAGACGAGGGGGTTACATAAGTTCTGGTAGCCAAAAGGTCAGTTAAAAGCTTTAAAAGAGCTATATATTTCTACCAAAAAATTAATTTTCATTGAATGCTCTGGAATAGCTAAATATATTTTTGTTCAAAGGAACAACTTTTGATGGACAATGTATTATCAAGTTTCAAAGAAATTTGTATTTTAAAATTTGTACAAGACATGTACGAGTAAGACTAAATCACATGTTATGGTAAACTAGAAGTTTACAAATTCATAAATATATATACACTTATATATAGTTGGCATGATTAGTTAGTCCATTCTGGTCAATAATAATGCGAAAATTATTAAAATTTATATGCACATTTATTAAAAGAACCTAAAGTTTTTGAGGTGCTTGTTCTTAAAGGAATTGATTAAATTTCACTTACTAAAAGAACGTGAAGTTCTTCTGTTGTTTGTTCTCAAAGGATTTCGTTGATCCTACTTACCAAAAGAACTTGAAATTTTTGTACTAAAGTTGAGACTACATGTCTTGTATATCTGAATAAAAACGGGTCTATTTATCTACAAATGCGACTTTTTTACATGATTTTACTAAATGCATCTACATTGTTTTCATCAACTTACAATCAGAAGTTTGTGAGATTGATTAGAAAAAATTCAGATTATGCAATTAGACTATTCGTCTTGCAAAAGCTAGTGAGTTTATATTTTAGGCTATATTAGTTGAAATAATTGTTACAAAGCCTATTGATTATGAAAAATATGGTTTAGAGAAATTTTAATTGGATGCCTCCTATTTAATAACTAAACTATGAGAACAATATTTATTATCTATGTGGTATTTCACATATAGCAGCACTTGTACGCATCAAGTCAACGAGTTATAATAAACTCCCCATTATGATTGATTTTTGGTTAGAAGTCATACATTTCCCATTTTATAATTTTTTGAATGTGCGATATATAGTTGAATTGCTCTACCACAACGCCCAAAATGGATAAATAAAAAGGGTTCAAAATATATATTGAGTATGAGTCTCCTTTTATGTTTAAATTCTTAAACATTAATTGGAGAATCATTTATGAGATAATTTTTCTCAACATCAGGGGAAAGAATAATCAACTGGATAAAGAAAGAAAATGAATTACCATTATCTAGATCCTCTTATATGAACCATAAATTCATAAGATAATTCATGTTATTATATTTTAACTGTCAGACATGTTAAAGCGAATGAATGTAAATCATGCCTGAAGCATGGTAGTTGAAAGTGGTTTCAATGATCAAAATTCTTGTAAATGAAAAGTAATATGAGATTGTCATATATATTGGAGGCGGGTGCTCATGAAAAGACCCAAGACATAACTAATAATAAAACTCTAGAAGAGTTTTAGGTACCTGAAATAAAGATTGAAAAGAGATTTCGACAAGTTATGTCAATACGAGAAAAGAATGAAACCATAAAAGAAAAATTGTCAATAACAATTTTACACAGAATACTTCTATAGAAGTAAAGAAAGAAAATGAGGATCTTGTATAGATATTTATCTAGAATTATAGATATTGAATTAGCTAATATAGAAAAACGCTTTGAACTTCCAAAAGTGAAGTTATTAAACCAATAGTCTAAACACCTAAAGGTGTAATACAAGTGGGATACAAATACGACTTGAGTAATGATTTATGAAAAATTTTAACTACTTCATGGTGGATGCAATTATTTTGGCATTTATGAAATTTGTTATATGTGTTTAATTATTTTGTAGATTCATGTATAGTAAAATTATCCTCGAAGGATTTAAAATGCAAAAGCATTTGGAAATTTTTAAGAAATTTTATTTAGATATGACCCTTGAATATTTATATTTTGGCACATTTGGTTTAATCGCCTTAGTGAGTACTAATTGAGAAAATACTATAAGAATGATCAGATTACGTTTTTCATTTTATAAATGAGTTTGGACCAAGGTTCATTATGTTAATTTAAATGTCATTAGAACTCCTGAAGAGCTTCAAATTGAAAACTCATAAAGGGCTTTCAAAGCATTTAATGAAAGTATTTGAGAAAAAGAATCTTGAGATAGAATTCTATCTCGGCCTAAAGATCGAGTACTTAAATATGTGTTTTTGTCTATGAATGGACATAAGCTGAAAGAATCTTAAAAAGATTCAATATGGATAAATCATATCTATTTAGTACCCTAATGAATGTAAGTTTGGTGGATGTGAATAAATTTATCTTCGAAAGAAAGACAAATGAATCCTTGGTCTGGAAGCACCATATATTAGTTGGTCCAGAAATACCATCTAAAAGCTATAAAGATCATTACATTTAGATCTTCAAACATGTCTCCTAAAATCATGTAAATAATTGATATGCACGAGGCAATGTTGAAATATGTGTTTGGCTAAACACATAAGATATGTGAATTACTTTCACAAGATAAGATGCAAGCTATCTTGTGTAGAGATAATGAAAAAAATTATATCTCAATCAAAAGATGGATACATCAAATGTGAAAAAAACGAAACATATTTCTTCAAAGTTTCGTCCCTCATGATCTTCAGAAGAATTGTATTCGATGAATCATTTCAAGTAGTAACTTGAAAGACCTATTCACCGGTGCATAGTCTACTTCAACACTTGAAGATTATATTCAAGATTGAATTATGAAGATGCAAAGATCTTATGTGATATTTTCATGAGGGGAGTAAATACGCATTCCACTCTTTTTCCCTTAAACAAGGTTTTGTCTCAATGGATTTTTTTAGGCTAAAGGGGTACTTTTGTCCCTGAGTTCGACCCAAAAATGCAATTTCGCCCCTCGCCGAAAAGTGCACTCAATGTGGCCCTCCAGTTCATGAAATCGATAAAATTGACCCTTTGGCCGACGTTGACCGTTACGATCTGACGTGGCAGTTAACGGTGATGGCGTGGCAATCCATGATGCTGACGTGGCAGTCAACGATGCTAACGTGGCAGTACACGTGGGATTATGACGTGGGGCAGGAGGGGCTGAATTGATTATTTTAACTGAATTCGAGGGCATAATTGATTTTTTTTCCTGAGTTTAGGGGCATAATTGATTTTAATTAAAAGTTCGATAACTTATTTAATATTTAAGTTGAAAAATAAGAATTTATGAAATTATTAAAATTTTAAAATATTAAAACTAGATAAATAAATTTATTAAGTGAGAATAATTTAAAAAAACAAAGTGAAGACTGTTACAGAAGATCAAAATATTCTTCAATTTATTTTATAAAAATTTATAAAGATAATAAAAATAAATAAAATATTCTAAAAGTTACTGAAAATAAAAATTATATAAAAAATTAAAATATATTATGAATTAAAAAAGATAAAATTTAATCTAAAAACTTAATAATTTTTTTATAAATTATTAAAAAATTAAACACTTTTATTGAAAAAAATTCGACTTCGTCATTTTGAGTATTACTATTCGTTAGATTTTTTAGTGGAATCAACATTGTACAAGAGTAACAATAGAATTCAATTTTTTCCCGCTTTTTTACATCAAATTGATGCTCATTAATATTTGATGTACAGAAATGAAAGAGAATTTTGACTTTATTAATACTTTAATACAAGGATGTCTCAATTGAAAATATGTTCAAGAAACATTAGTACGCGTAGCATAACGAGAAACAATCGAAAGATTCTCTAATGGTTTATAAATATTTTTTAATTTTTTATAATTATAACTTTAATGTTTTTACTTATATTTAATTCATTATGGTGTTTTTATTTTTTTTAATATTTTATGAATATTTAAATATTAATAGTTTTTATTTTTTTAGCTTAAAGATTAAATAAGTTATCGAACTTTTAATTTTGCCCCCAAACTCAGGAAAAGAATCAATTATGCCCTTGAATTCGGTTAAAATAATCAATTTAGCCCCCTCCTGCCACGTCATCATCCCACGTGTACTGCCACGTCAGCATCGTTGACCACCACGTCAGCATCATGGACTGCCACGTCACCACCGTTAACTGTCACGTCAACACCGTAACGGTCAACATCGGTCAAAGGGCCAATTTGATCGATTTCATGGACTAGAGGACCACATTGAGTGCACTTTTCGACGAGGGGCGAAATTGCATTTTTGGGTCGAACTCAGGGGCAAAAGTACCCCTTTAGCCATTTTTTTATAAAGTTTTTAATGAGGCAACATGTTATGCGTATTAAAGATGTATGTACTCTTTTTTCTTCACTAAGAAATTTTTTTCCCAAGGGATTTTTATATTAGTAAGGTTTTAACGATGCATGCTATATTGCTATGTTCATGGATATCAAGGGGGAGTGTTATGAATATTTATTTATGGTGGATATCCATGAATTAAATGTGACTTTAATGTACTTTATTATTAGGGTTTAATGCCCATTGATATTAGGGTTTTCCTCTCGTGCCTATAAATATACATATTAGAGAAAGTATTGTATACAACACTACATTGAAAATAATACAAGTCTCCCTCTTTTTCTTATCTCTTTATTCTTATTCTTGTTCTTCTTTATTTTATTCACAACAAATATTTAATTTTTAAAAATATTAAATTATTATTAGACCAAAATTTATCAAATATTTAAATTTTATTACAAGCGTCATCTTTAAAATTCAAACTTAAACTTTTTTTTGAAAAAAAAACCTAAACTATCTCAATAGTAAAACAACATAAATATATTAATTTTGTATTTGATCGAAAGTAATTTTAATATATTTTATTAAAACCGTAAAGGTATAATAAAAAGGATTAATATTTGATACACTGCCAGTGTAAAAAAAGTTTACACAAGCATGCCTATTTTTAAGCTTAAATTTAAAACCTAAAATTCTAACCTTAAAACCCTAAAAATCTAACCCCAAACCCTAAATTTTAACCATAATTCCTAAATTCTAAACCATACAACCTAAATCCCTAACCTCTAAACCCTAAACTAAACCCCTAAATAAACCCGCTTGTGGAAACTTTATTTTCTACCGCCGGTGTATATGATATTAATCCTAATAAAAATTTAAAAATAGATTTTCTGTCGCTTCTTGTTTTTCACGATTTAATTTAACGCGCTAAAAAGGTGAAAATAAATAAATCAAATAAATAAGCCACCTTCCCCACTTCAGTGTTCAGTCTCTGGCGCTCACTTCCTTCAAGTTTTTCGCTTAGTATGCCATCTCTCACCTGAAGTTACATCGACTTCTCGGTGTTACCTTAAAGAAATCGAAGTGCGTAACCAATGACGGTGTTTTCCGGAAGTCGACAGGTTGTTCCCGTCGACTACGAGGGTGAAGTGTCTCAGCGTCTGCTCGAAGCTTCGTTATCCGGCGATCTGAGTTCCGCTCTTGAATGCCTCGCCGATCCCTTCGTCGATGTCAACTTCGTTGGTACCGTTTGCTTGAGAACAAGGAAGACCGATGTCGTTTTGAGAGAAGAATCCGCCAGTGAGGTCCGCTTCGAGTACGAAGAGTTTAAAACCGATGTCACCGCTCTTTTCCTCGCTGTTCATGTTGGAAATCTCGCTCTCGTAAAGAAACTATTGGTAATGCAATACAAAACCTTTCGTTTTTCTTTTTCCTTTTCTCGATCCGGATGTAAATTCAAACTGTTTCATTCACGTTGCGTTCTGATGATCAAAGTTGAAATCTGATCATTTCTCTCTCTCTTTTTACTTTAAATTCCAGATTTTCAACTGTCTCATTTCCCTTGTCGTTTTGCTTGGGGTTTCCAGAATTAAATTTTGAGTTGCTTGTAGTTTTTTTTATCCAATTTTGAATTTGTTATGAATCAATTTGAAGAGGAGAAGATATTCTCACTTTGAAACAAGTTTTTCAAATTCAAATTTCAATCGACTGGTTTGATTTCCTAATCCTTTTCGAACTGCTAAAAGCATTTAATATTCGGACTCTTTTTTCAACCTTTTGTTTTTCTCTAATGGAGGAAGCTAAGGTAGCATCTTATTCAACGTCTTTTGTTGCCTGATTCTCTTATGGATTGAATTCTTTGTGCATTCTCTTAAAGAACGTTCCACGGCTCCTCTGTATATGAATGGGTGTTGTTGCCCATTTTTGTCTGTTTGTGGCTGTGATTTTTTCTTTGAATGGAGAATTAAAAATACTTTCCATGCTTTCTTGTATTATTTGGTGCCAAAGTATGAGAATGATGGTAAAGTTAACTCCAAAAGGAAGTCTCCGGTTTATATTCCATGAACTTATCTTGAAATATCAAAAAGAAACCCAGAACCCCTTGTATCACGACACTGAAAGTTTCTGAACTTTCCAATGACAGAGCATAGGAGCTGATGTGAATCAGAAACTCTTCAAGGGGTTTGCAACCACAGTAGCAGTTAGGGAGGGTCGACTTGAGATTCTGGAAGCCTTGCTTAAAGCCGGGGCTTCTCAGCTGGCTTGCGAGGAAGCTCTTCTGGAGACAAGCTGCCATGGGCAAGCAAGGCTAGCAGAATTGCTCATGGGCTCTGATTTAATTCGACCACATGTTGCTGTTCATGCTCTCGTCACAGCTTGCTGCAGAGGCTTTGGGGAAGTGGTCAACACTCTCATGAAGGTAAACCCATCATGCGCATCACTTAGATTTATTTGGTTTAACCTACTATTTCCTCGCTCCTAATTGGCATTGCTGCCATTTTCGCTGATTTAGCCAACATAATTCTACGCATGCTTTTCTGTTGAATATTGATCTTCCAAGAAGCAGAATTTTGTTATGTTCTTGATGTATTTCCTATACATGTATCAGATTTTATATGATAATCTAATGGCAATCCTGCTCTATAACAGTGTGGTGTTGATGCAAGTGCAAGTCATAGACAGCTCCTCCGGTCATCCAAACCTTCCTTGCATACAAATGCTGACTGCACTGCGCTTGTCGTTGCTGTTGTTAGCAGGCAGGTCTCTGTTGTTCGCTTGCTTCTACAGGTGATTTTCTAACATTTTAGTGTACTGTATGATTAAACTACTTTCCAAAACGCTGAAATAAGTGCTTCAACATAAGCCACTAAATACTTAAGTGGCTTCATGCCACTTATTTTCTTTCTGATTTACATGTTAGGAATCAGAAAGCATTTTAGGTTACTTCCAAATTTTACTTTTGCATACTCATATTTTAGATGAATCACATCTATCTCTGGTCAACCTTTCTGGTACTCTGTTTCAATGAAGAACAGTTCATTTTAGCAAGTAAGTTCCCCGGAGAAATCAACAAGAGTTTTAATAGTTGCATGATTGAGCAGTCCTCTACTGTTAATATCTATTTCTGGCCTTGTAAACCACTTTAGTCCATTAACTCATTTATCCAAAATCTTAAAACAGGCTGGGACTCCAACTGATATTAAAGTAAGTCTGGGTGCATGGTCATGGGACACGACTACAGGAGAAGAGTTTCGAGTGGGAGCAGGATTGGCTGAGCCCTATGACATCAGTTGGTGTGCTGTAGAATATTTTGAAGATAGTGGTGCCATATTACGGATGCTCCTTTGCCACCTTCCCCTTGAGACTCCTCATCATGGAAGAACCCTCCTTCACCATGCAATCCTTTGTTGCAATCCAGGAGCAGTCAAAGTTCTATTGGACTGTGGTGCAAATGTAGAATGTCCAGTTAAAACCAAGAAAACCGAGTTCCGCCCAATACACATGGCCGCCCGTCTTGGCTTGTCAGCAGCCCTTCAATTCCTCATTGATTCTGGTTGTGATCTAAACTCCAAGACAGATTCTGGTGACACAGCTTTGACGGTTTGTGCAAAATACAAGCATGAACAGTGCCTTGGAGTGTTGACAAGGGCTGGTGCTGACTTTGGCTTAGTTAACGTCTCCGGTCAGTCTTTTAGTTCAATTGCTATATCAAACCGATGGTCCCTTGGTTTTCAGCAAGCAGTGCTGGATGCAATCAAGGCTGGAAAGATTCCCAGGTCAAGCAACGTTTCCATTTTTTCTCCCTTAATGTTTGTTGCTCAAGCTGGCGATGTTCAGGCTCTAAAAGCTCTATTAGGAAGTGGAGGAGTTAATCTTGATTATCAGGATGATAATGGTTTCTCGGCAGTCATGGTTGCAGCCTTGAAAGGTCATGTTGAAGCATTTCGGATGCTGGTCTATGCCGGGGCTGACGTTAAACTATTAAACAAATCTGGTGAGTCTGCAATTACATTGTCTGAACTGAACCAGAACCGCAACCTGTTTGAGAAGGTGATGCTTGAATTTGCACTTGAAAAAGGCAATCACAATGCCGGAGGCTTCTATGCTTTGCATTGCGCTGCGCGCCATGGAGTACTGGATGCTGTTAAATTGTTGATGAGCAGAGGCTATGATGTAAACGTCCCTGATGGTGATGGCTACACTCCACTGATGTTAGCAGCTAGGGAAGGTCATGGTTCCATGTGCGAACTGTTAATCTCACATGGTGCAAATTGTTACTTCAAGAATGCCAAGGGGGAAACCGCACTCTCTGTTGCTAGAAAAGCCGTTGGCCCGAAAAACGACTTGGAATGTGTGATTTTTGATTCACTGGCTCGCTCGCTTGTTCTCGATGGTTCGAGTGTAATGAAGCATACCAAGGGAGGCATAGGAAATCCACATGGGAAACAATTGAAAATGGTGGGAAGTACCGGATTGTTGCAATGGGGAAAGTCGAGCAAACGAAATGTGATATGCCGAGAGGTAGAAGTAGGGCCGAGCCAAGCCTTTGAAAGAAACAGGCGCGGGAAGGGTGATGCTAATGAACCCGGACTGTTTCGAGTAGTGAGTAGCAAGAACAAAGAGGTCCATTTTGTGTGTGAAGGTGGGTTAGAAATGGCTGAGGTATGGGTGCGAGGAATAAAGCTTGTAACTAGAGAGGCTGTATTCGGCAACCAGAAAGATAGATAAACAGAGATGATGTAGGGTTGATATATTAGATGTTTGGAAAGCATTACTTGTTCGTCTTTAAATAGTCTGAATTATGGTCTATGGATATTTGGTTGTACAGGAAATCTGCCTGCTTTGCTTTGTTATCTAAAACATATCTCCGAGTCTCAACCTTGGGTTCCGGTTTTCAATGCACAACTGAGATTTTTTTTTACTGAAATGCACAACTGACAATTAGGCTTTGCTTGGAATGAAAATAAAAATTAGAAGGATAGAAAATTTATTAATCAAATGGTTAAGATTTAAAGTAAGAAGTTGATTATAAATTTTTACCATTCGATTAATAATTTTTTTATCTTTCTATATTTCCATCTTTCATACTAAGCAAAAGCTTAGAATCAAGAATTGGATCCTGAGTGATGTGGTTTTGTTAGATACGATAAAAAAAAACATGACAAGATAATAATAACACAATATGAGTTGTTCCTCGCAAATTCCTGAATTATATGCTGTGTTTTTGTTCTAGAGTTTAGGGTTTAGTGTTTAGAGATTTAAATGTACTACTTTTGAATTTAGAGGTGTTAGAACTTAGGTTTTAGGGTTAACATTTAAGGTTTATAAGTTAAAACCTAAATCCGTAACCATATCCCCTAAACTTAAACCATACCCTCTAAACCTTAGATTCTAATCCTAAACCTTAAATTCTAGCCCTAAACCCTAAAATTTTTAAACTCATTCACTTAAACACATAAACCCTAAATTGAGTCACTGAATCCTAAAATTAAAGCGTTTGTGAAAACTTTTCGTTTTCACCACCATTGCCTGAGATATTTTCCCAACCCTAAATTCTAAATGACATCCCTTAAACTTTAAAGTTCTAGCCATAAACACTAAATTCTAATCTCTAAAACTAAACCTAAACCAACACCTTATCCCTAAATATACACATGTTTGTGAAAAACTTTTTTTCTATTACCCATGCATGAAAAGGTAAATACAAATTAAGTCACAAACATAAAAAACAAATACAAATAGAAGTGCAATTTTATGACTTATAAATACTTAAAAAAATTAAATTGTACTCGCGCTCCATTTTCCATTTTAAGTATTATTAATTAGGTAATTATTCTATGCATAAGCATTTTAATTTTAAAATTTACAGATTTTATTTAAGGTTTAGAGTTTAAGAGTTTAAGTGTAGTGATTTTGAATTTAGGGGATGTTGATAGAATTTGTGTTTAGAGTTAAAATTTAGGGTTTATAGGTTAAAACTTAAATCCCTAACCATATTACCCTAAACCCTAAATTCTAACCTCTACACTAAAACCCCTAAACTATAAACGTTAAATCTTAAACTAAGACGCTTATAGAAACAAAAAGTTTTATGATGTCTGTGTACGAGATAATAATCCCTTTTAATATGATTTTTAGTTCTTGATTAATTCCAAAGATATTATATAGATAATGATAATTATTTGATACACTAGCGGTGAGAACTTTTAGTTTCCATGCCTTAATTTTAGGGTTTAGGGACTCAATCTAGGGTGTAGGGTTTAGAGGTTTAAGTTTAGTAGTTTAGAATTTAGTGACTGTGAATAAAATTTAGGGTTCGAGGGTTAGAATTTAAGATTTATAGGTTAAAACCTAAATTCTCAACATATTATACTAAAACTTAAACATTAATCTCTAAACTCTAAACCCTAACCCTAATCTTAACCCATAAATTCTAATCATTACCCCTAAATTCTAAACCTTACTCTCAAACCCATAAACCCTACACTCTAAATTAAATCCCTAAACCCTAAAACTAAGGAGCTTGTGGAAACTAAAAGTTTTCACCGCCACTGTATTGAATATAAATCCTATAGATAAATACACTTAGGGTGCGTTTGGTTCACGGAATGTAAGATTACCTTTGGGAATAAGATTCTCGGAATTTAACATTACTTGACACATTACTGGAATGTGACATTACCTTGTTTGGTTTATTGTGTAGGAATGTAAGATTACTGTGTTTGGCTGGAGGTATATAAGGTTATCTGGAAGTAAAATTTACTAAATTGTCCATATGTTATATTTTCTTTTTAACATGTTAAACTTTCAATATTAACTTAAAAATACATGCACAAAAATTAATAGAATTATTTTTGTTACACTATCTAAAATTTGTAAAAAATTATATATTTATCATATTTAATATAATTATTATATTAACTATTCTTTAAAAGAACCCAACAAGTGGTCTCAGTGAAAAAATGGATAAAGTTCGTCCTAGAAGACTTGAGTTCAATCACTTTGTATATACTACCTTGTAATCAACTTTAGACTATTAAAAAAACCATTTTATATTTACTTACCCTAGTTATCCTCTATTAAAATATTTTGTAAATTTTTAAATACTAAAAATTTAATATGTTCAAAATTTTAATTTTTTTATTACTTGTGACATGTCAAGCAAATTAAAGTAAATAATAAAATAAATCTAAAAGTTTTATAATACTGATAAGAATTTATATAATAAGTTTAACCTACTAAAATATTTTACAAGGTCATAAACATAAAAATAAAATTAAAAACATCAACTCTAAACTTATTAATTTTTAAGCAATATGCTATCACAACATATAACTTATAAACATCATAAATATAATATTAATAAAAATACATTAAATATTTGTAACACCATTTAAATATTAAATAAAAATATTTAATTAATTTACACCACACATATTTAATCAACTAATTAAATTTTACAAAGGATCTATATGAACAAAATCTATTAACATAGGGGTAATATGGTCCAAAGGGGAAGGAATTGACAAATACCTAAGAAATCCAAGGGAATCACATTCCCACCCTTTAATGGAAAACTGCTACTGTTGGGAATGTAAAATTACCCCTTGGAGGGAATGCTTTCCAACCAAACGTGGGTATGTGATTTCGGAAAAGATCATTCCCCCAAGTAATGATCTTTTCCACGAACCAAACGCCCCCTTATGAGTCAATATTTGATGAGCAAATTTTTCCCACAAGCATGCCTATTTAGTATGGGTGTGCAAAAGTATTCGATCTTAAAGATTTGAAAATTCAGATATTTTATTTGATTTTTATTTCCGGATTGATTATTTGATCCATTTTTTTATTTTTTAGATTGGATACGGATTACAATATTTCAAGTTTCAGATTATTCAAAAATTTGAAATATCAAAATTTCATGGGTATAAATCTTGTTATATCTAGCAAGTTGATGTTTGTTATATTCGAACTTTCATAGATGCAACTCTTGTTGTATTTGACAATTTATTGCTTGTTATGTTCGAAAAATCACATTTTTCATAGATACGGCCGACAAATCTGAAGAAAAAAAAAACTTAAACCAAATTATATTCGGTAAATCAGATATTCGAATATCTAATTTTTCTGGATCGAATACAAATTATAATTTTACCAATCCAAAATTTTAAATATTCGATTTTCGCGGAATGAATATGATGTCAAAAAATGCACACTCCTATGTATTTCCCAGCTTTTAAAGTTTTAACTCTACATCCTATATATATTTTTTAAAAAACTCTAAATTGTATATCTAAACTTTAAATTTTAGTTTTAAACTCTAACTTTAAAAATACTGAGTCATAAAACTTGGATTTTTCTACCATGCGGCAGCTTAATATGTGGCTAATATACGGCGTTACCGGAAACATCATTAAGAAATACCGGAAACATCATTAAAAATACCGGAAACATGATAAGAAATACCGGAAACATGGATTTCGAAAGTATCGATACTTTTGGATATGTTGATTTCGTAAGTATCCATACTTTCGAAAGTATCCATACTTTTGGATATGTTGATTTCGAAAGTATCCATACTTTCGAAATCCATGTTTCCGGTATTTCTTATCATGTTTCCGGTATTTTTAATGATGTTTCCGGTAACGCCGTATATTAGCCGCATATTAAGCTGCCGTACCGCAGAACTACCGAACTTGAATTTTTCTACCATGCGGCAGCTTAATATGCGGCTAATATACGGCGTTACCGGAAACATCATTAAGAAATACCGAAAACATCATTAAAAATACCGGAAACATGATAAGAAATACCGGAAACATGGATTTCGAAAGTATCGATACTTTTGGATATGTTGATTTCGTAAGTATCCATACTTTATGTTTCCGGTATTTCTTATCATGTTTTCGGTATTTTTAATGATGTTTCCAGTATTTCTTAATGATGTTTCCGATAACGCCGTATATTAGCCGCATATTAAGCTGCCGTACCGCAGAACTACAGCATAAAACTTAGGCTTTAGAGAGATTTTTTTACATTCTTTTAAAATGCCCACACCCTTACGCTCACTCTCAGATTCAAGTTAATGTGAGTACTATAGTCGAATTAAGATCGCGTTAACCAAATACAAGTAACGAAGTTTATTATATATATAATATACTAGACCGGCAGCCCAATATCAAAGCTTTTTGGTGTTTGTTTTGATCAGTAATTTCCGCTGCGGGAGAAGGGATGAACTCTGTGGAAGGTTTAGTGACCCAGATCCAGGGGCTATCAAGCTCCGCCTCCGATGTTTTATCGCTGCATAATGTGCTTAAACAAGCTGATGACTCGCTCCATGCCGAGTCCACTCGGTTGTTGCCTTTTCTCGACCAACTCGACCCTTCCAAGCACTCTCTCGGTTACCTCTATTTCCTGTGAGTTCTTTTTCTTTTTCAGTTTGGGTCTTCAAAATAATCGATTTTCCTATCCCGAATTTTGTTATTCTTTCTTTCTTTTTTTTCTTAAGAGGAACGGAAATTGTTCTGGGTATTGTCTAGAATTTGATGTTTAGTTCAACATTCAATCTTGGGTTTCACTTTTGATGTCTGGAATTTAGTTAGATATAAAATCTGGGTTTTGTATTAACTTGCTAAAACTTTGTGATTTCTTATGGGTTTTGTTTTCCTAATAAGATGGAAAAGTGATCATTATGAATTTTATTAATGATTCAACAGAGAGGCATGCACTGCTGGTCCGGTTACAACAGAATCAGCCAGTTCATTTGTGTTAATCATTGCCAGATTTATCACTTCATGTGCTGCTGACCAAATACGTTTGGCGCCTGATAAGTGTATTACTCTTACTATATTTCAGATTATTTGTGACATTGGAAAAGTTTTTGCTTGTTAGTTGTTAATAATTAATATTGTTAATGAGATTGGCAGTTATATCTGTTTGTAAGAGGCTCAAGGACCAAGTTCTGTTTCTTGAGGAGCCCTTGCGTGCGGTGGCTCCTATGCTGTCTGCTATTCGGAAGCTTCAGTCTTCGACTGAAAATTTGACCACTTTACATCCGGAGTTTCTGTTGCTTTGTTTGTTGGCAAAGTGTTATAAAACCGGTCTTTCCATCTTAGAGGAAGATATTTTCGAGGTTGATCAGCCGAGGGACCTTTATCTCTATTGCTATTATGGGTTGGTTTGCTTCTCAAACTATTCAATTGCATCTCAGATTTTGCACTTAATCTTTGTGTTTTCCGGTGCTTAGCTCTTAGGTTTTTCTCCCCAAGGAAAATAGCTTCCTTCTTTAGGCATGTGTTACAGCTAAGATTTTCCTTTTTGTTATGAAGCTGCATTTCTATTTTTTCTCAAGAATCAATCAGCAAATATTCTTACCCACTGAAAGTGAAAGATATATCCTTTAAATAATTGATTCAGTCCAATCTTAAGTTCGCCATTATTCTCCTTGATTTGGCTGTTTCACTGGCTAAGCATCATTGTTGAGGGGAGTCACTGACAGGCTTCCGGTTTGACATTGCGACAGGGGAATGATATGCATTGGAAAAAAGTGTTTTCGGAAAGCATTGGAGCTTCTACACAATGTATGCTGTTTCTTTACAGCTTTGTTGTTCACTGCTTGTCAGCTAATAGAACAAATTATCCTATTTTTATATGCTTTATGTTAATTGTCTAGGTTGTGACTGCTCCTATGTCTACCGTCAATGCTATAGCTGTTGAGGCTTACAAAAAATATATATTGGTCTCTCTTATTCATCATGGACAGGTATGTTCTGCAATTGACATATATTTTGCATTGTTTTATGTATTGATTTGAGAATATATGGACAAATCGTTTAAAGGAAGAAAAAGAAATTTCTGACAAATTGTTTCTTGATTTTGAGGCAGCGGTTTGAGGAAGTGAATTATTTCACCATTTAGGCAGCATCTTCATATGCTAGTTTGTCTTTTGCTTTTCTTCATCTTTGAATGGTGATTTTTCCTATGGTTTTTCCAATCTCTTGGTTACAGTTTTCTACCAGTCTCCCGAAGTATGCTTCCACTGTTGCTCAGAGAAACTTGAAGAGTTTCTGTCAGGTGCATTTCAATTCTAGGACTAATGATTTTGAAAGCCTTTTACATAAAAAGAAGGCTTAACTCCAAAATAAGTGCCCGAGCCTAAAAAGAATTATCCATTTACATCATGCAATATCTTTTATTGAGTTTATTAACTATTTCTTTTATTCCTTGTGTAGCCATATATCGAACTGGCGAATAGTTATACCAGTGGGAAAATCACAGACTTAGAGACGTATGTACATGAAAATATGGAGAAATTTGGAAGTGTGAGTGCTATATCAAAGAACTTATACATATTCTCCTTCTCCATTTGTTTGATTCTCTGAAAGAAGCTTTGTACTTTTACCAGGACAACAATCTTGGTTTAGTGAAGCAGGTTGTATCATCCATATACAAGCGAAATATCCAGAGGTTGACCCAGACATATTTAACGCTCTCACTTCAGGACATAGCTAGCACGGTGCAGCTGAATAGCCCCAAGGAAGCAGAAATGCATGTTCTTCAAATGGTAATGTTGGACCTTCTGTTTTAGTTAATTAAATTGAAGTTTCATATCATATGTTGCATATTTTCATTGTTCTTCAAATGCTCTTCAAATTCACTTTCTTCAAGTTCAAACTTTAGATCCAAGATGGCGAGATATATGCCACTATCAACCAGAAGGATGGGATGGTTAGATTCCTAGAGGATCCTGAACAATATAAGACCTGTGAAATGATAGAGCGTATTGACTCATCAATCCAAAGGTACACTTTATAGAATAAACTCTGCTATCATGTTTTGCTTTGATAGATAATTTTTTAATGCTTATGACTATACTTGTCACACGTGCTACTTTCTTGAGATAGGAATTTGTTATAATTTACGATGATCTATTATGCAAAAATCCTGATTGAGTTTGGTGTCTGGATTCATATACCTACTCAGTTAGGGAGTTAACTCAAAACCCAAAGTTCTAACAAGAACAAAAAATTCAGGGTGGGGGAGCAAATTCTAGTTTTATAAATTGCAATAGTTCTTTAAAAGGAGTTCCAACACATAATGTTATTGATCATAGAGATATTTAACTTAGTTTAAAAAAGCGAGCCTTAGGCGCTAGGCGCAGTGAGGCGTGGAGGAAAATGCCTCCACCTACAAAGGCGAGGCGAGAAACAGGAGGCGCTGGTAGGCGCATAGAGGCGCGCGCTTCTGCTAAGGCGACTGCGCTTTGTGAAATTAAAAGAAAAACACGTGCTCTTTCAAAACAATCCACATCCAAATTAAATACCCCCACTCCTCTGTCACTTCCCGACATTCAACAAAAGTAAAGAAGAAACCCTTAGAGTTTAACTCCTCTGCCGCTTCTCTCTCTCTCCTTTAGTTTGTTTTCTTCTCTCCCCAGCAATAATCGGCAGTAGCTTCCAGTTCTAGATACGCCTCCTCTCTTTTTTTTGTTTCGATTTGACTTCTTTTCCCTTTTTTTCTGTCTAGTTATTTTAGTTTAATTTATATTATTTTATATTTTTATGGTTCCCCAGCAGTTATCTAGACCCTTGTTTCAAAATATATAGGTAATAGGATATCAATATAGAATTATATAAAATCAATTTGAATATATAATTTTGAACTATCACAAAACTTTTATAAATGTACATTTAATAATAGTGGATGACCAACAGCCTTATTTCTAGTCGGACTAGACTAATGGTTTTTTTTATCTCCACAGTTGAGAACTTATTTAATAAGCTGATAATTCATGTTATATATTAACATTAAGTATTTATAATAATTGAATTTATGTGTAGATTACATATCTCAATTCATAATTTTAATATATAATCTTCATACACTCCTTTTCATTTCTTAGTTTATTTTTTTTGTTTATAAAGAGACTAATATAAAATGTAAATAGCATTAACTTGAGTATTCAATGATAAAAGAGAGATATTGTGGTTGTTATTATAATATTTTCTTTATAATTATTTTGTCTATGTTATTTGAATTTATAATATACTACATAATTAATTTATAAGTGTTTAGCCTACGAAAGGCCCGCGCCTACGCCTAGCGCCTCGGGGCTCCAAGGACCCTTAAAACTAAGATATTGAATGGGACACTGGTGATTATTTGTCTGGCAGTTTCAGTTATAAACAAAGCATTATCAAATGTTCTTTTCCTGTATTCCATTACAGGTTAATGACCCTCTCAAAGAAGCTGACTGTTTTGGATGAACTCATGTCATCTGATCCGATGTATCTTGGAAAAGTGAGCCACTGCCATTATCAAATGTTATTTTCCTGTATGCCATTATCAAATGTTCTTTTCCTGTATTCCATTTGCAGTCATTAAATTGGTTTAGCTAATACTATTGTCTAAGAGCAACTGATTAGTAACTAGACAATTCCTTTGTGTGTACAGGTTGGGAGAGAGCGACAGAGGTTCGACTTCGATGACTTTGATAGTGTTCCTCAAAGGTTTAATATATGAGCGGTAGATGCCAGACATACTCTGAGTTGTTAAAGGCAGTGGCAAATTTTCTTTAGTAGTTTTGTTCACCTAATCTAAGAGATGCGTTTGCTCTTATGAGAGATTACTGAACAATGCACATTACTTGAATAGATTGAGTTGATTTTCAATTAGCTCCCTCTCGCCCTTTCCGTATTCTCTCATTTTTCTTCCAATGGAACTTGGAAGTTTGAAACTAATTTAGATAGTTTTGTAGTAATACAACAGTTTGAACAACCTTCCTATTTTCATGCAAGCTGAAAAAACAAACAAGAAAATAACAAAAAAAAAAAAAGCACAAGAGAGGGAGAGGTACAAAATAGGTTGAATGTTGGAATTCGCTACGAGCAGGGTCTCCAAATTCCAGCAATTCATACGGCAGGTTGTTTATTGTAAAACAAATGATAAAAGTTTTCGGCTTAGTTTGTGGTTGATTTTAAAAAGTGCGGTGAAAAAAGTGATTTTCAAACTAACTGTTGAAAAGTAGTTTTGAAAAGCTGGTTAGTGTTTGTCATTGATGTCAAAAAGTGATTTTGAAGAGATAAAATGTCTATTTTAGACGTGATATTGAAAAGTAAAAATAAATTTGGATAATTGTTCAAATTAATTAATGTTATAATTTATGAAATAAATCAATTTCAATTATAATAAAAAAATTATTTGTTTATAAAATTTAATTTGAAAATATAAACTATATTTTAGATTATATTTGGGTATACTACTTACACATTAATAATAAATATAAAATAAAGTACAAATAAAACAATTTTATTTTCAATATAAATATTATAAAATATATATTATTTTACAATTATGTATGCATAAATATTATTTTAACAATAAATTATAATTAAATAATAAGAGTAAAAAAGTAATTTTATTTTCAAACTAGCTTTTCTACCCAAGAAGCTATAAAATCCAGCTTCTTGGTTTGGGTGAAAAAGCTAGTTTTAAAAGCAACCAAAAACAGTCTGTTTTAACTAAAAGCACTTAAAAAAAGTGATTTTTAATTGCCAAACGCAACCAAAAACAGGCCATTCATATAAGAATCTCATTAGCGTTTATGCATTTCGGGTTAATGCTTGTGAATAAATAACTAATTGTATGCTACAAATCATGATCATAAGCAAAAAAGATTTGATCAAATTGACAACATAAATACCCAAATACCACAGCTACAATTTCCTAAGAAGAATCTTTTTTTACCAAATAAGGAAAAGTTGAAGCACAAAGTAAATCGAAGATACTACCAACTTGAAGAAATCGAGTTCAATAACCACATAGTTTCTTCATTAAAAAACCCTGATTTTTTGTTTCCCTCTAAGCCAATCCAATCCAGTTATACCCCAGACCAGACCCCACGCCCTTTCTCTTATCCCTTGCCTTCCCTACCCCAAAAAATAATATCTTCACCTCTCAATTTTCCTTCAACCAACTTCCCAAATGGAGCTCACTTGTTTGCATAACAAATTCAATTTGCCTCAGTTGCCTCACCTTTCACTTCTATCTTACAAGAACCCAAACCCCATAATCTTTTTTAGAAAAAGGAACAATCTTTGTCTGGCTTCAGTTTCTGATACCCTTGTGTCTGGTTCAAGAAAGGAAGTTAGCAGTAAGAAAGATGATGAATTTGAGGACTTGAAATCTTGGATGCACAAAAATGGCTTGCCTCCTTGTAAAGTTGTACTCAAAGAGAGGCCTTCATATGACGAGAAGCATAGGCCTATACATTATGTTGCTGCCAGTGAGGATCTTCGGGTAATAAAAATTCCTTTCTGTTTGGTGGTTTTTTGTATTGGATTTCTTTGTTCTTGCTTTCTCTTTTCTGGGATTGTGTCAAATTTCCCCCTTCATTTTTGTTTCTTTGTTCCTGGTCTTGTAGGCGGGTGATGTGGCTTTTTCGGTGCCGAATTCATTGGTTGTAACGCTTGAAAGAGTGTTGGGAAACGAGACTGTTGGTAAGGTGCATTATATGAGGTGTTGAAAATTCATATAGCAATGCATTACATGGGGTTTGGTGTATAGATGAAATGTATTGGTATATTTTTCTCCGAATTGGTAAATGTGATTATGAACTTGAATTGTAGTTTAGACAGTAGTTACAACTGTTTCCGTGTACTTTTTCCCCCCTAGTCTTTTCATTTGTAACTAACAAAACTAGAAAGTTTAGAGTTCTATTTGTCCAGTGTTTATAACATTCTGCTAAATGACGAGTGATTAGAGGAGGAGAAAAGCAATGTAGAGAAGGATTGCATATCTTTGCAGCACTTATGGAGCATCCATGTCAGATTTCAGTTTTATTTTTTCTTGCACTTGATTTACTTGCGTAATTAGCCTGGCCTTTTATACAGCGGAACTTTTGACAACAAACAAGTTATCGGAATTGGCGTGCTTAGCTTTGTACTTAATGTATGAGAAGAAGCAAGGAAAGAAATCATTTTGGTATCCATATATTAGAGAGCTTGATCGTCAACGAGGAAGGGGCCAGCTGGCTGTGGAATCTCCACTTCTTTGGTCAGAAGATGAATTGGCTTACCTAACAGGTAGCCCCACTAAGGTAGTTGCAACGATACAATGTCTTTTTACCCTTACCTTTTTAATGACTATAGTTCAGTGTTCTCTAATTCATTGAGTTTCATGACTGAAATCCGGTGTTCATGAATTAGGCTGAAGTTGTTGAAAGAGCTGAAGGAATAAAAAGGGAGTATAATGAGCTTGATACTGTCTGGTTTATGGCTGGGTCTCTCTTTCAGGTATTATCTTTCATCCTTTTTCATTTTCCTTTCTAAAGCATAGAGTTTAGACTTTAGAGTCTGAACATAAATGTTTTTATATCTTTGCATTGCAGCAATATCCCTTTGATATACCTACCGAGGCCTTTCCATTTGAGATTTTCAAACAAGCCTTTGTTGCTGTTCAGTCTTGTGTGGTGCATTTACAGGTAAAATTTCTCTTTTTATGTTAGCTTTTCCAGTTTTTCCCTAACTTCCAAAAAATACATTCAGTCCTTGAGGACATTAGTGACTTACCAGATGGCAACATCCCTTATTGTCCATGTTTATAAAATTTAGAAAACTTGTTTGCTAAACCTTGTTGATAGCATTACATATACTGAAACACTCTCTTCTTTTTCTGATTTCTTGGGATTTTTGAAACATTGTGTGGAACTTGTTCATTCTCAGAAAGTACCTTTGGCTCGGAGATTTGCATTAGTTCCTCTTGGACCCCCATTGCTAGCTTACAGGAGCAATTGCAAGGCAATGTTAAGTGCTGTTTCTGGTGCCATTGAACTAGTGGTTGATCGCCCATATAAGACAGGGGAACCTATTGTTGTCTGGTATAAATATAATGTCTTATTAATTGTCCATAATGTTGATTTCTCTTTCAGTAATGCTTTAAGTATTGAAACCTTTGCTTTTTAATTATTGATCCATTTGTATATATCAAAATTTGACATCGGTACATTTCATCTCTTCTTAGGTGTGGACCACAGCCTAATTCGAAATTGCTTATAAACTATGGTTTTGTTGATGATGATAGTTCTTATGATCGCCTGGTTGTTGAGGTAAAATCTGGATTTTCTTACTCTTACAATTGAAAACTGCTTATAAACTATGGTTTTGTCATCCATTTACTTAATGAACAAATATCTTGCATGCTTAAATGTCTTGTATATGTTGAGAAAGGATTTATTAAAGCAACACACAGGATTCGGTATGAGACTTAAGAGATGATGGAATCATCAGGATTGAGATTTTTGTGTTTGTTTGTCAACTAGCTTTATTTACTTTATGTCCAGGCAGCTTTGAATACCGAGGATCCTCAATATCAGGACAAGAGATTGGTTGTTCAAAGAAATGGCAAACTATCAATACAAGCTTTTCATGTACGAACTCAAACATGGTATTAATTCGATTACTGTATGGTATTTCCCTGGTATTTATTTTATACATGCTTCAGGTTTATGTGGGGAAGGAAAAAGAAGCTGTCTCGGATATGCTTCCATATTTGCGATTGGGCTATGTTTCAGATCCTTCTGAGATGCATTCTGTCCTTTCTTCTCAAGGTCCAGTCTGCCCAGTGAGTTCATGTACCGCAAATGTTTAGTTTCCCAATCTATTTACTGCATGAATAAATCCTAATTGCAATGTAATATTTGTGAGATTTCCACTCAAATTGAAGTCCAAACCAATTCACTTTGATGACCAAAATGTGATTCAGACAGGTCATGTTTTGTAAAAAGCAATTTTTAGCCTCGACCCTTTCTTCCTTTGTAAACTATAACTCTAGCTGCTGCGCCTTCAGTAGGCAATTAAAATTCCAAAACTATTTTAGTTAAACAAGGCGGAACTCTTTCTTTTCTCTTTTTTTGTGTTTTTATTTTTTATTTATAAATTCTGGTGAAATATAATTTCCATGATAGGTGAGCCCGTGTATGGAACAAGCGGTGCTAGAACAGCTTGCTGATTATTTCAATAGACGCCTGGCTGGCTACCCTACTACTCTGAATGAAGACGAGTCATTGGTATTATTGGTTCTCTTGACAATGTTGATGATTAGATCTCAACTTATGGTGAAGTGAGTTTTAACAAACATATTTTTGTTACATTAGTTGTTAGATCCAAACTTGAATGCCAAGAAACGAGTTGCCACTCAGCTTGTTAGGTTGGAAAAGAAAATTCTCCATGCATGTTTGCAGGCAACAATCTATCTGATGGACCAGTTACCTGATCACACTGTGTCTCCATGCCCTGCACCATATGCACCCCTGTTAAAATGAAAGGTATTTTCTCTCACCCTGCCTTGTCGCCTCTCTTCTATTTACACTGTCAAGTACGATATTGTTACTCATTTTTATGTTAATTTCGAGTATCAGTGTGCGGTACTGCTGGTCTCGGTTTTAACTAGGCAAAATAGTGGAAGTTCTTGGATAATATCCCTATCAATGGGTGAAGTTGTTTATCAGGTCAGTCAAAGGAAACTGCAATTACCTTGTGGCAAATGAGCATTTCATGATTCTACCAGCCAGCCCTCACAAATCCTTAGCAACTACAAGGTCTCTACTTTGAGTAGTTTTAGACTCTCTTGGATCTTGATTCTAGAGAAACAAGGACAGGCTCTTTACAATAGCCATTGGCCAATTACTTCATTAGCATTGCTCAGACATTTGCACTTTCTGACTTCATGTTCTACATGGTATCTTTGTTCTTCTAATTCTTTCAGGTAGATTTAAGTGTCGGGAACTCCTTAGGAGCTATATGGAATACGAGAAGTTTGTTGCTGGATCTAGCTGGGGTTTAACAGAGGGATATCATGCCTGTTCTTCTATTCCAGATATTTGATGCTCTACACTTTCTTATTCCTTCTTGCCATATCAGTCTCTCTCTCATTTCCTTCAAGTGGCTAGCTACAATCTTGTGTAAAGAAGAGTAGTCTTTACTCTTTATATAGTGTACATATGAATAAACGATGCTAACAAATTTTCTGATAATGAATTGCCTAATTACCACAGATCAAAATAGGAAATGATAAAAAGGATGCAATTAGACATTAATTTTGGCTCTCCACATCTCTCCAACGACCTTCATTGGCTGTGGATTGTCCGGTCCTCTGTCTCGTTGTCCCGATGTAAAATACAAATATCCATCCCAGAAAGCAGCTAGGGTAGTCTTTGCCCTGTAAGGAAGCTTTCCAATCACAGACCAAGTCTGCAATTAGCAAGATAAACCCTATTTAAGCATGGTGATATTTGCTTTTGTAATTGTGGATGTTGAAATAGGGAGAAAGCATGTACCAGTGAATCTAAATGGAACTGGAAAACCTCCCCAACAAGTATCATTCTGTTGTTCACCGGGTGCTTTTCTGTCGTACCCCCTGTAATTATGATTGAATTGTTGACAATCACCCAGGAACATTCTATATGGGAGTTTGGTTTTGGCATCGGAGGTAAGACTTTCCATTTCTTCAGGTCACCTTCTAGCATGTAAACATCTTCATAGACCACCTAAACCAGTGAGCGGAGCCAGCAGATGGAACATGAAACATATGAAAACATGCATACAAAACCAAGCTTATCCTGGATTGTCTGAATAATGATCACCATGACATCAAGCTATAATATACCTCGTTCCTGCGTGAACATTTGAAGATGGGTGATCCAGGTTTTGCCATAAAATCTCCCTCTTGACCACCGATTACAAACAACCGGTCATTGGCCACAACACAAGCTCTGTTAAAAAAGTTTTACTTCCATGCATAATTATTAGATGGTTTTAAAAAGCTAGGAATACACACACACACACACACAAAAGACAAGCCACCAGACCTATGCGGTCCTCCCCGTGGAATCGGGATCATGGACTGCCAATCTTTCTCCAATGCCTTGCCATCTTTTACTGCTATGCTCCAATGCTCCAACCCAGGCGTGTGGCGGTTTTCTTTGCTGCCCCCCATCACATGGAGTCTGCCTCTCCACAACTGAGTTGCAGGAGCATACCTGAAAATTCCAATGTTGAAAGAGCAGCGTTATGGAAAAGCATGTTGTTGGAAGTAAATAGGGATGAGAATGACTTGCCTGGGGGCGGGTAAAGGAGGAAAGTCGAGCCATTTCCTTGTCTGAGTATCTAGAACATAAGTTGCAGAGGTGGGGCTCCTACACTGGGGGCCATACTGACCTGAGACCACATATATGAATCTCCCATCACTGGCCACTCCTAGATGTGAATTCGCCATGTATTTTGGCGCATCGATCCTCGCACACCATGTATTATCGCTGAAGTTAAACACATCAACATGAGAATGCACCTGCAGGCCACAGAATGCATGAAATCAACATGAGAATGCACCTGCAGGCCACAGAATGCATGAAATCAACATGAGAATGCACCTGCAGGCCACAGAATGCATGTCGCATGAATCATTCAATATCATAAACCAAACAATTAAAAAATTGTAGAAATAATGTTACATAGTCGAGGGAGCCATATCCTGAAAGAACATAAAAAAGATTGTTAATCTGTATTGATGATCCGTCAAGTCGTGGCACTGGTGCTGATGGCATTTGTTCCCATGGCAAATCAGGTGCTGGTAAATCCGCAAATGTTGGCGATAAGAATCTCTTAGAATCAGAAGCATGTCCCTTCTTTCTTTTCAGAACCCCATCCCCTATCTACAGATAGATTTGGTAAACTGTTAAATTCATATATTAGGGGGGAGAGCATTGAAGAAAACAAAGACAAAACCTTGTTAGAAATTTCGGGTTTATCTCCGGCTTTCGGCACGACAACGAAAGGAGGTTTCTGGGACATCCAATTGGATGTAAAGCTGAGATATGTGGAGTTGAAAGAAAAGGAAGATGCGAGATTTATGATGCAAGCCAATCCCACAAGACATGCAAAAGTGACAATGAATACAAATTTTGTGCAGGTGTTGTTGGTCTTGGATTGAGGTTGGTTTTTTGCCATTTCTTTCGCATGTTCATACGAGTGTTGCACTTTGCTCATCCTTGAATATATATGGAAACACAAGCAGAGGCAATGCTTTTATTAGAAAGGCAGAAAGGGACAAAGATTGAAACTGAGTCCCGTATGTTTCCGACCCTGAAATCGAGGGGCATTCCTACGTTGCTGTTTTCACGGTGGGTCGTGTCATTTTCCTTTGGTCACTTACAGGTGGGTGCATTTCCGCAGTATTTGGTTGAATCAACATGAATTGAATGCACACTTCTTGCACTTTGTACATGTCTCCATCCTCTCATTTGAGGCTGGTAAAGTCAACAGCATTAACCTCACGTATTATAATCTAGATACGTCTATTTGGTCGATTAAATCAGTTTTTTTAATATTTTAATAATTAAACTTTGAACCGCTTACCCTATTTTTCATATGGATGTGAAATCAGGTATTCGTTCAGGTTTCAGGTCAGGTCAGGTCAGGTCAAATTGGATACGAGTTATGTCAGGTTAATTTAATGGTCTGACTCGGATCAAGTCGGGTTCGGGTCGACTCAGATTCGAGTCATTGTCAGGTTGATTTAAAATCAAATTGAGTTCGGGTTCAGGTTGGGTTAATTTCAGGTCAGGTAGGTTTCAGTTCAGGCCAAAACAGTTCGGGTTCGAATCAGTTAATTAACGAGTTAATTCAGGTTCGATTGGACTTTAAGTCGGACCACGTTCAGGTTGGGTCACGTCGTTGACGGATAAAATCCAGGTCGAGTAATATAGGTTTCGGTTGAAATTCAAGTCAGGTCTTACGTGTACAAATAGACTTCGGTCTGGTAATTGTGGGTAAATTTTGGATAAAAATAAATTTTTAGGGATTAATATGAACCAAAACATCCCTTAGGATGCCGGAATATGTTACAATTTAATATATATATATATATATATATATATATATATATATATATATATATATATATATATATATATATATATATATATATATAATTGTGACTAAATTGAATTAAACTAAAATTTAAAAGTGAATGTTAGGACTAAAATAAAAAAATTTAAACGAGTGAGGACCTAAAGGGTAATTAATAACTAAGCAAAAAAAAATTGGGCAGCAAATGCCAAATAGGCAATTAATTATTGGATCAAATTTAAAAGTAATTGTGACTAAATTGAATTAAATTAAAACTTAAAGTATGATTAAAATGAAAACTTTTAAACGGGTAAGGCCTTAAAGAATAATTAATCTATAAACTAAAAGTTTGGCGAAAAAAATACATAAATTAATTAAATTAAGAATTAAAATTAAATGGCTAAATTTCAACTTTGGGTTTCAATTTAAAATTTGGAGGGGAATAGCCCGCCTATTGTTTTAGGTTAGGGGAAATTGTAGTTTTGGTCCATCTAACATTAAAACATTTTCATTTCAGTCACAAAATTTTACTTGTAAGTTTTAATTTAATTCAATCGAGTCATAATTTAGGTTATAATTGAAATTAGAGCTATATTTTTAGAATTGTTATAGAGACTTATAATTTATATGGTTTGGACTAAATTACAAAATATAAAGGATTTGGATTAACTTCAAAAATATAAATAAATATGGGTAAGTTTTAGTTAAAAGTAAATTTGTAGGGACTAAAATGAACAAAAATATTATTATATTAGAAATATTGGACTAATTTTCACAATTTAAAAATTAAATAAAGATCAATTTGGTTTAAATATAGATTTGTAGAGAATTAATTGAACACTAAAGTCCTAAACTCTAAATTTTATCCTTAAGCCCTAAACTAATCACATAAACCTATAGGCTATAACCCCTAAAAAGTATAATCACGTAACACGTATGAGACGTATTCACGTTACACATATAAATATAGACTATAGACCATAGAGGCAGATACTATAGACTATAGTAATAAATTAATAATAATATCACCGCGTATGATATATTATATATAGATTATAGACTATATAACAATTGAAAATAATCTCATACACTAAGCTAAACTGTTGGGTATTATGATGCTCGATTTCCTTCAACCGATGATTTTGTCAAGTTTGGAGAAGATTGGATTTTTGAGTGTAAAAGTGGAAGCTAAAATATTGGAATTGGACACAAGAATTTATAGTGGTTCAGCCTTCTAACAAGCACCTACATCCATTAGCTTAGCTCCCCACTAAGGATTTCAACCAAATTCACTAAGAATTTCGTCCCCTTTTCTAGGCTTAGGAGGAAACCTTTACAACCCTCAAAGCTTTCTACCCAAAGCTTCAGTAAACCCTCTTTACAAGAGAAATTCTAAGCAAACTTGAAATACCTCTAATAGGTGTTTGTTTGCACTATTTAGCTCTTACCAAAAACCTAAACACTTGAACAAATTTAACAATGTTAAGCTCACTAGTATTGTCTAAGCAAGGAATTTACAATTAAAGCTCTAGACACAATTTGTCATCATAATGTTGTAACAATTGAAGCATTAGTCTTCTCTTGATGCTTGGAGGTTTCTTTTATACTTCTAATTGAGTTTGTAGCCGTTGATGACCGTTGGGGATGTTTTGGAGCCGTTAGGGTCTTTAATTCCCACATTAATTGCAGTTCTGGTGCCTATCGTATTGGTACACGGGGACCCGTATCGGTATGCCCTTCTTCAGAACTAGCCGTTGGGCTCTTGCCAACCTAAGCGTATCGACACGCAAGGGAGCGTATCGGTACGGTCTGCATTTTAAAAGGCCATTGGGGTTGTTAAAGTAGGGATCAGTACACTTTAAAGGTGTATCGGTACAACCCCTCTCAGTATCGATACAGGCAAGCCTGTATCGGTACGGGTTTTGGCAGAATCAAAACTGGAGTAAAAAAGTATCGATATGGGGTATACCGTATCGGTACGACAGTGCTAAAAAGCCAGGTTTGAGTATTTTAAAGCATTCCAAACTTTTCCAAAAAGCTTTTTAAATACCTCAAACATATTTTCAAGTTGTTTGGACTTAAAGACATGTTTTAAATTCTTTTCAAATTAGTCCAAAACATTTTTCAATTATTATATCAAAACACTTAGTTCTTCAATCTCCCCATTTTTGATATAATAAAACTAACTTGAAAAATTATTTGGGATTCTCCCCCTTTAAGTTTAAAAATTTGAATAAGAGATGAAAAATAGAAAAGTAATTAAAGCTCCCCCTTATTCATTTGAAAAACACAATTTTTCAAACCAACCTCCCCCTTTTTGTTATATTAAAAAGAATTTAAAATACTTTTAGGCTCAAAATAACAATGGAGGTTTAAATTTTGAAACTATTAAAATGTTTGGTTTTAAAATGGCTCCCCTTTACTCAAAGCATCATCAAAAGATGTTAGTCCAACACATGATAATCTAGTAGAATTAAAAGAAAATAAATTGAATTAAACAAATAAAAAGAACTAGATTTTACCAACACTTGAACTCCAAGGGAGGATGTGAAGCCTTCCTTCTTCAAGTGTTTTTCCTTGTGTGCATGGAGCTCCCCCTCAAAAATTGGACTTGTTGAACATCTCCATCACACCTAATCAAGACAATCATACAAATTTTGGATCCATAAACGTTAGTTGCACAAAATTTAGTCCCCTTAGGAATCCATTTTTCAATTTCATCATTTTTAGTTGAAGTACTTAGTCCTTTTGGGACCCAAATACTTCTAAAAACTTTACCATTTACAAATCTAGGGGGTAGTAGATTGTCTTACATAAAAAGTTGATTTTCTAACATTATTTTTCTTTTCAAGCTCTTTGAAAATCAAATCTTTTTCTTCTTGAACTTTATGAAGCAAATTTTGTAAATCAAAACATTTTTGTTCAAACTCATTGAGTTTTGTTTCAAGTTCAATTTTGGTTTTAGAAATCAAGTCATTTTGAATTTTCAAATTTGAAATCACTTTCTTGTTTTTCAAAATGTGATTTTTAAATTTCTAAAACCAAATCGTCGTAGGCATCTTGTAATTCATCAAAAGAATATGGACATGAAGTAGATGAATTAGAAGTTACCCTTGAATCTTCTTCGATGGCCATAAGGCAAATGTTGGATTGTTCATCGTTGGTGGAGTCTTCATCACTCCAAGTAGCCACACATGCATTCTTCTTATGGCTTGAAGTGCTTGCTCTCTTCTTCTTCATAGATTCTCGTTCTAAATCTCTCATTACTTTCTTCATGAAAGGGGCACACTTCTTGAAGAGATGAACTATATCTTCTTCTTCATCCTCCTCCTCACTTGTATCAACATGGTTGCACTTGGAGGACTTGAGAGCCATGGCATTCGCGTGGATGCCTAGCTCTTTGATCTTCTTCTCCCCCATCTTCTTTATCTCTTCCTTTTTCTTTTCCTCTTCTCTTCCTTTCTTCATGATTTCGTGTGTGAGGAGAGATCCCATGAGTTCATTGAGCTTTTAGGATTTGAGATCTTTAGCTTCGATGATGGCCGTCTTCTTTGAGTCCCAAGACTCGGGAAGAGAGTAGATGAGTTTGCGGACAAGTTTGTCTTCCAGAATGATTTCTCCATATCCTTTGAGTTCATTGGTGATGGTGGAGAATCTATCGAACATCTTCATGATGTCCTCATCCGGTTCCATCTTGAAGTTCTCATACTCGTGGTTGAGGAGTCCAATCTTGGTCTCCTTTACTTCGTTGGTTCCTTCGTATGTGACTTCAAGCTTGTCCCATACCTCCTTGGCATCTTCACAAGAAGACATCTTCTCGTAGATGTTGGGGCTCAATGCACAAAAGATGATGTGCAAGGCTTTGCAATTGAGCTCCTTCTTCTTGCGATCATCCGTGCTCCAATTCGCCTTCTTTCATTGTGGCACGAACGAACCGTCTTCTACTATGTCCCAAAGCTTGTAGTCCTTGAACTTTATGAAATACATCATTCTTGTCTTTTAATAGGCATAGTGTGTCTGTCGAAGAATGGTGGCTTGTCGATGGATTGCGCCATTTGATTGGTTGGTTGATGTGTTGTATCGAGCTTCTCGGATCACCTCAATAGGATGTTAATCCTCTTCGATTGAGCCTTGCTCTGATACTAATTGTTGGGTTTTATAATGCTCAATTTCCTTCAACCGATGAGTTTTCCAAGTTTGGAGAAGATTGGATTTTTGGGTGTAAAAGTGGAAGCTAAAAGATTGGAATTGGACACAAGGATTTATAGTGGTTCGGCATTCTAACAAGCACCTACATCCACTACCTTAGCTCTCCACTAAGGATTTCAACCAAATTCACTAAGAATTTTGTCCCCTTTTCTAGGCTTAGGAGGCAACCTTTACAACCCTCAAAGCTTTCTACCCAAAGCTTGAGTAAACCCTCTTTACAAGAGAAATTCTAAGCAAACTTGAAATCCCTCTAATAGGTGTTTGTTTGCACTATTTAGCTCTCACCCAAAACCTAAACACTTGAGAAAATTTAACAATGTTAAGCTCACTAGTGTTGTCTAAGCAATGAATTTACAATTAAAGCTCTAGACACAATTTGTCATCATAATGTTGTAACAATTGAAGCATTAGTTTTCTCTTGATGCTTGGAGGTCCCTTTTATACTCCTAATTGAGTTTGCAGCCGTTGAGGACCGTTGGGGATGTTTTGGAGCCGTTAGGGTCTTTAATTCCCACATTAATTGCAGTTCTGGTGCCTATCGTATTGGTACACGGGGATCCGTATCGTTACGCCCTTCTTAAAAACTAGCCGTTGGGCTCTTGCCAGCCTAAGCGTATCGATACGCAAGGGAGCGTATCGGTACGGTCTGCATTTTAAAAGACCGTTGGGAAATAGCCGTTGGGGGTTGTTAAAGTAGGGATCGGTACGCTTTAAAGGCATATCGGTATGACCCTCTCTATATCGATACGGGCAAGCCTGTATTGATACGGGTTTTGGTAGAATCAAAACTGGAGTAAAAAGGTATCGATACGGGGTATACCGTATTAGTACGGTAGTGCTGAAAAGCCAGGTTTGAGTATTTTAAAGCATTCCAAAATTTGCCAAAAACCTTTTTAAATACCCCAAACATCTTTTCAAGTTGTTTGGACTTAAAGACATGTTTTAAATTATTTTCAAATTAGTCCAAAACATTTTTCAATTATTATATCAAAACACTTAGTTCTTCATAAACCCTAAACCTTAAACCATACCAATTTATCTCATAAATCAATAACCCTAAACTACACCATAAACCATTAACAATAAGGCCTAAACCCTAAGGCATAAACCAAAATTAGGGACCAAGTTGACAATTTAAAAGTGGAGGATTTTGAGAGTCCAATGACCAATTTCATAATTTTACCATAAAATATAGCATAAATTTGAAATTAGGGACTAATTTGACAATTTGAAAGTGAAGAAATTTGAGAGTCTAATGACCAATTTCACAATTTTACCATAGAAATAAACATGGGTCAATTTCGGCTAAAAATTAAATCTTATGAACTAACATTAACAAAAATATTAATATATTGAAATTATTAGAATAAATTACAAAAATAGAAATAAATAGGGGCCAATTTTGGCGAAAAGTAAATTTTTAAGGAGTAAATATCACCCCAGGAAAGGGATTGTTATATTCGAAGTCCAAACAGTAGGGATACTTATGACTAAATTGAATTAAGCAAAAACTTAAAAGTGAAAATTAGGACTAAAATACAACATTTTAAGCACAACTTGACTTAAAGGGTAATTAATCTCTCTTAAAAATAGGCGATTTTTTCCCTCCATAATTATGTCCGCCTCCCTCTTTTTTTTAACCAATTACTATCTTTCCCTTTTTTTAATTAAAAAAGGGCGGGAGGGGCAAGAGGGAAAGAATCAACCGCATGATTTTTTAGGTTAGGGTAAATTGTTCTTTTAGCCCTTCCAACTTTAAACGTTTTTATTTAAGTCCCAAGTTTTCACTTTTAGGTTTTAATTTAATTCAATGGATTCCCAATTTAGATTAATTTAATTGAAATTCCACATTTAGTTTTATAATTCTTTTAATTATGTCTGTGATTTATGTTTCTAGGTTTTAATTTAGCTCAATTAGATCCTAAATTTAATAAGTTAATTCAATTCATACATTATTATTATTATTATAAATTTTGATTTAAAATAATTATACACAAATTTTTTATTTGGATGTAAACATGTAATAGTACACATGAAAGTTGAAACTTTAATTTAGTTCACTTGTACACATGAAGCTTTGATTTAAATATTTTTTTGATTAAATAAGAGGTATTACATTCTGCTAGGTTTGTAGCACGCTCGAATCGATCACTGAAATCCATCAAGAGGGTTGATTTTTGTCATTGGAAGAATTGGCTAAAAACTTGAAATAAAGATGGGAAATTTGCACAAGGATTTTAGAGTGGTTCAGCTTTCTAACCAAAGCCTACATCTACTACCTTAGCACACCACTAAGGATTTCCTAATTAACTATGAATTTATCCCCTTTTTCAAGGCTTAGGAGGAATGTAACCCCTCGACCCAGTCTGGGCGAAAGACCGAACCAGACGGATCGCACGGGGAATATTGAGGTAAATCGGGAAGTTTACCCCAATAAACGACCCTATTTTTTCATTTTATCTTGTCTAGATGCTCAACATTATCCTAAGTGGTAAACTTTGCAGCGGAACAATTCGCAACTCAATCAAGCAACGATTAAGGACCCTATTGAACACAAACACATTTTAGAGACCATTTTGTAATTTTAAAAAATTACAGGGACCAACCTTTAATTAGTCACATTACATGCCTCTCTGTCGAATCTCAGCTCAAAACAATCATCAATGCTCATTTAATTGCACTCACAACATTCATGGACCAAACCGTAAAAAAACAAAACTTCAAAAGATTCCAATAACCAACTTAACAGCTAGGTGTTTCGGTACATGTCACCTTGTATCGGAACACCCGTTTCAGAATAGGGTCGAGCGTCTCGAAGCTAGAGCTCGTATCGAAACACCCTCTATGGTGTTTCGGAACACAGGATTCCAGTAGCCAAATGTATCGAAACACCTCTTCCCTGTTTCGAAACCCCTAAGCCATTTCAGGCTCACCGTTTTGGTACATACTTAGGTTTACTGAAACACATGGGCCTGTAATGACACTTTGTGCTGGTTTTTCATACTTTAATCTATACAAAAACATTCCAACATGCTTCCAACATGCATACAACATATCTAAACATCAAACGTCAATCATACATGGAAATTCCAACATCATAGCATGGCAATAAACATTAAGGAAATCTATAGGCATGCTACCTATGCAAAAAGACCATTCAAAAGCCAAAACACAATCCAAAGAGTTTCAAATTACACTCTCCCAAAATATTAAGACATCCTCCCATTGCCAATTATTATTACTAGTAGGTAAACGTAAACCCATACTTGAGCTAGGTCTCACTCCTTAGGATCCTTCTTGCTTCTTCGCTGCCCAAGAGATGCTATTTCTCTGCATTGTTGGGAAAATAGAGCGTAAGCAATAATGCCTAGTGAGGGATGCTCAAAACAAACCAACAACTACAATGTATTTTAAAACCATTTCTCATTTAGAAAACTCTATCTCATCATGCTCAATCTATCTCATGCTTGAAATTATTTTCAAAGCAAAAACCACATCATTTAAACCACATGTACCATCTATATCATGCATTAATCAAATTTCAAAGTCTCAAAGCAAAATTATACATGCATGTTTCTCATTTAGCATTTCTCAAAACATGATCTCATATGCAAATCTCATTTCATTAAATCATATATAAGCAAGGTACATGTGAATCTCATATATTGACATTTAGGAAACATTACTTGGATATGCGGATAGCTTGACGGAATCTCACATCGTCAAGTCCTACCTCGGTGGAATCTCACATCACCGAACTCTCATGGCGGTATCTCTCATCGCCACAAAGCTTGATGGAATCTCATATCATCAAGAACTACCGTGGTGGAATCTCTCATCACCACACTCTCTCTTTGGAATAGGATGACACTACCCCCAATTATATCCGGTAACAAGAATCTCATCTCATGCCAATATACTCATTTTTCAACATCATTTACCTACTGTTTTTAATGCATCAACATAAATCATTCTTATCCCAATTCAAATGCATAAACAATGCATAACATTATCTCAACAAACTCTATCTTTTCAAAAATCATAAATATATCTCATGGTATCATATAATCCATCAAATCATTTCTCGAAACATGCATAAAATAGTAGGTTTACATCTATCTTCAAAACATGAGCATGATCATATAAAACAATGGGATAAAAATCGAGAAGTAAGAGCGAAACATCTCAAACTTACTTCTGGGATTAGATTAGTGTTTCAAACTCAATCTAAACCCCCAAACCTTGCTTTCATGTCTTTGAAGGCTTTAAAACCAATTCCACTCATCGACAACGTCTCGCTTGCTTTGCCCAAGAAAAATAAAGCTTCTGAAACTCCCGAAACTTCACCGATCTCTCCGATACGTTCTCCCCTGTCTATACCACACAAGGATAGAGGATTAATGCATCTCAATGCATTAAAATCACCAGCAACCAAAACTACCATGCTGCTCTGCCCAAAACACCAAAGCGCCTATCCGAAACAACCGAAAACACCTTCGATTACTCTACAAACTCAACCCAGCCAAAACCTAACACTTCCATCCATTTTTAATCATCAATTAACATCCAAAAACAACCTAATTGCATCCTTATATCTCCAGCAACACTAGAACCACATTATCACCACAAAACTCCAAATCTAACAATCTAACAACTAGAGATCCAATTCATTTCAGGATTACTATGATAAAACCTTTATTTTCAACACCATTTAACATCCAAATCATAATTAAATTCTATCTCAAATTAATCAAAACACTAGCATTACAAAAATCTTGAGAAATCATCTTTCAAAGCTTGATCTAACCATTTTCATCAAATAAATTATAAATCTTTATTAATAAACACAATTAGAGAGCCAAAGACTTGGGAATTTCATTAAAGAACCTTGATTAGAGGAGATAAAAGAAAGATCACCTATAACACAAGCTTTTGCCCTTGATTGAAATGGTTTAGATGAAAACCTTCAAGAAATCCATAGCTAGTTGATGTAGAAATCCATGAGAATCATTTAGAAATCAAAAGTGGATGAAAAGAGATAAATCTCTGGAGATTTTAGTGATGAAAAGATAGTTTGGCTGATGAAAAAGTTGAGAGAAAAAGTTAGGAGAAAAGTAGTTACGTAAGAAAATGTTTTGGCCTTTTAATATCCCTTATATTAAAACTCATTTAATAAATCAATTTATTAAATCTTTTAAAAATAAAAAACAAGGGAAAAGGTGATAACACCTTGGTGTAATAGCTCCCTAAAGATTCTAAATTTTGGCCCTCTTTCAAAACAGTCCTAAAAAACATATTTTAAAACTTTTACAAATTAGTCACTAAATCGAAATGTCAATCTTCCAAAAGTCATTTTCCAAAATTGACTTTACCAAACCTTTATATATATTTAGAAGATTTTAAAAATTTTCCCCATAATTTTATCATATCCCGAACCATGTTTTCCCTAAATCACTCCCGAGCTAACTCAAATCTCTAGTCTGGGTCCTACGAACCCCGAGTCAACCTTAAAGACTCCTAGGCCCAAAACCGAGGAGCTACAAGGAAACGTTTACAACCCTATCTTTTAACGGCTAAGAGAGAACCACTCTAGTTTTTGTCTAAGGCTAAACTAGAACCTCTCCTTTTATAAGGGATTTGTTTGGTAAACTAAGTACCTCACTAGGTGGGTGTTTACACAAATTGAAGCTCACAAGAGTGTACAAAGACTTACAATTTAAGCACTCTCTAAACTATGTACAAGGTAAATGAATAAACAAGATTTAGACTCAAATTCTCTTGATCATCTTGCTTAGATATGTTCTCTCTTCTTCTTCAAGTGTTCTAGCCTTCATAATATAGTTAGGAACAAGCTTTTTGCCGTTGGAGACCATTGGGGATGATTTAGAGCCGTCGTGGCCTTTGTTTCCCGCAATAAATGCAGTTTTGGAGCTGCCTGTATCGATATACGGGTAGCCGTATCGGTACGCCCTTCTTCAGAACTAGCCGTTGAGCTTTATGCATCATCCCATATCGAAACACCTCTGCTTGTTTTGGTACGCCCGTATCGGTATGCCTTGTACCATATCAGTACTGATGTTTGTTAAGCTGCAGAGAACTAGCCGTTGGGGGGGTTTCAAATAGTCGTTAGGCATGACATGTAGGCGTATCGAAACATTAGGAGGCGTATTGAAACGCTGGACCTCCATATCGATACGACCTATGCCTTTATCGATACGGGTTTTGGCAGAATCAAAACCTGTAGCTTAAACCCTTAAGGTGTATCGAAACGGTTATGCCCGTATGGGTATGGTCGAGCTGAAATCTTTGGTTTGGCTACTTTAAAAAATTTCAAACACTACCAAAATCTTTTGAAAACTCCTCAAACATAATTTCAAGTTGTTTGGACTTAATTTTTTTTGAAATCTTTCCAATGTAGTCCAAAACTTTTTTTCAATTATTATATCAAAACAAACATCTCAACAATCTCCCTCTTTTTGATATAATAAAACCAACTTGAAAAATTGTGTTTGAGATTCTCCCCCTTAGTAAAAGAAATTTTGAATAATACTATTCACTTGAAAATTCAATTTTTCAAAACATTCTCCCCTTTTTGTTATATCAAAAATGGTTCAAACAAAGTTTGTAAACTTTTAAGTCCATAACAATGGAGAGTTAAATGAATTTGACAAAAATAAGAATTTTGTTTAAAAAATAGGCTCCCTGTAGAACTAATGTTTTGATATAATAATTGAAAAATGTTTTGGACTGATTTAAAAAGTATTTAAAACATTTCTAAAGTCCAAACAACTTGAAATTATGTTTAGGGAAGTTTTTAAAAAGGGTTTTTCATGTTTTTCAAAGCCAATCTTCACAGATCTGTCCAGGTGTTTCGAAACACCTTAGGGCGTTTCGAAACAGGGGATTCCAGTGGCAAAATCGTTTCGATACTCGTATCCAAACGGGCTTTCCTTGGACAGGATTTTTGCCCAGCGTTTCGAAACGGGCTAGGCCGTTTCGATACGCCTACGTGGCATTGACCACAACGGTCAAAAACCCCAACAGCTCTTTCCCAACCAACTTTCAAATGCAGGCGTTTCGATACGGGCCTATAGCGTTTCGATACGCGTTTCGAAACGACAAGGGGGTGTTCCGAAACGGGTACCCTGACAGACTGCAACGACTCTTTCTACATTGAGAGTGTTTCGAAACGGCTTCAAGCGTTTCGAAACGGGGAGCTGCAGAACTGCATTTATGGTGGGAATTAAAGTCCTCAACGGCTCCAATTTGATCCCAACGGCTAGTAACGACTAAAAACTCAATTGGGAGTATAAAAGGGACCTCAAAGCATCAAGAGAAGGCTAATGCTCATATTGTCAAACAACAAATGATAAAATATTGTCTTAGTGCCTAAATTGTCAATTCTTGTATAGACAAACACTAGTGAGCCAAAATTGTCAAATTTGCTCAAGTGTTTTAGGTTTTGGGTGAGTGCTTAATTGTGCAAACAAACACCTATTAGAGGGTTTTAAGTTTGCTTTTATTGTCTCTTTGTAAAGAGGGTTTTGATCAAGGCTTTGGGTAGAAGCTTGATCGGTTGTAAGGGTTTCCTCCTAATCCTAGAAAAGGGGACGAATCAATAGTGGATTGATTGAGAAATCCTTAGTGGGGAGCTAAGTTAGTGGATGTAGACCTTGGTTAGAAGGTTGAACCACTATAATTCATTGTGTCATTATCCTTTTAGCTTCCTAAACCCTTCCACCCAAAAATCCATCTCTCCACCACTTGGTGAGCTAAATTGGTTGATCGAATCGAGCCCACACAACTCAACAATTGGTATCAGAGCTTGGCTCAATCGAAGGGGATTCACATCCTATTGAGAAGATCCGGCAAGCTCGATCACTTTTTCATCAACCGGCTCAATGGCACATTCTATCGACAAACCACCTTTCTTTGACGGAACTCACTATGCCCATTGGAAGAAAAAGATGAAGTTCTTCATCAAATCAAAAGATTACAAGCTATGGGATGTAGTTGAAGATGGTCCGTTCGTGCCTCAAAGAAGTAAAGCGGAGTGGAGTGCCGACGATCGCAAGAAGATGGAGCTAAATTGCAAAGCCTTGCACATTCTATTTTGTGCATTTGGTCCATCCATCTATGAGAAGATGTCTTCTTGTGAGAGTGCCAAGGAAGTATGGGACAAGCTTGAAGTCACATATGAGGGAACCAATGAAGTCAAGGAGACCAAGATTGGGCTCCTAACCTTAGAGTATGAGAACTTCAAGATGGATCCGGAAGAGAACATCGAGAAGATGTTTGATAGGTTCTCCACTATCACCAATGGTCTTAAAGGTTATGGAGAAGCCATCCAAGAAGAAAAGCTTGTTCGAAAGCTCATCTACTCACTTCCCGAGTCTTGGGACTCAAAGGGGACCGCCATCATCGAAGCCAAAAATTTAAAGACCTTGAAGCTTGATGAACTCATGGGGTCACTCCTTACTCATCAAATCATGAAGAAGAACAAAGAGGATAAGAAGAAGAGGGAAGAAATTAGAGCTATGGGAGAGAAGAAAATCAAAGGGCTAGGCATCAATGCAAGTGCCATGGCTCTCAAATCCTCCACTTGCCATCATGTCTACTCAAGTGAAGAGGAGGATGAAGATGAAGAGATAGTTCATCTCTTCAAGAAGTGTGCCCCGTTCATGAAGAAAGCCTTGAGAGAGCTTGAACGAGAACCTAAAAGAAAGGAAAGGGCAAGCACTTCAAGCCATAAGAAGAAGGCACATGTGGCTACTTGGAGTGATGAGGACTCCACCGACGATGAACAAGCCAACCTTTGCCTTATGGCCATCGAAGAAGATTTAAGGGTAACTTCTAATTCATCTACTTCATGTTCTTATTCCTTTGATGAATTACAAGATGCCTATGATGATTTGGTTTTAGATTTTAAAAGCCACATTTTGAAAAACAATAAATTGATTTCAAAGTTAAAAATTCAAAATGATTTGCTTTCTAAAACCAAACTTGAACTTGAAGCAAAACTTGAAGAGTTTGAATTAAAATGTTTTGATTTACAAAAATTGCTTCAAAATGTTCAAGAAGAAAAAGATTTGATTTCCAAAGAGCTCGAAAAGAAAAACAATCTTGGAAAATCAAATTTTTATGTTAGACAATCTAGTGCCCCTAGATTTATTAAAGGAAAATGTTTTAGAAGTATTTGGGTCCCAAAAGGACTTAGTACTTCAATTAAAAAGGATGACATTAAAAAATGGATTCCTAAGGGGACTAAAATTTGTGCAACTAACGTTTATGGATCCAAAGAAATTTGGATACCAAAAATTACTTGATTGTCTTTTGCTAGGTGTGATGGAGATGTTCAACAAGTCAAACATTGAGGGGGAGCTCCATGCACACAAGGAAGAACACTTGAAGAAGGAAGGCTTCACATCCTCCCTTGGGTTCAAGTGTTGGTAAAATTTCTAGTTGTTTTGAATTAATTTGTCTTATTTTCATTTTATTCAACTAGATGATCATATATGTTGGACTAACATTTTTGATGATGCTTTGAGTAAGGGGGAGCCATTTTTAAACCAAATTCTTATTTTTGTCAAAGTTTTTACCTCTATTGTTATTTTGAACTTAATGTTTTAAATTCTTTTTGATATAACAAAAAGGGGGAGAAATGGTTTGAAAAATTGAATTTTCAAATGAATAAGGGGAGCTTTATTTGAATTAAAATTTTTGATCTCTTATTCAGATTTTTAAAGTTAATGAGGGAGAATTCTCAAACAATTTTTCAAGTAAGTTTTATTATATCAAAAAGGGGGAGATTGTAGAACTAATGTTTTGATATAGTAATTGAAAAATGTTTTGGACTGATTTAAAAAGTATTTAAAACATTTCTAAAGTCCAAACAACTTGAAATTATGTTTAGGGAAGTTTTTTAAAAGGGTTTTTCAAAGCCAATCTTCACAAATCTGTCCAGGTGTTTCGAAACACCTTAGGGCATTTCGAAACAAGGGATTCTAGTGGCAAAATCGTTTCGATACTCGTATCGAAACGAGCTTTCCTTGGACAGGATTTTTGCCCAGCGTTTCGAAACGGGCTAGGCCGTTTCGATACGCCTACGTGGCATTGACCACAACAGTCATAAACCCCAACGGCTCTTTCCCAACCAACTTTCAAATGCAGGCGTTTCGATACGGGCCTATAGCGTTTCGATACGCGTTTCGAAACGGTAAGGGGGTGTTCCGAAACGGCTTCGAGCGTTTCGAAACGGGGAGCTGCAGAACTGCATTTATGGTGGGAATTAAAGTCCTCAACGGCTCCAATTTGATTCCAACGGCTAGTAACAGCTACAAACTCAATTGGGAGTATAAAAGGGACCTCCAAGCATCAAGATAAGGCTAATGCTCATATTGTCAAACAACAAATGATCAAATATTGTCTTAGTGCCTAAATTGTCAATTCTTGTATAGACAAACACTAGTGAGCCAAAATTGTCAAATTTACTCAAGTGTTTTAGGTTTTGGGTGAGTGCTTAATTGTGCAAACAAACACCTATTAGAGGGTTTTAAGTTTGCTTTTATTGTCTCTTTGTAAAGAGGGTTTTGATCAAGGCTTTGGGTAGAAGCTTGATCGGTTGTAAGGGTTTCCTCCTAATCCTAGAAAAGGGGACGAATCAATAGTGGATTGATTGAGAAATCCTTAGTGGGGAGCAAAGGTAGTGGATGTAGACCTTGGTTAGAAGGTTGAACCACTATAATTCATTGTGTCATTATCCTTTTAGCTTCCTAAACCCTTCCACCCAAAAATCCATCTCTCCACCACTTGGTGAGCTAAATTGGTTGATCGAATCGAGCCCTAAAAACTCAACACTCCCCCTTACTCAAGCATCAATTTGAGGCTAAAAAATTATCCAAGACTTAAAAAAACCAAAAATTAGATAACCAAAGATATAAAAATAGAAGCTTTAAGCTTAAAGGTTACCCAATTTCTTCACTTGTGTGACTAGAGCATTTAATGTCTTTGCATTGCTTTCCATTTGCTCCAACACACCTACAAGAGACATTTACTTTGGTTTTGGTATACAAATTGCTTTAGATCCATTTACATTAATCTCAATGTCACTAGTTCCCTTAGGAACCCATACTTGTCTAATCCTATAAGATTTTCTCTTCTTTATAGGACAAGCATGTATAGAATGACCATGATTATGGTAATGTGAGCATTTTGCCATTATGTGAAAAGATGAATTATTGAAAACAATTTACTTTTCTTTTGTTAAGCTTTCAAACTCAACTTTCAAATCGAGATTTTCTTTTTCTAAAACATCTTTACTTGTTTTTGAAAACTCTAAATCATTTTTCAAAATTTCATTTTGGTTTTCAAAATCGAACTTTGTTTTTCAAAGAAAATCATTTTCAATTTCAAGTTTAGAAATCATTTTCTTAAATTTGGAATTCATGATATCAAATTCGAAAAATAATTCATCGAAAGCATCTTCTAACTCATCAAATGAATATGCATTTGGATCATTAGAGTTAGAAGATACATTGGGCTCATCGAGAGCCAAAACACCATTCACCTTGGGTGATTGGAGGAGGTTAGCACGAGATGGAACACCATATTTCTTCTCTTCTTTGCCATATAGTTTCTCAAGCTTCTCCCACATTTTTTGGCTCTTTTTCATGTGGAAACCTTCTTGGAAACTTCTTCATTGAGGCCACAAAGAAGGATGTGCATCACTTTTGCGTTTAGCTTTGCCTTCGTGTCGTTTTCACTCCTTTGCTATTTCTTCTTCTTAGGAGCTTCCAAGTAGCCATCTTAAAAAATGTCCCCAACCTTATAATCATGATGAAATACTTCATGACATTGCTCCAATTGAAGTATGCTTCTCCTAAGAAGAGCGGAGGACACAAGATAGAGCGACCTTCTTCAAATCTTATCATTTTCTTGAACGGTAAACTTCAAGCAAAGGATCTTTACTCCCGGATGTTAGTCCTTTGATGGAGATGAGGCTTTGATACCAATTGTTAAGTGAATCAAATGAATGTGTTTTGGCTAAGAGGGGGTGAATTGGCTTTTTAAATTTGGAGGGAGCAAATTAGAAATTTAAAAATGAAGAACAAGGAAAATTATAGTGGTTCAAGCTTCTAACAAGCTCTACATCCACTACCTTAGCTCCTAATAAGGATTTTCAACAATCTCCGCTAGATGTTCTTCCCCTTTTCTAGGCTAAGGAAGTAATCTTTACAATCGGTCAATCTTACTACCCAAAGATCGACCCAAAATACTCTCTTTACAAAAAAGAAATTTGGCAAATGGAAATATTTCTCACAAGACTGAAAATTTGCCCAATTACAATCAAACACTCTCCCAAACTTAAACTAATGATTTACAATAAGGATTACAACAAGTTGGGTACAAGATATGACTCTTATGAAGCTCAAAGGTTTGGAATATAGCTTGGATGTTGCAAGCAGGTTCAATAGTTGTTGTTGAGGCTTTGGAGGCTTTATTTTATACCATTGCATTGGTTTCTAGCCGTTTGGGTGGTTGAGGTCATCAATAGAGACGTTGGAGCCTTTATTTCCCACCATAAATGCACTTCTACACCTGCCCGTATCGAAATGCGAAGGCCCGTATCGATCCCTGTTTCAAAATAGAATGAGCCATTGTAGGTAATAAAGAGGGGCGTATCGAAACACGAGAAGGCGTATCGAAATGCTGTAAGGGGTTGTATCAAAACGACTTTGGCCGTATCGATACAATTTTTCTCACTTGAGCTACTGCCAATCTACGCATCGAAGTGACCCTAAGGCATACCGATACGGGTCAACTGCTTTTTAAAAACTGCTTATTCCCAATAATTGACAATTAACGGTCAAAAGTAATAAATGCCAAGATTTTACAAATCTTTCAGACCGTATCAAAACAGATGAGATCGTATCGATACGAAATGCCTAAAGTTCTTAAACCCACAAGAAGGTTGTGTCGAAACAGTATAAGTCGTATCGAAATGCCTTGTCAAAATTTTATCTTTTAAAGCAGCCCATATCAAAACTGTATAACCCATATTGAAACAGTTTCTTCAAGTAGCCAAATAAAGTTTTGGACGTATCGAAACGCCTATACGTTTTTGTAAATTTTGGCTTAAAAACACTTAGAAAATTTTATAGGGTTTAAGTTTTGACTTTGGAAAACAATTTGGGCTTAAAATTGCTTGTCAATTGTGAGACTTTAAAGTACTTAAAAATTCACTCACTTTGCAAATAAGTCCTTAAAATAATTTATTATATCAAAATCAAACACATGTTTTGATTCTGGCAAAACCCGTATCAATAAAGGCATAGGTTGTATCGATATGGAGGTCCAACGTTTCGATACGCCTACATGTCAAACCTAACGACTATTTGAAAACCCTCCAACGACTAGTTCTCTGTAGCTTAACAAACATCCGTACCGATACGATACAAGATGTACCAATACGGGCTTACCGAAACAAGCAAGGCTGTTTCGATACAACATGATTGAGCAAATCCCAGAGCTTAAATAATGGGTAAGTGGTATGGAAACGGTTAAACATGTTTTGATACGGGGGCTTAATCGTGTTTCGGTACAGTTAAACATGTATCGGTACGATAGGGTGTTTCGTTATGCATAAACACATTTCAATACACCTATTTTGATACACCTCCTGGCGTATCGGTACGCGCGACCACATATTATATTTTGAGTCATTAATTGGTTTCTATCTTCAAATCTACTCTAATTAAAACTCAACCTCTTTTCCCCCAAAACCCTAGTTTTTCAATCTATAAATACCCATCAAAACCCTTTGTTTTTCACACAAATATTTGAGGGTTTTTACTCCACAACTCAAAATTCAAAGCTATATCATCAAGTTTGTGCATCATCTTCAGGCATTCATCCTTAATCCCTTATCAAGGTAAAAATCTTTTCTTTTCTTTTCAATTTCGTTTATTTTACTATACTGTTTTATGTTAATTTTTGTACATAAAATACATATATAGTATGGGTTTTCAAGATTTTGCAAAATTTCTTTCAAAATCCAAAATTTTCTTTTGGAATATAAAACTATACCGTTCATTTAATCTTATTTTTTTTCAAAATTCTTTTTACCAAAAATTCTTTTTATATATGTATATGCTTTTAAACTATATTGTATAGATTTTTCTTTTACTACCTTGATCAATTGGATTATTTTTGGATCGAATGTGATGATTTATGCATACATTGTTTTTCTTGTGCCTTGATTTATTTTCAGATTTTATTATGGGTCCTAAAAAGAGAGCAAGAACTAATGAAGTTGGAGAATCCTCCAATGTTGAGAATGATGGGATTACTCGCCCTAATCTTGCGATTATTTACCAGAGTGTTTTCGCACCACAGATGAGATGGATTATTTTCACCAATTTCAAACTCATGATATCCGTTGCGATCGGGTTGTTTCTCTTCCCTTTTTAGATTCTGAGTGTTTTAAATTTCGATATCTTCATCTTTTGAGGCGTTGGAACTTCATGAAATTTTTAGCCTTACTGCCTATTATTTACAAAAATCTTGTTTTGATTTTTATATCAATGCCAAGTGTATTGTTGGTCTCTAAAAAAAGACCGTGGTTGCTATTGAATCCTATTTGATGGGGAAGAAATTTCGGGTTAATGTTAAAACTTTAACTGATGCTTTTGGTTTTAAGGATGAGGGTATAGCCGATGAGGACTCATTAGGACATACTTTGAGTGGCTCTGTTACCGTTCTCGATGCTCATGATTGCATTCTTCACTTGATGATCACTTGGTGGTTTCCCCCTTCTGGTGGAAAATTCTCAACCATCCGCCAAGTTGATGATTTTTGGCTTCGATGCTTTCGTGAAGAGAAACACACAAATCTTGCTCAAATCATGTTTGTCGAGATGGTTTACCTCGTTCAATATTGTCACACCGATCATGTTACTTCTTTCACCTACGACACTGCCTTGAGTTATGTTTACTCAATTAGAGATAGATTGCTCTCATGATGAACCCTCGCGTTTGAAGGATCCAAGCAATGAGACCTCCCTCGTTCGTCCTAAGTTTCACTACCTCAACAATGAGTGGGTTTGTCTCACCGAGCTTCCACTCGATGCTATTCCTGATGAACTTCATCAAGCGGCACAACCTCAAGGTGCTCAACCGAACAATGTGACACTCATAGACTTTCTCATCGAGCAATTCACAAGCTTGCACACATCTCTTGGCTCGATGGAAACTACCATGAATGCATAATTTGCTACCATTGATACTTGCTTCACATCTTTGGAAGAGTGAGTCACCGTCCTTGAGAATCGCAACAAGTCCATTGATGATCGTGTTGGATCGATTTCTACTAAACAAACTTCTTTTGACATGTCTCTTGCAGCTTTTCATCATGAGTGGAGGCAATCTAAGAAGAACGATGATGATGGTGATGATGATGATGACGAACCTTGAGTCTTGCATCTCATATCATGGCATATCATTTAGGATTTCTTTATTGCACCTATGTTATTTCCTTTGAACATATGCTTTGTCCTTTGTTTTTTGAATTATGTTTTTTTGGACTTTGTTGAGTGTGTAAAAGTTCTATATTTTACCCCCTATTTAACCCATATTTCTGCTGCAATCAAGCATAATTCGTTGCATTTAGGTTAGATTTCATTTATACATCACAAATATATCAAAAGGCACAGTTTCTACTGAAATTGGTTGCTTTTGCAGGTAGCTGCTGTAGTAGATGGAGGGTAGTGGAGAAGCAGACACTGGGCAGTAAAGAAGCAGAGCTGGAACTGGACTGCATACGAGAAGGATGACGCTGCCATGGCCACTGCCGTGGCAGCCAAGGACGACAGAAATGGTGAAGAGAAGAAGTAAAGTGGGCCTCGACAAAAAGATAAAATTAAGTCGATCTGTCGTGGAACACCCTTATATTTTTCCAAGCCCTATATCAGAATGAAGGCCAAACCTAAAGTTCAAGGAAGAAACTCCAAGCAAGAAGGAAGGACGAATTAAAGATATATGCTCTGAAGATTTAGTCTTTAATAGAGTTGTACTTTAGTTTAAACTTGTATTCTTGTCATATTAGAAAACTTGAACCCAAGGCCTATATAAAGACATGTAATTCGACCTAGGGAAGGATATCTTACTCTCTAGCCTTCTCTTCTAAACCCTAGTCGTTTTCCCTTCTCATCATGTTCTAAACTTCCCCTAGGGCTAAGGGTTGATTTGTAAAGTAGTTGCAAGGATTGCATTTGTTTTAGGAATTTTACTATTCAATAAAGTAGACTTCAAGTTTGCTTATTCTGGTTTTCAACATCTTGCAAGAGTATCAGGAGAGCATTGTGAGATTACACATTTACTTAATATCGAGAGAGTGAAGTATACGAAAGGAATAAGTACGAGTTCTCCAGTTTATGGTTGACTATCTCGGACCTAGGGATATGACGAGGTTAAGTGGCTAAGAAAGAATTCAACAACATCGGTGTTCATCCTTCGTTTCACGCCAGGAGGTATCATCAAAGACGTGTTCATCGATAGACTTGGACTTAGGGATAGGCCAAAGCACAGCAGGGATTCTTACCAAGCTTCAAGTACAGAGTTGTGTGATCGCTGCCGCGACAAACAACAGACCGCTGCCACGACAAGTGCTGCCGCGACAGGCGCAACGACAGAACATAGATTCCTAGACTTTGCAACACCTACACTACTGAGCAATTCAATACCGGCCCATTCTCTCTATCTTGATTTCGTTACTCTTTTATTTCAGTATTCTTTATTATCTCGTGATAACAATTAAACTATTTCTTTTCTCTCTTGTGCAGCAATCTAAGGTGAAGCTATTAGCCCAGTCTCTATGGAGATGATATCCGATACTTACATATCACTTTACTACTTGCGTCGTGTACACTTGCACTACATTGCGATAGACACTTTTACACGCAACAGACTTAAGTTTGGATTCCATGTTTTGCTTTAAGATGTTGATTTATGCTTTAATGAAATTTATGTTGTTTGCTTTATCTTTCTATCTCTTACTTATCATCGATTTTGATCTAACAAAAAGGGGGAGAATGACTTAAGCTAAATTTTTACATAGTTTTTTCAAAAACAAAGCTTAAAGTAAGGGGGAGTACTTTAAAATTTACTTTGGTTTTGTTATATCAAAAATGGGGAGATTGTAAAACCCATGTTTGATTTTGATATAACAAATTGTTTTAAGGACATATTTGCAAAGTAAATAAATTTTTAAGTACTTTAAAGTCTCACAATTGACAAGTAATTTTAAGCCCAAATTGTTTTCCAAAGTCAAAACTTAAACCCTACAAAATTTTATAAGTGTTTTTAAGCCAAACTTTACAAAAAACGTACATGTGTTTCGATACACCCAATGGTGTTTCAATACGGCCAAAACTTTATTTGGCTACTGAAAGAAACCGTCTCGATACGAGTTATACAGTTTTGATACGAGCTGCTTTAAAAGATAAAATTTTGACAAGGCATTTCGATACGAATTATACTGTTTCGATACGACCTTTTGTGGGTTTAAGAACTTTAAGCATTTCGTATCGAAACAGTCTCAACTGTTTCGATATGGTCTGAAAGATTTGTAAAATCTTGGCATTTGTTATTTTTGACTGTTACTTGTCAGTTATTGGGAATAAGAAGTTTTTAAAAAGCAGTTGACCCGTATTGGTACACCTTAGGGCCATTTTGATACAGAGATTGGCAGTAGCTCAAGTGAGAAAAATTGTATCGGTACGCCCAAAGCCGTTTCGATAGACCCCTTACAGCGTTTCGATACGCCTCCCTGCGTTTCGATACGCCTTCCCGCGTTTCGATACACCCCTCTTTATTACCTGCAATGACTCTTTCTATTTTGAGACTGGATTGGTACGGACCTTCGCGTTTCGATACGGGCAGGTGCATAAGTACATTTATGGTGGGAAATAAAGGCTCCAACGTCTCTTTTGATGACCTAAACCACCAAAACGGCTAGAAATCAATGCAAGTGTATAAAAGCAAGCCTCCAAAGCCTCAACAACAACTATTGTACCTACTTGCAACATCCAAGTTATGTTCAAACCTTTGAGCTTCATAAGAGTCATATCTTGTACCCAACTTGTTGTAATCCTTATTCTAAATCATTAGTTCAAGTTTGGGGGAGTGTTTGATTGTAATTGGGAAATTTTTCAGTCTTGTGAGAGATATTTCCATTTTTCCAAATTTCTTCTTTGTAAAGAGAGTCTTTTGGGTCAATCTTTGGGTAGTAAGATTGACCGATTGTAAAGGTTACCTCCTTAGCCTAGAAAAGGGGAAGAACATCTAGTGGAGATTGTTGAAAATCCTTAGTGGGAGCTAAGGTATTGGATGTAGAGCTTGTTAGAAGCTTGAACCACTATAATTTGCCTTGTTCTTCATTTTTCAATTTCCAATTTGCTCTCTTCAAATTTAAAAATCCAATTCACCCCCTCTTGGCCAAATCACATTCATTTGATCCATTTAACACATTCCCATACCGAGATTTGAATCCATACAAGATGGGACAATATGAGCATCCTTAATCAATTCAAGTGCATAAATTGGCAATTTGAATTAGAATTAATCTCATAAAGCAATAACTTAAACTAAACCATAAATTGTTAATACTAAACACAAAACCATAAACCTTAAGGAATCGAAATTAATCTCATAAACCAATAACCATAAGCTAAAACATAAACCGTTGATACTAAACCCTGAACCTTAAGGAATCCAAATTAATCACATAAACCAATAACCTTAAAATAAACACTAAACTAAACCATAAACCTTAAGGAATAAGAATTAATCTCGTAAACCAATAACACTAAACTAAACCATAAACTATTAATATTAAACCATAAATCATAAACCACAAACCTTAAGGATTCATGCTAGAAACATTTAGAGATTTAATAAAACTTTTAAATATTTTTATATACTATAATTTATAAATATAAAAAGTAAACATATTAATTTAATGATCATAATTAATCATGTACCTTAAATTGTGAAGATGTATTTTATCACGCTATAATATAATAAATGTAACACCCTGATTTTGGTCCTAGGAGTTTTAAAGGTGGTTTAGGGTCCGTAGAACCTAGACTAGAGATCCGAGTTAATTTAGGGTTGGTTCAGGAAAAACGTGGTTTGGGAAGTGATAAAATTATGAGAAAATTCCTAAAATCCTCTTAATATATATATATATAGGATTGGTGAAGCCAATTTTGGAAAATGACTTTTGGAAGGTTGACATTTCGGTTTAGTGACGAAAACGCAAAAATGGAAAACTATTTTTAAAGGACTGTTTTGAAAGAGGACCAAATCTTAGAATCTTTAGGGAGATAATACGATATTAATAAGCTTTTCCTTTAATTGGCCATATTTTAAATGTTTTTAATTAAAAGAAATAAAGAAAGGTTTTGATTAAAAGAGATTTAGCTTTTACAAAATCTATTTTTGACGTAACTTTCATTTTCTCTCTTTTCTCATCAGCCAAACATCTCTTTTCTCTCAAAACTTCCAGAGATTTTCATCTTTTCATTTCACTTTGATTTTCAAGTAATTTCTTTGGTGTTTCCTCCATTTATCTCAAAGGATTCTTGAAGGTTTTTTTAACAAATCTTGTCAATTGAAGGAATATACAAGGGTTAGAGGTAATTTTCGTCCAACTCATCTAATCAAGGTTCTTTAATGAAATTTCCAAGTATTTGGCTCTCTAATTATGTTTCTTAAGAGGTTTCATGATTAATTTGATGAAAATGGTTAAATCAAGCTTAAATGGTGATTTTGAATGATTTTCGTATTGGATCTGTTTTGGCTGAGTTATGATTGACTTTAATCATGTTTTGGATGTTAAATAATGTTGAAATAATGGTTTGATCATATCAATCTTGAAACTAGTTGGATCTCTAGTTGTTTAGGTTTGTAGATTTGGGTTGTTGTGGTGTTAAAGTGAAATTGGGGTTGCTGGAGATATAAGGATGCAAATAGGTTGATTTTGGATGTTAATTAATGTTTAAAAATGGATGGAAGTGTTAGGTTTTGGTTGGGTTGAGTTTGTAGTGAAATCGAAGGTGTTTTCGGTTGTTTCAGATATACGTTTTGGTGTTTTGGGGCAGAGCAACGTTGTAGGTTTGTTTGCTAGAGATTTTAATGCATTGAGATGCATTAATCCTCTGTTCTTGTGTGGTAAAAATAGGGGAGAACGTATCGGAAGCAATCAGTGAAGTTTCGTGAGCTTTGAATGCTTGGATTCGCGTCAGCTAGTCAAGGTTGCACGTGCCGGTGAGTGAGAACGTGGATTTTAGTTTTGAAATGCTTTAAAAGGTGGTTTGGGAACTTAGTTGTAAGCTTGAAACGCTTAACTAAGTTCAGAAGTAAGTGAAAGGAATTTCTCTCTCTGTTGTGCTATTATGTGATGTTTTATGCATTGTTTTGATTTAATGGATTTACCTACTGTTAAATCATGTTTAAAGAATGTGGTTACTATTTTTAATGACGTGATGTTAAAAGATGCACATGGTAAGTGATCCTTGTAAGTATATGTCTTATACTTGTGATTTTAAGCATGATTTCATGCTTTGAAATATGATTTATTGACAATGCTTTGAAAACAGTGAGGTATGTGGTTAAATGTGAATTATATTGGCAAGTGATATTGTGAAAATGGTTAATAAATGATATCGAATATAGTTAGCCGGCTATAGGATTGAATGCACTATAAAAAGTCGCCTTGGATGTTGAGGGGTTGGTGTCCCGTTGTCTCCGTCCAAGTACCCGAACAATCGAGGAGGTTGGTGTCCCGTCTCTCGTTAGTGGTTAAGCATCTAACCGATGATGGGGTTGGTGTCCCTATGGGTTGTGATTGTACCCGGTTGATATAGTACCTTTGGTCGTGAATGTACCAATTCCGGTTAAGATGGCTTGAAGTGTTGAGTAAACACTTGTTGAATTCGTGTATCCGATACATGGTTTTGAGATATGAATTTACTTAATGACCACTTGTAAGCCAATATAATTGATGATGTATCATGAAATGGTATATGTTGCATAATGTGGTTTATGCATGTTTTACTTTTTAAGCTTTGCATATGGTAGCTATGCATGAGAAGGCTTAAATTGAGTGTAGCAATGGAACTTGCTGTTGGTTCATGGTACATGTAGCATGAGATTTAATATGCTGAATTTTGTTTAAGGAAAGTGCATGGTTTAAAAGGGCATGATGGTTTTCAAATGACGTTTTAGGAAATTGGAATGAAGTTTCAATGTGAGCATGGAAAATGGTTTTAATGCATTGATGATATTTTGTCTTTGAGCCTCCTCACTAAGCCTTGTGTGCTTACGCTCTCATTTATCCATCAATGTAGATAATTGAAGTTTTGGAGGTAGCAAGTAGCAAGGGATCACAAGAGACTTCATTTGCAAAAGTATATTTCTGTTAGACTATACGTAATAAGGGCAATGGGGGGATTCGTTGTGTTGATGGGAGATTTGTGTAAACTCCCTTTTGAGCAAGTTTGATTTGTTGTTTTAGACTTGTAAATAACCTTTGATATTTGCTTTATGCTTTACTTTGCATTTTGGTATCTTGCTTGGCTTGTCACTAGGTTGCATGCCTATAGTTTACCTTTGATGCAAATGCTCATGTTATGATGATGAATATGCCATGAATGATTGAGATTTGATGTTTAGATATGTTTTATGCATGTTGGAAGCATGTTAGAATGTTTAAGATTGCAATAAAGTGAGAAAAACTAACAAAAATATGACATTTCAGGTCCCGTGTTTTGTTACGCCTAAGGCTGTATCGAAACGAGGTCTCTAAAATAGGCATGGGGTTTCGAAACATGGATGGTGTATCAGAACATGGTCGTAAGGTTTGGCTACTGGAATTTCGTGTACCGAAATGTTTGAGGGTGTCTCGATTTGGGTTCATATTCCAAAACACTAGGTCTTGTTCCGAAACAGGGTGTTTCTGTACGGTGCTCTGTGTACCGAAACACTAAGTTGTTAAAGGTTTTGTTTCTTTACATTTTAGTCCCAGAATGTCGTGGATGTAATTAAATGTGTTTGAATGATCGAATTGAGCTGAGATTTGACACAGTGACATGCAATATGGCTAATTAAAGGTTGGTAACTTAAAAATGGAAGAAGTCCCTGTAAATTGCTAAAATTATGAAATGGTCCCTAAAAAGTGTTTGTATTCAATTGAGTGCTTAATCGACGTTTGTTTGAGATGTTAATTGTTCTGCTACGAGTCTTTAGACTTAGGTTAATAATGTGCATCTAGAAAAGATAAAAAACAGGGTCGTTTATTGAGGTAATCCTTCTCGGTTTAATTAAATATTCTCCGTAACACTCGTTCAGTTTGGTCTTTCGCCCAGACCGGGTTGAAGGGGTTACAATAAATTCATAATCTCACAACTTCATCAATTGTAATAAATACAAAATTAGGTAAATATCATATTAGTTCAATAACAAGTCAGATCATTTACAAGTTGAGTCAATTATAGATTAGGTTCATAACAGGTCAGGTTGATGACAAGTCGGGTAATATCAGTTATTTACCAGGTTAATCTCGGGTTCTGATTCATATCAAGTTGGATGCAGGTTGGGTTCAGTTATCATATTATCAGGTTGAATTCAGGTTCAAGTCGAGTGCAGGTCAGGTTCAGATCCAAAATTTTCAAGTCTAGCTCAGGTTCAGGTCAACACCAGTTCGGACTCGAATCGATTTCGGATCACCAGCACCTCGGGTCACAAACAGTTCTGACTCAAGTCGGTTTCAGACTTTCAGTCAGTTTTGCAGGTCGGGTCAGTTTTTTACATACCTAATTTCCCCCTCTACTCAATCTTTTTTCTTTTCACTTTATTCGGCCGCCGCTACTCCTTGTTTTTCATTTGCTTGCTTATCTACCATCTTTATTTTTTTTTGGATTTTTTAGTAAGAAACGATTGTCTTTATGATACATTTTTCTCTACTTTCATGACACGTTTTATTTCATATTAATTGGACGTATACATGTAATTAATCCATTTATTAGGTTTCTTTTTTTTAAATTAATAATCAAATTAAATTAAACATCGAAACCAAATAAGCTAACTAAATAAACAAAAAAAAAATTGGTTAAATAGATTTGATATAATCAATTAATTTAATAGTCTATTCTCAGTTTCAAATCCTAGAACTTTGTTACATGGTGGTTTAGACGGTCGAGTGAGTATCGATTGAGCTTATCATATGTGAAGAAGTCGAACTTCACCAAGCGTAAACTTCTGAATTTCTTTGGTGGGTTGCTTTATGCTCAATATGTTTGCGTGAACCGCTTGTTGCTTTAGATATGGTAGTATTTCACAAACAGGTAGGGGCATACACAACATAATGTTAGGCTAAAATTGAGGGTGAAATTAGCCAGATGTACCACAAATCAAACCTGCAAAGTAACACCGATAAGAGGGGAGGAAAGATAATGAAAAATCAAAAAGAATTATAAGGTAAAACATAGGAAAAAAAAGAAAGAAAATCAAAAGTTTTTTTAGATCTATGTCATTTGAGGTGTTTGGTAGAATCAATCTCGAACATGAGCTCAAAGCGTCGAAACGAGTCTTACGGTGATATTTGAGCTCCATCGGTGGTGGACAGACAATATCAACCGTAGATGAGAAGGTCGACGACAACCAGGCTAAATTTTTAATAAGAAAACGAAGGAAATTTAAAGAGAGAGAAAGAAAAAAGGAAAAAAATATAAAAATATAATAAAAAGACCTATTTATAACAATCCAAAACTACATAATTTTGAGAGAGATTCTCTCAATCTCAAAAAGACGTGGTTTGGGTCTATAACTCAACATGTATTCACGACCAAAATTTGTGCCCTTTGTTGTAATTTTTGCTCGTCTTAATTAGAGCATTCACTGAGTTTATATGGACCCACGTCATTTTTTTACTAATATTTACAGAAAAATAGGGCTAAAAATTTGAAAAAAGGGCAAGCAAGGTGATTATAATAGTGCAAGCAAGTTTATATGGACTCACACTCGTATTATAAATGCTTTTTGAACTCATGATAGTGCAATTGTAGGACTCTTATGGGATCATACTTCTTTTGTTGTCTTTGAGATGTTGTATAAGGCCAATGAATATACTTTGAATTGATTTCATGATTGTAATATATGTTTGTGGTTATAAAAAAAATACTAGTAGTTTTTTTTATTAAAAGAAGGGATTATTATTATGTGCCTCGTTAAAAACCTCCCTAAGCTTAAATGGAGGAAAATAGTACACAAAATAGCAATAAAACAAACACCACAGTTAGCTTATATCGAAGCAACTAACAACCATAAATCCAAACACAAACACAAACCCTCAACCCGGGTCCCCCAGACTTAAGTTATCCGATAACAGGCTAATCACATCCGCCGGTGGCGATAAAAATCAGCGACAAATTGTATCATCATAAGTTCTGCGCGGAGCCATCCAATATGCAACTCGTTTTCGCTCATGATACACATGTTCCCTCGAACAACCCGGTCCTTATTCATCATAGCCACAATATGAGGCACAAGAGACAAAGTTGACGCCCCGCCCCTATACTTCGTTATACATTCGATAGCCTCCTTAGATTCCGACTCCACAATAATATAAGAAATACCGAGCGACCATGCAACCATTTAACCATTTCCATGAGTCGTCGCGTATCACGCCACCACACGATGCTAAACCTGTATTCCGACACCACGCTCCGTCCCCGTTCATCTTTCACCAGCCGAGTTGTAACATCCGAGTTTGGGGGTCGGATGAAAACAATATTAAAATAATAGCCCGGTTTCGGTTTAAAATTTAAAATGATAAAATATTATTTTGGGCTTCATATATTCGAAACAAACATTTATGTTAGACTAAAATTGTTTTGGGAATCAAATCCCATGGATTTTAGAATAGATCAGAACTTGCCATCTCATTAATGACATTTTTGTAAATAACTCAAAGCTTGAAAAAGATGAGCTTTTAACCAAAAAGAAGAGAGTTATCTTCATCTTCTTCATTTTCTCTTCTTCACGTGAAAACCCCATTTCCTCTCCAACTCACTATTCCATCTTCTTTCTCCTCCATTTTGGCTCGATTTTGGAAGGTAATTACATTCTCATCTTGCTCTCATCTTCCTCTCTTTGAAAGTACAACTAGTTTTCATTTTTGTCCATGATTTTAGAATTTGAGTTTTGGGGAGATTTGAATAAAAATGCTACCTTTATTGCGTTTAACTAAAGATATTGATTTGTTAATGATATATGGGTTGTTTATGAACTATGAGGTCCAACATATGTGATTTTTAAAGTGTTTTGTTGAGATTCCCGAATTTGGGTTGTGAGGGGTTCTTGGAAGGGTTTTAAGGCTAGTTTTGGGTATGTTTGATGTTGGAAATTGGGGGCTGATGGTTATACTATGTTTGGGTGGTGTTTTAACATGTTTAAGAGTGCTTTGGATGACTACATTGCTGATTTTTGTTGGGTTCTTGTGGGAGTACGAAAATGAGAAATTAGAGAATGAACTTGGCTTTGAATTGTGAGGATTGTAGTGGATTTGTGTGTTGGTGTTAAACTTTGGGTTTGTGGCTGATTTTGGGGCTAATGTATCGTTTTTGAATGGTTAGAAGCAAGAGAAAACAATGGAGAAGCTACGGGCTCGAATACGGACTTGGATGCTTGGTAGGCTAGTCGGCTTGTGCTAAATGGAGTGGTCGGTGAGTGGTTATTATTTTAAATGGTTTTTAAACATTGGTTCAAGCATGTGGACCTAGGTTGGGCTTGGTAAACCAACCTAGAGTTGAGATTAGAGTGGTAGCCTAATCTCAAGCTTAGTTTAGGAAGCTTTTGGTTGAACTCCTAATTGCTTGTTATGCCTCTTGCTTATTTGTGTTTATGGTAGTTATGTACATTGTGTTATTCATGTTGTTGAGGCATGGTTTGATGCATTGTTATGCATGTGGTTTGGATTGTGAATTGTGCATGATAGTGATCATGGTGAGTACGTGCTAAGCACGGAAGTTGTTTTGGAATGATGTTGTGAAAGGCTATGAATTGTGTTCAATATTGGCACTAGTATGCTTGGGTACAATGAACGATCATTAGGATGTTTAGTGTGCACACAAGAATCAAATTCGCGCGTGGCCTTGGTGGCTTTAAGTCATCAAGGAGGAGTACGGGTTCGCCTAGAAATCTTATATATATTAGTCGATGATGAGTGGAATCCCATCGACGGGGCGTGAGGATGAGTGGAATCCCCTCCGCGAGAACCGGTGATGAGTGTAATCCCACCGAAGGTAATGGTTGTGTTGGAAGTGAGTTCCAACGTGCTATCCGCGTATTCGAGTCATAGCTAGGTGCAAATATGATATGAAATGTGATTCCAATATGGATTGATTTATGTTATTTTTAATACATTGAGATATGTATCTTCGTGTGTTGGGCTTATGAGTTGTTGATCATGGCATAATGTTGATTATATGTTCATGCATCATGTATATTTTGGCTCTTGTGGATCGGAGGTAAGATCATGCATTCTATCTTGATTGTTGCTCGTGCTTGGACCCTGCATTGTCGAGGTTTGTTTTATGAGCTTACCCTCACTAAGATTTTATGCTTACGCTCCTTTTTGTTCGGCAATGCAGATCAGTAGCTTGTGGGTGGCAAGGGCGAGGAAGGGCCTCCAAGTGTCGCTTTTGGTTAGCTCAAGTATGAACTTTAAATTGAAGGATTGTAATAGTCAAGCAATGGGATATGTGTTGTTGATTTTAGCTTTGATGTATGTTGATTTTGGTTGTTTAGGGGCATGCTAGACTTCTTTTATATGTTATGTTGGTTGGCCTGTGGTTGCCTTGTATTGTTTGTAAACCTTGCTTATGTTGCTCATCCTGAATGTTCATGCGTATGATGGCTAAGGCATGAAACCTAAGAATGCTATGTTTGTCTCTTGGTGGTGTATACTTGATCCTTTAAATGCATGTCCTTATCATGTATCCTTGCGTGTTTTGAGCATGTATATTATGCCTCTAGAGTGTAATTGTATGTTGTGTTTGATGCTTAAAGTTGTTGTTGGCGTTTGGGATCGTTTAGAGATGTTTAAAACTAATTTTGGGAAATTGCAGACTGCAGGTGTTTCGAAACAGGTTGAGCTGTTTCGAAACGAGTGTGCTTCCAGGGCCCCGTATTGATACGTGTTTCGATACAGTTTGGCTACTTTGAGCCCTTGTTTCGAAACAAGTATCGAAACACTTGGGCTACTGTGATTACCTGTTCCGAAACAGGTATCGGAATGCCTAGGCAGAATGAGACCTTGTTCTGAAACGAGATGGATGCGTTTCGAAACGGGTGTTTGGCTTTTCAAACTGGAGCTCGCGTTTCGAAACGGGCAGTGTCTGTTTCGAAACACAGGCCTGAAAATGGGCTTTTTGACATCTCTGAAGGGTCTCAAAGTTTGGGCTTAGGCCCTGTTTGCTGTTAGGCTTCTCGTGAGCCTTGTTTCCGCTGTCATGATCACTTAGGAAATAAATATGCCTTTAGACAAGATATAATTAAAAGAAATTTTCTAGGGTTGCTAATCGAGGTGGGACCTTAACGGGTTTCACATCGATTTTCCCCGTGTGACCCACTCGAACCGGTTAGTCGACCATACCGGGGCGAGGGGGTTACATTTGTTGGTATTAGAGCCTAAGGTTTCCGAGACCTTGGGCAGGTAAGTGAGGTAAGTTTAATTCTTGTATTGAAATTGCACGGTGTTTGCTTGCCATGTAAGCATGTTTGCTTTTTTATCAAGTATGCTTGATGTATGTTTGTTTGATCGTGTGTGTGCGTTGTTTGAAGTATGTTGAGTAGAGTCCCATTGCTTCTATTACATCATAAAAGAGATTTCTAAGTGAGGGAAACATACTTGAGCCACTTGGACCCTTTCCTTTGCTAACCCAATTTGTATGTTAAATTGTTGTTGTTGTTGTTGATTTATTGCTTTTTGGTAAGTTTGAGGCCAAGGGTGAGCCGTGAATCGGTAAGTAGAAGCCAGGGTTTCTGGAAATGTGGATGATGTTGAGGAAGTTCATTGCCATAGTCAGGGAAGTATGGTTGTACTGGAGTTGAGGTACAATTTGTTTGTTTGAGTTAGTGTGTATGTAGGTTGGTTCCTATTGTTGAGGAACGATGTGATCGATTCTGGTATTGGTTGGTAAAAAGAAGTGAAGACCTATGAGCGGGAGTCAGAGTGGTATCGATGTTATGGTAGATAAGCCCTTGGTACAGTTTTGAGTTTGTTTCCTCTGGTTGATCCTGAGTCTGTACTTTTGTATATTGTTAGCAAGCATGCAAGGTTTGAATGTGCCCGGTGAAGTGTTAGAGGTAGGTGTGAGTACCTTAGTTCTTTTGGCGAGATCAAGGTAAGGGTCTGGTGTGAGTAATCTGAAACTCAGAAGTGTTAGTTGGTGATCGTTGGGGTTCGGCCTATGGTTTTAATACAAGAGAGTCGGTTAGTGTCCGTGAGTGGGAATCGATTTGTGTAATTGGGCCAGTGTGCGTCTGAGTTGTCTTCCGGCAAGAAGGAGAGATGAAGTCACTTCGGTTATAGTTGAGCCGAGAAGAAAGTCTTGAGTTTTGACTCCAAATTGTTTAGTAGTGGGATATTTCGAGTCGTCAAGACCGATGTTATAGAATAAGTTCAAGCATGATTGTTTGTGTGTGATCAGAACTGAATTTTGAGGTTTCGAGATGCTCTAAGAACGATTTTGATGAGTTAGGTTACTTTTGAAGGGCCAGCCTGAAAACAAGAGAACTGAAAACTATCAGCTGTGTACATGTGAAGTTGAAATTTCTGCGGATTCGTCCTTTTGTGTGAGCGTGTGAGGAAGCTAGATATCTCTGTTGGGATCTTAGACGTAGGGACGCATGTAACTAGTCCTTTTTGGTGAGATAGTGGTGGTCGGAAAGATGTGCGGAAGATTATTGTTATGGTTCAGGGTTACATGTTTCCAGTAGATGTGAAGTAATTGCCTTTTTACGGTTTCGATGTAACTTTTGGCATGGTTTAGCTTGAAGAACACGGAGCTAGGGTATACCATGAGACAAAGAGAGAGTTTCCTTGGAGTTGCAGATTTCTGTGAGAGTGTAGTAGTAGGTGAAGATGTGAACTTCTTATCGAATGTTGATCCAACTTTAGAGGTCAAAGATTGATTGAGTTTAGTTGACAGGCTTGCCTAGCAAATGTGATGGATTCAATTTTTGAATGAGGATCAGACCGTAGAATGTTAGAATAGTTTGTGTCTTTCCTAAAAGTGTTTGGAAGAATTGCCCGACTTGTTCCATGATAGGGAAGGAGAGTTTGTTATTGATACCGTCTTCGAGTTTGTTCCTGTTTTGATTGCTCTGTATCTTAGCTCCCGAAAGAATTGAGAGTGTTGAAGAATCAACTTCGAGATTTTTTAGACCTTAGATTCATTAGGCCTAGTACACCACCTTAGAGTATGACAGTACAGTTCGTGAAGAAGAGAGATGACAATGCGAGAATGTTTTTAGATTACAGACAATTGAAACTATTGACAGTTTATAATTAGTATCCATTTCCGAGCGTCAGTGATTTGTTGATCAGTTGGGGTGTGCTTCAGTCTTTTCGAAGATTAATTTGAGATCCGATTACTACCAGCTGAAAGTGAGAGAAGTTGATGTACCGAAGACATCTTTTGGGGGCAAGATATGGTCACTTTGAGTTCTGGGTTATGCCGTCTTGTTTGACTAGTGTGTTAGCTGCTTTTATAGAGATGCTGAGCAGAATACTTAATGAGCTCCTCGATCAGTTGTAGTAGTCCTCATAGATGATACATGAGTATATTTACGTACCGGAGAAGATCATGACAAGCTTTGGAGTAAGTGTTGTAAATCCTATTAGAGAATTAGTTGTATGCCAAGTTGAGCAAACGTGAACTCCGAGTCAAGGAAGATGTTCTCCTAGGACATGTAGATCAGCCGAGTGTATTAGAGTAAATCCTATGTAGGCAGAAGAAGATGCGAGTTGGAAGAAATCAAAGACAATGACAGGTATCTATAGTTCCTAGGTCTAGCATTGTTACTTTCAGAGAATTGTAAATAGTCTTTCGTAGATAGCTGCTCCATTGACAGGTTGCTACAGAAGAATGTTCAATTTGTGTGGTCAGATGCGAGACAACGAGCCTTTGAGAAACTGAAAGAAACTTTGAAGAGAGCTTCGGCCTTAGTCCAGCCTATATTAGAGAAAGAATTTGTGAACCATAGTGATGTGTTACATGTAGGGTTAGGTTGTGTGCATATGCAAGACATAAGATTGTGGCCTATTCATCGAGACAGTTGAAAGACCATGGAAAGAATTATCCGACACGAGACATAGAGTTAACTGCAGTTGTATTTGCTTCGAAGACTTAGAGACAAAGCATGTATAGTAAGAAATGCACAGTATATACTTATCATTAGAGCTTGAAAATATTAGACGACTTAGGAAGGGTTGAAACTTGAACAACATCAGTTGTCAGAACTGCTTGAAGACCGTAATCTCAATATTGAGTACCATCCGAAGAGAGTTAACGTAGTAACCGATGCTTCGAGTTATTTTTCTAAGCTATATTTGAGTTGCGAGCTATATCTGCCGGATTCAGTTTATCAAATGATAGTGATTCTGTGGCCGAGTTTCAGGTTAAACCTACATTGCGTCAGAATACTTAAAGAGAAACAGTTGCAAGACAGGTTCTTGGCACCTCACGTGCAAGACATAGCAGAAGGAAGACCTTCAGAATACAGTTTCAGAGATGATAGAGTTTTGCATTTCAGAGACAAAATAGTTGTGCCGAATGACACAGTGTTTTGAGACGTATTGTTTTGGCCGAAGCACACGACAATTCATTTGTATTGCATCTGAGTAGTATGAAGACGTATTGTGGGTTGAAGATGAGTACTTCTGGATTGAGTTGATGGATGATGTGGTTCATTATGAGAGTAAGTATGTAAATTGCCAGCGTGTCAAGACCGAGTATCAGTTTTCTTCTAGTTTGTTACATCCGTGGAAGATTCTTAATGAAAGTGGGTAATAGATCCGAGAGACCTTGTGTCTGGTTCGCCTTTGATTTCCTCCATGAGAACTTAGCTGAGTAAACAATGATAGTTGCATCGAGTATGCCCATTTTATACATGTTCACGTTACTTGTACTTTGTATTAGTTGGCGGAGTCTTGCTTTAACAAGAGTGTGAGTTGTACAGTGTCTTGAAATCGGTAGCGACCGACAGGGATTCGAGATTTCAACTAGATTTTTGAAGACATCTACATATTGTTTGGTTATCTGTTGAAGTCAGATGGTTAGTAAGAAAAAGTTATGGGTCAAGTATTCAAACAGTGCCGTATGAGGTTGTGAATTGGGCTAGTCCTATTGTTTATCTGTTGCGGTTACCACCAGAGTTAGAAAGGGGTTCGTGATGTGTTCCATGTATCTATGGTTCGGAAATGTGAGTCAGGTCTGTCCCATGCTATGTTTGCGAAGAGATTGGGTTGAGTTTAAAATTGACATGCAATGGAGGACCAGTTGAGATCTTAGCATCAGATATCTATTGTTGCGTGGTAAGTCTTTCGAGTTGGGTAAAATGTTGTGGTGAGAAGGATAGGAAAGTGTGTAAGAGCAGATTTCGTGGTATTTCCTGTTTGATAAATTTTGGGGATGAAATTTCCTTAAGTGGGGGAGAGTTGTAACACCCGGGTTTGGGGGTCGAATGAAAACAATATTAAATTAATGGCCCAGTTTTGGTTTAAAAATTAAAATGATAAAATATTATTTTGGGCTTCATATATTCGAAACAAACATTTATGTTGGACTAAAATTGTTTTGGGAATCAAATCCCATGGATTTTAGAATAGACGAGAACTTGTCATCTCATTAATGGCGTTTTTGTAAATAACTCAAAGTTTGAAAAAGATGAGCTTTTAACCAAAAAGAAGAGAGTTATCTTCATCTTCTTCATTTTCTCTTCTTCACGTGAAAACCCCCTTTCCTCTCCAACTCACTGTTCCATCTTCTTTCTCCTCCATTTTGGCTCGGTTTTGAAAGGTAATTACATTCCATCTTGCTCCCATCTTCCTCTCTTTGAAAGTACAACTAGTTTTCATTTTTGTCCATGATTTTAGAATTTGAGTTTTTTTTTGGAGATTTGAATAAAAATGCTACCTTTATTGTGTTTAACTAAAGATATTGATTTGTTAATGATATATTGATTGTTTATGAACCATGAAATCCAACATATGTGATTTATAAAGTGTTTTGTTGAGATTCCCGAATTTGGGTTGTGATGGGTTCTTGGAAGGGTTTTAAGGCTAGTTTTGGGTATGTTTGATGTTGGAAATTGGGGGCTGATGGTTATACTATGTTTGGGTGGTGTTTTGAACATGTTTAAGAGTGCTTTGGATGACTACATTGCTGATTTTTGTTGGGTTCTTGTGGGAGTACGAAAATGAGAAATTGGAGAATGAACTTGGCTTTGAATTGTGAGGATTGTAGTGGATTTGTGTGTTGGTGTTAAACTTTGGGTTTGTGGCTGATTTTGGGGCTAATGTATCGTTTTTGAATGATTAGAAGCAAGAGAAAACAATGGAGAAGCTACGGGCTCGAATACGGACTTGGATGCTTGGTAGGCTAGTCGGCTTGTGCTAAATGGAGTGGTCGGTGAGTGGTTATTGTTTTTAAATGGTTTTTAAACATTGGTTCAATCATTTGGTAGCCTAATCTCAAGCTTAGTTTAGGAAGCTTTTGGTTGAACTCCTAATTGCTTGTTATGCCTCTTGCTTATTTTTGTTTATGGTAGTTATGTACATTGTGTTATTCATGTTGTTGAGGCATGGTTTGATGCATTGTTATGCATTTGGTTTGGATTGTGAATTGTGCATGATAGTGATCATGGTGAGTACGTGCTAAGCATGGAAGTTGTTTTGGAATGATGTTGTGAAAGGCTATGAATTGTGTTCAATATTGGCACTAGTATGCTTGGGTACAATGATCGATCATTAGGATGTTTAGTGTGCACACGAGAGTCAAATTCGTGCGTGGACTTGGTGGCGTTAAGTCATCAAGGAGGAGTACGGGTTCGCCCGGAAATCTTATATATATTAGTCGGTGATGAGTGGAATCCCATCGACGGGGCGTGAGGATGAGTGGAATCCCCTCCGCGAGAACCGGTGATGAGTGTAATCCAACCGAAGGTAATGGTTGTGTTGGAAGTGAGTTCCAACGTGTTATCCACGTATTCGAGTCATAGCTAGGTGCCAATATGATATGAACTTTGATTCCAATATGGATTGATTTATGTTATTGTTAATACATTGAGACATGTATCTTCGTGTGTTGGGCTTATGAGTTGTTGATCATGGCATAATGTTGATTATATTGTCATGCATCATGTATATTTTGGATCTTGTGGATCGGAGGTAAGATCATGCATTCTATCTTGATTGTTGCTCGTACTTGGACCCTGCACTGTCGAAGTTAGTTTTATGAGCTTACCCTCACTAAGCTTTTATGCTTACGCTCCTTTTTGTTCGGCAATGCAGATCATTAGCTTGTGGGTGGTAAGGGCGAGGAAGGGCCTCCAAGTGTCCCTTTTGGTTAGCTAAAGTACGAACTTTAAATTGAAGGATTGTAATAGTCAAGCAATGGAATAAGTGTTATTGATTTGAGCTTTGATGTATGTTGATTTTGGTTGTTTAGGGGCATGCTAGACTTCTTTTATATGTTATGTTGGTTGGCCTGTGGTTGCCTTGTATTGTTTGTAAACCTTGCTTATGTTGCTCATCCTGAATGTTCATGCGTATGATGGCTAAGGCATGAAACCTAAGAATGCTATGTTTGTCTCTTGGTGGTGTATGCTTGATCCTTTAAATGCATGTCCTTATCATGTATCCTTGCGTGTTTTGAGCATGTATATTATGCCTCTAGAGTGTAATTGTATGTTGTGTTTGATGCTTGAAGTCGTTGTGGGCGTTTGGGATCGTTTAGAGATGTTTAAAATTGATTTTGGGAAATTACAGACTGCAGGTGTTTTGAAACGGGTTGAGCTGTTTCAAAACGAGTGTGCTTCAAGGGCCCCCGTATCGAAACGCGTTTCGATACGGTTTGGCTACTGTGAGCCCCTGTTTCGAAACAAGTATCGAAACACTTGGGCTACTGTGATTACCTGTTCCGAAATGGGTATCGGAACGCCTAGGCAAAATGGGACCTTGTTCTGAAACGGGGTGGATGCGTTTCGAAACGGGTGTTTGGCTTTTCAAATAGGAGCCCGTGTTTTGAAACGGGCAGTGTCTGTTTCGAAACACATGCTTGAAAATGGGCTTTTTGACATCTCTAAAGGGTCTCAAAGTTTGGGCTTAGGCCCTATTTGCTGTTAGGCTTCTCGTGAGCCTTGTTTCCGCTATCATGGTCACTTAGGAAATAAATATGCTTTTAGACAAGATATAATTAAAATAAATTTTCTAGGGTTGCTAACCGAGGTGGGACCTTAACGGGTTTCACATTGGTTTTCCCCTTGTGACCCACTCGAACCGGTCAGTCGAACAGACCGGGGCGAGGGGGTTACATTTGTTAGTATCAGAGCCTAAGGTTTACGAGACCTTGGGCAGGTAAGTGAGGTAAGTTTAATTCTTGTATTGAAATTGCACGGTGTTTTCTTGCCATGTATGCATGTTTGCTTGTTTATCAAGTATGTTTGATGTATGTTTGTTTGATCGTGTGTGTGCGTTGTTTGAAGTATGTTGAGTAGTGCGGGGTGATATCCGATCACGTTTGAATCCCACTTGTACTTCTCCCGCATTAACCGCACCCATAAAGAACTGCGATTCGTGAACAATTGAAACCCAATCTACATAAGGAATGTTGTATTTTTGATACGCTCCAAATCTCCAATTGAAGTTTTTGAGATAAGCTTTGATTGTCCCGACCGTGAATGCAAGCAAGCCTTGATCCTCCGAATGTCTTCTTGATGAAATTGGAAATAAATGATGAAGATAGATTAGGATGCGGAAGTATGGTAGAGTATACTGTGAATGAAAGGATGAATTTGGTGAAGGGTTTAAGGGTTGTTCGGATATGGTGGTGAATAGAAAAGATGGAAATGGAGATAGGTAGTATTCAAAGGTTCAAAGAAAGAACTTATACTTAGAGTATAAATCCATTTCTTAATTGAAGACTTTGAGGGTGATAAAGTGACTTAAAACGGTTGGTTAGATGAACCAAACAATGTGAAGTATCAAAGATGGATAGGGAAGACACCACAAACCTTAGAATAGGCTTGATAAGTCAAGAAGTTCTTGGCCGAATGGTTCAAATTGGCGCCAAGGTGTGGAGAGGCACCATGATCTCTCTTCATGGCCGAATGGTTGCTTAGGTGACCCTTCATGCTTAGCTAGCTAGGTAGTGTCGCTAGCTAGCTAGGTAGTAGAGCTAAAAGTGATAGCTTGAGCTGAGTTGAGCTCCTCGAGCTGGGCATAAGTTGACTTGAGCTAAGCTAGCTAGCTCGTTGAGCTAGTTAATCCTTGGTGCTTATTTGAGTTGTTTCGAGCTGCCCTTAGCTAGGTGAACTCCTCCTTGAGTATTCTTGAGCTTGTCTCGTACTATAGGAGCTTTTTATGAGTTGTCCTTGTCTTGACTCATTTCTAAGCTTATTTGAGCTAGTTGTGAGCTGAAAGAGCTGATGCCAAGCTGCCCTTTAATCCATTGTCATGCGCTTTAATGTGTCCTACAAAGAAAACACCAAAATAATATAAGTATTATAGTTTAAACTAGATAATGCATACATATAAATATAAAGACTAAATAAATGCATAATTAAGCTAAATGATACAAGGCACGTAATATAAAAGATATGGATTATTGATAGTTAAGGCATAACGATATTCGTATGCATGATGCATGTATCTTATGAGATGAATATATGTTTGATAAATGCTATGCGCATGCTTAACTACTATAAATACAAATGAACAAACATGGTAAATAAAAAGAAAGTAAGTAAAAACTCCATCTTCTTTCATGCTTGTTAAACAAGATGAAAGCATAATGAATGTGAGCAGAAATAGGAACGTATCATCCCCCTTCTTTTAAGTGATTTGTCCCCAAATTGATGCTTGCTACGAACATGAACAATCTTGACTTCCTTTGGATAGGGAACTTCTTCATCTTCGTTTTGCACAAAAAACATTCTCCGGGATCAAGTTCTTCTTTCTTGTAAACCTTGCTTGCATAATGTTCATCCTTTTTTCCTGAATAGGCATGTGCTCTTTTGATCCTTCTTTCATGCCTCTTGGAATCATCATGTTTCTTGGCAAGGGTACTAATCCTTTGAACGTCTCCTTGATGCTGAGTTGTAATATCATGTCCCTTGGTGTATGAACATGTCTTTTGGGTCTCACCTTTGGAATCGTCATGATTATTGGTAAAGGTAACACCAACTCCCTTAATCTTTGTACCTTTTCAAATTATTGCCTTAGAGCGAATGGAGAGCCCTTGTTCTATTTCCTTCCAACAATGCTTTAGGAATAAAGCAATGTCATCAAACTTCAATTCTTCAATAAATGGAACATCTTCTCGCATCTTTCGGTGCAATTCTTCTTCAAACCTATGTCTCCTTTTATTTTCCACAATCACAACCAGATTAGTAGGCAAGAAAATTGGATTCAAAAGAGTAGAGAAAACAAACCCATTAATGTGTATAGATGGTTGATGCTTGATGTACTCCATGAGAAACTTTATTGATTCATCAAAACATGAATGGTGTTGGATCATCTTCATCACTGGAAATGCACTTGGAACGTCAACGAACACATCTCTTGGAGCTTCAAGTGACATTTCTTTTGGAATGTCAAGAATCATGTCTTGTGGATCACCACAAGTCACATCAATTGGTTCTTCAAAGGATATATTTTTTGAATCATTAATTTGAAAAGATAAGTCTCTTGGACTATCCTGCAAAACAAAAGAAGGAATAGGAAAAAAGTAAGGTTAAATAAAATCTGTGTTTCTTCCTTCTTTTCTTTTCCGATCTCATTCTTTTCATTTTCAACTCCAACAGTTTGTTTTTCTTCAAAATGATCTTCTTCATTCAAACTTTCATTCATAGCTTCAAAGCTCTTCTTCATGGCGATTTGGTCTTCATTCACTTGGCTTGGTGTAAGATGCGCCAAGGTAATCTTTTTGCCTTCAAAAACAAAGAAGTAGCGGTTGGTGAATCCATCATAGACTGCTTGTCTATCGTATTGCCACAGACTCCACAAAAACAAATGGTTAACATGCATTGGGACTACGTCACAAAGTACTTCGTCCTGGTATCTTCCAACGGAAAATGGAATGATGAGTTGCTCGGTGATTTCGATCTCGTCATCATCATTAAAGCCACTGAATCTTGTATGGATGAGTATGCCTCGTGGTCTTCAAACCAAGTTTTTCAACCATTAGAGAGCTGGCGATATTGGCACAACTCCCACCATCTAGGACAACGAAGCACACTTTGCCTTTGACATGGCAATGTGTCCGAAAAACGTTTGGAAGTTGTAGATCATCTAGCACGTCATGTATTTTATTTTCTCCTCCTCCTAAGGTTGATGGATTGTTGAAAGAATCATGTGACATGGTTAGTGAAAATAAAAGAAAAAAAATAAACCTCACAGGGCACTCGCAAAAACCTCACAAGTTCACTTCAAGGAAAAGAATTGATATCACTCCACTCTTCACTCGTGTTTCACTCTAGGAATTTAGGCTTTTACTTCCCCTTCCGTGCTCACACATCTCTGCCTTTTACCGCTCAATCTCTCGACACAAGTACTTGAAAGAACTAACTCTGACTTTGTCAAACTTTTCTTTGGTTTTAATGGCGTTTGGGCTGCAAAGAAAGGTTAGGCTAGGAAAAAGAAAATGAAAGTAAAAGGTTAAGAAGAAATAAGAACTGAAGAGACTGAATTGAAAAGAAGAAATGAAAAGAAATAAAGAAAACATATTTGTTACCACAAAACTCACTTACAAACCGATCGTGAACTATCAAACTTGAGGAACTTCTCCGAGTCGGCTGCTTGCTTGTCTTGTGCTTTTCTTCACCACCTTGTGCTTCTTTTCTAATTTTTCTTTTTCTTTTTTTGTACTATTCAAATTCCTTGAGAGATGAGTTTAAGGAATTCTGAATTTGCTTTTTCTCTTCTTTTTTGTACTATTCGAATTCTTTGAAAAGAAGAAGAAAGAATTTAGAATTTTCTTTTTTTATCAGAAATTGAAAACACAAAGAGTAGGCTTACTTGATTCTTCCTTTGCTCTGATTACCACGTGATACGCTCCAACTCTCCAATTGATGTTGTTGAGAGAAGCTTTGATTTTCCTGAACGTGAATGCAAGCAAGCCTTGATCCTCCGAATGTCTTCTTGATGAAATTGGAAAGAAATGATAAAGATAAATTAGGATGTGGAAGGATGGTAGAGTATGGTGTGAATGAAAGGATGAATTTGGTGAAGGGTTTAGGGGCTGTTCGGATATGATGGTGAATAGAAAAGATGAAAATGGAGATAGGTAGTATTCAAAGGTTCAAAGAAAGAACTTATACTTAGAGTATAAACTCGTTTCTTAATTGAAGACTTTGAGGGTGGTAAAGTGACTTAGACCGATTGGTTAGATGAACCAAGCAATTTGAAGTATCAAATATGGATAAGGAAGACGCCACAAACCTTAGAATAGGCTTGATAAGTCAAGAAGTTCTTAAAAGAACAAGTTTGAGAGATAAACTCACAAAAAGGAAATTTATATATTCTGAATTGTGTGTTTACAAAGTGAAATTGATGTCCTATTTATAGGTTACAAGGGGGTGGCCGAATGGGCATGACTCAAGGGCAAGGTGGTTGTTCAGCTTGATTGGTGTATCCCTCCAATTGGCCGAATGGGTATGTAGAGTGTTGGTGATGGTTTGGCCAACTCTTCAAGGGTTGGTGATGCTTCAAATTGGCGCCAAGGTGTGGATAGGCACTGTGATCTCCCTCCATGTCCGAATGGTTGTTTAGGTGACCATTCATGCTTAGCTAGCTAGGTTGTGGAGCTAAGAGTGATAGCTTGAGCTGAGTTGAGCTCCTCGAGCTTGGCATGAGCTAACTTGAGCTAAGATAGCTAGATCGTTGAGGTAGTTAATCGTTGGTGCTGATTTGAGCTATTTCGAGCTGCCCTTAGCTAGGTGAACTCCTCCTTGAGTATTCTTGAGCTTGTCTCGTGCTATAAGAGTTGTTATTAGCTGAATTGGAGTTGTCCTCGTCTTGACTCATTTCTAAGCTGATTTAAGCTAGTTGTGAGATGAAAGAGCAGATGCCAAGTTGCCTTTTAATCCCTTGTCATGTACAAAAGATTAATCCCACTCTTATCCGAAGTATGCCCTCAAATGAATCACCTAACAATACGCTCAATAGCCGTGCACACCCCCTTGGGAAGGAATGATGTTTTCATCGTATAAGACAATATGCCCGCTAGGACCATTTTACCCAAAACGATACGTCCTGCTAAAGAGAGACCTCGCGCAGACCAACCTAAAAGTTTATCATGTACCTTATTTACAAGGTACTGATAAGTCTCATTTTTCACTCGTTGATGTAATGTTGGCACCCCCAAATATCTTACCAAATCCTCAACTTCAGAGAAACCAAACCCTCCACTAATTTGAGATCACAAATTTCACTCAACATTTCGAGAGAAATGAATAGTAGTTTTCAGAATGCTAACCCTTTAAGCCAGACACATTACAGAAGGTACCCAAAATGTCACGAATCACCTTAACCTGATCTATCAAAGCATCGGCAAACAGAATCATGTCATATGCAAAAAATAAATGTGAAACACCCACTCCATTACGCGACAACATAAAAGGCCGCCGAGTTCCATTAAACACCGCCAACTGAATCACCCGACTAATTCGTTCCATACATAACACAAATAAATAAGAAGAGATAGGATCCTCTTGTCTTATGCCCCGCGTCAGAGTGAAAGAATTAGTGCACGATCCATTCCAAATAACCTGCGAGGATACAAACGAGATACATTTCATGATAAGCTGGCGAAGAGAATCCGGAATACCCACATCATGCAACGTGCCGTCGATAAAACTCCACTCAAGGTGATCATATGCCTTTTCCAGATCAATCTTGTTGTCACTGAATTTTCACCTAACCTGTTATTTATTTTTGCTTCCATTTTATTATTGTATTATTGGCATTCGATTTAGTAGTATTATATTAGTGTTAATTTTGCATCATAGTTAGTTTGTTAGTACAATAGTTGGAACAAAACCAAAAGATTAAAATATCGAAATTGTGAAAAGGCCCATTTTTTTACAAGAGTCCATTACATAGAATTAGAGTCCATAGGGTTAAAATTAAATACATGTCTCTATAATAAAGGCTTGATTCGGCCCATATTGTTAACAAAATTAACAAAAATAATGGGAATATTTGTATTAAATAAAGGCCTATTATAAAAATGAATAAAAGAGTCCTTTGGGGAAATTAAAGTCCATAAAGGGTCCATTATATTACAAAGGCCCGTCCGGCCTGATTTAACTAAGCCCTAACGATTCCTCTTTGTTTATGCGTAGCTAGTAGGAGACCGTTGGATCAGGATTTGATCCAACGGTGCAGATGGTGCCCAGCTAGGAGAAAGATCAAGAGTCACGATTTCCAGCCGTTAGATCAAGAGTGATCACGTGGCAGCCACATGCTCATCGTTTCGAATTCCCGCAAGCGTTTCGCCAAAAACATGCAAAAAAGAAACAAAGGGTCAAACCCCCAAATAGAAGCATGATCAACAAAAGAACAAATCCCTAAATTGAAGCTATGGCAAAAATCAAGCTGCAAACGGATCAAAATAGAGGCAAATCGCGAGTCAATGGCAACTAGCTTAAAATCAGAGCCGAGGCAAAAGCTATTCAAATAATTATTAGGGATTCAAGCTTGAAATTCAAGCAAAAATGTAACTATATAAACCCATGTAATTCCATGTACAAACATAATGGAAAATTACAGAAAGTATACACAAAACAACATACGGATTCTGAGTGAGCAAGCAATTGTATTCGACATTTCAGTGGAAATGAAGACAACTTTCTCTGGTAATTTTTTTCTTTCTTCGTTTTTTATTTCGAATTTAAATAAGGAGAAAAGGCTTTCTTTTTACCTGTTGATGGGCTAAGGTCGAACTCCGATGACGGTTGCATGTCCAGTTGCTTGCCGAAATCTGGAAAATCGCCTTCGAAAATAGATTTGTTTTTTGGGTTTCGAAATTTTTCTTTAAAATGAGGATTGAAGGTTTTTTCTTAGTCATTTTCAAAACAAGTTTTTAAAAAAGTATCGAAAGTACATTTTTTAAAGGTTTTCATCGCTGGCAATGGCGACCGGCTCCAATCCATGGCGGCCGGCACGATGTTCATTTGCCGTGATTTCCAGAGCTTTGGTGGGAGAGAAAGGGTAACTCAGAGAACGATTTAGAAAGGGGGGAATGAAACCAAAATGTTTTTCTCTTATTTTTGCTTTAAATACAGACCCAATAGCCCGACCCGAATCAGTTAAAAACCCGCACCCTACTCTTATAGGTCTTTTACCGCAGCACCCCAGTTTTAAATCCTTTCAATTTCATCCTTTCTCTCTTAATTTTGCCATAAAACTCCTGATTTTTCAATTTTGGTCACTTCTCTTGTTTTCATCCTTTCTTATTTACCTTTTTTAAAAATGTTTATCCTTTTCCACATTTTTAAATTATTTATAGTTACTCAATTTATTTAACTTAAGTATTTTATTTATTTCCTTTAAATTCGCTTTTCTGCCCTTTACAGTTATTAGATTTAGTTTTATACCCTAGAAATAGGATCTTAAAAACTTAGATTAGAGCCTTGTGTGCAGAAAGACTTGCTTCATATAATATCGAATAAAATACACTTAACTTTACTTGAACCTTTTAATTAATAAAATAAATGTAGACATTCTTTAGGGTTTTATCACTAATTAAGTTTTAATTAAAAAATTAAAACTCATTTAATTGTTTTTTGTTGTTTTGTTTGAAAAAAGTGAAAATTAACTAATGTGGTGCCTTACTAAATGAAAATGACGGGTTAGCGCCAGAAGTGTTGGTGGTGATTGGAGTTCATTTTCCGGGCGGTAAGGGCGTTAAAATAGATTTATATTCATAAACAAGCGATAAATTGAAACTCTTGTGAACTTGCAAATTCCAATTTTGAAAATTCTTCTTGAAATCAATAAAGTACCGATTTTTGGGCGTTGTGGGGGTGCTAATTCTTCCCTATGCGTAACTGACCCGGCCCTATTTTTTGGTTTTTCGTAGACCAAAAATGTTATTTTAATAAATAAAATATTTTGTTAAAATAACCCTGGTTTTAAAAGTGATCCAATCACACTTTTTCAAAAAGATTGGTGGCGACTCCATTGATTTTCATTTTTAAAATGTCGGGCTCGGAAGGGTTGCGACAACTTGGTGACTATTTTTGTTTTTTTAAATAAAAACAAGAGAGGTCCAGGCCACAAATTGGTTTTAAAAAAACGTTTTTAAAAGAAAATGGAATTTGCATGTTCACAAATCTTTCAATTTATCTGTCTGTTCAATGAATATAATTCTATTTTACACATTTTAAAATTCTTCAAAAGCTCTATACCCGAGCTTGTTCCGTTAGTTTAAGTGGGAGGAAGACGCTTTGCTCATGTTAGAATACTGATTCTCCATATGCCATTTGTCTTTGTAAAGGTACTGATCTTTCGAGAAGACATAAGGAAATGAGTCCTCCTGAGTTGAACTCAATTCGTTTGAAGCCTATAATGGGTGAAAATTGAGGGCCTTGCTACCCTTAGTAGGGGACAAGGAGGACAGCTCGGGTACCCTTTTAGAACCAAACCATGTTTGAGAATCTAGAGCCTACCCCAATAGAGCCATGTGGAAAGCCTAGGGTTTTTGAGTTTGGCCAAGATTATTTCACAAAGATAATCCGTGGAGACATGTCCTGAAGTGTTGAAATGTGCTGCCCATAATTATTTATGCAATGAAATTATTTTGGACCCTTTTTGTCTTCTTGTTTCTAATCCTTTCCCTATGATATGTTGTTTTACATGTTAATCTTACATCATTATTCCATATCAAGAAGGGGATTGGTTTTCTAGAATATTTGCTCAATTAGAAAAATTGTCATCATGGATGGATGGATCCTAAAGAAGAAAGATGAGAATGTGAGGGTACGTCACTGGTCCGAGGTTAACCAACGGACATATGGGAACAGTCTGGCCGCTGATCATGAAATAGAAACTTCAGAGTATGCCCATATCAGTGTCAAGCAGAATAATGTACTAGAGCTGTGGGAAATTTGGGAACGCTTTGATTTCAAGACTAAACAGTTATTCTATGAGTCTTATGGAGACATAGCATACCTACTGTATGTGAAGATAGATGAGCAATTCTTGAAGGCCTTGGTTCAGTTCTGGAATCCTGGGTACTTTTGTTTCACTTCTAATGGAGAAGACATAATGCCTACGTTCGAAGAGTATCTGACCCTTTTCAATATACGTAAGGTGAAGGAAATCTGGGTTTATGCCAAGCCACCTAAAAACAAAAACTCGCATGTGAGGCTAACAACATTCGACAACATGGGTGATGGATGGGTCAAGTGTTTGATAAGGAAAAGATGAGGTATTTTTTATTTCCCTTGGTCAAGCATAAAAAAATATAATACATGTTCATCCAGACACCGAAAAAAGAGTAGATCTCTTGGTTATTGCAATATACGATTTGGTCATCTTCCCCAATAGGTCTTAGGAAATACTGACGTGGCCTTGTTTGATTTCTTTGATCAATTGAAGAGGGAAGTCAACCCGGTACTTGCAGTGTTAGCTAAAACCTTCATCTCACTGAATGCATGTAGAAAAGTAGAGGGTGTACGCTTCGGAGGGTGTGCTCCTTTACTCTAGGTTTGGGCCCTCAGCCATTTCTAGAAGTGCTCAACTTTGAATCTATCCAATGTGTTTTCCCCTAATTTTTCTCCACTCCAAGAATTCTTAGACAAGGATTGGCCAACTGTCAAAAAAAGCAAATGGGTAGATATTTTCAAAGACCGACATGATCAAGACATCAAATAGAGGGTTCCGTGGATGGGTCATGCCAAGGTGTTGTACAAATGTGGAAATTACAATTATCTGATGCTATTGGGCTTATGGGGCGGAATTAGATGCGCTCCTTTGATGGTGTCATGACAGTATGGCTCCCGACAGTTCATCCCATTCACCACTGATCTTAGCACGTTTGAGTTTGAGTTCCAAGGTGAACTCAGTCATAAGGTCCAAAAAATCAGTGACTCGTGGAATAATTGCTACTACATGAAGCTGAAGTCTGATAGTTATTGCATGTACACCTCTGACTACGATGCATGGGTGCACACAAGAATGAATGACAAGATCATGCCACCTACACCTAGACATGCCAAGTCTTTGGAGGAGCACTTGAAGGTAGTTCCTACAAAAGCTGATATTCTGAGAGAAGAACTAAGAAGGGCTATGTTGGAGATTGAAGCACTGCGAGAAATAAAATCAACAAGAGAAGTTTGAGTCAAGCCTTGACATTGAGAAAAAATAAAGGAGGAACCAACCGAGTAACGAAGATGTATTTGGACCTGAAAGAGAAATATGAGATTCAAAGGGTTGACTTCCTCAAGTTTCAAGCCACTGTTTGGAATGCTAATTTAAGAAAGAGCATGGATCAATGGAGACAAGAGATTGAACAAGCCATGGGCAAAGAAAAAGAGCGCGACATAAGGGAAATTGAGAAATATAGGCGGGTCCTTGCAGAAGAGAAAAATAAAGGTAAACAAGTGGCAGAGAATGAAAGGGGAAAAAGAACCCTTGAAATAGAGAAGGAAAGCGTAGCTGCCTGGAAAAGGAAGACCCACGACAACAAGATTTATTTGTTGGAACTGCAGTTAGTCTATGATGAGACTAGTGAGAAGTTGAAGCAAAGCCAAGCTTTTGTTGCTGAATTACATTCCAAGATGGAGGACCTGAACTAGACACTTCACATGCTTCAGAGTGATCAAACCTATGAGGAACTTCAGGTTAGTCTGAACGAAAATGATTTCTTGAAAGAGCGAGTAGAAGAGATGGACAATATTATCCAGGAATATAGAATGAAGATCCTAGTCCTTGAAGATATTGATGATGGAGGAAATGACTACGGGTTCACTCGTCTCAGAGACAACGCCAAAAGATTCCAAGAACGAGATGAGTTTGAGAGCTCCGTGATGGCTCAAATTCAAGTTGTGGCTAGGCACGTGATGATGTTAGCGACTAAAGCCACAGTCCTCTACCGATACATTAGGCCAGTAGGAGACGTAAGACCAAGGCTTATGTGGTTAATAGAAGAGATCAAGGAGTTTGGTACTCGGGCTGAGATGTGCACGTAGAAAAATAAGAAATCTTGTGATAAAAGACCTTTGACATCTAATTGAAGTTGTTTCTTGAGAAAATGTTTTATGGAATTAATGATCCTTCGTTTGCATCCATGCATTTGCATCATTCTTGTTTGTTCAATTGCTTGTTTATATTTCTTGGTTGTATGCATTCATGATATGAAAAGAAATAACGTGGAAAATAACAGAAATAAAATTCAAAATAAGTACGATACTCGTTCCCAAGTCAGAGCGATGGACATGGAAAATAGATTGACGACTTTGGAAACCAACCACAAAAGCACCCAAGACAGGTTGGAAAAGATCGAAATCGATCTGAAGTAGGAAATGGAGTTAGCTCATCGGAAAACAATTAGTCAGATCGCAGCCATGCTGGGGTTTAAAGATCCAGATGCAGCTGAAGTAGGAGGAGATACTGGTACACTGCCACGATTCCCTAGAATGACTTTTGGGATGCAAAAAGAGGTTGCTTCCAAATCAAAAGCCCTTTTCCATTTCGTTGAGTCCTTTGTTCGCGCCCCAAACGAGAAGGTTCACAACTACGAGGTACTCGACCTCGATGAAATTGCTGATAAAGCCAAATATGAGAAGAAATGGGAGGACCGATATGAAAAGCTTGAAGGAATGATCAAATCGTTCCAAGAAGGAAGTATTCATGGTGGACTGGATGCGAGGGACCTGAGCCTAGTGACAGACCTAGTGGTAGCCTCGAAATTTAAGGTTCCAAATTTCAAAAAATACAATGGAACCACATGCCCTTCAGCACATCTAACCATGTACTGCAAGAAGATGTCAATGTACTTGGACAACGAGAAACTACTCATCCATTGCTTCCAAGACAGTCTAGTAGGGTCAGCCGCACGCTGGTACACGCAGTTGAGCCGGGTCAACATCAGATCATGGAAGGATTTATCCAGAGCTTTTTGCGAGCAATACAAACATGTCACATACATGGTTCCAACCAGACTGGTCCTGCAAGAGATGGAACAAAAGCATCATGAGAGTTTCCACCAATACGCACAAAGGTGGAGGGATGTAGCTGCACAAGTCCAACCACCATTGTTGGAGATTGAGATTACCCTGATGTTTTTTGAAACCTTGAAAGGCTCATTTTACGACCTCATGATAAATCATGCAACTAAAAGTTTCACAGATATGCTAATGAATGAAGAGTTGATTCTGGCGGCTGTAAAAAGTGGAAAAATGGATAGTGGAGAAACGAAAAAGCCCTACATAAAGAGGGAAAATGAAGTCAACGCAAACAACGTTTACAATCCTAGTTATTCAAAGGGAGTGGTTTTCAACATGCCCAATGTCTCGACTGCAGCTCCAGCTGCTACAAATTCTCCAAAGGAAGAACGAAGATATCAAGGGTATTCGAAGCCATATTCCCCTCATATTCCGATGACATATGCAGAGTTATTTGCTAAACTGGTCAAATCCCAAATGGTGCTACCACGCCTTGTCCCTCCTTTCTCACCTCCATACCCTCCATGGTACGATGAGAAGGCGTCGTGCGAATACCATGCATGAATTATGGGGAACGCCATTGAGAATTGCACCGCGTTTAAAAGAGTGGTGGATGATTTAAGAAAGTCAAGTATGCTGTCATTCGACACCTCTGAAGAGAAAGGGAATCCTTTTCCAAACCACCAGAAGAAAAAAGTGAATGTAGTCATTGAGAAGGGAGACAAGATGATTAAGGAATATGTTACTGAGGTTAGAGCACCCATGAAGTGGGTATGGGCCCAAATGGTGGCAGTTGGGATGTTGGAAGGAGAAGCCCAGAAGTTGAAGGTTGAAGATTGGTTGTATTGCGAGGACTACAAGGTAGAAGAACACGGGATCGAATGTTGCTTGGAGTTTAGGCAATTGGTCCAAGGTAAAATGGATGAAAAAGAACTTGAATTCTTTGAGAAAGGAAACAATGAGTGTATATTGGATGTTTGTACGATAAAGGAGTCATCCTCTAAGAGAGATTATACTGGAATGAAGCTTTTGGTTATCAAAACCAAGGCAAAAGTAAGTGAATCCATGAATGGGTGTAACCCCAAAACTTATAATCAAGGCACTGACCTCATTTTCATACAAGGATAGCAAGTAGGTCCCATGGAACTACGCTTGCACAGTGGCGGCCCCAGGAGAGTTACCAGCTGAAGAAAAGACAAAGGATGAACTTGTTAATGAGGTGAGCCGTTTCACTAGGAGTGGGAGACTGTATTCCACGCCAGTAGCTTAGGATAGGGACGCGACACAGAGAAGGGATGCTATTGAAGGGCCAAAAAAAAGATGAAGGAGATTTCTTTAAAGAGAAGCCACCAGTATACTATGAGCCCGGGAAGGAGTCAGAGGCTCAGGAATTTTTGAAGATACTTAAACACATCGAGTATAGTGTGGTGGAGCAGCTTCATAAGCTCCCAGCTCGAATCTCCATGATGTCCTTATTGCTGAGTTTTGAGGGCCACCGTGATACCTTGCTAAAGATTCTAAATCGTACGTTTGTGCCAAAAGAGATCACTACTGATAAGATGGACATGCTAGTCGATAACATTGATGTCAACAACTTTATTTCCTTAAACGATGAGGAAATACCAGAAGGAGGGAGGTCAACATGCAAAGCTCTACACATCTTCACAAGATTCAAGGGATACAAGCTTCCAGGTGTCCTTTTTGACAACGGATCAGCCCTGAATGTTCTCCCTTTAGCAAAATTAAAGAAATTGCCAATAGATGGCTCACACATGAGAGCTTATCAAAATACTGTGATAGCATTTGATGGAAAACAGAGAGATGTATTGGGAAAGATTGAAGTGCCTTTGCAGATCGGACCAACAACCTTTAATGTAGAATTTGTGGTCAGAGATATAAAGACTAGTTATAGTTGTTTACCTGGGCGCCCATGGATCCATACAGTAAAAGCGGTCCCTTCTGCCCTTCACCAGAAGTTGAAATTTGTAATTGACGGACAATTGATAATAGTCGGTGTAGAGAAGGAAATCATTGCATCAATAACCACCGATGCACCCTTTATCGAGATAGATGAGGGTGCGCTCAAGTCTCACTTCATAACACTGGAGCAAGTCAATGCAACCTTTGTCACAGAGGGGAGTAAAGTACCAGAACCAGAATTATCCAGATGCGCAAAGATGCAAGTGAAGCAAACTCTCGAAAAAGGAGCTGAAGTCGGGAAAGGATTCGGAAAAAGACACCAAGGTAAGTTGTACCCCGTAGTTATCCCAGCGAAGATTGATCGATTTGGGCTAGGGTTCAAGCCCTATCATTAGCAAAGAAAGGTAGAAATTAGGAAGCACCAGGAAAGGAGAACGATAAGGTTTAAAGGGGAAGAAATTGAGTGGGAGCCTATGACATTCCCACCTCTGAGCCATAATTTCAGATCCGGAGGCTTTTTGAAACCTAAAGTTAATGAAGAGGAGAAAATGAAAGAATGACCTGTGTGAAGCATTTGAGAAACTGAGCATCAGCGCCGTGACGGACGACGAAGGAGAGAACAAGTACTTGTCCATGATTAGCCCTTGCTCTGAACTTGACAATTGGACTGTTGAGGAAATTCTTGTAGTCATTAAGACAATTTCAGAGTAATTCTCAAAACCAACCCCTTTGCTCCAGGTCCGAAGACAATAAGTGATTTTAAGTAAAGGGCCCATGTCAAAACTTATGATTTGAAATTCAATAAAGGATGCATTTTTCTTGTGTGGCAAACTCTTTTCGCAGTAAAAAAAATAAAAACCATACAATGTGAAAACTAAAAAACAAATCATTCCATTCATTCATCTATTTCTTCCCTTTGTATATATTTTTTCTCCTATTCCTTTCAAGGTCTTCAGATATCAGCGGTATAAATGACTCCGAGTCTGACTCGAATATTGATTTTGAAATACCTCTATGCTTAGAAGAAGTTGGAAATGTTGACGATGAAGAAGGATATGGCCTGCCAAGTGACTTGCTCAGAATGGTAGAGGGAGAGGAAAAGCAGATTCCACCTCACCAAGAGGAGCTAGAAAGACTGAATCTCGACATTGAAGAAGAGAAGCGAGAGATAAAGATCGATACTACCATTACAGCCAAGACCTGACAAAGTCTAATTGAGCTCTTGAAAGAATTCAAGGATATTTTTTCTTGGTCATATCAAGATATGTCTGGCCTTGACACTGACATCGTCATGCATCGAATTCCTATAAATGTAGGATGCGAGCCTGTAAAGCAAAAGCTTAGAAGGATGAAAAATGAGACACTTCTAAAGATCAGAGATGAGGTGAAGAAGCAATATGACGTAGGATTCCTCGAAGTAGCCAAGTATCCTGAATGGGTGGATAACATTGTCCCAGTCCCAAAGAAAGATGGAAAAGTACGTATGTGCGTAGACTACAGGGATCTCAACAGGGCAAGCCCTAAAGACAATTTCCCGCTCCCACACATTGATACCTTAGTAGACAACACAACAGGTCATTACCTTTTCTCTTTTATGGATGGATTTTCCGGGTATAACAAGATCAAGATGTGCCCAGAAGATATGGAAAAGACCACCTTCATAACACTTTGGGGAACTTTCTGCTATAAAGTGATGCCCTTTGGCTTGAAGAATGTCGAGGGAACTTATCAAAGAACCATGGTCACCCTTTTTCATGACATGATGCATAGGGAGATAGAGGTATATGTTGACGATATGATCGCTAAATCCCAAACTGAAGAAGAACACCTGGTGAACCTAGAAGAACTTTTCCTAAGGTTGAGAAAATTCCAGTTGAAGCTCAACCCTACCAAGTGCACATTTGGGGTTACATCTGGAAAATTATTGGGCTTCGTTGTGAGCAGAAGAGGAATCGAGATTGATCCTGATAAGATAAAGGCCACACAAGAACTCCTGCCACCTCAAACACAGAAACATGTCTAGGTTTCTTGGGAAGATTAAACTACATCGCCCGTTTCATTTCCCAATTAACAGATATGTGTGATCCAATATTCATGTTGCTTAGAAAAAGTAACCCAAGGACATGGAATGAAGAATGCCAGGCGGTTTTGGAAAAGATCAAAGAGCATTTAACCAACCCTCCTATGTTAGTACCACCTGTTTCGGGGAAGCCACTGATCCTCTATTTGACGGTGTACGAAAATTTTATGGGCTGCGTATTAGGGCAACATAATGAGACCAGAAGAAAGGAAAAGGAAATATATTACATAAGCAAGAAGTTTACCGACTGTGAAACCAGATATTCTTCAATTGAAAAGCTATGTTGTGCTTTGGTGTGGGCAACTAAAAGGCTTAGGCAGTATATGTTGTACCATACTACATGGTTAATTTCAAAACAAGATCCACTAAAGTTCATGATGGAAGCCCCAACCCTATCAGGAAGGTTGGCACGTTGGCAGATGTTACTATCAGAATTTGACATCCAATATGTGAGCTAGAAAGCAATTAAAGGGAGTGCTATAGCAGATTTCGTGGCAAGTCGCGCTTGTGATAATTATGAGGCATTAAACTTTAATTTCCCTAATGAGGACCTGATGTGCATCTCAGAAGATGATGAGGCCCCAGTAGAATCTTGGGTCACGAACTTTGACGGTGCCACAAATGCATTAGGATGAGGTATCGGGGTAGTTTTAGTTTCACCAAAAGGAAATTACTACCCTTTCGCCAATCGATTGAAGTTCTTCTGCACTAATAACATGGAAGAATATGAGGCTTGTATAATGGGTCTAAGGGAGGCCATTGAAAGGAAAATACGTAACTTGAAGGTATTTGGAGACTCAGCGTTGGTTATTTACCAAATACAATGGGAATGGGAAACGAAAGATACAAAGTTGGTAGAATACCACATGTTGGTTCTCAAATTGTCCAAAGAATTTGATGAGATCACCTTTAAGTATCTCCCCAAAGAAGATAACCAGATGGTTGATGCCTTAGCCACTTTAGCCGCCATGTTTAAAGCAAGTGAAGGTTCTAAGATGATGCCCATTAAGTTACAAATGCTAGATTCCCCAGCTCACTGTTATGACGTGGAAGAGGAAGAATATGTCTTGCCATGGTACCATGACATCTTGCAGTATGTAAAACTTCAGCAATACCCACCGCAAGCTACAGAGAACGAAAGGAAAATGATCAGGAAAATAGCATCAGGGTATGTTCTAGATGGAGAAATTTTGTACAAGAAAAGTCGAGATCATGTACATCTGAGATGTGTGGACGTGAATGAAGCTCAATTGATTTTAGAAGAAGTTCACGAGGGAGTTTGTAGAACTCACCCTAATGGTTTCACCATGGCCAGAAGGATCGTGCGCTTTTGATATTATTGGTTAACCATGGAAGGTGACTGCATCAATTACTCTTGCAAATGCCGTAAGTGTCAAATTTATGCTCATAAGGTACATACACCTTCTCAATCTCTCTATGTCATGTCAGCTCCTTGGCCTTTTTCCATGTGGGGCATAGATGTCATCGGTCAGATTCACCCAAAGGCGTTAAATGGGCATCGTTTTATTTTGGTAGCCATTTATTATTTCATGAAGTGGGTGGAACCAGCCTCGTATGCTGTAACCCCCTTATCCCGGCCTAGACGGTTGACCTGAACTATGAAGATTACACGGGGAAAACCAAAGTCAACCTTGATTAACGACCCTTTTTTTCTTTTTATCTTCTCAAGATGCACATTAAGCCTATGTGATTACACTAGAATCATAGGAGAGAAGGACGCAGCGACCGGAAAACATTTAAGGACTCAATTGCATGAATTACCCCTTTTAGGGACCAAAATGTAATTTTTAGAAAATATAAAAACTTTGCAGAATTTAAGATTACCAATATATAATTAGTCATATTACATGCCTCTGCCAAATTTCAGCTTAAAAGAACATTCCAAGCTCTAGCAATTGCATTCACAACATTCAGGACTAAAATGTAAAACATGGAAACTTAAAACAATTCAAATCATCATCCAACGGTCATTCGTTTCGAAACACCAACCTTCATACCGAAACGCCCGTATCGAAACGGTGTTGACCGTTTTGGTACTAGGGGGTGTTCCGAGACCAGTATCGAAACAGGTCTCTCCAGTAGCCAAAATGTTTCGAAACATCTTCAACCGTACCGAAACGCTATGGCTATTACAGGCCCCCGTTTCGGAACAGTTAATGGTGTTTCGATACACCCTGCCCGATGATAGCAGAAATTGCTGGTTTTTCATGCTTTTTCACATTCGAATCATTCCCGAAACATACCACAACATGCAAACATCAAGGATTCATATCAACAATCATCATATCGAAGCTAAATCTTAAACTTAGCAACCAACACTTAAGCAAAGGATCTAAAGGCATGCTTCCTAGTTCACCAAGACCATAACAAGTCATAACACCAAATAAACCAAAATCCAAACTCCAAAGGCTGTTTACAACTTAAGTATAGGCAAACAAACATACTCAAAGTAAAGGAAACATTCTCAAACATTCCAAAGTATAAATTCCCACCCATTGCCTCTTATTACACTAAGGGTGAACCACATACATCTCTTTAGCAAAACCTTGGATTTCTCTTTCTTTTGGGCTACCTCCAAATGTTCAATTCTCTGCATTGGTGAAACAAACGAGCGTAAGCTTTAAGCTTAGTGAGGATCGCTAAACAACATTCACCAATGCATTAACATGAATTGCAAAACCACCACTTATATCACATAGATTTTATAAAACATGTCTCCACAAGACATCAATGCATTTTTAAGAACACATGCACTTATACAACATCATAAACAGAAATTAGACCATTGCTCATGCTTTACTAAGCATCTCATGCATTCTTGCATCATACGCAACTTTCTCATGCAACTTGGCATCACAAACAAGCATCTCATGCTTTATTTTATTCATTTACATTATATTGGCTTTCAAGTGATAGTCCACAAACCATTTCAACACAAGACACAATCGGATACGGGGATTACAAGCGTCGTCCTTCACGCTTCATACAAACTATCGGACTACACAAGGTGGAGACAAATGGCACAATCACAACCCCTCAACACCCGTGAATTAGATTAATGGCACAATCACAACCCCTCAACATCACTCATCGGTAGTTGTATAATTCCACTAATGAGAGTATGGGACACATACACAAGACTCACACACGGGACTAACCACTCACCGTTGTGATCTTAACCTCAATCGTTAGGGTACTTGGATGGAGATTACAGCACAATCACAACCCCTCAACATCCAAGGCGACTTTATTCACGGTGAACCCAATCCTATAGCCGCCTAACTATATCCGATTAAAGTAACCAAAAACCGTTTCATCACTTGCCAATATAATCATTTATCCACATTAATCCACTATTTTTCAAGCATAACCACAATGTCATTTCCACAAGCACACATGCTTAACATCATATGCATTTTCACCAAGGATCACTTACCTAGTGCATCCTTAACATAATGACATTAAAATCCAGCACTAAACCTTGCTTGAACATGCTTAAAAATAGTAAACAAATTCACTCTTACATCAAATGCATTTTCATCAAACTTAGCACATTTCCAAGAGAGGGATCACCGAAACACTTACACTTGAGCTTAGTTAAGTGTATCAAACTTACACTAAGCTCCCAAGATCACGCTCATAGCGTTACAAAGCAGGAAATTGCATTTCCACTCACCGATACGCGAAGCTTCGTTCGCCAACACAAAAATTACACCTCCATAGCCTCCAACAACACCTCGTTAGCTTTCGGATCAAGATCTCATGTTTCACATCATCAAAACAGAGATCTAAATGCATTAAAATGCATTCTAACACCAGCAACAATTCACAAACTCGTCGCCCACTCAAACTACACCAAAATACCCTTCCAAAACAACCGAAAACTCAATCGATTGCTTCCTAAACCAAGCCCAGCCATCATACAACACTTCCAACCACTTATCAACATCAAAACACATCTAACAAACATCCTAACTCATCCTTATACCTCCAGCAATCAAGATTCCATCATTTCACCCCAAAATCACACTTAAAACTACCAAGAAACTCAAGGATCTCAAGGACTTCGGGATCTATGTTATTAACACATCATTTTAACATATAAATCAACTTAAAAATCAATTAGAATCAACACAAAACAGAGCCCAACTCATCAAGTTCGAAAATCAAGATTTCATCCATATTTTCACAAGATTTTGATCTCAAATCAAAACTATATTGAAAACTCAATCAAAAATAGTTATTAGAAGCCAAATATCTTGGGAATTTCAATAAAGAACTTAGATTAGAGGTTGAGAACGAGATTTACCTCCAATCCTTGCTTCCTTCAATAGATGACAAGTTTTCCTGGCAAAATCTTGAAGAATTAAAGAAGATCTCTTGAAAAAGATTTAGGAAATGTTGAAAGGATTTTTGGGAGAAAGAATTCTGGAAAAGATGAGAGAAAATAGTGTTTGGCTAAAATGAGAGGAAATTGGTAGTTATGTAAAATGAAAATCCACTAACTACAAATTAATTAATATTAAATTCTAATTAAAATAATTTAATTAAAACCCATTTAAATCACATGTCATATTGAAGAAAGGTCAAATTGACTTAAAGCCCCCTAAAGATTCTAAGATTTTGGCTTCCACCTTAAAATCACATTTTTCTCAGTTTTGAAACTTTACAATTTGGTCACTACTCAAAATGTCCATTTTCCAAATCCCTTTTTTGTAAAATTGACTTGACCAACCTCTTAATTATAGTTTTAGAGGATTTTAGCAATTTTTATCACAATTTTATCATATCCCGATCCTTGATTCCCAAAAATCACTTTACGCGATTCGAACCGTTCTAGACCGGTCCGATCCGATGTCTAAAACATCTAGGCCCAAAACCAGGGCATTACAACTCTCCCCCACTTAGGAAATTTCGTCCTTGAAATTCTTACCTAATGAAAAGTGATGCGGAAACTGCTTCAGCATGTCCGCCTTGCTTTCCCACGTGGCCTCCTCAACTCCTCGGTGTCGCCACAACACCTTTAGAAGCTCTATCGTCTTACCACGAAGAACTTTGCTACTCACGTCCAGAACCTTTACTGGTTCTTCATCATATGACATATCCAGATTCAACTTTATCTCCTCAACAGGCATCACATGCGAAGGATCCGATCTGTACTTCCGTAACATGGAGACATGAAACACATCATGTATCTTCTCCAACTCAGCAGGCAATCTCAACCGATATGCCACAAGACCAATACGCTCCACAATCTCGTAAGGTCCAATAAACCTTGGGCTAAGCTTACCCTTATGCTCAAATCTCATCACCTTCTTCCAAGGTGATACCTTCAAGAACACGCGTTCGCCAACTGCGAACTCAATTTCCTTACGCTTCAAGTCCGCGTAAGACTTTTGCCTATTTGATGCTGCTTTTAACCGCTCACAAATGAGCTTCACCTTATCGGTGGTTCCCTTAAGCATAGCTGGCATTGAAATCAACTTTTGTCCAGCCTCTGCCCAACAAAGAGGGGTTCTACATCTCCTCCCATACAAAGCCTCGTATGGAGCCATTTGGATACTTGCCTGGTAACTATTGTTATATGCAAACTCAACCAACAACAAGTGCTTTTCCCAAGAACCCTGAAAATCTATCACACAACATCTCAGCATGTCCTCAAGCACCTGAATCACACGTTCTGATTGTCCATCTGTCTGTGGATGATAAGAAGTACTGAAGTTCAACCGTGTGCCCAAGGCTTGATGCAAACATTCCCAAAATCGCGATGTAAACCTCGGATCTCTATCTGACACAATGGACTTTAGCACACCGTGCAACCGTACAATCTCAGCTATGTACAGCTCAGCCAACTTATCCAAGGTATAAGTAGTATGCACATGCAGAAAATGCGCACACTTCGTAAGCCGATCCACAATCACCCAAACCGAATTCTTCTTTGTCGGTGACAAAGGCAAACCAGACACAAAATCCGTGGTGATTCTCTCCCACTTCCATTCTGGAATTCTCAAAGGCTGCAACAATCTAGAAGGAACCTGATGCTTAGCCTTCACTCGCTGACACACCATGCACTTACTAACAAACTCAGCCACATCCTTTTTTAACCCTACCCAATAGTACTCATCCTTTAGGTCACGATACATATTTGTACTACCCGGGTGCATAGCAAAAGGACTACTATGAGCTTCAGTCAGAATAGTGTGCCTTAACTCAGCATCATCTGGCACCATTATTTGACTTCCATAACACAGAACACCATCATCACTAAAGCTGAAATCCGAAGGTCTATCTTCTGCAATGTCTTGAACATGTGAAACAAGAGAATCGTCAAGCAACTGATTCTCTTTAATTAACTGAATCAGGGATGGTTTCAATTGTAATTCTGCAATAAGACCACCATCACGCGAAATGCTCAAGCGAGCAAACATCGCTCTCAACTCCACAGCTACTTTTCTGCTCAAAGCATCGGCTACAACATTAGCCTTTCCCGGGTGATACTCGATCGTCAGATCATAATCCTTAAGCAACTCCACCCAACGTAGTCACCTAAGATTCAACTCCTTCTGAGACATAAGGTATTTCAAGCTCTCTTGTGGTCTGTGAACACCACACATTTCTCGCCATACAAATAATACCTCCAAATCTTCAAGGCAAACACCACAGCCACAAGCTCAAGATCATGAGTAGGGTAGTTGCGCTCATGCACCTTCAACTGCCTAGATGCATAAGCCACTACCTTACCCTCCTGCATCAATATGCAGCCCAAACCAACAATAGACGCATCACTATAGACCACAAACTCGTTCCCAGACTCGGGTTGAATCAAAACAGGGGCTTGCGTCAAAGCTTCCTTCAGCTTCTCAAAAGCTTGTTGCCTCGCCTCCGTCCACTCAAAGCGAACATTCTTCTGCAACAACTTGGTCAATGGTGCTTCTATCTTTGAGAAACCCTCTACAAACCTACGGTAGTACCCAGCCAACCCAAGGAAACTACGTACCTCCGTCACTGACTTAAGCACTTTCCAACCCATTATAGCCTCCATTTTTTTGCGGATCAATGTGAATACCCTCAGCCAATACAACATGCCCAAGGAAAACCACTTCCTTAAGCCAAAACTCACATTTACTCAGCTTCGCATACAACTGATTCTCCAACAATGCCTGTAAAACAATCCTCAAGTGCCTATCATGATCCTCCTCGGTACGTGAATACACAAGGATATCATCGATGAACACCACCACAAACTGATCCAAGAATTCATGGAATACACGATTCATCATGTCCATGAAAGCAGCAGGCGCGTTGGTCAAACCAAACGGCATCACCAAAAATTCATAATGCCCGTACCTCGTTCGAAAAGCAATTTTAGGTACGTTTACATCCTTCGCCTTCAACTGATAATACCCCGATCTCAAGTCTATCTTAGAAAACACTGAGGCTCCCCGAAATTGATCAAAGAGGTCATCAATTCTAGGCAATGGATACTTGTTCCTGATCGTCAACTTGTTCAATTTTCGATAATCTATACACATTCTCATCGTCCCATCTTTCTTCTTCACAAACAAGACCGGTGCACCCCAAGCTGACACACTCGGTCGGATGAAACCTCGATCCAACAACTCCTGCAACTGCGTTTTCAACTCCTTTAACTCCTTAGGTGTCATACGATAAGGAGCAATAGACACCGGAGTTGTATTCTCGTACAACTCTATACCAAACTCAACTTCTCTGTTTGGTGGCAAACCAGGCAATTCTTCTGAAAAGACACCTGGAAAATCGCGAACAGTTCGAATGTCTTGCACACGCACATCCTTAGTGCCAGGATTCATCACATAGGCAAGGTAAGCCTCACAACCCAACCTTATCATACGATTTGCTTCCGAAGCCGAAATCACATTCGACAAGAATTTCACATTCTCGCCTACCACAACAACCTCATAGTCATCAGCCAACTTTAAGGTGACTCGCTTAACGTCAAAGTTAACCACCGCTCTATGCTCCGTCAACCAATCCATACCAAGGATTACATCAAATCCGTAGAAAGGCAATTCCATCAAATCCAAAAGAAATACATGTCCTTGCACAGACAAAGGGAATCTCCTATACAACTTCCTAGTGACTACAGTCTCACCAAAAGAACTAGTCACTTGCATTCCTACTTCAAGCATCTCAACATGTATATCAAGCATATGTGCATGCTCACTCAAGATATAAGAATGTGTGGATCCAGAATCAATCAAAGCCAGCAAAGATGAAGACTGGAGAGCAAAGGTACCTACGATCACATCGGTATCGTTGTGCTCCTTACGCTGAGCATACACCCTCGCCGCTCCACCTCCCTCAGGTCGAACGGCTACCACGTGAGTAATACCTTGCTGCCCTTCGTCCCTCCTCTAAAAGTTCCCACGGCCGCGCCCACGGCCTCTTTGGGGTGCAGCTACCACAGGAGCACGTCCTTGGCCACCACCAGCCAACAAAGGACACTCCCTTCTCATATGATCTGCCGAACCACAATTCCAGCAAGAGTTCCCTATCACCACAACAGGAGCCTGAACCTCTCTAGCTGCCCGAGGACAATCTCGCCTCAAATGGTCCCTCGAACCACATGTCTATCATGAATGCTGCTCCGATCTCATACGACCTCCCTGAGTCTGTCCACCTCGACTCGGAACACCACGCCTTCCCTCAGGCTGATGTCTCCTATCACGACCTCTCTTATTCCGTCCACCACTGGAACTATACTCAGTAGCTCTCTTCCTAGAGCTAGAACCAACACCCCTAGAAGACAAACCCAGGTTCTGCTCGATGTCCTTTGCCCGACAAACAAGCACGCCAAAATTAGTGTAATCAGCAGCCAACATGTACGTCTTAACTTCCTGTACCAAACCGTACCGAAAGCGATCACACCGATGCCTCTCACTGGGTACCAACTCAGAAGCATATTGGCTCAAACGTACGAACTGGACCTCGTACTCAGCCACCGAAAGATTGCCCTGAACAAGCGACATAAATTCTCGTTTCTTCTCATCCAAGTATCTCACACCTAGATACTTTCTCCTAAAGGCGCCTCTAAAGAACTCCCAATCAACTTCATTGGGTTCCATACCAGCTGTGGTAGTCGTCCACCAGCTGTAAGCATCACCTTGTAGCAAGGAAACGGCACATCCAAGCTTGCGCTCATCACTAAAACCCATCTAATCCATGATACGGATCGTACTGGCTAACCAGGCCTCAGACGCCTCAAGTGACATACCATAGAACTCCACAGCTCCCAAGCTCTTTAACCTCTCCAAAGGTAGACCCACCTGCCCAGCTGCATGGGCCTGCACTTGCGCTCCGGCAACATCAGTCTGAAATGCTCCGGTAATCGCCTCAACTAGTGGCGCCAATTACCCAAACCAGGACCAGCTTGTCCTTGTTGCACCTGCTCCCCACCTCCAGGTGGTGGCGGAGGAGGTAGATCTCCACCAGGAGGGACATCAGCCCTCTGCTCAGCCTGGTTTTCCTGCTCAGCTGCAGGCACTATGGTATTGGACCTCAACTCCCTTCTAGGTCTCATGTGTTATATTAAACAAACACAACAACGAAAACAAATCAAACCATTTAGGCCACCTGCAAGCAAGAATCCAAGTTTACAAAACATTTGGTTAGTGTAATAAGACAATAGGCACCCAATTTTCGCATAGAGCATAACATACATGATACACATCATGCTCACATACTTGTCATCATTCAAAATAAGCACATATCCACATAACATCATCACCATAACATCATATTCATCCAATATGCAATTCACATCAATCAACATGGTATAAGGTTCAAAATTCAACCATTAGCATGCTTTTAACACATCATACTTCAATTCAAATCAATTACACATACCAAAATTCCCAATTCTTTCGAAACTTGGCTCTGATACCAACAAATGTAACCCCCTTAGCTCGGCCTAGACGGTTGACCCAAACTACGAAGATTACACGGGGAAAACCAAAGTCAACCTGATTAACGACCCTTTTTTCTTTTTATCTTCTCTAGATGCACATTAAGCTTATGTGATTACACAAGAATCATAGGAGAGAAGGACGCAGCGACCGAAAAACATTTAAGAACTCAATTGCATGAATTACCCCTTTAAGGGACCAAAATGTAAATTTTAGAAAATATAAGGACTTTGCAGAATTTAAGATTACCAATATATAATTAGTCATATTACATGACTCTCTGCCAAATTTCAGCTTAAAAGAACATTCCAAGCTCTAGCAATTGCATTCACAACATTCAGGACTAAAATGTAAAACATGGAAACTTAAAACAATTCAAATCATCATCCAACGGTCATCCGTTTCAAAACACCAACCTTCGTACCGAAACGCCCGTATCGAAACGATGTTGACCGTTTCGGTACTCGGGTGTGTTTCGAGACCAGTATCGAAACAGGCCTCTCCAGTAGCCAAAATGTTTCGAAACATCTTCAACCGTACCGAAACGCTATGGCAATTACATGCCCCCGTTTCGGAACAGTTAAGGGTATTTCGATACACCCTGCCCGGTGACAGTAGAAATTGCTGGTTTTTCATGCTTTTTCACATTCGAATCATTCCCGAAACATGCCACAACATGCAAACATCAAGGATTCATATCAACAATCATCATACCGAAGCTAAAGCTTAAACTTAGCAACCAACACTTAAGCAAAGGTTCTAAAGGCATGCTTCCTAGTTCACCCAGACCATAACAAATCATAACACCAAATAAACCAAAATCCAAACTCCAAAGGCCCTTTACAAGTTAAGTATAGGCAAACAAACATGCTCAAAGTAAAGGAAACATTCTCAAACATTCCAAAGTATAAATTCCCACCCATTGCCTCTTATTACACTAAGGGTGAACCACATACATCTCTTTAGCAAAACCTTGGATTTCTCTTGCTTTTGGCCTGCCTCCAAATGTTCAATTCTCTGCATTGATGAAACAAACGAGCGTAAGCTTTAAGTTTAGTGAGGATCGCTAAACAACATTCACCAATGCATTAACATGAATTGCAAAACCACCTCTTATATCACATGGCTTTTATAAAACATGTCTCCACAAGACATCAATGCATTATTAAGAACACATGCACTTATACAACATCATAAACAGCAATTAGAACATTGCTCATGCTTTACCAAGCATCTCAGGCATTCTTGCATCATACGCAACTTTCTCATGCAACTTTGCATCACAAACAAGCATCTCATGCTTTATTTTATTCATTTACATTATATTGGCTTTCAAGTGATAGTCCACAAACCATTTCAACACAAGACACAATCGGATACGCGGATTACAAGCGTCGTCCCTCACGCTTCATACAAACTACCGGACTACACAAGGTGGAGACAAATGGCACAATCACAACCCCTCAACACCCGTGATGGAGACTAATGGCACAATCACAACCCCTCAATATCACTCATCGATAGTTGTATAATTTCACTAACGAGAGTATGGGACACATACACAAGACTCACACACGGGACTAACCATTCACCGTTGTGATCTTAACCTCAATCGTTAGGGTACTTGGATGGATATTACGACACAATCACAACCCCTCAACATCCAATGCGACTTTATTCACAGTGCACCCAATCCTATAGCCGGCTAACTATATCCGATTAAAGTAACCAAAAACCGTTTCATCACTTGTCAATATAATCATTTATCCACATTAATCCACTGTTTTTCAAGCATAACCATAATGTCATTTCCACAAGCACACATGCTTAACATCATATGCATTTTCATATGAAAACCAAGGATCACTTACCTAGTGCATCCTTAACATAATGACATTAAAATCCAGCACTAAACCTTGCTTGAACATGCTTAAAAACAGTAAACAAATTCACTCTTACATCAAATGCATTTTCATCAAACTTAGCACATTTCCAAGAGAGGGATCACCGAAACACTTACACTTGAGCTTAGTTAAGTGTATCAAACTTACACTAAGCTCCCAAGATCACGCTCAAAGCGTTACAAAGCAGGAAATTGCATTTCCACTCACCGATATGCGAAGCTTCGTTTGCCGACACAGAAATTACTCCTCCGGAGCCTCCAACAACACCTCGTTAGCTTCCGGATCAAGATCCCCTGTTTTCACATCATCAAAACAGAGATCTAAATGCATTAAAATGCATTCTAACACCAGCAACAATTCACAAACTCGCTGCCCACTCAAACTACACCAAAATACCCTTCCAAAACAACCGAAAACTCAATCGATTGCTTCCTAAACCAAGCCCAGCCATGATACATCACTTCCAACCACTTATCAACATCAAAACACATCTAACAAACATCCTAACTCACCTTATACCTCCAGCAATCAAGATTCCATCATTTCACCCCCAAAATCATGTTAGAATTAAACCATAATTGATATGAAATCTAAAACCCAAGATCTATCATGTCAAATCATCAAATAATAAACTGAATGCAGAAGCGTACCTGAATTCATTGATAGATTGAAAAACTTGAATCTTGATGTGGAAATCCCAAGAACGTTGGTATTGATCTTCCAAGAAGATAAGTTATCTCTTAAAGTAAAACTCTCTGACGGGGAAGGAGAGAAAAACAAGTTAACTTATTTCTTGGGGACCACTACCTCTTTATATAGTTGATTTAATCAACTATTAAATATTTATAGCTCTGCCCCTCATTGAATTATAAATATATCTTATGGTATCTACACTTTTATTTCCATGACACTTTAATACCTATGACACGCCTAACATAATTGGTCACTTAATTTTGTGTCATACTTTATAATAGCAACATACATTTTACATATATGCCCACAATTACGGATTTTAATCCAACAATCTCCCACTTGGGCAACATATGTTTTCTGATAAATGTACAACCTTATGAGCTCAAAAATTTTGCTATTATATAATAGGTATTCTATAACAATCTAGTCCATCAACTAAATCCATATAGGATCAAATTGGTCTTCGCCATATCAATCATGACTGGACCCATCAATGGTCACGTATACAATCATAATCAAATGACATAGATCAATCATGGATGCGTAGCATGGAAAATTACATGAAATGTGAACCGAACATGTCTATTTCCAACTGGTCCTCCTAAACCTTAGCGAGATCAACTTTACTAAATTCAGAGTGTGCATAAACCAAAAGAACTTTATTTCTGCAGAAAATAATCTTAAATAACTTTAAACTGAAGTAACTAAAATTGTGTCTAAACCGAATGAGCATTTTTCAAAATTACAAACTCCCACTAAAACCGAATATCCTTAAATACCATTACACCCACATGAGTAGTGTGCTCATGAAAGACCTAGGGTGACAGTTTCTTAATATGCGCGCAATTATGGAGTTTGTACCAACATGCTCTATAGACACACAACCACTCTGAATTTTCTTTAACAACTAGGAACGTAATATTTATGTCCTTCAAGTTTAAAGTGTTCCTATTGTTTATAGAATAAATGAATGCATATTTATTGTCACAAAATAACTAAAATGATCTTTCTATTCAATGTACAATAAGCAGTCTATGTGACAAAATTCTTTTGCATCAATATTCTATTAGAATCGAAGTCTGTAAACCTAATGATCCCTAACTTACCAGAACTCCGACATGTGAGCAAGTAATTTTTGTTCTCTAAAGATATCTCATAACCCCATTGGCTGCTATCCAATGGTCCATAATATGATTTTCCTAAATATCTGTCTAACATTCCAACAATGCACACAATATCTAAACGCATACATACTTAAGCATAAATTAGGTTCTCAATAGCTTATGTATAGAGAATCTTTTAAATTTTCTAAATTTCAATGTTACTTTTAGGGCATTGAGTAAGATAATACTTATCTTCTTTAGCAATATGAGTGTCACTTGGTTTACTCCCACTAAACTTGTAGTATATACAAGTGTCAACAAAATTTATCTCAAAATCGAATGAGATAATCAACATGAAATTTATAATTTCATTAATAAGAGTCCTACATAAGCTCATAGATAGATTTCTTTAATTTACATATCATTGATATTGTATCATAAGACACAACTCTATGATTGTACCATATAAATAGTTTCTTCAATGTCGCCATTGAAAAAAAAACAAGCTTAACATCTATCTAATGTAGCTTAAGACTAAAACAAGCAACAAGTGTAATAATTATCTTGAAAGAGTTTTTCAATAAAACTTGACAGAAAGTCTCTACAAAATCAATGTTTTCTTTTAGAGTATATCCTTTAGATACAAGACGTGCTGTATACTTATCCACATTACCATTTGCATCCCTCTTGGTTTTAAATATCCATTTACAACCAATTGGTTTGCTCCTTAAGGTAATGAGACAAGTTCTTAAACTTTATTGTCTTGCATAAAATTATACTATACTTGAATGACATCAATCCACTTTTGAGAGTTAGAACTTTTATGGCCTGATAAAAAAATGATTGAACATTTTCTATCATTTCATTGTTACCTTATTTTCTTGAAGAAATACAATATAATAATTCAGAATAGTATTTCATCTTCCTCTCGTGGACCTCTTTAATGACACTTGTTTTTTTAAGGTTGTTGAGTTTGTTCTTTTGAAATAATTATCTTATCTTGAACAGGAGTTGTTGAACATTGTTTTGCTGAGGTACTTTATTCACTTCTTGATTAATGATAAGTGTGAAAACCTAAACATTGTCAAAAGTGATAGTAGGAATTAAATTATAATTCAATTCCTCCTCAATAGCAATGTATCTAACCTTATTTCTCTCTCCAAACTCAACATCCTAAAATAGTTATAAATCTCTCCTTAAAGTAATCTTCATTGTGGGATCATAAAATTTACAGCCCATGGATCACTCAAAATAACCGAAGTAGTTGCTCACTTTTGAAGTTTAATTACTTCACATATGTCCTAACTTATACAAAAGAATCAACACTTTGTAACTTATTGTTGTTTCTTTTGACTAGGACCCTTAGCAACTTTATTCTAATATTTTCTTTTATTGCCCATATTCTTAGAGACACTAACTAAATGAGCACAATTAATTTAATATTTTTATACTTATAATGCTTCAACTTTTCTTCATCTTGAACGCAATGAGAAATGAGCCCAAATAGAGTCTATTTCTCTCTTTTGATAATTGTAACTTGAATTGGTTAAACTGTATAGGAAGCGATGCCAAAATCATAAGAACAAACAATGATTAGAAAGTTCAATCTTATGTTTCTTAAGTTTTTGAAGCAATATTAAACATTTTCACAATGTACTCCCCACATTTCCTTGACCCTTATACTTGATAGACATCAAAGAAGGCATAAGTGATGTCATCTTAACCTTAATGTTTTGGGTAAAACATTTCTTAATTTCGTCAAGGAGACACTTAGTATGAGTAATCACTTTAGATTTGTGCTCCTAAAGACATCTAGAATGTTGTGTTTTATGATCATTAGACTCATGCGATTCGAAAAATCTCACCTCTCAAAATACCTTTTATGAGTGCTTACCGCATTGAGGTGTGCAAGATGTTCTTTCTTTAGTGCAAAGTCTATGTTCATACAACCAAATATTATATGTAATTGTCTTTTCTATTCCTTGAAATTAGTTTCACTAAACATTAGTGTAGAATGTACTTTTTTTTTTGATCGATAAGCGTATGATTTTATTCGAAGAAGAGAATCATACAACCCCCCATATGCCTCCTTAAAAAACCTCCCTAACCTAAATTGGAGGAAAAAGAGTGCATCATGGGAGGAAAATCACAAGGACATACCCCAATACTGGCCAATAAAACCCTTACAAAACCATCCCGTCATCCGCAGTAGCATAAAGCCACGACACTCTATCCACCCCCCCTTTAGCTAACGCATCGGCGAAAGAATTCGCCTCACGGAAAGCATGATGAAAACATACACAACGAAGCTGTAAACATGCATAATCAATCTCACGAAACAGCCCTCTAGACCTTCATGGTCGTTTTTCCTTGTGCAACACCCAAGATAAAGCTATTCGCGAATCAGATTCGATAATAAACGAACCCTCCTCCTTCCATCGTGAGTCGGCCAGCAGACGAACCGCATACCAAATTGCCCAAACCTCAGCTTCATTCGATTCCATACACCCCAAAGGTCCCGAAAAAACAGCCAACACCACCCCCCTCGCATCCCGTAACACACCCCCACATCCCGCCATACCTGGCTTTCCCCGTGCCGCACCATCCACGTTAAACTTTAGAGCACCTTCTATCGGTGGGCACCAATGTATTCCTACTCTAGGCTTCACTGTGCTCGACGGCAAACACATCACCGGCTGCTCCCACCAAGCAGACTCGGATAGAACCTCACCATGGGCTGAGAATTTAAGCCAATAGAACGACCTAAGCTTGATAAGGAATAGCAACTCATTGACATCCAAGTGTTTCTGATTGAATATGACTTCATTCCGCGCAAGCCATAAAGACCACAGTACCGCTGTGCAACCAACCCTCCACCACGCTCTCCCTTCTCCCGACAGCACCCCACTAAAACATTGCAAGAGAAAATCCGCAAGAGATTTCGGATTCGCCCAGGCCAGCCCCCACCAACAGCGAAATCTCGTCCACACGCGGTTCGCAAATGCGCATAGGAAAAAAATGTGCTCTTCCTCGTCAATCCCCTCCCCACACCACACACAATTAATTCCGGCTAAAGGCACGCCCCGAATACTAAGCATAGACAACGTTGGCAAGCGGCGTAGTTGTACGAACCAAAGGAAGCATTGCACCTTCGGTGGTACTTCAACCTTCCACACATTTAGGCCTTCAAAATCATGATCAGATAGACCCAACATCGACATCAATTTCATCAAATTCCCCACTGAAAAATGACCAGCCGCATTCGGTTTCCACACCAACACATCACCTTCACTCTCCCTCAAGAAAAACCCCTTTACAATCGCGCGCAACTGGCTTAACTGATGCTGTTCAAAAGAGCGCAAATCACGACTAAAAAACAGCAACCATTCCGCATGGTTCAATGTGCCTTGTCGCGCATATTCACATACCACTGCTGCCTTGTTGTTCGCACATCGAAAAATATTCGGAAAAACCTCACAAAGAGGCTCCTCGATACACCAGTGATCGTACCAAAATAACACCCTTTTCCCGTTCCCTATGTGCCACAAGAAGCAATCGTCACGCAAGAAATTACCCGCGACATCCCCTTCTTGTATCTCGACAATTCTCCTCCAAACGAAAGACAAGTGCTGTTTTCCAACCACATTCGGCAGCCTCCCCCTCATTGCAACGCCATACTTAGCTTCCACAATCGATTTCCACAAAGCCTTGGGGGAATCAGCATATCGCCACAGCCATTTAGCAAGCAATGCTGAATTTCGAAGCTCAATATTCGCTACACCAAGACCCCCTGCCTCCTTCGGCCGACACACTTTCTCCCACGCTACTCGGTTCATTTTCCTTTTTAAATCCGTATCGCCCCACAAGAATGCCCGCCGTATCTTCTCAATTTTATTCAATACTGTTTTCGGCACCCGAAAAATGCTCATATAATATAGAGGCAGCGTAGAGAGCACCGAGTTCACTAAAGTCACCCTTGCGGCAAAAGACAAAGAATTCTTTTTCCATCCCGCTAAACACAAACGCATCCGATTAATTATCGGCTCCCAAACCTTACCATTTCGTGGGTTAATTCCTATCGGAATTCCCAAGTATTTAAAGGGAAGTTCAGCTCGCACACAACCCAACTCCTTAGCCATCGCCAATGCCACTGTCTCCTCTAATCCCACAGCATACATCGCCGATTTGGCATAATTTATTTGCAGCCCCGAACCATACTCAAAACAAGTCAGCACGCGCTTCAAGTTTCTAGCAAAATCAACATTCCCTTGAATGAAAATAACCGTGTCATCGGCAAATTGCAAGTGCGAGAGTCGATAATCCGCAGCCACACTCACACCTCTAATCAGCCCCAATCCCTCCGCATTTACCAAGAATTGATGAAGTGCTTCCGCGACAATCACAAAGAGTAACGGCGACAAGGGATCACCTTGTCGCAATCCCCGTTCCATAGCGAACTCCGGTGTTGCACTACCATTTACAAGTACCGAAAGCCTTGCTGTACCCACACAATTCCGTATCCAAGTCCGCCATCTCACCCCAAAGTTCATCCGATCCATAACATCCACAAGAAACTCCCATTTTATGCAGTCGTATGCCTTTGCAAAATCAATTTTCAGCACTACACCACCTTCACTAAACCGTCGCTTCCTAAGTGAATGAACCACTTCATTGGTTAACAAAATGCCATCAACAATCTGTCGCCCTTTTATGAAGGCAGATTGCTCTTCACTAATCACCGAATGGAGAACTTTTTGAAGCCTACCCGCCAAGACTTTCGCCACAATTTTGTATACCGCATTTAATAAACATATCGGCCGAAAATCACTAATCACCTGTGGGTTCTCTCGTTTTGGGATCAATACAACAAACGTCGAGTTGGCCCCTTTCGGCAAAGAGCCATGCGCATGGAACTTCTCAAACAAACGCCCCAAATCATCCTTCAAGAACTCCCATCCCCTCTTAAAAAATGCGAAACTAAATCCATCCGGCCCCGGGGCCTTCGCGCCTTCACAACTCATAATAGCATCTCTAATTTCAGATAACAAAAACTTAGATTCTAACATATTGGCATCCTCCTTCTCCAGCCTACAAAACCGCACAGAAGCTTCCAACATTCCATGGCAAGGTCGACGAGCAAAATGCTTTCGAAACTCAACCTGAATATGGCGCTTAAGCCTCTCCATCTCCTCTACCCATGCACCATTGATCCGCAATCCCATAATCTGATTTTTTCCAGCTCTAAGTTTAGCACTTCGGTGAAAAAATGAGGTATTACGATCCCCCGCTTTTAACCAAAGAGCTCGCGACTTCTGTCGCCAAACCGATTCCCTGTACTTATGCAGCCTCCACAACTCAATTTTCAGCCGACACATCTCAGCCTTTCGATGTTCTCTATCCCCCGATACATCTACCACCTCATCTAGTCGGTCAATCTGTTCCGTCACCTCGCCAATTCTCGTGTCAATATGTCCAAAACAGTCCTTGTTCCAAGTGCGCAAAATTTTTTTCAACTCCCTTAATTTATCTTGCATCGAGTGCCCCCCAAATTCAACCGAAATTCGCTCCCATTCTTTCGCCATTAACTCAACATGTTCCTTCTTCTCAAGCCACACATTTAGAAACCGGAACGGACGAGGTCCCCAATCACTATCCTCACTTGTCAGGCGAATCGGCGTATGATCAGAAATTCCCCTCGGCAAGACCAATTGATATATCGAAGAGAAGCGATCAATCCACTCCCTTGACACCAAGAACCTATCAAGGCGACACGCCTTGTTCCCCGATCCGAACCAAGTAAACCTCTTTCCCACAACTTTTATATCCATGAGGCCGACGTCCTCCACAAATTCATTGAAATTCTCCATTCCCCTCGATGCATCAACACATCCACATCTCTCTTTCACCTCCCGCACCGTATTAAAATCACCTCCCATGCAACACGGCCCATCTAATTCCCCAACTAGCCCCCGCAACTCCCCCCATACCCGAGCTTGAGCTTCAACCTCACAAGGAGCATATACATTAATCATCCAGCATATCCATTTCTCACTCACCCACTCCCCTTTAATCACAATAAAATGGCGTGCTACCCGAGTTTCTATCTTTCGGAATTTAACACTATCCCAAATTAACATCAACCCCCCTGATCGTCCCACAGAAGGCTCTAAAACAAAATCGAAATTATCCGATATCCACATTTTACTTACCCCATTTGCTGATTGCTGCTCCAATTTCGTCTCTTGCAGCATCACCATCGCGCATTGGTGTTGTCGCACTCGGTCACGAACTGCACGACGTTTCGCGGCTGCACCCAAACCGCGAACGTTCCACGACAACACCCGCATCACCACTTGCTATTTATTTTCAATACGCGCCTCAATGATGCGCGCAATGTCCTGAACAACCGCTTCCTCGTTACCTACTGTCGAAGCCCCTATCAACCTGCCCAGATCAAGTGTCTGTTTTGCCTCTTTCAAAATTACCCTCTTCCTATTTACAAAATCTGAATCCGATAAGGATCCATTAGCAACCCCCGTGTCTTCCTGTAGTTTCTTCTTCGGCCTGCCGCGAGCCTTCTTTGTCCCTTTCGTCACCGCCTCAGACCTTTCCTCCGGATTCAAAACACTTATCAAAATATTAGATAAGCTTCTCACCTTACGAAGGACTCCATTATGTTCAATAAACTGCGCATCCGAGGCCCTCAATTGTACAGGCCCATCATCGATAAACTCCCCCAGCGTTTCTGCAGCATTATGCACTGTCTCATCCCTCTCGGCCAAATTTCCCGGTATTCCCTCTTCTACACAGCAAGTAAAATGATCCATGTTGCGGCTTGTGCATTCCCCAATTCGCTCCCTAACCATAAAATCCACCTCCTCAACCGCTGCCAATGAAGTCCCCTGGACACTCTCCGCCCTACATACTTCAAGTTGAGCCATATCTAAACTTTTATGCTCGCTTGTCCCCTCTCTGTCTATCAAAGCGATCACCTCATCCGACACCCATGAAATATCTCTACTTGGTGAAACCACCCGCAGATCAATTTGTTTTTCATACGCGCATCCTCTCCTTATGACATTGGCATCCAGGTTCGAATCAATTTCCTGTACCTCTCTGGAAAATACATTTGCTTCCTCACCCATAAAACTATCTTGGACAAATGAATTTAACAACGAATCACTGTCATTCGACTTAGTATTTTCCTTCGGAACATGATCTCTATGCGAACTAGATTCCGAGGATGATTCCCTTTCCTCTTCCTCGTCCCTATCCGCTGATCTTACCTCTCTCTCCCATTCTTGCACCCGAATACTATAACACGTCCCCTCGACCTCCAATTCCAGCAACTCATCAATCCTATCGATCTTATTTGTTTCAATTAGAATTCTACTCCGCTCAAAGGAGGAAGGGGATATCGTCGACAAGTCTACCTTTACTAACGATCCCCATTCTTTGGCAATATTTTCGAACGTCTCCGTTGCCCACGCGTGAATGGGAATCCCGCTTATAGCGAGCCAAACTCTTCTCGTCGACATATGAATTGTTGTCGCCCATGGGCGTACATCCACAAACCACTTCTCTAGATCATTCCTGGCCATAATGTCTATCTTTTCCCCCGCGTCGTTAGGCATCAAAAGCACCATTCGCCCGGCCATGTGCATAATTGAGAAACCCCTCACATTGTTCTCGTGTAATTCCTTTGCCAATTGCGCGATCGAGATCGAATTACGTCGCCATCCCACCACACAGGTTTTCAATATTTCCCATTTATCGCCATCAATTTGTCCCACAATTCTTCGCAACGGTGTTGCTTTTGTTGTTGCAATTGGCTCTTGATCGTCCTTAGTAATCTCTTTTTCCCCAGAATTCTTGTGTACTTGCGAGGGTTTCGTCTTATTATGCCTCACTTCCTTCTCACGTCGCGCCGAATCCCTTTCCCCATTTCTAGCAAATAGGACCGTGATTACCGATCCATAGAGGCGGAATCCATTCAACCGTTCGATTACCCTCTTAGCATCTTCAATTGTAGCCATACGAACGAACCCAAATCTCGCCCCATCTTTCCCTTTCTTCCTCGGTACGAAAACATCCCTCACCACCCCATGCCTATCGAAAACTTGCCAAATCCCCTGCCAATGCAGTTGTGGCGGCAGATTCGACACAAAAAGAGTCCATACTCGGCCTCCGCCTTGCCACGTTCGGTGGTGAATACCCTGAGTCCGCCTATCGCTCATTTGCTAGAGACAATATTATTTTTTGTGTAGAATGTACTTAATAGATATTGTGACAACAAAGATAATTTACCTAAATATAGAACAAAAATAAATAAATAAAATAAAAACAAGCTCACATTAATATTCATGAGTAAACAAATAAATTCAAAATAATGGCAAGTTCCCCTCAAGATACCAAGCACAACATTAATATCAAGTCTTTGGACAATAATATTAATTGTAAGCGGTACTCTTGTTGTAGCAATCAAACATTGACAATAAACTATGTCAAACAATAGGCTAATCTTTGGACTAACGTATTGCTCACATAAAATACCTTATAATTGTCACACATTTATCACCACAGTTGTCGTTGTAATTCTGCCAAATATTAACTTTGCTTTGGGCCAATTAATAAACGCATGAATTACAAAAACCCATAATCATCTTAATATTTTAATAAACTAATCTACACAAAAGCGGTCACTTTGGTGACATTATGTTTCAACTAATCTATTAAAATATTATATGTCCAAAGCCAAAATATGAATTTATTTATTTCAAAAAAAATTCCTTAATTTTTTTAATCTTTCAATTAAATTAAAAGATAACCAAAATAATAATAAATTTGAATAAAGGTAAACCTTATATTAAGATATTGAACACTCCATCAATATTTTATCGTTGGACAAAATATTAACTTGCAATTGATATCTTGGTATAGTAATCAAACATCGATAATAAGAACATGTCAAACAGAAATCTCCCTTTGGGCCGATTTATTGCTCACATATAAAACTGAATAACTATCACATGTTTATTACCACAGTTGCACATGTAATAATGTTAATTATTAACCTTCCTTTAGGCCGATTAATACTTAACATAATCCGACTTACATGCACAAAACCTTCTATATTTTAAAATAAAATAATTTCCACAATAGAGGTCACTTTGGTGACTTAATGTTTCAATTAAATTATTTTAAAATATATACAATAAATATACCGATATCCAAATTTAAAATTTTGTAACAGTCAAACTGAAATTTCTGATAACACTTGAGTTTTCCGAAATAACCTAAAATAAAGTTGTCTGAATGGGGCTATCAGAAATCGAAAAAACTAAATCCTTGACTGTTTCTTTAAAAATTCCTTAAGCATGCATTTGCCGAAATTAAAGTAGAATTCCAAACAATCAAACTTTAACTAAAATTAAAAAACAGAAGTATTATACACATGAGTAATTCATATAATGATCACATAAGACCTTAAAATATCCATAATAATGTAAGGATCAAAATAAAAAATTTTGAACAGACCGAATCAAATATGAATTCCATTAGATTATTTGTCATGCTTTCCAATGCCAAACATAAACAATAGAGTGATTCAAAACCAAACAATGACATACAACAAGAGTGACAAACTTGAACCATTGTAATATATATAATACGAGCATCCTTTAAAAGTAGCATACCGTAACTTTAGCTTTTTTATTATAACCGAATAATCGGGACTGTTGATATAATGATTAATATTTATAATAGTCAACAAGAAACTACATACAAATCAACAGAATCAAAGAGAATCCAACCGAACCAAATTCTTGAAAGCAAAATAGAAAACCCAAATCTATTCTACTGTACTAGAGGAAAATCGAGAGGGAAATCAAGAGAAGAAGGCACCGAAGCTATAATAAAATCGAGATCTCTCGAGGTAAAATTTAATTTTATTTTAAAAATAAAATCCCTAATATAGCATATAAAACACTTTAATCGCCAATCGAAATTGAAACATAATTTGACAATCAATTGCAATTGACAAACCTCAAAAGCTTGCTAAATATAATTGCCGCAAATTGTACATAAACATAGAAAAGTAAAAACCTAATTGTCTTGAATTGCAATTGTCATTCACGATAACTTCTTTCTTTTAATGTGGCGGTGAAAGAAAAAAAATATTTGTTAATCAATCAAATTCAAGACTTAACTTATTATAGAGCGATCGAAACTAACGAACACCATAAAGCAAGCAACATAAACAAAAACTCAATATTTTACGATTTCAATTTTCTGTAATAAACATTAATCGGTTCTCAATGATTTAACATGACGGGGCTCTGATGCCACTTGTTAGAATTAAACCATAATAGATATGAAATCTAAAACCCAAAATCTATCATGTCAAATCATCAAGAATAATAAACTGAATGCAGAAGCATACCTGAATTCATTGATAGATTGAAAAACTTGAATCTTGATGCGGAAATCACAAGAACTTTGGTATTGATCTTCCAAGAAGATAAGTTATCTCTTAAAGTAAAACTCTCTGACGGGGAAGGAGAGAAAAACAAGTTAACTTATTTCTTGGGACCACTACCTCTTTATATAGTTGATTTAATCAACTATTAAATATTTATAACTCTGCCCCTCATTGAATTATAAATATATCTTATGGTATCTACACTTTTATTTCCATGACACTTTAATACCTATGACACGCCTAACATAATTGGTCACGTAATTTTGTGTCATACTTTATAATAGCAACATACATTTTACATATATGCCCACAAGTGCAGATTTTAATCCAACAAATCACACTTAAACTACTAAGAAACTCAATGATCTCAAGGATTTCGGGATCTATGTTATTAACACATCATTTTAACATATAAATCAACTTAAAAATCAATTAGAATCAACACAAAACAGAGCCCAACTCATCAAGTCCGAAAATCAAAATTTCATCCACATTTTCACAAGATTTTGATCTCAAATCAAAACTATATTGCAAACTCAAATAAAAATAGTTATTGGAAACCAAATATCTTGGGAATTTCAATAAAGAACTTAGATTAGAGGTTGAGAACGAGATTTACCTCCAATCCTTGCTTCCTTCAATAGATGACAAGTTTTCCTTGCAAAAATCTTGAAGAATTAAAGAAGATCTCTTGAAAAAGATTTAGGAAATGTTGAGAGGATTTTTGGGAGAAAGAATTCTGGAAAAGATGAGAGAAAATGGTGTTTGGCTAAAATGAGAGGGAATTGGTAGTTACGTAAAATGAAAATTCACTAACTACCAATTAATTAATATCAAATTCTAATTAAAATCTTTTAATTAAAACACATTTAAATCACATGTCATATTGAAGAAAGTTCAAATTGACTTAAATCCCCCTAAAGATTCTAAGATTTTGGCTTCCACCTTAAAAATCACATTTTCCCAGTTTTGAAACTTTACAATTTGGTCACTACTCAAAATGTCCATTTCCAAATCCTTTTTTGTAAAATTGACTTGACCAACCTCTTAATTATATTTTTAGAGGATTTTAGCAATTTTTATCACAATTTTATCCTATCCCGATCCTTGATTCCCAAAAATCACTTTACGCGATTCGAATCGTTCTAGACCGGTCCGATCCGATGTCTAAAACATCTAGGCCCAAAACCAGGGCGTTACATATGCAAAAGTCACTAGATCTACGGTGTGCAAATTCCTGAAAAAAAGAAATCATTTGTCGGTATGATTTTCCTAAAAGTATCATTACTAATAATGATTCCAATCTGAATAACAAGATGATAGATGGGGTTTGTGAACAGTTCAATGTCAAACATCATAATTCAGTGATATATCGCCCAAAGATGAATGGGGCAGTAGAGGCTGAAAATAAGAACATTAAGAAGATAGACGCAAAAATGGTTGATACATATAAAGACTGGCATGAGAAGTTATCATTTGCCTTATATGCATACCGAACTGCAGTACGTACATCTACCAAGGCAACACCATTTTCGTTGGTGTACGGAGTAGAAACAGTATTGCCAATTGAGGTGGAGATATCGTCGCTCCGTGTCTTAATGGAAGCAAAATTGGAGGAAGCATAATGTGTTCAGGCAAGATACGACCAGCTGGATTTAATTGATGAGAAGAGGTTGAAGGCATTGTGCCATGGGCAACTGTACCAAAGAAGGATGATAAGGGCTCATGAGAAGAAAGTTCGACCGAGAGAGTTACAGGAGAGTGATTTGGTGTTAAAAATTTGGATCTCTATCCAAAGTGATTCCCGAGGAAAATGGGCACCAAATTGGTAGGGACCATACATTGTAATGAAATTTTTCTCAAGTGGGTCACTAATTTTGGCTAAAGTGGATGGAGATTAACTTCAAAGCCCGATAAACTCGGATTCAGTCAGGAATTATTATGCTTGAAGAAGAAAGAAAAGGAAGGAAAAGAAAAGAAAAGAGAAAAAGAAAAAGAAAGAAAGAAAGAAAAAGAAAAGAAAAGGAGGGTTCAAAATGAAAACCCGTAAAGGGCGTTTTGAAACCAATAGAGGATCTGAGTTGAAAACCCGCAAAGGTCGGCTCAGTAATTTGCAAATTAGGCATGTTACAAACTGATTCTTGGAACTCGACATCGGGTAGTCTTCATATCTTTATGTTTTTTCATCATTCTTGAAGTCTTCTCGGCAAAGGTGGCTTTTAAAACATCTTTCAGCGTTTAACTGGAGAAGTTTGGACTGTGGATATCTGAATACTTGTTTTCCTTTCCATTCTTGTAAACTTTCATTAGTTTGCCATAGTATCAATAAAATATTTGTCACATTGACCTTTTCTTCACCCATTTCTCATTTTCATGAAGCATCATGCATTGAAACGAAAATCAATAAGTCTGACATCACTAAAACATGCAAAAGATTTTGCGAAATACTTTAAAAAAGTTTTAAAAAGTACAGGGACTACGAGGAATTTCATGGTTAAGTTTAGAACTTGGGGCATGAAGCGCTAACATCAAAGACATTAAAAGTGGAAATAAGTTTTTGCTGCAAAGATTCTCATGCAAGCAATTCAAAATATTATGTGTAGGCAAGAATCCGAGAACTTTCAAGGAGCTTTAAAGTTTCTTGGTATCTTTAAAGCAACATATCGTGAAATAGGGGTGCCTTCCTGATCTCTAGTCTTTCTTCCATGATAATGAGAACAATTTTACAGACATTGGAAGTGGCATCCAGATATATAAGGATTCTCATTCACGCTCCAGAAGCACTCAAGGAGGCTTGTCCCTCAATATTCATGTATCTGTAACAACATTTTTTTTCTTGAAAAAAACTTTTAAGTGTCCCACTTTTGCTTAAGATTTGTTAAAAGGGGAACTTCTTTTGGAAAATTCAAATTTCGGAAAATAGTAAAAATTTGGAGTCGCCACCGGCCACTAGGGTAGGCCGGACACCATAAAAACAAAACCAGGGATTTGTTTGAAAGGGTTCGGGAGTTGGTTACGTGTGGGGAAGGGTTAGCACCCTCCATCACACCCGGAATTGGTACAAAAATACTTGTTGCTTTTAATCGATGGAAATTATTTAAAATTTAAAATGAATTTAATTAGGGATTCTTAATTGAAAATTGACTCTAATTGTACAAGCTTTATCAAATTGCAGTTTCAAATTAATTAGACATTTAATTAAAAAGGATGACGGTACACCGGGCCAAAGACTAAACCAACATCATATAAGTCTGACTACCGTGTTAGTTTAGGGTTCGGATCCCGACGTCAAATTTATGCATGATGTAAGCAGATAAAATATGATGTCATGGTCTTGTTCATTTTATTTACTTACGAGTTTACCTTTAGACGATGCAAATCAATTCAAATATTCGGTGAATATCCAATAAGCTAGGATATTACAACCCAAATACGCGAATTAATACGTATATCCTTTTTATGATTAAAACTAATTAACATGTGAATTAGAATATTAAAAGTCGCGTGAATGACAATTATGGGTGCATGTCACAAATACACATTCGAGCAATCATAAAAAAATCTAATCTATGTACACATTAAAACCGAGCATATAACATATATAATAAAACTATATTATATGTATAAAACCATATATTATAAAAAACATTAAATAAACGAACATAAGATGTCAAACAAGACTAAAAGGCAACCACATAACATATATACATCTACAACGACCACAAATCATATACATGGCAATCACATGCACTAAACATAAACATATATTTAACAATATGGCAAAAAGCATAAAAAGGGACTAAAATGTAATCAAAGAAATGTAAACACGAGGCAGAAATTAAAATATACAAGATGAAAGGGGCCTAAACAGTAATAAAACCACTAAAAACTAATTAAATTGCAGAAACAAAGGCCCAAATTAAAAAGACGCGGCATGTTCAGGGGATCGAAAAGGTAATTATCCATTTAAAAACATGTTTAATCAGGGAAGGGGATGAAATTAAAAAGCGGTTTAAACTCGAAAGGACCCTGGGTGTAATTTCAAAATGCGGAAGGGTCGGCGGCGGTATTATGAAAACACGGAGGGTTTTAAAATGCGATTAAATCGATTTTAAAACTTTAGGACTCTATAAAAGCAAACTTAAAAACATTTAAACCCTTTTTGCCTAACCTAGATCTCACAGACTCTCCTCATCCTCTCTGCTCTCTCATTTTTCGACGCTGGAAAACACCATGTCGGCCGCCGCTAGTCGGTGACCGACAAACCGTAAACGAACCAACACCGACCTCTTTTTATACAGTCCGCCCTCAACCAACACCCGAAAACTAGAAAACAAAATCCCCCCTTTCGAACCTAGAGATTTGTAACTCGAAAAAAGATAAAAGAAAAATGTTTCTTTCACCCCTTTGCCTCACCAATTCACCCCGTTCCTCCAGAAGGGAAGCATGGGCTTACCATCAACGAACAAAAGGACAGAGAAGCCGAAATAGAAAAGGTAAAAATGAAACCCTAACTCTCTTTTTTTATATGCTTCGAAACGTAATGAAAGAAGAAGATGATGATACCTCTGAAATCTGGGTTTTTGTTGCTTCTATTGCTTTTAAATTCCCCCTGTGAAAACTTGGGGTTACATCTCTTGGTTTCAGGTTTTATAACACCGAAAATTACAAGATTTTTGAATTACATGAGATTGGAAGAAAAATTGCTATTGGTTCTGTCATTATTTGTTTTCATTCACCTCTGAAATTTGTTGCATTTCGTTTGTTTGTCCTCTGGCATTCTCTTTTGTTTGCATGTGAGAGCTCTCGTACGAGATGGAGGAGGGTACTAGTGAAGACGGCGCGGTTCGGCGGCTGAGGAAACGGCGCGTCGTGGAGCAATCTCAGCCACTGATGAAGGGATCTGGATGGTTGTGAGGGAGCTGGAGCGTCGTGCGCGATCTACATGCGTACGTTGGGAAGATGGGAAGGTGGGCGCGCAGATTGAAAGCGCGCGTGAACGACTCTAAGGGTTGCGCGTTGGGCGCGTGGTGGATCTGGAAGGTTCTCTGCCTCGATCTTGGGTCGTCTGATAGTGCTTCGATCCAACGGACGAGAGTTGGCGGTGTGGAGCAAGGGTTAGGGCAACCTAGGGTTTCCATTTGCGGCACGATCTGGACCATCAGATCTGGATTAGATCTGACGGTTGGTAGCCGGCTGCGCAGAGGGCAAAGATAGGCATCAGATTAGGGTTTCAATCTTGGGCCCTTATCAGGCCAAAATATGATATGTATTTTGGGTTTTTAATATTTGTAGATGAACTGTTTTATTAAATGAACTTGGGCTTTTTTATTTGGGCACATATATATATATATATATATATATATATATATATATTAGTTTTTTTTGTTTTTGTATTTTCAGATTCCTTTCGAAACAATAATAATAATAATAACGGTATAGTATAATAAAAATAATAACGTAAGGGAGATGATATAATATATTAATAATATTTAGGTACTTCGAATGGATAATAACATAATAATAATAATGACTACACATGATAATAGATAATACTATATATATCACTTATGTATAATTCATACTAATAAAATTTTGGTTTGTTTTTTAGTTTTTTAATCACTATATATAGTTAAAGTAGGTAAACAAAGCCCATCATTGTAAAATATAAAAACGGGTTAACACCACGGACAAAATTAGTGATTACAATTGTCCCCCTTTGCTTATACTTGTGGAAGAAGAATAAAGCAAAGACCATAAGCACTAATTTTGTTCAACTTCCCTGTTTGGATCCCGAATCACCGTGCACTTGAACTACTGGCGGTCCGAAAGTCGGTACGAGAAAATGTAACAGTCGCGGAGGCTTGAAGGTTCTCTTCTCGTTTCGACACTCTTCAACCCTTCGAGGTCCGAATGGATAGACAATTGTTGAAAAATAAAAGCTCCATTCTCTTTATGCCCGAACGGATAGGCGAATTCCATTCTCCTTATGACTGAACGGATAGGCCGGCTTCCATTCTCAAAGTGCCCGAATGGATAGGCGGGTTCCATTCTCCTCATGCCTGAACGGATTGGCAGGTTTCCATTCTCATCATGCCTGAACGGATAGGCGGGTTCCATTCTCCTCATGCCTGAACGGATAGGCGGGTTCCATTCTCCTCATGCCTGAACGGGTAAGCGGGTTCTGAAAGATAAATCAATTCGAATATTCAGGGAATATCCAATATGCTAGGATATTACAACCCAAATACGCGAATTAATAAGTATCTCCTTTTTATGATTAAAACTAATTAACATGCGAATCAGAATATTAAAAGTCACGTGAATGACAATTAGGGGCGCATGTCACAAATACACATTCGAGCAATCATAAAAAATCTAATCTATGTACACATTAAAACTGAGCATATAACATATATAATAAAACTATATTATATGTATAAAACCATATATTATAAAAAATAAACGAACATAAGATATCAAACAAGGCTAAAAGGCAACCACATAACATATATACATCTACAACGACCACAAATCATATACATGGCAATCACATACACTAAACATAAACATATATTTCACAATATAGAAAAAAAGCATAAAAAGGGGTTGAAATGTAATCAAAGAAATGTAAACACGAGGAAGGAATTAAAATATGCAAGATGACAGGGACCTAAACAGTAATAAAACCACTAAAAACTAATTAAATTGCAGAAACAAAGGCCCAAATTAAAAAGACGTGGCATGTTTAGGGGATCGAAAAGGTAAATTTCCATTTAAAAACAAGTTTAATCAGGGAAGGGGATGAAATTAAAAAGCGGTTTAAACTCGAAAGGACCCTGGGTGTAATTTCAAAATGCGGAAGGGTCAGCGGCGGTATTATAAAAACGTAGAGGGTTTTAAAATGTGATTAAACCGATTTTAAAACTTTAAGACTCTATAAAAGCAAGCTTAAAAACATTTGAACCCTTTTTGCCTAACCTAGATCTCACAGACTCTCCCCATCCTCTATGCTCTCTCATTTTTCGACGCTGGAAAACACCACGTCGGCCGCCGCTAGTCGGCGATCGGCAAACCGTAAACAAACCAACACCGACCTCTTTTTATACATTCCGCCCTCAACCAACACCCGAAAACCAGAAAACAAAATCCCCCCTTTTGAACCCAGAGATTTGTAACTCGAAAAAAGAAAAAAGAAAAAGGCTTCTTCCACCCCTTTGCCTCACCGATTCACCTCGTTCCTCCAGAAGGGAAGCATGGGCTTATCATCAGCGAACAAAAGGATGAAGAAGCCGAAATGGTGAAGGTAAAAATGGAACCCTAACTCTTTTTTATTTTTTTTACGCTTCGGAACGTAATGAAAGAAGAAGATGATAATACCTCTGGAATCTAGGGTTTTTGTTGCTTCTATTGCTCTGAAATTCCCCCTTTGAAAACTTGGGGTTACATCTCTTGGTTTCGGGTTTTATAACACCGAAAATTACAAGATTTTTGAATTACATGAAATTGGAATAAAATCGCTATTGGTTCTGCCGTTATTTGTTTTCATTCACCTCTAAAATTCGTTGCATTTCCTTTGTTTGTCCTCTAACATTCCGTTTTGTTTGCATGTGAGGGCTCTCATACGAGATGGAGGAGGGCACCAGTGAAGACGGCGCGGCGCGGCAGTTGAGGAAATGACACGTCGTGGAGAAATCTCAGCCACTGATGAAGGGATCTGGACGGTTTTGAGTGAGTTCGAGCATCGTACACGATCTGCACGCATGCGTTGGGAAGTTGGGAAGGTGGGCACGCGGATTGAACACGCGTATGAACGACTCCAAGGGTGGCGCGTTGGGCGCGTGGTGGATCTGGAAGGTTCTATGCCTCGATCTTGGGTCGTCGGATAGTGCTTCGATCCAACGGACGAGAGATGGCGTCGTGGAGCAAGCGTTAGGGCACCCTAGGGTTTCTATCTATGGCACGATCTGGACCGTCAGATCTAGATTAGATCTGACGGTCGGTAGCCGGCTGCGTAGAGGGCAAAGATAGGCATCAGATTAGGGTTTAAAGCTTGGGCCCTTATCGGGCCAAAATATGTTATGTATTTGGGCACAAATATATATTAGTTTTTTTGTTTTTGTATTTTCAGATTCCTTTCGAAACACTAATAATAATAATAATAATAATAATAATAATAATAATAATAATAATAATAATAATAATAATAATAATAATAATAATAATAATAATAATAATAATAACGTAAGGGAGATGTTATAATATATTAATAATATTTAGGTACTTCGAATGGGTAATAACATAATAATATTGACTACATATGATAATAGATAATAGATAATACTATATATATCACTTATGTATAATTCATACTAATAAAATTTTGGTTTGTTTTTTAGTTTTTTAATCACTATATATAGTTAAAGTAGGTAAACAAAGCCCATCATTGCAAAATATAAAAACGGGTTAACACCCCGGACAAAATTAGTGATTACAGTATCAAATACAATGATAGAAGATTTTGGGACATTTGCATGCAAAGATCGAATGTTTTCAATAAAGCAAAGAGGTACAAAGAATGGCAATGATAAAGTAGAAATAGTTGAAGAAGTCTACTATTCCAACCAGGAGTACAAGATTACTGGATTAAGTAAGCAAAGATCAAATGTTTTCAATGAAGCAAAGAGGTACAAAGAATTAGAATGGAGGTGGAAATAGTAGAAACGATTTAAAAAGAAACTAAAATTTGTCATGCATTCATGTTTAGACATCCCTAGGGGCATGTACATCATAATTGCACTTGTGTATCACATTTTCACATGTATACGAAGGCTTTTCCAGCAATAGAACCTACTTATCTATTCAAGCATGAGAAGAATAGAACTCGTCTACCCGTTCAGGAATAAGGAGAATGGAACCTGCTTATCTATTCAAGCATAAGGAGAATATGATCCGCCTATTCGTTCGGGCATTTAGAGAATGAAACATGTTTATCTATTCATGCATAAGGATAATAGAACCCGCCTATCCATTCGAGCATTTGGAGAACGGAATCTGCTTATCTATTCAAGAAAAAGGAGAATAGAATCTGCATATCTAATCGGGCATTTGGAGAATGGAACGTGCTTAATTATTCAAGCATAATGAGAATAGAACCCGCCTATCTGTTTGGACATTTGGAGAATGGAACTTGCTTATTCATTCGAGCAGAAGGAGAATGGAGCCCGACTGTTCGCCAATGCAATAAGTCTTGACGATTTGGTATTTAGTGAAAACCATTGTCCATTTGTTCTTTGTTCTATTCTTGTTTCACCGGAATGACCAAAGAGGGGTAGCTGTTGTCACTGAATTTTCACCTAACCTGTTATTTATTTTTGCTTCCATTGTATTGTTGTATTATTGTCATTCGGTTTAGTAGTATTATATTGGTGTTAATTTTGCATCATAGTTAGTTGTTAGTATAATAGTTAGAACAAAACCAAAAGATTAAAATATAGAAATGTGAAAAGGCTCATTTGTTTTGCACGATTCCATTACATAGAATTAGAGTCCATAAGGTTAAAATTAAATACATGTCTCTATAATAAAGGCCTGATTTGGCCCATATTATTAACAAAATTAGTGGGAATATTTGTATTAAATAAAGGCCCATAAAGGGTCCATTACATTACAAAGGCTCGTTCGTCCTGATTTAACTAAGCCCTAATGACTCCTCTTTGTTTATGCGCAGCTAACAGGAGACCGTTGAATTAGGATTTGATCTAACGATGCAGATGGTACCCATCTGGGAGAAAGATCAAGAGTCGCGCTTCCCAGCCGTTAGATCAAGAGTGATCTAATGGCTCAGATTGCTTCGAGTTAAACTACACGGATCGCACGTGGAAGCTAGCTAGAGAAGATCAAGCGGTGCACCATCTTGACCGTTAGATCAAAAGTGATCTAACGGTTCAAATCACTCCGAAGCAGGTCATGCGGATTGCCACACGCGCGTGGCAGCCAGGCGCTCATTGTTTCGAATTCCTGCGAGTGTTTCATCTTCCCGGGCCATCCATCTCCGTCTCGATCGCTCCCACCGGCGTGGTTTCATCATTTGCGGTTCACCAGAAACATGCAAAAAGAAACAAAGGGTCAAATCCCCAAATCGGAGCATGATCAACAAAAGAACAAATCCCTAAATTGAAGTTGTGGCAAAAATCAAGGTGCAAACGAATCAAAACAGAGGCAAATCGCGAGTCAATGGCAACTAGCTTAAAATCATAGCCGAGACAGAAGCAATTCGGATGATTATTAGGGATTCAAGCTTGAAATTCAAGCAAAAATGTAACTATATAAACCCATTGTAATTTCATGTACAAACACAAAGGAAAATCACAGAAAGTATACACAAAATAGCATACGGATTCTAAGTGAGCAAGCAATTGTATTCGGCATTTCAGTGGAAATAAAGAAAGCTTTCGCTGGTAATTTTTTTCTTTCTTCGCTTTTTTTATTTCGAGTTTAAATAAGGGGAAAAGGATTTGTTTTTACTTGTTGATGGGTTGAGGTCGAACTCCAATGACAGTTGCATGTCCAGTTGCTTGCCGGAATCTGGAAAATTGCCTTCGAAAATAGATTTGTTTTTTGGGCTTCCGGAAATTCGCTTTGAAACGAGAATTGAAGGTTTTTTCATTAGTCATTTTCGAAACGGGTTTTTTAAAAATGATCGAAAGCACGTTTTTTAAAGGTTTTCATCGCTGGTAACGGCGACCGGCACAGCGTTCATTTGTCGTGATTTCTAGAGCTTTGGTGGGAGGGAAAGGGTAACTCAGAGAACGTTTTAGAAAGAGGGAAAATGAAACCAAAACATTTTCTCTAATTTTGGCTTTAAATACGGACCCAATAGCCCGACTGGAATCCATTAACGAACTGTGCCCTACTCTTATGGGTCGTCTATCGTGGCACCCCAGTTTTAAATCCTTTCAATTTTATCCTTTCTCTCTTAATTTTGCAATAAAACTCGTGATTTTTGAATTTTGGTCCCTTCTCTTATTTTCAACCTTGCTTATTTACCTTTTTAAAAAAAATTATCCTTTTCCTCATATTTAAATTATTTATATTTACTTAATTTATTTAAATTAAGTATTTTGCTTATTTCCTTTAAATTTGCTTTTTCGCCCTTTATAGTTATCAGATTTAGTTTTAAATCCTAGTAATAGGATCTTGAAAATTTAGATTAGAGCATTGTGTGCAGAAAGACTTCCTTCCTATAATATCGAATAAATTACACTTAACTTTACGTGAACCTTTTAATTAATAAAATAAATGTAGACATTCTTTAGGGTTTTATCATTAATTAAGTTTTAATTAAAAATTACAACTCAATTAATTGTTTTTGTTGTTTTGTTTAAAAAAGTGAAAATTAACTAATACATTGTCTTACTAAACAGAAATTATTGGTTAGCGCCAGGAGTGTTGGCGGTGATTGAAGTTTATTTTTCGGGCGGTAAGACCGTTAAAATAGATTTATATTCATAAACGGACGAATAAATCGAAACGCTTGTAACTTGCAAATTCCAATTTTGAAAATTCTTTTTGAAATCAATAAGGTACCATTTTTTTGGCGTTGTGGGGGTGATAATCCTTCCCCACACGTAACCGACCCCCGAACCTTTTTTCTGGTTTTTCACAGACCAAAAATGTTATTTTAATAAATAAAATATTTTGTTAAAATAACCATGGTTTTAAATGTGATCCAATCACACTTTTTAAAAAGATTGGTGGCAACTCCGTTGATTTTCGTTTTCAAAATGTCGGGCTCGAAATGGTTGCGACAGATTTTTTTCGTCATCCAACTTGACCTTCCTTGCTTCCGACACATAGAGTGAATTACCTCCTGCACAATGATAATGTTGTCAGCTAAAAAGGGGACCAGTCCACTAAAAATCTCATACATATGTACAAAGAAAAACAAACACTTTCATGGAGATTAACATACCATCAAAACTCAGAAACCTTTATGAATCTCCTTGTCTCTAGCCAAACGAGACGCTTTACGGGATGAAAAAGGAGTGGTGAGAGAACCAAACTATCAGGAAAATTGTTCCGCTACAAAATTCTGATTACTTCAGCTAACAAACCATCAAACGAGTAGGGATCAATCTTTTCTATGACCACCGACAGAATCAAATAAGAAAATAGCATCGTGAGGATCTCTATACGAGCACCAAACGGTCGTTAATACATGCTGAAATCGTGCCAAACGACAGATGAGACGAACCACAAAAACCAATAAAAAAACTTGCCATAAAGGCAGAGGAAACGAGTGCCACAAGATCATAGATTCTTATGAAAAATTAAAAAAAAAAACTCAAACAAAATTAGATTATGAAAAAACAATTGAAATAATAAACATCGACAACCAACAACCAACACAAAAACTGATATTGCTGTCGGCTAATCAAAGAAAAAAACTCTTACAAAGTAAGATGCAATAAGAGAAAAGGTGTTAAGTTAACAATTCAATCCGCAATAAATAGTAGTAGTTAAAATGCATGAAATATGTCTAGAAGTATATTAAATGATTAGATATATTTTCTAAATTTTTTAGGTATAATGCCACAAAATGTCCCTAACGTTTGATTGAATAGTCATTTTGGCCCATATTTTTTAAAGCAATTTAACTCTTAAAGTTTCATTTTTAGTCAAAATGGCCCCTCTGCGGATGAAAACTATTTGCCAACTGACGTTAAATGGCTTGAAATGACATGACAAACCTACATGGTAGACAGTGCACGCCGCGATAGCACTGTCATATAGTGAAATATGCTGACTTTAGAGAATGACATACCAGTCAAAATATAATTTTATAATATTGTATAAAATTCAAAATATTTTTTCTTTTAATGTGTCATTCTGTCAAGTCATTTGGACTTGTTTATCGTTAGTTGACTAACGATTTTTATTCACAGATGGGCCATTTTGATCCAAAATGAAACGTTGAGGGTTAAATTGCTTCAAAGAAAAGAATATGAGGCCAAATTGACTATCCAATCAAACATTATGGGCATTTTTTTACATTATGCCAATTTTTTTATGATTGTGATGTCACTTAGGCTAAAATGACCATTTAGAATAATAATTGTTAATAGGAAGTATGATTTGAAGTTTTGATGCAAGTTATGTATGTAAATTTGTATGATGTATGAGATGAAAGGTCAAATCCTTAGATAATGTGGTTTCTTTGGTTGTACAAATCTCAAAGCTTGAAAATGATATAATTGACTTTGTTGGAATAGTGCAATGACCAATGATGCTCAAAATAATAGTGCTAGTTCTTAAAAAGCATAAAAGTTGTATAACTGGATATAGATGGTTTAAATTTTGATCTAGTGTGTGTTTATGTATGTGTATTTTCATGTATTTTATGTGTCCATGTTGCACTATAGGTTGTTGAGCATGTTTGTAATCTAATTGTGTCATTAAACAATCAGTCAATAGTTGTATAATTGTAAATAGAGGGTCTAAATTTTGATCTAACGCATGTCTTGTGCTAAAAATTAGTATACATGTGTATTTTCATGCATGTTGCGTGTCCATGTTGTACTAGGATCATGTATACGTTGTGTGAGCATGTTTGGAACCTAATTGTGTCATTAAAAGACTATTTTTTTTACAATTCCGAGTTTAAGTTTTGATACCAGATGAACATATTTTCATACCCGATAACTGGTTTCGAAATTCAAAGGTGGATTTCCATACCTTCTTTAGATAGTATGCTTAAGGTTTTCAATACCTTAGATTGTGTTTTCAACATGGACTTGTTTTACTTGTTTTGTACTCTTTACAAAATGGTCATATATTTTTAAAATATAATTAAATGTGCGTTTTAAGTCTAAATGACCTGAGATTTTGACTTTGACCTTAAAATGTATTTAATTTCATATTGAAACTGGAAATTTACTATTTTCGAATTAGTACCAAAATTATTATGTCCTTACAATTTAGTCTTTAAATACTCATTTTTGCATCTCAAGTTGATTTTTAAGTCTGTTTTTCCGAAACTTTACATGTAGTCTAATTGGACTATGAAGATTTCAATTTTGAAATTAGTTTCTTATTTTGGTGTGTTTTACAAAAAAATGTGTGAAATGATAATTTTACCCTTTTTGTTCTTTATAGCTTGTCTCGATAGACAAAAATGTTTTAGGTTCGAATGTTTACTTGTATGATTGTTTTGTTAGAAAAATGACGTTAATCCAAGAATAAATAATAAGATAAATTATTATTATTTAAACAAACAATACAAAACTACTGACAATACAACAATATGTAAATCAAACCGATTTGAAACGAAAAACCAAAGGAAACGTGTTGAGGCCTGCACGAACGTGGTTTCCTTAATATAGATTCGTCCACTCCTATGGTGCTTGAGAAACGTCGGACATCTATCTCCCAGGATACAACAACATAATGAGCACAGTAGTAGCACGTCTGTAGTGATCAACGAACCGTAACCTCGCCTTCTTCTACCACCAAAAACCACTTGTAAAATCCACAGAGTAAACCAATAAAAAAAATTGTGGCTTTTAGTTGTGTAAAACCTAGAAGGTTTACTCCATATTTATAGGAATGTCATGAGGGTATAAGTGGAAACTTGACCTAATGGGGCATTTAATATTGAGAATCAATTGATTCTTCTATAGAGCAATTTCTAAAATTACTATCTGAATTAAGGGTAACTTTCAATATTTATCGTGTTAATTCCAAGATAAAATTTGGCAAATATATGCTCTTTTTTAGGAAAATTCATTTCAAATTTGGGTCAAAATATCTGCAAGCCTACGAAGGACCAGACCAGTTCAGACATTTGTGTTACCCATGTCGTGCACGTCTACACATTTACGAACCAACAAATGGTTCCACATTTTCCTCAACAGCGTTTGAATCAATTTCTCATCCAAAGCTCCAAAATTATCGAATCTTTCCAACAATGCCCCACATGAATGAAATTGATTTAATCAAAAACATTTTGACTCGATGTGGTGATAGATTCTACGATCGATAGTTGCATAGGATAGGTAGGTGTCCACCCTTGAACCTTACCTTGTGAAAGTATATTTACTTTACTAGCTAATCAGTAGACGTGATGTCCTTGAACTGTCTGTCGTTTGTGTAAACGATGATGTACCTCACACAACTACCTCCATGACGAGGTTTTTAGTTCTCATGGTTATATTTATATGGCCATGAACATCTCCATGGTTCTGCAAGAGTTTGAGAGAACTATGCCCCAATAGTCTCCTTGAAGCAGCCCCACTTCACTCTCACATAGGTGACTTATGTTGCTTGACACACCAAAGCACACAATGGTCATTAAAAGCATTGCTTAGCCTAAACCACTTTGATCACTGTTTACATCATAGGAATGGACATGGGGATAAGAACCCCTATAGTGACCGCACAGGTCTATACAATTAGGTTGTCCTTTTGAACCTAGATCTTGGGATCTCCAGTCAACAAGATAGGGTTTTTCTTCACGTAGTGTCTTTCGATGTTTTTTCAACTTAATCTCGATTTAACCCTTTGGTTAGTGGATCTGCAACGTTATCCTTTCATTTCACAAAATCAATAAAGATAACTTCATTTGAGATCAGTTGTCTAACGGTATTATGTCGACGACGCATGTGTCGACGACCCATATGTCTCAACTTACCATTATACACAAAGCTCTATGCTCTACCAATTTTCGCTTGGTCATCGCAATGTATGCACATTGTGGGCACTGGCTTTGGTCGTTCAAGATTATCATCCAAGAAATTTTTGAATCCATTCGACTTCTTCTCTAGACTTGTCTAGAACTACAAACTCATATTCCATTATGGATCTGGTTATAACCATTTGTCTTGGAGATTTCCATCCACTTGTGCCATTGATATCTTGAATATAAGATATTCAACTAGCATCGGAGTATCCTTCTAGGACATCAGAATCTCTAGAATAATCCAATCCATAAATCTGAGTATATCAAAGATAACTTGGTACCCGCATAATCTCTTTCCAGTGATTTTCACCTGGATTGCTTGTGAATTTACTTAAACTGCTCACAGTAAAAGCAATATCTAGTCTAGTGCAGCTCATGAGGTACATTAGACTGACTATGACCCTTGCATATTCTACTTTGTTAACATTTTGACCTTTATTCTTGGGCAGATCTTGGCTCATGTCTATTGGAGTTCTAGCTATATCAGAATCATCCTTGCCAAATTTCTCAAGAATTTGACCACATAGTGTGACTAAGTCAATATTAGACCTTCAAGTGACTGTTTGATTTGGATGCCCAAAATCATATCGTCTAGTCTCATATCTTTCATGTCAAATCTTGAATTTAACATGTCTTTGGTACATTTTACCATTTCATTGTCACATATAACAATGAGTATGTCATCAACATAGGATCATATATCCTAATGTCGGTAGGTTTGACATACACACAAGTGTCACACTTATTTGTCATCATGACAATATCGTAGTTTCAACATTTTGTTGAACATCTGGACTATCTTCACTGATAGTCTCTAAAGTTCATTTTGTGAATTTGGATCAACTTCCTTAGTTATACAAGGAAATATATTTTCAAAGAATGAGATATTTTTTGATTCTATTATCATATTCTTGTGAATCTCAGGGTTCTTTGATTTGTACACAAGAAACTGATATATGTTGCTATGTTTCATATAGCCAATACAATCCACTGTTTTTATTTCCATTTGCTTCAGTAACGAGGTCATTACGTTTGCAAGACCCCCCCTCCTCACGTTTTCAAGTAGTTGTAGGAAGGTTTAATTACCTTTCGTAACTCATATGGATTCTTATCTCTTTAATTATGGGGAACCTTATTTAAAAGGTAATTAGCTTATAGAACAGCTCCCCCCCACATGTTAGGCACATTATAGTACCAACGTTACTAATATAGAGTTTCTCCCCATCTTAATCCTTTAATTAAGTTTGGGTTTCAATGTCATGCTCATAGAGAACAATTTTCTCTATAGCTTCATCTTTGCTTTTAAGCAAATGCACATAGCATTATTTTTGTGTTATCGTCAATGAAGGTAATAAATGCATTCCATTACCCTCGTTTGGAAGTCTATAGTCAGAAGACTTGTTCCCCATCTTATGGCAATTGAAGTATTTCCTATGAATTTTTGCATCTTGAACACACCGCCTAATTTGCAGTTTGAAGTCATTTTTTACTTCCACCACGTTTTTCATGGTAATATTTATCTTAGCAATATTTTCTTTATCCTCTCTAATCATAGGAGGATCATCATTCAGATATTTGACCAAATTTATCATGATCAAATATGCAACATCTTTTGTTGCCATGTTTGAAATTATTTCCAATGAATTTTACTAATTTTTAAATTTTCTATTTATGGTCCAACGACCCTCACAATTCTTTAGCTATTTTTACACATTTTGCACTTCATAGCATGCATCAAAATAGGCTTTAAAAATTTAAATTGGACATAGAGAACAAAGTCCTTCTATTATTTGATTTGAGACCTCGGTCGGAATCAACGCTTTTAATTTGGTAACCAATGTTACTTCCAGAAATAGATTCACCAATTTATTTCCAAAATAGAATCATACTTGATTCTTAAGAAATATTAATTTTTAGTTATTTCTTTTTCCAAAATAAATTCACCAGTTTTCAAGATTGAATCATTCTAGATTCCCACAAGATTAAATCCAACGATTTATTTCCCTCAAAAAGTTAGAATCAACGCATGATTTGTTAGAGTATGCCCAAAGACCAATCATATGATGATTGTGTGAAACCGATATTTTAATTTTGATATAACTAAAAACCTAAGGACTAAATTGAAAATGTCAAAACGAATTTTTAAGTCCTCGAACATCCCCATATAATTTTAAGACTATGTCAAAGTTAAAAATAAAGTTTTCAAATATTTTTCTAAGTGTTTAAAGTCGAAACAGTGATTTTCAAGTCCCTGTTTCGAAACGGCCTAAGGTGTTTCGAAACGGTTTCATCACTGCCAACCCCTGTTCCGAAACGCGTATCGAAACGGCTTTAGAACATATGAACCCGTATCGAAACGGCTTCAAGCGTTTCGAAACGGTTCTTCATTTTGATTTGAAAAATATGACCGTTGTAATATTTTTAACTGAATTTTCAAAGATCGTTAGGGTGTTTCGAAACGGGCTCAAGCTGTTTCGAAACGACCCTTGACAGTGGCAAAAGTGTTCCGAAACGGCTTTAAAACGTTTTGAAACAGACTCTTAAATGCACCTCAACGGCTCTTTCTATTTTGGTCCGTTTCGAAACAGGTACCCCGCGTTCCGAAACGGGTTGTTGCAGACTGCATTTATAGAGGTGAGATAACATCCCCAACGGCTCTATTGATGAATGCAACAACCACAACCGCTAGAAATCAATGAGAAGGTATAAAAGGGACCTCTAAAAGCTCCAGCAACAACTATTGATCCAAAAAGCAAATATTCTTACATCAAATCCAAGCATTTGTGCTAAAATCCCATATTGTCTAGAAACCCCAATTGTAATTTTCATTCTTATCTTTTTTCAATTGGGTTGAGTGCTTGTAATTGGGCTACAATTTGTATTGAGAGATACTATCTTAGCCATCAAATTCTTTGTTACCTTTGTGTGAGGATTGGGTTAAATTTTGGGTAGAAAATTTAACCGAAAATTGTAAGGGTTGCCTCCTTAGCCTAGAAAAGGGGAAGAGCAATTAGTGGAATTGTTGCAAATCCTTAGTGAAGCTAAGGTAGTGGATGTAGAGTTCATTTGGAACTTGAACCACTCTAAAATTCCTTGTCAATCTTTTTAATTTGCAATTTCCACCACACAAATTTTAAAAATCCAATTCACCCCCTCTTGGTTCATATCGATCTTTCGATCCACTCAACAATTGGTATCAGTTCCTTGGAAGAGTGTGATCATCAAATATCAAGAGATGGCTTCAACCTCCGGTTCGGGCATGTATGAGTCTCAATCCACTACAAAGCCTCCCTTCTTCAATGGTGATAACTATTCTTTTTGCAAGAACAGAATACGTCTCTTCATCAAGTCCAATGACTACTTAGTATGGGATGTCATTGAAGATGGCCCTTACATTCCATTGAAGCAAGATGGTGAAGGCAAGATGGTCTTGAAGAAAAAGGTGGAGATGAGTGAAGAAGAAAGGAAAAAGATTCAAGTAAATGACAAAGCTCTCCACATGCTCTTTTGTTCATTCGGTCCGGACATCTATTCTAAAGTGTCATCCATTGAGAGTGCCAAAGAAGTGTGGGACACTCTTGAGACTACCTATGAGGGAACCAATGATGTTAAAGAAACTAAGATCGGAATTCTCAATCTTAGTTATGAGAATTTCAAGATGGAGCCCGATGAGATGGTGTCCAAGATGTTTGATCGGTTCTCCACTATAGTCAATGGGCTCAAAGGTTTTGGAGAAATCATACCGGAAGACAAGCTTGTCCGGAAGCTACTCTATTCACTTCTCGAATCTTGGGATGGGAAGAGAACCGCCATCATTGAAGCTAAAAATTTGAAGACTTTAAAGCTTGATGAGCTTGTGGGTTCTCTCCTTACTCATGAGATTATGAAGCAAGGAAGGGAAGAAGAGAAGAAGAAAGAAGAGAAAAGAGTAGAAAAGCTAGAGGTTGAGAAGAAGAAGAAGATGGGAATAGCTCTCAAAGCTTCACTACATGAAGAGAGCTCTTCTAGTGAGGAGGATGAGCTAGAAGAATTGGCTATGATAGCCAAACAATTCTCACGCTTTATGAGGTCCAACCGGGGAAGAAAAATCCAAAGAAAAATGGATTTCAAAAGCAAGAACAAAGAAGAAGCAAGGGATCAAATCATTTGCTTTGAGTGCAAACAACCCGGCCACATACGTTCGGAGTGCCCTCAACTCAAGAAGAAGGTCTTTGAGAAGAAGAAGAAGCTCAAAGCCAAGTTTGCTACTTGGAGTGATGAGGAGTCATCGGAGGATGACGAACAAGAAGTGGCTAACCTTTGCCGCATGGCACTTGAGGAAGATTCCTCCATGGTAACCTCTAACTCATCAACTTTAGATTTTACATATGATGAATTGAATGATGCTTATGATGAGTTACAAGAGGTCTATGATGAATTAGTTGAGAAATATAAAGAGTCGGTCATTAGGAACAAGAAAATTATTTTGGAACTAAATGATAAAAATGACTCACTCTCTCAAGCTAATTCAAAATTTGAGAAAAAGATATTAGGGTTAAAAGATGAACTAAAATTATTTCAAGATGAAAATGTTGACCTTAATAATCTTTTGTCTCAATGTAATAGTGAACACCAAAAGGTTTTGGATGAGCTAAATGAGCTCAAAAAGTCTTTTAAAAATGTTGGTAGTGTCAAGCATGAAATAGGTGAATCTTCAAGAACAAACCAACCTAAGAAAAAGACTAACTACTACAAACAAGGTAGCTTTCCTAGACATAGTAGGGCTAAAAGAATTAGAAGTGTATGGGTTCCTAAGGAACTTGTAAAATCTAATAATATTATTGCTATGTCATCTTTGATTCCTAAGGGAACCAAGGTTTTGGGAGCTAACACTCATGGACCCAAAATGATTTGGGTACCAAAAACAAAAGCTTAATATCTTTGTTTGTAGGGGGAGCATTGCTACAAGGCCAAAGCACAAAGTCAAAACTCATGGTACCTTGATAGTGGATGCTCAAGGCATATGACCGGAGACAAGAGTAGATTCATGGATCTAAAGCCAAAAAGTGGAGGAGTAGTGACATTTGGTGACAACTCCAAAGGCCACATTAAAGGTATTGGCTCCATAGGTAATCACTCTACTATTCTCATTGAAAATGTCTTGTATGTCGATGGTCTTAAACACAACTTATTGAGCATAAGTCAATTGTGTGATAAAGGATTTAATGTTTTATTTGATAAAAATGGATGCAAAATTGTAGACATTAAATCTAATAATATTATGCTCATAGGTCATCGCATAGGGAACATATACATGGTGCATCTAGATGACATTCATACATCTCGTGCATGCTTAGTAGCACAAAATGAAAATGATGCATGGTTGTGGCATAGGAAACTAGGACATGCTAGCATAAGTGTTTTAGAAAAACTAGTCTCCCTTAATCTAGTTAGAGGTTTACCCAAGATAAAATTTTCAAATGATAAAATTTGTGATGCATGCTCTAAGGGTAAACAACATAAGTCTTCCTTTAAATCTATTAATGATGTTTCTACTAGTAGATGTTTACAACTTATCCATGTGGATTTATTTGGGCCAATTAGGACTATGAGCTTGGGTGGTAAGTCTTATGCTTTTGTACTTGTTGATGATTTTTCTAGATTTACTTGGGTTCTATTTTTAAGTACTAAAGATGAGGCTTTGGAAAAATTCATCACATTTTCAAAACTAACCCAAAATGATCTTGAACTTAAAATTTCACATATTAGAAGTGATCATGGAACTGAGTTTCAAAATTTAGGGTTTGAAGATTTTTTAAATGAAAATGGTATTAGCCATAATTTTTCGGCTCCTTGAACTCCTCAACAAAATGGGGTAGTTGAGAGGAAAAATAGAACTTTGCAAGAAATGGCTAGAACTATGCTTTGTGAAAACAATTTACCTAAATATTTTTGGGCGGAAGCCACAAACACCGCTTGCTATATTGTAAATCGAGTAATGATTAGGCCAATTTTAAAGAAAACACCTTATGAGATTTTAAAATCTAAAAAGCCTAACATTAGCTATTTTCACCCTTTTGGTTGCAAGTGTTTTGTTTTAAATAATGGAAAAGACAACTTAGGTAAATTTGATGCAAAAAGTGGTGAAGCTATTTTCATAGGTTACTCTTTAACCTCTAAAGCCTATCGAGTATTTAACAAAAGAACTTTAGTAGTAGAAGAATCTATTCATGTTGTATTCAATGATAACCTCCTTCCAAGGAAGGATTCTTGTGATGATGATGATGTAGGGATCATAAATGCCTTTTATGGAGGACAAACTTCAAAGGAGGATGAGATTCCAACAAAAGAAGAGGACACACAAGATCCACCTCTTGAAGCCTTGAAGGACTTGGCTCTTGAGGAAAAGGAAGTGAGCTACCCAAGGGAGTTCAACTATGTCAAAGATGGTGAAATCTTGGGTGATCCATCCAAGGGGGTAACCACTCGATCTTCTCTTAGATTAATGAATCATGTTGCATTTATCTCATGCATAGAGCCTAAGAATATTAAAGAAGCATTGAAAGATGATTTTTGGATAATGGCTATGCAAGAAGAGTTAAATCAATTTGAGAGAAGTAACGTTTGGACATTAGTTGATAGGCCTAGTAATCAATCTACCATAGGAACTAAATGGGTCTTTAGGAACAAGCTAGATGAGAGTGGTAAAATTGTAAGAAATAAAGCTAGACTAGTAGCACAAGGTTACACTCAAGAAGAGGGAATAGATTTTGATGAAACCTATGCACCCGTAGCTAGAATGGAAGCCATTAGGATGTTGCTTGCATATGCATGTTATCATAATTTCAAGCTTTTTCAAATGGATGTTAAAAGCACCTTTTTAAATGGTTTTATAAATGAAGAAGTGTATGTGGAACAACCACCGGGTTTTGAAGATTCAAAATTTCCAAATCATGTTTTCAAACTCACCAAACTTTTTATGGTTTAAAACAAGCTCCTAGAGCTTGGTATGAAAGACTTTCAAACTTTTTAATTGAAAAATGATTTGAAAAAGGTAAGGTGGACACTACACTTTTTATAAAAATGTATAAAAATGACATCTTAGTAGTTCAAATTTATGTTGATGATATTATTTTTGGTTCTACTAATGAATGTCATTGTCAAGAATTTGCTAAGTTAATGCAAGGTGAATTAGATATGAGCATGATGGGGGAGCTCTCATTCTTTTTGGGACTCCAAATCAAGCAAAAGAAGGATGGCACCTTCATCAATCAAGCCAAGTACATAAAGGATATGCTCAAGAAGTTTGGCTTGGAGAATGCAAAGCCTCAAGCCACACCTATGAGCTCATCTACAAAGCTTGACAAAGATGAAGGAGGTAAGTGTGTTGACTCTAAGCTTTACCATTCTATGATTGGATCATTGCTTTACCTTACCGCAAGTAGACCGGATATCTTGTTTAGTGTTTGCTTGTGTGCTAGGTTTCAAGCTAGTCCTAGAAAGTATCACCTTATCGCCGTTAAGAGAATCTTTAGGTACCTTAGAGATACTCCTTGTTTAGGTCTTTGGTACCCTAGAGACTCTACCTTCAACCTTCATGCTTATTCGGATGCGGATTATGGGGGTTGCAAAACCGATAGGAAAAGTACTTCGGGAACTTGTCAATTCCTAGGTAGTATGCTCATATCTTGATTCTCTAAGAAACAAAATAGTGTAGCCTTATCTACTACCGAAGCCGAGTACATATCCTTAGGGAGTTGTTGTGCTCAAGTCCTTTGGATGAAGCAACAACTCTTAGATTATGGAATTAAAGCTGAAACCATACCCCTAAAATGTGACAACACCAGTGCAATATGTCTAACAAAAAATCCCATCAAACACTCTAGAACCAAAAACATAGAAATAAGGCATCATTTCATTAGAGATCATGTCCTTAAAGAAGATGTGGTTATAGAGTATGTAGACACTTTAAATCAATTAGCGAACATATTTACAAAACCTTTAGACAAAGAGCGTTTTTGGTCCCTTAGGAGAGAGTTAGGTCTAGCTAGCCTATCTTGACCTTTTAGGACCTCTTTTGTGCTTAAAATTGCTTGATCTTGTGAAATGCCATGTTTATGTGTTTAGACTCCTAATTTCATCCATGCTTATAGCTAGGGGGAGTATGTTTATGTTTACATATGTTTTGCCTGCTCATTCATGTCATTTATTACTGATAGGCCTTAGAAAAACTCATTTTTCTGCACTTTTAGAGCCTCTTCTGCACTTCCAGGCCCAGGTGTATCGAAATGGGTGAACCTGTTTCGATACAGATGCCTTAAAAACATGTCTGAGAGAAGGGCGTTTCGAAACGCCTCAAAAGGGTTTCGAAATGTTTTTGCGACTTCCAAGGGGTGTATCGAAACGAGTTTCGATACGGGTCAACGGGGCTTCAACACGGTCAACACCGTATCGAAACGGTCAGCTGAAAGTCTCAAAACGGTCAAACCCTCGTGCTCGCGTTTCGGAACGGTCTAGACCGTTCCGAAACGGTTTCGCGGATAGCTTTATTTAGGGCTTTTAATGTTAAAATTCACTTTAACATCAAACTCTTCAAAACCCTAAAAACCCTAAACCGACTTTCTCCCTATAAAAACCCTCTAAACCTCTTTGTTTTTCACCAAATCTTGAGGGGTTTTTCTCTAAAACTCTAGTCTAAGCAAGTTTCATCAACATTGTGCAAGGATTTTCATCCATTCATCCAAAATCCCAAACTAAGGTATTTTTCCTATTTTTCTTTTTCTTTCAATTTATGTTCGAATCTTAGGTTAGAAAATTTTATTTTTTGTATAAATTATATGTTTTTATGTTTTGGTTTTCCATATCTTGAAAAAAAAAATTCAAAATCTTAAATTTTTTTATTCGAATATAAAATTTTTCAGTCGTATTTTCTTTTACTGTTTTTTTTTAATTTTTCTTTGTTTTATGTTTTTTTTAAAACCTAAGTGGGATTTATTATTGGATTGAATTTAAAAATCTATGCATACACTTAATTTTTAAAACATGCTTGCTTAATTTTTTTAGGATGTCGGATCAAGCTAACAAAAAGCGTCAGTCCGTTCAAACCGGTGAGTCGAGCATGCACCCAAATCTCGCTCTGCTCTTTCAGAAATCCCTTAGAACTACCGAGATGCGAGCTCGTTTCACATATGTCAAGGATTTCGAAGTTCGTCGTGAACGTGTCATTGATCTCGATTTCTTCAACTCCGAGCGATTCCTATTCAGTTACCTCGAGCGTTTGAGTGAATGGGATCTTCTTCCTTTGTTGAGCATCCCGGATATTCGCTACAAACATATGGTACTCATCTTTTACTCTAATGCTCGTCTTATTAATGATGAAACCAATACCGAGGTTGTAGGGATTGAATCTTTCATGTTAGGGAAAAAGTTTACTGTTAATGTTGCTCTCTTGGAGTCCATTTTTTCCCTTAAGAATATAGGAATTGAGGATGAACGTCACTTTGGAACTAACACCGGTCTGGCACTTACTTTGGATGCGCACAATCGTTTTCTTCACTTGATGGTATCATGGTTCCTTCGCCCTTCCGGAGGTAAATACTCTCATATCCGTCAAGTTGATCACTTTTGGCTTGAATGTTTCCGTCGTGGTGAGCGCCCTAATGTTGCTAAGATCATTTTTGCCGAGATGGTCAATAATGTTAAGCTTATTGACACCAATGAGTTGAAATCTTTTACTTATGGCACGATCTTAAGCCACATATTTAGCACCATTGGTCTCGATTGCACCTACGACTCCCCGGAACCTCACAAGTGCAAGATTGGTGAGTCCTATCTTCGTAAGTCCGGGATTCGCTATGTGAACGATGTTTGGGAACGTGTTGATAGAGAAGCTCCTCTTCCTCCCGTTGCACCTCCATCGCAAGTTCAAGTTGGAAACAATGAAGCTCTTACGGCTCTCATTACCGAACGGTTCAATGCCTTGGACACTCGCATAGCTTCGGGTTTTGGTGCCATCGACACTCGCTTGCAAAATGTCGAGGATCGCCTCCTATCTCTTGAGACTTCCCACTCGAACTTGGATTTGTCCTTCTCTACTCTTTATGGCCAATGGACGAAGTTTCACCGTTCTCAAGTCAAGAGCGATGATGAGACTTCCGATGATGATGATGGTGGTGACGAGGCCTAGGACTTTCATATCATATCATATCATATTATTTATGCATTTTAGGTTTAAGATTGCATCTTTATGTTTCATTATGTTTTAGGAACCTATGCTTTTGATCTTTTGTTTGGGATTATATTTTGAACTTAATGTTGATTTATGCTTTGGATATTTTAATTTTATGAATTGATATTATTGTTGCTTATTAGTTAATGCTTATTGGTACTAATCCTTTATCTTCTCTATGAGCCTTATTTATTATTTTTGATCTAAAAAAAAGGGGGAGAAGAAATTTAAGAGCCAAAACAAAAATTCATTTTAAATGTTTAAAGTGTTTTTAAGTTTTAAAACTTGAATTTCAAAGTTAAATCATTTTTAAAACTTTAAAAACCTATCTTAAATTAAGGGGGAGTTAGAATGTGTTCAAAATTTTCAAAACTCTTAAAAATTCTAACTTTGGTTTTGTTATATCAAAAAGGGGGAGATTGTGAAACCGATATTTTAATTTTGATATAACTAAAAACCTAAGGACTAAATTTAAAATGTCAAAACGAATTTTTAAGTCCTCAAACATCCCCATATAATTTTAAGATTATGCCAAAGTTAAAATTAAAGTTTTCAAATATTTTTCTAAGTGTTTAAAGCCGAAATAGTGATTTTCAAGTCCCTGTTTCGAAACGGCCTAAGGCGTTTCGAAATGGTTTCATCACTGCCAACCCCTGTTCTGAAACGCGTATCGAAACGACTTTAGAACATATGAACCCGTATCGAAATGGCTTCAAGCGTTTCGAAACGGTTCTTCGTTTTGATTTGAAAAATATGACCGTTGTAATATTTTTAACTGAATTTTCAAAGATCGTTAGGGTGTTTCGAAACGGGCTCAAGCTGTTTCGAAACGACCCTTGACAGTGGCAAAAGTGTTTCGAAACGGCTTTAAAACGTTTCGAAACGGGCTCTTAAATGTACCTCAACGACTCTTTCTATTTTGGTCTGTTTCGAAACAGGTACCCCGCGTTCCGAAACGGGTTGTTGCAGACTGCATTTATGGAGGTGAGATAACATCCCCAACAGCTCTATTGATGAATGCAACAACCACAACGGCTAGAAATCAATGAGAAGGTATAAAAGGGACCTCTAAAAGCTCCAGCAACAACTATTGATCCAAAAAGCAAATAACCATTCACCAAATCCAAGCATTTGTGCTAAAATCCCATATTGTCTAGAAACTCCAATTGTAATTTTCATTCTTATCTTTTTCAATTGGGTTGAGTGCTTGTAATTGGGCTACAATTTGTATTGAGAGATACTATCTTAGCCATCAAATTCTTTGTTACCTTTGTGTGAGGATTGGGTTAAATTTTGGATAGAAAATTTAACCGAAAATTGTAAGGGTTGCTTCCTTAGCCTAGAAAAGGGGAAGAGCAATTAGTGGAATTGTTGCAAATCCTTAGTGAAGCTAAGGTAGTGGATGTAGAGTTCATTTGGAACTTGAACCACTCTAAAATTCCTTGTCAATCTTTTTAATTTGAAATTTCCACCACACAAACTTTAAAAATCCAATTCACCCCCCTCTTGGTTCATATCGATCTTTCGATCCACTCAACAGATTGTATTGACATACTATCTTTACCGATTTTATCAAATAAAGGCATTACCGTTATTTTCTTCTAATATATTTCTGTGCATCAAATTAACAAAAGAAAATAATGTCCATATAATAATATGATTATTATTAAAAGATCTTTAGTTGAGTATTATTCTGGGCATGGATAGTAATAATACGTTTAAAGCTAACATGTTATTGATTGATGACAATGTGTTGTCATTGACATAGTGATGTCAAAATCAAAGCATGAATATGATGTTGGATAGCAACATATTGGATTGACCCGCTATGAGCATATGTCTTGGATTATTATGTAATTGTCACGATATTGCTCATAATGATAACTATATGTATGATCCTTTGACTTGAGATCATTACTATCTTAACATATATTGTTGTGTGCTTTGATGCAGTTAAACGTGCACCATAAATGGTTACACTATAAAGACTGACATTGAGCATATCATGATATGTGTAGTTGGGTATGAATGGTCGAGATAGGATTTGTCCTTCCTACATAATAGGAAACATATCACATGCCACTTGATTGAGTAAGACTAGAAATGCATGGCCATGCTCAAATAAGTTGATATGAGATATCACATATTATTCGTCTGTTGCCTACTCTAGATATCAAGAAATAATAGATAGGCAAAACAAGTGTGACTATTCCAAGACTTGTGCCTATTCTAGATGTAAAGGACAAAGGGATATAATACATTAGAATAGTTGATCACGAAGATGTTACGTTGAGTCTTTACTTCTAGTAATTTAGGTGACAATGATACATTGCTAGATGTCACTCATTGTTTTTGATATTGAAATAGTTCTGATAATTGCTACTAATGTTATTGAAACCTACAAGGTCACACCCCAGGGTTGAAAAGAGCAATTAATAAATAAGTTACATATGTACAATTTAGTTGTACGTATATAACATGTATAATTAATATTAAGACATATATATTTGATATATATGCTAAAGTATTTTATTATACATAGAATTTCAAATTTAAAATAATTAAAGTAATTAGAGTTCGGAATTAATTAAAAATCCTATGTAGTTAGGGTAACATACTATAAAAAGGGGTTAATGGGTCTAGCAGCCGTCTAACTCTTTGAAATGTATTTTTCTCAACAACGTTTTGTGAAAAAAAATTGCTCTCAACTTTTCAACCGGGTGAACTAAGTAGAGGTTGAGACGATCTATTCTTGGAGGCTAAGATTCGTATCGTTCGTGAGATCATTAGACGTTTCTGTTCGTACTGTTTATCAAGGAACTCAATGTAAGTAAACCTATCTCTTCCTCCAAAATTCGAATTAAACGTACATGGATCGCTGGTGAGATCGTCGTGTTTATTTTTCCACTGCGCCATGGGGTGCGTCGATGATCTAACAGTGGTATCAGAGCCACTTGTACGATCCAGATTCGGGTTAAATACTTGGGCGATGCGATATGTTTATGATGTATGCTCTGTTTTATCATTTTCACCGTATATGTATGATATATTTGTTCGATTCGATAACTGGTATGATTAAGATGTTAATCTGTTTGAATGAATTTTTCAATCAATTGTTAAGAGTTAATCATGAACATGTTGCTACAAGGGTTTATATGTTAATTATTATCATATAGATCGATGGGTATGCGATAGTAGATCGCATTCGGCGGTGGAACAATGGTTGTTTTGATATGAAAAACCTACGGGATTACAAATCCCAAAAACACGATTTTGTTCATAAAAGTTATCAAATTGCATTTTCCCCTTGACCCCTTCGTAGGCAACATAGATCGTAGGCTCACATCAAAATCTTTAACAAACGCGTAACAATGTATATGTATGATATGCTTGTTTTGTATGGCGTTTGACATGCATGGTTAAAGCCCTTTTGTTTTACAATAGTTGTAATTTAAATTACGGCCTGCGCGTCGCGCCTCTCTACTCTTCTGTTGTATTTCTCTTCTCATCTTACTCCCTCGTATGTAAAACGAGTTTCTAAAAATTGTAATCACATGAAGATTCGAAGGAGCAGGCGAATGGACCGGTTAAAGATGAGAAGATGCTTGAGAGTTCTTTTTCTTCTAGGATTCTTGGTTCTCACATTGGCTTGGGATGGGCCACCTTAACTTTTCCTTTGGGCTACAACCATTGCATCTTATTTACTGCTTATATCTATCATGTATGTGATGCCATGAATGTTGTGTCTGCAAATTTTATTATTATACACTTTGATGAGATCAATAAGGGCCTAATATTAAAATGAACAATGATGAGATAATTATGAAAACCCTCACTACAATCTAAGTTAATTTAACCGTCCAATATTTACCCTTGTTAAGGCTTCGATCGATATCATGTGAGTTTTGCCAAAGCAATATCTCATGAGTCTATCTTGGTTAAACGCGAAGAATAAGTAAGTGATATTCGCAAGTTGAAATATTGGTGATAACTTGGCTAGGTTATTCTAATAGGATTAGAAACCTAGAGGTTAAATTTTGGATAAATCATGAGATGATTTGAACAAGAGTTGTTCACCGAATGAAGGAGTTATATTGGATGTAATAAGTAAGGTGTTACTTACCTAAATAACATTTTTCCTAAAAGAAAAGCCAAAGATGATTTAGGAAGAAGTTGAAATATGGATCCTCACTCACTAGAAAAACTGTCGATATGTTTTTCAGAAATTAAAACTTGAGTGTTTTTAATTTTGAATAAAATGGTGGGAGTAATTTATTAATAAAGACCTATTTATAAATTTCAAGCTCGGTAAATAAACTTACATTACATGTTTCCATTATTGTAGACTCAATGGCAAACAACACACTTTCACTGCGATCAATCCTTGAGAAGAATAAACTCAATGGCTTGAATTTCCTTGATTGGTTCCGAAATTTGAGAATTGTTCTCAAGCAGGAAAAGAAGGAATATGTCATTGAAGAACATGTTCCTGATGAACCGGTTGCTAATGCTCCTAAAGCTGACAAAGACAAGTTTAAGAAACACATGGATGACATGTTAGATGTCAGATGTCTTATGCTTGCCACCATGACCCCTGAGCTTCAAAAGCAACATGTGGACATGGTAGCCTATGAGATGATTCAACACCTCAAGGAAATATATGAGGAGCAAGTGCGTCAAGAGAGGTATGAGACCTCTAAAGCTCTATTTCAATGAAAAATGAGTGAGGGATCTCCTGTAGGAGCTCATGTCATTAAAATGATGGGCTATATCCAAACATTGGAGAAGCTGGGATTTCCACTCAAAGATGAATTGGCCACTGATGTCATCCTGCAATTGTTGCCGGAAAGTTTCAACCAATTTGTCCTTAATTTCAACATGAATGAAATTAATAAGACTTTACCACAGTTACTTGGCATGTTACGAACTGCTGAAAACAACCTGAAAAAGGCTGGACCTAAGCCCATTCTGATGGTCCGCAAGGACAAAAGGAAGGGAAAGAATGTAGCAAAGCCTAAGGGTGATGGCAAGGCCAAGCCCAATGGAAAGGATGCATTGAAACCCAAAGGGGGAGTTAGCAAGGAAGGAAAATGTTTCCATTGCGGCAAGACCGGACATTAGAAGAGAAACTACCATGTTTATCTTGAAGAAGTCAAAAAGGAAAAAAGCAAACGGAGCGTCTACTTCAGGTATTTATGTCATAGATGTTAATTTATCAACATCTACTTCTTGGGTATTAGATATCAGATGTGGTTCTTATATTTGTACTTCTGTACAGGGACTACAAAGAGAAGGAATCTGGCTAAAGGAGACGTGGACCTACGAGTAGGAAATGGAGCAAGAGTTGTTGCATTAGCTATAGGAACATCTGTTTTGTCTTTGCCTAGTGGACTTGATTTAAATTTAGAAGATTGTTATTTTGTGCCTAGTTTAACTAAGAACATTATTTCTATTTCTTGTTTGGACAAGATAGGTTTTGAGATTATTATTAAGAATAATTGTTGTTCCTTTTATCTCGATAATGTTTTTACGGTTCGGCACAATTAATTAACGGTCTTTACAATTTGGATCAAGATAATACTATTTATAACATAAATATGAAAAGATCAAAGACAAAAGACTCAAATCAAACCTACCTTTGGCATTGTTGTTTAGGCCATATAAGTGAGAAACATATATCAAAACTCCATAAAGATGGACTTTTAGATTCATTTGTTTTCGAACAATATGATGTATGCGAATCTTGCTTATTGAGAAAAATAACTAAGGCTCCCTTTAACCGTAAAGGTGAAAGAGTAAGTGATTTATTGGGATTAATACATACTGATGTATGTGGGCCAATAAATACGCAAGCTAGAGGAGGATTCCAGTACTTCATTACATTCACTGATGATTTTAGTCGGTATGGGTATATCTACCTTATGCGCCATAAATCTGAAGCACTTGAAAGGTTCAAGGAGTTCAAAATAAAGTACATAATCAAATAGGCACGAGTATTAAGGCACTTCGATCAGATCGAGGTGGAGAATACTTAAGCATAGAGTTTGATGAACTCCTAAAAGAGTGTAGGATTGTCTCACAACTTACCCACCTGGTACACCATAGTGGAATGGAGTTTCCGAAAGAAGGAATCGAACATTTTTAGACATGGATCGATCCATGATGAGTCATAGTGATCTTCCGACTTCTTTTTGGAGACATGCACTTGAAACAGCTGCTTTCACACTAAATCGTGTTCCAACCAAATCAGTTCAAAAGACACCATATGAGATATGGACTGGGAAGCGTCCTAGTATGTCTATTATGAAGATTTGAGGTTGTGAGGCTTATGTTAAACATCAGATGTCTACAAAGCTTGAACCTAAATCTCATAAATGTATATTTGTTGGATATCCTAAGGAAACCAAGGGATATTATTTCTTTAACCCTAACGAGAACAAAGTGTTTGTTGCTCGAACGGGAGTTTCTCTCGAAAGAAAAATCCTCTCAAAGAAAGGGAAGAGTAGAAATATTGAACTTGGAGAAGTTCTAGATCAATAGATTAATGAGCCAGAGGTTGATCATGTTCCACAAGTTATTGAGGAACAATTAACAGATTTAGAAACACGATCACTGCGCAGATCCACAAGAGAACGCCATGTACCTGAGAGATATGGATTTCTCGTTACTACACATGGAGACGTTCTTCTGTTGGATCAAGATGAGCCCAGGACTTATCAAGAGGCGGTGGCGAGCCCAGGACTTATCAAGAGGCGGTGGCGAGCCCAGACTCTAGGAAATGGCTTGAAGCCATGAGATCTGAAATGGATTCCATGTCTGAAAACCAAGTATGGACTTTGGTTGAACAACCTGAAGGGGTCAAATCAATAGGGTGTAAATGGGTTTTCAAGAAGAAAACCGACATGGATGGTAATATACAAACATATAAGGGGCGATTGGTCACTAAAGGCTTTTGACAAGTTCATGGTATAGACTATAACGAAACCTTCTCCCTTGTAGCTATGTTTAAATCCATTCGGATCTTTCTTGCAATAGCGGCATTCCATGATTATGAAATCTGGCAAATGGATGCCAAAACCGCTTTCCTTAATGGAAAACTTGAAGAGGATGTGTATATGACACAACCAGAAGGTTTTGTTGCTCCTGAAAATGCTAGAAAGGTTTGTAAGCTACAAAGGTCCATTTATGGATTGAAGCAGGCTTCTCGGAGATGGAATCTTCGTTTCAATGATGCAATCCAAGAGTTTGGATTTATAAGAAATGAAGATGAGCCTTGTGTTTACAAAAAGGCTAGTGGGAGCATTGTTTCTTTCCTAATCTTGTATGTAGATGACATACTCATCATAGGAAATGATATACCTACTCTAAAGTCTGTTAAGACTTGGTTAGGTAGTTGTTTTTCTATGAAAGATTTGGGTGAGGCAGCGTATATCTTAGGAGTTAAGATCTATAGAGATAGACCAAGACGACTCCTGGGTCTGAGTCAAAGTACATACATAGACAAAGTGCTGAAAAGGTTCAATATGGAAGAATCTAAGAAAGGGTTCTTGCCCATGAGACATGGTATTTCTCTTTCGAAGGATATGTGGCCTTCAACTTCACAAGAAAGAGAAAGGATGAATAAAATTCCATATGCTTCGGCTATTGGTTCTATCATGTATGTCATGATATGTACTCGACCAGACGTATCGTATGCATTAAGCATGACGAGTCGATATCAGGTAAACCCAGGTGAATGTCACTGGGTTGCAGTTAAAAACATCCTCAAGTACTTAAGAAGAACTAAGGATACATTTCTTGTCTATGGGGGTGAAGAAGAACTTAGTGTAAAAGGTTACACTAACGCCAGCTTCCAAACAGACAAGGATGACTCATGATTGCAATCTAGTTTTGTGTTTTGTCTTAATGGAGGTGTTGTGAGCTGGAAAAGTTCAAAACAAGACATAGTAGCTGACTCTACAACGAAGGGTGAGTACATTGCATCCAGTGAAGTGGTAAAAGAGGTTGCTTGGATCAAGAAGTTTGTAACTGAACTAGGGGTTGTTCCCAGCATATCAGATGGTATAGAACTCCACTGTGACAACAATGGAGCCATTGCACAAGCAAAGGAACCCATATCTCATAAACGGTCCAAACACATTCCAAGGAGTTTTCATCTCATTCGAGAGATCATATATTGAGGAGATGCGGAAATATGCAAAGTACACACAAATGATAACATTGTTGATCCCCTGACGAAGCCTTTGGCACAACAAAAGCATGATCGTCACACTGAGTCACTTGGTATTAGATATGTGAGTGATTGATCTTAGTGCTAGTGGGAGATTGTTAGAGTATGCCCAAAGACCAATCATATGATGATTGTATTGACATACTATCTTTACCGATTTTATCAAATAAAGGCATTGCCGTTATTTTCTTCTGATATATTTTTGTGCATCAAATTAACAAAAGAAAATAATGTCCATATAATAATATGATTATTATTAAAAGATCCTTAGTTGAGTATTATTGTGGGCATGGATAGTAATAATACGCTTAAAGCTAACATGTTGTTGATTGATGACAATGTGTTGTCATTGACATAGTGATGTCAAAATCAAAGTATGAATATGATGTTGGATAACAACATATTGGATTGACCCACTATGAGAATATGTCTTGGATTATTATGTAATTGTAACGATATTGCTCATAATGATAACTATATGTATGATCCTTTGACTTGAGATCATTACTATCTTAACATATATTGTTGTGTGCTTTGATGCAGTTAAACGTGCACCGTAAATGGTCACACTATAAAGACTGACATTGAGCATATCATGATATGTGTAGTGGGGTATGAATGGTCGAGATAGGATTTTTCCTTCCTACATAATAGGAAACATATCACAGGCCACTTGATTGAGCAAGACTAGAAATGCAAGGCCATGCTCGAATAAGTTGATATGAGACATCACATATTATTCGTCTGTTGTCTACTCTAGATATCAAGAAATAATAGATAGACAAAACAAGTGTGACTATTCCAAGACTTGTGCCTATTCTATATATAAAGGACAAAGGGATATAATACATTAGAATAGTTGATCACGAAGATGTTACGTTGAATCTTTACTTCCAGTAATTTAGGTGACAATGATACATTGCTAGATGTCGCTCATTGTTTTTGATATTGGAATAGTTCTGATAATTGCTACTAATGTTACTGGAACCTACAAGGTCACACCCCAGGGTTGAAAAGAGCAATTAATAAATAAGTTACATATGTACAAATTAGTTGTACGTATATAACATGTATAATTAATATTAAGACATATATATTTGATATATATGCTAAAGTATTTTATTATACATAGAATTTTGAATTTAAAATAATTAAAGTAATTATAGTTCGGAATTAATTAAAAATCCTATGTAGTTAGGGTAACATTTTATAAAAAGGGGTTAATGGTCTAGCGGTCGTCTAACCCTTTGAAATGTATTTTTCTCAAAAACGTTTTGTGAAAAAGAAAATTGCTCTCAACTTTTCAACCGGGTGAATTGAGTAGAGGCTGAGACGATCTATTCGTGGAGGCTAAGATTCGTATCGTTCGTGAGATCGTTAGACGTTTCTGTTCGTACTATTTATCAAGGAACTCAAAGTAAGTAAACCTATCTCTTCCTCCTGAATTCGGATTAAACGTACATGGATCGCTGGTGAGATCGACGTGTTTGTTTTTCCGCTGCGCCATGGGGTGCGCCAATGATCTAACATGATTCTAGCATAGAAATAAATTTAACAATTTATTTCCTTTGTTATATATTATGTTAAACATTCATAGGGATTAGTAGCACTAAAACCCACACTAGAAAAACCAATAGGAATTAATCCTTTAATTTTGTTGATTCTTTGTTTTGGAAAAGATCACGTAAATTCGTTAAAACGGCAAGAATTAAATCCTGAAACAAATTATTTACGAGATCTCAGTTTCTCAAATTTCGCCTGAGTATCTTGTTTGTCTCTATAATTTCTCAAGGAAAAATTATTAGTAGAAATAATAATCCATAGTGTTGCCAGATGGTATAATGAATTATGCACTTTCAATTTTGAAGTCTTATAGAAAAACTGCAGTTCTCTCTCTTTGGCCGCTATCAAATTAGCATAGTACTGCAACACCAATCAGCAACGCGATTCACTGCATCTGGTTTGCACTTGGAGACTACGAAACCTTGTGTATCAACGCTTGCATTCATCTTTTGAATGAGAAGTGAAAATGGATTGGATTTGATGTGTGCACACCATATGTTTGTGAATATTTCTGAATAAAACTATGTGCACAATTGATATTTCAAGTAAGAATTAGAGGCGTGCATGCAACCTTAATGGTGAGGAAAATGAGCTCAAGTAATCAGATTCAAAAAGTTTGGATGGTTTTAGTATCAAACTTGCCGGAGCAACTACACTGGCAAGGCGTTTGGCAAGTTTTCAACAGAGATGGAGTGGTTGTGGATGTATTTGTACCAAGAAAGAGAGCGAGAGATGGAACCAGATTCGGATTTGTCCGTTTGGGGTCAAAGGCGGATGCGGATCGAATCATAGAGTGTTTTAATGGATTTCGGCTTTATGGATACAAATTAAAGGTGATGATGGCGCAAAGGGAGACTAGGGATACATTTTGGAGAAGAAAACGTGATAACATTGATTCAAGGACGAACAAGGAGATCCAGAAACAGTGGGATGATCATGATCATACGAACAATTCCAAAAGGAATCCAGTGAGGCGGTGTAACAAGGATGAGGATGTTGATGATCGAATCACAGTGAAAGAGCAATCTAGAGTGGAAGAGAAACGCAAATGCGTGGATGGGGTTGTTGATGCCGATAAATGGGAAATTTTACAGAATTGCGCTTTGGGTTTTTGCCGTTAACCCAGCCAAATAGAAGATCTTGCAAATGAGATTACAAAGGCGAAATTGACAGGTTTTACGTTGATGCGAGTTGCGGGCTCTCTTGTATTATTCATGTTTGAAGATAAAGAATCGAGGAAGAGAATTTTGGAGACTAGGCGTCTAGAAACATGGTTTGAAAATTTAATTGAATGGTCGCCTACATCATTTTTACTGAATCGAAGGGTATGGCTTTCAGTAAGTGGAATCCCTATTCATGGATGGTCTAAAGAAACATTTCAAAATATTGCAGCGATTTGGGGCGAACTCGTACGGATTGACATTGAGACTTTGGCACCTTCAACGTTTGAATGATGTCGATTTCAGATCGAAACCGACTGGATTTCACACATAGATGAAGTAATGGACTTGCGCATTAACGATAACGTCTTCACAATTCATGTTACAGAAATTGAGGAAGCGATTGGCCCTAAGTGTGATTGTAGTTGTGAGGCGGCGAACTGCTCGGAAGATACATTGAGTACTGAGGATTTGAACATGGATATGTCCAGCCCGGTTAAGGTGTCTATAAGTGGGAGGTCAGCAAATGATACAGTGGTACCCAATTCTTTCTCTTATTCGGCTCTGGGATCGAGCCAAATTGATCGTATGTGGAATGAGAACAAGAGGGAGGATTGGCGTGTCATGAGCACGACAAGTTGGATGGCGGATGAAGATGTAAGCTTCGTCCATCGTGAAAGGGAAAGTCAGCGAATTTTGGATGTTTTGCTGAATGATGCTGTGGTGGATGTTTTTCCAAACAATGTGGGAGTACCGTGTGATGAACTAGTTGCCGAAGAACTAGTAGTTGATGAATTGAGCCCACGTGTTGATGGGTCAAGGATAGAAATTCCTAGGGCTAATAAGGCTCAAACAATTGAATGCAATGGAGAGTTTAGAAGGTTACGACAGGTTTTAGAAATCGAACTGAGTTTTCTATCGCCTGGTGAGCGAGGTGAGGCTGAAGCGAAGCTGGTAAAAAAGAGGAGAGGTCGCCCGAAGAAAAACCAAAAACCATCAGAGGTAATTGCTAATGGCTCTTTCTCAGATTCGGACTTCTATAACCGTAAACGGATTATTTTAAGAGAAGCAGAGGAAACATTGAAATTGGGTAAACTGATTGGGGTGAAAACAATTGGAAACGAACAAGAAATTGTAAAGGATATTGCGCGTGTGATTGAAGCGCGAGAACGACAATAATTGCGAAGAGTGTTGAGTTTGTGGTCGTGGAATGTGAGAGGGATTGGTTCAGCATTGAAGTGTAATTCAGTTCAACACTTTTTGAGACAACAAAGGTGTGCGATGGTCATTTTATATGTGACTAAATTAAAGACATCAAGTGATGGTATGGTGAATAAGATATGGTTTACGAATGATTTTGTTTATGTGTTTATGCCTTCTTCGGGTGTTTTTGACATTCGAGAGAGGAGACGGATTTGCTCGGTTCTTGGATGTCTGTTTTTATGGTATAGTAGGAGTATACATACCGTGTGTGGGAGGGGATCAAGTGAGTTTGTTAGGTGATATGTGGTGTAGTAATCTACAACGAGGTATGGTGGAATTATTCATTGGATGTGGTGTGTGATTTCCTTTGTGTCGATAGAGTGGTGTGGTGCGGTTTGTTAAAAGTGTGAGGATCGAATAGTATGGAAACACACAACATCGGACCATTTTTTGTTGGTGCTTGACGACATCTTTTGGCATGGAAATTGCATATGAGGGGGATTATTGTTGAGCTCATGTATTCATGTTTTTATCGAGAAGCGAATTGCTTGGATGACTTTTTGGCGAGGGGTGGTGTTGATCGCACATCTTGGTTTTGCATGCTAGCGTGAATGTTTTGTGTTTTGGTTTCTTGCTTTAGTTTTTTCGTGTTTGTTCGGTTGTTTTTAGAGTTTGTTCTTTATCTCATACTCCTCGGTACTCTTTTCCTCCATTTAGGTGTAGAGAGGTTTTTAATGAGGTCATGGAGTGTGATGACACTGTATGATACTTATTAATAAAATCATACTCTTTTGCCGATAAAAAAAAATATTTCACAAGAATACAACATTCCTTTTCCATGTTATATATAATTTAAGAATGTCTCAATAACACCCTAATTAATATTACCAAGAGATAATAATTTCATGATTATGGATTTACCTTTAATAATACCATAACATTATTGCCAAAATAATATTTTGCTTTATGGTATTACCGTGATAAATGCACACATGTATCCATATAAACCATTAAGGTTAAAAACTATTAAGGAATATTACCTTAATAAAACATTTAGAACTTGGTAAGTTAACATATTTTTTTTATCCATCTCCCATTTGAAAATTAATTTCGTTTATTCTTTGTAACCTCAGTTACTTCCAATGAAAAGTTCTATAAACAGATTTGTCCCGTTTATTTTTTAGATTCAAGCAAACCCATTGAAACGGCGGGATAAATCCTGAAAACAAATTTATTTGCTTTCTCAATATCAGAAACAATTTTTGAATCGCCTTGTTGTGTCTAAAACACGACAATCTACTCTCCTCAGATTAAACTTCAACAGAATCTGTCTTAAGATTGTTAGAAAAATGGCGTTAATCCAAGAATAAATAATAAGATAAAATGTGGTTATTTAAATGAACACTACAAAATTACAATGATACAACAATATGTAAATCAAACCAATTTGAAACAAAAAATCAAAGGAAATGTGTTGAGGCCTGCACGAAAGTAATTTTCTTAAGACAGATTCGCTCGCTCCTATGATGCTTGAGAAACGCCGGACGTCTATCTCCCAGGATACAACAACATAATGAGCACAGCAGTAGCACGTCTGCAGTGATCAATGAATCGTAACATCGCATTCTCCTATCACCGAAAACCACTTGTAAAATCCTTAGATTAAACCAATAAAAAAATTTTGTGGTTTTGAATTGTGTAAAACCTAGAAGGTTTACTCTAGGGGTGTGCAAAACAAGGTTCTATTAACCGTTAGAAAATTATTTTGGATAACCGATAAATTCAGGTTGCTTAATTCTCGACCCTAAACCTTAACCATTAAACTAGTTGACCGATTAACCGAAATATTCAGTTTGGTTAGGTTCGGGTAATGGTTTATTAACTTTCCTTATTAAAAATATCAAATCTAATAACATAGTGAAAATAAGCTAAAGTTTGAATTTTGAAATATTTGAAGAAGAAAAATATTAATGTATGAAACTGAGAATGGGAAATAATTGACAATTAAGGTTAATTTTTTTTTACTTCCCAAAGTAAAATAAATCTGCTAATATTTGAGAGGGTGTTGTGAATAAAATAATAAAGAACAGTAATAAGAACAAAGAACAAGAATGGAAGAACAATGAGATGAGAGAAAGAGGAAGATTTGTATTATTCTCAAATATAGAATTGTGTACAATGCCCTCAATGAATCATCTATTTATAGGCATAAGAAGTAGATAATACATTAAACTCTAATTAATAGAGATAATATTCCTAATAATAAATAAATCAAACTCCTTAGATAAAGTTCTAATCATGATAGACATCCACATAGATAAATATTCATAACACTCCCCCTTGGATGTCTATGAAGAGAATGTGCCTTGTTAAAACCTTACTAAGATAAAAACCCAGTGGGAAAAAAATTTCATTAGTGAAGGAAAAAGAGTACACACATCTTTAATACGCATAACATGTTGCCTCATTAAAAACCTTACCAGGAAAACCCATTGGGACAAAACCTCGGTTAAGGGAAAAAGTGTGCAACGCATATTTACTCCCCCTCATAAAATATCACATAAGATCTTTGAATCTTCATAATTCAATCTTGAATATAATCTTCAAATGTTGAAATAGAGTATACACTAGTGGGTAAATCTTCCAAATTATTGCTTGAAATGATTCATCAAATACTATTCTTCTGAAGATCATGAGGGACGAAACTTTAAAGAGGTATGTTTCGTTTTATCACATTTGATGTATCCACCTTGAGATATAAATTCTGCATTATCTCTACATAAAATAGCTTGCATCTTATCTTGTGAAAGCAATTCACATATCTTCTGGATATGTTTAGCCAAACACATATTTCGGTTTTGCCTCATGCATAGCAATTATTTAAAGGCAATGGTCTCGTAGCACTTAGATAGTATTTCTAGACCAGCTAAGATACGATGCTTCAAGACCAATTAATGTATATATGGTGCTTTTAGACCAAGAATATCATCACCTTTTTCTCGAGGGCGGAATGGATATTTGTTTACAATAAGAGACCTAGCAACCAAATAGTGATCAACGAATATGCATTATGCCTATAAAGTCTCTTTAAACATTTTTCTGTGTATGCCGATTGCTGCACAAGGATTCCATTATTAAGGAGATTTCCTTATGAGTCTCAATGAATTGCCAACATACAGAATAAAAACAAAGACAAATCCAGAGCTAAACGTCTTAATAAAATGCTCCGAAAATTAAATCATTCGTATAGCCTTCCGCTAATAAGTATTCAATGAGGCGATTATACCAAATGTGCCCAAAATGTTTTAATCCATAAAAAGATATATTCAATATAATAGAATAATGTTCTCGAGAACTTGAATTAACTACTTCTGGCAGTCTAAATCCTTCCAGAAGCTTCATGTAAATGTTGTTATCAAGAGGATCATACAAATAAGATGTAACAACATCCATTAGGCGGAAACTGGGTTATTTCATTTATTGTCAGACTATCTAAAAGTAACTGCATCCACCACCGAGGAATATATTTTCCTCATAATCAATTTCATGTCTTGTGAGAATCTTTTTGCAACCAAACGAGCTTATATCTCGTGATTTCTCCTTTAGATTTCTCTTTCTCACAAAGGCTCATTAATATCCACGAGCTTTACACATTTCAATATACGGGCTATATGCCCAAATACTTCTATTTTCGAAAGAGATCTTAGTTTCGCCTCAATTGCCTCTTTCCATATTGGCCAATTATTTCTTTGTTTACATTGTCCAATCGACAATGATTCATGATCCACATCATCAAATAAAATCTCTAGTGATATATTGCATGCAAATGTATTATCGACGTCGATTTGATTTCAGTTCCACTTATTACCAGACGTGACATAATCTATTGAGGTCTCTTTATTATCAGGTACCTGAGTCATGTTAATGTCTCTATTGGAGACCTTTTAATCTCTTCTTGAGATTTTCATAATTCATTGATTCCTCGATCAGACCATTATAACTATAGCTCCCTTCCTTTTTTTCGAGGATTTTTTATCTTTGGAACCTACTTGTCTATCACGCTATAGGCGTAAGTTAGACTCATTAGCAACTAGAGTTTTTCCTTCTGGGACATCAAATTTAAACGGAGCATTCATAGCTGGTATATGTGACTTAGTCACTCTATTAGGGTCAGCAAAATCATCTGACAATTGATTTGCTAAATGAATTATCCCTTGAACTTATAGTTCACATTGTTGATCACATAGATCAAACTAAGATAATGATAATTCATTCCAATTTATTTCTTTTTCCAGCTATTTTATTTTCTCCCCCTAATGTTGGGAAAACTGACTCATTAAAATGATAGTAGTAAATCGAGCTATAAATAAATTTCCTATCAGAAGCTCAAGATATTTAATTATCAAGGGAAATTTAAATCTGGCATATATTCCCAACCTCCTTTGAGAACTCATCTTTGTGCGTTGTGGTGGAGGAATCAGAAGATATACCGCACACACACACAAAATCTAAGATGAGAAATATTTGGTTTTGACCAAAAACCATTTGTGATGGGGAGAACTTATGATAATTTGTTGGCTTGATGCGAATTAGTGATACTACATATAAAATGACATGTCACCAGCATTATCAAGACCGATTGTCTTTATAAGGTAATCTGGAAAATGTACTCATAATTTTATCAACTGAGCAAGTAGCCTCGCAAACACCAAGTTACGGGTTGATAACAAGGATACATATGACCATCTATTCGATGCATCGATTAAAATCGTAAAATATCTAGATGGACTATAAGAAAGGTGTATGGGCCCACATATATCACCTTGTATCCGTTCCAGAAAATTAATAGATTCACAATCTATCTTAGCTGATGATGATTGAATAATCGATTTGCTTTGATAGCAAGTATCACATGAAAAACATTACCTTGAAGAAAATTTTAGTTCTTCAATAATGACCTCATGAAAGTGTCAACAAATTTTTGCATCATAATTGAACCGGGATGGCCTAACCGGTCATTCCAAATAATAAAATTATCAGTAAACTTCTGATTTACAATAGCATGAGCTTCAATTTGTACTAATTCTTGTGTAGTACAATATGGATGACAGTGCATATATTTTTTCAAGATTTTATTATTGCCTTGAGTTATACTCGTAATATTTAGATAGTCGGCACCCCTCAACTAATATTCTCAATATATTTCTGCAAATATCTTTGAAATTCAATAAGTCTCTTTGCGTCTTTGACGAGTATAATGCACTACGAAGATGGAATAGAGTTCTATTTGGCAATAACATATTTGCTCAGTCGAAGCCTTCTGTGATATTGGTACTTTCGGATATAATACTCACATTATTCTCTTGCATTTTAAATGGGAAAATATGCATAGTTATGCACCTTTCAAAATGTCCTTTGTTTCATTCACTTCGGGGAATGAAAAATATTAAATATAGCACATCATATCAAATCGGTTATGTATCAGAGATAAACCCTCAAGAACTTATTGCTCTTACGAAGCATTGATATTTTAGTACTTTGGGAAATAGTACTCATATTTTTCCCTTGCATTTAAATGTAAAAATATTTCTTACGCTTAAGTATAGTATGAGAAATTGCATTGTCCGCTAGGCATAAATAGCCACAATTCATTGTATATTTTATTCCGAAAGTAATAATATTCTTCAAAGAATAAATTAACATAAATAAATAATAAAATTAACATAAAACAAAATAAATAAAAGATCAATTATTCCCTTTAGAGGTTATAAGGGAAATAAAGTAAATGGCGAATTATTCCCTTCCATGGTTATAAAGAAATTAACAATATTCAATTGAGTTGGACTAACAATGCCATAATTATTTTCGCCATAAACAAAACTTGTTTATATTTTCTTTCATTTATCATTCATGCTTATGGATAAAGTTCATAATACTTTGGCGTTTGACAAGTACGAGACTAATGGTTTGTACCATCGTATTGATAACATAAAGATTTTGATATGATATCTATCATTCTTGTCATCCTTATAATCTCACTTTCGGTGGATATAAACATTCTCAAAAGGATCATCTTATCCATGTCTATTTTTTATGGCCTCAACCGCGACCACAATTGCTAATGTGACATTTATTTTTCCGCTATAAAAATATCACATTCACTTCATGGAATGTAGCGGAGGCTAATAGGTCTTTAAAACCTCATAAATGATACTCTGGCACATAACTGAGTTTTATTCACTAACCATATAGTGAATTATCATGTTGCATTCACATCAAGGAATGAAACAAATCCAAAAATCGCATGGAATAAACATCATGCTTGCATTCACTTCAAGGAGTGACATAAGTCCAATAATCGCATGGAATAAACATCATGCTTGCATTCACTTCAGGGAATGCCTCCCATAAATTTTTTTTGGATCAAGACGGTTTTCGTAACTTGAACTTGGGAGAAGTCTATAGTCGAATTTTTGACGCAAAAATAATATTGCTTTCAAGAAAATATAGACTTTATAACCATAAAAAACATAAATCAACATAATTTATAACACCTTAAAATCATAAATTAAAGAATAAAAATAAAAATAGAGTTTACCGATAATGATTTTCCTCTCGATGGTAATGGAGACATAGTAAATGACCAAAACAACTTCTCATAACTTTTTTTTTTATCTTATGTCTCTTCTCAAGTCATTCAAACATATCATGTAAAACTCAAACACGGTTAAAGATACCAATTTTATCAATAAAATAAATATTGATCTTTAGGTTATGAACTAAAGAAATAAGAAAATCTCAAAATTGAGTTTACAGAAGTGTAGGGACTTAACCAAGTAGATTAAAAACTTTAGGATTCATGTCATAATTTTCTCTTTTCATAGCAATAGTTGCATAAGCACAATACAAACGTAAATCAAAACTTTATTTATTTATTTATTTATTATAGCGCAAAGAAAGAATTTGAAGAACTTATCACTATTCAAAATCTTATACCAATCTCGACAAGTGAAACCTCCCAACATTAAATTCTCGTTCCTTTGTCATCAAAATCATCAATAGCCAATGAACTACGCGGCTGGGATTAGTATTTTGAATTTAGCTCGAACATTAAATGTTTTAGTCTCTCGCCCAAAGTCAAAAAAATATTAAAATCAAGTTAAAATATAGAGAGAGAAAAAAATAATCAGTAATTTAAAAGAAATTGAGGGAAAAAACTTATCTTCGATTTAACGTAGGAGCAAACTTGTTTCTGTAACTTCTTTGGGATTGAAACAAAGAGCACCAAAATCTTTCGAGCAAACTCGTGTTGATAACGTGTTGTGAATAAAATAATAAAGAACAGTAATAAGAACAAAGAACAAGAATGGAAGAACGAAGAGATGAGAGAGAGAGGAAGATTTGTATTATTCTCAAATATAGAATTGTGTACAATGCTTTCAATGAATCATCTATTTATAGGCCTAAGAAGTACATAATACATTAAACTCTAATTAATAGAGATAATATTCCTAATAATAAATAAATCAAACTCCTTAGATAAAGTTCTAATCATGATAGACATCCACATAGATAAATATTCATAACAGAGGGAAATATATTAAAAATTATCACTAATTTTTCACTTTCTAAGACTAAAAATATTTGAAAATATTTTAGGAAGAGAAAAAATTAACAATGGCGCTAAAATTTTTCCAATATAATTGTATAAATATGTATATTTTTTATATTATATATTATGCAGCCGGTCGGTTTGGTTACCTGCTTTTGTTCAAAAATACGAATCGTATCCAAAGCGAAATGATTTTTTTCTAAAAAAACCTACCGAAACGAATTTTTTCGATTCGGTTAACCATGTTTCTGGATCGGTTTTTTCAGATTTCGAATTCGGTTTCGGTTTCTCGGGCTTTTTGCACAGCCCTAGTTTACTCCCTATTTATAGGAGTGTCATGAGGGTATAATTGTAAATTTGACCTAATAGAGCATTTAATATTGAGAATGAATTGATTCTTTTATAGAGAAATTTTCAAAATTATTATTTGAATTAAAGGTAACTTTCAATATTTACCCTTTTAATTCCAAGATAAATTTCAACAAATATATGCTCTATTTTAGGAAAAATTCATTTCAAATTTGGGTCAAATATCTGCAAGCCCACGAAGGACCAGACCGGTTCAGACATTTGCGTTACCCACGTCGTGCACGTCTGCACTGTAGCCCCGTAAACCTAGCCCAAAAAATGGACAAAATCTAAGAAGTCGCGTTTGAAAACTTATCCCTCAAGAAATCGAGTTTAACTTTAAGTATTTTAAATCCAAAATAATTATTAAAAATAATTAATCAATAAATGTTTCATTTGTCATAACAAAACTATTAAATTAATGTTCTGAAAATCAATAAATATCTGAACAAATAATGAAAGTAGATGCAAAAATAGTCCCAAAATAGTAACTGTCCCAATGTCCGAATTACATAAATATTTCAAAAGAAATAATGTCAAAATAGTAGTCTAAAATATTTGGAAAAGAGTTCATACTGAATGATAAAAATATCTGAGTAAAATGCGAGATGCTTCAAGTACAGAGTCACCTAAGAGTCTGAATATATATATATATATATATATGAAAGAGAAAGACTATGAGGGTGTAAGCTAAAGAGCTTAGTGTGTCTCTAAAGTGCAAGCAGTTATAAAGCAAAATATTATTTTTGTATTTCTGATAAAATTTTTGAAAACACATTAAATCTGAATCATAATGATATGATGTCTGATGCTCATGAAGACACAATACCTAAACTCTGATACACTGCCCGAAGAATAAGGTTCGCAGAACCTACTCTCTACATCGTCACCATCCAAAGTAGAACTCAGCCCAAAGGGTGGAATCACTAATCCGAAGTGAAATTCAGCCCGAAGGGTGAAACCACTGAACTTCCCCGAACAAATCTCAATCCATGTACACACAATGATATGATGCTGATTTTAAAATCTGAGTCTCATCCGAAACTTGAATTGTTAAAAATAAAATATATCTTTAAAGTCGATGTTTCACAGTTTGATAAATCTGAAGTTTCATAATTTTGGAAATTTGACATCTCATAGTTCAGTAAATTTAATTTTTTAGTTAAATCACTAGATGACATGTTATGCATGATGTCTGAAAACTTTCACCAATCACAACAAAATAATGCACACAAAATGTATACAGACATTCATTTATAGCACAAAAGAAAACACAAGTTTATAGCACAAGAAGAGACACGCCTTTAGCGGGCAGAAGCTCTAATATCAAGAAAGACGTGCCTCATACTTAGGTTTAGCTGAATCAGAACCTACGAGGTAGATTCTCTATATCAAAACTAACACTATCAATAAGCCACCTACTATAAACATAGTACTAATCTAAAAGCATACTCACGTGAAAATCTCGAAGAACGTACCCAACCCGTCAGAATAACTAGAGGTAACTAAAAGGTCGTAGAGGCGATACCTGAACACGAGAATATTCCGAATTAAAATCCATAATACTCAACTCTTCAAATACTAAGTACACAATATTTTTAATTAGCAAAACATGCTTCCGGGTTCAAATTAGACAAAACAGACAGCGGATACGGGCTCAAGACGTCGAAAAAGGTAAGATGAAGGTTGTCCAAAAAAGTCAACTCTGGTCAACTCTATTCAAAGTCAAAGTTAACTATACTGATCAAAGTCGAATTCAAAGTCAACTATACTGATCAAAGTCGAATTCAAAGTCAACTATACTGATCAAAGTGAAAATCAAAGTCAACATTGACTTGACTGGTTAAACTGATCAAAAGTTAACATGTAAACTAGTCAAACTGGTCAAAGGTCAACAAGTCTAGTTCGGTCAACGGGTCCAAGGTCAAACTAGTTCGGGTCAACTATTCACGGGTCAGTCCGATTCACTGATCTGGTTTGGGTCAAAGCTTGATTCGGTTTAGATTACTGGTTCAGTTCAGCCGGTTCACACAATTCGATTTAGCTTACACAACCGATTCATATTGGTTCACAAATGGGTTCACTCGATTTTGGGCTTCCTCTCAAGATAAAAACACTTGGGCTACACACACAAAATTGAGCAATGTTTCCCAATTGGGCTAAACCCATTCACATGCATGACTCACTCAATCAAGCCTAACATTATTATCTCTTCTCATAAGATCTGAAGCAACTAGGGTTCCTTGACTCACTTGACAGCGGCGACTAAGCAAGCCAAACAGCGGCAGCCAAGGATACACAACCACAGAGGCAAGAAAACATGATGATGGTGGCTGCAAAATTCAGACAACAACGACAATGCAACAAGGAAAACAACAATTAAAGGTCAAAACCACAAATCGCAAAAACATCACCAAACTAAAATGAACTAAGATAAAAACATGGCTTACCCTACCCAAAATAAAATCCGAGGAAATCTGATGCCGGAGCACGGCGGTGCAAGGAGCCACGGTGTGGAAACCGAATGGTTTCGGTGCCAAAACCCACAAGGTTTCTGAATGATTTCAACGTCGATTCTCCCAAACAGTGCACGAAAAAAAAAAGATGATGGTTAGGGTTTGTTAGGTAGATGATGCTGGTCACAAAGGTGGTGGCGATACGCTAAACAAACGATCGATAAAGGTTGGTCAGAGAGCCATCGGGAAACAAGGGTAGGGGAAATGGTTATTATCGAGAGAGATGAGAGCAAAGGCTGCAAATGAGAAATTAAAATGGGAGCCGCAAGGTGTTCTAAGAAAGTGAGGTTTAAATACCTCAAACTAATGGCTAAATTGCACAAGGGGTCACTAGAAATGCTAAGGGTTTTCAAAAAGGCCATTAAAATTTACCCACTTTGCATAAAGGTCACTGAAGTTCCAATTTTAACAATTAGGTCATTGTTTTCATAACTGAATTTTTAATTTAATTCTTAATTCTCGATTAGGGTTATGAATATAAAATCCCTAAATGTTAGGGTTTTGAATCTAGGGATTTTAGAATTAGAATTTTAAAATTTAGGGGAAAATTGGGGTGTTACAACTCTCCCTCCCTTAAAAGAAATTTTGTCCTTGAAATTCTCAAACTTAACAACAGATTCCCAAACTAACTGGAACATAATTATAATTTCTTATTCTAAATTCATAATCCATTATAACAAAAGCAAAAACTGAAACATCATAATGTACATGATATGTCATCAGATGCATCCTCATAATCATCACGAACTCCGGTGACATCTACTAAACATGGTCGTCTAATCTCAGATCTAGTTGATCCACCACTCTGAACATGTCTACGTCTACTAGCACTACCAGAAGCGGCTGGCCTAATCTGCGTTCTACCTCCATGAGGTGCCAAAACTGATGCTTGTGATTGTCTCTATACGAATGAACTAGTAGGTGGAAGTGGACAATTCTTTAAGTAATGATCGTGGGAACCATATATAAAACACGCTCATTTCTTCCATCTAGACTCTCCGTTACACTTCTTGCTACAGAAATTACATACAAAATGAGGCGGGGAACTTTTAAACTACCCAGTTACTAGTCGGAACTGTCGAAGCTACAGGTCTCACATTTCGATAAGTATGATAAACGAACTCATCTCTAGGCCTTTTTTCTAAACGGATTGAAAACACTTGGCTGAACAATTGTGTCTGGTTGCTTCCTGACTTGATCAAAATTCAGAAGTTCCTCATTTTTCATGAGTGCGTCAATCCTCTGAACAGTCTCATCTCGACTAACAAGATCGTTGAACACCTTATCTTGATGCACGTCAACATCCTTCCGGATCTGTAGACGAAGTTCGTTAAAAAAATAATCACATTTATCTTTCTCAATCGTAACCAACTCAAGAACATATTTGATCCACATCCAAAACTCTATCTCATAGTCTGATATGTCACTCTACTTTAAATTCATAAAATCATCGCGACACTTCGCGAGAAACTCAGCTCCCACATATCAATCCCGAAATGCCCGTCAGAAAAACTCTCATGTAATCTGACTAGAACAATATCTACCACAGACTCCCGCCAATTTTGTGTTTCACCCTCTAACAGTGATAGAGTGGCCCTCAATTTCTGATTGACATGGTAATCCATCTCAACAAACAATCGTTGTAACTTCTTTAGCCAATACTTTACATCAGATGGATGTGTATCATGTTTACCCTCAAACAATTTCATCTCAGCAACTATAAATTCTGAAGATATGGGTTTCCTTAAACCCTTTGACTGGATAAAATAACGCAGCAACTCACGGTTCACCGTGGCACTATCCAACTGAATTGTTTGAATGTTCACAATGTCATGTGAGTCATCACTCCTAATCTAATGTCCCCCCAACAAATCATCCTCATTATCCGATATCTCATTCTGATTTTTTATATGATCCACAGGGGTATATGATCACTAGTTTGCTTACTTGACGCTCTTTGAAATATGAGTCAGCCTGACATTGGTTTTTGGATGAGACCCATTAGATTAATTATGAATTTGCCTCTCATCTTTTAGAATTTACGTTTTGTCCTTTAACATCAAATCCTGACTCCGTCTCTGCGAACAAAGATCCAAGTCAAGATTTTTAGTTAGATTTGGACATAATGGATTAAAGGTTCAATATATTCGTAATCTTTGGTCGAATTGTAGTATGACTATGAGTATGACAGACGATGACATTTATTTGGCAAACCCTAATCCTAGCTTAATTTGATTATGACAGCTAATGCTATTAATTTGCCTTGGTAACCTGGGTAATATTAAAAAATAGGATTAATGTCAGTTGCATAAGCGCAACTCCAACCATGAAATTGGTGTACATGAAATTATTTATTTATTTGCATACAAAAAGCTAAATCAAAATTAAATAGTTTTGTTTATCATGTACCTGAGGATTAATCGGTATGCAAGTGATGTCGGGCATTATAAGGAAATTATATTTCACCACTCGATCATTTGTCATTCTCTATAAATTTTATGTATGTGATAAAATCTTGAAGGACGCATATAAATAAAAAAAAAATTACATCAATTAAAATGTATCCGTGACAAGTTGTTTTGTGTTAGAAATGAAGATATCACATGTCACATCATATTTTTAGTTAATTACAAGATAAATAATATATATTACATTATCACCAATTAAATTAATTAAGTGATAAGTGATAGAAATTAAATTTATTATTAATTAAAGGGGAATATTCTATGCACTAGCGGTAGCGGTGAAAACTTGTTTTCTACATGTGCTTAGTTGTTAGGGTTTAATGTTCATAATTAATTTTTAAGTTTGATAATAGATTGTATGATTTAAAGTTTAAAATTTAAAGTTTAGAGATTAGAGATTATGACTTTAAAAAGAACATTTGACATTTTAGAAGTTTACTTTAAAAAAAAATTATTAACGGTATATCAAATAATTACCTTCACTTAAATCTATTTACATTAAGTGATAAATATTAAGTAATTATTTTTATCTATAATTAATTAATATGAGATAAAGTAACGAGTAAAGGAGTCTAATCATTGTGAATGACTCAAACGGAGAAGTTGTAGAGGGACCAACTCTCGAGACCAACTGCCCGAGCAGGGATCCAGAATCTTGGCTTCCGCCACTGCCTGAATAGTTCAAGCTCAACGTGAATGGTGCTCCGAAAAACTCGGATAGTTTTGCCGCTTATAGTGGAGTCATGAGAGATCACCTTTGTAGTTGGTCCTTTTGTTTTAATAAATTATTGGTATTTGTTCGATTGTGGAAGCTGAATTTTGAAGTGCTTTTATTGTCCTTTCTCTTATGTGGGATTCAAGTTATCGCCAAATTGTCTTGAAACTTAATAGCATAGATACTTTTTGTATGTTGTGGAATGGTTCAAATCAGCAAGGGGCTTGTTCTCTTAGGTTGCATTTGGATGAATTACGCGACAAACTGTGGATTGTTATGTTGTTCATAGTTGTAATAAAGTTGTGAATGCGTTAGCTAAAAGTGTTAAGTTAGGCTGTTTTGAAGTTCAGCGGTTAGCGGATCCTCCGACTGAGATACAACTATATATATATATATATAAAGATGGACGCGTCCTAATTCATTCAACACAAATTCAAAAGTGTGAAGCCTAAGAGAGCACGACTAAACATAAAGTTCTCACGGATCAAAATTACATTTACTTCAAGGTATATCTTGTAATAACGCTAAAGAATGCCTTTACCAGTTTCAAAGAATTCTTTGAAAGCATCACTATGATCTTGTTCAATCAACATAAAAGAAGGGTCAAATTTAAACGACCCTTGAAGTGAATTTATTCATCCAAGAAGTCTGAATGACCCTTGCATTAAACTCTCTCTAGTCTGATTGGGTCAACAAGAAGAAGATCAAATTCATTTTTCATGATCTAGTCTTGATGACCCTTAAAGTGAATCTAACTTACCCAACTACCCTTGAAGCGAATCTCATTTACCGATCATTTGTCAAGTTTCGATGATCTTTAGATCATTTTTTAATTGAATCTCAAGTAAGTAATTCTTCGAATTCATTTTCATAACCCATAAAACATACTACATTTATCTAAGAATAAGTCTAGACGATTCTTGAATCGAAAATGCACCACATATTTGTCTGATGAAGATAAGAAGTTCCATTGATTTAAGAGAAAAATCTATTAGTCAATAATATAGCGGGTTAGGTTTACTGGGAAGAGATTCATATTGAATTCTACATTTTAGTAGGAGAGAGAAAACTCCAGATGAAAGAGAAATTCCAAGAAAAAAAATGAATTTAGGTTTTTTAATTTTCAACATTAAAATGATTTTAAGTTTCCAATTAGGGATGTAAAAACAAGTCAGAACTTGAAAACTCGACTGAAACCTGCTCGAGTCAGAACCTGATTTGACCCGAGATTTTGATGACCCGAACCCGATCTGCAACCGACTGTTGTTGATCCGAACCCGAATTTGACATGTTACTGTAGTAACCGAACTTGATCTGCGTCCGACTGAAAACGACCCGAACCCGAATTGGACCTGTTAATTTGGACCTGAAACCCGACCTGCTTCCGACTGAAAAGAACTCGATCCCGAAGCCGACCTGGCAAATAACCGAAATTACCCGACTGAATTGACCCGATATCCGATTTTACCCGACCTGAAATGAACCCGACCTGAAATGGACCCGACCTGAAATGGACCCGACCTGAAAATGGACCCGACCTGAAATGGACCCGACCTGAAATGGACCCGACCTGTTTTGAACCCGACCTGCTTTAAACCCGACCTGTTAAGTGACCCGACCTGTTGTTGACCTGAGCTGAAATTAACCCGAAACCTATGACATGATGAATTAAAAAATTATAGAAGTTGATATGACATATACATATATAATGTATATACATATACACTTACATATATTGATATAGGTGATGTATATGCGCGCATACATATATATATATATATATATATATATATATATATATATATATATATATATATATATTAAGTACTAAAGTTGAAAAAAGAATAAGTAATTGATAATTCATGAACTACAAAAATTAAATGAAGAGTTGTTTTTAATTTTTAAGTTTATTCATTAACTTGAATAAAATTGTAGACTTACAAATTATAAAAAATTAAATAACAATAGTATAAGTCTTTAACGTTAATTTATGAACTACAAAATTTTACTAAAGTTATAACTTATGTATAACATTTGTAGTTCAAAAATGATTAAGTAGATTTAGTAAAGTTATAAAAAAAAATTATAAGTCTACAATTCTATTTTTTTATACTTAACAGATTCAAGTTATAAAATTTAGTGAAGTTATAACTTATGTATAATATTTATAGTTCAAAAATGATTAAGTAAATTTAGTAAAGTTATAAAAAAAATTGTAAGTCTACAATTTTATTATATTATACTTAATATATTCAAGTTATAAAATTTAGTAAAGTTATAACTTATGTATAACAGATTAAAATTGTAGACTTAAGTAAATTAACGTTATAACTTAAGTAAAGTTATAACTTATGTATAACAGATTCAAGTTATAAAATTTAGTAAAGTTATAACTTATGTACAAGTCTTTACAATTTTTGCAGTTCAAAATTGATTAAGTTATAAAATAGATGATTTTACTTAATTAGAACATATTAAGTAATTGTTGTCTTAAGTTACAAATTATAGAGTTAAGTTAAGATATAAAATAGAATTAATACGCTTAAGTTAAAAAATTAATTGTTATAACATAAAAATAACTAGAATTCAAGATTATGAATACTTGATTACTTACAAAAATGTCAATACAGAATGTAAAAAAAATACAAGGTAGAATAGTTTACACTTAAAATTTTACAAACTGAAACTCATAAAATACAACTTTGTAATAAAATTAGCTCTCAGATCTTATAGCAAAGACAAAAGCTAAAAGCACTTTGCTACCAGATAATTCTTCATCGAGCTATCTCATCTAAATGCTACCAACAAAGTTAATTATGGGTAACTTAAATTGGTAAGAAACCAACATAATTTAAACCAGGGCAACACTTAGATAAGAGAGGAATAGCAAGCTACCAGTAACCAACAGCAACACCAAGCCATTAACATCAGCAGCAATCAGCATCACCAACTCACAAACAGCAGCAGCATTCAGCAAAACCAAGACAAACAACAGCACCAGCAACACTAAATCATAAAGATAAGCAACACTAAGAAGTAAGCAAGATAAAAAAACAGGAGCATTCAGCAAAACCAAATAACAACAGCATCACTAAGTCAATTAAAAAACAGTCAAGGGAATACCTCACTTAAACATGAGCATTCAGCAAAACCAAATAACAACAACAGCATCACTAAGTCAATTAAAAAGCAGTCAAAGAAAATACCTCACTTAAACAGGAGCATTCAGCAAAACCAAATAACAACAACAGCATCACTAAGTCAATTAAAAAAATAGTCAAGGGAATACCTCACTTAAACAGGAGCATTCAGCAAAACCAAATAACAACAACAACATCACTAAGTAAATTAAAAAAACAGTCAAAGAAAATACCTCACTTAAACAGGAGCATTCAACAAAACTAAATAACAACAACAACATCACTAAGTAAATTAAAAAAACAGTTAAGGGAATACCTCACTTAAACAGGAGCACTCAGCAAAACCAAATAACAACAGCATCACTTAGTCAACTAAAAAAACAGTCAAGGGAAATACCTCACTTAACATCAGAAGCAACATAGTTGACCCCTGAGCTCTAAAGTGTTTCCTGCAAAACAGATTCAAGTCAGAAACTATATAAAAAAATAAAATAAGAATTAAAAAAACAGTCAAGGAAAATACCTCACTTAACATCAGAAGCAACATAGTTGACCCCTGAGCTCTAAAGTGTTTCCTGCAAAACAAAAGAAAGTCAGAAACTATATAGAAAAATAAAATAAGAATTTAAAAAAATAGTAAAGGGATATACCTTAATCATGAAGTGGATCTTCAACAGACACATCAGAGATTGAGGCATCTTTCCCAACAGCAAGAAATTCCTCATCCCTTTCCTCAGGCTCAAAACCATACAACCATTTTCTGGTTGTTACAAATACTTCTACATTTTTAGGCAAAAACCTAGCCCTCAACTTGTTCAATATTCGACCTCTCATGCTAAATGAGGATTCAGAAGCAACAGAGGTGATTGGAATGGCTAACACATCTCTAGCCATGAGTGAAAGTATTGGAAAAGACACGGATTATGTTTTCCAATACTCTAAGATATCAAACTCGGCATCTTCAGTGCGAGGGAGAAGGGGCAAAGAAATGTAGGAGTCAACATCGGACTTACCACTCCTAGAAGCTGCCAAATTGGCATCAAAGTTCTGAAATTAAATTAGAAAAAAATTAGTAAATTGTAATTGAAACAAAAATTAAATATAAAAACAGAAGCAAAAAGAAGAACTGACCTGAAAGAGATTAGATTTTTTGAAGGTCCTAGGGCGACCAGAACTTGACAGGCTTGAACTTTGAGAAGAGTTACTTTGGACAGAAGAATTAGAAGAAGAAGAACGTGCAGATCTTGAATAATAAATATACATACTTACAAACTCATTATAAACAACACTTACCCTCCTTTCAACCTCATCCTCAATATAGAGGAGACCATACAACTCCTTCAGAAGTTGTAACTTATACCGAGGATCAAGTAAAACAGCAAAAGACAGAATAGTTGAATGATCAGACCAGTATTTCTCATACAATTCAAGCATAGGTCCTGCCATTGCAGAGATGCCCTCACATGGATCATTGTGAGCATCACACAAAAGTTTCTCAATGGCAACAACATTAGCCAAGTATAAATTAGCAGTAGGATACTTGGATCCTGAGAACAGAGTAGAAATTTCAAAGAAGGGCTCAAGGAAATCACAAATTAATTGAGCAGTTTCCCACTCAACCTCAGAGATTATATCCAAACCATTTTCCCTATTAACAAACAAGTTAATAGCATGTTTAGCTTCGAGTGCCCTATGAAGCATCAGGTAAGTAGAGTTCCATCGAGTAGGAACATCCAAGACCAACTTACCAGAAAAATCAGAACCACAATCATTAATAGGAGAATCAAAGCAACAAAGTCTAGAATCAGAAGAATCTATACATTTAACAATCTCACGCAATTTAATAACAGAGGAGTCGATTACCTTCAAACCCCTTTGAACTATCAAGTTCAGGATATGGGCAGCACACCTTATATGAAAAAACTTACCATTGCATGGCAGGGGAGAAATTGCATGCAAATCATCTTTCAGACGCCTCATCATTCTTTCATTTGCAGAAGCATTATCAAGAGTAATTGTAAAAGCTCTCTTCTCAAGACCCCACTCAGTTAACATATTTTTAACAAACGTATAAATAGACTCACCATCATGGGGAGGGGGGAAACGACGAAAATTTAAAATCTTAGACTGAAGTTTCCAGTTATTATCAACATAATGTGCAGTCAGTGCAAAATAAGAACGTGAAGTGCAAGTAGACCATCCATCACATGTAAAACAGATACGACTCACAACAGACTGCATTGAATCAAAAAGTAATTTTTTATGCATCTCATGCTTTAACATGCAAGCCTTAGTAATAGAATATCTTGAAATATCTTTCACATTAGGATTTAAATAATTATGCAAAACCCTAAGTTTATCATGCTCAACAACACTCAAAGCATAACCATGACAAAGAATTGCTTCAACAAATAACTCACAATATCTTTTCTGATCAAAAGAAGCTTCTGAACTACTATTGGGATTAGTAGCAAGAAACTCTTTATAAGATTCACATTTTTCAGTATGCCTTTTAGGATTAGAAGTACCAATATAAGAATCAGCTTTATACCTTTTTGTTTTGCAGTACTTGCATTCAGCAAAAAGACCTTCTTGAAGCTTGATGAAGGTGTAATGGTCCCAAACAGGAGATGTTCTTCTCCCAATGTCCCCTCCAGTTGAAGCTGTAGACTTCCTCTTGGAGGTACGAACTGTCTCAGACAGATGATCATTTGCATCCTCTTCAAGCATTCAAAAATAAAAGAGTCAGAAATAAACATAAGTTAAAAAAAATCATAATGAACAAGGATTAATAAATTACCTTGAGACAATATAATTTGGTCATTTAGATTTCTTTCACCAGGAAAGTCCAACTCATAAGAGAAAGAATCCATAGTTGTCAAAAAACTGAAAAAGTCCAAATCAGAGAACCAAACATACAAAATATACAAAATCATATATACAGACTGACATAAACAAAAAATACAAAATTATCTAATGGTTTTAGTTTAACCCTTGTACGTGGCGTTGTTACACCTGTCCATATGGACCTTTAAAATCCCCCTTTGGCACCAGTAGCCCCGCAGGACGGGTAGTCCAGCCTATATACTCGGGTTAAACCAAGGAAACCCTAAAGACTCGGACCATACATATACATACATGCATAAAAACAAAACCATAGAAACTGACATGCATAAATACAAACTGACAGAAACCATGAATACATACAGAAATATAGAAACTGATAGAAACATACAACCTTCCAGAATCGACCAGAAAGAAACATATAGAAACATGCATAAAGACAAACAGATATAACATGCAAAAAGAAACATAGAACCTTCCAGAATCGAACAGAAAGAAACAAACAGAAACATGCATAAAAACAAACAACCAGAAACAAAAAGAAACATGGATAAAAGAAACATGCAAAAAGAAACATACAACCTTCCAGAATCGAACAGAAAGAAACATACAGAAACATGCATAAAAACAAACAAATATAACATGCAAAAAGAAACATAGAACCTTCCAGAATCGAACAGAAAGAAACAAACAGAATCATGCATAAAAACAAACAACCAGAAACAAACAAAAACATGGATAAAAGAAACATGCAAAAAGAAACATACAACCTTCCAGAATCGAACAGACCCATACGGAAGAGGAATAGACTGACAGAAGCCAGAAACGATCCTGAGAAACAAAGGAAAATAGTTAGAAAATAGTAATCGAACAAAAAAAATAAATAAATAAGAGAAAATAGAAGATATAACTTATCGGAACTGAAAACTGGAAAGGCTGAGAAGATCAGCTCTCGGAAAGTGAAAAGGCAGAGAAGAACAACTCTCGGAAAATGAAAAGGTAGAGAAGAACAGCTCTCAGAATCTGAAGAGGTAAGATGAGAATATGAAAGGATTTTGGGATTAGAGGTTAGGGTTTGGGGATTAGATGTTAAGGGTTAGGGTTTAGATGTTATGGTTTCAGATTTAGGGTTAGGGTTTTGGGATTATGGGTTTAGATGTTAGGGTTTCAGATCTAGGGTTAGGGTTAATAATAAATTAGGGTTTAGGGTAAAATAGAATTGAGTTTGGGTTTTGGGTTTAGATGGATTGAAGATAGGAATTCTCAAGAACACGAGGTTGTTCTTGAGAAAAGTAGGGGTTTTGATCGAAGAAAAATAGGTTTGACGAGGGTAATTGTGTTTGTAGAGGATCTGGGAAGAAATTTTGGAAGAACAAGGAAGAACTTGGTTGAAAACCAAGATTTTGATCGAAAGAAATGAAGAAGATCTGAGAATTTGGTTTTTGTGGATGAGAGAGAAATTGAGAGGATATTTCGGCAGAGTAACAGTAGGGAGAAAATAAGCAATTTTGACTGAGGGGTGAGGCTCTATTTATAGGCCTCGAGCCGGGTCAGAGGATCCGCGCTCTTTGAAACGGGTTATTCAGGTTTTGCTCCGCAAGCACTCCTACTTTGCTTTCTTTCAATTCCGTCCTTTTTATTTGTGAAATTGAGCTTAAAGCTTTGTTTTTTTTCAATCGCGTCCTTAATTCAGTTTTAATGTTTAGGGTTGTGGTTTTAATTTAGGGTTTGTAGTTTTAATTTAGGGTTTTGGTTTTTAATTTAGGGTATAAATTAAGGGTTTAGTGATTTGTTTATGGCTAATATATTTTATTTAGTTATTTGTTTAGGGTTAATATGTTAATATGTTAATTTAGGGTATAAATTAAGGGTTTAGTGATTTGTTTATGGCTAATATATTTTATTTAGTTATTTGTTTAGGGTTAATATGTTAATATGTTAATTTAGGGCATAAAATTAAGGGTTTTGGGTTTTTCATTTAATGTTAATGGGGTTTAGGGTTTATGACCTTCAATTAGGGTTTTAATTTAAAGGTTTAGGGTTAAAGGGTTTTAGGGTTTAGCATCTAATTTTCAGTTTTAATACTTTTAGGGTTTTGATTTAAGGTTTAGGGTTTCATGAAGTAATGTACTTTGAGTGTTTAGTTTTAAGGTTTAGGGTTTAGTGTTAGGGTTTAAGGTATAACACTTAGGGTTTAGGGTATAATGCTTAGGGTTTAGGGTTTAGGGTTATCATTAGGGTTTCGTGTTTTTTTAATTTTAGAATTTATATTACAATATATGTATATATAAAAGTGGAAACCCTAAACACTAATCTCTAAACCATAAAACCCTAAGCACTAGAGATTAAACCCTTAGATCCTAATCCTAAACCCTAAGCCCTAAAGTATGTAAGTATTTATGCATTTAGGGTTTACGGTAGTATAATGAACTAAGGTTAGTTCGAGTGATTAGTTTGCAAGGTTTAGGGTTTAGTGTTAGGGTCTAGGGTATAGTGCTTAGGGTTTAATGTTACGATAACATGTGACTTAGGGTTTTGATTTTATGGGTTTCAATTTAGGGTTTAGGGTATATGGTTATCATTAGGGTTTCGTGTTTTTTAATTTTAGAATTTATATTACAATATATGTATATATAAAAGTGGAAACCCTAAACCCTAGTCTCTAAACCATAAAACCATAAGCACTTAAGACTAAACCCTTAGATCCTAATCCTAAACCCTAAGCCCTAAAGTATGTAAGTATCTATGCATTTAGGGTTTACGGTAGTATAATGAACTAAGGTTAGTTCGAGTGATTAGTTTGCAAGGTTTAGGGTTTAGTGTTAGGGTCTAGGGTATAGTGCTTAGGGTTTAATGTTACGATAACACGTGACTTAGGGTTTTCATTTTATGGGTTTCAATTTAGGGTTCAGGGTATAGGGTTATCATTAAGGTTTCATGTTTTTTTAATTTTAGAATTTATATTACAATATATGTATATATAAAAGTGGAAACCCTAAACCCTAATATATAAACCATAAAACCCTAAGCACTAAAGACTAAACCCTTAGATCCTAATCCTAAACCCTAAGCCCTAAAGTATGTAAGTATTTATGCATTTAGGGTTTACGGTAGTATAATGAACTAAGGTTAGTTCGAGTGATTAGTTTGTAAGGTTTAGGGTTTAGTGTTAAGGTCTAGTGTATAGTGCTTAGGGTTTAATGTTACGATAATATGCGACTTAGGGTTTTGATTTTATGGGTTTCAATTTAGGGTTTAGGGTTATCATTACGGTTTTGTGTTTTTTTAATTTTAGAATTTATATTACAATATATGTATATATAAAAGTGGAAACCCTAAACCCTAATCTCTATACCATAAAACCCTAAGCACTAAAGACTAAACCCTTAGATCCTAATCTTAAACCCTAAGCCCTAAAGTATGTAAGTATTTATGCATTTGGGGTTTATGGTAGTATAATGAACTAAGGTTAGTTTGAGTGATTAGTTTGCAAGGTTTAGGGTTTAGTGTTAGGGTTTAGGGTATAGTGCTTAGGGTTTAATGTTACGATAACATGTGACTTAGGGTTTTGATTTTATGGGTTTCAATTTAGGGTTTAGGGTTTAGGGTATAAGGTTATCATTACGGTTTCGTGTTTTTTTAATTTTAGAATTTATATTACAATATATGTATATATAAAAGTGGAAACCCTAAACCCTAATATCTAAACCATAAAACCCTAAGCACTAAAGACTAAACCCTTAGATCCTAATCCTAAACCCTAAGCCCTAAAGTATGTAAGTATTTATGCATTTAGGGTTTACGGTAGTATAATGAACTAAAGTTAGTTCGAGTGATTAGTTTGCAAGGTTTAGGGTTTAGTGTTAGGGTCTATGGTATAGTGCTTAGGGTTTAATGTTACGATAACATGTGACTTAGGGTTTTGATTTTATGGGTTTCTGTAACCCCCTCGTCCCGGTCTGGCCGGATGACCGGTCCGAGTGGGCCACACGGGGAAAACCGAGTGAAACCCGTTAAGGTTCCCCCTCGGTTAGCAACCCTATTTTTTTCTTTTTATATTAATCTTGTCTAGAGGAATATTAAGTCCTAAGTGATTCACAACAGCGGAAGACATCCAAAAGATCACATTCGAACCCCGACCATTCACACTTAGTCCATTTTTAAGCTTACAGGGCAGACCGTATCGGTACCCTAACTAGGGGTATCGATACGCCTTGACCAGGTCAACCCAAACAGTCAACTCGAAGAAGACCGTATCGATACAGCCCTTGAGCGTATCGATACACCCTCTTCAGTCAACATCTCGTGGTCAACGAGATAAACCCGTACCGATACGCCCCAACACCGTATCGATACGCCAAAAACTCCCCAATTTCTCAGAATTCCAGTGACCAAAAACCATATCGATACACCCCCGTGTATCGATACGCCCAGCCAAAACTGAGCTCTGCAGGCAAGACGTATCGATACGGCCCTTAGGCGTACCGATACGCCCTGCCCTGCAACTCCACCAATTCCAACTTGGTGACCTCAAACCCAACACTAGATGCATTTTTAGACTCGCCTATACACATACAAACATACATGCATCAAAACTACAACCGAGACTTGGCTTACAAGGCATTGAATCTAACAAGGATTATACAAATCAAGACTTCATGCAATTTCACCAAAAGTGCATACTTAGCAAGCATAGAACTCCTCACAAAGGATAGTCAAATATAAGGCATACATAGGCCAACACCATACACAATTTAAACATGTTCTAACAAGCAATATAATAGTCATAGACCACAATCCATGAAGCAAAAGCATAACACAACCATGAGTTTAACATGCTCAAACACAATCTCCTAAGGAGTTTGACACCAACTCCTAAACTCTATACCCCATTATCTAGGCATTATTACAAAAAGCAAACCATACTTGAACTAGCTTGAGAACTCCAAAAGCTCCTCCCTCGCCCGCTTGCCTCCCGAACTCTAACGATCTGCACGTTGGAAACAAAGAGAGCATAAGCCAACTAGCTTAGTGAGAGAGGCTCTACAAGTCACAACATGCAGTTTTCCAAAACACGGTTTGTATGCAAGAAAGCAATGGATGCACGAGGGTCAATCTCAACAACAACACGTGGTTTGCACAAGCACAACCAACATACACATACGGTGGGACTACACATCACCGTTTCGACTAGTGGGTTTCCAATGGGACTACACATCAAAGTACTACCCTACTAGTCACTACCGGTGGGACTACACATCACCGTAGTTTAGATCACCATCACGTGAGGCACGAACTCAACTCGACTACACAATTATCAACTCAAAATGCACTTAATGGTCATGACATATAAGCATCCAACATATCACAACAACATGGGAGTAGAGAGACTTACACACGGGTTTAGGTGACCCCTCAAGGTCCCACCCAAACCCCAAAAAGAGTCCATATCGAGCACAATGCAAAATCAATAATTCTACTCACCGTTGCTACCCAAGAGAAGATCGAAGACCAAGCTCAAGACTCCGAAATCCCCGGATTTGTCCCCGAAGCTTCTCCAACCAAATTTCTCGTTTCTAGTCATTCCAACACCAAGTAAACAATTCCAAATCAGTCCATATTCCAAAATAGTCAACCCGGATTACATACCAAGCACAAGACTTCAATTTTTTCCGTTGAAAACAACTCAAAATCCATAAATCCCGAGCAGCCCCTAAACTCACCCTAAAGCCAATGATTCCAAACCTTAAATTACTCCCTAAAGCCTCCAAAACAGCCCTTACATATAACCTATCCATTGGCCCTCTCATTTCTACATAAAACACCCCCATATCACAACCCAAAACCTCCCAAAAACCCAAATCCGGAAATAAGCATAAAATTCTTTAAAAATCACATATATTGATTCCCATGGACTACAAACAACCCCCACACCAACAATAAACCAAAATCTTTAGTCAAAGGCCATAAAGGCAACATTTTTATCCAAAATCCTTAAATTTTCAAATCTCAAAAACATGCATAAAAATGAAAACAAAATGTGTCAACTTGTAGAGAATAACGTGTGTAAGTAAAAAACGAAGTTACCTTTGCAAAACCTTCAAAGATGAGCAAGATATTGAATGGAATAGTATTTAGGAGGGGTGGGGTTCATGTTGTCGTTGAAATGAGAAGAATAGGGAGGGGGGAAGAAGATGACTCAATAGTATTATTTTAGGTTAGTTTAAAATTAAAAGGCTAAAGACCCAAATACCCTTAATGAATTAATATAACTACAATGGACGACACCATGGCAAATTTGGGCTTGTCTTGAAAATGGTCCAACTAAATTTTATTTGTCTTAAAACCCGAGGCCCAAACCATTATTTTATTACTTAAAAATTAAGAACCGAAACTCGAACTATTTTTAAATTATTATTTCACCCGACCCCCGAACCCGGGTGTTACAGTTTCAATCTAGGGTTTAGGGTTTAGGGTATAAGGTTATCATTAGGATTTTGAATCCTAAACCCTAAACCCTAAACCCTGAACACTAAAACACAACCCATAATGTATGTAAGTATGTACGTATGTACATATTAATGCATGAACGCTCAACCCTAACCCTAAAACCTAAACACTAAACCATAAACCATAAACCCTAAACCCTAAAAAATAACCTCTACTGTATGTAAGTATGTGCGTGTGTACATGTTAATGCATTAACCCTAAACCCTAAACCTTAAACCCTAAAACATAATCCTTAACCCATAAACCTTAAACACTAAAATACAACCCCTAATGTATGTAAGTATGTGTGTGTGTATATAAATATATTAACCCTAAACCATAAACCCTAAACCCTAAACCCTAAACCCTAAACACTAAAACCCAACCCCTAATGTATGTAAGTATATATGTGTGTACATATTAATGCATGAACGCTCAACCCTAACACTAAACCCTAAACTATAACCACTAAACCCTAAACCATAAACCCTAAACTCTCATCCTTACACACTAAAACCTAACCCCTAATGTATGTAAGTATGTGCGTGTGTACATATTACTGCATTAACCCTAAACCCTAAACCCTAAACCCTAATCCTAAACCCTAAACAGTAAACCCTAAACCTTAAACACTAAAACCCAACCCCTAATGTATGTAAGTATATACGTGTGTACATATTAATGCATGAACCCTAAACCCTACCCCAAACCCTAAACCACAATCCCTAAACCATAACCCCTTCCCCATAATCCCTAAACCCTAAACCTTAAACACTGAAACCTAACCCCTAATGTATGTAAGTACATGTGTGTACATATTAATGCATGAACCCTTTAACTTTATTTTAATTCCATATTGACCCAATGACCCTTATATATATTTTAATTCATCATGTTTTATAGTTTTAATTTTAAATTTTGTTCATTCTAGACACTAAAACTTTATTTTTATTCTAAATTGACCTATACTTATTGTTTTTTTAATTACTCTAATTTTTATACTTTTAGTTTGGTATTTTTGTTCATTATAGTCCTCAAAACTTTATTTTTATTCCAAAATACACATTTTTCTTATTTTCTTTTAAATTTGTCTAATGTTTTATAATTTTAATTTGATATTTATGTTCATTATAATCCCTGAAATTTTATTTGTAATCCAAATTGACCCATTTTCTGTCCAAATCGACACATTTTGATTATTTTTTAATTACTCTAATGTTTTATAATTATAATTTGATATGACTTTAAATAATTAACTCAAAATTAATGACGATTGACGAAGGTCAACCTAAAGTCTATCAACTACTTATACGGTTGTACGGCCGAACTCAAAACTGAATACGAATTTCAATCCCAAAATTACCCCGACCTGAATTACCCGACCTGAAACTACCCAACCTGAAATTACCCAACCTGAAATGCACCCGACCTGAAATGAACCCGACCTGAAATGAACCCGACCTGAAATAGACCCGACCTGAAACGGACCCGACCTGAAATGGACCCGACCTGAAACAAACCCGACCTGAAATGAACCCGAACTGAAATGGACCCAACTTGAAGTGTATCCGAACCCGAATTAACCTGCCAATTATCTGCTTCGGACCCGACCCGTTCTAACCCGACCTGAAATGGACCCGACCTGAAATGGACCCGCACCCGACTCGAGTCGAGTCAATTTTTTTTTACCTAAAATGACCTATATCCGATTTTACCCGACCTGACAGAACCCGACCTGAAACCTGTCCGATTACCTGTTTTTACATCCCTATTTCCAATGATACCGGGGCAAATTTGAGATCAGCATTCACCACTCCTTAGAATTTAGAAAGCCGCGTTATAATGTGTCTTAAATCAGCACGCCAATTAACAAACGGCTGAGATCTGAATAAAATATAACCGTTGGATCACTCTTCGTCCTGAATCCAACTGTCAGTATTACGCGGAACCCAATTTGAAGTAGAGACAAGGAGCAACTGAAACTTCCAAAAAGCCAACTGTTTCACTCTTCTCTCTCAGGTTTTGGTATTTGTTTTCTTATTGTGTTTTTTGAAGCTCGTGATCTAAATTTTAGAAGAATTCCACTTAAAAGATTAATATATATTTTTTTACAAATATTAATCTTTAATTTCTTCAGGGTTTTTCTTGTTTATATTTTGTTACTTCGTCGCTGAAAAGATTCGGGAATTGAAGAAAGGGTTTTCGAGAATCGAAGGGCAGCGAATGAGCATTGAACGACAGGTAATTGCTATTGGTTTAGAATTTGTTTTTCTTATCCGGGTTTTGAGGTTTTAAGTGATAGCTGCTTTATTCTTGGATTAGGGTTATTTTTCTATCGAACTTCTCTTAGTGTATACATTTTCTAGTCTTGAACCAGTAAATGTTACTATAATTTTCCAAATATAGATCAGGTAAGCTTTTTTCTCTTTATATTGCAACTTTAATGTCCATGCATGGTTGAAAATGATTACAAGTGATTTTTGGAGTGTTTTATAAGGTGTAATATGATGAATTGGGGGCGGGTCGCTTAAAGATGTGTAGTTTAGATAAGTAAAAATGTAAAAAAAGAAAAATCCAGGATTTGGTTGCATGTAAGAGCTCATTTAATTCAACGATAGATAAGTTCAATTAATAACCATGCAATCTTCTGCATCGTTGGAAAATGTTTAAAATCTGAGTATATTCATGCGGAATGGTAGAATTTAGGGTTCCATTAATGCTATCTAATTTTTAATTGGTTGAATTTGGGTCTTTCGGAAGTAGAGTAGTTGAACAAAAATGTTAAATATTTCAATATTTAGAGAAATCCTCGAATGAGCGCATCTAAGTTTGCTTACAAACCAAATTTTGATCATTGTTGTGTTCTAATGGTGGGTAGTTCTTGAAATCAGATGGGATAATTTTGCTCCTATGGTTGACGTATTTAGAGTATAGTGACTAAACAGCAGCTCATTTGCACTGAAAAAGGAGAAGTAAGAAAAGGGTGTTTTGGCTAAGATGTTGGCAAAGAGTGATAAGTTTTCTGGGGGTTATTATTGTGGCCCATTTGAGCCTCCTGGTGAATTAGAGGGATCTGGCAGCTCTGGACAAATTGATAATGAAATTGCTGTTTCAGAAGAATCAAGCACCCCAACTAGGAAATGTATCGGTCTGAATCTTGATAAAGGTCACACTTTTGGTGTTGCTAGACAAGTGCTTTCCCTGCCAAACATGTCACAATCTGAAAGAAAGGATTTGATACATAGATTGAGTCATGAATTGGAGCAGATACGAATGCTTCAGAAGAAAGTTGAGTTGCAAAGGACAAATGGCGTTTCTGTGTCATCTTCCAGTAATTTTCTTAGTTGTAGCGATGGGCAAAATTTACCTCATGTACTGGATTTTCAGAAATCGTCCATTATTTCTTCTTGGCCTGGGAACAAAAATAATCCTTCAAGTGGAAAGGCATGTAAATTTAGTCGGGATGTTTCAGGAAGATTTGAGTCTGTTAAACATGCATCTGCAGCAAACACCACACATATTATCTTGATGAAACAGTGTGAGGGTCTTCTAAAGCGATTGATGAGCCATCAGTATGGGTGGGTCTTCAACAAACCGGTAGATATAGTGAGGCTGAATATTCCAGATTACTTTAATGTTATTAAGCACCCGATGGATCTAGGAACAGTTAAAAAGAAGATAGCATCTGGTGCATATGCCAGCCCCTTGGAGTTCCATGCTGATGTCAGGCTTACTTTCAGCAACGCAATGACCTATAACCCCCCCTGGAAATGATGCCCATGTTATGGCTGGGTACTTAACAAGTTTTTTGAAGTGAGGTGGAAAAATATTGAGAAGAAGTTACCAGTTACTGGGCCTCAGTTGGTACAAAGTAAAGCTCCTGTTGAGGGTATAGAAACTTCTAAGACTGTGCCTCCTGCTAAAAGGAGGAAGACAACTTCAGTGACCCAAGAAGTTTTACTGGGACATGAGAAGAGAAAGACAGATGAGGAAAAGCACAATCTAGGAAGAGAACTTGAATCTTTGCTTGCTGAAATGCCTATGCATATCATTGATTTCTCGAAGGAGCACGGTTCAAATGGAGCAGAACCTGGAGAAGAAATTGAGATCGATATTGATAACCTCAGTGATAATACCTTGTTCTCGTTGAGGAAGCTTTTAGATGACTACGTGCAAGAGAAACAGAAAAACCGATCAAGAGCTGAACCTTGTGAAATTGAGGCAAGTCTCTTCACCATATAAATTCTGAAAATCAGTACCTTTGCCTAAGTTACTTGGACTCGGGTGTGTGTGTCAGATATGGGCATGATTAGATTCTTCTAAGTTTTTCAATATGTATTTAGAGGATCCTTGGAGGTCATATCCCCATGTCCATGTGTCAGACATGAGTGTCTGACACTGGTACTTCAAGAAAAATGAGGAGTCCGAGCAAGATAGACCATTGTTTTCTTTTGATGCTTCAATTTATTGAATGCTTATAAATATGATTTATTTTTGTTTGTGTTTTGGGAAATTTTCTGATGCAGCTACAAACTGAATCTGGACTGAGTAATTCATCCTTGCAACGATGCAAAGGTTATCTCTTGAATCCTTATTGATATCTCACCTTCTGAGCTAAATTTTCCTTTCTGACTGGTTTTCTGTTTGTCTTTTGCATTTCCAGGGAATGACCAGGCTGGTGAGGATGTTGACATTGGGGGGAATGATCCTCCTGTGGAGATAGAGAAGGATACAGGTCATAAAAACTCAAAGTCTGTCAGTCCAGGCAGCACTAGAGGTAATTTCATTTTCCTCTCATTTTTTTTCTTTGTATGCATCATGCATTCTGTTTTCTGTGTTTAAAATTATGGTAGGAAAGTCTTAGTTTTTATTAAAATTAGACCGTTGGAACTGTATGGAAAAAGAATGAGGTTCCTTGCAATACCTTCTAATCTTGTCACTTTGGCTGGTTGTTCTAAAATTGTTGGGGATAAAGAAACTCGGTATAAAAGCTCTTTTTGACGGTCCACACGTAATACAATTTCCCCTGCTTATTCACTTCTCTTTTCTTTGTGTTTTGCTAGTATAGTTCAAGTTGGTTTCCTTGGTTTCTCCTTTTGTTTACTAATTTCCCCCCAAAATTTATTCCGTGCAAACTTGTCTTATGTTTCCGGATGCCATTTCCATGAATTATTTCTTTTGTATTCTTTGCAGGTTCAGACATTGTCTGTTTGTTCGACAGTGAACCCGATGGTGCTAAAGTTGCAAGTCCAGTGGAAGCGATGAAGGTTTGTTCTGGTTCTATTTGTATATGTGTATGTTTGGTCCACTTCAAAGTTTTCTCTTGCAGTTTAAGGCGGGTTGAATTTCTTTTCAAGTAGCATCCTACTTTGTATTATCCTTCAGGTACTGGAAGCTGCAGATTCTGGGGCTCCATTGGATGAAAAGACGTGTGTTGAAAACCATCGTGATAGCACTGGTGAGTATGAAGAGGAATGTTATTGTACTTCTATTCTTGCTTGACTGAAATAGGAAATGCTTCTTGACATGTAAGGTTCATTAATCCATGATCTCTTGCAGAATGTGTTAGTGTGTTGGATCAGCCTGAGCATACATATCAGCCGAAACCAAGTTCTGTTGAGTCAGATGCTTGTCAGGATGGTAAGATTAATGAAGTTTATGGAAGGAAAAACTGTATTTTGGTTTAAAATCTAGGAGACAGTGCTCCAGTTGAGAGACATATTTCTCCTGAGAAACTCTATAGGGCTGCTTTGTTGAAGAAAAAATTTGCTGATACCATTATAAAAGCACGAGAGAAGACACTTACACAGGTTAGGTGTAAACTTCTGTTCCTGAAACCTGGAACTTATTTAATACTTATGCCCTCTTTAAGCTTTTCACTCTGGATCAGGGTGAGAAGGGGGACCCTGAGCAATTGCGTCGGGAGAGGGAGGAGCTTGAACAACAAAAGAAAAAAGGTTTGAACTTTAATCCACGCTTCTATTGTTTCCTGCAGATTGAATTAAAAATAATTCTTAAATGATGCATTCAACTCCAGGGATGAAACAAAAATGAAATATTTATTGGTCCTACATTATATTTTTTATTTTTAATGAAGAAAATGAACATTTTTATTGAAGGATCAGGAAAAGAAAAGGGTTTGGATCTCCTATGAGAACGATTGGGAAGATCAAAAACCAAAAATAGTGATATTTTCTATTGCCGCAAAACCATATGAAAAGAAAATATGGTGCAAAATTACCATGACATGTGCATTTAATGGATATCAAATAGTTGATGTTATCCCCCAGGGCTAAAGTCTCTTGTTTCAGAAATTTGAATTTATCCAACTTAATCACGATTAATAAGCCATCCTAATGTGGGTGGATTTGGTTTGGGGTGCAAAAATAGTACCTCGCGATCTGCCATGTTACAAGGCCAATTGTTTTCTGGGTTTTCAATGTGCAGTTTTGAACGATTGAATATATATATATATATATATTCAAGATAAAATAGATTGCATCTATGTTACTGACAAGCGTCGTTTTACCCGTCAAAATAAATAAATATTTAACCTCTTTCAACAATAAATAAAATAAAGAAATTAAGTAGTTATAGGGAAAGAGGGTCATCCACAGGGAGATTAGTCGAAATTTTTGACTGAAAGTTACTTTGATTAATACTTCTAGAAATATCTGTGAAAACAAGGAAAGTAAAAATGGTGTGATCGAATATTTAGTGTGCTAAAATGCACCTCATTAATGAAACAGTGCACTCCAACTGAAGTGCACCGTTTCATTAATGAGGTGCATTTTAGCACACTTAATGAGCGGTGCACGTTAGCCCAACCCCTTTTCCCTTGGCATATCATCCGGTTTTCCCTTTCCCGCAAAACATCAAACCTTAACACCAGCCATAAAAACTCACCCAGCCGACTTACTCAGCCACCATGCCTCACACGCGACAGCAAGCTCGCCGGCTTCCCCAAGAACCACCGTTGGTCATCGGCGGACGACGTCATTTTACACCTCCTCAATTCATGGCGATTAGTAGTGATTCCGAACCAACCACCACACCCCCTCCTCGCTGTGGTGGTCGTCAACGGCAAACCACCAGCCCGCCGACCGAGAATCCCATCCCTACGGCTCCCACCGCTCCTCCGCCTCCTTCCCCGACCGTCAGCCGCCGTTCGCGTCTCTTCAACAGCGTCGCCGGACCAAGCACCAGCCGTCGTCCCCCTCCCCCACGATCTCCATCACCGTCGTTCAAATCAATGCCCATAGTGGACTCATCCACACACTCTCGGCAGCGTCAATCTCAAACCCAGCAGAGGCACTCCACTGTCCCCTCATTCTCCATGCACTCTGCCGAATCGGAGCAACACCCCGAGGTAAATTCAAATCCGATTTCAATCCGCCCATTACTAATTTATCATCCCTCTTTTGGTTTTAAAGAGGATTTCTTGGCCGATTACGGTTCCCCGACGATCACCGTTCCTCTGCGAATTCTCACCACGACGAATACTCTACCCCGTAGCAAAGCGCGTCGTCCTTTCCTTCTCCTCCCAGGGGCTACACGGAAAACCCAGAACAAAATAGGCGTGGGCGTAACTACGCGGTTCCGGCCGAAGAACTCAAGGGCTTCCTCGTTTTTCCTTTTTCCTTCTGCTCAAATTGATCAATTTCAGGATATCCGACATCGACCTTTTCGGGTTTGCAAATTCATTCCTCAGCCTACTCTTGTTAATCTTAATATCTCTGAGTCTGTCGCGAATTATTTTCATGCTATCGTTTGGACTGCTTATTCTGATATTAAATGTGGAACCTTTTATGAGTTAGTTTTCGAGTTCTATTCTACTTTCTCTTTTGCCGAAACTCGTTATATTACGCCTGATTCCCCTGCTGTTATTAAATTTTGACTGTGTGGTGATAACTTTGCTAGTCTGTGAATGAGTTTAATTTGGCTATGAGTTTTGTGACTAACGTCACAAACCCTGATTATCTGACAGCATTATTTGAGATTCCTGCAGATTTTGATGAAAATGCAGCTTACTTTGAGCTCACCGGACAAACGGACATAACATTTGACCCTCGTTCCATCAAAGCTATTATGCTTCATGATTCGGGGATACGTTACGTTCATCGTTTCCTAGCTTACAATTTTTCTGGACGTAACGATGCCTCTGCTACTCTCAGTAAGACTGAACTGTTTTTCCTTTGGTGTATGCATTCGGGAAGAAAGGTAAACTTAGGATTTTGGTTAGCCCGACAATTCAAAGTTGCAATCCGGTATAATCGCCCCTTAATCCTTGGCCTTTTCATTACTCATCTTGCATCTAGAATAGCTCGCTTTGATATTGAGAATTTTACTTACGCTTTTTCTATGTATGCTTTAGATGAGCGTTGCTTGGATTCCATGGGACTCCTTGACGGACCACCAGATGCGCCTTTCTTCAACCCACTCGGAGTATTAACTCCAAGAACGAGGAGAGTTTTCACTCGCAGAAATGCACCACCACGCGCCCCTCAATCCCCTCCTCCCCAGGACCAGCCTTCGCACAATGTTCCAGATTTCGCCGCGCGCCTCCACGCACTCGAAGACGACATAGCCGAAATCCTCTCTTACCTACGTCCTGGGCTTGGCCGCGGACATCGTTGACCACGGGGAGTACTCTTAACCCCTCTCTGCCTTGTACTATTATGTTTTTCATTTGAATTGAGGCAATTCACTTAAGTGAGGGGGAGGGTAGCAAAACCACTTGTTTTGCTTGCTTGATATATGTTTGACTTTGGTTTAACTTTGGTTTTAATGAAAGAGAGAAAATCCTAATGCCTAAATCATCTTAAAGCACCTCATTCTAGTGTAGTCTCAAATCGCATACAAGCCACAAGTTCTAGATTCCTAAATTCAAGATGAATCTCTCAAGCAAGAAAAAAAACGAGCATAAAGAATAAGATGCATGCTCAAGGCTCAAATTTTCACAAAATTAGGTTAAGTTGATTAAGTTAGGCGAGAAATCCAATTATCACAATCAAGGCAAATTGAAAAAGAAATGTCAAACTATCATTATACTCATGTCATTTGATTATCAAAATGTCAACATTCAAATATTCCTATGCATTATCACAATTATAACATGCTGGATATCAAGCAATGGCAAGAAAAGTTTCATCTCAAAGTTAAACCAAAGTCAAACATATATCAAACAAGCAAGACAAGTGGTTTTGCTACCCTCCCCCTCACTTATGTGAATTGCCCCAATTCAAATGAAAAACATAATAGTACAAGGCAGAGAGGGGTTAAGAGTATTCCCCGTGGTCAACGATGTCCGCGGCCACGCCTAGGACGTAGGTAAGAGAGGATTTCGGCTATGTCGTCTTCGAGTGCGTGGAGGCGCGCGGCGAAATCCGAAATATTGTGCGAAGGCTGGTCCTGGGAGGAGGGGATTGAGGGGCGCGTGGTGGTGCATTTCTGCGAGTGAAAACTCTCCTCGTTCTTGGAGTTAATACTCCGGGTGGGTTGAAGAAAGGCGCATCTGGTGGTCCGTCAAGGAGTCTCATGGAATCCAAGCAACGCTCATCTAAAGCATACATAGAAAAAGCGTAAGTAAAATTCTCAATATCAAAGCGAGCTATTCTAGATGCAAGATGAGTAATGAAAGGGCCAAGGATTAAGGGGCGATTATACCGGATTGCAACTTTGAATTGTCGGGCTAACCAAAATCCTAAGTTTACCTTTCTTCCCGAATGCATACACCAAAGGAAAAACAGTTCAGTCTTACTGAGAGTAGCAGAGGCATCGTTACGTCTAGAAAAATTGTAAGCTAGGAAACGATGAACGTAACGTATCCCCGGATCATGAAGCATAATAGCTTTGGTGGAACGAGGGTCAAATGTTATGTCCGTTTGTCCAGTGAGCTAAAGTAAGCTGCATTTTCATCAAAACCTGTAGGAATCTCAAATAATGTTGTCAGACAATCAGGGTTTGTGACGTTAGTCACAAAACTCATAGCCAAATTAAACTCATTCACAGACATAGCAAAGTTATCACCACACAGTCGAAATTTAATAACAGTAGGAGAATCAGGCGTAATATAACGAGTTTTGGCAAAAGAGAAAGTAGAATAGAACTCGAAAACTAACTCATAAAAGGTTCCACATTTAATCTCAGAATAAGCAGTCCAACCGATAGCATGAAAATAATTCGCGACAGACTCAGAGATATTAAGATTAACAAGAGTAGGCTGAGGAATGAATTTGCAAACCCGAAAAGGTCGATGTCGGATATCCTGAAATCGGTCAATTTGAGCAGAAGGAAAAGGAAAAACGAGGAAGCCCTTGAGTTCTTCTTCGGCCGGAACCGCGTAGTTACGCCCACACCTATTTCGTTCTTGGTTTTCTGTGTAGCCTTGGGAGGAGAAGGAAAGGACGATGCGCTTTGCTCCGGGGCAGAGTATTTGTCGTGGTGAGAATTCGTAGAGGAACGGTGATCGTCGGGGAAACCTTAATCGGCCGAGAAATCTTCTGTAAAACCAAGAGGGATGATACATTAGTAATGGGCGGATTGAAATCAGATTTGAATTTACCTCGGGGTGTTGCTCCGATTCGGCAGAGTGCATGGAGAATTAGGGGACGGTGGAGTGCCTCTGCTGGGTTTGAGATTGACGCTGCCGAGAGTGTGTGGATGAGTCCACTATGGGCATTGATTGGAACGACGGTGATGGAGATCATGGGGGAGGGGGACGGCGGCTGGTGCTTGGTTCGGCGGCGCTGTTGGAGAGACGTGGGAGCCGTAGGGATGTGATTCTCGGCCGGCGGGCTGGTGGTTTGCCGTTGACGACCACCACGGCGAGGAGGGGGTGTGGTGGTTGGTTCGAAATCACTACTAATCGTCATGAATTGGGGAAGTGTAAAACGACGTCGTCCGCAGATGACCAACAGTGGTTCTTGGGGAAGCCAGCAAGCTTGCTGTCGCGTGCGAGGCATGGTGGCTGAGTAAGTCGGCTGGGTGAGTTTTTGCGGCTGGGTGTTAGGGTTTGGTGTTTTGCGGGAAAGAATGAAAGGGAATGGGAAAAGGGGAAAATCAGACGATATGCCAAGGGAAAAGGGGTTGGGCTAACGTGCACCGCTCATTGAGTGTGCTAAAATGCATCTCATTAATTAAACTGTGCACTTTAGCTGGAGTGGGATGCTTGGGTTGTTGTGTGCGAAAAGAAACCTGCAGAGGGAAAGGAAAATTTATTAAGGCAACGAAAGAAAATGAAAAAATAAAGAAGCATAAATTAAATTAAAAAAAGGAAGTAAAAATTGACGAAAAATAAACCAATGGGTTGCCTCCCATTTAGCGCTTTGTTTATTGTCGTTAAGCTCGACAAATTCATTGTTTAGATTTTAGGTTCTTCGAAGATGATTTCTTCAATTTGTTCGATCGGTGTGCTTTCGAAGAACAGTTTTAGTCGATGTCCATTCACTTTAAATTGTGCACCCGAGCTATCTTCAATTTCCACGGCTCCGTGAGGGAAAGTGTTGACTATGGTAAATGGTCCGTTCCATTTAGACTTAAGTTTTCCTGCAAAAATTTTCAACTTTGAATTAAATAGAAGAACTTTTTGTCCAATTGAAAAAGATTTAAATTAAATGTACTTGTCATGAAACGCTTTAGTGTGTTCTTTATAACGTTGCGCGCTATCATAAGCGTTTCGGCGAATTTCCTCGAGCTCTTGAATGTGAAGTTTCCGTGTTTCGCCAACGACATTCATCTCCATATTACATTCTTTAACTTCCCAAAATGCTCTATGCTCAAGTTCGACTGGAAGATGACAAGGTTTACCGAAGACAAGTCTGTAAAGTGACATGCCGATAGGTCCTTTGTAAGCGGTTCTGTATGCCCATAACGCATCGACTAATTTCGTACTCCAATCCTTTCGATTAGGTTTAACGATTTTCTCTAGGATTGATTTGATTTCTCTATTTGAAACCTCCGCTTGTCCGTTTGTTTGCGGATGATAAGCTGTTGATATACGTTGCGTCACGCCGTATTTCTTCATCAAAGCTTCGACAATCCGATTAACGAAGTGGGTTCCTCTGTCACAATTGATCGCCCTCGGAGTTCCAAACCTGGAAAAAATAAAGTCACGCAAAAAAATTAGTCGTGGTTTTTGCATCATTTTCCCGGGTGGTTTTCGCCTCAATCCATTTCGAAACGTAATCAACTGCCAAAATGATATAGAGATTTCCATAAGATGAAATAAAAGGTCTCATATAGTCAAGACCCCACACATTGAAAACTTCACATATATGTATTGGATTTAATGGCATTTCGCTTCGACGGCTTAAATTCCCAACCCGCTGGCACCTGTCATATGTTTTGCAGAAATTGTAAGTATCTTTAAACAAAGTAGGCCAAAAGAAACCACACTCAAGGATTTTGTGCGCAGTTCTTTTAGGGCCAAAATGTCCGCCACAAGCGTAAGAATGACAAAATTCAAGTATAGATGTTACCTCGCTATTACTTACGCAACGACGAATTATTTGATCAGAACATAATTTCCACAAATACGGATCATCCCAGATGTAATATCTAGAATCTTTTTTAATACGCTTAATTTCAGATTGTGACAAGTTATCAAGAATCTTACCAGTGGCTAGGAAGTTTGCCATATCGGCGAACCAAGGGAATGTTGTTTTTACCTCCATTAATGACTCGTCTGGGAATTCCTCTCGCAAAGGTGGTTCGATCGGGGATGTAGCTAAACGACTTAGGTGGTTCGCCACCAAGTTTTCGCTGCCTTTTTTGTCTTTGATTTGAAGATCGAACTCTTGCAACAAAAGTATCCATCTAATTAGCCGTGGTTTCACATCTTTTTTGTTGATCAGGTACTTCAGCGCTGCATGATCAGAAAAAAATAAGGATTTTAGTACCTAACAAATAAGAGCGAAATTTGTCTAATGCAAAAACAATAGCAAAAAGTTCTTTCTCAGTTGTCGAATAATTCCGTTGTGCCGAGTCGAGTGTTCTAGAGGCATAAGCGATCACATGTGGTCCATCTTTAGTTCTTTGCCCAAGAACTGCGCCTACGCTTAGATCAGATGCATCACACATAATTTCAAAAGGTAATGACCAATCCGGAGGTTGTACAATTGGAGCGGAAACAAGTCTTATCTTAAGCTCATCAAATGATTTTCTACAAGCTTGATCCATGTCAAATTGTACATCCTTTTGTAATAGGCGGCATAGCGGTTGCGCTAATTTGGAGAAATTCTTTATGAAACGTCGATAGAATCCTGTATGACCAAGGAAACTACGAATTTCCCTCACTGAAGTGGGGTATAGAAGTGAGCGAATAATATCAACTTTTGCCTTATCAACGGCTATACCTTGTGCAGAGACCACATGACCAAGTACTAAACCTTTACTTATCATAAAATGGCATTTTTCAAGTTTAAAACTAAATGATACTCAATGCAGCGATTAAATACATAAGAAAGATTTGAAAGGCAATTAGAGAATGAATTACCGTAAACGGTAAAAGCATCCATAAATACCTCTATTCCTCGCTCGATGTGGTCAGAGAAGATGCTCAACATGCAACACTGGAAAGTAGCCGGAGCGTTGCAAAGTCCAAAGGGCATTCTCCTATAAGCAAAAGTGCCGAAGGGACAAGTGAATGTAGTTTTTTCTTGGTCTTCCGGCGCTACTGGAACCTGAAAAAATCCAGAAAATCCGTCAAGACAACAGTAATGTGTTTTTCCAGCAAGTCTTTCGATCATTTGATCGATGAACGGAAAAGGGAAATGGTCTTTCCGAGTTTGAGAATTAAGTTTCCTGTAATCGATACACATCCGCTATCCGTTTTGAACTCTCTTTGAGATCGTTTCCCCTTCATCATTTTCGACAACAGTTATTCCCGTTTTCTTTGGCACAACATGAATTGGACTAACCCACTTACTGTCAGAAATTGCGTAGATGATGTTGGCATCTAGCAATTTTTGTATTTCTTGTCTTACCACATCCATCATCGGTGGGTTTAATCGCCGTTGTCCCTCTCGGATAGGTTTCGCGCATTCTTCCACTTTTATTTTGTGCATACACGTGGAAGGACTTAAGCCTTTAATATCGACTAATGTCCATCCAATCGCCTCTTTATGGATGCTCAACATGGTTATCAACTCCTCTTCCTGTTGCAACGACAATTCGCTTGATATGATGACGGGTAAGGTTTTCTTGTCACCCAAATGTGCGTATTTCAAGTGTGGTGGGAGTTGTTTTAACTCCAGTTGAGGTGCCTGCAAAATTGAGGGAATAAGTTTAGATTGTGATGGAGTTAATTGTAGTTCAGAAATTAAAGAAAGAGTAGAGATTGTTTCGCCTAAGTCTTCATCGTTGAGATCTTCCAATTCCCTACAAAAATCATTAAACAAATCAGTTTTGATAAAATCATTAGCCAAAGGTTCTATAATATCAACAAAATTAAGGCTTGCGCCAGAATCAGGATATTTCATAGCCTTATACACATCAAATTTCACTACCTCTCCGTCGAATTCCATGATTAAAATGCCATTACGGACATCAATTTTCGTATGTGCGGTTGATAAAAAGGGACGTCCAAGCAAAATTTCTGATCCATTGTTACTATGATCATTCTCCATATCAATAATGGAAAAGTCAGCGGGGAAAATGAGATTGTTTACCTTAACCAAGATGTTTTCCAATACCCCTTCGGGATAAATAATCGATCTATCAGCCAGTTGTACTGTTACCTTAGTTTCCTTCAATGGATCCATTGAGATCTTTCTATAAACACTTAGAGGCATGACATTGATGGAGGCACCCAAATCGCACATAGCTCTTTTGATCCCAACATTCCCAATTTTACAGGGAATCACAAACATACCTTGGTCCTTGTACTTTGGTGGCAACGACTTTTGAAAAAAGGCTGAAATATTCTCGCTAAGGTTGACTCTCTCGTTTCCCGACAACCTTCTTCGATTTGTACATAGGTTCTTCAAAAATTTTGCGTATTTAGTGACCTTCCTGATAACATTCAAGAGTGGAATGTTAATTTCCACTTTTTTAAACACCTCCATTATTTCCTTCTCCTCCTTTTTGTCCCGTTTTGCCAATCTTCCTGGAAAAGGTGGAACAGGTTCGTAAGTAGAAATAGGAATTTCAGATTTGATATTACCTGTAATGGAAGAAGGTTTTTTGTTCTGGTGTTCCGAAGAGCCGTCGGATTTTTGCTTATCCTTCTTTGGCGGTTCAGGTGTTATCACGGTTCTGCTACGCAGAGTGATTTCGCTCACATTTTTCTTGGATTGATTTCTGTTTGTGATGGCAATTTTCCTTGGGATTCTAGACGCCCTATTGTTTGAGCTAATTGGCTAACTTGTGTATCTAGTTCTTGAAGGTGAGATTGCATTTGGGTTTGGAACTTTTCCTGCGAAACTGCTAACCTCTCAATAATAGATTCAAGCGAAGATTTTTGGGGAGCTTGATTTTGGTAGGGAGGTTGTTGTATAGTTTGGAAATTCAGATTCCTATTACCATAGCTCAGGTTTGGATGATCTCTCCAACCGGGGTTGAACGTGTTGCTTTGTGGATTATAGGGTCTTTGGTGAGGTCCGGGAAAGTTATGTACGGTGTTAACTTGGGCACCAGACGTATCCCGCAACAATGGGCATAAATCGGTTGCGTGATCTAGCATAGTGCATATTTCGCACACCTTAGCAGCTCCTATCTCCCCTGAAACAAGAGAATGCACAATATTAGTCAAATTGTCTATCTTATTCTCTAATGAAATTGTGCTTACTGTTTGAACCCGTCGGCTGGGTTCACTTGCAGAACCAAATTGCTGCGAATTAGCAGCCATTGTGGAGATTAATGTTCTCGCTGCAGTATGGGTCATGTTAACGAGCGCGCCACCGCTTGCTGCGTCTACCATCTTTTTGTCCATTGGTAACATTCCTTCGTATAGGTATTGAAGAAGTTTTTGCTCGGATAAGCCATGTTGCGGACAACTTGCACACAACTTTTTGAATCTCTCTCAATATTCATCGTGCATTTGTTGGATTCCCAATATGTTTCGCCTAATTTCTATTGCTTTTGCCGCAGGGAAATATCTATCAAGAAAAACACGAGAAAGGTCAGACCATATATTAATCAAATTTGGAGGTAAATAGAATAACCACTCTTTAGCCGTTCCGGCTAAGGAAAAAGGAAAAGCCCTTAGTTTTATTTGGTCCTCCGAGACCCCTTGTGGTTTCATGTTGTTGCATACCATATGGAATTCGGCAAGGTGCTTATGTGGGCTTTTAGTAGGGAGGCCATTAAAAGTAGGGAGTAGGTGGATTAATCATGTTTTGAGCTGGAAGGGGGTATCGCCTTGAGGAAAAGCGATGTAGAGTGGTTGTTGCACAGTAGGGGCGGCATTTAGTTGTCGAATCGTTTGGTCCGCCATCGGTTCTGGTTCTTGTGTAGGTTCTTCGGCTGGTGTAGTTTCGGAAGTGGATTCTTGATCGGATTTTCGTGTGTTTTGTTGTTGTTTCTTTCGTCGAAGTGTTTCGCTGTGAGTTCTACGAGCGCTTGCTTCGATTTCCGGGTTGTATAGAGCTAAAGTACCCGAGTTTTTCCTGGTCATATAAAAAAACAAAATCAGTCAAAAGTGCCGAAAGTAAATCTCCCCGACAACGGCGCCAATTTTGACAAGCGTCGTTTTACCCGTCAAAATAAATAAATATTTAACCTCTTTCAACAATAAATAAAATAAAGAAATTAAGTAGTTGTAGATAATTGGCATTTAAAATAAAGATTAGATTGCATAAAGTTAGGAAATCATATTCCCAAATATTTAGCTGCTAACATTTAGGAATTTAGCAATAATATAGTTGTTGATTTTATGTCATTTTCCTAGATTAGTCTCGTTTTGTAACCTATAAATAGGTTCTACTTTATCAATAAAAGACATCAAGAAATACAGAGAAATTATCTTTCTTCTCTGCACATACCACTATTCTACATGGTATCAGATTAGGTTTTAGATCCTAAAACTTGCGAGATGTATACATCTTCCGCAATCAGTTCAGAAAATATTTCAGATGATGTATTTCAACCTTTAAAAAAATTCCAGCAGCCCACTGCTGTTGGCAATTTCCAGCCTTACAACAGATTTCAGCAGCTCAATGTTGTTGATAACTTCCAGCCATCTCCAACCTTCCAGCAGCCGATTGATGCTGATAATCTACAGCCACATTCATCCTTTCAGCAAACCAATGTGACTTCTAAGACTCATGGAGGTAGTACAATTTTTACAAATTTGGCTGATAATAATTGTACATCATGGATCGTGGATTCAGGGGCATTAGATCACATGACAGGAGATGTGACGTTGTTTCAGAAGTTTCAGAAATTAAATTTTCCCTCTCACATAAAGACTGTGGATGGCTCTTTATCACCCACTGAAGGGAGTGGTTCAATTCGAGTTTCTGAAAACATTGAATTATTGAATGTGTTATATGTGCCTAATTTAGCTTGCAATCTTCTCTCTGTCAGTAAACTCTCTACTGATTTCCGCTGCACTATTAAATTTTCTCCACATGTTTGTGAATTTCAGGCTATGGACTCGAGGAAGGTGATTGGAAGTGCTAGGTTGTGTGGTGGCCTCTACATTCTTCAAGGCCAACCATCTCTACATAGACAAGCCAACTCAAGTTGTTCTCAACCAAACTTTTTTCCTAATCATGGTTCTAATTCTTCTCCAAATGTTTTATTATGGCATTACAGACTATCATACCTATACCTTCTCCTTCAAAATCCATACTTCCTTCAGAACCTATCATACCTATACCTTCTCCTTCAAAATCCATACTTCCTTCAGAACCTACAGTTCAACCCTTCATAACTATAACTTCTCCTTCAAAACCTATACCATCTTCAGAACCCACACAATCTCCAGTTCCTAGCTCACCACAAACTCCTCAAAAGACCCAACCTGAGCAATTTGAGAAGAGGGGACTTAGTGTCTATAAAAGGAGACAAAAGCCTATTAAAGAGACCAACATACAACCTAGAGACTGCCGAGAACTGGAACTCAGCCCTACAGCCTCAGAACACTTGGAAGGTATGAGAATTTCTCAAAATACAGCTCCTATTCCTATTATTGATATTGTTGATTTGCCCATTGCTCAAAGGAAAGGTGTGAGAAAGTGCACTAACCATCCAATTCAAAGGTTTGTAGCATATGGAAAACTAAATCCTTCATTCAAGGCTTTTACTGCAAATGTTGACAAAATCTTTGTCCCTAAAACAATAGAGGAAGCTTTAAAAGATCCTCAATGGAAGAGGGCAGTTGATGAAGAGATTAGTGCACTTGAAGGTAATAAAACATGGACTCTTGTCGATTTACCACCAGGTAAAAAATCAGTAGGTTGTAAATGGATTTTTACAGTGAAGTACAATTCTGATGGTAGTGTGGAGAGATTTAAGGCTAGACTTGTGGCCAAAGGATTTACACAATCCTATGGAATAGATTATGAAGAAACTTTTGCTCCTGTTGCAAAACTAAATTCAGTTAGAGTGTTGTTATCTTTGGCAGCAAATAAAGATTGGAAACTTCATCAACTGGACATTAAGAATGCATTCTTGAATGGGACTCTGGAAGAAGAGGTCTACATGAAAATTCCTCCAGGTATGAAACTACATCGTAATGATCAAAAGGTTTGTAAATTGAAAAAATCTTTATATGGATTAAAACAATCTCCAAGGGCCTGGTTTGATAAATTTACTAGAGTCATTCTTAAAAATGGCTACAAGCAATGTCAAACTGATCACACTTTATTTGTAAAAACAGCTCCATGTGGAAAAAAAGCAATTCTAATTGTTTATGTAGACGATATTATTATTACAGGAGATGATGTTTATGAGATAGAACAACTAAAGAAGATACTGGCCTTTGAATTCGAAACCAAGGATCTTGGAAATCTCAAATACTTCTTGGGAATGGAGGTAGCAAGATCCAAGATGGGCATTGTTATTAATCAGAGAAAATATGTTTTAGATTTACTTGAAGAAACTGGAATGATGGGTTGTAAGTCAGCAGAAACTCCTATGGAGATCAACTTGAATTTAAGGAAAGATGAGTTGGGAATTCCTGTTAACAAGGAACAGTACCAAAGACTTGTGGGGAAATTAATTTATCTGTCACTTACACGACCAGATATAGCATTTTCTGTCAGCATTGTAAGCCAGTACATGTGTGACCCGAGAGAAGAGCACCTTGATGCAGTCTACAGAATTCTAAGGTATCTAAAAATGACTCCTGGCTATGGTTTGATTTTCAGAAAGAATGAAGACAGAAAAGTAAAAATCTTTACTGATTCAAGTTGGGCTGGAGAGTTAACAGACCGAAGGTCAACTAGTGGATATTGCTCCTTTGTTTGGGGAAATTTGGTGACATGGAGAAGTAAAAAACAGTCAGTTGTGCCAAGAAGCAGTGCTGAGGCAGAATATAGAGCTCTTGCTTTGGGAATTTGCGAGGGAATATGGCTTAAGAGACTTTTGGAAGAACTAGGACTTGATAGTTGCAGTCAATTTGAATTGCAAACTGATAGCCAATCAGCTATTAGTATTGCTAAAAATCCAGTCCAACATGACAGGACAAAGCATGTGGAGATCGATAGACACTTCATTTCAGAAAAGGTCAACAATGGAGTGGTTAAACTTAACTTTGTCTCTACAAAGAAGCAGCTAGCCGATGTACTCACCAAGGCACTACCAAGAGTTACCTTTGACGAATTCATATCCAAGCTGGGACTCTACAATATATACTCACCAGCTTGAGGGGGAGTGTAGATAATTGGCATTTAAAATAAAGATTAGATTGCATAAAGTTAGGAAATTATATTCCCAAATATTTAGCTGCTAACATTTAGGAATTTAGCAATAATATAGTTGCTGATTTTATGTAATTTTCCTAGATTAGTCTCGTTTTGTAACCTATAAATAGGTTCTACTTTATCAATAAAAGACATCAAGAAATACAGAGAAATTATCTTTCTTCTCTGCACATACCACTATTCTACAGTAGTTATAGGGAAAGAAGGTTGATCCACATGGAGATTAGTCGAAATTCTTGACTGAAAGTTACTTTGATTAATACTTCCAAGAATATCTGTGAAAACAAGGAAAGTAAAAAAGGGGTGATCGAATATTGAGTGTAGATAAAATAGAAGAATTTAAATACAAGGTAAAGAAAATAATAAGAAAGTTCAGATATATAAAATAGCCTCGAGCTACCCTTGTCAATTCTTTTGATCATTTAAATGGATTTTTTACTCCGGGGATCATGTCGGTTACAGTCTGCGAGGCCCAACCCGTCGCAACTTGCTTCTCTCTCGAGTAACCAATCCTCCCAAGACTATCTTCGAAGGTTGATTCTTAAACAAATTAACCACGTGTATCGCCGTTAAAGTATTTAGTTTTAAAAGCAGGAAAAGCCTGACTCAGAAATTGTCTTAAAAAGAATCGCTTCTGATTTTATCTTTCCTTAGCGGACCGCCGCTAAGAGTGTTCACAAGAAGTCGAAATTTGCCACAGGCCGATCCTTCCTCCCAACTATGTTTTTAAACGATTCCAGACCAACGAGCTCTTTTTGATTTGAAAAATGATTAAAAACTTTTAGTAAGGCCGATTGCCAAACTATCTAAGCAGAAAGATAAAAATTTATTCCCGAAGAAAATTAAGCAATGTTCAATTCTCACGATTTGAATTGACTTGGGTAATTCTTGGCTCAAGAGATTTAGCTAAGCATGATATTAGTTATAATACTTAACTTGTTTTCGTAAAAATAATTGAAGAACATTAAAAGAACAAAAAAGTAAAGAAAAGAGAACTTGATTAAAGACTAGAAATAACAAAGTTTCAAACTAAACGATGAAGATGAATTGATTGATGTCTAAGACTTTACCAAGGAGTGGTATTTATAGGCTTGGATTTACAAAGATAAAAGATAGGAAAATTTAAAATAATAAAGTAAAATAAAACAATTCAAATGTTTTGAAATTTAAATGCAGGAAATCTAAACGGATAAGCTGATAAGATCTCTCATAACGTTCCAGAAGCTTCTAGAAGTCGCCACGCAACTGCCACGTCAGACGCGTCGTGCCCACAATGCCAGTCGTGACCAGAATAATAAAAAGACTGCAGAAATGCTCTCTTTTGCTGCTGTTTTCCAGAATTAGGTCCCTTATAATGAAATAGATTAGGTAGCAAGAAATCCTACAAACTTGAAAAATAACAATTAAAAAGTATCACATTTGAGAACTTATCAGTTACTCGGACTTGGGTGTAAGTGTCGGCACAAGTATGTATCCAACATGGGTATGATTTGATTTTTCCAAGTTTTTCCATATACTTGGAGGATTCTTAGAGATCATATCCAAGTGTCGGACACAAGTGTCAAGACACGTGTAATTCATGGAAAATGATGAGTCCAGGCAACATAGGTTTGTATATCTTGCATGTCTAAGCAACAAGTTTGTTAATTTCATCCAGAAAAGACACGGCTGCAAGCGGAAGCCAAGGCTGCTGAAGATGCTCAAAGAAGAGCTGTAGCAGAAGCTGCAGCCGAGGCTAGACGGAAGAGGGAGCTTGAGAGGGAAGCTGCAAGGCAGGCATTGCTGAAGGTAGAGGATGCATTGTATTTACAGTTTCATAATTTGACCCCCATGTCTTAATTGTGTACTTAGCGTCTACATAATATCTGGTAATTGTAGGTGGAAAAAACTATTGAAATCAATGAGAATGCTAGGTTTCTTGAAGACTTAGAAATGCTTAGAACTGCTCCTGCGGAGCAGTTACCAAGTTCAGCGGATGAGGCGAACCCAGATAATTCTCAGGATGACTTGGATAGCTTCAAGTTTGGGGGCTGCAATCCCTTGGAACAGCTGGGATTGTTCATGAAGGACGATGAAGGGGAAGAAGACGATGACGATGAGCTGCCCCAGGCCCTAAACCCTGTAAATGCTGCTGCTGCAGAGGAGGGAGAAATAGTTTGATGCTTGAAAAATCTTGCTTTGGTTGTAGGGGGATTATAGATTCCTCTTGATCTTGGAATATAATTCGAATTTGATTCATACCGAGGGAAACGGGAAGCCCTACAGAAATTCTGAGATGTCTTTTTGTAAATATTTATGTAAATTACAAGAAGTTTAAGAAGGCTTTTGCTGTGTGCCTGCCTAGCCGAAATTCATTTACTATATGCACTAAATTTTATTAGTAGTAATTAGTGGGACGATATATTTTTAACAACTTAACAGGGGACAATGGAAAGGTGAGGTTCCCATGAAAAGATTTGAAAGCTTCCTTTGGTGCCTTTACTTTAAAATAACGGGGTTAGGATTTAGGATTTAGGAAATTAAGTGTATGATGTATTTTTTAGGGTATAAAGTTTAAGGTTTAAGATGTAGAAATTAAAATTAGAGTTTAGAATTTAATTTTTAAGTGTTTTTAATATAAGGTATAAAAGAAGGCATGATTAGGAGACAAGATTTTTGTTTGAATATCAAAATCTTATATTAGTATATTATACGAGTAAGTTTTTGTTAAATAATTTTGTGAAATAAATTTTAGGCATGTCAAAATTTGTCCCTAATAGTAACTTTAGTTTATATATTTATATTTTTGTCTTAAGGTTGTAACATGCGTTTGATTTGATTTGCACGAACCAACTTGACTCAGTGGTTAAGGGAACGGTTGTTGTTCCTAGAGATCACGGGTTCGAGCACCAGCAACTGCAGCAGGGTGCGTTCATTGTCAAATGGTTGAGAGTATATTCAGAACAGATACTACTTGTAATCACCTTAACTTTGTCAAAAAAAAAACATGCGTTTGATTTTTTTTTTTAAAAAATGAATTAAATTTTTGAATTTTTACACATTCAATTAAGCCTTTGAGCTAACGAATCAATTATGTTCTTTGATAAATTTTGATGTTTTTTATTTGTTTGGAGTAATACGCCGTGTTACAGTATTTTCATTTGACATTTTTAAAATTTTTATTTTTTTAATGTTTAAAAATTTTAAAAATTCTAAAAAAACTTATGAAATTTATAAAAAAAATATTTTTGAAAAAAGAAAATTTGTAAATGCAACAAAGTAGAATTGTAGTGTATCATGTGCTAGTAATATTTAAAGAAAAAGGTTATCGAGATTTAATAGTTAAAATTAGTCAAAAGACTTAGTTGATTCAATTTTTTTGGTTCAAATGCTTAATTTGGTACAAAAAAATTCAACGGCTTAACTGATTTATTTAACAAAAGTTCAAGTGCTTCTTACACATTTTGACCTATATTTTTTAAACACTTTAGTCTTCGACCTTTCATTATGAGTAAAAGTGATCATTGAGTGGATAAAAATAGTTAGTCTACTAACGATCAACGTGTAATATTGATGTGACATGTTTTTATGTTCTTAGTGCTAATATTATAATGTAGCGTGTACATAAGTGATGATGTGACACATGCCATATGTTCAAAGTGATAATGTGACATTATTATACGTTTATGATCAACAATATATTAAGATTAGTATGAAATACTATTAAAAAAAGATTAGTATGAAATATGATAGATAAAGAAAAACTTCAATACATAGGCTGTGTAAACTTTAGTTTACGCAAGGCTTTTAGTTTTAGGGATAAGAGTTCAATTTAGAGTTTAGGGGTTTGGGGTGTAGTGTTTAAAATTTAAGGTTAGTATTTAAAATTTAAAGTTTAGGGTTTAGAGTATGTGGTTTAATTTTTTAGAGTTTAAGTTTAGTAATTTAAAATTTGGATTTATAGTATAAATATACAAGCTTCACGGCTTGTATATCAAAATTAAACCGAATATGTGTTTGAGAAACAAGATAAATTCATATGTATTTGTTAACAAATATTAAACCGAGTCGTGTCAAGATTAATACATGTATCACAGAATTGAGTTAACATGAAATTGGGCATTATAGATAGAAATAGAAGCAAAGTGCTTAGAACATTAACTTAGTTTTTGGGCTACTTCAGTTACAGTGAGACAAGAACTAAGTACAGCAGAAGCTAGACATATGAAACAGGCAGCAACTGCAAGTGTGAAATATTACTAAATCTTTCATCTTTGTCAGTAAGTTGCCTTATACATAGTTGAGGAGCCAAAGTCAGAGTCGAGCAATCAAGCCATTGAGACCATGGCTGGATTCTGCCTTTGCCTGCTGATTGGGGTTTTAACAGCCAGGCCTGAACCTCCGAAGCAGAAATACTGACTCCTTAACCCCTTTTTGCTTGCCCTTTGCTTCTCAATTCTATCTGGTTTTTCATCATCGAGGCCTGGATTGGTATCAACTTCATTGAAAACCCCTTTCTGTTTATCCATTGACATTGGAGAAGATAGGGTGGACGACTTCGAGAACGAACTCGAACGAGATCTTCGAGGAATGGTTATCTGTGGCATGGCCTGCATGACGCCATGGATGATCCCTGAAGCAAGTTTCTTCTTTGCAATGGGACTGGATGGATTGCTCCTCACGGAAAGCGTTCTCTTGTTGTTTGGGAGTGATGAAGGCTTTGAGAACCTCTGTCTCAGAGGGATTGGAGTTTCTTCTGAGCAACTTTCATTCATTCTTTTCTTTAATCTTTTCGGCTTCTGATCCTTCATCCGAGGCCAATGGAGAACACTTTTCAATCTCTGTGCTGCATTGTTCATGGAACCTGCAGGTTTTTTATCCACTGATGACTTCCTGTTGTCTTCAGCTGAATCGGAATCCATCGATGATGATCGACTCTTTCCTCCGCTGCCGAGATCACTAGCATCTGATGTCATCTCGACGCCGGTGTACAAGAAGATTTGGGTGTCGGATATCCTGAAAGAAGTTCCAGGACTGCTTCCATGACCTTGCATCTTTATGTGTGAAGCTATTGCTCTTCTTGCACTGTAATCCTGACTACCAAACATCCCACCTGCCGAAATCAAGTGTCGGATAAGTATATCCGATGAAGCCGAACGAGGCCTTTGCTTCAGAAGATCAAGTGGGGTCATTCCGTTCGCATCACGGATGTTCACATCTATTGATTTTGCAGACATCAGGAGTTCAACTAGATCTGTATGAACATTAGCAACGATGGCCATGTGAAGAGCAGTCCTCCCATCATTGCTTTTAGCATTGACAATGTCTTCCATGCTGAAATTCCTTGCTCTTACCAGTTGCTTCATAAGATTAACCTGTCTATCCGCTCTTCGGAAAGCCGGCGTTTGGAAACCGGACACTGCCGAATGAAGAAATGTTTCCCCAGCGTTGTTTCTTACAGAGATCAATGAAGGAGATGCAAGAATCAAAGCCTCAACAACAGATGATTGACCCCTGTAGGCAGCAACATGCAGAGCTGTATTGCCTTGATCATCTGTAGAGTCTATGATCTCAAAAGATGCAACCAGATATTTAACAACCTATACAAATGAAGCAATGTTTCCATTAGTAAGGTAAAAGAAACTCAAACTTAAGCACAAGCGTGTTTAGGTTCGAATCCCAGCATATATAACCCATCTTTCAATTTCAATGCTGAGATAATGCATGATTAATTGAGCAATGGAAACCTCAAAAGAACCAAGCAAATTAACAAGAACATAACAACTCAAAACTTACGACTAACATATTGCAGAATAGTTAGAGCCTAACCTCAACCTGGCCTTTGCCAGCAGCAGCATGCAATATAGTTGAGCCACGCTTATCTCTGTAAGCCAAAATATCATTGTAATCACAAAGAAGTTGCTTCAAAACCTTTAAATTTCCTCCTCTAGCAGCAGCATGGACAGCTCTGTTTGTAATTTCCCACTTATAAACCGAAGGAATTTCCCCAATGTGCTCCTGGAATCCTCCGCCTTTGGCTGTCAAAAACCTCGGTGAGACTGCGAAATCATATATAAGCCTGAAAACCTCGGAATTTTTACCCCTTGCAGCGGCATAAAGTACATCAGTAACACCATACTCCCCTTCTCCAAAAACCAGCAGAGGGTTTGTTTCAAGAAGTTGTTGAACGAAACCCAAGTCTCCTGCTGAAGCAGCAGTGTACATAAGCCATCCACCATAGCCAGCTCTTATAAGGGAATTCTTCGCTTTCTTCGATTCACACTCAAGAAAAAGCTTCCTAGCAACTTGTGAACGACATTTAGCAACATCATCAAACTGTTCTTCACCGTCCCATACGGTCTCGAGGCGGCGGATCCTCCTCAAAGAGGTGAGCTTGATGAGGTGATTGCCATCTATCCTAAGAAGCTCTCGGACCAAGTCATAGTGGCCATTAGCCGCCGCCCAATCTATGGGAGATGCATACCACCATTGATCCCCAGTGCTTTCCCAGCGAAGAGGGAAATATGTAGGAGGCATGATGAAGGTGATTTTTCCTAACTACAAAGATGAACAAAATCCCTATAGGAAGTCAATATTTAGAAGAGTTGCTCAAATATAAACAAAGAGCAAGCCCCTACCCAATTCAATTCCATAAAGCTTAAATAAAGGTAGAGTATATATAGAGTTGAAAGAAAGAGGCTCAACCAAAAACAATTATGAAAGTAAAGCTTACATAAAGAGAAGTGTTAAAAGGCCTACCCAGAGGGTTTAACTCTTTATAAATCCAAGCAGTTGAACCACCTGCATCAAAAACAAAAACCAGTGAAGAAAATAAATGATTTCTTTCAAGTTTTGATGGCCAAAGAGGTGAGATTTTAATGAACAAATAAGCATCAACTAGATGATATAAGAAAGGGAAATAGCAATCATAGCTTTCACAAAAGTTGAAGACAGGAAAGAAGGCATGCACTTGAAGAAAAAGGGTTTATTTGGAATAAAATAGTTAAAAGGCCAGAATCAGAACTGTTCCAAGAAGATATTAGTACATGAAAAAAATATCATATTGGGGTTTCAACAGATTCTTGGGTTATTCAAAGTGGAGACCAAAGTTAAAAAAGAAGAAGAAAGAATTAGAATAAAATAATATTATAATTAGGTGAAGATTCCTTTTTAACTGTGATGTTAATGATGACAAACCATGTGAGGTTTTACTGCTCTTTTCCCCTTGAGTTTACTTTTTACTGTATATAAAAGATGTTTGAGTTAATTATGGTGGAAGGTTAACTATAGTTATTCATTTGGTCTTTTGATAGTTTATTTAGTTAATCTTCCAAAACCATAGGTGGCTAAAGTGATAATGAAGTCAAGCAGCCCCTGCCAATATAGTAGTGCTTTTTTTTTTCTGCTATGATATTGACAGTTAAAATTGAATAACTTGAGGAACTTCAGTCTAAATTTGTTTGTCAGTAACTTGAATTATACTTCAAGAAATGTTATAGCTAATGTCAACATGATTCATTCCTTTGTTAGCAGCTTCTCTTATATGTATAAAGAATTCTATTATTGTATATATTTTTCAAGATCTGAAAACTGTTGACATAAGAAGAGAGGAAGAGTTCAAGAATGTCACGTTTCTGAACCTAAAATCTTTGATTTCATCATCATTAGAATGTAAAAAATTGACTCGACCTGCAAAACTGACTGAAAGCGGCTTGAGTCAAAACTACTTGTGACCCGAAGGACTAGTGATCCAAAATCGATCTGAGTCTGAACTGATGTTACCTAAACCCAAGTTGGACCTGGAAATTTTAGATTTGAACCTGAACTGCACCCGACCTGAGAACAACCTGAACCCGAATTCAACCTGATAATGTGATAACCGAACCCGACTTGCATCCGATATGAACCCGAACCCGAGATTAACCTGGGAAATAACTGATATTACCCGACCTGTTATCAACCTGACATGTTATGGATCTGATATGTAATTGACTCAACCTATTAACAACCCGACTTGTTACTGAACTGATCTAATATTTACCTGACTTGATATTCACCTGACTTAAAAATTATAAGTTATAAATTTACAATTGATGAAGTTGTAAGAATATAAATTTACTATATTAAAATGTGAGAAAATATATTTTCACAATTTAAAGTACTTAATCATTAAATTAATAAATTTGTTTAGGGTATTAATTTATTTGTTATTGAAATTAGGGTAAATTACAATGGAGGTCACTCAATTATCGTCAAGGTTACATTTGGGTCACTCAATTATTAAAAGTTATATTTGAGTCACTCAATTACGAGTAAGGTTACATTTGAGTCACCCAATTATTAAAGGTTACATTTGGATCACTCAATTATAGGTAAGGTTACATTTGGGTCACCCTTCATATTTAAAAAAAGTATATCAATTTGTGTATTAGATTAATTAATGATTTCAAATGAAGTAGTCTAATGTTAACGAGGGTATACAAGTGATTAGGAAGAAAAAATGACTAAATTGATATACTTTTTTTAAATATGAAGAGTGACCCAAAAGTAACCTTATCCATAATTGAGTGATCCAAATGTAACATTTAATAATTGGATGACCCAAATGTAACCTTATCCATAATTGGGTGACCCAAATATAACTTTTAATAATTAGGTGACTCAAATGTAACATTACCAATAATTGAGTGACCTCCGTTATAGTTTACCCTTAAAATTATTAATTATGGTCACTAAATTAATAAACTTGTTTCCTAGACAAATCATGATCATTATATTAAAGTTTTAAATTGTAAGTTTATAATCATTAAATTAATAAGTTTAGTTCATAATTATTAACTTTATTATATTAGAAAATAGTTATGTAAAATAACTTTAAATGCCAATAAGTTTAATTTATGATTTTACTTGTTGTAAACTTGTGGTTTGTGATAATAATAATATGGAATATCAACTTTATAAATTAAGGGGCATATTATATAAAATGACTTTAAATATCAATAACTTCATAAATTGTGATTTTAATTCATGATTGCACCTTATTAATATCAAAACATGAAAAACTTTATAAATGGAATAGCAACTTCACAAATTCTAAATATTTGAAATTTTATAATTCTACAAATTAAATTTATTGCAATTTAGTACACTAAAATTACAATTAAATCAACTAAATAAATTTATTATAAAACTTAAGCTCTCAAATCTTATAACAAAAGTTTTACAATGCTAAAAGTCCGACTTTGCTTACAAAAAATTTCTTCATTGAGCTTTTATTTAGGTTGTCAACATGATTAAATTAAGGGAAACTTTTTACCTACACTCCTAATTCAATCATGAGCAACTAGTAACTACTTGGACTACAATTTACATCGTAAATTCAGCATCCAAGCCAGTCCAGAGACATCCAGGAACAAATGAAATGAAATTAATATAATAAAACAGTTTCAGTGGTAAATATTTCATACCAGTGTAGGCAGAGCAAGCAGCAAGCATCAGTCCAGCAAGTATCAAAACAGTCAAAACCTCAAAGGTACCCTACAAAAAAAGAAAATAAAATCATTAATAACAATACAATTTAAATTATTAATAAAAATAAACTAAACCATATATTTATCTTTAAAGGGCAGAATCATTAACTACATTAAGATATTTCTCATTCCTTTCTCCCGGTTTGAAACCATACAACCAATTTCGAGTTGTTACAAAAACTTCAAAATTTTTAGTAAGAGTTTAGCTCTTAACTTGTTGAAGATTCGACCCTCATGCTAAAGGAAGATTCTGAAGCAACAGAAGTAATTGGAATGGCCAAAATATCTCTGGTCATGCGAGCAAATACATGATAAGAAACACTTTGTGTTTTCAATACTCTAAAATATCAAATTCAGTATCATCATTACAAGGGACAAGGGACAGATTAATGTAGGATTCAAAATTAGAATTATCACTCCTTGAAGCAGCTAGATTAACACCAAAACTCTGAAAAAACAGAAATAAACTAATTTAATATTTAAAAAATAAAATACAAGTAATTCAAATAAAATAAAATTTAAAAACTAAATTATGAAATCTAACCTGAAATAGAGCAGATTTTTTAAATGATCGAGGTCTACTGAAATCAGACCCACTTGTCATTAGAGTTGTGTAACTTTAGACAGAAGAAAAAGAACCACAAGGTACATATTTTGAATAAAAAATATATAAATTAACAAACTCTGCATAAATAAAAGTTACCCTTCTTTGAACCTCATCGTTTACATAAAGAACACTATACAAATCTTTCAAAAATTGTAATTTATATCGAAGATCAAGAAAAACAACAAAAGACAGAATCATTGAGTGATCTCTCGAGTATTTTTCATATAACTCAAGCATAAATCATGCCATTGCAGAAATACCTTAGAAAGGATCATTGTGAACATCACACAACAACTTCTCAATTGCAACAACGTTAGTCAAATACAAGTTAACTGCTGGATACTTAGATCCAAAAAATATAGTGGCAATTTTATAAAAAGGCTCAAGAAAATCACAAATCATCTGAATAATTTTTCACTCAAAATTACTAATTATATCCAAGTCATTTTCTCTATGAACAAACAAGTTAATGGCTAACTTAACATTAGTGCCCTATGAATCATTGAGTAAGTAGAGTTCCATCGAGTAGGAACATCCAACAACAACTTATCACGAAAAGAAGAATCACAGTCTTCACAGCTAATTTAAAGGCACAAAATCTAGAATCAGAAGAATCAATAAAATTCATAATTTCATGTAATTTAATAACAAAAATCAATTAGCTTTAAACCTTTTTGAACAATCAAATTTAAGATGTGGGCAACACACCTTATATGAAAGTACTTACCATTGCATGAAAGAGGAGAAATGGCATGCATATCATCTTTAAGACACTTAACCATTCTATCATTTGCAGATGCATTGTCAAAAATTATGATAAATGCTTTTTTTCAAGACTCCACTCACATAATATCTTTTTAACAAACTTATAAATTGACTCATCATCATGGAGAGAAAGAAACCAACGAAAATTTAATATTTTAGACTGCAATTTTTAGTTATCATCGACATAATGTGTAGTGAGAGCAAAATAAGAACGTGAAGTGTAGGCAAGCCAACCATCACATGTAAAGTAAATCCTATTTGAAACAGATTGCATTGAATTAAGTAGATATTTTTTATTCTTGTCATGTTCAATCATGCAATATTTAGTAATAGTAAACCTAGAAATATCCTTCACACTAGAATTAAGGTAATGATGTAAAGCCTTCAATTTTTCATGCTCAACCATACTCAAAGCATAACCATGACATATAATAACATCGCAAATAATTTACAGTACTTATTTTGATCGAAAGTAGCTAGCATACCATGATTTTCAACAAGATAATTTTTATATGCTTAACATTTATCGGTATGTCTTTTAGGGTTAGATATACCAATATAAGAGTTCGCTTTATGCCTTTTAGTTTGGCAATACTTACATTAGGCATAAAAACCACTTTTAGAAGCCTTGATGAAGGTATAATGGTCTTAAACAGGAGAAATTTTTCTCCGAAACTCTGTTGAACTTGCAGCCTTCCTCTTAGAGGAACTAATTCCATCAACTGCTTGGAAAAGTTTATCATTTACATTCCCTTAAAAATATATATTAGTACATATATAAAATGAAATCACTAAAATAAAAACTGAAAGATTGAAACACAATTTATCTTTTCTGTATAGTTGATCAATATGTCTTCTTCATGTCCTACGCAATACAAAAAGTAAAGACATAAGTCTAAATCAATCCCCATGGTCCTTTAATTTAAAGGACCTCCTTTGACACCAATAGCATCGTAAAACGAAATGTCTAGTCGATATACTCGGTTTAAACCATTGAAACATAACATACAATTGAACAAAACAGTAAACAAAAGGGAAAACTACACCAGTGACCACCGAAGATATTGGGGATACGTATTTGAACTACCGAACTAAAAAAAGTCAATCACACCACCAAACTTATTAAATCAACCTATTTTGACCATCGCCGTTAAAAAATTAACGGTGGAGTGACGGAACTGCCACGTGGCAGTTGATGGGTATATTTAAAAATTACACATTTGGTCCCTGTTATTTACACATTCTTTCAATTTAGTCCTAATTTTCAATTAATAAAATAATAAATTATTTAATTAAGTGGTGACACGTGTCAAGACCTTATTGGAGGATTTTAATTATTTATATTTAATTTTATTAATTTGTTTTCCCCCTCCAATCAGGTGGTGACACGTATAAGCCACTACACCAAGCACATCTTTGTGCTATAATTCTCCACATATAATATATATCTCTTATTAGTTTCTACATTTATAAGCCAAAAGCTCAAACCCTAAACACTAATTTCACATATATAAATCCTAAACCCTAAACTCTAACCCTAAATATTTCAAATTAAACCTCAAACCCTAAAACTTTCAAATTAATTTCACGCTAAATATTTTAAATTAAACCCTAAACTCAAACCCTAAAAATTTCAAATTAATTCCATGTTAAATATTTCAAATTAAGCCTTAAACCCTAAACCCTAAATATTTCAAATTAAACCCCAAACCCTAACCTTAAACCATAAATTTCAAATTAATTACACGATAAATATTTAGGGTTTAATTTGAAATATTTAGCGTGAAATTAATTTGAAATATTTAGGGTTTAGAGTTTAAATTAAAATAGTTAGCGTGTAATTAATTTGAAATTTTTAGGGTTTAAGGTTTAAGGTTTAGTGTTTAATTTGAAATTTTTAGCGTAAAAATAATTTGAAATATTTAGGGTTTAGGGTTTAAGGCTTAATTTGAAATATTTAGCATGGAATTAATTTGAAATTTTTAGGGTTTGGGGTTTAGGGTTTAGGATATTTAGCGTGGAATTATTTTAAAAATTTTAGGGTTTGAGGTTTAATTTGAAATATTTAGGGTTAGAGTTTAGGGTTTATGATTTATATATGTGAAATTAGTGTTTAGGGTTTGAGCTTTTGGCTTAAAAATGTAGAAACTAATAAGAGATATATATTATATGTGGAGAATAATAGCACAAAGATGTGCTTGGTGCAGCGGCAGAGCTGCTGCATTTACACCTGGGAGACCCAGGTTCGAGTCCCCCAGCACGCATATAATACAATCAACAAAGTCAACCCTTGTTAGAGATCGAACTACTTACAAAGTCAACACTTGTTAGAGATCGAACAAATATGAACAGAGAATAAGTTATAAAATTTGTTTAAAAATGATGAAATTGCTTGGAGAGTATGTTATGTAAAATGAACAGAGAATAAGTTAGTAAAAATGAACAAATATGAGATCAAATAATATGAGATGATAGATCGAAAAATGAACGAAATAAAAACACTATAAGATTGTTATTTTCGCAAACCGCAACCAGAACCCTAAATCGCATCTAAAGGTCCAAAATGCATAATCTGTTTGAGAGAGACTAGTGAGAGATGTACCTGAAAATTTAGAGAGATTAAGATCAACATTCAGCAAAAATAAAAGATTTAGGAGAAAATGCATAAATCGAAAAAAAACTAAGGGATCTACTTAACTCACCCAATCTGACTCAAAAGTTTTAAGAGATAAAACATATTTATAAATGAGAGGCTAATAGATCAAAACGATGCAAAATGGAAGACGGTGAAAGATTTATGAACCCTAAATTGCAACCAAACATCTAAAACCCAGACGATGAAAGTTAAAATGACGTAAAATGGAGAGATTGATAGATCAAAGATTAGAGATCGGAGATTAGAGATGAGAGATGAGAGAGATGAATGAGAGTCAAATCTAAAAAATTAAAGATCGGGTGAGATGAGAGTGAATCTGAGATATTTACTTCTGAGATAGTGAGGCTCGAGAGAGAAAATGACAACAAAACGGTGCAACCCTAAAATTAAAACTATGAATTTTTTTCTTGTATAAAGGGGTATTTATAGCTAGAATTGTGTTGGTTTAATAATTAAATTAAATTACTTAATATTTAATATTTAAATAATATATAATTATAATTTATAAATATAGACGTTAGACTTAGGGTTTTTTATTATTTTTATCAAAGATTTTTAATTAATATTTAAATTAATCTTTATTATTTAATTCATAATTAAAAATTAATTTTAATTATATTTATAATATATTTATTAATATTTAAATTAACATTTCATTGTAAATAAATAAAAATTATGATTTAAATTAATATAGAATTAAAATAATAATTTTAATATATTTAACCTAATATTTAATTAATAATAATATAATAATAATTTTAGTATATTAAAATTATTATTTAATTTAATTTTCAAATTTTTGTAATTTTAATTATAATATATTTAATTAAAATTAAAATTTATGGTTTTGAGTTATGACTTATGGGACTAGTTTAAGGGTTTGGGTTAGGGGTTAGGAACTTAGAAATATATGTTTCAATTTGAGTGATTGGTTTATAGGTTTAGTTTAGGGGTATATGTTTCAAGTTGCATTGCATGTTTGAGGTTATGGCTTACATATTTAGTTTAGAGATTTGAGGTTTAGGAGATTGAGCTTAAATTTATTAGAGTTTGAGATTTGGGGTTAGATGTATATGTTTCAAGTTAAATGTTTAGGGTTATGTGTTTAGTTTTGGGATTCAACTTACACTTATTAGTTTTTGCAATACTTAGGGTTTGAAGTTTGGAGTTAAGAGTATATGTTTCAAGTTAAATGTTTAGGGTTTAGGGTTTACTTTAGGGGATTAAGCTTATGCTTATTTGTTTTTTGCAAAGTAAAGGGTTTGATGTTTGGGGTTAGTGGTATATGTTTCAAGTTAATTGTTTAGGGTTATGGGTCTAGTTTAAGGGATTATGCTTACACTTATTAGTATTTGTAAGATTTAGGGTTTGAGGTTTGGGGTTAGTGATATATGTTTCAAGTTAAATGTTTAGGGTTATGGGTCTTGTTTAGAAATTTAGGGTTTAGTGGATTATGCTTGCACTTTAATTATCAATGATGGTAAGGTTTAGGGGTTGAGGTTTAAGGTTTAGGGTTATATGTAACATGTTTCAAGTAGAATGTTTAAGGTTGTGGATTTAGTTTAGGGATTCATGATTTAGGGGATTAGGCTTGCACTTTAATTATTCTTGATCGTAAGATTTAGGGGTTGACATTTGGAGTTTAAGGGTTGACTAACTAAAACTTTATTTTTAGTCTAAATTTACTCGTATATATTTTTATTTTTGGTAATTTAGTCAAATTATATTTTTATTTATTCTAGTCTCTACAGTTTAATTTTTAGTCAAAATTGCCCCATATTTATTTAATTTTTTTTCAATTTAACCCAATTTATTATAGTCCTTAATATTAAATTTTAGTCTAAATTGACCCCTATTTATTTTTTAGTAATTTAGTCCAAAATTAAAAAAAAATACCGCCCAATTTCAAAAATCAAATCAAAATCCCTACACCAAACGGTCATTTTAATTTTTTAGGGGTTATTTGCACTTTAGGTCCTTACTAATTTAGGAGCTTTAAATTTAGGTCTTATTAATTATTATTTAGTTTTAGTTTGATTCATTTTGTCCCAATTTTAGGGTTTAGGGTTTAGTCCCAATATTAGTGAATGGTTCATTCATTTTACGGTTTAGGGTTTATAAGTTAGGGTTTATACTTTAAGTTTTAGGGTTTTTGGTTTACGGTCTAGGGTTTACGGTTTGATTCATTTTAGTCCCAATTTTAGTTTAGTTTTAGTTTGATTCATTTTAGTCCCAATTTTAATTTAATATGATTAATTATAGTTTTAATTTGATTCATTTTATTCCCAATTTTAATTTAATATGATTAATTATAGTTTTAATTTGATTCATTTTAGTCCCTAAGATTAATTTAATTCAATTTAGTCACAATTACTTTTAAATTTGATCCAATAATTAATTGCACATTTGGCATTTACAGTCCAATTTTTTGCTTAGTGATTAATTTCCTTTTAGGTTCTCACTAGTTTAAATTTTTTCATTTTAGTACTCACATTCACTTAAATTTTAGTTTAATTCAATTTAGTCACAATTATATATATATATATATATTAAATTGTAACATATTACGACATCCTAAGGGATATTTTGGTTCATATTAATTCCTAAAAATTTATTTTTATCCAAAATTTACCTACAATTAACAGACCGAAGTCTATTTGTACACGCAAAACCTGACTTGAACTTTAACCGAAACCGATATTACCCAACCTGAAATTTATTCGTCAACGACGTGACCCGACCTGAAGTCCATCCTTACCTGAATTAACCCGTTAATTAATTGATTCGGACCCGAACCGTTTTAGCCTAAACTGAAACTTACCCGACCCGAACCTAAACTCAATGTGATTTGAAATCAACCTGACAATGACCCAAATTTGAGTCGATCCAAATCTGACTTGATCCGAGTCAGACCATTAAATTAACCTGACATAACTCGTATTCCATTTGACCTGACCTAACATGGCCTGAAACCCGAAAAATTACTTGATTTCACATTGCTAATCAACATCCACCGGCCATTGTGGTCGGTCCACCGGCCTAGGTTATAAATGTAGGCATGTGGTTGTCTTTTAAAGAGTCAACATCGGCCACCCAATCCTGTACTAAAGGATAATGCTACAAAAACTTGGAACACTTATTTCACAACGCCATCAGCCATTTCATTGTTATTGATTGATAGGAGACTGTTCTCTGCAACTTATTGATGTTGGACTATGTTACCCGGATTTCAGTGTGTTTGAAGATTATATCCCCATAACTATATTCGGCAAATATCGGACATTAAAAAACAATCATAAACATACAGATAATAAAATTAATTTATAAAATGAAAAAAAAAACTTTTAGGAGTAAATATCTGAGTACTTGCCTACTTAGAACATCATGTTAGAACTAAACAATAATAGATATAAAATCTAAACTTAGGATTTATCATGTTAAATCATCAAGAATAATAAATTGAATAAACCGAATGCGGAAGCGTACCTGAATTCATTGATAGATTGAAAATCTTGAATCTTGATGTGGAAATCTCAAAACTTTGGTATTGATCTTCCAAGAAGATATGTTATCTCTTGGCGTAAAACTCTCTGACGGGGAAGGAGAGAAAAACAAGTTAACCTATTTCTTGGGGACCGCTACCTGATTTAATAAATCAACTATTAAATATGTATAACTCTGCCCCTCATTGAATTATAAATATATCTTATGGTATTTACATTTTTATTTCCATGACACTTTAATACTCATGACACGACTAACATAATGGTCACTTAATTTTGTGTCATACTTTATAATAACATCATACATTTTTCATATGTGCCCACAATTGCAGATTTTAATCCAACAATCTCCCACTTCGGCAACATATGTTTCCTGATAAATGTACAACCTTATGAGCTCAAAAATTTTCTATTATATAATATGTATTCTATAACAATCTCGTCCATCAACTATATTCATATAGGATCAAAGCGGTCTTCGCCATATCAATCATGACTAAACCCATCAATGGTCACGTATACAAACATAGTCAAATGACATAGATCAATCATGAATGTGTAGCATGGAAAATTACATGAAATGTGTTAGGTTTTTAGGTGCTCGATTCCTTCAACCGTTCTTGTTTGCCAAGAGGTGGAGAAGTGTAATGATGGGTGATAGAGGTGTGGAAGCTAAAAAGATAAAGATAATATGATTTATAGTGGTTCAACCTTCTAACCAAGGTCTACATCCACTACCTTAGCTTCCCACTAAGGATTTCCAATCAATCCACTATTGATTCGTCCCCTTTTCTAGGCTTAGGAGGAAACCCTTACAAAACCGATCAAGCTTTCTACCCAAAGCCTTGATCAAACCCTCTTTACAAAGAGATAAAAATAAGCAAACTCAAATCCCTCTAATAGGTATTTGTTTGCACAATTAAGCTCTCACCTAATCCTAAAACACTTGAGCAAATATAACAATTTTGGCTCACTAGTGTTTGTCTATACAAGGAATTGACAATTAAAGCTCTAGACACAATTTCTCATTATAATGTTGTAACAATTGAAGCATTAACCTTCTCTTGATGCTTGGAGGTCCCTTTTATACTCCTAATTGAGTTTGTAGCCGTTACTAGCCGTTGGGGTTGAATTGGAGTCGTTGGAGACTTTATTTTCCACCATAAATGTAGTTCTGCAGCCTACTGTATTGGTACACGTGGAGGCGTATCGGTACGCCCTTCTCCAGAACTAGCCGTTGGGCTCTTTGTCAGCCTATGTGTATCGATACGCTTGAGAGCGTATCGATACGGTATGTCATTTAAAAGACCGTTGGGAAATAGTCTTTGAGGTTGTTAAAACAGGGATCGGTACGCCTAATATGCGTATCGAAACGACCCATATCCATATCGGTATGGGTTCTGGCAGATTCAAAACTTAGGCAAAATGGTATCGATACGGGGTATACTGTATCGGTACGGGCTTGTTGAAAATCCAGTTTTGACTACTTTAAAGCGTTTAAAACTTTGCCAAAACCCTTTTTAAATACCTCAAACATATTTTCAAGTTGTTTGGACTTAAAGACATATTTTAAATTCTTTTTAAATTAGTCCAAAACATTTTTCAATTATTATATCAAAACATTAGTTCTACAATCTCCCCCTTTTTGATATAAAAAAACCAACTTGAAAAATTGTTTGGATTTCTCCCCCTTTGTGAAATAAATTTTGAATAAGAGAATTAAGATTTAAAATCAATTAAAGTTTCCCTTATTCATTTGAAAATTCAATTTTTCAAACCATCAATTTCTCCCCTTTTTGTTATATCAAAAAGAATTTAAAACACTTTTAAGCTCAAAATAACAATGGAGGTTTAAATTTTGAAAATATTAAAATGTTTGGTTTTTAAAGTGGCTCCCCCTTACTCAAAGCATCATCAAAAGATGTTTGTCACAACATATGATAATCTAGTTGAAATAAGTAAAAATAAATCAAATAAAAGCAAGAGCAACTAGATTTTACCACACTTGAACCCAAGGAAGGATTTGAAGCCTTCCTTCTTCAAGTGTTCTTCCTTGTGTGTATGGAGCTCCCCCTCAAATTTTGACTTTGTTGAACACTCTCCATCACATCTATCATAAGACAATCAAGTAATTTTTGGTATCCAAATTGCTTTGGATCCATAGACGTTAGTAGCACAAAATTTAGTCCCTTAGGAATCCATTTTTCAACTTCATCCTTTTTAGTTGAAGTACTTAGCCCTTTTGGGACCCAAATACTTCTAAAAACTTTACCATTTACAAATCTAGGGGCACTAGATTGTCTTACATAAAAATTTGATTTTCCAATGTTATTTTTCTTTTCAAGCTCTTTTGAAATCAAATCCTTTTCTTCTTGAACTTTATGAAGCAAATTTTGTAAATCAAAACATTTTTGTTCAAACTCTTCAAGTTTTGCTTCAAGTTCAATTTTGGTTTTAAAAATCAAATCATTTTGAATTTTCAACTTTGAAATCGCTTTCTTGTTTTTCAAAATGTGATTTTTAAACTCTAAAACTAAATCGTCATAGGCATCTTGTTATTCATCAAAAGAATATGAACATGAAATAGATGAATTAGAAGTTACCCTTGAATCTTCTTCGATGGCCATAAGGCAAAGGTTGGCTTGTTCATCATTGGTGGAGTCTTCATAACTCCAAGTAGCCACATATGCCTTCTTCTTATGGCTTGAAGTGTTTTCCCTTTTCTTCTTTATGGATTCTCGTTTAATCTCTTTCAAGGCTTTCTTCATGAAAGGGGCACACTTCTTGAAGAGATGAACTATCTCTTCTTCACCATCCTCCTCTTCACTTGAATCTACATGATGGCATGTAGAGGATTTGAGAGCAATGACATTTGTGTTGATGCCAATCCCTTTGAGCTTCTTCTCACCCATAGCAATAATCTCTTCCTTCTTCTCCTCTTCTTTGTTTTTCTTCATAATTTGGTGAGTGAGAAGTGACCCCATGAGCTCATCAAGCTTCAAAGTCTTGAGATTCTTGGCTTCGATGATGGCGATCTTTTTTGAGTCCTATGACTCGGGAAGGGAGTAGATGAGCTTTCGGACAAGCTTTTCTTTCAGAATGATTTCTCCATAACCCTTGAGTCCATTGGTGATGGTGGAGAATCGGTGGAACATCTTCTCAATATCCTCTTCCGGGTCCATTTTGAAGTTTTCATACTCTAGGTTGAGGAGTCCGATCTTGGTCTCCTTTACTTCGTTTGTCCCCTCATATGTAACTTCGAGCTTGTCCCAAACTTCCTTTGCACTCTCGCAAGAAGACATCTTCTCGTAGATGTTGAGGCTAAGTGCACAAAAGATGAAGTTCAAAGCCTTGCAATTAAGCTCCATCTTCTTGCGGTCGTCGACACTCCACTCCGCCTTGCTTCCTTGTGGTACGAACGGGCCATCTTCAATGATATCCCAAAGCTTGTAGTCTTTGGATTTGACAAAGAACATCATCCTCATCTTCCATTAAGCATAATTGGTCCCGTCGAAGAAGGGCGATTTGTCGATGGATTGCGCCATTGAGCTGGTTGTTTGAAATGTTGATCGAGCTTATCGGATCTTCTCAACAGGATGTTAATCCTCTTCAATTGAGCCAAGCTCTGATACCAATTGTTGGGTTTTTAGGTGCTCGATTCCTTCAAGCGTTCTTGCTCGCCAAGAGGTGGAGAAGTGTAATGATGGGTGATAGAGGTGTGGAAGCTAAAAAGAAAAAGACAAGATGATTTATAGTGGTCCAACCTTCTAAACAAGGTCTACATCCACTACCTTAGCTTCCCACTAAGGATTTCCAATCAATCCACTATTGATTCGTCCCCTTTTCTAGGCTTAGGAGGAAACCCTTACAAAACCGATCAAGCTTTCTACCCAAAGCCTTGATCAAACCCTCTTTACAAAGAGATAAAAATAAGCAAACTCAAATCTCTCTAATAGGTATTTATTTTCACAATTAAGCTCTCATCCAATCCCAAAACACTTAAGCAAATATAACAATTTTGGCTCACTAGTGTTTGTCTTTACAAGGAATTGACAATTAAAGCTCTAGACACAATTTCTCATTATAATGTTGTAACAATTGAAGCATTAACCTTCTCTAGATGCTTGGAGGTCCCTTTTATACTCCTAGTTGAGTTTGTAGCCATTACTAGTTATTGGGGTTAAATTAGAGCCGTTGGAGACTTTATTTCCCACCATAAATGCAGTTCTGCAGCCTACCGTATCGGTACACGTGGAGGCGTATCGATACGTCCTTCTTCAAAACTAGCCGTTGGGCTTTTTGTCAGCCTATGCATAGCAATACGCTTGAGGGCGTATCGGTATGGTATGCCATTTAAAAGATCGTTGAGAAATAGATGTTGGGGTTGTTAAAACGGGGATCGGTACGCCTAATATGCGTATCGAAACGACCCCTATCCGTATCGATACGGTCTTATCCGTATCGGTACGAGTTTTGGCAGATTCAAAACTTGGGCAAAAGGGTATCGATACGAGGTATACCGTATCGGTACGGGCTTGTTGAAAATCCAGTTTTGACTACTTTAAAGCATTTAAAACTTTTCCAAAAACCTTTTTAAATATCTCAAACATATTTTCAAGTTGTTTGGACTTAAAGACATGTTTTAAATTCTTTTCAAATTAGTCCAAATATTTTTTAATTATTATATCAAAACATTAGTTCTACAAAATGTGAACCGAACATGTCTGTTTTCAGCTGGTCCTCCTAAACCTTAGTGAGATCAACTTTACTGAATTCAGAGTGTGCATAAATAAAAAAACTTTATTTCTACAAAAAATAATATTAAAATAACTTTAAACTGAAGTAACCGAATTTGTGTCTAAACCAAATGAGCATTTTTCAAAATTACAAACTCCTACTAAACCTGAATATCCTTAATAACATTACACCCACATGACTAGTGTGCTCATGAAAGACCCAGGGTGATAGTTTCTTAATAAGAGCGTAATTATGGAGTTTGTACCAACATGCTCTATAGACACACCACCACTCTGAATTTTCTTTAACAACTAAGAACTTAATAGTTATGTGTTTCAAATTTGAAGTGTTCAAATTGTTTATTAGAATAAATAAATGCATATTTATTGTCACAAAATAAATGAAGTGATCTTTCTATTCAATCTACAATTAGCAGCTCATGTGACAGAATCTTTTGCATCAATACTTTAATAGAATCGAAGCTTGTAAACCTTATGATCTCTAATTTACCAGAACTCCAAAATTGTGAGCATGTAATTTTTATTCTCTAATATCTTATAACTCTATTGGCTGCTATCCAATAGTTCATACTAAATTTTCTTAAATATCTGTCTAACATTCCAACAATGTACGCAATATCCAAACCCATACATATTTGAACACAAATTAGATTCTCAATAGATTATGCATATGGAATCATTTATATTTTTTAAATTTCAAGGTTACTTTTAGGGCATTGAGTAAGACAAAATTTTTCTTCTTTAGTAATATGAGTATCACTTGATTTACTCCCACTGAACTTGTAGTATATACAATTGTCAACCAAATTTATCTCAAAAACGAATGAAATAATCAATATGAAATTTATAATTTCATTAATGAAAGACTTACTTAAGCTCATAGATAAATTTCTTTAATTTACATATCATTTGATTTTGTATCATATACAACTTTATGATTGTATCATATAAATAATTTCTTTAATGTCCCCATTGAAAAACACAAGCTTAACATTCATCTTATGTAGCTCAAGATTAAAATAAGTAACAAGCATCATGATTATCCTAAAAGATTTTTTCAATGAAACTAAAGAGAAAGTATCTACAAAGTTAATGTCTTCTTTTAGAATGTATCATTTAAATACAAGACATGCTTTATACTTATCCACATTACCATTTCCATCCCTATCGGCTTTAAAAATTCATTTACAACCAATTGGTTTGCGCCTTAAGGTAATGAAACAAGTTACTAAATTTTATTGTCTTCCATAAAATTATACTCTTCTTTAATGACATTGAGAGCTAGAACTTTTATAGTCTGATAAAAAAATATTGGGTCATTTCCTATCATTTCATTGTTACCTTATTTTCTTGAAGAAATACAATTTAATAATCCAGAATAGTATTTCATCTTCCTCTTGTGGACCTCTTTAATGACACTTGTTTTTTAAGGTTGTTGAGTTTGCTTTTATGAAACAATTACCTTATCTTGAATGAGAGTTGTTCAACATTGTTTTACTGAGGTACTTGATTCACTTCTTGATTAATTATAGGTGTGAAAAACTAAACATCATCAAAAGTGATAGTAGAAATTATAATAATATTCTTCCTCAATAGCAATGTATCTAACCTTATTTCTCCCTCCAAACTCAACATCCTAAAAAAGTTATAGATCTCTTCTTAAATAATTCCTAATTGTGGGATCATAAAACTTATAGCCTATGGATCACTCAAAATAACTGAAGTAGTTACTCTAAAGTTTATTTCTTCACATATGTCCTAAGTCCTAACTTATACAAAAGAATCAACACTTTGTAACTTATTGTTGTTTCTTTTGAGTAGAACCATTAGCAACTTTATTTTAATATTTTTTTTCATTGCCCTTATTCTTAGAGACACTAACTAAATGAGCACTAACCAAATAAGTACTTTTACACTTATAACGCTTCAACTTTTCTTCCTCTTTAGCACAATGAGAAATAAGTTCAGTTAGATCATACTTCTCCTTTGACAATTGTAACTTGAATTGGTTAAACTGTATAGGAAGCAGTGCCAAAACCATAAGAACAAACAATTGTTTGAAAGTTTGATCTTATGTGACTTAAATTTTGAAGCAATATTAAACATTTTCATAATGTACTCCCTTAGATTTCCTTGACCCTTATACTTCATAGACATCAAAGAATGCATAAGTGATGTAATCTTAACCTTAATGTTTTGGGTAAAACATTTCTAAATTTCGTCAAGGAAACCCTTAATATAAGTAATCTATTCAGATTTGTGCTCCTAAAGACTTATAAAATGTTGTTCTTTATGATCATAAGACTCATGCGATTTGAACAATCACACCTCTCAAAATCCCTTTTATGGGTGCTTACCGCGGTGAGAGGTGCAAGTTATTTTTCTCTTAGTGCAAAGTCTATGTCCATACAACCAAATACTATATGTAAGTGTCATTTCTATTCCTTGAAATTAGTTTCACTAAACATGGGTGTAGGATGTATTTAACAGATATTGTGACATCAAAGATAAATTACCTAAATATAGAACAAAAATAAGTAAATAAAATAAAAACAAACTCACATAAATATCCATAAGTAAACAAATAAATTCAAAATAATGGCTAGATCCCCTCAAGATACTAAGCACAACATTAATATCAAGTCTTTGGATAGTAATATTAAATGTAAGTGGTACTCTTGTTGTAGCAATCAAAAATTGACAATAAACTATGTCAAACAATATATTAATCTTTGGACTAACGTATTGCTCACATGAAATGTCTTATAATTGTCACACATTTATCACCACAGTCGTCGTTGTAATTCTGCCAAATATTAACTTTCTTTTGGATCAATTAATAAACGCATGAATTATAAAAACTCATAATTATCTTAATATTTTAAATAAACTAATCTACACAAAAGCGGTCACTTTAGTGACATTATATTTCAATTAATCCATCAAAATATTAGACATTCGAAGCCAAAATATGAATTTAATTGTTTCAAAATATTTTTCTTAATTTTATCTTTCAATCAAATTAAAAAATAACCAAAATAATAATAAATTTGAATAAAGGTAAACCTCATAACAAGATACCGGACACTCCATTAATATTTCATCTTTGGACAAAACATTAACTTGCAAATGATATCTAGGTACAATAATCAAACATTGATAATAAGAACTTGTCAAACAGAAATCTTCCTTTGGGCCGATTTATTGCTCACATATATAACTAAATAATTATCACATGTTTATTACCACAGTTGCACAAGTAATAATGTTAATTATTAACCTTCCTTTGGGCCGATTAATACTAACATAATCCGACTTACATGCACAAAACCTTCTATATTTTAAAATAATTTCCATAATAGAGGTCACTTTGGTGACTTAATGTTTCAATTAAATTATCTTAAAATATATACTATAAATATACCAATATCCAAATTTAAAATTTTGTAACAGTCAAAACTAAAATTTCTGATAACACTTAAGTTTACCCAAAATAAGGTTGTCTGAATGGGGCTATCAGAAACCGAATAAACCAAAATCTTTGATTGTTTCTCAAAAAAAATTCCTTAAGCATGCATTTGTTGAAATTAAAGTCGAATTCAAAACAACTAAAAGTCAAAATCAAAAGTATCATATAAATAAATAATTCATAAAATGACCACATGAAATTTTAATATATTCATAATAACCTAATGATCAAAATTAAAAATTCTTGATCAAACAGAATAAGATATGAATTTCATAAGATTAATGACATGCTTTCCAAAACCAAAACCAAATGTATATCTTGTAGATAACATTAATAACATAATTAAGCATAGTGTCAAACAAATTTAAGCAAAATATTTTATACAAAACTAAGCATGATTCAACAAATCCGGCCATAATTTATTAGACATAAACCGAATATAAAGCTTCGAGAGCTAACCTGATTATAAAATTTCCAAGTCACGGTAAATTTACCACGACAAAACCCAAGTCAAATTTTCTTTTTTAATTACTAACAATCAAAACTAAAATTTTGATCAAACCGAATTAAATATATTTTTAAATATATATTTCATTCCAGTAAATCAAAGATTAAAGGCAAATCCATATTCTAAAAAAATTAGTGTAAAAGAATTCCTTAACTAAAAGCACAATATACAATACATATATCCATGAGAATTAAAACCCTAAATTCAACTTAAATTAAAAATGTGAGATTAGGGTTATTGCAAAGGTTGACGCAAAGTAAACAGAAGCATGCAAACAAAATTTTCCAATTGCCAATTAACAACGACCCGCGAAAAAGCCTAATTTTCAATTGCAGATTTAATTACGCAATCAAGGAATATCTATACAAAGGCAAAACACAGATCGCCATAAATACACAACTCATGGATTTCAAATTCGAATATAACGATGGAAGATTAATAACCCATAAAACAAAAAATTATCTCAAAGATTTAATATGATGAATCTCTGATGTCAATTGTTAGAATCAAACAATAATAGATATGAAATCTAAACTCATAATCTATCATATTAGATCATCAAGGACAATAAAAGTGTACCTGAATTCATTGATAGATTGAAAATCTTGAACTTTGATGTGAAAATCTAAAACTTTGGTATTGATCTTCCAAGAAGATAGTTATCTCTTGACGTAAAACTCTCTTACGGAGAAAGGAGAGAAAAACAAGTTAACCTATTTCTTGGGGACCACTACCTAATTTAATAAATCAACTATTAAATATTTATAACTCCGCCCCTGATTGAATTATAAATATATATCTACACTTTTATTTTCATGACACTTTAATACTCATGACACGACTAACATAATTGGTCACTTGATTTTATATCATACTTTATAATAGCATCGTACATTTTATATATGTGCCCACAATTACGGATTTAATCCAACACATCATGCAACATGATGGAAGATCAAAGTTATGATTGTAACTTGAAACTGAACTGTTTACATTGTTCATTACTTCTCATGCTCATGTCAAACACATGGCATGTGCTGGGTTTCACGAGCATGCAGGAAAGCAAAGACAATGCAATGTGGGAAAAGGCAAAGTTGATTACTACATAAAAAATATACAAATTTATATGGAAAAGTCCAGGAGGAGACTTGGGTTAATTTGTTATTTATATTCGTGAATGAGATTGTTAGAGGCAAGGGTAAGACTGAAGAAGATATGGTGAGCTGTTGTATCTAAACTGTTGGGTAACCCTTACATCCAACTAGTCATAAACTTGGATTACACAGCTCTAAAAGCAAAAGAAGAGCATGTGAGAAAGCAGCTTTAACTTTTATGACTTCTAACACAATTGAAAAAGGCTGAAAATAAAAGGTGGGTTTCATGCTTTATCAACAATAATGCAGGTCACCAACGGGATTGGTCTAAGTGGTAAGCAATTTGGTATCACTTAAGTAAATCTCGAGTTTGAGGCGTTGTATATGCAGAAAATTCTCGCGGGAAGACTCACCCATCAGTTAAATGTGACGTGGGTCGGTTCGGATTAGTCATGGCAAAACTATAGAAACCGGAAGGGCAACAAAAAAAAACAATAATGCAGGTCATGTCTAATTCCAGTGCCCCTTGCTTCCCACCTTCTCTGTCTTTCTCTTAGTTTCTGCTCCTACTGGTCTCTTTCCTACATTTAATGGGAGTTATGAAGCTCATCTTCACATGAGCAGAAAACCAGGTACCTGCTCTCATAAATGGATACATATATGTTATTGTGAATCTAAAGGGTGCCTAAAAACAATTCACCAAGATGCTAAGGGTGAAATAAAAAAGGAAAAATCTTGCAGCCATGAACTATGACTTTACCAAGCAAGTTATCTGCAATCAGTCTTTTATCAGTTCATGCAAAGGAGAAAAAGGTTACAGTGATTCATTAGAGTAAAATTGCACCAAATGGGAACTAATGGTAAATGGTCCATTCAAGGGAGCAGCTGGACCGCCCAAGTCCATGACATAAGGGAAGAAAAAGGGGAAAAGCATATACCTAAAACAGTGAATCTCCTAAAGAAGGATAGACTCAACACCCCCACCACTTATGTTGGGAGTGTGGGGCAAGAAAAGGTGGCTTCCACTTAATAACTTACAATGCCAATGTACAAGACTTGGGGGTCCAACTTAATGATGCAATGAACATTTCTATTGCATTTGGAAAAGTATCCGTACATGATTAAATTTCATTTTAGTAGATGAACAGAGAGGAATGCAACAATTCTAGTGTTTATCATTTATCATTTATCACTAAGATGTAGTAATACCTTGTTTTTGATTGGTTATAATCAAGGGGAGGCATTGGAGAGGCTTCGGGCACGAATCCGGGGAATTTGAAGAATTGAGATCGGTGTTCAGCTTCCGTTTGGGTTGCAAATGTGAGTAGAAATGTTTAACCTTGTTTTGCTTTCAGAAAAGGGTTCTTGGGGGTTTGGGTGGAGCCTTGAGGGCTCACCTAAACCCAATTGCAAGTTTACTAATCCTACCTTAATGGGTTGTGATGATGCGTGATTAGTTGTTGTGTTACCATGTGCATTGTGGATTGCTTTTACATCTGTTGTTGTTGTGTAGTCGTATTGATATCGAGCCTCACGTGATAGTTGTCATAACTACGGTGATGAGTGATCCCACCGGTAGTGACTAGTAGTAAAGTAAGGTGATGAGTGGTCCCATTGGAAAACTACTAGTCGAACGGTGATGTGTGGTCCCACCGTGTGTGTATTGGTTGTGCATGTGCAAACCATGTAGTTGTATTATCATGATACCTTCCATGCTTTCAACGGTTTACTTATCATTTAAGAAAAGTGTTTTTGAAACTGCACGATTACTGAGTTTTAGAGCTTCGCTCACTAAGCTATCAAGCTTACGCTCTCCTTTTTCCAACATGCAGATCGTTCGAGTTCGAGAGGCAAGTGGGCAAGGGAGGAGCCTTTTGGAGTTCTCAAGTAGCTCATGTATGATTTATGTCTTTGTAATAATGCCTAGACGATGGGGGTACCAGACTTGTTTGGAGTTGGTGTCAAACTCCTTAGTTTGGTTTTGTTGATGAATGAGCATGTTGAGTTGTTGATGCTATGTTGGATATGTTTATGCTTTTATGTCATAGATTGAAAACCATGTCTACTTCGTTGCTTAAATGCCTTGTGTTTGATAGTTTATGACATTGATCTATGAATGCTTATGTGATTGTTTAAAAGTATGTGAAACCTTGCCATGATATGCCTATTTGAGTGTTTATTGCCTTGAATGGAATGGTAAAGTCAAGTATGTTTCTATGCAAGTTTTCTACCCAAATGCCTATCTTGAGATGTATGCCATGTTAGTTCGTTTAAGTAGTCTGGCATGATCGACCTTGGTTGTCAAATGTTGTTTGAGTTCATGATTGTGGTTAGGGAGTCATAAAAAGCATCTAGTGTTGAGTTTTGGTCCGTTTTGCAGCTAAATTGAGTCTTGTAGTGCAGGGCGTATCGGTATGCCCAAGGGCCGTATCGATACGGTCCTACACTTTGGGCTCAGTTTAAGCCTAGCGTACCGATACACGGGGGTGTATCAATACAACAAAAGCTCTCTGGAAATCTGAGAAATTGACGAGTTTTTGGCGTATCGGTACGAGTCTTGGGTGTATCGATACAGTCTTGTATCGTTGATCGTGAGAAATTCACCTATGAGGGCGTATCAGTACGGTCAACCAGTGTACCGATACGGTCTCCATAAGTTGACTTTGGACTGTTGACCTGGTCAAGGCGTATCGATACGCACTTCTAGTGTATCGATACAGCCTGTTGAACAAAGTAAAATGGGACGTTTTAAATTGCTTGTTTGATTGCTTCGCATCACTTGTTGTCTTTTCGCTGTCATATCACACATAGGATGTATGAATGCCCTTAGACAAGATAATAATTAAAATAAATTTTTAGGGTTGCTAACCGAGGTGGGGCCCTAATGGGTTTCATTTCGGTTTTCCCCGTGTAGCCTACATGGACCGGTCAGTCGTCCAGACCGGGACGAGGGGTTACACCGATGCCATCAACTGCATGGAAAAGCTGATCATTTACATCCCCTTAAAAAATATATATTAGTACATATATAAAATGAAATCACTAAAATAAAAACTGAAAGATTGAAACACAATTTACCTTTTACGGATAGTTGATCATTATGGCCTTTTTTCACATGTCCTACACAATACAAAAAATAAAAATATAAGTCTAAACCAACATATCGCAAAAAAAAACTTAAACATAATTACAAAATTAAAAACTGATCAATTTTACCTGAAAAATTCATCTCAAAAGACTGGCTATCCACTGAACCCTGAAAATAATTTAGAAAAGATAGATTTAGGGTTTTGTTTCAATGGTTTAATCATTATATGTGGCATTGTTAAACCAACCCCCAAGGTTCTTTAATTTAAAGGACCTCCTTTGACACCAGTAGCATCGCAAGATGGGATGTCCAGCTAATATACTCGGTTTAAACTATTGAAACATAACATACAATTAAAACAAAACAATAAACAAAATCAGTGAACAAAGGCATATAATACAATCAACAAAGTCAACCCTCGTTAGAGATCGAACTACTTACAAAGTCAACACTTATTAGAGATCGAACAAATATGATATCGAAAAAATATGAACAGAGAATAAGTTATAAATTTATGAAATTTCTTGGAAAGTACGTTATGCAAAATGAACAGAGAATAAGTTAGTAAAAATGAACAAATTTGAGATCGAACAATATAAGATGATAGATCGAAAAATGAACAACATGATAACACTAAAAGACTGTTATTTTCGCAAACCGCAACCAGAACCCTAAATCACATCTAAAGGTCCAAAACACATAATCTGTTTAAGAGAGACTAGTGAGAGATGTACCTGAAAATTTAGAGAGATTAAGATTAGCATTCAGCAAAAATAAAAAATTTAGGAGAAAATGCATAAATCGAAAAGAAACCGAGGGATCTACTTAACTCACCCAATCTGACTTTCAGATTTTGAGAGATGAAACAAATTTATGAATGAGAGACTAATAGATCAAAACGACGCAAAATGAAAGACGGTGAAAGATTTATGAACCCTAAATCGCAACTAAACGTCTGAAACCCAGACGATGAAAGTTCGAAATGGCGCAAAATGAAGAGACTAATAGATCAAAGACCGAAGATTAGAGACGAGAGAGATGAATGAGAGTCGAATCTAAAAGATTAGAGATCGGGTGAGATGAGAATAAATTTGAGAAATTTACTTCTGAGATAGTAAGGCTCGAGAGAAAAAATGACAGCAAAACGGTGCAACCCTAAAATTAAAACTATAAATTTTTTTCTTGTATAAAGGGGTATTTATAGCTAGAATTTATTTGATTTAATAATTAAATTAAATTACTTAATATTTAATATTTAAATAATTTATAAATATAGACGTTAGACTTAGGGTTTTTTTTGTTTTTTTATCAAGGATTTTTTAATTAATATCTAAATTAATCTTTAATATTTAATTCATAATTAAATTATAATTATATTTATGATATATTTATTAATATTTAAATTAACATTTCACTGTAAATAAATAAAAATCATAATTTAAATTAATATATAATTAAAATAATAATTGTAATATATTTAAATTAATATTTAACCTAATATATAATTAATAATAATAATCTTTGTATATTAAAATTATTATTTTATTTAATTTTCAAATTTTTTTAATTTTAATTATAATATATTTAATTAAAATTTATGGTTTGGGTTATGACTTATGAGACTAGTTTAAGGGTTAGGGGTTAGGGGTTAGGAACTTAGAAATATATGCTTCAATTTGAGTGATTGGTTTATAAGTTTAGTTTAGGGATTCGTAGTTTAGGAGTATATGTTTTAAGTTGCATTGAGTGTTTGGGTTATGACCTACAAATTTAGTTTAGGGATTTGGGGTTCAGGGGATTGAGTTCATATTTATTAGGGTTTGAGATTTGGGGTTAGTGGTATATGTTTCAAGTTAAATGTTTAGGGTTATGTGTTTAGTTTTGGAGATTCAGTTTACACTTATAAGTTTTTTGCAATATTTAGGGTTTGAAGTTTGGGGTTAAGACTATATGTTTCAAGTTAAATGTTTAGGGTTATTGGTTTACTTTAAGGGATTAAGTTTATATTTATTAGTTTTTTTTGCAAAGTTTGGGGTTTGATGTTTAGCGTTAGTGGTATATGTTTCAAGTTAATTGTTTAGGATTATGGGTCTAGTTTGAGGGATTTACTTACACTTATTAGTATTTGCAAGATTTAGGGTTTGAGGTTTAGGGTTAGTGATATACGTTTCAAGTTAAATGTTTAGGGTTATGGGTCTTGTTTAGGGATTTAAGTTTAGTGGATTATGATTGCACTTTAATTATCAATGATGGTAAGGTTTAGGGATTGAGGTTTAGGGTTTAAGGCTATATGTAACATGTTTCAAGTAGAATGTTTAGGGGTGTGGATTTAGTTTAGGGATTCATGATCTAGGGGATTAGGCTTGCACTTTAATTATTATTGATTGTAAGATTTATGGGTTGATATTTGGAGTTTAGGGGTTGACTAACTAAAACTTTATTTTTAGTCTAAATTTACTCATATATATTTTTATTTTTAGTAATTTAGTTAAATTATATTTTTGTTTATTATAGTCTCTACAATTTAATTTTTAGTCAAAATTGCCTCATATTTATTTATGTTTTTTTACAATTTAGTCCAATTTATTATAGTCCCTAAAATTAAATTTTTAGTCTAAACTGATCGATATTTATTTTTTTTAGTAATTTAGGCCAAAATTAAAAAAATACCGCCCAGTTTCAAAAATCAAATCAAAATTCCTACACCAAACGGTCATTTTAAATTTTTAGGGGTTATTTGTACTTTAGGTCCTTACTAGTTTAGGAGCTTTACACTTAGGTCTTTTTATTATTATTTAGTTTTAGTTTGATTCATTTTAGTCTTAATTTTAGGGTTTATGGTTTAGTCCTAATATTAGTGAATGGTTCATTCATTTTATGATTTAGGGTTTATAAATTAGGGTTTATAGTTTAGGGTTTACAATCTAGGGTTTACGATTTGATTCATTTTAGTCCCAATTTTAGTTTAGTTTTACTTGGATTCATTTTAGTCCCAATTTTAATTTAATACGATTAATTATAGTTTTAATTTGATTCATTTTAGTCCCTAAGATTAATTTAATTCAATTTAGTCACAATTACTTTTAAAATTGATCCAATAATTAATTGTCAGTTGGCATTTACCGTCCAATTTTTTGCTTAGTGATTAATTTCCTTTTAGGTCCTCACTCGTTTAAAATTTTTCATTTTAGTCCTCACATTAACTTTTAAATTTTAGTTTAATTAAATTTAGTCACAATTATATATAGTTTTTTAAATTGTAAAATATTACGACATCCTAAAGGATATTTTGGTTCATATTAATCCCTAAAAATTTATTTTTATCCAAAATTTACCCACAATAACCAGACCGAAGTCTATTTGTACACATAAGACCCGACTTGAACTTCAACCGAAACCGATATTACCCGACCTGAATTTTATTCGTCAACGACGTGACCCAACCTGAACGTGGCCCGACCTGAAGTCCATCCAAAACTTAAATTAACTCATTAATTAACTTATTCGGACCCGAACCGTTTTAGCCTGAACTGAAACTTACCTGACCTAAAATTAACCCGACCCGAATCTAAACTCAATCTAATTTGAAATCAACCTAACAATGACCCAAATTTGAGTCGATCCAAATCCGGCATGATCCAAATCAGACCATTAAATTAACCTGACATAACTCGTATCCAATTTAACCAAACTTAACATGACCTGAAACCCGAACGATTACTTAATTTCACATCCTAATCAACCTCCACCGGCCATTGTGGTCGGTCCACCGGCCTAGGTGATATAATGTAGGCATGTGGTTGTCTTTTAAAGAGTCAACATCGGCCATCCAATCCTATACTAAAGGATAATGCTACAAAAACTTGGAACACTTATTTCACAACGCCATCAGCCATTCCATTGTTATTGATTGATAGGAGACTGTTCTCTGCAACTTGTTGATGTTGGACTATGTTACCCGGATTTCAGTGTGTTTGAAGATTATATCCCCATAACTATATTCGGCAAATATCGGGCATTTAAAAACAGTCATAAACATACAGATAAATAAAATTAATTTATAAAATGAAAAAAACTTCTAGGAGTAAATCCCTTGAGTACTTGCCTACTTAGAACATCACGTTAGAACCAAACAATAATATATATGAAATCTAAATTTAGGATTTATTATGTTAAATCATCAAGAATAATAAACTGAATAAATCGAATTCAGAAGCGTACCTGAATTCATTGATAGATCGAAAATCTCGAATCTTAATGTGGAAATCTCAAAACTTTGGTATTGATCTTCCAAGAAGATAGATTATCTCTTGACGTAAAACTCTCTGACGGAGAAGGAGAGAAAAACAAGTTAACTTATTTCTTGGGGACCACTACCTGATTTAATAAATCAACTATTAAATATTTTAACTTTCCCCCTCATTGAATTATAAATATATCTTATGGTATCTACACTTTTATTTTCATGACACTTTAATACTCATGACATTACTAACATAATTGGTCACTTAATTTTGTGTCATACTTTATAATAACATCATATATTTTGTGTCACTTGGGCAACATATGTTTCTTGATAAATGTACAACCTTATGAGCTCAAAAATTTACTATTATATAATAGGTATTCTATAACAATCTCGTCCATCAACTATATTCATATAGGATCAAAACGGTCTTCGTCATATCAATCATGACTAGACCTATCAATGGCCACGTATACAAACATAGTCAAATGACATAGATCAATCATGGATGTGTAGCATAAAAAATTACATGAAATGTCAACCGAACATGTCTATTTCCAGCTGGTCCTCCTAAACCTTAGTGAGATCAACTTTACTGAATTCAGAGTGTGCATAAATAAATAAAAAACTTCATTTCTGCAGAAAATAATCTTAAAATAACTTTAAACTGAAGTAACTGAATTTGTGTCTAAACCAAATGAGCAATTTTCAAAATTACAAACTTCCACTAAAACTGAATATCCTTAATAACATTACACCCACATGACTAGTGTGCTCATGAAAGACCTAATGTGATAGTTTCTTAATAAGCGCGTAATTATGGAGTTTGTACCAACATGCTCTATAGACGCACCACCACTCTGAATTTTCTTTAACAACTAAGAACTTAACAGTTATGTGTTTCAAATTTGAAGTGTTCATATTGTTTATTAGAATAAATGAATGCATATTTATTGCCACAAAATAAATAAAGTGGTCTTTCTATTCAATCTATAATTAGCAGCTCATGTGACAGAATCTTTTGCATCAATATTTTTATAGAATTGAAGCTTGTAAACCTTATGATCTCTAACTTACCAAAACTCTGAAATGTGAGCATGTAATTTTTATTTTCTAAATATATCTTATAACTCTATTAGCTGCAATCCAATAGTCCATATTAGATTTTCTTAAATATCTGTCTAATATTTCAACAATGTACGCAATATCTAAACCCATACATATTTGAATACAAATTAGATTCTCAATAGATTATGCATATATAATCATTTGTATTTTTTAAATTTAAAGGTTACTTTTAGGGCATTGAGTAAGATAAAATTTTTCTTTTTTAGAAATATGAGTATCACTTGGTTTACTCCCACTGAACATGTAGTATATACAATTGTCAACCAAATTTATATCAAAACCGAATGAGATAATCAATATGAAATTTATAATTTCATTAATAAAGTCTTACTTAAGCTCATAGATGAATTTCTTTAATTTATATACCATTGATTTTGTATCATATACAACTTTATGATTGTACCATATAAATAATTTTCTCAATGTCTCCATTGAAAATACAAGCTTAACATCTATCTTATGTAGCTCAAGATTAAAATAAGCTACAAGCGTCATGATTATCCTAAAAGAGTTTTTTAATGAAACTTAAGAGAAAGCCTCTACAAAATTAATGTCTTCTTTTAGAGTGTATCTTTTAAATACAAGACATGCCTTATACTTATCCACATTACAATTTCCATCCCTATTGGCTTTAAAAATTCATTTACAACCAATTGGTTTGCGCCTTAAAGTAATGAAACAAGTTCCTAAATTTTATTGTCTTGCGTAAAATTATACTCTTCTTTAATGACATTAATCCACTTTTGAGAGCTAGAACTTTTATGGTCTGATAGAAAAATATTGGGCCATTTCCTATCATTTCATTGTTACCTTATTTTCTTGAAGAAATATAATTTAATAATCCAGAATAGTATTTCATCTTCCTCTTGTGGACCTCTTTAATGACACTTGTTTTTTTAAAGTTGTTGAGTTTGCTTTTCTAAAACAATTATCTCATTTTGAATGAGAGTTGTTCAACATTGTTTTACTGAGGTACTTGATTCACTTCTTAATTAGTGTTAGGTGTGAAAACCTAAACATCACCAAAAGTGATAGTATGAATTATAATAATATTCTTCCTCAATAGCAATGTATCTAACCTTATTTTTCTCTCCAAACTCAACATCCTAAAAAGTTATAGATCTCTCCTTAAATAATTCCTAATTGTGGGATCATAAAACTTATAGCCCATGGATCACTCAAAATAACCGAAGTAGTTACTCTAAAGTTTATTTCTTCACATATGTCCTAAGTCCTAACTTATACAAAAGAATCACACTTTGTAACTTATTGTTGTTTCTTTTGAATTGGACCCTTAACAATTTTATTTTAATATTTTCTTTCATTGCCCTTATTCTTAGACACACTAACTAAATGAGCACTAACCAAATAAGTACTTTTACACTTATAACGCTTCAACTTTTCTTCCTCTTTAACACAATGAGAAATAAGCTCAGTTAGAGCTTACTTCTGTTTTTGACAATTGTAACTTGAATTGGTTAAATTGTATAGGAAGCAGTGCCAAAACCATAAGAACAAACAATTGTTTGAAAGTTCGATCTTATGTGCCTTAAATTTTGAAGCAATATTAAACATTTTCATAATGTACTCCCTTAGATTTCCTTGACCCTTATACTTCATAAACATCAAAGAATGCATAAGTAATGTCATCTTAACCTTAATGTTTTGGGTAAAACATTTTTAAATTTCGTCAAGAAAACCCTTAATATAAGTAATCTATTTAGATTTGTGCTCCTAAAGACTTATAAAACGTTGTTCTTTATGATCATAAGACTCATGCGATTTGAACAATCTCACCTCTCAAAATCCCTTTTATGGAGTGCTTACCATGGTGAGAGGTGCAAGTTATTCTTCCCTTAGTGCAAATTCTATGTTCATACAACCAAATATTATGTGTAAGTGTCTTTTCTATTCCTTGAAATTAGTTTCACTAAACATGAGTGTAGAATGTATTTAACAGATATTGTGACATCAAAGATAAATTACCTAAATATAGAACAAAAATAAATAAATAAAATAGAAAACAAGCTCATATAAATATCCATAAGTAAACAAATAAATTCAAAATAATGACTAGTTCCCCTCAAGATACCAAGCACAACATAAATATCAAGTATTTGGATAGTAATATTAACTGTAAGCGTCACTCTTGTTGTAGCAATCAAACATTGACAATAAAATATGTCAAACAATATATTAATCTTTGGACTAACGTATTGCTCACATGAAATGCCTTATAATTGTTACACATTTATCGTCACAGTCGTCGTTGTAATTCTGCCAAATATTAATTTTCTTTTGGGCCAATTAATAAACGCATGAACTACAAAAACTTATAATTATCTTAATATTTTAAATAAACTAATCTACACAAAAAGGGGTCGCTTTGGTGACATTATGTTTCAATTAATCTATCAAAATATTAGACATTCGAAGTCAAAATATGAATTTAATTGTTTCAAAATATTTTTCTTAATTTTATCTTTTAATCAAATTAGAAGATAACTAAAATAATAATAAATTTGAATAAAGGTAAATCTCATATCAAGATACCGGACACTCCATTAATATTTCATCTTTGGACAAAACATTAACTTGCAAATGATATCTAGGTATAATAATCAAACATTGATAATAAGAACATGTCAAACAGAAATCTTCCTTTGGGTCGATTTATTGCTCACATATAAAAACGAATAATTATCACATGTTTATTACCATAGTTGCACATGTAATAATGTTAATTATTAACCTTCTTTTGGGCCGATTAATACTAACATAATCCGACTTACATGCACAAAATCTTCTATATTTTAAAATAATTTCCACAATAGAGCTCAGTTTGATGACTTAATGTTTCAATTAAATTATCTTAAAATATATACTATAAATATATCGATATCCAAATTTAAAATTTTGTAACAGTCAAAACTAAAATTTTTGATAACATTTAAGTTTCCGATATAACACAAAATAATGTTGTCTGAATGGGGCTACTAGAAACCGAATAAACCAAAAATTTTTATTGTTTCTAAAAAAAATCCTTAAGCATGCATTTGCTAAAATTAAAGTCGAATTCAAAACAATCAATCTTTAACTAAAAGACAAAATCGAAAGTATCATATAAATAAATAATCATAAAATGATCACATGAAACTTTAATATATTCATAGTAACCTAATGATCAAAATTAAAAATTCTTGATCAAACTGAATAAGATATGAATTTCATAAGATTAATGGCATGCTTTCTAAAACTAAAACCAAATGTATATCTTGTAGATAACATTAATAACATAATTAAGCATTGTGTCAAACAAATTTAAGAAAAATATTTTGTACAAAAACTAAACATGATTCAACAAAACCAAGTCAAACTTTATTTTTTAATTACTAACAATTAAAACTAAAATTTTGATCAAACTGAATTAAATATATTTTTTAAATATATATTTCATACCAGTAAATCAAAGATTAAAGGCAAATCCATATTCTAAAAAAAATCTAGTGTAAAAAAATTCCTCAACTAAAAGCACAATATACAATACATATATCCATGAGAATTAAAACCCTAAATTCAGTTTAAATTAAAAATGTGAGATTAGGGTTATTCCAAAGGTTGCCGCAAAGTAAACAGAAGCATGCAAACAAAATTTTCCAATTACCAATTAACAACGACCAACGAAAAAGCCTAATTTTCAATTGCAGATTTAATTACGCAATCGAGGAATATCTATACAAAACACAGATCGCCATAACTACACAACTCATGAATTTCAAATTCGAAAATAACGATGGAAGATTAATAACCCATAAAACAAAACAAAAAATTATCTCAAAGATTTAACACGACGAGACCCAAACAATAATAGATATGAAATCTAAACCCAAAATCTATAATGTTAAATCATCAAGAACAATAAACTAAATGTTAAATCATTAAGAACAATAAATTTTGGTATTGATCTTTCAAGAAGATAAGTTGTCTCTTGACTTAAAACTCTCTGACGGAGAAAGAGAGAAAAACAAGTTAACCTATTTCTTGGGACGACTATTTGATTTATTAAATATTTATAACTCTTCCCCTCATTGATTTATAAATATATCTTATAATATCTACACTTTTATTTTCTTGACACTTTAATACTCATAACACGACTAATATAATTAGTCACTTAATTTTATGTCATACTTTATAATAGCATCATACATTTTACATATGTGCCCACAATTTCATATTTAATCCAACACATCATGCAACATGATGGAAAATCAAAGTTATGATTGTAACTTGAAACTGAACTGTTTACATTGTTCATTACTTCTCATGCTCATGTCAAACACATGGCATGTGCTGGGTTTCATGAGCATGCAGGAAAGCAAAGACAATGCAATGTGGGAAAAGGCAAAGTTGATTACTACATAAAAAATATACAAATTTATATGGAAAAGTCCAGGAGGAGACTTGGGTTAATTTGTTATTTATATTCGTGAATGAGATTGTTAGAGGCACGGGTAAGACTGAAGAAGATATGGTGAGCTGTTGTATCTCAACTGTTGGGTAACCCTTACATCCAACTTGGATTACACAGCTCTAAAAGCAAAAGAAGAGCATGTGAGAAAGCAGCTTTAACTTTTATGACTTCTAACACAATTGAAAAAGGCTGAAAATAAAAGGTGGGTTTCATGCTTTATCAACAATAATGCATGTCACCAACAAGATTAATCTAAGTGGTAAACAATTTGGTATCACTTAAGCAAATCTCGAGTTTGAGGCGTTGTATATGCAGAAAATTCTCGCGGGAAGACTCACCTATCAAAGTTAAGTGTGACGTGGGTCGGTTCGGATTAGTCAGGGCAAAACCATAAAAACGGGAAGGGCAACAACAAAAAATAAAAAAACAATAATGCAGGTCATGTCTAATTCCAGTGCCCCTTGCTTCCCAACTTCTCTGTCTTTCTCTTAATTTCTGCTCCTACTGGTCTCTTTCCTACATTTAATGGGAGTTATGAAGCTCATCTTCACATGAGCAGAAAACCAGGTACCTGCTCTCATAAATGGATACATATATGTTATTGTCAATCTAAAGGGTGCCTAAAAATAATTCACCAGGATACTAAGGGTGACATAAAAAAGGAAAAATCTTGCAGCCATGAACTATGACTTTACCAAGCAAGTTATCTGCAATCAGTCTTTTATCAGTTCATGCAAAGGAGAAAAAGGTTACAGTGATTCATTAGAGTAAAATTGCACCAAATGGGAACTAATGGTAAATGGTCCATTCAAGGGAGCAGCTGGACCGCCCAAGTCCATGACATAAGGGAAGAAAAAGGGGAAAAGCATATACCTAAAACAGTGAATCTCCTAAAGAAGGATAGACTCAACACCCCCACCACTTATGTTGGGAGTGTGGGGCAAGAAAAGGTGGCTTCCACTTAATAACTTACAATGCCAATGTACAACACTTGGGGGTCCAACTTAATGATGCAATGAACATTTCTATTGCATTTGGAAAAGTATCCGTACATGATTAAATTTCATTTTAGTAGAGGAACAGAGAGGAATGCAACAATTCTAGTGTTTATCATTTATCACTAAGATGTAGAAAATGATTCCATAGTACTGTAACAAGCAGCTATATAACAATTCTTCACCATTGAGAATGATAGATTATTTCTGCTGAACAGAAATGTTTAAGTTTTAAAATAATGGGAAAATCAAAAACCAAATAGAAAAGAGAGAACAAAGTTGCAAAGCTGTATCTGGAAATATAGAGATATGCTTAATTATTTGCGCTTTAACATAATTTCAATTCCATCATTACACAAATGCAAATCAATCAACGGAGGGAATCTCAGAAGATTAGGTGCATCGTTCCTGATAAAAAATAATAATACTCCATAGAAAGTATTTTTATACTACCTTCAATTTTTGGCCTTAACCGAATTGTTTTCTTTTATCCGGGATCGGTTATCCAACTTCACAAAGGGTTTAAGATCTTCGTACGGTAGAGTTTCAATGTTTTTCCTTGTTAGCTCACTCGGTGCTGGACGTTTATCAAGCAGATGCCACAGCAAATCAGGGTACTCGGAATCCGGCAAGATCTTCGGATCTGCTCTGTCCTTGAGTATATTTGCACCAACCACGGTTGTGGACTTGACTTCTTTGCTGAGTGTTGATGCTTTTGGCGCATCATATTCATTGGCTGCACCTTTAGAGCCCTTCTTGGCTTTTCCAGCAACAACAACATATGTTCGTCATCCCACATCAACCGCATCCTTGGCTATAATGACACTTTTCAATGATCTGATCTGATTTAATGCCATGACTTTATCCCTGTAAAATTTGTGTCAATAAAGATGAAGAAACATGTTTATTTATTTTTATATCAGTGGAGCAAAATCATTAACACGAACCAAATAACCTCGATAAAGGAGTCAATCAATAAGAATCCATATACAGCAATCCACATAGTTGATGCATATCTGTTTTCCCTCTCATTTCTTCTATTGTCTTATGATTATGTTAAAAGAAAATAGTATTGTCCTCTAACAACAGGTTCTAAGGGAATCTAATCACAACGCCAATGGTTAAACATTTCATAGGATCCCATTTTTACTACAACTCTCACTTTTTCCCATAACCAAGTTCGAGACATAGTAGACACCTCAGATAGACATGGGTATGATTCTTGGACCCTCCAAAAATAAGGAAACAAATAAAAAACTTGTTGGCAATGTACACATTTTGGATGTGAAATGGGCTTGGTACATGTATCTGGTTTAGAAACATGGACAGATAGGATACATTGCAGCTATCACTTCAACATTTTGATGAACGAAGTTTCTCAAAAAAGTTTGTATGCTAAAACATGAGGTCGAATACACATCCATGAAAGAAAGCTATTATATGACAAATATATATATGAAAACTTCTCAGGATTGGGTATTGCTTTGTAGATGAAACTAAAGAATGCCTGGATACAGTTTCCTATCACATTAAGAGATGCTCAAGAAGTTGAAAGATGGCACCATGAAATTGCATCTTCATTACAATTGTAAATATTCAAGAAAAGGAGAGGCTATGTAAATCTCCCATCCATTTACAATACATACAATCATAGCATGAAACCAATCTGCGGCTGACGTAGTACAATAGCATCAATCGTTCAGCCAACACCTTAACTTTAAGCGATGAGACAACATAGAGGAGAAAGAATGCAAGTGCAGTCAAAGTTCACACCAGAATATGCTTATAGGTTTCAAACTTTACAAGGACCAGCATTTTTCATGTATCTTCATCATTCCAATCCAAACTCCAAATATCATGGAAACAAAATTTAAAGCTTCTCAAAACGACGTGCAAGTGTCTAATCAAATATATTATAGTGAACATCCAAACTAAATAATACAACTTCACAAAAATGATCAAACAAGCATCAACTCCAGTAAAAGAAAAAAATACATATGGGCTTGGCTTCTGTTTGGTTTCTAAGAAATCAATATAACAAAAGGGGGGCAAAAAGAAATTGTGATTTTTTTTTTATCTCAGTCCCGGCTATTTATTAGTAAACAAACAGTGGAATAGAAAAAAAGGAATTAGTTAAAATGAGTTACCTTTCGCTGGAACTCGTAAGTTAAATTTAAGAGTCCCTTTCACCTATGAAAATTTAGGGGTTTAGGGTTTATGAGATGAAGCTAAATTGAAAGCGTGAAGATAAACGAAGATTCTGGATATTATTGGACCAAACTCTTAAATTCTGGGTTTGATTGGGCTCACCATTATTTATGGTTAGATGTTATTCTAACCCCTAAAAATTACGCCTAAATTATAAATTTTAGATTCAAAAAATTTCTAATTTAAAATATAATTTCAAAATTCCTAAATTTAAAATTGGGAATTTTAATATGAAACCCTAATTAAAAAATTTAGGAATCAATTGAATTTTAAACGAATTTAGTAACCTTTTTATAAAGAATTGATGTTAACTACCTACTTTGTGAACCCTAAGATGTCAATGACTTACTTTATAATTTCCCCACATATGTCTCTAAACTCTCTCATTGGTTGCTTCACCTAAATGCCCACCAAAAACAAATGGCACAACCTACTCGAGCCGAATATCCATATTCACCATAGCTAAATGGTATGAGTCCCTTGGTTACAATTGAACTCCAACCCTACGCAAGGTTAGTTTATCACTGTTTTCAAGATAAAGTAATTCTTCATTGCATTGTTTTACAGTAATATATATATATATATATATTCTTTGTTACCAAATTAAATTGTCAGTAAGTTAATTCAATGCAATATTAATATATTTCTTCTTTCTTCAAAATAAGTGCTCGGATAGACCCCCAAACATTGAACAACCAATGTTCTCGATTAACATTCGCACCTTTAATCATCAGAACCTCTTAAAAATTGAGAGCATTGAATCTGACCCATAACCGGTTAGTTGACAGTTGAGAATTTATTATTGGATTATGATTAAGTTTATTGTGGTGATTAAGGTGATCATTATTCTTCTGACCGTGAGTCTGGTGAAATACCACGCCCTTCGCATGTTCGATCTAACCGTGCACGTACCACAAGGACTTCACGTGAGTTATTAGTATTTTAGTCTTAGTTTGGTGGCATAGTGATAATAGTGCTAATATCGAAATTATTCTCATAGGTATCAATACAATTGGACCTCGTACTTCTGATCGTGAGAGACACGCCATTCAGTAGGTTGAGTTTGCTTCAGCTAAGGTGTGTTTCTTCCGGTGCTATAAATAAATAATTTTTATGTGTGTTCTCTTTCTGTGCAACATACTTTGTTTTGTGACTGCGTTTTTACGCTTGAGTGATTTTCAACTGTGTTGTGGTTTTACATTATGTTTTCCGTGCATACTATTTCAGACTGTGAATAAAATTGTGATTTAAAATAAATGAGTTGTGAATCTCGGATTTATCATCGGACTGTGTTGAGACTGTGAAAACCGTGATATCTTTTTAGTGTGTTATCATGAGTTGGGATTGTAGGGAGGAAGTTCAGTGGTTTATACCACTTGCGTTGGTGACTATGTAGTGAGAGGTTCTGGGGAACCTACTCTTTTTGGTGACTATGCAGTATGAGTGCATTGCATTGTGATTTCATAAAACTGTGTTTAAACTTGCTTTGTGTCTTTAAAATATTTTTGTGAAAATTTATTGTTGTGAATATGTTGGTGTGATGCAAGGGTAACATCTGTTCAATTTTCTTAGTCTTTTTAAAGACGGCACACTTTGCATGCATTACTGGTGCTCGAACTCGGGTCCCGAGAGATGATGAACATCTACCTTTGCCACCAATTCTAATAAGATTTTGAGTTGTCGAAGAAAATGTTATTGTGTCAATTTAAAGGTTTTGGTAATAACTTAGCTTATCTTTCCTAACCTAAAAAGTTACCATTTTTCTAATAATAAGGCTACTGAAAGAAATGTTACCCTTTCAACTTAAAATTTTAAAGTTTTTTGTAATTATTTAGGATGTCGAAGGAAACATTACCCTTTCTACTTAAAAAGTTAAATGTTTTGGTAATAAATTAGATTGCCGAAGGAAATGTTACCCTTCGAACCTAAAAAGTTAATAATTTTGGTAATTCTTTAGGTTGACGAAAGAAACGTTTCCCACTCAACTTAAAAAGTTAAAGGTTTTTGTAATAATTTAAGTTGCCGAAGGAAATGTTACATTTTAAACTTAAAATGTTAAAGGTTTTGATAATAATTTAGGTTGCCGGTTGAAATGTTACCCTTTCAACGTAAAGAGTTAAAGGTTTCGGTAATAATGTAGGTTGTCGAAGGAAATGTTACCCTTTCAACTTAAAAAGTTAACAATTTTGGTAATAATTTAGGTTGCCGAAGGAAATGTTACGTTTTCAACTTAAAAAGTTAAAGGTTTCAGTAATAATTTAGGTTGTCGATTGAAATGTTGCCCTTTCAACGTAAAAAGTTAAAGGTTTCGGTAATAATTTAGGTTGTTACCCTTCAAACTTAAAAGGTTAAAGGTTTCGGTAGTAATTTAGGTTGCCGAAGGAAATCTTACCCTTAGAATCTTAAAAGTTAACGGTGTTGGTAATAATTTAGGTTGCCCAAGGAAATGTTACGTTTTCAACTTAAGAAGTTAAAGGTTTCTGTAATAATTTAGGTTGTCGGCTATAATGTTACACTTTCAAGGTAAAAAGTTAAAGGTTCTGGTAATAATTTAGGTTGCCAAAGGAAAGGTTACCCTTAGAACCTTAAAAGTTAATGATTTTGGTAATAATATAGATTGTCGAAGGAAACATTACGTTTTCAACTTAAAAAGATAAAGGTTTCGACAATAATTTGGTTATTGATTGAAATGTTACCCTTAGAACCTTAAAAGTTAATGGTTTTGGTAATAATTTATGTTGCCGAAGGCTGTGTTACGTTTTCAACTTAGTAAGTTAAAGGTTTCAGTAATAATTTAGGTTGTCGATTGAAATGTTACCCTTAGAACTTTAAAAGTTAACGACTTTGGTAATAATTTAGGTTGCCGGAGGAAATGCTACCCTTCGAACCTAAAAAGTTAAAGGTTTTGGTAATAATTTAGGTTGTTGAATAAAATGTTACCCTTTCAACATAAAAGATTAAAGGTTTTGCTAATAATTTAGGTTTCCGTAGGATAATTACCCTTTCAAATTAAAAAGTTAAGGTTTTTAATAATTTAAGTTGCCTATTGAAATGTTACCCTTTCAATGTAAAAAAGTTATATATTTTAATGTTAATCCAAATTTGTTGCGAGTTTGAATCGTCTATAAATATTTCTACACTTCTACCATATTTTGTGCAACATTTTCAGCTTATTCCTTATTGCAACATTATGACAAGATTTTCTGCAACCGTTTTTTTGGAAGTTACTTTTACAGTTCATTCAACAGCAACATCAAAAAGGATGATTTGTTTGAGTTGATTTCAACACAGCTTAGCAAATTAAAAAAAATGTCTTCATTGCAAGCCAAAATCCTCGTTGATGAGCCTGGCTCTGAAGCACATTACATGCTAACGATATGTAGTGCAAGTGACCTTCGCAAGATGTTTATGAGGTACAAGTGTGTAGGGGATACCAACACCAAGTTGTATGTAATTTTTGATGAATGAGCTAGTTCAACAAGAATCGCAGAAGAGAAGGTGTTCCACCTTCCGTAGACGAAGACACGATTTTTGTACGTAATTTTAGGAGACGAAATGAGAAACAATAAATAATCCTCTTCCATTCATATTAACTAAGCTTAGTAACAAAGTACCGTGTATCAAGTGTGAGCTCCTACTTGTTAATCTAATTTTTTGTGTATTAACGTAAATGAGGGAATTACCTACATTCACTACAGTTAACACTAATATTGCTCATCATATTCCTCACACATCGATTACTCGAACAAATGAACCAATATCATAGATTTTGATAACTTAAACAAAGCTCCCTTTTTTCGTATTACGTTCGACAAAATCGAATAATATTGCGTAACATAATTATACTTAAGGAAGCTCTACATAAATTGTCAAAAATTCATAATATCGGTCTTGAGTATTTAGGAAAAAAAGTTATACAAACTCATCTTCCATTCATTTTGAATATGATTCGGTCGAACAAATGAGCTAATATAATGGATTTTGATAACTTAAACAAATGTGAGTACATCGTTAAAGACGTTTGGCAATATCCCTTTCATCACAGGCATCCAATGTAACCAATCTATCTCTTATATGTAACAAAACCATTGCTCTTACAAATGAGAAAGATGGAGTTAGTTGCATTGGATGTAACGAACCAATTTTTGGTTTAGCAATCGAGTCTCAGACCCGAGTTTTGGGCCTCTTAATTTGTTGTTGGAATAAATAGTTTACCCATCTTGTTGGGGTATTTAAATAAAAAAATAGATGAAATGGGGGATATGGATAGGAAGATTATATGGTGGAGAGAGAGAAATAGAAAGGCGGGAGAGAAAATGAGGGAGAGAGCTTTAAATCTCGATCTACCACCGTTAAAACCTCATTTCATGACATCGCTGACACCATTGAAAAGAGCTCGCCGATATGAGTCATCCGGTGGTCACCATGTCACTGTTGTCTTTGTCGTTCGTCGGGGTGAGAGGAAGCAAGTTGCGGGTTATTGAGTGAAGGTGGTTTCGATGGTCAAAATCAAATTTTGAGGCCATCGGTGTGCTTCTCAGCGTCAGGACAGTGGAGCTGGAGCTCGCCGCCACCGTCAGACCATCGGAGGACCCTCAACGCGCCCCCGTCGAGGGTGGGCTTGCATTTTCCAAGGCAGGTGCACCATGTTGTGGCACACCATGCCACATTGGATCGGGCTACCCATGTGCACATGCTCCCTACCGCAACAAATCATTGCTTGCGGGTGCACCTTAGCTGCCATGCACCGTGCCGCATCGGATCATCTAGGTTGCTGACCAATCTTTGATCGGCTGTTGTTTGGCCGTTAACTTTTTCTGGGGGGGTTTGACGTTCTGAGTCTGTTGGCGCATTCTATTCTGCCAAATTCGAACATGGTAACCTATTTTTACGTATTTGACCTTACAAATTAGTTAGTGGATGAGGTTAATTAACATTGTGGTATTCGTATTTTATGAGGATTGTTTAGGCTCGAATACCAGATCAAGGGGAGCAATTTTAGGAGCTCGAGTGAGGATTTAGCGATATTTGCTTGAGGTTAGTACACCTCAAACTCCGAATGCTTCATGAGCATCATAAATATAATTGCCTTGCACGTTATTGTCAGCAAAATAGGTAGACGAGAAATAAGAATGTTAGAGACTGGAAATTATGAAACTGATATTTATGAGATGCATGGTGATGTTATGATATGTTGAGACTCGTAAAGACTTTAGAGACCGTGTAAGGTCGTTTGAGATACTCATATAATTATTTGATGGTTGGTTGATTGATAATTTTGATGCCTTGTATGTCAGTTTGAATGATTTGACATGAATTAATAGAAATTATACTTAAGAGATAAATATTCGATTAAATGATTATGAAGTAGGTAATTAATATAAAGGTAAAGTACACAGACGGTCATTAAACTATACCCGAAAAAGCAAAATGGTAAATAAACTTTAATAAATGACAATTAAACTTTATGTTTTGTTACAAAATGATAACTATATCGTTAACCTCCGTTAAAGAAGTGACATGGTTGTTAGATTTTTTGTATAATAGCACATTTAGTCCTTTATAGTTATACATTCAATCAATTTAGTCATTATTCGAAGAAATTTAATAAATTTAACCCTCAATTTTTACACTTAGTTATAATTGAGTCCTAATTCTAAAAAAAATATAGCTAAGAACACACTGGGAGATGTGTAATTAGGACTAAATTGAACCCTCAATTTTTACACTTTGTTATAAATTTAACGTTGTTCTTAGTTATAAATTTTGTTGAAGTAGGACTAAATTATAACAATGTGTAAAAATTGAGGGTTAAATTTAAGCTTAAATAAAACATAGGTGCCTAAACTATACCACTTTTGAATTTTAGGTGCCTAAAGTTTTTTTTTTTTGTAAAAATAGGTGTCCAAAGTTTCAACCGTTATAATTTTAGGTGCCTCGTGTTAACTACCATTATCCTTTTAAAAAAATATTTATTTTATTTTATTTTATTTTATTTTTAATTTCTTTTATTTTTAAACTTATTTTTTTAAAAATCTCTAAATTTCCAAAATTCACAAAATAGCCCCCAAATTCGAAATTCCTAACTCACCAAAACTCAAATCACGATTTGAATCGATTCCGTCACTGATGGCCACGTCGCCGCCTGCCACATTCGTCGTCGGACCACCACGATCGTTTACCCTACAACCCCGTCGTCGAAAATAGACCGAAGTCGTGAAAAACGTCAGACGAAGGCCAAAATATTCAGAAAAAAAAATCATTCGAACGATTTGCGACGAGCGGCGGCTGAACGATGACGATTGGTGCATTGGTGCTTGCGAGAGGGGAGTACGCTCCATTCCGTCCCCAGAATCGTGGCCAATGACGGTGGGAGTGGCCATATTGAGGGATTTAGGTATGTCGAGATTTAGGAATTTATGAAATTGGGGCTTTTCTAGAATTTCTGGAATTTAGGGGATTTTTTTGAAAAATTCAATTTTTAAAATAATTTAAAAAATAAAAACCTACCACGTGTCACATTATAATTGGCTAACAAGTTTTTTTAACGGCCATTAACACCAAGACACCTAAAATTGTAACGGTTGAAACTTTAGGCACCTATTTTTCATTTAAGCCTTAAATTTATTGAATTTCTTATAATTATGACTAGATTAATTGAATGTGTAACTATTGAGGACTAAATGTGCTATTATACAAAAAAATTAACAGCCATGTCAATATTTTAACGGAGGTTAACGAAACAGTTACCATTTTGTTTTTTCGGGTATAGTTTAGTGACCGTCTGTGTACTTTACCCTAATATTAAATGATTAAGTGCATTAGTAACAAACCATAATGACTTTCATAAGCTTTAAGAATCGAATAAAGCATTGTAATATCGTAATTCGAGGAAATTGTACAAAACTATGAGTTGGGTATCGATACGGACTTTGGTTGTATCGGTACAGGTCAACCCGTTCCGATACTTGTGGAAATCTAGGATTTCTAGTAAGCAATATTCGTATCGGTACGCTGTGAGTACCGATATGCGAGGGCCAGTATCGGTAGCCACTGGGCAATCTACCCGAAAAGTTGAGTTTGAGTTCGAAAGGCTGGTACTTCGAGAACTATGGCCCAATGGGCTTCTAATGTGGTACAATAAATTGTAAACTTGAGAGGTTGAGATTTAACCCTCATATACGAGCATAATGTGTAATAACTCAGTAAAACCATGGGTGACTTGTTAATTGATAGAAATAATAGAGTTATGGTAATCGTGCCAATGATGTGTGTCGTATGGTAATCGTGTCAATGTTGTGTGTTGTATGGACACTTTTGTGGTTGAGTCGCCTTGATTTATGGGATCAGGATACCTAGAGAGCGTGTTCCAACACCATGGTTAGTGGCATCGAATGTGGGACCCTAAGGCTATGTGACACCGAATCTCATTCGTTGATACTCGATGAGAGATTCTGGGTATGGGGTGTGTGATCTAAGGCTATGTGACGTCAAACCTTAGTTAGAGTGTACGTCCCCGAGGCTATGTGAAATCGGGCCTTACTCCAGATTTGTGGCTATGACTTTGTGTGCTTTTGGCTCGGATGATCTTGTAACCCCCTCGACCTAGTCTAGACGCGAGACCGAACTGATAGAATCACGCATGGAATATTGAAGTAAATCGGGAAGGTTTACTTCAATAAACGACCCTATTTTTTTCTTGTCTAGATGCACATTATCAACCTATGTGATTTGAACTCGTAGCGGAATAAACCACAACTCAACCAGACATCGATTAGACATTCGTTTGACAACATACATGTTCTAGGGACCAAATTGTAATTTTTCCAAATTTCTATGACTTTAGCCAATTTAAAGTTACCAACCATTAATTAGTCATATTTCATGCCACGGTGTCAAAACTCAGCTCAATTCGATCATTCAAACTCATTTAATTACATTAAAAAAGATTAGGGACTAAAATGAAAAAAATCAGAAACTCAAAATAACACATTAACTGAAATAACAACAACCTGTATTGGTACTCGAGCAAGTGTATCAGTAAACTTTTACAATCCCAACATTTCGAATTTCAGTAGCTCAAAACCGTACAGATATACCTTTTCCTATAAAACTGATCGAATAAACATAAACTCCAGTAAAAGAAAAATTACATATAGGCTTGGCTTCTGTTTGGTTTCTAAAAAATCAATATAACAAAAGGGGGAAAAAAGAAATTATGGTTTTTTTTTTTATCTCAGTTCCAACTATTTATTAGTAAACAAACAATGGAATAGAAAAAAGGAATTAGTTAAAATGAGTTACCTTTCTCTGGAACTCGTAAGTTAAATTGTAGAGCCCCCTTTCTCCTAGGGAAATTTAGGGGGTATAGAGTTTCTGAGATGAAGTTAAATTGAAAGCGTGAAGATAAAAGAAGATTTTTTTTGTTTTACAAATAGATAAAAGAAGATTCTGGATATTATTGGACCAGACTCTTAAATTTTGGGTTTGATTAGGCTCACCATTATTTATTGTTAGATGTTACAATGTAAGGGTGAGTACTTGGTGTGGCATTTAAAATGCGGCTAATAATAAGTTGTTATTGGTTTTTTAATTTATTGGTTACCAACTAATTCTAACATAATTTTGAGTTGTCGAATAAAATGTTATTGTGTCAACTTAAAGGGTTTTTGTAATAACTTAGGTTACTTTTCTAACCTAAAAAGTTAATGTTTTTGTAATAATTAGGTTACTGAAGGAAATGTTACCATTTCAACTTAAAATTTTAAAGTTTTTTGTAATTATTTAGGTTGTCGAAGGAAACATTACCCTTTCTACTTAAAAAGTTAAAGGTTTTGGTAATAAATTAGGTTGACGAAGAAAATGTTACCCTTCGAACCTAAAAAGTTAATGGTTTTGGTAATTATTTAGGTTGCCGAAGGAAACATTTCCCATTCAACTTAAAAAGTTAAAGGTTTTGGTAATAATTTAGGATGTCGAAGGAAATGTTACGTTTTCAACTTAAAAAGTTAAAGGTTTTGGTAATAATTTAGGTTGCCGGTTGAAATGTTACCTTTTCAACGTAAAAAGTTAAAGATTTCGGTAATAATACAGGTTGTAGAAGGAAATGTTACCCTTTTATCTTAAAAAGTTAACGGTTTTGGCAATAATTTAGGTTGTCGAAGGAAATGTTACGTTTTCAACTTAAAAAGTTAAAGGTTTAGGTGATAATTTTGGTTGCCGATTAAAATGTTACCCTTTCAACGTAAAAATTTAATGGTTTCAGTAATAATTTTAGGTTGTCAAAGGAAATATTACTCTTAGAACTTTCAAATTTAGGTCGACCCGTATCGATACTTGTGGAAATCTAGGATTTCTAGTAAGCAATATTCGTATCGGTACACTGTGAGTACCAGTACGCGAGGGCCAGTATCGGTGGCCACTGGTAGGGGTGAGCGTTCGAGCGAGTCGAGACAAAAAAATTCGAGTTATTTGAGTTGACGCGTCATATTTTAAAACTTGAACTTAATTTGAAATTTTTTCGATTTGAGTCGAGTCGAGTTTTCGAGTTCCTATACATATTTAATTGTAATTATTTACCGTGTTATAGTACGATTTGATTCCAATTTAAACGACTTTCTCTAATCATATAAGATATGCATATATATATATATATTTCTTCATATTATTTTTCACATGTATAAGTAAGATTTGTAATGTTATTTAATAAAAATATCATCTAAAATTCTAAAATATTTTTATAATATCATTTTTCATAAGGAACTTTTGGGGATAAAGTATTCATGGGAGTATAAATGAGTCAATGAATTGATGTGAAGAAAAAAATTACAAAATAATTCAATGGAATGATCAAATTGAATAAAATGTAAAGTTAAAGGACTAAATTGCAAAAAGAATATATTTTTTAAAAATATGAATTGAAGTTATATATATATATATATTATATGGTATTAGTGAATTATGTGGTTTAATTTTGGTTAAAAATAGACTTAAAACGAAAGAGGAATTGAAGAAATGGGAAACATTCAAAGTTGAGGGGCTAAATTGGAAAAGTAAGAAATTTAATTTAAAAACATGAATTGAAGCTAAATAGGTATTCTACAATGGTTTAGGAGCACGTGATTCAAATTTGGTCAAAAATTGACCTAAAACGAATGATGGATTGAAGAAATGAGGAAATCATACAAAGTTAAGGGGCTCAATTGGAAAAAAAATATGAAATTTATTTTCAAAAATATAAATTGAAGATAAATAAGTATTCTACATTCGTTTAGGAATACATGGTTCAAATTTGGTCCAAAATGGACTTAAATGAAGGAGGAATTGAAGAAAAATAAAATCAGGGACTAAATTGCAAAACTATAAAATTTGATTTTTCTATTTTTCGAGTTGGGAAAATTTTAACTCGACTCGAAATCGAAATTTTTTCGAGTTACTTGAGTTGACTCGAATAACTCGACTTGAATAACTCAAAATTGAAAAAATATCAATTTTTTCGAGTCTAGTCGAGTTTTGCTCATCCCTAGCCAGTGGGCAATCTGCCCGAAAAGTTGAGTTTGAGTTCGAAAGGCTGATACTTCAAGGACTATAGCCCAATGGGCTTCTAATGTGGTAGAATAAATTGTAAAACTAAGAGGTTGAGATTTAACCCTCATATACGAGCATAATGTGTAATAACTCAGTAAAACCATGAGTGAGTTGTTAATTGATAGAAACCATAGAGTTATGGTAATCGTGCCAATGATGTGTGTCGTATGGTAATCATGTCAATGTTGTGTGTTGTATGGGCACTTTTGTGGTTGAGTCACCTTGATTTATGGGATCAGGATACCTAGAGAGCATGTTCCAACACCATGGTTAGTGCATCGAATGTGGGACCCTGAGGCTATGTGACACCGAACCTCATTTATTGATACTCGATGAGAGATTATGAGTATGAAGTGTGTGATCCGAGGCTATGTGACATCGGACCTCACCCAGAGTGTGTGATCCGAGGCTATGTGACGTCAGACTTTAGTCAGAGTGTACGTCCCCGAGGCTATGTGACATCGGGCCTCACTCCAGGTTTGTGGCTATGACTTTGTGTGCTTTTGGCTTGGATGATCTTGTAACCCCTCGACTCGGTTTAGACGCGAGACCGAACCGAGCGAATCACATAAGGAATATTGAAGTAAACTGAGATGGTTTACCTCAATAAATGACCCTATTTTTTCTTTTTATTTTGTCTAGATGCACATTATCAACCTATGTGATTTGAACTCGTAGCTGAAGAAACCTCAACTCAATCAGACATCGATTAGACATTCGTTTGACAACATTCATGTTTTAGGGACTAAATTGTAATTTTTACAAATTATAGGAACTTTAGCCAATTTAAAGTTACCAACCTTTAATTAGTCACATTTCATGCTACGGTGTCATAACTCAGCTCAATTCGATCATTCAAACTCATTTAATTGTATTAATAAAAATCAGGAACTAAAATGGAAAAATTAGAAACTCACAATAACATATTAACTGAAATAACAGCAGCCCGTATCGGTACACGAGCAAGTGTATTAGTACACTTTTACAATCCCAAAATTTATGATTCTAGTAGCTCAAAACTGTATCGATACATATTTTATCGTACCAATACGCCTAGCCAAAATACCCTTACACGTATTGATACACCTTCCTGAGTATCGATACACCATGCCAAATTACACTTACCCATATCGGTACACTTCTACCCGTATCAATACACCTAGGCCTGAAATTCTCCATTTTGCTGGTTTTTCATGCTTTTAAGATTTCAAACTCATACCAACAAGCCTTAAACATAATCACATGCATATTAGAGTCCAAACCATGCCAATCCAACACATAATTATTATCAAAAACCAACTATCATGCTTCAAGGTAATTTAGAGGCATGGTTCTTAGAGAATAAACCATCCAACATTCAAAACTTTAATCCCAAGCACAACCAACATATAAAGGCCATTTACAACTTCAAAACAACATTATAAACATGCTCAAAACAGGGAGTTTAACAAACACACTCCCAAATCAACAATGAACCCCATTGTCTTTATTACTAAAAGTCTAGTTTGAAAACATACTTTCAAAGAACGAAGTCCTTAGATCCTCCTTGCTCACTTGCTGCCTCCACTCCTTTAATTCTCTACATTGATGGACAAAGAGAGCGTAAGCACATTAGGCTTAGTGACGAGTGCTGAAAACAAAATACCATCAATGCAATTTAAAACCAATTTCTCAAAACCATTGAAATCATTGTTTCATTCTATTTATAAAACATCATGCCTTGAAAACCATGCACTTAAACCTTTCCAAAACAAGCATTTTAAATCGTATGCCTCATGTATCATTAATCAACAACAAATACCATTGCTAAACCTCAATTTAAGCCTTCTCAAGCATAACAACCATATGCAAAGCTTAAAGAGTAAACATGTATAAATCACATTATACAACATAAACCTTTTCATGATACATCGACAATTATATTGGCTTACAAGTGATCATTAACCAAGTTCCATTTCCAAAATAGTTCATCGAATACACGGATTCAACAAGTGTTCACACAACACTTCAAGTCATCTCAATCGGAATAGCGGTACAATCACAATCGCGGTACAATTACAACCCTCGGGGACACCAACCTTAATCATCGATTAGATGCTTAATTCACTAATGAGAGCTTGTGGGACACCAACCCCTCGACCGTTAGGGTACTTGGATGGAGTTACTGGACACCAACCCCTCGACATCCAAGGCGACTTATTTATAGTGCACTCAATCCTATGGTCGGCCAACTATATCTGATAACATTTTAAACCACATCACTTGCCAATATTATTTATTATAACCATATACCTCGGTGTTTTCATATGCATCAACGTAAAACTATTTTTCTGAAGCAACAAACCTTGCTTTAAACACAAGTATAAAACATATACTTACATGGATCACTTACCACGTGTATCCATCATTATTTCATGATTAAAACCAGTATATCATATACTTAAAACATGCATAAACAATAGGTAAATCCATGTAATCAAAAGCAAGTGCATAAACCATTTCGTAGAAGTACGACCGAGAGAGAAAATGCACTTATACTTACTTTTGAACTTAGAAAAGAGTTTCAAGCTCAAATCTAAGTTCTCAATCAACATTCAAACCTTTTAAAAGCTGTATGTTTCATTCTCACTCATCGACATGCAAAACTTCTGTTCACCGACGCAAATTCAAGCGTCCGAAGCCTCCAAAGCTTCAGCGATAGCTATGAAATCAACCTCCTCTGTTTTAACTACACAAAACATAGGCACAATGCATTCATAAACCCAACAATAACAATCCTCGACGTTGTCTTGCTAACGGCTATCAATCGCCAACCGAAATTATTCGAAATCACCACCAAAACACTTCTAAACCTAATCCAGCCATAACCTAACATTTCAAACCACCAATCATCATTGATTAACATCCAAAATCATTATATTATCATCCTTATACTCCCAACATTCATAAAACCACCACAACTCAACAAAAACCCAAATCTAGCAAACTAAACAATTAGAGATTCACATAGTTTCGGGATTGTAATGTTAAAACCTTCATCTTCAAAATCATGATTAAAATCAATCATAAACCCAACAAAACAGATCCAATCCGAAATTCATGTAAATCCATAAATTAAATCTTGATTTTATCATTTCCTCCAAATAAATCATAAAACCTTATTAGAAACAACATTTAAAGAGTCAAGAACTTAGGAATTTCAGTAAAGAACATTTCATTAGAGGAGATGAACGAACCTTACCTCCAATGATGGAGTTTTCCCTTAATTGGTTGTTTACTCTTGAAAAACAATGAGATTTAATAAGATATTTAGAAATCTAATTGAAGAATCATTTAGGAAATCAAAGATTAAGGAAAACAAGATCATTACCTAGAAATATCTGATGAAAAAGAGTTGTTTGGCTGAAGGGATTTTGAGAGAAAATATGAGAGAATGAAAGTTACGTCAAATTCTCATTTTATGAAATAACCAACTTATTAACTAATTCATCTTACGTTTCCTTAATTAAAATACATTTTAAAATAAGCCTCACTAAGGGAAAAGTCAGATTTAACCAATTTGTCAGAAAGTTCCTTAAAGATTCAAAGTTTTTACTCTTTACAAAACAGTCACTAAAACCAGTTTTCAAACTATACATTTTGGTCACTAGTCCAAAATGTCACATTTCCAAAACTCGTTTTCCAAAATTGATTACACCAAAAACCTTTTATATATCTAAAAAGGATTTTAGATAATTTTCCATATTTTTATCACCTTCCGCAATATGTTTTTTCCGAACTCATCCCGAAACTTACCCGAATCTCTAATCTCGATCCAACAGACCCTAAAACAATCCCCAAAACCTCTAAGTCCAAAACTGGGGCGTTAGAACTCTCCCCAACTTAGGAAATTTCATCCTCAAAATTTTACCTGGAAGAAAATGGTGCAGAAACTGTTTCAACATGTCTGCCTTGCTTTTCCACGTGGCTTCCTCAACTCATCGATGTCGCCACAACACCATTACACGTTCAACCGTCTTACCAAGAAGAACTTTGCTACTAGAATCAAGAATCTCAACAGGTTCCTCATCATAAGACAAATCTGGTCGCAACTCAATATCCTCTACTGGCATAACATGCGACGGATCCGACATATACCTCCGCAACATCGACACATGAAACACATAATGAATTTTCTCTAACTTAGGAGGTAACTTCAAACGATACACAACAGGACCAACACACTCCACAACTTTATATGGTTCAATAAACCTTGGACTAAGCTTACCCTTATGCCCAAACCTCATCACCTTCTTCCAGGGCGACACTTTCAAAAACATACGCTCACCAACCACATACTCAACCTTCCTACGCTTCAAATCCGTATAGGATTCCTAACGATCCGAGGCAACTTTTGATGATCACAAATAAGCTTCACTTTCTCGTTTGTGCTTTTCAACACATCAAGCAAGGAAACATGCTTTTCCCCAACCTCAGCCCAACACAAAGGCATACGGTACTACCTATAATACAAAGCCTCATATAGCTTGGTAACTATTATTATACGCAAAATCCACCAAAGGCAACTGTTTCTCCAAGGTTCCTTAGAACTCAATAACAGAACATCTCAACATATCTCCAAGACCTGAATCACACGTTCATACTGACCATCCGCTTGAGGAAGATACGAAGTGCTGAAATTCAATCGTGTACCCAAAACTCGATGTAAACACTCCCAAAAACTCGTTGTAAATCGTATATCTCTATCCAAAACCATATACTTGGGCACTCCGTGCAAATGTACAATCTCAGTGATATACAAATCTTCCAACTTATCCAAAGTATACGTTGTGTGCACATGCACAAAATGTGCACACTTCGTAAACCGATAAACAACCACCCAAATGGAATCCTTCTAAGTTAGCATTAACGAAAACCCATACACAAAATCCATGGTGATTCTCTCTTATTTCCATTATGGTATCCTAAAAGGTTGCAACAACCCGGAAGGAAACTGATGTTCAGCCTTAACACGCTGACACACCATGCACTTAGCAACAAAACCAACCTAATAATACTCTTCCTTCAAGCCTCGATACATCTTACTACTACCTGGATGCATAGCAAAAGGACTACTATGTGCCTCGGTTAAGATAGTGCGCCTCAATTCTTCATCATTAGACACTACTATAACAAAACACTCCATCATCATTAAAATGAAAATCTGTCGGATTCCCATCCATAATATCATTAACATGTGACACCAACTCCTCATCATAAGGTTGCTTATCCTTTATCAATTGTGACAAAGATGGCATCACTTGAAATTTGGCCAAAAGGCCACCATCTTGTGTCACACTCAACCGTGAAAACGTTGCTCTTAACTCCACCGCAACCTTCCTACTCAAGGCATCCGCCAAAACATTAGCCTTACCCAGGTGATACTCGATTGTCAATCGTAATCTTTAAGCAACTCCAACCATCTACGTTGCCTAAGATTCAAATCCTTTTGAGTCACAAAATTAAACTCTTGCGATCCATGTACACAATACACTTCCCACCATAAAGATAATGCCTCCAAATCTTTAAGGCAAACACAACTGTGACAAGCTCAAGATCATGGCTAGGATAAATGCGCTCGTGCACCTTCAATTGCCTAGATGCATAAGCTAAAACTTTTCCACCTGGTATCAACACACAACCCAAACCAACGTATGATGCATCACTATACACAACAAACTGCCTACCCAACTCAGGTTGAATCAAGATAGGAGCTTGCATCAAAGCTTCCTTCAACTTCTTCATAGCTTGTTGTCTATCTTCTGTACACTCAAAACGAACATTCTTTTACAACAACTTGGTCAATGGAGCCGCAATCCACGAAAAACCATCCACAAACTTACGATAATAGCCAGCCAACCCAAGAAAACTATGAACTTCTAACACAGATTTAGGTGATTTCCAACCCATCACTACCTCAATTTTATGTGGATCAACCCGAATTCCCTCGGCTAACACAACATGTCCAAGAAAAACAACTTTCCTAAGCCAAAACTCACATTTTCTCAACTTAGCATACAACTAGTTACCAACAAAGCCTAAAGCACAATTCACAAATGTCTATCATGATCCTCCTCGGTGAGAGAATACACAAGGATATCATTAATAAACACAACCACAAACTAATCCAAAAACTTGTGAAATACTTGATTCATTATATCTATGAATGCGACATGTGCATTTATCAAACCAAAAGGTATCACCAAGAACTCAAAATGCATGTACCTCGTACGAAAAGCAATCTTAGGTACATCCACATCCTTAACATTCAAATGATAGTACCCAAACCTCAAATCAATCTTAGAAAACACCGAAGCATCTCGAAACTGGTCAAACAAATCATCAATCCTTGGCAAAAGATACTTATTCTTAATCGTCAACTTGTTTAGTTGTCGATAATCAATGCACATTCGCATTGTGCCATCCTTCTTTTTTACAAAAAAACACTGGTGCACCCAAAGGCAAAACACTAGGCCTAATAAATCCTCAATCAAGCAACTCTTGAAGTTGCATCGTCAACTCCTTTGGCGATATGCGATAAGGAGCAATAGACACTGGAGCTGTATTTTTATACAACTCAATGCCAAACTCAACTTCTCAATTCGGCAGCAAACCAGGCAATTCCTCCGAAAAAAACACTCAGAAACTCACATATCGTACGTATGTCCTGAACAAGCACTTCCTTCGATCCTAGATTCATAAAATAAGCCAAGAAAGCCGCACAACACGATTCCGTCAAACGACTCACTTCTAGAGCTAAAACAACATTGGTCAAGAATTTAACATTCTCACTCATGATTACCACTTTGTAATCATCAAAATGTTTTAGGGTAACTCGCTTGGTTTCAAAATCAACCACATCCCTATGTTCCGACAACCAATCCATACTCAAGATAACATCAAAACCATGAAATGACAACTCTATCAAATCAACCGCAAACACATGACCTTGAATAGTCAAAGAACATCTCTTATACAACCTTTTTGTAACAACAATTTCACCAAAAGAACTAGTTACTTGCATTCCCACATTTAACACTTCAACCGACATATCAAGCAAATAAGCAAGCTCATGCAAAATATATGATTGCGTAGAACCAGAATCAATCAAAGATAACAACGACAAAGATTGCAAAGTGAATGTACCTGCAATCACATCGGTGTCACTACGTCCCTCACAATGTGCGTACACCCTCGCATGACCACCACCCTCAGGTTAAACCGCCACTACATGAGCCACAGTCCTCTGACCTTTCTCCCTGCGCTGGAAGTTACCATGATCGCGCCCACGACCTCCTTGTGGTGCAACAACGGGTGCCCTAGCCTGACCACCACTAGCCAATAATGGACAATCGTGTCTCAAATGGTTAGCTGATCCACAACTCCAACAAGATTTAGCCGCAACAACAGCAGGAGCCTGTCCCTCACGAACCAAATACGGACAGTCTTGCCTCAAATTCTCACGTGATCCGCACACCCAACATGTGTTAAAAGCTGATTGGGTTTGAGCACCCGCCCAACACTACTTCCACCACGCCTCACATCAGAACGATATTTCTTGTCATGTTGCCTCTTATATTGACCACCATCATAGCTAGAGTCCACAACTCTCTTACTAGAGCCGGAACCTCCCACACGAGATGATAAACTCAAGTTTTGCTCAATATCCTTCGTTCGTGTCACCAACACATCGAAATTTGTATAATCAGAGGCCAACAAATAGGTCTTCACCTCTTGCACCAGATCATATCAGAAATGGTCACATCGATGTCTATCACTTGGCACTAACTCAGGAGCATATTGGCTCAAAAGAACAAACTGAACCTCATACTCAGCCATAGTCATGCTACCCTAAACCAAAAACATGAACTCATGTTTCTTATCATCCAAGTATCTAACCCACATATATTTCTTCTTAAAGGCAGCTTGGAATAACTCTCAATCCACATTATTAGGTTCCATAGCCGCAGTTACAGTCGTCCACTAGCTGTAAGCATCACCTTGCAACATGGAAACAACACATCCTAGCTTACGAGCATCATTGCACCCTATCTGTTCCAAAATCTGAAACGTACTTGCCATCCAAGCCTCGGATACCTCGGGCGACAAACTGCGATACTCAACACTACCCAAACTACGCAAACGCTCCAACGACAATAACGTTTGCCCAACAGCTAGTGCTTGCACATCCACTCCAACAACAACAGTCCGGAAAGCTCCAGTCATCACCTGAACCAAAGGTGTCAAATCACCCAACGCTAGCTCAATTGGCTTAGGGGGTACTTGCTCTACATTCTCGAGTAGATTAGGCAGAGGAGGTGACAAATATTCAGGAGGTATTTCATTCTCCTGATTTCCATGCCCCACGGCAGTAGTAATCGTATCATATAGCAACTCTCTCCTCGGTCCCATTGTGCTAAAATATCTAAGGCATGATAATTCCAACAAAAGAAAACAATCAGGACAGCTTCAAGCAAGGATCCAAGACTTTCAAAATAAATCAAAACATTTCAGACTATAGTAATAAGGCAATGATTTCCTCAAAATAAACCCCACATGGAATATCACAACAACATACACATAACAATCACCGTGTATAGCAAAGAACACCATTCAACCAATATTAACATTCCATTTAATCGCAAACTTGATTTAAATAATTAATAAAAAACAATCACAAACTTAACTCCTAATTATCGGAAAACCTGGCTCTGATACCAACAAATGTAACCCACCTGACCCTAACTAGATGCGAGCCCGAACCGAACGAGTCACACGAGGAATATTGAAGTAAACCGAGAAGGTTTACCTCAATAAACGACCCTATTTTTTTTTATCTTTTCTAGATGCACATTATCAACCTATGTGATTTGAACTCGTAGCGGAAGAAACCTCAACTCAATCAGACATCGATTAGACATTGTAAAACCTATGTTTGATTTTGATATAACAAAGTACTTTAAGGACTAAATTGAAAAACTTGAAATAAATTTTTAAGTCCCTCAAAAGGTTTCAAATCAACAAGGCTTTGCTCTAGTTCAAAAAACTCAAACTCCAAAATATTTTTGAAGTGTTTCAAGGCCAAACTGCTCAAAATTGTCAATGTGTATCAATACGCTCCTTGCCGTATCGATACCTTTTTTAAAAACTTGGCCACTAGAGAAATCCATTTCGATACACCCCTTACCGTATCAAAACATGGTATAAAAAGGATTGCATCTATATCGATACACTCTCTCTATAAAATCAGAAGGAGTTTGAATGTCATACCGATACGGTATCTCCCGTATCGATACGGTTTTTAAGGAATTTTAAATTTAGAAGCCTTAAATGTTTCTGACCGTTGGGCGTCAGTTGGTAGGTAACAAATTTTTAAAGAGTTGGTTAACCCGTACCAATACACTTGTACCCATATCGATACGAATTCCTACAGTGAGTTTTGTAGGAAAATTGCATCGATACGGTCTTGCCCGTATCGAAACAAATCCCTAACTCGTATCGATACACCTACACGCGTATCGATACGCCCCTCTTGTAATTGTGTAACGACTCTTTCTTTTTTGAGACATGTATCGATACGGCTCCCCGCATACCGATACGATAGGATGTATAAGTGCATTTATGGTGGAAAAAGAGGGTTCCAACGGCTATAATCAATTCCCTAACCACCCAAACGGCTAGAATTAATGAAGAAGGTATAAAATCAAGCCTATTGAAGACCAGTAACAACTATTGCATTCAAGAGAAACATCTATACAAAAATCCAAGCTCAAAGTGCCTAATTTCTTATTCTTGTAAAATCCCAAATTGTGTTGTGTGAAAATCTTATCTTGTATTCCAATTTGGGTTGAGTGCTTGTATCAAAAGGGGTAAATTTATATTGTGAGATATTTCTATTGCCTTCGAATTTTTTTTTTGTATCCTTGTGAGGGTTTGGTCAATTTTGGGTAGAAAATTGACCGGTATTGTAAAGGTTACCTCATAAGCTTAGAAAAGGGGAAGAACAATTAGTGGAATTGTTGAGAAATCCTTAGTGGGAGCTAAGGTAATGGAAGTAGAGTTCATTTGGAACTTGAACCACTCTAAATTGCCTTGTTCTTCAATTTTATTCATTCACTTATTCACCAAAATTTTAAAAACCCAATTCACCCCCTCTTGGCTTTGATTAATCCATTGATCCACTCAACAATTGGTATCAGAGCCTACCTCTTTGAAGGATTAACAACTGGAAGAGGATTTCCTAGGAGAGTGTGATCTGTTCTAAAGACAAGCCATGGCATCTACTTCAACCTCCAACCTCTATGAGTCACAATCAACCACTAAACCACTCTTCTTCAATGGGGACAACTACTCATATTGGAAGAATCTGATGCGTCTCTTCATCAAGTCAACGAATTACATGGTTTGGGATGTAGTAGAAGAATGCCCTTACATTTCGGTTAAGAGAATCAATGAAGGAAGACTAGTTCCGAAAATAAAGTCGGAGATGACCGAGGAAGATAGATGAAAGATGCAAGTCAACGACAAAGCTCTACATATCATATTTTGTGCACTTGGTCCGGATATCTACTCAAAGGTTTCATCTATCGAAAGCGCAAAGGAACTGTGGGACACTTTAGAGACGACTTATGAAGGCACTAGCGATGCGAAAGAGACAAAGATTGGGTTGCTAAACTTGAGTTATGAGAATTTTAAGATGGACCCCGATGAGAGCGTCTCAAAGATGTTTGATCGGTTTTCGATCATCGTTAATGACCTTAAAGATTCAGTGAAGTAATTCCCGAAGATAAGCTAGTGAGGAAGCTTCTATACTCTCTCCCGGAGTCTTGGGATGGTAAGAGGACGACCATCATTGAAGCAAAGAATTTGAAAACCTTGAAGCTTGATGAGCTTGTTGGGTCTCTTCTTACACACGAGATCATGAAGCAAGGAAGAGAATAAGAAGGAAGAGAGAAGGATAGAGAAGCATGAGGTAGAGAAGAAGAAGAATCTAGGAGTTGCTCTCAAAGCCTCTCTACAAGAGGAGAGCTCTTCTAGAGAGGAGGAAGATTTTGAGGAATTGGCTATGATAGCCAAACGATTCTCACGGTTCATGAAGTCCAACCGAGGGAAAAAATTTCAAAGAAAGATGGACTTCAAGAACAAAGGCAAAGAAGAAGAAAGAGATCCAATCATTTGCTTTGAGTGCAAGAAGTCGGGTCACATACGTTCTGATTGCCCTCAACTCAAGAAGAAAAGCTTTGAGAAGAAGAAGAAGCTCAAAGCCAAGCTTGCTACTTGGAGTGATGAGAAGTCATCCAAGGATGAGGAACATGAAGTGACCAACCTTTGCCTTATGGCTCTTGAGGAGGATTCTTCTATGGTAACCTCTTACTCATCTACTTTTGATTTTACATGTGATGAACTTCTAGATGCTTATGATGAGTTGCAAGAGGTATATGATGAGTTGGTTGAGAAATACAAGGAGTCAGTTTAAAAAAAAATAAGAAAGTTATTTCGGTTTTAAGGACCCAAAGTGACTCCCTTTCTAAAACCAACTCAGAATTAGAAAAGAAGGTCTTGATTTTGCGAAATTCCTCAAATGAGTTTGAAAAGAAATCAAATGATTTAAATGACCTTCTTGAAAATACCATGTTTACCACCAAGAGGAGGTGAGTAAACTCAAAGCTTCTCTAACAAATGTTGGGAAAATGGTTTTAAAAAAAGCATCTTCTTGAAAATCCTAACATGTAAAGAGAAACCTTGTTAACCACAAACAAAGAGGCTCCCATAAGTATCATAAGAACAATAGAGTTAGAAGTGTATGGGTTCCTAAGGAACTTGTAGTTTCTAACAATATTGTAGCCATTTCATCTTGGATTCCCAAGGGAACCAAGTATTTGGGAACTAACACTCATAGACCCAAAATGATTTGGGTACCAAAAATCAAAGCTTAACTCTTTGTTTGTATGGGGGCATTGCTACAAGGCAAAAGCACAAAGCCAAAACTCATGGTACCTTGATAGTGTTTTAGAAAAATTAGTTTCCCTAAATCTAGTTAGAGGTTTGCCCAAGATTAAGTTCTCAAATGACAAAATATGTGATGCATGCTCTAAGAGTAAACGACATAGATCATCCTTTAAATCCATTAATGATATCTCTACTAGTAGATGTTTACAATATATTCATATGGATCTTTTTGGGCCTATTAGAACTATGAGCTTGGGTGGTAAATCATTTGCTTTTGTACTTGTTGATGACTATTCTAGGTTTACTTGGGTTCTATTCTTAAGTACCAAAGATGAGGCTTTGGAAAAATTCATCACGTTTTCTAAATTAACTCAAAATGATCTTAAGCTTAAGATTTCTCACATTAGAAGTGATCATAGAACCGAGTTTCAAAATCTAGGTTTTGAAGAGTTTTTAAATGAAAATGGTATTAGCCACAATTTTTCGGCACCTCGAACTCCTCAACAAAATGGGGTAGTTGAGAGGAAAAATAGGACTTTACAAGAAATGGCTAGAACCATGCTTTGTGAAAACAATTTACCTAAATACTTTTGGGCGGAAGCCACAAATACCGCTTGCTACATTGTAAATCGAGTAATGATTAGACCACTTTTAAAGAAAACACCATATGATATTTTAAAATCTAAGAAGCCTAACATTATCTATTTTCATCCATTTGGTTGTAAGTGTTGTGTTTTAAATAATGGAAAAGACAACTTAGGTAACTTTGATGCTAAAAGTGATGAAGCTATTTTCTTAGAGTATTCCTTAAACTCTAAAACCTATCGTGTATTTAATAAAAGAACTTTAGTAGTAGAGGAGTCTACACATGTTGTTTTCGATGATAACCTTCTCCCGAGGAAGAAATCTTGTGATGATGATGATGTAGGAATCTTTGACGCCTTTGATGGAGGACAAACTTCAAAGGAGGATGAGATTCCAACTAAAGAAGAATACGCACAAGATCCACCTCTTGAAGCCTTTAAGGACTTGGCTCTTGAGGAAAAAGGAAGTGAGCTACCCAAGGGAGTACAACTATGTCAAAGGTGGTGAAATCTTGGGTGATCCATCCAAAGGGGTAACTACTAGATCCTCTCTCAAATTAATGAATCATGTTGCATTTATTTCATGCATAGAGCCTAAAAACATCAAAGAAGCTTTAAAAGATGATTTTTGGATTATGGCTATGCAAGAAGAATTAAACCAATTTGAGAGGAGTAATGTATGAACATTAGTTGAAAGGCCTAGTAATCAATCTACTATAGGAACTAAATGAGTATTTAGGAATAAACTAGATGAGAGTGGTAACATTGTGAGAAACAAAGCTAGACTAGTTGCTCAAGGTTACACTTAAGAAGAGGGAATAGATTTTGATGAAACCTATGCACCCGTAGCTAGAATGGAAGCTATTAGGATGTTGCTTGCATATGCATGTTATCATAATTTCAAGCTTTTACAAATGGATATGAAAAGTGCATTTTTAAATAGTTTTATAAATGAAGAAGTGTATGTAGAACAACCACCGGGTTTTGAGGATTCAAAAGTTCCAAATCATGTTTTTAAGCTAACCAAAGCACTTTATGGTTTGAAACAAGCTTCTAAAGCTTGGTATGAAAGGCTTTCAAACTTTTTGATTGAAAAATGTTTTGAAAAAGGTAAGGTGGACACTACACTTTTCATAAAAAGATATAAAAATGACATCTTAGTAGTGCAAATATATGTTGATGATATTATCTTTGGATCTACTAATGAATTTCATTGCAAAGAGTTTGCTAAGTTAATGCAAGGTGAGTTCGAGATGAGCATGATGGGGGAGCTCTCATACTTTTTGGGACTCCAAATCAAACAAAGAAGGGATGACACCTTCATAAATCAAGCAAAGTACGTGAAAGATATGCTCAAGAAGTTTGGCTTGGAGCAAGGAAAGCCTCAAGCTACACTAATGAGCTCATCTACAAAGCTTGACAAAGATGAAGGAGGTAAGTGTGTTAACTCTAAGCTTTATCGCTCTATGATTGGATCTCTGCTTTGACTTACCGCAAGTAGACCAGATATATTGTTTAATGTTTGCTTGTGTGCTAGGTTTCAAGCTAGTCCTAGAGAGTCTCACCTTATAGCCGTTAAAAGGATTTTTAGGTACCTTAGAGATACTCCTTGTTTAGGCCTTTGGTATCCTAGAGACTCAACCTTTAACCTTCATGCTTATTCGGATGCGGATTATGGGGGTTGTAAAATTGATAGGAAAAGTACTTCCAGCACTTGCCAATTCTTAGGTAGTATGCTCATATCTTGGTTCTCTAAGAAACAAAATACTGTAGCTTTATCTACCACCGAAGCCGAGTACATATCCTTAGGGAGTTGTTGTGCTCAAGTCCTTTGGATGAAGCAACAACTCTTAGATTATGGAGTTAAAGTTGAAACCGTACCCCTTAAGTGTGATAACACTAATGCAATTTGTCTCGCCAAAAATCTCATCCAACACTCTGGAACCAAACATGTAGAAATAAGTCATCATTTCATTAGAGATCATGTCCTTAAACAAGATGTTGTTATAGAGTATGTTCACACCTTGAACCAACTAGCGGACATTTTTACCAAACCTATAGACAAAGAGCGTTTTTGGTCCCTTAGGAGAGAGCTAGGTCTAACTAGCTTATCATGACCCTTTAGGACTCTTTTGAGGTTAAAATTGTTTGAATTTGTGAAAATGCATGTTTATGTGTTGTTGATCTTGATAGAAACCATGCTTATAGGTCGGGGGAGTATGCTTCTCTTAGTATATGCTTAAACTTGCTCATTCATCAATTTCATACATTTAGGAGATGTTAAAGTCGATCTTTTGGTTGTTCTAAAAGCCAAAAATGCATTTCTGGGCATAGGGTATCGATACAACCTTATGCGTATCGATACGAGTACTTCATTAGTTGACTAGACTACATTTTCTCTCTTTCGGGTATCGATGCGGTTAAACCCGTTTCGATACGAGTTGTGAACGTTTCGATACGGATGCCACCCGTTTCGATACGGTTCATTGATACGTGGTTCCAGGGAATTACCTTTGTACCCCCGTATCGATACACCCTTAGGCGTATCGATATGCGATCGTGTCGACAGCTACTTAATGGAATTAAAAGAGTTTCACATTTACCAAAACTAAATTTTCAAAACCCTACCCAATTTTCCTCTATAAAAAGCCTCTTAATCCCTCATATTTTCACCACAAAACTTAAAATCTCTTGAGGGTTTTTCAAAAATCAAGCCGAGACTTATGATTCTCCATCAAATTGGTGCAAAATCTTCATCCATTCCTCCCTATCTCAATATCAAGGTATAAAACTCTTTTTCTTTTTATTTTCTTTATGATTTTCGTTTTTAAATTCTTTTTTGTTTTGATTTGTTTTTCAAAAACAAATTTTATCAAACATTTTTGTTTTTGTTTTGTATTTCAAATTTTTTTTAAAATGTAACGCCCTGGTTTCGGGCCTAGATGTTTTAGGCGTCAGATCAGACCGGTCGAGAACGGTTCGAATCATGTAAGGTGGTTTTAGGAAATCAAGGATCGAGATAGGATAAAAATATGGTAAAAATTGCTAAAATTCTCTAAAAATATATTTAAGATGTTGGTCAAGTCAATTTTACAAAAAGGGTTTTGGAAAATGGACATTTTGAGTAGTGACCAAATTGTAAGATTTCAAAACTGGGAAAAATGTGATTTTTAAAGTGGAGGCCAAAATCTTAGAATCTTTAGGGGGCTTTAAGTCAATTTGACATTTTCTCAATATGACATGTGGTTTAAAAGAGTTTTTAATTAAATGATTTTTAATTGGGATTTATATTATAATAATTAAAAGGTAGTTATTGCCTTTTCAATTACGTAACTACCCAAATCCTTTCTCATTTCAGCCAAACACAATTTCACTCATCTTTTTCCAGAATTCTTTCTCCCAAAAACTCTCTCAACTTTTCCTAAATCATTTTCAAGTAAACTCTCCCAGTTCTTCAAGATTTCACTAAGGAGAACTTGTCATACATTGAGAGAAGCAAGAATCGGAGGTAAATCCCGTTGTCAACCTCTAATCTAAGTTCTTTATTGAAATTCTCAAGATATTTGGCTTCTAAATACTATTTTTGGTTGAGTTTTCATTATAGTTTTGATTAGAGATCAAAATCTTGTGAAATTGTGGTTGAAATTTTAATTTTCGGACTTGATGAGTTGGGCACTGTTCAATGTTAGGTTTAATTGCTTTCTAAGTTGATTTATATGTTAAAATGAGGTGTTGATAATATAGATCCCGAAATTCTTGAGATCCTTGAGTTTCTTAGTAGTTTTAAGTGAGATTTTGGGGTGAAATGGTGGAATCTTGATTGTTGGAGGTATAATGATGAGTTAGGGTGTTTATTAGATGTGTTTTGATATTGATAATTGTTTGGAAGTGATGTATGATGGACGAGCTTGGTTTAGGAAGCAATCGATTGAGTTTTCGGTTGTTTTGGAAGGGTATTTTGGTGTAGTTTGAGTGGGCAACGAGTTTATGAATTGTTGTTGGTGTTAGAATGCATTTTAATGCATTTAGATCTCTGTTTTGATGATGTGAAAACAGAGATCTTGATCCGGAAGCAAACGAGGTGATTTTGGAGGCTCCAGAGGTGTAATTTTCGTGTCGGCGAACAAGGCTTCGTGTATCAGTGAGTGGAAATGCATTTTTCTTGCTTTGTAACGCTTTGAGTGTGGTCTTGGGAGCTTAGTGTAAGTTTGATACACTTAGCTAAGCTCAAGAGTAAGTGATTCGGAAATCCCTCTCTAGGATATGAGTTTTGTTTGATGAATTTGCACTTGATGTAAGAGTGGATTTGTTTACTGTTTTTAAGCATGTTTAAGCATGTTTTTATGCTGGATTTTAATGCCATTACGTTAAGGATGCACTAGGTAAGTGATCCTTGGTTTGCATGTGTTAATGTATATGATATTAAGCATGTGATGGTTGTGGAAATGACATTGTGGTTATGTTTGTAAAACAATGGATTATTGTGGTTAAATGATTATATTGGCAAGTGATGAAAATGGTTTTTGGTTACTTTAATCGGATATATTTAGCCGGCTATAGGATTGGGTGCACCGTGAATAAAGTCGCCTTGGATGTCGAGGGGTTGTGATTGTGCCGTAATCTCCATCCAAGTATCCTAACGATTGAGGTTAAGATCACAATGGTGAATGGTTAGTCCCGTGTGTGATTCTTGTGTATGTATCATATACTCTTGTTAGTGGAATTATACAACTACCGATGAGTGATGTTGAGGGGTTGTGATTGTGCCATTCATCTCCATGACGGGTGTTGAGGGGTTGTGATTGTGCCATTAATCTCCATCACAGGTGTTGAGGGGTTGTGATTGTGCCATTTATCTCCACCTTGTGTAGTTCGATAGTTTGTATGAAGCGCGAGGGACAACACTTGTAATCCGCGTATCCGATTGTGTCTTATGTTGAAATGGTTTATGGATTATCACTTGTGAGCCAATATAATGTAAATAAATAATGTGAAGCATGAGATGCTTGTATATGATGCAATGATGCATGAGATATATGTGTATGATGCAAGGATGCATGTGATGCTTGTTAAAGCATGAGCAAAGGTTTATTTGCTGTTTTAAAATGATACATATGAGCATGTGGTTAAAAAGTGCATTGAGGTCTTGAGAAGACATGTTTTATAAAATGGCATGAGATGTAAAGTGTTAGTTTTGCAAAATATGAGACCAGCACTGATGAATGTTATTTAGCGATCCTCACTAAGCTTTATGCTTACGCTCTTTTGTTTCATCAATGTAGAAAACTAGGCTTTGATGGCAGCAAGTAGGTAAGAGGAATCCAAGCTTTAAATCTCGCAAAGTATGTGGTTTTGCTTCAGTGTAATAAAAGGCAATGGGTGGGGGTTATGCCATTGCGTGGTTGTGAATGTTTTCCCTTTGTTTTGAGCATGTTTGGTAATTACTTTTGAGATGTAATTGGCCTTTATGGTTTGATTTTAGATATAGCAGATGGTTTTGGCTTGTTATTATTTTGGTGGACTAGGGAGCATGCCTTTAGAACCTAATCTTGCATGTTGGTTGCCATGTTATAGCTAATGCCTTGATATGATGGTTGTTGATATGTATCCATGTTGTATGCATGATGTGGCATGTCTCGGGAATGATTTGAATGTGTTAAAGCATGAAAAACCAACAAAATCTGTTGTTGCAGGGCAAGGCGTATCGGAACACCCTTGCCTGTTTTGGAATTGGGGCCTGAAATGGCCATAAGGTTTCGGAACAGGTGAAGGCGTATCGAAACGTTTTGGCTACTGGATGAGGGGGTGTTTCGATACGGGTCTCGGAACGCACCCGAGTATCGAAACGGTCATCTCTGTTTTGAAACGTCAATTTCGGTACAGGGTCATCCGTATCGAAACGCCTGACCCTTGGATTTGAATTTTGAGCTGTTCTGAGTTTCTGTTTCTTACATTTTGGTCCTTAAATGTTGGCTGCTTAAATTAATGAGTTTGAATGATCCATTTGAGTTGAAATTTGACCTGATGGCATGTTATATGATTAATTTTTAAATGGAAACACTAAAACTTGTTTAATCCTATTAATTTTGGAAATTTACATTTTAGTCCCTAAAATACATTTTTATTCAATTGAGTCCCTGTTTGAGGTTCGTTCGATGTGTCGCTTCTGCCGAGATAATTTGTCAAACATATAGGTTAATATTGAGCATCTAGATAAGATAAAAAGAAAAAAAAGCGGTCGTTAATCAAGGTTTACCTTCGGGTTGACTTTGGTTTTCCTCGTGCAATCTTCATAGTTCGGGTCAAGAGTCTAGGCCGGGCTAAGGGGGTTAAATTTGTTGGTATCAGAGCCAAGTTACAAAAGAATTGGGAATGTTGGTATGTGAAATTGATATGTATTGAAGTATGATGTTTGAAAAGCATGCTATTGGTTGAATTTTGCACCCTATGCCATGTTTTTTTGGTGCGAATTGCATGTGAAATGAATATGATTGTATGATGATGATGTCATGTGGTTGTTTGTTGATTTTGGGATAATGAAAAGTATGTGAGCATGATGTTTCATGTATGCTATGCTCTATGGGGGAAAAATTAGGCGCCCATTGCCTTATTACACTAATCAAATGTTTTGTAAACTTGGATTCTTGCTTGCAGTTGGCCTAAATGGTTTGACTTGTTTTGTTGTTATGTCTTGTTTATATAGCACCATGGGTCCAAGAAGAGAGTTAAGATCGAATACGATAGTGCCTGCAGCTAAGCAGGGTAACCAGGCTGAGCAAGGGGCTGATGTCCCTCCTGGTCGAGATCTACCTTCTCCGCCACCACCTGAAGGTGGGGAGCAGGTGCAACAAGGACAAGCTGGTCCTACTTTGGGTGATTTGGCGCCACTAGTTTAGGCGATCACCGGAGCATTTCAGGATGTTGTTGCTGGAGCTCATGTGCAGGCCCCTGCAGGTGGGCTTACCTTTGGAGAGGTTGAGGAGCTTGGGAGCTGTAGAGTTCTTTGGTATGTCTCCTGAGGCGTCTGAGGCCTGGTTAGCGAGTACGATCCGCATTATGGATCAGGTTGGCTGTAATGATGCGCGTAAGCTAGGATGCGCAATATCTTTGCTGCAAGGTGATGCTTACAGCTGGTGGATGACTACCACAGCTGGTATGGAATCCAATGAAGTTGATTGGGAGTTCTTAAGAGGTGCTTTCAGGAGAAAGTATCTAGGGGTGAGATACTTGGATGAAAAGAAACGGGAGTTTATGTCGCTTGTTTAGGGCAACCTTATCGTGGCTGAGTACGAGGTCCAGTTCGTATGCTTGAGCCAATATGCTCCTGAGCTGGTACCTAGTGAGAGGCACCGATGTGATCGCTTCCGGTACGAGTTGGTGCAGGAAGTTAAGACATATATGCTGGCTGCAGACTATACCGACTTCGATGTGCTTGTATATCGAGCTAAGGACATCGAGCAGAATTTGGGATTGTCATCTAGAGGTGTTGGTTCTAGCTTTGGGAAGAGAGCCGTTGAGTATAGTTCCGGTGTTGGACGGAACAAAAGAGACCATGATAGGAGACATCAGCCTAAGGGAAGGCGAGGTGCTCCGGGTCGAGGTGGTCAGGTCCAGGGAGGCCGAGTGAGATCTGAGCAGCATACATGTTGGACATGTGGTTCGAGGGACCATTTGAGGCGAGATTGTCCTCGGGTAGCTAGAGAGGTCCATACTCCTGTTGTGGTGACAGGGAATTCATGTTGGAATTGTGGTTCAACAGATCACATGAGGAGGGAGTGTCCTTTGTTGGCTGGTGGTGGCCAAGGACGTGCACCTGTGGTAGCTGCACCTCAGAGGGGCCGTGGAAACTTTCACAGAAGAGATGATGGGCAGCGAGGTATTGCTTACGTTGTAGCAGTTCGACCTGAGGGAGGTGGACCAACGAGGGTGTATGCTCAGCGCGAGGAGCGCAATGATTCTGATGTCATCGCAGGTACCTTTGCTCTCCAGTCTTTATCTTTGCTGGCTTTGATTGATTCCGGATCCACGGATTCTTACATCTTGAGTGAGCATGCGCATTTGCTTGATATACCTGTTGAGATGCTTGGGATAGGAATGCAAGTGACTAGTTCTTTTGGTGAGATTGCAGTCACTAGGAAGTTGTATAGGAGATGCCCTTTGTCCGTGCAAGGTCATGTTTTTCTTGTGGATCTGATGGAATTGCCTTTCTACGGATTTGATGTAATCCTTGGCATGGATTGGTTGACAGAGCATAAGGCGGTGGTTGACTTTGAGGTCAAGCGGGTCACCTTGAAGTTGGCTGATGATTATGAGGTGGTAGTAGTGGGCGAGAATGTGAATTCTTGTCGAATTTGATTTCGGCTTTGGAAGCAAACCGTATGATGAGGTTAGGCTGTGAGGCTTATCTTGCCTATGTGATAAATCCTGGCACCAAGGATGTGCGTGTGCAGGACATTCGAACTGTTCGCGATTTTTCGGGTGTCTTTCCGGAAGAATTGCATGGGTTGCCACCAAACAAAGAATGTTCGCTTTGAGTGGACGGAGGCGAGGGAACAAGCTTTTGAGAAGCTGAAAGAAGCTTTGATGCAAGCTCATGTTTTGATTCAACCTGAGTCTGGTAAGGAGTTTGTTGTCTATAGTGATGCATCCATTGTTGGTTTGGGTTGCGTGTTGATGCAGAAGGGCAAGGTAGTGGCCTATGCATCTAGGCAGTTGAAGGTGCATGAGCGCAACTACCCTAATCATGATCTTGAACTTGCAGCTGTGGTGTTTGCTTTGAAGTTTGGAGGCATTACTTGTATGGTGAGAAATGTGTTGTGTTCACGGATCATAAGAGCTTGAAATACCTTATGTCTCAGAAAGAGTTGAATTATAGGCAACGACGTTGGGTGGAGTTGCTTAAGGATTATGATCTGATGATCGAGTATCACCCGGGTAAGGCTAATGTTGTAGCCGAAGCTTTGAGAAGGAAAGTAGATGTGGAGTTGCGAGCGATGTTTGCTTGTTTGAGCATATCGCATGATGGTGGTCTTATTGCGGAATTACAAGTGAAACCATCTCTGGTTCAGTTGATCAAAGATAAGCAGTTGCCTGATGATTCCCTTGTTACGCATGTTCAGGACATTGCAGAGGGTAGACCTTCGGATTTCAGCTTTAGTGATGATGGTGTTCTGTGCTTTGGGATTCGAATAGTGGTGCCAGATGATGCTGAGTTAAGGCAGACTATTTTGACTGAAGCTCATAGTAGTCCTTTTTCTATGCATCCTGGTAGTACAAAGATGTATCGTGACATGAAAGATGAGTACTACTGGGTAGGGTTGAAAAAGGATGTGGCTGAGTTTGTTAGTAAGTGCATGGTGTGTCAGCAAGTGAAAGCTGAACATCAGGTTCCTTCTGGGTTGTTGCAGCCTTTGAGAATCCCAGAATGGAAGTGGGAGAGAATCACTATGGATTTTGTGTCTGGTTTGCCTTTGTCACTGACAAAGAAGAATTTAGTTTGGGTGATTGTGGATCGGCTTACAAAATGTGCACATTTTCTGCCTGTGCATGCTACATATACCTTGGATAAGTTGGCCGAGCTGTATATAGCTGAGATTGTGCGGTTGCACGGTGTGCCAAAGTCCATTGTGTCAGATAGGGATCTGAGGTTCACAGCACGATTTTGGGAATGTTTGCATCAAGCTTTGGGTACACGGTTGAATTTCAGCACTTCTTATCAATCGTAGACGGATGGACAGTCGGAACGTGTGATCCAAGTGCTTGAGGACATGTTAAGATGTTGTGTGATAGATTTCCAAGGTTCTTGGGAGAAGCACTTGCCGTTGGTTGAGTTTGCATATAATAATAGTTACCAGGCAAGTATCCAAATGGCTCCATACGAGGCTTTGTATGAGAGAAGATGTCGAACCCCTCTTTATTGGGTAGAAGTTGGGAAAAAGTTGATTTCGATGCTAGCTATGCTTAAGGGAACCACCGAGAAGGTGAAGCTCATTTGTAAGCGTTTAAAGGCAGCATCATATAGGCAAAATTCTTACGCAGACTTGAAGCGTAAGGGAATTGAGTTCGCGGTTAGTGAACTGCGTTCTTGAAGGTATCACCTTGGAAGAAGGTGATGAGATTTGGGCGTAAGGGTAAACTTAGCCCAAGGTTCATTGGACCTTACGAGATTGTGGAGCGTATTGGTCCTGTGGCATATCGGTTGAGATTGCCTACAGAGTTGGAGAAGATACATGATGTGTTTCATGTCTCCATGTTACGAAAGTACATATATGATCCTTCGCATGTGATGCCTGTTGAGGAGATAGAGTTGAATCCGGATATGTCATATGATGAAGAACCAGTGAAGGTTCTGGATGTGAGTAGTAAAGTTCTTCGTGGCAAGACGATAGAACTTGTGAAGGTGTTGTGGCGACACCGAGGAGTTGAGGAGGCCACGTGGGAAAGCAAAGCAGACATGCTGAAGCAGTTTCCGTATCTCTTTCCATCAGGTAAGAATTTCGAGGACGAAATTTCCTAAGTGGGGGAGAGTTGTAACGCCCTGGTTTTGGGCCTATATGTTTTAGGCGTCAGATCGGACCGGTCGAGAACAATTTGAATCACGTAAGGTGATTTTAGGAAATCAAGGATCGGGATAGGATAAAAATATGGTAAAATTGCTAAAATCGTCTAAAAATATATTTAAGAGGTTGGTCAAGTCAATTTTACAAAAAGGGTTTTGGAAAATGGACATTTTGAGTAGTGACCAAATTGTAAGATTTCAAAACTGAGAAAATGTGATATTTAATGTAGAGGCCAAAATCTTAGAATCTTTAGGGGGCTTTAAGTCAATTTGACATTTTCTCAATATGACATGTAGTTTAAAAGAGTTTTTAATTAAATGATTTTTAATTAGGATTTATATTAAAATAATTAAAGGTAGTTATTGCTTTTTCAATTACGTAACTACCAAAATCCTTTCTCATTTCAGCCAAACACAATTTCACTCATCTTTTTCCAGAATTCTTTCTCCCAAAAACTCTCTCAACTTTTCTTAAATCATTTTCAAGAAAACTCTCCTAGTTCTTCAAGATTTCACTAAGGAAAACTTGTCATACATTGAGAGAAGCAAGGATTGGAGGTAAATCCCGTTCTCAACCTCTAATCTAAGTTCTTTATTGAAATTCCCATGATATTTTGCTTCTAAATACTATTTTTGGTTGAGTTTTCATTACAGTTTTGATTAGAGATCAAAATCTTGTGAAATTGTGGTTGAAATCTTAATTTTCGGACTTGATGAGTTGGGCACTGTTTAGTGTTGGTTTTAATTGATTTCTAAGTTGATTTATATGTTAAAATGAGGTGTTGATAATATAGATCCCAAAATTCTTGAGATCCTTGAGTTTCTTGGTAGTTTTAAGTGAAATTTTGGGGTGAAATGGTGGAATCTTGATTGCTGGAGGTATAAGGATGAGTAAGGGTGTTTATTATATGTGTTTTTGGTATTGATAATTGTTTGGAAGTGATGTATGATGGCCGGGCTTGGTTTAGGAAGCAATCCATTGAGTTTTCGGTTGTTTTGGAAGGGTATTTTGGTGTAGTTTGAGTGGGCAACGAGTTTATGAATTGTTGCTGCTGTTAGAATGCATTTTAATGCATTTAGATCTCTGTTTTGATGATGTGAAAATAGGGGATCTTGATCCGGAAGCAAACGAGGTGATTTTGGAGGCTCCGGAGGTGTAATTTTTGTGTCGGCGAACAAGGCTTCGCGTATTGGTGAGTGGAAATGCATTTTTCTTGCTTTGTAACGCTTTGAGCGTGGTCTTGGGAGCTTAGTGTAAGTTTGATACACTTAGCTAATCTCAAGAGTAAGTGATTCGAAAATCCCTCTCTTGGATATGAGTTTTGTTTGATGAATTTGCACTTGATGTAACAGTGGATTTGTTTACTATTTTAAGCATGTTTAAGCATGGTTTGATGCTAGATTTTAATGCCATTATGTTAAGGATGCACTAGGTAAGTGATCCTTGGTTTTCATGTGTTAAATGCATATGATATTAAGCATGTGATGCTTGTGGAAATGGCGTTGTGGTTATGCTTGTAAAACAGTGGATTATTGTGGTTAAATAATTATATTGGCAAGTGATGAAAATGGTTTTTGGTTACTTTAATCGGATATAGTTAGCCGGCTATAGGATTGGGTGCACCGTGAATAATGTCGCCTTGGATGTCGAGGGGTTGTGATTGTGCCGTAATCTCCATCCAAGTACCCTAACGATTGAGGTTAAGATCACAACGGTGAATGGTTAGTCCCGTGTGTGAGTCTTGTGTATGTGTCCTATACTCTCATTAGTGGAATTATACAACTACTGATGAGTGATGTTGAGGGGTTGTGATTGTGCAATTAATCTCCATCACGGGTGTTGAGGGGTTGTGATTGTGCCATTAATCTCCATAATGGGTGTTGAGGGGTTGTGATTGTGCCATTTATCTCCACCTTGTGTAGTCCGGTAGTTTGTATGAAGCGTGAGGGACAACGCTTGTAATCTGCGTATTTGATTATGTATTATGTTGAAATGGTTTATGGATTATCACTTGTGAGCCAATATAATGTAAATGAATAATGTGAAGCATGAGATGCTTGTATATGATGCAATGATGCATGAGATATATGTGTATGATGCAAGGATGCATGTGATACTTGTTAAAGCATGAGCAAATGTTTATTTGCTGTTTTAAAATGTTACATATGAGCATGTGGTTAAAAAGTGCATTGAGGTCTTGAGAAGACATGTTTTATAAAATGGCATGAGATGTAAAGTGTTGGTTTTGCAAAATATGAGACAAGCATTGATGAATGTTATTTAGCGATCCTCACTAAGCTTTGTGCTTACGCTATTTTGTTTCATCAATGCAGAAAACTAGGCTTTGAAGGCAGCAAGTAGGCAAGAGGAATCTAAGCTTTAAATCTCGCAAAGTATGTGGTTTTGCTTCAGTGTAATAAAAGGCAATGGGTGGGGGTTATGCCATTGCATGGTTGTGAATGTTTTCCCTTTGTTTTGAGCATGTTTGGTAATTACTTTTGAGATGTAATTGGCCTTTATGGTTTGATTTTAGATATGGAGGATGGTTTTGGCTTGTTATTATTTTGGTGGACTAGGGAGCATGCCTTAAGCACCTAATCTTGCATGTTGGTTTTCATGTTATAGCTAATGCCTGGATATGATGATTGTTGATATGTATATATGTTGTATGCATGATGTGGCATGTCTCGTGAATTATTTGAATGTGTTAAAGCATGAAAAACCAGCAAAATCTGCTGTTGCATGGCAAGGCGTATCGGAACGCCCTTGCCTATTTCAAAACATGGGCTTGAAATGACCATAAGGTTTCGGAACGGGTGATGGCGTTTCAAAACGTTTTGGCTACTGGAAGGGGGTGTTTCGATATGGGTCTCCGAACGCAACCGAGTATCGAAACGGTCAACCCTGTTTCAAATGACAAAATATGTCTAGTTAGAGGTTTGCCCAAGATTAAGTTCTCAAATGACAAAATATGTGATGCATGCTCTAAGAGTAAACGACATAGATCATCCTTTAAATCCATTAATGATATCTCTACTAGTAGATGTTTACAATATATTCATATGGATCTTTTTGGGCCTATTAGAACTATGAGCTTGGGTGGTAAATCATTTGCTTTTGTACTTGTTGATGACTATTCTAGGTTTACTTGGGTTCTATTCTTAAGTACCAAAGATGAGGCTTTGGAAAAATTCATCACGTTTTCTAAATTAACTCAAAATGATCTTAAGCTTAAGATTTCTCACATTAGAAGTGATCATAGAACCGAGTTTCAAAATCTAGGTTTTGAAGAGTTTTTAAATGAAAATGGTATTAGCCACAATTTTTCGGCACCTCGAACTCCTCAACAAAATGGGGTAGTTGAGAGGAAAAATAAGACTTTACAAGAAATGGCTAGAACCATGCTTTGTGAAAACAATTTACCTAAATACTTTTGGGCGGAAGCCACAAATACCGCTTGCTACATTGTAAATCGAGTAATGATTAGACCACTTTTAAAGAAAACACCATATGGTATTTTAAAATCTAAGAAGCCTAACATTATCTATTTTCATCCATTTGGTTGTAAGTGTTGTGTTTTAAACAATGGAAAAGACAACTTAGGTAACTTTGATGCTAAAAGTGATGAAGCTATTTTCTTAGGGTATTCCTTAAACTCTAAAACCTATCGTGTATTTAATAAAAGAACTTTAGTCGTAGAGGAGTCTACACATGTTGTTTTCGATGATAACCTTCTCCCGAGGAAGAAATCTTGTGATGATGATGATGTAGGAATCTTTGACGCCTTTGATGGAGGACAAACTTCAAAGGAGGATGAGATTCCAACTAAAGAAGAATATGCACAAGATCCACCTCTTGAAGCCTTTAAGGACTTGGCTCTTGAGGAAAAAGGAAGTGAGCTACCCAAGGGAGTACAACTATGTCAAAGGTGGTGAAATCTTGGGTGATCCATCCAAAGGGGTAACTACTAGATCCTCTCTCAAATTAATGAACCATGTTGCATTTATTTCATGCATAGAGCCTAAAAACATCAAAGAAGCTTTAAAAGATGATTTTTGGATTATGGCTATGCAAGAAGAATTAAACCAATTTTAGAGGAGTAATGTATGGACATTAGTTGAAAGGCCTAGTAATCAATCTACTATAAGAACTAAATGAGTATTTAGGAATAAACTAGACGAGAGTGGTAACATTGTGAGAAACAAAGCTAGACTAGTTGCTCAAGGTTACACTTAAGAAGAGGGAATAGATTTTGATGAAACCTATGCACCCGTAGCTAGAATGGAAGCTATTAGGATGTTGCTTGCATATGCATGTTATCATAATTTCAAGCTTTTACAAATGGATATGAAAAGTGCATTTTTAAATAGTTCTATAAATGAAGAAGTGTATGTAGAACAACCACCGAGTTTTGAGGATTCAAAAGTTCCAAATCATGTTTTTAAGCTATCCAAAGCACTTTATGGTTTGAAACAAGCTTCTAAAGCTTGGTATGAAAGGCTTTCAAACTTTTTGATTGAAAAATGTTTTGAAAAAGGTAAGGTGGACACTACACTTTTCATAAAAAGATATAAAAATGACATCTTAGTAGTGCAAATATATGTTGATGATATTATCTTTGGATCTACTAATGAATGTCATTGCAAAGAGTTTGCTAAGTTAATGCAAGGTGAGTTCGAGATGAGCATGATGGGGGAGCTCTCATACTTTTTGGGACTCCAAATCAAACAAAGAAGGGATGACACCTTCATAAATCAAGCAAAGTACGTGAAAGATATGCTCAAGAAGTTTGGCTTGGAGCAAGGAAAGCCTCAAGCTACACTAATGAGCTCAGCTACAAAGCTTGACAAAGATGAAGGAGGTAAGTGTGTTAACTCTAAGCTTTATCGCTCTATGATTGGATCTTTGCTTTACCTTACCGCAAGTAGACCAGATATATTGTTTAATGTTTGCTTGTGTGCTAGGTTTCAAGCTAGTCCTAGAGAGTCTCACCTTATAGCCGTTAAAAGGATTTTTAGGTACCTTAGAGATACTCCTTGTTTAGGCCTTTGGTATCCTAGAGACTCAACCTTTAACCTTCATGCTTATTCGGATGCGGATTATGGGGGTTGTAAAATTGATAGGAAAAGTACTTCCAGCACTTGCCAATTCTTAGGTAGTATGCTCATATCTTGGTTCTCTAAGAAACAAAATACTGTAGCTTTATCTACCACCGAAGCCGAGTACATATCCTTAGGGAGTTGTTGTGCTCAAGTCCTTTGGATGAAGCAACAACTCTTAGATTATGGAGTTAAAGTTGAAACCGTACCCCTTAAGTGTGATAACACTAATGCAATTTGTCTCACCAAAAATCCCATCCAACACTCTGGAACCAAACATGTAGAAATAAGTCATCATTTCATTAGAGATCATGTCCTTAAACAAGATGTTGTTATAGAGTATGTTCACACCTTGAACCAACTAGCGGACATTTTTACCAAACCTATAGACAAAGAGCGTTTTTGGTCCCTTAGGAGAGAGCTAGGTCTAACTAGCTTATCATGACCCTTTAGGACTCTTTTGAGGTTAAAATTGTTTGAATTTGTGAAAATGCATGTTTATGTGTTGTTGATCTTGATAGAAACCATGCTTATAGCTCGGGGGAGTATGCTTCTCTTAGTATATGCTTAAACTTGCTCATTCATCAATTTCATACATTTAGGAGATGTTAAAGTCGATCTTTTGGTTGTTCTAAAAGCCAAAAATGCATTTCTGGGCATAGGGTATCGATACAACCTTATGCGTATCGATACGAGTACTTCATTAATTGACCAGACTACATTTTCTCTCTTTCGAGTATCGATGCGGTTAAACCCGTTTCGATACGAGTTGTGAACGTTTCGATACGGATGCCACCCGTTTCGATACGGTTCGTTGATACGTGGTTCCAGGGAATTACCTTTGTACCCCCGTATCGATACACCCTTAGGCGTATCGATATGCGATCGTGTAGACAGCTACTTAATGGAATTAAAAGAGTTTCACATTTACCAAAACTAAATTTTCAAAACCCTACCCGATTTTCCTCTATAAAAAGCCTCTTAATCCCTCATATTTTCACCACAAAACTTAAAATCTCTTGAGGGTTTTTCAAAAATCAAGCCGAGACTTATGATTCTCCATCAAATTGGTGCAAAATCTTCATCCATTCCTCCCTATCTCAATATCAAGGTATAAAACTCTTTTTCTTTTTATTTTCTTTATGATTTTCGTTTTTAAATTCTTTTTTGTTTTGATTTGTTTTTCAAAAACAAATTTTATCAAACATTTTTGTTTTTGTTTTGTATTTCAATTTTTTTTAAATGTAACGCCCTGGTTTCGGGCCTAGATGTTTTAGGCGTCAGATCAGACCGGTCGAGAACGGTTCGAATCATGTAAGGTGGTTTTAAGAAAACAAGGATCGAGATAGGATAAAAATATGGTAAAAATTTCTAAAATTCTCTAAAAATATATTTAAGATGTTGGTCAAGTCAATTTTACAAAAAGGGTTTTGGAAAATGGACATTTTGAGTAGTGACCAAATTGTAAGATTTCAAAACTGGGAAAAATGTGATTTTTAAAGTGGAGGCCAAAATATTAGAATCTTTAGGGGGCTTTAAGTCAATTTGACATTTTCTCAATATGACATGTGGTTTAAAAGAGTTTTTAATTAAATGATTTTTAATTGGGATTTATATTATAATAATTAAAAGGTAGTTATTGCCTTTTCAATTACGTAACTACCCAAATCCTTTCTCATTTCAGCCAAACACAATTTCACTCATCTTTTTCCAGAATTCTTTCTCCCAAAAACTCTCTCAACTTTTCCTAAATCATTTTCAAGTAAACTCTCCCAGTTCTTCAAGATTTAACTAAGGAAAACTTGTCATACATTGAGAGAAGCAAGAATCGGAGGTAAATCCCGTTGTCAACCTCTAATCTAAGTTCTTTATTGAAATTCCCAAGATATTTGGCTTCTAAATACTATTTTTGGTTGAGTTTTCATTATAGTTTTGATTAGAGATCAAAATCTTGTGAAATTGTGGTTGAAATCTTAATTTTTGGACTTGATGAGTTGGGCACTGTTCAGTGTTAGGTTTAATTGCTTTCTAAGTTGATTTATATGTTAAAATGAGGTGTTGATAATATAGATCCCGAAATTCTTGAGATCCTTGAGTTTCTTAGTAGTTTTAAGTGAGATTTTGGGGTGAAATGGTGGAATCTTGATTGTTGGAGGTATAATGATGAGTTAGGGTGTTTATTAGATGTGTTTTGATATTGATAATTGTTTGGAAGTGATGTATGATGGACGAGCTTGGTTTAGGAAGCAATCGATTGAGTTTTCGGTTGTTTTGGAAGGGTATTTTGGTGTAGTTTGAGTGGGAAACAAGTTTATGAATTGTTGTTGGTGTTAGAATGCATTTTAATGCATTTAGATCTCTGTTTTGATGATGTGAAAACAGAGATCTTGATCCAGAAGCAAACGAGGTGATTTTGGAGGCTCCAGAGGTGTAATTTTCGTGTCGGCGAACAAGGCTTCGCGTATTGGTGAGTGGAAATGCATTTTTCTTGCTTTGTAACGCTTTGAGCGTGGTCTTGGGAGCTTAGTGTAAGTTTGATACACTTAGCTAATCTCAAGAGTAAGTGATTCGAAAATCCCTCTCTTGGATATGAGTTTTGTTTGATGAATTTGCACTTGATGTAACAGTGGATTTGTTTACTATTTTAAGCATGTTTAAGCATGGTTTGATGCTAGATTTTAATGCCATTATGTTAAGGATGCACTAGGTAAGTGATCCTTGGTTTTCATGTGTTAAATGCATATGATATTAAGCATGTGATGCTTGTGGAAATGGCGTTGTGGTTATGCTTGTAAAACAGTGGATTATTGTGGTTAAATAATTATATTGGCAAGTGATGAAAATGGTTTTTGGTTACTTTAATCGGATATAGTTAGCCGGCTATAGGATTGGGTGCACCGTGAATAATGTCGCCTTGGATGTCGAGGGGTTGTGATTGTGCCGTAATCTCCATCCAAGTACCCTAACGATTGAGGTTAAGATCACAACGGTGAATGGTTAGTCCCGTGTGTGAGTCTTGTGTATGTTTTTATGCTGGATTTTAATGCCATTATGTTAAGGATGCACTAGGTAAGTGATCCTTGGTTTGCATGTGTTAATGTATATGATATTAAGCATGTGATGGTTGTGGAAATGACATTGTGGTTATGTTTGTAAAACATTGGATTATTGTGGTTAAATGATTATATTGGCAAGTGATGAAAATGGTTTTTGGTTACTTTAATCAGATATATTTAGCCGGCTATAGGATTGGGTGCACCGTGAATAAAGTCGCCTTGGATGTCGAGGGGTTGTGATTGTGCCGTAATCTCCATCCAAGTATCCTAACGATTGAGGTTAAGATCACAATGGTGAATGGTTAGTCCCGTGTGTGAGTCTTGTGTATGTATCATATACTCTCATTAGTGGAATTATACAACTACCGATGAGTGATGTTGAGGGGTTGTGATTGTGCCATTCATCTCCATGACGGGTGTTGAGGGGTTGTGATTGTGCCATTAATCTCCATCACGGGTGTTGAGGGGTTGTGATTGTGCCATTTATCTCCACCTTGTGTAGTTCGATAGTTTGTATGAAGCGCGAGGGACAACACTTGTAATCCGCGTATCCGATTGTGTCTTATGTTGAAATGGTTTATGGATTATCACTTGTGAGCCAATATAATGTAAATAAATAATGTGAAGCATGAGATGCTTGTATATGATGCAATGATGCATGAGATATATGTGTATGATGCAAGGATGCATGTGATGCTTGTTAAAGCATGAGCAAAGGTTTATTTGCTGTTTTAAAATGATACATATGAGCATGTGGTTAAAAAGTGCATTGAGGTCTTGAGAAGACATGTTTTATAAAATGGCATGAGATGTAAAGTGTTAGTTTTGCAAAACATGAGACCAGCATTGATGAATGTTATTTAGCGATCCTCACTAAGCTTTATGCTTACGCTCTTTTGTTTCATCAATGTAGAAAACTAGGCTTTGATGGCAGCAAGTAGGTAAGAGGAATCCAAGCTTTAAATCTCGCAAAGTATGTGGTTTTGCTTCAGTGTAATAAAAGGCAATGGGTGGGGGTTATGCCATTGCATGGTTGTGAATGTTTTCCCTTTGTTTTGAGCATGTTTGGTAATTACTTTTGAGATGTAATTGGCCTTTATGGTTTGATTTTAGATATAGCAGATGGTTTTGGCTTGTTATTATTTTGGTGGACTAGGGAGCATGCCTTTAGCACCTAATCTTGCATGTTGGTTGCCATGTTATAGCTAATGCCTTGATATGATGATTGGTGATATGTATCCATGTTGTATGCATGATGTGGCATGTCTCGGGAATGATTTGAATGTGTTAAAGCATGAAAAACCAACAAAATCTGTTGTTGCAGGGCAAGGCGTATCGGAACACCCTTGCCTGTTTCGGAATAGGGGCCTGAAATGTCCATAAGGTTTCGGAACATGTGAAGGCGTATCGAAACGTTTTGGCTACTGGATGAGGGGGTGTTTCGATACGGGTTCGGAACGCACCCGAGTATCGAAACGGTCATCCCTGTTTTGAAACGTCAATTTCGGTACAGGGTCATCCGTATCGAAACGCCTAACCGTTGGATTTGAATTTTGAGCTGTTCTGAGCTTCTGTTTCTTACATTTTGGTCCTTAAATGTTGGCTGCTTAAATTAATGAGTTTGAATGATCCATTTGAGTTGAAATTTGACCTGATGGCATGTTATATGATTAATTTTGAAATGGAAACACTAAAACGTGTTTAATCCTTATAATTTTGGAAATTTACATTTAGTCCCTAAAATACATTTTTATTCAATTGAGTCCCTGTTTGAGGTTCGTTCGATGTGTCGCTTCTGCCGAGATAATTTGTCAAACATATAGGTTAATATTGAGCATCTAGATAAGATAAAAAGAAAAAAAGGGGTCGTTAATCAAGGTTTACCTTCGGGTTGACTTTGGTTTTCCTCGTGTAATCTTCATAGTTCGGGTCAAGAGTCTAGGCCGGGCTAAGGGGGTTAAATTTGTTGGTATCAGAGCCAAGTTACAAAAGAATTGGGAATGTTGGTATGTGAAATTGATATGTATTGAAGTATGATGTTTGAAAAGCATGCTATTGGTTGAATTTTGCACCCTATGCCATGTTTGTTTGGTGCGAATTGCATGTGAAATGAATATGATTGTATGATGATGATGTCATGTGGTTGTTTGTTGATTTTGGGATAATGAAAAGTATGTGAGCATGATGTTTAATGTATGCTATGCTCTGTGGGGGAAAAATTAGGCGCCCATTCCCTTATTACACTAATCAAATGTTTTGTAAACTTGGATTCTTGCTTGCAGTTGGCCTAAATGGTTTGACTTGTTTTGTTGTTATGTCTTGTTTATATAGCACCATGGGTCCAAGAAGAGAGTTAAGATCGAATACGATAGTGCCTGCAGCTAAGCAGGGTAACCAGGCTGAGCAAGGGGCTGATGTCCCTCCTGGTCGAGATCTACCTTCTCCGCCACCACCTGAAGGTGGGGAGCAGGTGCAACAAGGACAAGCTGGTCCTGCTTTGGGTGATTTGGCGCCACTAGTTTAGGCGATCACCGGAGCGTTTCAGGATGTTGTTGCTGGAGCTCATTTGCAGGCCCCTGCAGGTGGGCTTACCTTTGGAGAGGTTGAGGAGCTTGGGAGCTGTAGAGTTCTTTGGTATGTCTCCTGAGGCGTCTGAGGCCTGGTTAGCGAGTACAATCCGCATTATGGATCAGGTGGGCTGTAATGATGCGCGTAAGCTAGGATGCGCAGTATCTTTGCTGCAAGGTGATGCTTACAGCTAGTGGATGACTACCACAGCTGGTATGGAATCCAATGAAGTTGATTGGGAGTTCTTAAGAGGTGCTTTCAGGAGAAAGTATCTAGGGGTGAGATACTTGGATGAAAAGAAACAGGAGTTTATGTCGCTTGTTCAGGGCAACCTTATCGTGGCTGAGTACGAGGTCCAGTTCATATGCTTGAGCCAATATGCTCCTGAGCTGGTACCTAGTGAGAGGCACCGATGTGATCGCTTCTGGTACGAGTTGGTGCAGGAAGTTAAGACATATATGCTGGCTGCAGACTATACCGACTTCGATGTGCTTGTATGTCGAGCTAAGGACATCGAGCAAAATTTGGGATTGTCATCTAGAGGTGTTGGTTCTAGCTTTGGGAAGAGAGCCGTTGAGTATAGTTCCGGTGTTGGACGGAACAAAAGAGACCGTGATAGGAGACATCAGCCTAAGGGAAGGCGAGGTGCTCCGGGTCGAGGTGGTCAGGTCCAGGGAGGCCGAGTGAGATCTGAGCAGCATACATGTTGGACATGTGGTTCGAGGGACCATTTGAGGCGAGATTGTCCTCGGGCAGCTAGAGAGGTCCATACTCCTGTTGTGGTGACAGGGAATTCATGTTGGAATTGTGGTTCAGCAGATCACATGAGGAGGGAGTGTCCTTTGTTGGCTGGTGGTGGCCAAGGACGTGCAACTGTGGTAGCTGCACCTCAGAGGGGCCGTGGGAACTTTCACAGAAGAGATGAGGGGCAGCGAGGTATTGCTTACGTTGTAGCAGTTCGACCTGAGGGAGGTGGACCAACGAGGGTGTATGCTCAGCGCGAGGAGCGCAATGATTCTGATGTCATCGCATGTACCTTTGCTCTCCAGTCTTTATCTTTGCTGGCTTTGATTGATTCCAGATCCACGGATTCTTACATCTTGAGTGAGCATGCGCATTTGCTTGATATACCTGTTGAGATGCTTGGGATAGGAATGCAAGTGACTAGTTCTTTTGGTGAGATTGCAGTCACTAGGAAGTTGTATAGGAGATGCCCTTTGTCTGTGCAAGGTCATGTTTTTCTTGTGGATCTGATGGAATTGCCTTTCTACGGATTTGATGTAATCCTTGGCATGGATTGGTTGACGGAGCATAGGGCGGTGGTTGACTTTGAGGTCAAGCGGGTCACCTTGAAGTTGGCTGATGATTATGAGGTGGTAGTAGTGGGCGAGAATGTGAAATTCTTGTCGAATTTGATTTCGGCTTTGGAAGCAAACCGTATGATGAGGTTAGGCTGTGAGGCTTATCTTGCCTATGTGATAAATCCTGGCACCAAGGATGTGCGTGTGCAGGACATTCGAACTGTTCGCGATTTTCCGGGTGTCTTTCCGGAAGAATTGCATGGGTTGCCACCAAACAGAGAAGTTGAGTTTGGTATAGAGTTGTACGAGAATACAACTCCAGTGTCCATTGCTCCTTATCGCATGGCACTCAAAGAGCTAAAAGAGTTGAAAACACAATTGCAGGAGTTGTTGGATCGAAGTTTCATTCGGTCGAGTGTGTCACCTTGGGGTGCACCGGTCTTGTTTGTGAAGAAGAAAGATGGGACGCTGAGAATGTGTATAGATTATCGACAACTGAATAAGTTGACGATCAAGAACAAGTATCCCTTTCCTAGAATTGATGATCTCTTTGATCAGTTTCGAGGAGCCTTAGTGTTTTCTAAGGTAGACTTGAGATCAGAGTATTATCAGCTGAAGGTGAAGGATGTGGATGTACCTAACGGCTTTTCGGACGAGGTACGAGCATTATGAATTTTTGGTGATGCCATTTGGTCTGACCAACGCGCCTGCTGCTTTCATGGACATAATGAATCATGTATTCCATGAATTCTTGGATCAGTTTGTGGTGGTGTTCATCGATGATATCCTTGTGTATTCGTGTACCGAGGAGGATCATGATAAGCACTTGAGAATTGTTTTGCAAGCGTTGTTGGAAAATCATTTGTATGCCAAGCCGAGTAAGTGTAAGTTTTGGCTTAGGGAAGTGGTCTTCCTTGGACATGTTGTGTCGGATGAGGGTATTCGCGTTGATCTGCACAAGGTAGAAGATGTGATGAGTTAGAAAGTGCCTAAGTCAGTGACAGAGGTACGGAGTTTCCTTGGATTGGCTGGGTACTACCGTAGGTTTGTCGAGGGTTTCTCGAAGATAGCAGCGCCTTTGACCAAGTTGTTGCAAAAGAATGTCCGCTTTGAGTGGACGGAGGCAAGGGAACAAGCTTTTGAGAAGCTGAAAGAAGCTTTGATGCAAGCTCATGTTTTGATTCAACCTGAGTCTGGTAAGGAGTTTGTTGTCTATAGTGATGCGTCCATTGTTGGTTTGGGTTGCGTGTTGATGCAGAAGGGCAAGGTAGTGGCCTATGCATCTAGGCAGTTGAAGGTGCATGAGCGCAACTACCCTAATCATGATCTTGAACTTGCAGCTGTGGTGTTTGCTTTGAAGTTTGGAGGCATTACTTGTATGGTGAGAAATGTGTTGTGTTCACGGATCATAAGAGCTTAAAATACCTTATGTCTCAGAAAGAGTTGAATTATAGGCAACGACGTTGGGTGGAGTTGCTTAAGGATTATGATCTGACGATCGAGTATCACTCGGGTAAGGCTAATGTTGTAGCCGATGCTTTGAGAAGGAAAGTAGCTGTGGAGTTGCGAGCGATGTTTGCTCGTTTGAGCATATCGCATGATGGTGGTCTTATTGCGGAATTACAAGTGAAACCATCTCTGGTTCAGTTGATCAAAGATAAGCAGTTGCCTGATGATTCCCTTGTTACGCATGTTCAGGACATTGCAGAGGGTAGACCTTCGGATTTCAGCTTTAGTGATGATGGTGTTCTGTGCTTTGGGATTCGAATAGTGGTGCCAGATGATGCTGAGTTAAGGCAGACTATTCTGACTGAAGCTCATAGTAGTCCTTTTTCTATGCATCCTGGTAGTACAAAGATGTATCGTGACATGAAAGATGAGTACTACTGGGTAGGGTTGAAAAAGGATGTGGCTGAGTTTGTTAGTAAGTGCATGGTGTGTCAGCAAGTGAAAGCTGAACATCAGGTTCCTTCTGGGTTGTTGCAGCCTTTGAGAATCCCAGAATGAAGTGGGAGAGAATCACCATGGATTTTGTGTCTGGTTTGCCTTTTTCACCGACAAAGAAGAATTTAGTTTGGGTGATTGTGGATCGGCTTACAAAATGTGCACATTTTCTGCCTGTGCATGCTACATATACCTTGGATAAGTTGGCCGAGCTGTACATAGCTGAGATTGTGCGGTTGTACGGTGTGCCAAAGTCCATTGTGTCAGATAGGGATCTGAGGTTCACAGCACGATTTTGGGAATGTTTGCATCAAGCTTTGGGTACACGGTTGAATTTCAGCACTTCTTATCAATCGTAGACGGATGCACAGTCGGAACGTGTGATCCAAGTGCTTGAGGACATGTTGAGATGTTGTGTGATAGATTTCCAAGGTTCTTGGGAGAAGCACTTGCCGTTGGTTGAGTTTGCATATAATAATAGTTACCAGGCAAGTATCCAAATGGCTCCATACGAGGCTTTGTATGAGAGAAGATGTCGAACCCCTCTTTATTGGGTAGAAGTTGGGAAAAAGTTGATTTCGATGCTAGCTATGCTTAAGGGAACCACCGAGAAGGTGAAGCTCATTTGTAAGCGTTTAAAGGCAGCATCATATAGGCAAAATTCTTACGCAGACTTGAAGCGTAAGGGAATTGAGTTCGCGGTTAGTGAACTGTGTTCTTGAAGGTATCACCTTGGAAGAAGGTGATGAGATTTGGGCGTAAGGGTAAACTTAGCCCAAGGTTCATTGGACCTTACGAGATTGTGGAGCGTATTGGTCCTGTGGCATATCGGTTGAGATTGCCTACAGAGTTGGAGAAGATACATGATGTGTTTCATGTCTCCATGTTACGAAAGTACATATAGGATCCTTCGCATGTGATGCCTGTTGAGGAGATAGAGTTGAATCCGGATATGTCATATGATGAAGAACCAGTGAAGGTTCTGGATGTGAGTAGCAAAGTTCTTCGTGGCAAGACGATAGAACTTGTGAAGGTGTTGTGGCGACACCAAGGAGTTGAGGAGGCCACGTGGGAAAGCAAAGCGGACATGCTGAAGCAGTTTCCGTATCTCTTTCCATCAGGTAAGAATTTCGAGGACGAAATTTCCTAAGTGGGGGAGAGTTGTAACGCCCTGGTTTTGGGCCTATATGTTTTAGGCGTCAGATCGGACCGGTCGAGAACAATTTGAATCACGTAAGGTGATTTTAGGAAATCAAGGATCGGGATAGGATAAAAATATGGTAAAATTGCTAAAATCGTCTAAAAATATATTTAAGAGGTTGGTCAAGTCAATTTTACAAAAAGGGTTTTGGAAAATGGACATTTTGAGTAGTGACCAAATTGTAAGATTTCAAAACTGAGAAAATGTGATATTTAATGTAGAGGCCAAAATCTTAGAATCTTTAGGGGGCTTTAAGTCAATTTGACATTTTCTCAATATGACATGTAGTTTAAAAGAGTTTTTAATTAAATGATTTTTAATTGGGATTTATATTAAAATAATTAAAGGTAGTTATTGCTTTTTCAATTACGTAACTACCAAAATCCTTTCTCATTTCAGCCAAACACAATTTCACTCATCTTTTTCCAGAATTCTTTCTCCCAAAAACTCTCTCAACTTTTCTTAAATCATTTTCAAGAAAACTCTCCTAGTTCTTCAAGATTTCACTAAGGAAAACTTGTCATACATTGAGAGAAGCAAGGATTGGAGGTAAATCCCGTTCTCAACCTCTAATCTAAGTTCTTTATTGAAATTCCCATGATATTTTGCTTCTAAATACTATTTTTGGTTGAGTTTTCATTACAGTTTTGATTAGAGATCAAAATCTTGTGAAATTGTGGTTGAAATCTTAATTTTCGGACTTGATGAGTTGGGCACTGTTTAGTGTTGGTTTTAATTGATTTCTAAGTTGATTTATATGTTAAAATGAGGTGTTGATAATATAGATCCCAAAATTCTTGAGATCCTTGAGTTTCTTGGTAGTTTCTTGGTTGTGATTGTGCCATAATCTCCATCCAAGTACCCTAACGATTGAGGTTAAGATCGCAACGGTGAATGGTTAGTCCCGTGTGTGAGTCTTGTGTATATGTCCTATACTCTCATTAGTGGAATTATACAACTACTGATGAGTGATGTTGAGGGGTTGTGATTGTGCAATTAATCTCCATCACGGGTGTTGAGGGGTTGTGATTGTGCCATTAATCTCCATCATGGGTGTTGAGGGGTTGTGATTGTGCCATTTATCTCCACCTTGTGTAGTCCGGTAGTTTGTATGAAGCGTGAGGGACAACGCTTGTAATCTGCGTATTTGATTATGTATTGTGTTGAAATGGTTTATGGATTATCACTTGTGAGCCAATATAATGTAAATGAATAATGTGAAGCATGGGATGCTTGTATATGATGCAAGGATGCATGAGATATATGTGTATGATGCAAGGATGCATGTGATACTTGTTAAAGCATGAGCAAATGTTTATTTGCTGTTTTAAAATGTTACATATGAGCATGTGGTTAAAAAGTGCATTGAGGTCTTGAGAAGACATGTTTTATAAAATGGCATGAGATGTAAAGTGTTGGTTTTGCAAAATATGAGACAAGCATTGATGAATGTTATTTAGCGATCCTCACTAAGCTTTGTGCTTACGCTATTTTGTTTCATCAATGCAGAAAACTAGGCTTTGAAGGCAGCAAGTAGGCAAGAGGAATCCAAGCTTTAAATCTCGCAAAGTATGTGGTTTTGCTTCAGTGTAATAAAAGGCAATGGGTGGGGGTTATGCCATTGCATGGTTGTGAATGTTTTCCCTTTGTTTTGAGCATGTTTGGTAATTACTTTTGAGATGTAATTGGCCTTTATGGTTTGATTTTAGATATGGAGGATGGTTTTGGCTTGTTATTATTTTGGTGGACTAGGGAGCATGCCTTAAGCACCTAATCTTGCATGTTGGTTTCCATGTTATAGCTAATGCCTGGATATGATGATTGTTGATATGTATATATGTTGTATGCATGATGTGGCATGTCTCGTGAATTATTTGAATGTGTTAAAGCATGAAAAACCAGCAAAATCTGCTGTTGCATGGCAAGGCGTATCGGAACGCCCTTGCCTGTTTCAAAACATGGGCTTGAAATGACCATAAGGTTTCGGAACGGGTGATGGCGTTTCAAAACATTTTGGCTACTGGAAGGGGGTGTTTCGATATGGGTCTCGGAACGCAACCGAGTATCGAAACGGTCAACCCTGTTTCAAAATGACCGTTTCAGTACTGGGCCATCCGTATCAAAACGCCTGACCGTTGGATTTGAATTTTGAGTTGTTCTGAGTTTCCGTTTCTTACATTTTGGTCCTTAAATGTTGGCTGCTTAAATTAATGAGTTTGAATGATCCGTTTGAGTTGAAATTTAACCTGATGGCATGTTATATGATTAATTTGGAATGGAAACACTAAAACTTGTTTAATTCTTATAATTTCGGAAATTTACATTTTAGTCCCTAAAATACATTTTTATTCTTGAATCCCTGTTTGAGGTCCGTTCGATGTGTCGCTTCCGCCGAGATAATTTGTCAAACATATAGGTTAATATTGAGCATCTAGATAATATTTAAAGAAAAAAAGGAGTCGTTAATCAAGGTTGACCTTCGGGTTGACTTTGGTTTTCCCCGTGTAATCTTCATAGTTCGGGTCAAGCGTCTAGGCCGGGCTAAAGGGTTTACAAAAACCTTGATTATTGATTTTCATGGGATTGAATGTGAATATTAATGAATACACACATTGTTTTAATCAATTTTTCTAGACAATGGCACCCAAAAAGAGAGCGCGTACTACAAGCAAAGTTGGTGAAGGATCCAATCCCGATGATAGCACTCGTCCTAACTTGACTCTTATTTATCAACAGTGCTTTAGAACTCCCATAGAACTCACCTACTTCCGATCTTTTCAAAACTATAAGATTCATCCGGAGAGGGTAATTTCTGTTCCTCTTCTCAATTCTGAGCGCTTCAAGTTTGTCTATTTGCCTTTGCTCCAAGAATGGAAGTTCATGGATTTTATACAAATTCCGGGATTTTTCTTTCGCAATCTGGTTTTGATATTTTATGCTAATGCCAAGTGTGTTGCCAATCTCTTGGGTAATATTGTTGTCTTTAACTCCTATCTCATGGGAAAAAAGATTACTGTAGATGTTCCATCTCTTTGTGCTATTTTTAAGTTTAAGGATGAGGGTATCGAAGATGAGAATTCTCTTGGACATGTCTTGGGGGGTTCCGTAACTGTTCTAAATGCTCAAGACTGCATCCTACATTTTATGATCACTTGGTGGATCAGGCCTTCAGGAGGAAAATACTCAACCATCCGCCAAGTTGATGACTTTTGGATTCGGTGCTTTCGCCAGAGACAACAACCTAACCTTGCTCGCATCATGTTTGTGGAGATTGTCTTTCTCGTGCAACATCGTCATACAAATCTTGTCACTTCATTCTCCTATGACACCACCTTGAGCTATTTCTTCACTCAAAAGGAGATTGATTGCTCTCACAACTATCCTACACCCCTTACCGATCCCGTTGATGAGAGATATCTTTCTAGGGGAAAGTTTTATTACTTCACTGGAAATTGGCTTCGCATCTCCGAGCTTTCGAGTGATGCGATTCCCAAAGAGATTGCCAATCCTCAAGCTACTCAAGCTCCTCCTCCTCCATCCATGGATGCTCTCATGACATTCCTCAATGAACAATTCACAGGCCTACGCATGGGGATTGCTTTTATGGATTAAGTGATGAATTCGAGGTTTGTCGCCATAGACACACGCTTCACAAGCCTAGAAGATCGTATGACAAATGTGGAGAAGCGTATCTCATCCATTGAGGTCGAGCACAATTTGATGAACATCTCTCTCACGGTCTTCCATGATGAGTGGCGTCAATCTAGGATTTCTTTGCATTCCATTCGATGAATATCTCATCCATTGGCGTCAATCTTCCAATGAAGATGACGATGAAGATGATTAAGATGGCGATGGAGAAGAGTAGTAGATTGTCTTTGCATTCCATTCATGTCATTTAGGATTTCTAGTTTATGCACTTTGAATTATGTTCTGAGGATTAAGTTTACCTTTTAAAACCTATGCTTTGATTATTGTTTGGATTTTATTTTGATGTTTCTTTATTTATGAACTTAATTTTTATCTATTATATGTTGCTTGGTTATTGATTATGCCTTTAGCATATGTCTCTTATTTTTGATCTAACAAAAGGGGGAGAGGGAACAAGCTCACTTAAAATTTAAACTTAAAGTACCTAGCCTATATTAAGGGGGTGTTGTTTTTACAAAGTTTTTTCAAAAGTGAATAATTTTAAGTTTTGGTTTTGTTATATCAAAAAGGGGAGATTGTAAAACCTATGTTTGATTTTGATATATCAAAGTGCTTTAAGGACTAAATTGAAAAACTTGAAATAAATTTTTAAGTCCCTCAAAAGGTTTCAAATCAACAAGGCTTTGCTCTACTTTGAAAAACTCAAACTCCAAAATATTTTCTAAGTGTTCCAAGGCCAAACTACTCAAAATCGTCAATGCGTATCGATACGCTCCTTGCCGTATCGATACCTTTTTTACAAACTTGGCCACTAGAGAAATTTGTTTCGATACGCCCCTTACCGTATCGAAACAGGGTATCGAAACAGATTGCATCTGTATCGATACGCTCTCTCTATAAAATCAGAAGAAGTTTGAATGTTGTACCGATACGGTATCACCCGTATCGATATGGTTTTTAAGGAATTTTAAATTCAGAAGCCATAAATGCTTTTAATCGTTGGGCGTCAGTTGGTAGGTAACAAATTTTTAAATAGTTGATTAACCCGTACCGATACGCTTGTACCCGTATTGATACGGATTCCTCCAATGAGCTTTGTAGAAAAAATTGCATCGATACGTTCTTGCCTGTATCGAAACAGATCCCTAATCCGTACCGATACGCCTACACGCGTATCGATACGCCCCTCTTGTAATTGTGCAACGACTCTTTATTTTTTGAGACAAGTATCGATACGGCTCCCAGCCTACCGATACAGTAGGCTGCAAAAGTGCATTCATGGTGGAAAGAGAGGGTTCCAATGGCTATAATCAATTCCCTAACCACCCAAACGGCTAGAATTAATGGAGAAGGTATAAAAGCAAGTCTATTGAAGACCAACAACGACTATTTCATCCAAGAAAAACATCTATACAAAAATCCAAGCTCAAAGTGCCTAATTTCTTATTCATGTAAAATCCCAATATGTGTTATGTTAAAATCTTATCTTGTATTCCAATTTGGGTTGAGTGCTTGTATCAAAAGGGGCAAATTTTTATTGTGTGATATTTCCATTGCCTTCAAATTCTTCTTTTTATCCTTGTGAGGGTTTGGTCAATTTTGGGTAGAAAATTAACAGGTATTGTAAATGTTACCTCCTAAGCCTAGAAAAGGGGAAGAGCAATTAGTGGAATTGTTGAGAAATCCTTAGTGTGAGCTAAGGTAGTGGATGTAGAGTTCATTTGGAACTTGAACCACTATAAATTGCCTTGTTCTTCAACTTTATTCATTCCACTTATTCACCAATATTTTAAAAACCTAATTCACCCCTTATTGGCTTTGATCAATCCAGTGATCCACTCAACAGACATCCGTTTGACAACAAACATGTTATAAGGACCAAATTGTAATTTTTACAAATTATAGGAACTTTAGCAAATTTAAAGTTACCAACCTTTAATTAGTCATATTTCATGCCAAGATGTCAAAACGCGGCTCAATTCGATCATTCAAACTCATTTAATTACATTCACAAAGATCAGGGACTAAAATGGAAAAATTAGAAACTCACAAGAACACATTAACTGAAATAACAACAACTCGTATCGGTACAGGAGCAAGTGTATCGGTACACTTTAACAATCCCAAAATCTCATATTTTAGTTTCTCAAAACCATACCGATACACCCTTTCCCATACCAATACACCCAACCAAAATACCCTTATATGTATTGATACACCTTCTCGAGTATCGATACGCCATGCCAGATTACACTTACCCGTATCGATACACTTCAGCCTGAAATGCTCCATTTTGTTGGGTTTTCATGCTTTTATGGTTTCAAACTCATACCAACATGCCTTAAACATAATCACATGCATATTAGAGTCCAAACCATGCCAATCCAACACATAATTATCATAAAAAATCAACCATCACGCTTCAAAGGAAATTTAGAGGCATGCATCCTAGAGAATAATTCATCTAACATTCAAAACTTTAATCCTAAGCACAACCAATATATAAAGGTTATTTACAACTTTAAAATAACATTATAAACTTGCTCAAAACAGGGAGTTTAACAAACACACTCCCAAATTAACAATGAACCCCATTGCCTTTATTACTAAAAGTCTAGTTTGAAACTATACTTTCAAAGAAGGAAGTCCTTGGATCCTCCTTGCTCACTTGCTACCTCCACATCTTTAATTCTCTGCATTGATGGACAAAGAGAGTGTAAGCATACTAGGCTTAGTGAGGAGTGCTCATAACAACCATATGCAAAGCTTAAAGAGTAAACATGTATAAATCACATTATACAACATAAACCTTTTCATGATACATAAACAATTATATTGGTTTACAAGTGATTATTAACCAAGTTCCATTTCCAAAATAGTTCATCGGATACACGGATTCAACAAGTGTTCACACAACAATTCAAGCCATCTCAACCGGAATAGTGATACAATAACAATCGCGATACAATAACAATCGGGTACAATTACAACCCACGGGGACATCAACCCCAATCACCGGTTAGGTGCTTAATCCACTAACGGGAGCTTGTGGGACACCAACCCCTCAACCGCTAGGGTATTTGGATGGAGTTACGGGACCCAAACCCCTCGACATCCAAGGCAGCTTATTTGTAGTGCACTCAATCCCATGGACGGCCAACTATATCCGATAACATTTTAAGCAACATCACTTTCCAATATAATTCATTATAACCATATACCTCACTCTTTTCATATGCATCAACGTAAAACTATTTTTCTAAAGCAACAAACCATGCTTTAAACACAATTATAAAACATATACTTACATGGATCGCTTACCACGCGTATCCATCATCATTTCATGTTTAAAAACATTATATCACATACTTAAAACATGCATAAATAGTAGGTAAATTCATGTAATCAAAGGCAAATGCATAAACCATTTCGTAAAAGTACGACCGAGAGAGAAAATCCACTAGGACAATTACAACCCACGGGGACATCAACCCCAATCACCGGTTAGGTGCTTAATCCACTAACGGGAGCTTGTGGGACACCAACCCCTCAACCGCTAGGGTATTTGGATGGAGTTACGGGACACAAATCCCTCGACATCCAAGGCAGCTTATTTATAGTGCACTCAATCCCATGGACGACCAACTATATCCGATAACATTTTAAGCCACATCACTTTCCAATATAATTCATTATAACCATATACCTCACTCTTTTCATATGCATCAACGTAAAACTATTTTTCTAAAGCAACAAACCATGCTTTAAACACAATTATAAAGCATATACTTACATGGATCGTTTACCACGCGTATCCATCGTCATTTCATGTTTAAAAATAGTATATCACATACTTAAAACATGCATAAATAGTAGGTAAATTCATGTAATCAAAGGTAAATTCATGTAAAAGTACGACCGAGAGAGAAAATCCACTTATACTTACTCCCGAACTTAGACAAACATTTCAAGCGTCCGACGCCTTCAAAGCTTCACTGATAGCTATGGAATCAACCTCCCATGTTTTAACCGCACAAAAATAGAGGCACAATGCATTCATAAACCCAACAATAACAATCCTCAACGTTGTCATGCTAACGGCTATCAATCGCCAACTGAAATCATACAAAATCACCACTAAAGCACTTCTAAACCTAACCCGGCCACAACCTAACGTTTCAAACCACCAATCATCATTGATTAACATCCAAAATCATCATATTATCTACCTTATACCCCCAACATTTATAAAACCACCACAACTCCACAAAAACCCAAATCTAGCAACCTAAACAATTAGAGATTCACATAGTTTTTGGATTACAATGTTAAAACCTTTATCTTTGTTACCCCCTCGACTCGGCCTAGGCGATAGACCAAACCGAACGGATCACACATGGAATTTTGAAGTAAACCGGGAAGTTTACTCTAATAAACAACCCTATTTTTTCATTTTATCTTTTCTAGATGCTTGTTATAATCCTAGGTGATAGACAACATAGCGGAACCATTTGTAACTCATACAAACCATGTTTAGGGTTTTGATTGCATACAAGCACAAGTTGTTGGATCATCAGTGCACCCCATGGCGCAGCAAAAAAAACAAACATGACGATCTCACCAGCGATCCATGTACATTTAATCTGAATTCAGGAGGATGAGATAGGTTTACTTACATTAAGTTCCTTGATAAACAACACGAACAGAAACGTCTAATGATCTTACGAATGATACGAATCTTAGCCTCCACGAATAGATCGTCTCAGCCTCTACTCAGTTCAGCCGGTAGAAAAATTGAGAGCAATTTTCTTTTCACAAAACATTTTTGAGAAAAATACGTTTCAAAGGGTTAGCCGGTTGCTAGACCATTAACCCCTTGTTATAGTATGTTACCCTAACTGCATAGAGTTTTTAATTAATTCCGAACTATAATTACTTTAATTATTTTAAATTCGGAATTCTATGTATAATAAAATACTTTAGCATATATATCAAATATATATGTCTTAATATTAATTATACATGTTATATACGTACAACTAAATTGTACATTTGTAACTTATTCATTAATTGCTCTTTTGAACCCTGGGGTGTGACCCTGTAGGTTCCAGTAACGTTAGTAGCAATTATCAGAACTATTCCAATATCACAAACAATGAGTGACATCTAGCAATGTATCACAGTCACCTAAATTACTAGAAGTAAAGATTCAACGTAACATCTTTGTGATCAACTATTCTAATGTATTATATCCCTTTGTCCTTTATATCTAGAATAAGCACAAGTCTGGGAATAATCACACTTGTTTTCCCTATCTATTATTTCTTGGTATCTAGAGTAGACAACAGATGAATAATATGTGATATCTCATATCAACTTATTCGAGCATGGCCATGCATTTCTAGTCTTACTCAATCAAGTGGCATGTGATATGTTTCCTATTATGTAGGAAGGAAAAATCCTATCTTAACCATTCATACCCCACTACATATATCATGATATGCTCAATGTCAGTCTTTATAGTGTAACCATTTACGGTGCACGTTTAACTGCATCAAAACACACAACAATATATGTTAAGATAGTAATGATCTCAAGTCAAAGGATCATACATATAGTTATCATTATAAGCAATATCGTGAAAATTACATAATAATCCAAGACATATGCTCATAGTGGGTCAATCTAATATGTTGTTATCCAACATCATATTCATTCTTTGATTTTGACATCACTATGTCAATGACAACACATTGTCATCAATCAACAACATGTTAGCTTTAAACGTATTATTATTATTATCCATGCCCATAATAATACTCAACTAAGGATCTTTTAATAATAATCATATTATTATATGGACATTCTAAAACTTGATGCGTGTAAAAGAGTCTATCGCAATAGAGTGCAAGTGTACACGACGCAAGTAGTAAAATGATACACGAAGTATCGGATGTCGAATCCACATGGAATGGAAATAGCCTTAACCTTGAATTGTTGCACAAGAAAGAAGATAATTTTAATTGTTTGTAAGGGAATAATAAAGAACACTGAAAATAAAGGATTAAAGAAATCAGGATAGAGAGAATAGGCCGGTATTGATTTGCTCAGTAGTGTAGGTGTTGCAATGTATAGGATCCCCTGTTCTATCGTTGCTCCTGTCGCGGCAGCACCTGCGGCGATAGAGGCCTGTTGATGTCGCAGCAATGATCACACAACTCTGTACTTCAAGCTTGGCAAGAATCACTGCTATGCCTTGTCCTATCCCTAGGTCCAAGTCTATCGATGAACACGTCTTTGATGATACCTCCCGGCGTGAATCGAAGGATGAACACCGATGTTGTTGAATTCTTCCTTAGCCACTTAACCTCGTCCTATCCCTAGGTCTGAGATAGTTCAACAATAAACTGGAGAACCCGTACTTATTCCTTTCGTATACTTAACTATCCTGATATTAAGTAAATGTATAATCTCACAATGCTCTCCCGATACTCTTGCAAGATGTTGAAAACCAGAATAAGAACACTTGAAGTCTATTTTATTGAACAGAAAAAAATCCTAAAACAATGCAATCCTTGCAACTACTTTACAGAATCAACCTTAGCCCTAGGGGAAGTTTAGAACATGATGAAAAGGGGAAAACGACTAGGGTTTAGGGGAAGACGGCTAGAGAATAAGTTATCCTTCCCTAGGTCGAGTTACATGTCTTTATATAGGCCTTGGGTTCAAGTTTTCTAATATGGCAAGAATACAAGTTTAAATTAAAGTACAATTCTATTAAAGACTAAATCTTCAGAGTAGATGTCTTTAATTCGTCCACTTTTCTTGCTTGGAGTTTCTTCCTTGAACTTTGGGCTTGGCCTTCATTTTGATCTAGGGCTCGGAAAAATATATGAGTGCTCCACAACAGACCGGCTTAATTTCCTCTTTCTGTCGAGCTCTATTTCACTTTTTCCCTTCACCATTTATGTCGTCCTTAGCTGCCACTTTTTCCCATCATGTTCAGCACCTGTTCAAATATTTAAGGATCTACTTAGAGCAGAAGTATAGTTCTCGTGTATGTGTGTGTAATTATTTTGAACATACCTGAATATAGACTTCCCTAGCAACTAGAATATTATACTTAGCTTGATTAGAGTTTTCTTTTGAGACTTAATTCATTTTTTTTCACTAGAGCCAGTAACGGGCACCTCTAGTTGTTTTCCTTCTTTGTCGGAAATTTTATCTTCTCTACTAGAGCCAGTATTTCAGGCACCTCTAGTTAACTATCTAGAGCCGGTGATAGGCACCTCTAGAAGTTTTACTCTGGTTATTTTCCTAGAGCCAGTGATAGGCACTTCTAGGTTTCCTGAGTTTCTAGTCTCTTTCTACTCTAAGTTCTAAGTTTTCTATTCTAATTATGCTAGAGAAAGTCTTTTATCAAGTAAGTCACAAAGTGTTTCAGTTTTTTAGAACTGTACTAAGGCTCTACTTACTTCCTAAAATATTTTTAAGGGGCTGTCACGACAGATATGGCAGCAGATAATAAAAGTTCAAAAATTTAAGCCAAAGATATTTTATTTTATTATTATTATATTTTTAAGAAAAAATAAACTAACACTTAGACACAAATTCTAAACATAATAGACACTTCATTAAATGGAGGAATGTCACCCCCAAACTCAAGGGTTGCATTGCCCTCAATGCATGATGACAGAATAAAAAAACAGAAAATAAAAACATCACAATTATAAAAAAAATAGCAGACATCAAAGATAAGATAAAAACTTAATTTTTAAGTGTTGTCTTCGCTGCTGCTGCTGCTGTTGATTTGTACCTGCCGGCGGGCAGTGACTTTCATAGTCGGTGCCGACAGATGACTCAGAGAGGTGGAGACAGTCTTTTTCTTGGCTTCCCTCGGGGGCTAGATGCGAGTAGGTGAGATCTGGGTTAGTCTCTCCAACAATTGAACCTCCTCGGAAGAGCCGTTGCTGTTACTGTTGCTGCTGCTGCTGGTCTTTCCTTGGCCGGATGGTCCGTCTCCGGTCTTAGGTTTCTGCCGCTTCATCTGAGTGAATTCTTTGGAAAGGTTCCTCTTGACAGAGGGCTCGCCAGCAGATTCCTCCCAAATTGAGGAGGAGGAGAAACCAGCAATAAATTCGTCGAGATAGGACGGGGGCTCTTTTTGATTTTCTCTCCTGGCAGAGGCAGTGGCGGTGTGGCTGCCACCTGCAGCTGTCGCGGTCGGGGTTGGAGTGGATGCAGCAGAAGGTGTTTGTGGTGTGGCAACAGGGGTAGGGGTATGGGCAAGTGTAGGGGCAACAAAATAATGATTGGGGAAAATAGGGAACTGTACATTTGTGAAATTTAAATTACTTTGAATAAAATGTACCGTTGATGTTGTGAAATCGTGGACAAAGCTCATCAGGCCCAGCTGCCGTTCCTCTATAACTTAAGGCCTATATAAAGACATGTAATTCGACCTAGGGAAAGATATCTTATTCTTTAGTCGTCTTACCCTAAACCCTAGTCGTTTTCCCCCTTTTCATCATGTTCTAAACTTTCCCTAGGGCTAAGGGTTGATTCTGTAAAGAAGTTTCAAGGATTGCATTGTTTTAGGATTTTTTTCTATTCAGTAAAATAGACTTCAAGTTTTCATATTCTGGTTTTCAATATCTTGCAAGAGTATCGGGAGAGCATTGTGAGATTATACATTTACTTAATATCGGGAGAGTTAAGTATACGAAAGGAATAAGTACGGGTTCTCCAGTTTCTATCTCGGACCTAGGGATAGGACGAGGTTAAGTGGCTAATGAAGAATTCAACAACATCGGTGTTCATTCTTCGATTCACGCCGGGAGGTATCATCAAAGACGTGTTCATCGACAGACTTGTACCTAGGGATAGGACAAGGCATAGGAGGGATTCTTGCCAAGCTTGAAGTACAGAGTTGTGTGATCCCTGCTGCGACATCAACAGACCTCTGCCGCCGCAGGTGCTGCCGCGACAGGAGCAACGACAGAACAGGGAGTCCTATACATTGCAACACCTACACTACTGAGCAAATCAATACTGTCCTATTCTCTCTATCCTGATTTCTTTAATCCTTTATTTTTAGTGTTCTTTATTATTCCCTTACAAACAATTAAAATTATCTTCTTTCTTGTGCAGCAATTCAAGGTTAAGGCTATTTCCAGTCCCTGTGGATTCGACATCCGATACTTCGTGTATCACTTTACTACTTGCGTTGTGTACACTTGCACTCTATTGCAATAGACTCTTTTACACGCAACAAGTTTTTGGCATCGTTGCCGGGGAAATAAATAATTATTCCGAAGGCGATCATCAGTGATGAAGGGAGACATTTCGACAATAGGGTAATAGCTGCTGCCTTAAGGAAATATGGCGTTAAGCATCGGATCGCAACAACTTATCACCCTCAGACCAATGGACAGGCTAAAATATCAAACAAGGAGGTAAGAACATTCTCGAGAAGATGGTTAAACCAACTCGGAAGGACTGGTCCTTACACCTCAATGATGCACTATGGGCCTACAGAACAGCATTTACGACTCCATTGGGAATGTCACCCTATCGGCTGATATATGGAAAAACATGCCATCTACCTGTTGAGATAGAGCACAGAGCATACTGGGCCATCAAAGCAGTGAACATGGACTTGGAAAAGGCAGAACAGAAAAGGCTACTTGACTTGAATGAGATTGAAGAAATTCGAGCAATGGCCTATGACAACGCAAGGATTTACAAGGACAAAACAAAGAGATGGTGCGACAAGAAGTTGCTGCCACGACAGTTCTGCCCAGGGCAACTTGTGTTGTTATTCAACTCTAGGTTGAAACTCTTCCCAGGGAAGCTAAAATCTAGATGGTCCGGCCCATTCCAAGTTGTGCAAGTTTTTCCTCACGGTGCCATCACAATCAAATCCTTAAAGGTCGAGCACCAATTTAAAGTCAACGGACAGAGACTGAAGCATTATCAGGGGACTGAAGCCCCAAGAATTCAGGAAGTGGTTAATTTAGGAGATGCCCCTCAAGGCATCCCTAATTTAACTTAATTTTTATTTTTATTATATATATATATTAGGGAATTAGAATTATTTTATTTTTAAGGACTAAGTTTTTTATTTTAATTATTTTTCAGGAATAAAGGAGACAAAGAGAGGAGAAGAAGTGAACTAGCCCACCATCTCACTAGCAGCCCAAAAAGCCTAAAGGAGGAGTCTGTCGTTACAGTTGTCGCGACAAACGCAGAAAATACAGCCTGTCAACACACTGTCGCGGCAGACACGCAAACGCGTAACAGGCGCGCAGCAGACACGGAAACGCGTGACAGATGCGCCTGAAACCGCGTAACAGATGGCCCCGTTATTCGCGCCTGTCGTTACAGCTCCAACGGGCAGCAACCTCTTCATCTATATAAACCCCGTTTTACTATTCATTTTTCACTTCACTTTTACTCTCTCTATTTGCTTTCTCTCTAGAATTACATTTTCTTTCATGTCTACAGTCTTGCAACCATGAGTACCAGAAATACAAGGAGAAGTGCTACCTCAAGCTCTGCCGCAGCAGCAGGCACACCAAGCCACGACAGAATCCCAAATTGCTTTGCCACCTCCACCTCTAACGACCGCTACTACACCTCCTTCTAGAAAAGGGAGATGTGGGAAGAGAAAGGGTTCATCTACACCAAACGAACGGAGAACCTTGGGCTCAAACCATTCATCGCCCGCAAGATCAGATCACTTCAATGGAAGATGTTTGCCGCCCAACCTGAGGAAATAAATGTCACTCTGGTCAGAGAATTCTACGCTGCCGTCGACAGCAAAGACACGACGACCGTGACAGTACGTGGTAAGGAAGTCCCTCTTGATCCAGAATATATTAATACACTCTACGGACTCTACGTCGGCAGAAAGGAAGATGGGCATAAGAGGTTCGTGGAGAGCCTGTAGGCAGCAGATTACGATGTTGTCATGGCAGAACTGACAGAAGAAGGGACCCAGTGGAATACAGACCTAAAACACCCATGGACGGTGAAAGGAGCTCAACTCACCCCCGAGGCAAAACTGTGGAACCACTTCGTGAAGAAGAGGATTATGCCTTCATCACACAACAACACAGTGGATCAACCCAGGTTAGCTCTCGTCCATTCCATTTTAAACGAGAGACCCATTAATGTGGGACACTATATTCGGGAGGGGATTTTGGACTATGCACTTCGGCCATCGAGACCCCTTGTCTTCCCCTACCTCATCACAGAAATATGTTGTGGCCACAACGTCCCTAAAATTGCTGAAGATATCAAGGTTCGAGGTAAAGGATGGACGGAGAAAAATATCTTCAGTTTGATGGAGCTGAAAGCTGCAACACCAATTTCCTGCTTCAATCCGTCTGCCACGGTAGAGGAGCCAGCAGAAGCTACCAAGACAGAGCCTGCCGCCACAGAACAGCAGCAGCCCACAGCAGCAGCTCCCCCAGTAGACTCCTCCACTCAAATCCTTGCCACCCTGTAGAAAATAGAGGAACGACAGCTGGGCCTGATGAGCTTTGTTCGCGATTTCACAACAGCAACGGTACATTTCATTCAAAGTAATTTAAATTTCACAAATGTACAGTTCCATGTTTTCCCCAATCATTATTTTGCTGCCCCTACACCTGCCCATACCCCAACCCCTGCTGCCACACCACAAACACCTTCTGCTACGTCCACTCCAACCCCGGCCACGACAGCTGCAGGTGGCAGCCACACCGCCACTGCCTCTGCCAGGGGAGAAAAGCGAAAAGAGCCACCATCTGACCTCGACGAATTTATTGATGGTTTCTCCTCCTCCTCAATTTGGGAGGAATCTAATGGCGAGCCCTCTGTCAAGAGGAACCTTTCCAAAGAAATCACTCAGATGAAGCGGCAGAAACCTAACACCGAAGACAGACCATCCGGCCAAGGAAAGACCGACAACAGCAACAACAGCAGTGGCAGCAGCATCAACAGCTCTTCCGAGGAGGTTCAAGTGCTGGAGAGACTACCCCAAATCTCACCTACTCGCATCCAGCCCCCGATGGAAGCCAAGAAAAAGACTGCCTCCACCTCTCCGAGTCATCTGCCGGCACCGACTATGAAAGTCACTGCCCGCCGGCAAGTATAGATCAACAGCAGCAGCGACGACAACACTTAAAAATTAAGTTTTTATCTTATCTTTTCTGTCTGCTATTTTGTTATAATTGTGATGTTTTTATTTTCTTTTTTTTATTCTGTCATCATGCATTGAGGGCAATGCAACCCTTGAGTTTGCGGGTGGCATTCCTCCATTTAATGAAGTGTCTATTATGTTTAGAATTTGTGTCTAAGTGTTAGATTATTTTTACTTAAAAAATATAATAATAAAATAAAATATCTTTGGCGTAAATTTTTGAACTTTTATTATCTGTTGATGCCATATCTGTCGTGACAGCCCCTTAAAAATATTTTAGGAAGTAAGTAGAGCCTTAGTATAGTTCTGAAAAATTGAAACACTTTGTGACTTACTTGATAAAAGACTTTCTCTAGCATACTTAGAATAGAAAACTTAGAACTTAGAGTAGAAAGAGACTAGAAACTTAGGAAAGCTAGAGGTGCCTATCACTGGCTCTAGGAAAATAACCAGAGTAAAACTTCTAGAGGTGCCTATCACCAGCTCTAGATAGTTAACTAGAGGTGCCTGAAATACTGGCTCTAGTAGAGAAGAGAAAAATTCCGACAAAGAAGGAAAACAACTAGAGGTGCCCGTTACTGGCTCTAGTGAAAAAAAATGAATTAAGTCTCAAAGGAAAACTCTAATCAAGCTAAGTATAATATTCTAGTTGCTAGGGAAGTCTATATTCAAGCATGTTCAAAATAATTGCACACACGTACACGAGAACTATACTTTTGCTCTAAGTAGATCCTTAAATATTTGAACAGGTGCTAAACATGATGGGGATGGTATTGTGGATAAGGATTGTTCACTAACTTAAGCCAAGGAAATATATATATATATATATATATATGCATGCATGTTAGTTAGGTCGCATTTTCTTGAGGACAAGCAAGGATTCGAGTTTGAGGGTGTGTTGAGTGTGTAAAAGTTCTACTTTTTACCCCTTATTTTCCCCATATTTCTGCTGCATTCAAGCATATTTCATTGCATTTAGGATAGATTTCAATTATACATCAAAATTATATAAAAAGGCACAATTGCTACTTATTTTGGTTACTTTTATAGGTAGCTGTTGTAGCAGACTCAGGGCAGTGGAGAAGCAGAGCTGGAACATAGGACTGAAGTCGAGAAGGATGATGCTGCCGAGGCTGCTGCCGTGGCAGCTAAGGACGACAGTAATGGTGAGGGAAAAGTGAAATGGAGCTCGACAGAAAGAGGAAATTAAGCCGGTCTGTCGTGGAGCACTCATATATTTTTCCGAGCCCTAGATCAGAATGAAGGCCAAGCCCAAAGTTCAAGGAAGAAACTCCAAGCAAGAAAAGAGGACAAATTAAAGACATCTACTCTGAAGATTTAGTCTTTAATAGAATTGTACTTTAATTTAAACTTGTATTCTTTCCATATTAGAAAACTTGAACCCAAGGCCTATATAAAGACATGTAATTCGACCTAGGGAAGGATATCTTATTCTCTAGTCGTCTTCCCCTAAACCCTAGTCGTTTTCCCCCTTCATATCATGTTCTAAACTTCCACTAGGGCTAAGGGTTGATTCTGTAAAGTAGTTGCAAGGATTGCATTGTTTTAGGATTTTTTTCTATTCAATAAAATAGACTTTAAGTTTGCTTATTCTGGTTTTCAAACATCTTGCAAGAGTATCGGGAGAGCATTGTGAGATTATACATTTACTTAATATCGGGAGAGTTAAGTATACGAAAGGAATAAGTACGGGTTCTCCAGTTTATGGTTGAACTATCTCGGACCTAGGGATAGGACGAGGTTAAGTGGCTAAGGAAGAATTCAACAACATCGGTGTTCATCCTTCTATTCACGCCGGGAGGTATCATCAAAGACGTGTTCATCGACAGACTTGGACCTACGGATAGGACACGGCATAGCAGGGATTCTTGCCAAGCTTGAAGTACAGAGTTGTGTGATCGTTGCCGCGACATCAACAGACCTCTGCCACCGCAGGTGCTGCCGCGACAAGAGCAACGACAGAACATGGAGTCCTATACGTTGCAACACCTACACTACTGAGCAAATCAATATCAGCCTATTCTCTCTATCCTGATTTCTTTAATCCTTTATTTTCAGTGTTCTTTATTATTCCCTTACAAACAATTAAAATTATCTTCTTTCTTGTGCAGCAATTCAAGGTTAAGGCTATTTCCAGTCCCTGTGGATTCGACATCCGATACTTCGCGTATCACTTTACTACTTGCGTCGTGTACACTTGCACTCTATTGCGATAGACTCTTTTACACGCAACATTTTTTGGCGCCGCTGCCGGGGACTGGCAACATATCTTTACCCTACTTTTACTGCACATTCTTTTTTTTTATTTTTTCTGTTTTTATTTGGATTGTTCACCCTGTGCTTTTCACAAAGTCTTTCGTTTGCTTATGCCTAGATCTCAACGAGGAAAAGAACCTGAGCACAAATTAGACCCTAAAATTGAATGAACGTGCAACCTCAGGAAACGAGTCCGCCTCCTAGTAGAAAGAAACGAGTACCTGGAGGAACAATTAGAAGCAATGGTGAACGGAAGACACGAAGACAGGAGGAACAACCAAGGGAACCCCCAAGATCCTAACAATCCTATCGGAGATGGAGGAAACGGACAGTCTGTCGCTCCTCCTGCTGCTAGGGCCGCACTCCGGTCATGCCGTGATTACATGATCAATGATCATGTGGAACTAGAAACCACCCTGCCAGACGTGGAAGCTGAAAATTTCGAGTTGAAACCTGTGATGTTCAGCATGATTAATTCCGCTGGCCAATTTAGTGGTGCTGCTACAGAGGATGCTAGGGAACATCTGAAAACGTTCCAAGAAATCTATGGTTCGTTTAAACTACCAGGAGTAAATCCGGAGATACTGAGGCTTCGGTTATTTCCTCATTCATTGAGGGACAGAGCTAAAACTTGATGGAACAAACTAACGTTGGGTTCAATACGAACTTGGGCAGATTTAACTCGTGAATTTTTATCTCGTTTTAACCCTTCCCATTTATCTGAGCGATTACGTAACGAAATTGCTACTTTTCAACAGGAAGATGATGAGCCAATGCACGAGGCATGGGACAGGTTTACTACTCTTCTGAGGAATTGCCCGATGCACGGATTCTCTGTTTGGAATCAAGTCATCAAATTCTACAATGCTGCCAACCTACAGACTCGCATGAGAATCGATTCAGTAGCCAATGGATTGTTGTTGGACAAGGATCCGGAATTCCATAAAGACACAAGTTGCATATCTCACAAAGGTGATAATTCCACATCAAGGAGAGGTAAACGAGTACTAGTTGTGAAGGATTACGAAGCCGATAATTCCTTAAAGACAAAAGTTGCATATCTCACAAAGGTAGTAGAAAACTTGTTGAAGAAAGATTCACAACCGGTCTATGCTGCAGAAGAGGTATGTGGAATTTGCAGTGGGAATCATAGTTCGGAAGACTACCTGCTACAGCTAGAGGAAGGGATGTATGTTGGAAACTATAACAAGCAAAACTACAATTCCAACAATTACAATCCCAACTGGAGAAAAGACCCCAAGTTCTCTTGGAGCAACCCAAACAATGCCCTGAATCCTCAAGTACAGATCACTCAAAATCAGGGGACACCTAGAATTCTGACTCGACAGCAACCGCAACAGCCGCCGGTAGCCATACCTAGTATACTGGAGTAAACCTTGGCCACGTTTATGTCACAGACAAGAACTTACATCGGAAACATGGATCACTTCGTCAAGAAGATTGAGTCGTTCATGGATAAAACAGAGATGCGAATAACTAACCATGAAGCTACTCTGAAATCACTGGAGACACAGATGGGTCAGGTCTCCCAGCATATTAAGCCAAGGCAGAATGAAGGATTCCCTAGCGATACTGAGGTCGCTAGACAACCCACACATGAGCAGTGCAAAGCTATCACAACTAGGAGTGGGAAACAATTACTAGGGCCGGAGAAGAAAGCTGAACCGGTTAAGGAACCAACCCTAGAATCGACTGCCGCGAACGCTGCCCCGGCAGACGATAAACAGCATGCTGCCGCCAAACCTGTCACGATAGCAGATGGGACAGAGGAGAAGGATGAAGAACCTAAGCCTCCTCAGATCCGAATACCATGGGAAGGACGCATTGAAGATTATCGTCCTCCACCTCCTTTTCCACAGCAACTACAGAAACAGAAACAGGAGTTCCAGCTTAAGAAGATCTATGATATTTTTAAGCAGGTCCACATCAATATTCCGCTATTAGATGCCATCAAAGAGATGGCCGGTTATGCCAAATTTCTCAAGGATGCTATGTCGAAGAAATCTAGACTTGGGGAATTTGAGACAGTTAAATTGATAGAAGGATGCATGACTATTCTGCACAAGCATCCACCCCAGAAAAAGAAGGATCCTGGGAGCTTCATAATACCGTGCATAATTGGTGATAAATTCGTAGGTAAGGCACTTTTTGATCTAGGTGCTAGTATTAATTTAATGCCAAAATCTGTATTTTAGAAATTAGGTATTGGACGAGCACGACCCACGACAGTTATGCTGCAGCTGGCAGACCGCTCTTACGTGCAACCAGAAGGGAAGATTGAAGATATTCCGGTAAGAGTGGTTAAATTTATTTTTCCTGCTGACTTTCTTGTTTTAGATTGTGAAGCAGATGAGAATGCACCAATCATCCTGGGGTGACCCTTCTTAGCCACAGGTAGGGGTGAGCAAAACTCGACTCAACTCGAAAAAATTGAATAACTCGACTCGACTCGACTCGAGGAAAAAATACTCGACTCGTTTTGACTCGACTCGAAATTTCATAAACTCGAATAACTCGAAAAAATTTCAAATAAAGTTTGAGTTGTAAAATGGAAATTCGAATAACTCAAATTTTTTAGTAATTAGTAGATTTATTTTTAAGTTCGAGATGAGTCCCTCTATTTTTTATGATATATACATATTGATATATAAAAATATGAAGAAATATTGTCACTTGTGAAAAAATATATATGTGCATATCTTATATGATTAGAGAAAGGAGTTTAAATTGGAATCAAACCCTACTATAACATGATAAATAATTACAGTTAAATTTTTATAGGAACTCGAAAACTCGACTCGACTCGACTCGAATTTCTTAAACTTGACTCGAATCGAAAAAATTTCAAATAAAGTTTGAGTTGTAAAATATGACTCGTCAACTCGAATAACTCGAAATTTTTTTACTCGACTCGATCGAACGCTCACCCCTAGCCACAGGCAGATCACTGATTGATGTAGAAAAGGGATAACTCACAATGAGAGTGAATGATCAAGAGATCAAGTTAAATGTTCTCCAAGCAATAAAAAACACGCCGATGCAGAAGAAGAATGCAAGGCTATCTCTGAAGTATTCCTTGACCAACCCTGCATCAGGTCGTGTTGCCATGACATCAAGTTTGGTCACTACCACAACAGCCATCTGGAAGACTGTCACAGCAGCGACGACGACAGCAACTCCTCAGATTCTGACATATCTGACACTAAAGGTCATGAGGAGGTAAACTGGATAGGCAATCGTCCAGGTAAGTTATTCAAGCCCTTAAACTATACCTCGAATGAACATAGCATCCAAAAGCCGTCAACTGTAGAACCACCTGTTCTAGACCTTAAGCCCCTGCCAGGGCAACTCAAATATGTTTTTCTAGGATTAAATTATACGTTGCCTGTAATTATCTCTTCCAAGTTGATGCAGGAACAGGAACAACAGCTGATAGGGATGTTGCAGCAGCACAAAAAGGCTATTGGATGGACGATAGCTGATATCCAAGGCATCAGTCCGGCACTATGCATGCATAAAATTCTTTTAGAAGATGATCATAAGCCGACCATTGATGCCCAGAGACGCTTGAATGATGCTATGCGAGAAGTGGTTCGAAAAGAAATTATCAAATGGCTAGACGCTGGGATAATTTATGCCATCTCGGATAGTAAGTGGGTGAGCCCGGTGCAATGCGTTCCTAAGAAGGGAGGAATAACCGTGGTGACCAATGAAGAAAACGAATTAATCACAACCAGGACTGTGACCGGTTGGAGGGTTTGTATGGACTACCGGAAGCTTAACAAAGCTACCTAGAAGGACCACTTTCCCCTGCCTTTTATTGATCAAATGCTTGATAGATTAGCGGGAAAGCCTTATTACTTTTTTCTTGATGGTTACTCAGGTTATAACCAAATAGCCATCGCACCGGAGGATCAAGAGAAAACGACTTTCACCTGCACATACAGTACTTACGCTATTAGGTGAATGTCATTTGGACTTTGCAATGCACCAACAACCTTCCAGAGGTGTACGATGGCGATATTCTCCGACATGGTGGAGGATTTCCTGAGATATTTATGGACGATTTTTCTGTCTTTGGGGACAATTTTGAAAGCTGCTTAGGCAACCTAGAGAAAGTGCTCGAAAGATGCGAGAAAGCAAACTTAGTATTAAATTGGGAGAAATGTCACTTCATGGTGGATGAAGGGATAGTCCTAGGCCATAAGGTAAGCTGTCGCGACATAGAAGTTGACAAAGCCAAGATTGAGGTGATTGAAAAGCTGCCACCTCCCACCACAGTCAAGGGAATTCGGAGTTTCTTAGGGCATGCTGGGTTTTATCGAAGGTTTATAGCAAATTTTTCGAAGATCACCAAGCCTTTATGCCACCTATTAGAGCATAATCGTCCCTTCGACTTCAATACTGAATGTACTAAGGCATTCAGAATTCTGAAAGAGAAGCTAATAACAACTCCTATCGTACAACCACCGGACTGGAAGTTGCCATTTGAAATTATGTGTGATGCTAGTGATTACACTGTAGGGGCAGCACTTGGGCAGAGGAAGGACAAGCTATTCCACGTAATTTATTACGCCAGAAAAACACTCAACGATGCCTAAGTGAATTACACCACAATAGAGAAGGAACTGTTAGCAGTGGTGTTTTCAATTGACAAGTTCCGGTCCTACATACTTGGAACAAAGGTGGTGGTCCACACAGACCACTCTGCACTGAAATATCTGTTTGCTAAAAAAGACGCAAAGCCCAGACTGATTCGTTGGATTCTGCTGCTGCAAGAGTTCGACATTGAAATCAAAGATAAAAAGGGGGCATAGAACCAAGTTACTGATCACTTGTCAAGATTAGAGAGGGGAAAGAGTCTCCCAACAGACAAGACACACATACTGGAGACTTTCCCTGACGAGCAGTTGTTCACTGCCGCGATAGCCATGCGACAGGTAAGTTTTCTGAACTCCCCTACTATGCTGATTTCGTTAATTATTTAGTTAGCGGAATATTTCCTCCTGAACTTAACTATCAAGCTAGGAAGAGGTTTCAAAATGATGTTAAGCATTATTATTGGGACGAACCTCTTCTTTTCAAAAGTTGTGCAGATCAGATTATCAGGAGATGTGTACCACAGGATGAGCAGAAGCTGTGCTTCATCACTGCAATGCTTCACAATATGGAGGACACTTAGGTGGTAACAAAACTGCTGCCAAGGTTTTGCAGTCTGGTTTTTATTGGCCTTCACTGTTCAAGGATGCCTAAACATTCTACAAAAGCTGTGACAAGTGTCAACGAACTGGAAACATCTCAAGGAGACATGAGATGCCACTGCAAAACAATCATATTATTATATGGACATTATTGTCTTTTTTTAATTTAATGCACAGAAATATAACAGAAGAAAATACAGCAATGCCTTTAATTGATAAAATCGGTAAAGAAAATAACGACATACCTTTAACACAAGTTAAGGACTATTTTGTAATTTTAACAATTTATGGAGGATTCATTCCATTTCAAGTTACCAACCTTTAATTAATCATATTACATACCACTCAGCCAAATATCAGCCCCAAACAATCATCCAAACTTGTTTAATTTGCATTCACAACATTCAGGGACTAAACATAAAGAAACAAAATGCTCAAATATACTTTTAACTAACATAACAGTTGGTCGTATCGATACCTTCAAGCCAGTAAAGATACACCCTCAATAATCAAGGCTCCGAAGTCAAAGACAAAGAGCCCATATCGATACTCTCTAGGACCGCACCGATACCCCAATTTCCAGTAGCCAAAACACGTATCAGTACGCCCCCGTGTATCAATACGCCCTTTCATTTTCGTAGAGACCTTATTGGTACCCTTTCCACCGTACCGGTACGCCAAGCCCATAATGGCTTACCCGTACCGATACAGTTTCTTGAGTATCAGTCCGTATGTACCAAATATGCATTCTTTTGCTGGGTTTTCACACTTCAATCCACTCTAACATATTCCAACATACTTCTAACAAGCATACAACTTATTTAAACATCAAACCTCAGACAAACATGGCAATTTCATCAACTAGGCATAGAGATAAGCAACATTTAAATATATAGGCATGCTTCCTATGCAAAAAACCATTAAAGAGTCAAAACTCAAACCAAAGCAAAAACCACAAATCAAAGGCCATTTACAAGTCATAAAGGGCATCCCAAACTTGCACAAAAATAGGGAGTTCCAAAACATTATCTCCCAAAGACAAAGCATCCTCCCATTGCCAATTTATTACTAACGTGTAAACGTAAAACCATACTTGAGCAAAGTGTCACTCCTTGATAATTCTTTCTTGCTTCCTTGCTGCCCCAAAAGCTATTTCTCTGTATTGTTGGAAAAAGAGAGCGTAAGCAATGATGCTTAGTGAGGGATGCTCAAAACAAACCAACAACAACAATGCATTCTAAAACCATTTCACATTTAGAAATCTCTATCTCATCATGATCTTTTTTATTTCATGCTTGAAATCATTTTCAAAGCAAACTTCACATCATTTAAACCACATGTACCATCTATCTCATGCATTAACCCAAAATGCAAAGTGTAAAAGCAAATCCTTACATGCTTGTTTCAACAAAAGCATTTCTCAAAACATGATCTCATATGCATCTCATTTCATAAAAGCATTTGTATCAAGGTACATGTGAATCTCATAATCAATCTCATATATTTGCATTTTAGCAACATTACTCGTATATGTGGATGGCTTGAAGGAATCTCACATCGTCAAGTCCTACCCCGGTGGAATCTCACATCACCGGACTCTCATGGCGGCATCTCTCATCGCCACAAAGCTTGGGTGTTTCACCAAGACCTATCGTGGTGGAATCTCTCATCACAACACTCTCACTTTGGAATGGGATGGCACTATCCCTTTGCTCGAACCAAAGAGCACGTACAAATTTTGTATATTATAGTGCACTTCTCATCCTATTGGTCGACCAATTATATCCAGTAACAATAATCTCATTTTATGCCAATATATAACATTTTAAACATCAAATACCCACTGTTTTCAATGTATCAACATAAAAACAATTTCATCTCATATCAAATGCATATTTAAAACATAGCATTTTCACAACAACTCTATCTCTTTGAAATCAACATTCTATCTCATGGGATTAATTAAGCCACTAAAACATTTCTCAAATCATGCATAAACAGTGGATTATCATCTATCTTTAAAATAAGAGCATGAACATGAAAATCAATGGGACATAAGCCGAGAAATGAGAGCGGAACAACTCAAACTTACTTTCGGGTTTAGATTAGTGTTTCAGACTCAATCTAAACCCCCAAACCTTGTTTCCAATTCTTTGATAACACTTTAAAACCAATTCCACTCACCGATCACGCCTCGCTTGCTTTGCCGAAGCGAAATCAAGCTTCTGAAGCTTCCGAAACTTCACTGATTATGTCCGACACAAATTACCCTATTTATACCACACAAAAATAGAGGATTAATGCATCTCAATGCATTAAAACCACCAGCGACCCATGTTATCTCGATGCATTGTCCAAGAACACCAAAATGCCTATCCGAAACAACTGAAAACACCTTCGATTTCTTTCTAAACTTAACCCAGCCAAAATCTATCACTTCCATCACATTTTAATAATCAATTAACATCCAAAAACTCCCTAATTGCATCCAAGAACCTCCAGCAACACCAACACCATATTAACACCACAAAAACCAAAATCTAACAACCTAAACTACTAGAGATCCAATCTATTTCGGGATTATTATGATAAAACCTTTATTTTAACATCATTTAACATTCAAATCGTAACTAAAATCAATCTCAAATCAATCAAAATAGTAGCAATACGAAAATACTTAGAAATCACCTTCTAAAGCTTGATTCATCAATTTTCATCAATTAAATCATAAAACATTGTTAATAACCATATTTAGAGAGCCAAAGACTTGAAAATTTCATTAAATAACCTTGATTAGAGGAGTTGAACGAATCTTAGCTCTAACCTTTTCCTTTTCCTTCAATTGACAAGATTTTATGAACGTTCCTTAAAATTGCTTTGAGATAAATGATGGAAAAGATAAGGAAATCATTTGTAAAACAAAGGGAATTTGAAAGATGAAAATCTTTGGATCTTTAGAGAGAAAATATTGTGTTTTTCTGTTTGGAAAATGAAAGAATGGAAGTTACGTCAATCTGCCTTTTAGAAAACTAAAACCCCTTTTTATTAAAACCTCATTTTATTTCCTTTTTACTAAATCATTTAAAATGGTCAATTAAAGGAAAAGTTTCATTAATTAAATGGTAGCTCCCTAAAGATTCTAAGTTTTTGCTCTCTTTCAAAACAGTCCTTAAAATAGATTTTGCACTATTTACAAAATGGTCACTAAACCGAAATCTAGATCTTCCAAAAAGCCATTTTCAAAAATTGCCTTTACCAAACCTTTCTATATACTTTTAGAAGATTTTAGGAAATTTTCCCATAATTTTAATGATGAGTGTTCAAAAGTACTATTTTTATTACCTTTTTACTCATAATTATTGTTAGACTTAAGCTCATTTTAGTTGCATTATTAGGTTTTCATGCATATTTTCATTGTTTCCTTTGAGGTGGTATTTGATTTTATGTTTTAAGTAATTTTGGTGAAAAAAGGTATTGTTGGGTATTTGTTTTGTGCATGTGCAGGTTATGCCTAGGATTGTCGAGCCATTGTCGCGACAGTTCATTGCCAAGCCATGTCGAGCCATGCTGTGCGATATCGACTGAACGAGGTCGAGTGATGCCAATCCTTGCCAAGCGAACCATATCGAGCCTTTCCGAATGGAGCCGACTGATTAATTGCCAAGCATTGCCGCGACAATTAATTGCCGAGCCATTGTCGCGGCAATTCATGCTGACCATTGCCGAGGCAATGCCCGGGCAATTTCTGACAAAGGAGAAAAAGGGCAAAGTGGTAAGCGACTTGAAGAGCTAAAAATCCTGAATTTTTAGAGATGGTTTGTGTAACCCCCTTAACCCGGCCTAGACGGTTGACCCGAATTAAGAAAGTCACACGGGGAAAACCAAAGTCAACCCGAAATTCAACCTTGATTAACGACCCTTTTTTTTCTTTTTAATCTTATCTAGATGTACATTAACCCTAATTGTGATCACACAAACAACATACTCAAAGATCACAAGCATCAGAGATCAAACAGGGACCCAATTGAACAAATTACAACTTTAGAGACCAAATTGTAATTTCTGAAAAAAAAAATATGAAGACTTAGTCCAATTTAAAGTTACCATCTTGAAATTAGTCAGGTTTCATGCTTCCCTGTGAAATTTCAGCTCAAAAGGACTTCTCAAACTCATACAATTGAACAAACAAGATTCAGGACCAAAACGTAAACAAAACAAAACATAAAAAGATACTTTTAACCGAATTAACGGTCAGGTATCGATACGCCAGGTGTCGTATCGATACGCGGGGAAGGCAGTAACCAAACTCCAGAGACGGTATCGATACGAGATCCCGTGTATCGATACGACCTTCATACGGTATCGATACCCATACAACCGTACCGATACGCCTGGGCTGAAATGAGCATATTTGGCTCAGGCGTATCGATACGCAAGCCCGAGTACCGATACCCCTGCCTGAAATCGACTCGAAATCAACATCATACATGCTTCAAACCTCAATTAAACATCACCAAATCATACCACATAATCAATCAACATGCAGGGACCATAATTGCATCACCAATTCAACATATATCCAACACATATGAAAAACCCCAATTTTAATGGCATGCTTCCTACTTAAGCTAACCATTCATGCACAAACCTTCATAGCCAAGCATATAAGAATCCAAACCAAAAACCAGCAATTCAAATCAACATTTAACATACTTAGGGAGTTCCAACATCTCCCAAAAACACACTCATAGGTCCCCCATTGCCAAATCACCCCAAAAGCCAAAAGTACTTATAAAACCTTCATACATTGAGCTTTACTTGTACTTGATTGCTTGCCCTTTCTTGCTGCCCTTCAAGGTACTCTAATGCTCTGCATTATTGAATTAAGAAAACGAGAGAGCGTAAGCAAAAGCTTAGTGAGGAGTGCTCTTTAAAAACCATTCAATAATGCAATGTAAACATTTACAAAACATGCTTATAATCACTCTTTGCACATGCTCAAAAGCATACTTTAAGACAAGCAATTCCATGCTTCTAAATACATTTAAACAAGCATCTCATGCTTCAACATAATCATTAATACAAGCATCTCATGCTTCACAATACATTTTACATGTCATATTGGCTCAAGTGATACATTTCATTTATTAAAACAAGTTCAACAACTTTCCCCAAGGACTTTTAAACACCTTGGCCCCAAGGACTTTTAAACACCTTGGCCATGGACATTTAAACACCATGAATGAGGACCACACAAGGACTTTTAACCACCTTTGTGTCCAATGCTTGAATCACCCCAAGGACTTTTAAACACCTTGGCCCCAAGGACTTTTAAACACCTTGGCCCCATGGACTTTTAACCACCATGGAAAGGAGCACCTAAGGACTTTTAACCACCTTAGTGTCCGCAACAAGAACCATCCAAGGACTTTTAACCACCTTGATGTTCTTAAGTAACAAGGCTCACTCAAGGACTTTTAACCACCTTAGTGACCTTCACTTTTAAAAATCATCACTTGCCAATATACATCTTTTACATCATATAATCCACTGTTTTAAAGCATTAAACCAAGCCATATTCATCATGCATTTCAAAGCATTAAACCACATCATTTCAATGTATAAAATCAAGGAACTCCTACCTAGAGTTACCTTCAACATATGGCTTATAACATCAGCAAAATCCATGCTAAATCATGCTTTCAAAACAGTAATTAAAACATGCAAATCATCATCTTGCATTACATCAAAATCATGGCCACCACTAGAGAGTAAATCCGAAAACTTACACTTGAGCTTAGCAAAGTTGTTTAGACTTAAACTAAGCTCCCAAAACCTTCAAACCTTGGTTTTAAAGCTGAAAATCCATTTTCACAAATGCACTCACCAATTTCCACTTTGCTTCAAGCCAAAGCACCAAAATCAAGCCTCCGAATCAACAACTCTTGGATCCAAGGATGCCTCCCATGTTTCAACACATTAAAGCAGAGGATTAATGCATCATCATGCATTAATTGCTTCAATGAAAGCACCTAAACTCGCTGCTCTCACAAAACCTCCATTTTCGGCCACCAAACACAACCGAAAATGCATCCAAAACACTTCTAAACAAAGCCCAGCCATAAACCAGCAAATCCACACTTCCATTAACATCAAAGAACATCTAAAAACAACCTAACAACATCCTTATACCTCCAGCAACATCAGATCACCAAGATCACCTCAAAAACTACCTTAAAACACAAGCTAAACTTAGGAAACTCAACCTATCCGGGTTTGCATCAATCAAAACTCATTTCCTTATCAATTTAGAGATCATTTAACATCAAAAACACCTCTCACATCACAGATCTAACATATCTAACGAAAATCATGTGAAATCATCAAAATCTTGCATAAATAGCCAAGATCCATAAATCAACTTAAAAGCCTTTAATTAAACATCAATTTAGGATTGAAAACTTAGGAATTTCAGTAAAGAACTTGAAGTTCAGAGGAGAAGGACGTTCTTACCTCCAAACTTGAGTTTCTCCTCTTTTTGGAATGAAAATCCTTGATGAAACTTGTAGCAATTGAAGAGGTTTTGAAGATACAATGATTTGGAATCAAATGAGAGTTGAAAGGAGGATTTTAGGTGAGAAAATCAGAAACAAAACTCTGGAAATGGAGTGTTTGGGTTGAGAGAAAATGAGAGAAAGAAAATGAGAAATTAGTTGAGAAAATAACAAAATGAGTTTTTCCCTCTTTTATGAAATCTTTAAAATCAGAATTATAACTCAAAATATCTTAGAAAAATCTGGAGAAACTCCCTTTGGGTAAATAGCTCCTTAAAGATTCAAAGTTTCAACCCTTTATAAAACAGCCACCAAACTTTCAAAAATTACATTTTGGTCACTAGCCAAAATGTCACACTTCCAAAACTCATTTTCCAAAATTGATTTCACAGTTCACTTAATTATATTAAAAGATGATTTTAGAACATTTTTCCATATTTTTAATGCAACCCGAACTAGGCTTTCCTAATTTAGCCTCTTACGATTCGAACAGCACTTTGACCGACCGGTCAACGCCCAAGACTTCTAAGCCCAAAACCGGGGCGTTACAGTTTGCATGAAGATCGGAGCTTGGAGTTGCATGAAGAGGTCAAAGAAAGATTAATTCCAAGAAAGTTAGGAAGAGTTTTAGTAGGGATAATATAATAAAATAAAAGAGATTTATGATGTTATATTTAATTCCAACTTAACTTCCTACTTAAAGAAGGACTTGACCTAGCCATCTATTATAAATACAAGACCTAGCCACCATCCAGAGGGGGAGATCAATTAGAGAGAATTTCCAAGGGGCTACCGATTTCTTCTTCCTCCTCTTCTTTGTTTCGGTTAGATTCATGTTTGGGGATTATTCTTTGTATATCTTTTTTAACCCAGTCATGAACTAAGTTGATTGGCTTAGGTTATTTTGGGTTTGTGGTTTTGATAAACAATTAGATTTGTTTAGGTTTTTGAGTTTGCAATCTAAATTCAAGGTTTGTTCATTCTTGGTTTTTATTCTTGTTTGTGAGTGAATTGGGAGAGGATCTCCTTAACCATCTATTTATCTAATATTGGGAGAGTTAGATTCATGAAACAAATGAGCATGGTTTTTGTCCAATTCGATGAAGACTAATCCAGCTTAAGGATAAGTTACGGGTTTCAATAGCTAAAAGGAGCGCAAGATTGGTTGTTGTGCACCCTTGGTTCACGCTGTGAGGTATTATCAAGGCATGTACAATAACTAGAGTTTCGACTTAGGGATAAGGAGGAACCATTAAAGAACGCTACACCAAATCTTGAAGTTGTCACTTAATTGCCCAAGTAGTTGCCCTGGCAATCCTTGCCTTGGTAACCCGATTTGCATCAGTTTCCATAGCAATTAAGTTGCCATTTCACTCAACACTGAGACGATCCATTCGATTATCACTCCTCAACTCACGATAACCCAGCCTACTCTTCTATCTTATTTGATTTCCTCTATCTTTTACTTTTATTGTTCTTTAGTTTACTTGTTAGTTATAACTCCTATCATTAATTGTGTTCTTATTTTCTACAGTGCAGTAACTTAAGCAAAGTGGCCCAAACCAATCCCTGTGGAGAAGATACTTGATACTTATATCATTTTATTACTTGCGACGTGTATACTTGCACAATTGTGTAGCACTTATTACACGCAACAAGTTTTTGACGTCGTTGCTGGGGATTGGCAATTGGTGTTAGTTGTTTTTGTTATTGCATTTTTACTTATTAGTTTTACTAACTTTTTTTTGCTTAGTTGTTTTGGTGCGCTACATGTAAGGGACATCAACATGTCAAGAAAAAATGTTCGAGAGATGATGTGGGAACATATGAATTACTCCAATAAAGACTTTCTTTACCTATACCCGTCGAGAAAAGTCCAAACCGTGGAAATCTCTTGCGTTAATTGTGGAGAACATCATGTGTTTGAAAATTGCCCTCAACTTTTCGGTGCATATGACTACAAGGAGGACCAAAGATGAACCAACAACAAAACTTTTCATGGTATGATAAAAAATCTCAAAAAAATTTACCATAACAATTTTGTTGCAGCAACATACATGCTTTGGCAATGTAGTCCTTATTAGCAGCAAAGTGTCACGGTAGCAAATATGTCATGGCAATTAGGGGTGTTCATGGTTAACCGTTGGTTAACCATTAAGGATGAGTCCCTAATTTTCTATGCATTCTTAGAAACATTCTCTATGCATTTTCCCTCTAATTACATTAAGAACATATAACTTGTGCACTAAGAACATAACTTATAGGTTAACCGTTATAGTATTTTGGTTAACCGCGAACACCCCTGATGGCAATCTAGTCTTCGTCAAGAGATATTAAATTCCATGGATGCGTGTATAGCCAGGATGGATGTACTCGTGAGAGAATCAGAAGATCGATTGAGGAGATCCAAATATGCCATGGATAACATGCACCAAAAATAAATTCCTAGGGATACTGAAGTCCCAAGGCAAGAGGACAAGGAGCAATAGAAGAGAGCTTCCCAATACGTGGGGAACAACTAGAACCCCCAAGTCGAGAGGATGCCAATGAGAGAGATTGCCTAACACATGATGAGCCTATACAACAAATTTCCCCGGAAAAGATTGAGAAGCCTGAACAGAACAATGCCACAACAACACTTAATGAGGCTGAGAAGAGTACTGAGAATGTCACGGCAATACCAAATGCCTCGGTAATGCCCGGTAACATTGCCTCAGCAATACCAAAGTCCTGATGCCTCGGCAAGTCTAGATGCCTCGACAATTCCATCAATTAAGAAGGAGAAGAGTGATGCTATAGCAATTCATGAGGAATCAGATATCCAAAATGTTACAACACTAATGATGAAGCAAGAATATATAGATTGCTCTCATTTACCTTTGCCCCGGCAATTGAACGACCATATGCAAGCTCAACACGATGAAAATACTTCGCTAATGGAATATGAGTAGGTAATGGTTAATCCTTTCGAATTCCTTGAAAAATCACCTCTTCCATGACAGGTATTTCTTGAGGAAACAACTCCGATAGATTTGAAGCCATCAAAATCTCTACTGATGGAGATAGTGGAGAGACCTAAAGAAAACGATTTTTGGACTCGTTAAGCTTTTTAGAAAATTAGGTTTTCCCTTGACTTGCATCGAATCATTGTAGAAGATTGCCATAGCATTTGGCTGGCGCAGCAATTGCCTCGGCAATGAAGGCTACATCCAGGCATGACGGATTTCAACGAGAATGAGGTAAGTAAATGGTTGCATGTTGAGATGGTTTTTCCTAATAAAATATTCATGCCTTCGGGAATATTAGCAAGGTGGAGAGTATACATGGACTACAAGAGAACAAGAAAGAAAGACACCTCCACCATGGTAACACAAAGAGAGGAGTAGCTACGAGCACATTGACCCAACTCTTTTTGGGCAATGTTGTCACTCGATGAAGGGTGAGAATGGACTATAAGAAGTATTGGAAACGACCCTCCTCAAGCTTTCTCGGATATGTAGTAACCTTAGAATATGCATGAAAATGCTCTTTCTAAGAATTTTTAATTTTTTATTTTAATTTTTGGACCTTTATTTTATTTTCGGTTATGTTAGGAGATATTTTATTTGTCTTCAGTATAATCAGTTTTCAGGTTTTCTTTGTTTATCCCACATCAAGAATTAAAACCACCATGGCCAAGAACCTCAAAACCATGGTAAGCCCAAGCGCACCCAAAGGAGAAAACATCTGTCCAAAACTACTGCCAAAACGGACGAGACGGAGGATGCCTCGGCAAGACCAGATGCCTCAGCAACCACTAAAGAGCATGCCTCAACAATCCCTAAAGCGCATGCCTTAGCTAGTCCTGATGCACTGGTAATGCCTACTGCTCATGCCCAGACAATAGCACATACCAGGTGAATCAAGCAACCGCCATGCACCAGTAAGCGAATCAAGCAAACATTGATCGAAGGAAACTCATCATTCAAGGTGACGACCTTTCCGTCTAATACATTTGCATTTTATTTTAACTTTTTATGCATTGAGGACAACGTTTTTCTCGAGTTTAGAGGTATTTGTCTTTAATTAGTTTCATGTTTAGTTGCATTCATCCTTAGGAATTGCATATAGGATGCAGAGATTACTTGCCTTGCTTTTAGTTGGATTAAATTTGCCTAGACTTGATGAATATTCAATGATGACATTGCCATTGCATTAAACTGGTAGAACTTTCAACTCTAGGATGACCATGGAAAACACTTAGAATCCTACTATGAAACTAAACTTAATTGTACACTCATGTGGCTTGATTGATTGGAGGAATTATAGTGAACTTAGGTTAATCAATTAAAATTTGGGTAAAAAAAGAAGAAAAAAATTCTAGAGGTGCTCAAAATCAGCTCTAGTATTGTGCTTAAAGGAAACACTAGAGGTGCCCGAAATTGGCTCTAGTCGGTTGATCATAAAATTGGAAAATTAATTAATTCACTAGAGGTGCCCGAAATTGGCTCTAGTTGAACATAATAAAAAAACCCAAGGAATTAATTTGAATGCATATTTGTTCACATAGAATCTGGAAAATCATCTTGTACACAAACTTAGTACACACTCACAAGCATTATAGTTTGATTTCGGGTAACTCCTAGGCCATCCGAAAAATTGAATGTCATGCATACTTGGTGCATGGTTCTAAGGAATGAAGTCAAGTGCGAAGCAAATTCTCTGATGATTAACATCTTGACAAGTAATTTTTAGTTTTGCATTGCTTGAGGACAAGCAATAGTTCGAGTTTGGGGGTTTGATGAGTGTTCAAAAGTACTAAATGTTTTGATATAATAATTGAAAAATGTTTTAATATAATAATTGAAAAAACTTTAAGTCCAAAAAACTTGAAAATAAGTTTGAGGATGTTTAAAAAGGTTTTGGAAAGGTTTGAAATGTTTTTAAGTAGACAAACTAGGTTTTTCAAGGTACTCGTTTTGATACAGGCTAAATTGTATCAATACATTATAAAACTGCCAAAACACGTATCGAAACAGGGCTTGCCCGTTTCGATACGGAGGGTTTCGGTTTCAAAACATCCCTTTGGTGTTTTGATACGTCCAATGGTCAAAACCTCCCCAACGGTCATATTTACCAACGACTTTTTAAATAGAGCTCAACGGTCACTCGTACCGAAATGGTTTGTAATCGTTTCGATACGGCCAGAGGCATTTCGATACGGCTTGCTGCATCAGGCTCCAACGGGTAGTTCTGAAGAAGGTCATTCTGATACGGGCTATTATGTTCCGATACGGACAGCTCCAGAATAGCATTAATAGTGGGAAATAAAGTCTCCAACGGCTTCAAAACAACCCCAACGGTCCTTAATGGCTACAAACTCAATTGGGAGTATAAAAGGGACCTCCAAGCATCAAGGATAGGTTAATGCTTGAATTGTCAACAACATTATGATGAGAGATTGTCTTTAGAGCTAAATTATATATTCCTTGTATAGACAACACTTGTGAGCTTAATTATCAAATTTGCTTAAGTGTATAGGTTTTGGGTGAGTGCTTAGAGTTGCAAACATATACCTATTAGAGGGATTTCTAATTTGCTTTAAATTTCTCTTGTAAGAGAGTGTTTGATCAAACTTTGGGTAGAAAGCTTGATCGTTGTAACGATTTCCTCCTCATCTGAGAAAAGGGGAAGAAATTCAATAGTGAATTTGGTTGAAATCCTTAGTAGAAAGCTAAGGTAGTGTATGTAGGCTTTGGGTTAGAAAGTCGAACCGCTCTAAATCCTTGTGTTTAACTCTTATATTTTTAGCTTCCACAAAAGCAGCCAAAAATCCAATCTTCTCCACACTTGGAAACTTTTCGGTTGTGACCATCGAGCCCAACAATTGGTATCAGAGCGAGGCTCAATTGATAGGGATTAACATAATGTTGAGGTGATATGAGAAGCTCGATACATCAATCCAACCAACCGAAGCAATGGCACACTCAATCAACAAGCCACCATTCTTCAATGATGAACATTATGCCAATTGGAAGAATAGGATGAAGTTCTTCATCAAGGGTAAAGATTATAATCTATGGGACCTTGTTGAAGATGGATCGTTCATGCCAACAAGAAGAAAGGCGGAGTGGAATGCCAATGACAAGAAGATGATGAAGCTTAATTGCAAAGCCTTGCACTTCATCTTTTGTGCTTTAGGCCCGGACGTATATGCCCAAGTCTCTTCTTGTGAGAGTGCCAAGGAAGTATGGGACAAACTTAAACTCACATACGGGGGAAATAACGAAGTAAAGAAGACCAAGATCGGCCTCCTCAACTACGAGTATGAGAACTTCAAAATGGAACCGAATGAAGACATCAAGAAGATGTTCGATAGATTCTTGTAAGGCGTGTAGGTGTTCCCTTTTGTGGGAGCGCAAGTGCACACTCCTATCAATTTATAGTATATAAGATGTCGAATCCCACGAGGATGGGACAGCTTGTCTCGTTTCGTAGTTCCTGCACAATTGTAAAGTAAAATCACAAGTGAATGATTAGTTGAGATCAAAGAGTAAATAAAAACACAAGTAAAAGAGAAGAAGTGAATCAGGTTGATAGAGTAGAGAGGGTTATGTTGCCACTTAGTGTGAAAACTGCATTGTAATAGGTATAAGTTATCCTTTGCTGCCACGATATGATGCCTCGGCGGGTACGGCGGGCAGCAAACTACGACCCTGTCACGCGGCCGCAGCAGGTCACTGCCACTGCATGGGTGTGTACTGTCTCGGCAGGTGGGATGGAAAGATGTCCTGGCGGCAAGTCTGGCAAATACTCCAAGTTCGGCAGGATAGTCGACAGTGATCCCTCCTATTTCTAGGTTAGGATGCTCGAGATTGATAACTTGAAGACTAGTGTGGAACCAAGTCAGCCAACTCGGTTAGTAATCCCTTTTAGCCACTGAAACTTGTGGACTAGTGTGGAACCAAGTTAGTCATGCCTCTCGTTGTGACCGTACTTAACCCTTTCGCGAGCCTTGCACTTTTATGCCCAACAAATAGATTCTCTCAAACGACTAGTGTAGAAAGATTGAAAGAATAAAGAATAATGGATTAAGTAAACTTGGAATATTTCATTGAAGAAATAACTCAAAAACCTAAAACAACCATTTCACTCTAGTTACAACATAACCCTAACCCAATTGGGATTTAGAACATGGCGGCAGAGAAGAGCACAAGTAAAGTCTATAGAAAACCTAGGATGATTTAAACTAGAAGTACACTGGTATTTATAGACTCAAGACTAGGTTAAGTCCTCCTTGAAGTAGAAGTCCTCTAAAGTAGCTTTCCTTCTTTAATGTAGCTTTAAATGATGACTTCTTTGCTTGGAATATGGACTCTTCCTCGTTTGCCTTAGCCCGCAAGTAAGCTTGGGAATTTCGCTTCGGCAGCTCTAGTCGCTGCTACAGACGTTAGAAATCACATGACCACCGATGATAGATTCAGGAGTTTTTGCTCTACAGATCGCACTCTGGTTCTCCTAACTTCCATAGTCAGCTATCGCGGGCAGCAAGGTCGACAACAGCTTTGCTTGGCAGGTGCTCGGCAGCAACTTACTTCAGTTGGAACTGCTTCAGTACAACTCCTAGGCTTGCTTCTCAGCGTTGTGTCCTCCGTTCCTTGGCTCCCTCATTCAGCTGTTAGTACCTACAAGCAAGAGTAAACTAAAACAGTACCTCTTGTTCACCAAATGAATGATAAGTTATAAAAGCAAGGTAGAATAATGAAATACGATAAAATGTTATGCATGAACCTACTTATGCCTAAAATGAGCTTAAAAAAGTAATAATAAGAGTTGGATAGTGCATGAAATATAGGAATTTTGGACACTTTACACACCCTCAAGCTCGAACTATTGCTTATCCTCAAGCAATGCAACCTAATGTACTTGCTCTAATAATAGTCAGAAAGAAAAACCTATTTTTTGACCTGATTTTCTACCTCAAGGCCGTAGCACCTATATATATATAACTTAATGAAGGGAAATAAGTAAGAAAACAACTCAGAATTAAATTCCTAATGCTTGTGTGATGTTTGCAAATCTGTAAAAAAAAGTTGAATACGCAGAATAAAAGATTAAACAAAGATACTACTGTAATTTAAAGGTTGTTGTCGAGGCAGCACAAGTTCAGCACATTATTATTTTTAATCAAGGCGGTGAGGGCTTCATCTTATCACAACTACTCTTCCAGGTCTGACATTTAGATAGGAGCAAACTACATAACCCTAAACCCTTTGAGTAGAGTCATCTCGTGAAGGCTTTCATTCACTCATGCTAATTTGTCTGTCACTTTTAGGCTTTTAGATTCATGGACTTTGATAGCAGTGGAGTGTCCTCGCACATGATTCTTCCTAGAGCCTATTGCGGGCACCTCTAGGGTAACACAACACTTTTCTTTGTTTTTGATTTTGCTGCCATGGCAGTTCTGCATTATTCTGTTTCTTTTGCCTGCCTCGGTGGCTACCTGCAATTATCGTTAGAATTTTGCAAAGAAAACAAGCAGGCAGTGTTTATCAAATATTCCAACACATTCAGCAAGTAACAGAGATGTTTAACATTTTCCGGCAAAAAGTAAAAAAAAACTAAGTCATATTTCATGCTTTTTCCCAAGATTAAGTTCAATTTTTAATTAGGTGCGAAAATAAGGTAATCAGCTATCCTATCATGGGCACAAGTCATAACAAACTTTTATTTTTCGATTGTTACTAAGGCAAGTACAATGCAACCTAAATGCAACTAAGAATGCCTACAAATGATGCGAGAGCTATCCCCCCAAACTCGAGATGGGCATTGCCCTCAATGCACTAAACAGAAAAAAATAAGAAAATATACATGTTAAAGATAATAAAAAGAAAACATGAAATAAAAATAAAAGAAAAGAAAATAAGTTAAAAGTTTGTTGAGGGTTGAGAGGAGGTTGGATTCTAGTTAGCTGAGGAGGAGGAGGATGTTTGGACAACAAAGCGGCGGTTGTCAGATGCTTTGGCGACGGTTCTAGCGGGTGAGGTCTTTGCTTTCCGCGGCGGCTGGATTCTCTTTGGCGTATGTTGTGGCTCTTCTGGAGGCTCGGCAGGGGGAACGGCGAGAGATGCATCGCTTCCTTCTGACTCCGTCTCGAGGTCCACATGTTCTTCTGCTATTATGTGTCGCTTTCTCTTCCTTGTCCCTTCCTCTATGGTCACTACCGGAGGGATGAATGCCATTGAGATGGCTGTTGTTGCCGCTACTACTGCAGTTTTTGGTTCCAGCGGCGGCTGCTCAATCTCCTCTAATGAGGAGGAGTCTGCCACTGTATTGGCTATACAGGCTGGGGAGAGATTAAGCTGGTGCCTCTCAAGTGAGTCTGCCACTGTGTTTGATGGGGTGCCAGCTGAGTGATGCAGAGAATGCATTGGAGAGGGCACCTGATGGTTTGTCTGGTGGGCAGTGGCGGCTGGTGAAGTTCTTCGTGCTCTTGTTGCTGCTGCAAGCTCATCAAGAGAGGGTGGCATGGTGGGCACAGCACCAGGGAATTTCTGTAGGAAATAAGCCATCAGGGCTTCTTGGGCCTCCCCCACGTAGTTCATGAAAGCCAACTGCTTTTGCTTTATCCATTTTGTGTGTTCGAGGAGTGTGTGGAGCAGCGGGAGGACTTCTTTGTCTAGGACAGCATCAGTACTGTCAGAGGTGGCTGGCGTTTCAAACTGTGTGGCAGGGGGTTGACTGGGTGTTGTTGGTTCTTTCTCCGCATCCTGCATCATCTGAATGCGGACCTTTTTATCCAGCCCTCCTTGGCAGTTGTAAACTCATATGTGGGCTCTATCGGGACTCAGAAATTGGTGCAGAGACCTGTGATGAGGGATGGGAAGTACAACCTGCCTTTCTTCTTCTTGAAGCAGTTGTATATTTCCGTGCATATGATTTCCCCTACGTTGATCGGTTGGTTCATCAGGATACTGTGAATTAAAGCGAGGTGCGGCCGGTCAATTGTTGAGTTGTGGGATGTGGGCAACAAGCGCCTTTTCACAAACGTGTTCCATAACATAGCCTCAGGCAACAGGTGGCGGCGCTGGACAGATCCCACATGTTTGCCCCCCAGCCATGGTGTGTTGGGCTAGTAGATTATGGCCTTGATCTCCTCATACTGGGCAGCCGTCAGTGACTGCCTCCATTCCTCGTGCGGGTTGTCGTTCATATCAAGGCCGTAATAGTTGTTGATGACAGCAGGGTTGAGCTTGACCGCCTCCTTGTGGACGTAGACGAATGGCTTGTTTGGGCAGGGCTGATGTGAGTAAAATTCCCTGACTATAGTGATGTTCGCTATATCAGGCTGTTGAGCGAACATCTCCCATCCCTTGTAGTGGATGGTTCGGAACAAGGCGGCTCTAGACCACGGTCTCCCGTTTGCTTCGTGTAATGGAAGCCTTGTTCCTCCCAGACGGTTTGCTTGGAGAATTGTGCTCTATATCTCTCCTCGTCTGCCTTGAAGCAAAACCTGCTGTAGGTGGGTTTTTGGGTTGATGTTGAGGCCATGTGATCGGTTGTATTCTAACTGAAAATAGAAAGGAAATATTATGAAAGAGTAGTAGAATAAGATAGAAGCTAGCAAAAAGATGGAAGTGAAGTAAAATGAAGTGAGTCAGTGGTTTATATAGGAGCTGCCGAGAAGTGCCAGGGCGACATTAAATGATCAACGGTTCGATGGTTTATATAGGAGCTGCCGAGAAGTGATAGGATGTCGCATTCAGGTTTGAGAGTAATCGAACATAGTATCATGGTCGACTGATATAGCAAGTATTAAAAGTAATACACTACTACCTCTAGTATGCTTTATGAACATGTTGGTATTCGCTTAATGTATGCATGAATATGATGAAGAGTGTTGTTAACTCTGCTTAAGTCAACCAGATATGAAATTGAGTATGATAATCTAGATAAGATCGAAATGCTCAAAAGAGAAAGTTAATAAATGTAAGGATCTGGAGTTCAATAAATTAAGTAATAAGGCAGCTAATCTCCAAACCCAATTATTAATGTCAAATGATTAAATGCTAAAAATATTTGGATATGAAATTATGAAAATGCCCTTAAGGTATGAGAATGACTAAAATACCCTTAGAATTGGAAGCAATCTAGAAATCTACATTGGATATGGTAAAACAACCCGATTCATCTAAAATCCTCAAACTACTTGGAAAGTTATGGTAACAAGATTTAAACATTCAAGATTGTAAGGTGTTAGGTTTCCTTGAATTTGGAATGAATCTCCGAATATAGATTTACGGGAAACTATTCATACCTCTAAATTAATCAAGTGGCTCAAAATACTGAATTGATTGTAATGACTAAAAGTATTGGAAATACTGTTATGGTTAAATTAATCAGAATGATCGTATTGACCAAAAAAGTTGAAGTATCCTCGGACATCGAGGTTTGCAATTAACTGGAAGGATGGATAAACCCTTGAGTTCTGAAATGAATGAAGTGGTTGGAGGTACCGAAGTTTCTTGAATGGCTGAAACACCCACGAGTTCTTAAATGATTGAAATACTATAAATGGTTCAATTGACAGGAATGATGGATATCCCGAGCTTCAGAATGACTGAAATGCCCCCTTGATTGGAATAAGTAAATTGCCTTTGATAAAATTCTAGAAATACCAATAAAGCTGAAAATGACTGAAATGCCCCTAAGGGTTGAAGCATGACTCATGTACGTCAATCACTCTTGATATTAATATAAGGATGGAAGTTTTTCCTCACAGAATATAAGTTCGACTACTCCGTGGCAAGTCCTGTGGTGAAATATGAAGGCAACCGTTCAGATATACGATACAATCAGTATTTGGGAATGATACCCGTGAAGTGCATACATCAGAAGGTTTGGTTAGTACTATAAGGTTGGGACATGTTAGTTTCGGTTGGTTTTAGAGGCTCGATAAACTTATGGAAATCTTAAATATTGTAAATTGTCATTTTATCACTATTGGGCTAAATTTTAAAATCACCCCTGATAATTAAATGACCAAAATGCCCTCGTTGGCCAAAATAATCAAAATAGCCCTGAATGTATATGATATCGTGATAGATCTTGACATAGAAATCTCGGAATGCCTGGTTGGAAACCCGATGAGCAAATAGAATTCTCGAGCCACTATTTATGCATTGTTGGTATAAATTACCAAAATGCCCATGTATGATAAAATGACCATAATGCCCTAGTAGGCTTAAATGACTAAATCACTCATGATATGTCTAAACTCTCAAAGATCTTGATGTATCATCTCTTGAATATATGGTTTGAACCGTTGGTATGAAGCCCCTTTTTATAGGGGCCTCGTTTCCAAAATTCGTTCAAATTGTCAAAAGTTTGATGTGTTCCCTTCTATAAATGCCAAGTATCTCCAAGAAACAAATTGTTCCACCTAGTGTGTTCCATGTGTGCTACACGACTGTTTTGCATACTGATTTACATGTTATAATACCGATCACGTGCACATGACTGGCATACTTGAATTCACAAGAACATGACATGTTATATAAATTAAGCATGATCGTATTGTATTTCTGAAATATGCCTATGCACCCGATATAACAAACATGCTATATGGATAATGTATTACTAAAAATACTATTATTGATAATGAACTATTGATGATCTAATTCATTGGGGTACTTGGGATATGATATGAAGTTACTGACGACTCAACCCTGATCCAATTGGTAAGTCCGCCCGTTTTCGGTTCCTATGCTTCGGCCAGGTCCGCCCATTTTCAGTTCCTATGCTTCGGCTAGGTCCGCCTGTTTTCGGTTCCTATGCTTCGGCTAGGTCCGCCCGTATTCGGTTCCTATGCTTCGGCTAAGGCCGCCCGTATTCTAAGGTATTCCTTTAGGATGGTACCCATGCCTAATGGACTCGTGTTAATGCATGTACATGATACCGCACTGGGGAAACTAAATACTGGAGTATGGTTGAAGGGTAAATAAAGAATTAAAATGAACTTTACTTCTACTTGAAACAAATGTATTTGAAATAAAAAAAATGTTTACTGCATTATTACATTTCATGCATTAACGTTGCACCGTTGGAACACACTAGACACTAAACTCTCTGATTCCACCTCCGTATGTTATCAGCCTATATAATTCCCGTCTAATTCTCGATGTATGAATAAAGAACAAATATTGTTATTCTCGAGTATGATGCTACCTCGAAATAGTAGAACAGAAATGGAGACTGTTACTACGTGGAACATCATGAAAATGTTATGCCTACCATATATCTGCATGAGCTTATAGCATCTTTTGGTAGTTCTGTATTACTGAGCTTTTTCCAAGCTCATGTTATTTTTACCATCGCAGGTTAAAAGAATATATCATGGTATAACGTTTGACATCAGCGTTTGGAGTTCTCTCGGCGTCGCTTTTGGAGTACGGTACAGTTAGTAGGCATGTGTGCAATGTATTTATTTATGATAGTGTCTGTAAAACACTTTCTATTATGTGTTTAAATGACTTCCTAAAATGGTATTTTAAACAGAAGTTGATTTAACATTTTAATAAGTGTTTTGAGACCAAAAAATTGTTTTTATGTGTATTTTTACTGTGGGTCGCTCTTGTGACCCTAATGTGACTTCCTAGGATCCGTTGTAACGCATAGGCAGGTCTAGGGTGTTACAATATTTGTTTTGTGCATGTGCAGGTTATGCCAAGTATTGTCGAGCTATTGTCGCGGCAGTTCATTTCCAAGCCATGCCGAGCCATGATGTGCGATACCGACTGAACGAGGTCAAACGATGTCGATCCATTCCAAGAGAACCATATCGAGGCATGATGTGCGATATCGACTGAACGAGGCCGAGCGATGTCGATCCATGCCAAGCAAACCATACCGAGCCTTGCCAAGCAGAGCCGACTGATTAATTATTTATCCATTGTCGTGACAATTCATGCTGACCATTGCCGAGGTATTGCCGAGGTATTGCCTTGGCGATTTCCGACAAGGGAGAAAAAGGGCAAAATGGTAGGCGACTTGAAGAGCTAAAAAACCCTGAATTATTAGAGATGGTTTGCATGAAGATTGGAGCTTGGAGTTTGTTGCGCAATCTTGCAATACTATAAATGATACGCAAATGGCGCAAGTATACACGTCGAATGAGTAATAAAGTGATAAGTGAGTATCATCTCCACAGGGATTGGAGGTATTCACGGTTGCTGTAACAATAAAGATTGAACTTTTTGCAGATGACAATGCTAAAGTAAAAGAGATGGTGTAAAATAATGCTGAAGCAAAATAGTGCAGAGAAAGATGAGATAACAATATGATAGACATGTCCCCTTTCGTATGCGAAACACACTACGAAATGACCGGGTGGGAATGATGGACGATCTAACTCAAGCTTCTTAACGATACTAATGCTCTTCAGCTATCTTCTATGCTAGGCGGGATTTGCTAAGAATGTTCCTAAACTATCTCTAGCCAGGAAACTGGGAGTCAGAAATGCTACAGCCATACCTCTCGGTGTAAACTCTTAACACTCCCCTACCCTTCATGAACTATCCTTTTTAGCCCTTGAAACCTATCACTTATCTCTAAGGTAGGTTAGAGCCTGCCTCTCAACAGTCACTTCATTGCTTATGAGGGTTCTAAGGCTAGCTCTCTCGATTACTAACCCGAACATACACTTAAAGAATGACCAACTCTCAAAGGCGCTTAAGGTAGGGCCTACCTCTCAAAGCACTTACAACCCTAAGCTCTTACAACTTTAAATAAATGAGAAATGCATAAGCAAAGCATAGAATCATGATAAACACTGAAAAAGCCATAGCATGCATTAAAAAGTACTCAAAATAAAATCATCCATCAAACCCAAGCCACCTAAAACAGTTCGTGGATGGTCAATATCATCCAACGTATCATTGTGATAACATCACCAAATATAAAGATCTGAAAATAAATTGCTATAGCGACGGAAAGAAAGGTGAACTCCCTCTCCGCCATGGACTGCCCAACTGTCTTAGGCTCACCGCCTCTCTCAAGGCCAGTGAGGCCACTCCTTGGAGCTTCAACGATGGAGGACAGCAAGCTGGAGAAGATGAAGGTGAAAACTTCCCTCTCCTTTTCTCTTTCTTATGCCTCTCTTTTTGCAACACACTACACAACACACCTTTCTCCAAGCTTCTCTCCCCTTTATATAGTGGAGGCTTCTAGGTTTTGGTGCCCTAAAGATGCCTTGATAATCCCAAGGAATGTCCACCTACAAGGTCTTCCATGAGGGGACAAGGAGGACAGTCTGTAGGTGGGTACCGGCTGCTGTACATGTCAGATCATCCTTTTATGCATGTTCACATGTTTCTGCAGCTCACGTGTATCTCATGTGCTGGCCAATATCCACTGCCATCATGCTATAGCAATTCTCGGCATCGGCTTTCTCTCTTGACTCCTTTCCTGCACATCACAAACCCGAAAACCAACCCTCCAATCAGTATCCCTCGATATGGACCAATAACCAACATAGATAAAGATGCACCCAGAAGAAGAAAATGCAACCTAAATGCAGTCTAAATGCTATGGTATGAACTCAAGAACAGACAAATGCTATAGCAAAAAGGTATGAAAACAAGGATATTTATGCAGTTATCACACCCCCAAACTTGAGCTATTGCTTGTCCTCAAGCAATGAATGGAACAGAACAAAAGACCTACTATGGCAAAGATTTAACCTAGAGGATTGCTATGGCAATATCTCAGTCCTCATAAATAACTTAGGCGAATAAATAAATATACACAACCAGACGTGAGATTCTTAAGAACATTCTTTAGGACTTAAGAACATTCTTAAGAACAAATTTTCAAGGAAGCTCCCTAGTTATACCCTAATTATGTTCTCTAGTTCTTTTCCAATTTTTAGACTCCCAAAGATATAGGTTTTCTGCTACGAAGGGTGTCAGCTCATCACACCTGTCGTCCTTAACTCTAGATGAGCAGAGAGCAAACCTCTCACCCCCGAGCTAGTGGGCAGAGTCATCCCGTGACAACTTTCATTCACTCATATGCTATAGTAAAGCTTTATTTTTCTCTTCTTCTTCTTTTTTTACATTGAAAAAGCTATAGCAAAGCGGAGTGTCCTTCTACAGATATGTCGTAGCATTTATTCGTTTGTTTTAGCACAGGTTCGTCTAACTTTTCTTTTAAGTTCTCTAGAGTTTACATATTAGAGTTTACTAGTGTTCTTCCTGAAAAAATTTCTAACAAACTTACTTATAGAAAGAGAGCAGTTGTGTAATAATTTTTTTAACAACTAGATCCTAAAGTCAGTTCTACAGATCTCAACTAGTTGTGTTTTTCTAACTTAGTTTAGGCCTTTAAGATTTCATCGTTAGATATCATCAATACATTCATAGGTTGTCTCTAGACTAAACAAAATGCCATAGTAGAAATTTTGTTCTATCCTATAATGCATATGCTAAAGCAAAATATTAACTATGAACGCTAACACCCCCAAACTTGAGAAATGCAGTGTCCGCAATGCATAAACTAATCTACACTATATGCCAAGAAAAATTGAAAATTGAAAAGAAAAAAAGTTAGTTACTTCCTGGGTGCGGAGGCTACATGGTGTTGCTGGTGTTGTCCATTGATGTCTCAGAGGAGTAGTGGCGTGGATCTGCTACATCGTCCACACTCTCTGAGGAGACTGATTAAGCACTAGATGAGGGTCTGACACGTCCAGCAGTGTGTTTGATGCGTGTTTTTTGTCTGGATGTTGTAGCATCCTCATATTGTGTTGGTGTCGACTCAGTTGCTTGTGCTGTAGTATTTTCCTTCTGAGGGGTTTTCTCAGGATCACTTGGTACGTGCTCTGGCTCAGGAAGTGGGTTTTCTGGTCGTGACAGATTAGGATTAATTGCATTTCTGGTGCGTTTCCTTTTCTTGGCCGAAGAGGCTGATGGGTCAGTTTCTTCTACAGTGGGTGGAACAGACGGAGTTTCTTTTTCTAGTTGGGTAGTAGGAGTTTCAGACGTCTTCTTTCTCGGAGTCTTCTTCTTGGCAGCAGGTTGGACGGAGCTAGGGTCACTGGGGGACATTGTGCTTGTTGTAGTAGTGGTGGGGGCTTGTAGTAACTCCATAGGGAATAGTGGAAAAGAGACATCCTGGTCCGGTAGGAGTTTTCTAAAGCAGGATGCTATGGCACTATCGCGGTGTTGGGCATACTTGAAGTATGCCCGCTTATGTGCTTTCATCAGGCTGAGCTCAGTGCTCAGTTCTTTTGTTGTTGCCACCAATGCTGCAACTCGTGCTGCAGTAAAACTTTTAGCTCCTCCCTCTACTGCTTGCTGAGGGATGTCTTCATTAAATCCTCGGAGTTCCGTAACGAGGGCTGGAGTCAAACCTGTCTTTCCCTGAAAGAGTTGTATCTACAAGATCGTCTATGAAGACGTCTTTTCTTTTACACAAGGTAGTGATCAGGTTAGGAAAAACAAAGGGACTACGGGGCCGTTTCAAACAAGCATATACCTCATCCACTATTATTTTTCCTATGTCAATTTGTCTATCATGTATTATCGGGTGAATGAGAAAAAGTCGAGAGATGTGGACGGTGGCAGTGTGTAGTGTAGGCATAAGCTTATGTCTCACAAAATGGTTCCATACCTTGGCCTCGGGTTTGAGGCGTCCTCTCTCAGCTGACTTGTTATTGTCCAGCACCGTTCCTTGAAAATAGATGTCTTCCAGCACCTCGCGCTGCGTCTGCGCGTCCATTGTCATCACAAAAGAAGTGTGACGGTCTACAGTGTGCTTTAGCCCATAGAACTTGTTGATTGCTGCAGCAGTAAACTTTATCCGCTCTCCTCACACATGAACTGTGGACTGGGTTGGACTTGTGAGGTGTGCATATAACTCTTTTACAAGTGATGTACAAATCTCCTCAGGGTAGGCAACGAAGGTTTTCCATCCATGTGTGCCAATGACGTCCATTATAGACTGGTCGAACTGATCTTCTTCCTCTTGAGGGTATTTGAACCCTAATTCGGGAAGAACATTCTTGTCCTTGAGCTTTGTCCATCTCTATTTTGCTGCCTCATCAAGAAATTTGGAATTTCCAGGACTGGTTGCTATATTGGACGGTCGGAAGTCTCAGGGGCGTTCTTGCAACGAGCCATGGAGTTTTTGTTGAAAAATGAAGGGGAGTGAAGATGTGAATGGAAAGAAAATGGTGAAGGGTGTTCTGTGTTTGGGAGAAAATCGAAAATATGGGGGGGAAGTTTTGAGTGTTGAAGAAGATGAAGAAGGTGAGGGGGCGGTTGATGATGATGAAGGAAGTAATGGAGGGTGTTGAAAAAGGTGAAAAACTGAACAATTAATGAAAGAGGGGAGGTGATAGGGACGTGTGTCCGTTTTAAGAGAGAGAAATCTTTTGGAGTTAATGCGATGGCTGACGGCTGGAGAGAGAATATGGGTTTATATGGCTAGGGTTTTCTCCTCATTAAATAGATGAACATTCTCTCTCTTGCTTTTTGTTTTTCTCTCTCATTTTTAATTCATCTCCCCCACTTTTCGGATAAAACCTCCTTATCTTTTTCTTTCCCCTTTTCTTTTGTCCCTTCAAAAATGGATAAAAACATACTCATTGTCCTTCTCCCTTTTTCTGCCAACCCTGTAGACGGCACACTCTTCTGCTTTGTACCTGATATTGTACTAGGAAAGAGAAAGCTTTGTATGAGGGTCACGTGAAAAGATATGAAAATTAAAAGCAAAGATAACATAAAACTAGACTAAAAAGAAAAGCATTATTTATGGACATGCTATAGCATAAAAGATAGAGTTTAGAGATGCAAACTTTCAAGGATCGTGAAGATCTAGGTGTGACTTGTCTCTGAGAATAGGGGCTCCACTGTACACCTTCAGGCGTTGGCCATTGACCTTGAAGACTTCACCGTCATCCAGCTTCTTGATATCCACTGCGCCATGAGGGTACACCTTGTGTATGAGGAATGGTCTTGACCACCTCGATTTTAGCTTTCCAGGAAAAATCTTTAGCCTGGAGTTGTAGAGAAGCACTTGTTGTCCTTCTCAGAAATGCCTTGGCAAAATGTGTTTGTCATGCCACTTCTTGGTTTTCTCCTTGTAGATGCAAGCATTCTCATATGCTTGTGCTCTAAATTAATCCAACTCGTTAAGCTCTAGCAACCTTCTTTCACCAGTAAGTTGGGCATCCATGTTGAGTTTATTGATTGCCCAATAAGCTTTGCGCTCAAGCTCCACGGGTAAATGGCACTCCTTGCCAAATACAAGCTTGAAGGGTGACATGCCTAAAGGCATCTTGAGGGCTTTCATATATGCCCAAAGTGCTTCATCCAACTTGGGGACTAGTATTTTCTCTTAGGATTAACCACCTTCTCCAAGACTTGCTTGATTTCTCGGTTGGAAACTTTAGCTTGTCCATTTGTCTGTGGATGATATACTGTAGCAATCTTGTGCCTGACTCCATAGCGATGTAATTCTTTAGCAATAAGCTTGTTGTCAAAGTGAGTTCCTTCATCACTGATGATGGCTCGGGGTGCTCCGAACCTAGTGAAGATGTTCTTGTGAAGGAACTTCATGATTGTCTTGGAGTCGTTCCTTGGGGTGGCAACAGCCTCCACCCATTTTGACACGTAGTCGACTACTAGCAAAATCTATAGATCTCCATATGATGCAGGAAACGGACCCATGAAGTCAATTCCCCACACGTCAAAAATTTCAAGCTCTAGAATATTTTGCAAAGGCATTTCATTCCGCCTGGAGATGTTCTCTGTTCTTTGGCATCGATCACAAGTCTTGTAGAACTCGTGTGCGTCCTTAAAAAGTGTAGGCCAATAGAATCCTGCTTCAAGAACTTTTGCAGCGGTTCTAGCACCACCAAAATGCCCTCCACATGGTGATGAATGACAGTGGTACATAATGCTATGGTATTCTTCCTCTGGAACACATCTTCTTATAATCTGATCGGGACATTGCTTGAACAAGTAGGGCTCATCCCAATAGTAGAATCTTGCATCATGTCTGAATTTCTTGAGTCCCTGGCTAGATAAATCAGGAGGCAAAATACCACTAACAAGATAATTAACAATATCAGCATACCATGGAATTGTTGTAGCAGCTAACAGTTTCTCATCAGGGAATTCCTTCTTAATTTCAGTTTTACTACCTTGTGTGATAGCATTTTCTAGCCTAGATAAATGATCAGCTACATGGCTCTCACATCCTTTCCTATCTCTAACTTCTAAGTCAAATTCCTGCAGCAAGAGTATCCACCTAATAAGTCTAGGTTTAGCATCCTTTTTAGTCACTAAGTACTTAATGGCTGAATGATCGGTATGAACTATAACCTTAGTGCCTATCAAGTATGACCTAAACTTATTGAAGGCAAATACTACAGCAAGAAATTCTTTTTCACTAGTGGTGTACTTGATTTGTGCATCATTCAAAGTGCGACTAGCATAATAAATAACATGAAAGAGTTTACCTCGGTGTTGTCCAAGTGCTGCACCGACGGCGTAGTCACTTGCATCACACATTAGCTCAAACGGCTCGTTCCAATCAAGTGGAATGACAACTGGTGCTGAGATAAGCTTCTCTTTTAGTTCTTGAAATGCGCTATAGCAATATTTGTCAAACACAAATGGTTGATTTTGTTGTAGCAAACTGCATAACGGCTTTGAGATCTTCGAAAAATCCTTTATGAATCTCCGATAGAAGCCAGCATGCCCTAGGAAGCTTGTCATTCCCTTGATAGTAGTGGGGGGAGGTAGTTTTTCAATGACCTCGACCTTTGCTTTGTCAACTTCTATCTCATGCTTCAAAATCTTGTGGCCTAAGACCGTTCCTTCTGTTACCATGAAAGGCATTTTTCCCAATTGAGCACCGAGTCAGCTTCCTCACACCTCTTTAGGACCTTGGCGAGATTGCCCAAGCATGTGTCGAAGTCGTCTTTAGAGACCGAGAAGTCATCCATGAAAATTTCTAAAAAATCCTCGACCATGTCTGAAAATATAGCCATCATGCATCTTTGAAAGGTTGCTGGAGCATTGCAGAGACCAAAGGGCATTCTTCGGAAAGCATAAGTTCCATAAGGGCATGTGAAAGTCGTCTTTTCTTGGTCTTTTAGTGCTATAGCAATCTGATTGTACCCATAATACCCATCGAGGAAGCAGTAGAATGCCTTGCCCGCTAGTCGATCCAACATCTGATCAATGAATGGAAGGGGAAAATTGTCCTTCTTCGTCGCCTTGTTGAGCTTTCTATAGTCCATGCAAATCCTCCACCCCGTGATGGTTCTAGTGGGCAATAGCTCATTCTCCTTGTTGCTTACCACGGTCACGCCTCCGTTCTTCGGTACACATTGCACCGGGCTGACCCATGAGCTATCGGATATCAGGTAGATTACTCCAGCATCCAGCCACTTGATTATCTCTTTCATTACCATATTCTTCATAATTGGGTTTAGTCTCCTCTGGGGCTCAACTGAATTGATGTGATAATCATCAAGCAAAATTTTGTGCATACATATAGCAGGGCTTATACCCTTCTAATTAGCCATAGTCCACCCTATTTCTTTTTATGATGTAACAACATATTTACTAAATTAGTTTCTTGCTTAGGTGTGAGACTAGATGAAATTATCACAGGCAAAGTTTCATTGCTCCCTAAGTAAACATATTTAATATGTGATGGCAAAGGTTTCAGTTCTAAAGAAGGTGCATGCTCAAGGGAAGGTTTAGGAGGTACAAATTCTGAAAAATCAAGAGGTTCAAAGTGCGTACCTGGTCTAGCCTCGAGTCGACTAGACTGCTCCAATTCCCTTGAGAGCTATTCTTGGTCTAAATCATCATCTTTGCAGAGTGCTTCGAACTCTTCCATTTGCATCTCATTGCTACAGTAAAACTCATCAATCATATTCTGTGCTATAGCATCCACATGTTGGCATACTCTTGGGGTGTCTGCATACTTGAGGGTGTCATGAATATTGATCGTGACCGTCTGATCAGCCACTCGCATCGTGAATTCACCCTTCTCACAATCGATCAAAGCTCGCTCGGTGGCTAAAAATGGCCTACCCAAGATAATGGGTGTGTTGCTATCAGCTTCACAGTCGAGGATTAAGAAGTCGACTGGAAAGATAAGCATGTCCACTTTTACCATAACATCTTCAACTCTCCCTTCTAGGCGAACATGAGAATGATCTGCTAGCTGTAGCACAACCTTGGTGGGTTGTGCCTCTCGAATTCCCAGTTTCAGAAAAATCGACTTAGGTATCAGGTTGACACTTGATCCCAAATCACAAAGTGCTCTTCCAACAAACTTGTCGCCAATAGAACATGGGATGGCAAAACTACATGTGTCCTTCCTCTTAGGTGGCAGCTTGATCCACATAGAATAGCATTCTTCTGCTATAGCAACAGTCTCTTGCTTCTCGACCTTCCTCTTTTTCGTGACTATATCCTTGAAGAACTTGGCATATATTGGCATCTGATCAATGGCCTCCAGAAATGGGACATTGATATGTAGTTTGTCCAGGATATCCATAAATTTCTGGAACTGAAGGTCTTCTTTCAGCTTCTTGAATCATTGAGGAAAAGAAGGTGGGGTCTAACTTCATTTGTCTGAACTGGTGGAGTTGCATCTTTTGTTGTAGCAAAAACAGGCTCCTCTTCTGGCTTTTCTTTTGCTGTAACTTCCTCACCCTTCTCTTCAACTGGAGGATCTTGTAAGTTATCTTCTTCCTGAGGCAAGTTGGGCTGAGAGTCCTCCTTCTCTTTTCCCCCCAAACTTGTCTTCTTTGCTAATTTCCTTGCCACTCCTTAAAGTGAGTGCGATGCATTGTTCCTTGCCATGGTGCTTAGTGGCTTCAGTGTCACTAGGCAGACTTCCTTCTGGTCGCACATGCAAGGTTTGCGTTATCTGACCAACTTGTGTTTCTAAGGCTCGGAGAGAGGAACTATGGCTTTGCAATAAGGCTCCTTGATTTTTGATGTTTGCTGCATGATCCTGTAGCAAAACTTTCATGGTCCCAATGAAGTCTTTTATCATAGCCATAAATTCTTTGAATGTAGTCTCCAGCGAACTGTTCGATGAAGATGCTGCTCCCTTGTGACCTTGTCATGGCATCATCTGGTTAGAAGATGGTGCTTCGATCAGATTTTGATGTGGCGCTGGCTGTGCAGAATTACTGTGCCCTTGATTACTCCAACTGAAATTTGGATGCTGACGTCATCCTGGGTTGTAGGTATTGGAGTATGGATTGTTGTTGTCGTTATAATTCCCCACATAGTTGACTGACTCTTGATTGTCAGGGCATTCACTCGAATGGTGATTGTCATCGCATCTGAGACATGAGGTTGTAGACTTCACTTCCTTGACTTTGTTCGGACGTTGGAGGTTCTTTAGCATATTTGTGATAGCAGCTAACTGGGTGGCTACCGAGTCATCAGCTTCACTGTCGCGAGCTACTAGGGTTTTCCTCCCCGTTCCAAGTCTTATGGTCAGAAACTGATAATCATTGTTGGCTACCCTATCAAGAATGTCAAATGCTTCCTCCGGTGATTTGTCTAACAAGGTCCCATTTGCTGAAGCATCTAGCATCATCCTTGTGGGAGCATTTACCCCATTATAGAACATAATCACTTGGGTCCAATCATGAAAACCATGATTTGTGCACTTCCTCAATAATCCCTTGAATCGATCCCAACACTCATGCATGGATTCATCAACAGCTTGATGAAAAGAAGTTATATCATTTCTCAACTGAGTGTTTCGATTTGGTGGATTATACCGTAGCAGAAAACTTTTGCATAGATCTGTCCAAGTCTCCATTTATCCAGCTGGCACTCCACTTAGCTATGCTCTAGCACGATCACGTAAAGAATATGGAAACAGTTTAAGCTTTAGCACATCCTCGTGCACTCCTTGCTGTCTGAACGAGTCACACACTTCCAAGAAAGCACGGATATGTTGTCTAGCATCTTCGTGAGGCATACCTCCAAACTGACCAATAGTGTTCAACATGTTGTACATAATAGGTTTAAGCTCGAACTGGGCTGCCTGAATTTTTGGAGCTACTATTCCGGGATAGAGATCGTCCAAGATAGAAGTTAAATGATCCCTAATAGCTCGAGGTCGAGCTGCTTCTCCCTGGCCATTTGCCATAGCATCTCCGTTACCTTGAGGTGGTGGTATTTCTCCGTTCATGTTTCTAGTCTCTTCTCGTCGAACGCGTCTTCTAAGTCTCAAGAAATTCTCGATTTTAGAGATAGGTGATTGCAGGGGTCCTCTAGGTCGCCTTCTGGTCATACACTAGTAAGACACCTGAAAAGAAAAATGAAAAACCTAAAATAAATTTGTACAAAAACAAAAAGAACAAGCGATAAAAACAAAAATCGTAAACAACCAATTGCCAATCCCCAGCAACGGCACCAAAAACTTGTTGCGCGATCTTGCAATACTATAAATGATACGCGAATGGTGCAAGTATACACGTCAAACGAGTAATATAGTGATGAGTGAGTATCGTCTCCACAAGGATTGGAGGTATTCACGGTTGCTATAACAATAAAGATTGAACTTTTTGCAGATGACAATGCTAAAGTAAAAGAGATGGTGTAAAATAATGCTGAAGCAAAACAATGCAGAGAAAGATAAGATAACAATATGATAGACAGGTCCCCTTTCGTATGCGAAACTCACTACGGAATGACTGGCTGGGAATGATGGACAACCTAACTCAAGCTTCTTAACGATACTAAGGCTCTTCAGCTATCTTCTATGCTAGGCGTGATTTGCTAAGAATGTTCCTAAACTATCTCTAGCCAGGAAATTGAGAGTCATAAATGCTACAGCCATACCTCTCAGCGTAAACTCTTAACACTCCCCTACCCTTCACGAACTATCCTTTTTAGCCCATGAAACCTATCACTTATCTCTAAGGTAGGTTAGAGTCTGCCTCTCAACAGTCACTCAATTGCTTATGAGGGTTCTAAGGCTAGCTCTCTCGATTACTAACCCCAACATACACTTAAAGAACGGAAAACTCTCGAAGGCGCTTAAGGTAGGGCCTATCTCTCAAAGCACTTACAACCCTAAGCTTTTACAACTTTAAGGAAATGAGAAATGCATAAGAAAAGCATAGAATCATGATAAACACTGAAAAAGCCATAGCATGCATTAAAAAAGTACTCAAAATAAAATCATCCATCAAACCCAAGCCACCTAAAACAGTTCGTGGCTGAGCAATATCATCCAACGTATCATTGCGATAACATCACCAAATATAAAGATATGAAAATAAATTGCTATGGCGACAGAAATAAAGGTGAATTCCCTCTTCGCCATGGACTACCCGATTGTCTTAGGCTCACCGCCTCTCTCGAGGCCGGTGAGGCCACTCCTTGGAGCTTCAAAGATGGAGGACACCAAGCTGGAGAAGATGAATGTGAAAACTTCCCTCTCCTTTTCTCTTTTTTTCGCCTCTCTTTTTGCAACACACTACACAGCACACCTTTCTCCAAGCTTCTCTCCCCTTTATATAGTGGAGACTTCTAGGGTTTGGTGCCCTAAAGATGCCTTGATAAACCCAAGGAATATCCACCGACAAGGTCTGCCACAAGGGGACAAGAAGGACAGTCTGCAGGTGGGTAGCGGCTACTGCACATGTCAGATCGTCCTTTTCTGCATGTTCACATGTTTCTGCAGCTCACGTGCTGGCCAATATCCACTTCCATCATGCTATAGCAATTCCCGGCACCGGCTTTCTCTCTTGACTCCTTTCCTGCACATCACAAACCCAAAAACCAACCCTCCGAGCAGTATCCCTCGATATGGACCAATAACCAGCTGAGATAAATATGCACCCATAAGAAGAAAATGCAACCTAAATGCAGTCTAAATGATATGGTATGAACTCAAGAACAGGCAAATGCTATAGAAAAAAGGTATGAAAACAAGGATATTTATGCAGTTATCAAAGTTGCATGAAGAGGTCAAAGAAAAATTGATTCTAAGAAAGTTAGGCGTAGTTTTAGTAGGGATAATATAATAAAATAAAAGATATTTATTTCTTTTATAATGTTATATTTAATTCTAACTTAACTTCATACTCAAAGAAGGACTTGACCTAGCCATCTATTATAAATACAAGGCCTAGCCACCATCCAGAGGGGGGTCGATTAGAGAGAGTTTCCAAGGGGCTATCGTTTTCTTCTTCATCCTTCTCTTTATTTCGGTTGGATTCATGTTTGGGGATTATTTTTTGTATATCTTTTTGAAGCCAGTCATGAACTAAGTTGATTGGCTTGCGTTATTTTGGGTTTTTTGGTTTTGATAAACAATTAGATTTGTTTAGGTTTTTGAGTTTGCAATCTAAATTCAAGGTTTGTTCATTCTTGGTTTTTATTCTTGTTTGCGAGTGAATTGAAAGAGGATCTCGTTAACCATCTATTTATCTAATATTGGGGGAGTTACATTCATAAAATGAATGAGCATGGTTTTTGTCCAATTCGATGAAGACTAATTCGACTTATGGATAAGTTGCGGGTTTCAATGGCTAAAAGGAGCGCAAGATTGGTTGTTGTGCTCTCTTGGTTCACGCTGGGAGGTATTACAAGGCATGCACAGTAACTAGAGTTTCGACTTAGGGGTAAGGAGGAACCATTGAAGAACGCTTCGCCAAATCTTGAAGTTGTCGCTTAATTGCCCAAGCAGTTGCCCTGGCAACCCGATTGACATCAGTTGTTGCAGGAATTAAGTTGCCATTACACTCATCACCGAGACAATCCATTCGATTATCACTCCTCAAATCACGATAACCTGGCATACTCTTCTCTTTTATTTGATTTCCTCTATCTTTTACTTTTATTGTTCTTTATTTTACTTATTAGTTAGAACTCTGATCATCAATTGTGTTCTTATTTTTTACAGTGCATAAACATAATCAAAGTGACCCAAACCAATCTCTGTGGAGAAGATACTCGATACTTATATCACTTTATTACTTGCGACGTGTATACTTGCACAATTGCGTAGCACTTATTACACGCAACATTTATTATACCCCGAACTACGTTTTCCCTGAACTACTCCTGAAAAATCAGATCTCTAGTTTAGGTTCTACTAACCTCGAACCGACGCTAAAAGCTTCTAGACCCAAAACCCGGGCGTTACAATATTAACATTATTAAACTTCAAAATCATGATTAAAATCATTCATAAACCCAACAAAACAGATCCAATCCAAAAATCATGTAAATCCATCAATTAAATCTTGATTTCATCATTTCCTCCAAATAAATCACAAAACCTCATTAGAAACAACATTTAAAGAGTCAAGAAATTGAGAATTTCAGTAAAGAACCATTCATTAGAGGATATAAACGAACCTTACCTCCACTGATTGAGTTTTCCCTTAATTGGTTGTTTTCTCTTGAAAAACAATGAGATTTAATAAGATATTTAGAAATCTAATTGAAGAATCATTTAGGAAATCAAAGATTAAGGAAAACAAGATCATTACCTAGAAATCTTTGATGAAAAAGAGTTGTTTGGCTGAAAGGATTTTGAGAGAAAATATGAGAGAATGAAAGTTATGTCAAATTCTCATTTTATGAAATAACCAACTTATTAACTAATTTCTCTTATATTTTCTTAATTAAAATACATTTTAAAATAAGCCTGAAAACTCATATTTAACCAATTGATCAAAAAGCTCCTTAAAGATTCAAAGTTTTGACTCTTTACAAAACAGTCACTAAAATCAGTTTTCAAACTTTACATTTTGGTCACTAGTCCAAAATATCACATTTCCAAAACTATTTTTCCGAAATTTATAACACCAAAACCTTTTTTATATTTAAAAGGATTTTAGATAATTTTCCATATTTTTATCAGCTTCCAAAATATGTTTTCTTTGAACTCATACCGAAACTTACCCGAATCTCTAATCTCTGTCCAACGGACCCTAAAACTATCCCAAAACCTGAGTGTTACAGATCTTGTTAAGTGAATCGTTGAATAGATTTAAGCCAAGAGGGGTGAATTGGATTTTTAGAAAGTTTGATGGTGAAGTGGGAAAATAAAAATATCGAGACAAGGGATTTAGAGTGTTTCAAGTTCCAATTGAACTCTACATCCACTACCTTAGCTCCCACTAAGGATTTTTCAACAACTCCAATAGTTGATCTTCCCATTTTCTAGGCTTAGGAGGAAACCTTTACACAATGGCCAATTTTCTACCCAAAAATTGACCCAATCCTCACACAAGGTTTACAAAGAAGTTCAAGGCTAATAACTAGTATCTCTCAATACAAATGTAACCCTATTACAAGCACTCAACCCAATTGAAAAAATAAAATGGGAAATACAAAGAACCATAATTGGGGTTTACAAGAAATATGGAAATTTTACACAAGAGCTTGAATTTGATGTTTGAAATTTTCTCTTAAGATCAATAATTGTTGCTGGTGCTTTTAGGACTCCCTTTTATATCTTCTCATTGAATTCTAGCCGTTGGGGTTGTTGCCTTCATAATTATATCCGTTGGGATGTAATCTTCCCACCATAAATGCAGTCTGCAACTACTCGTTCTGAAACGCTAGACCTTGTTTCAAAACAGACCAAAATAGAAATAGTCGTTGGGGTGTAATTAAGAGACCGTACCGAAACGAACATGATTGTTTCGATACGCTAAGAGCCTATTCAGAAATGTGCTGAAGCCCGTTTAGAAACATTTTGCCACTACCAAATCTTGTATCGAAACGGCTTAAAACGTTTCGATACACTCTAATCGTTTCTCTGAAAATTAGTTATAAAAGTGCAACAGTCATATTTTGAAACCAAGTTTGAAAATCGTTTCGAAACGTTTGAGGTCGTTTCGATACTGCTGTATCGAAACGGTTCAAATCGTTCTGTTGTTCTTCATCCGCTTCGAAACATGAAGACCTATTTCGATACACTTGTATCGAAACGGGAAGGCAAGTTTTGAAATAGAGGTTAACAGTTTCAAAACATTCTGAAACGCCTAAGGGTCATTCTGAAACGGTGACTCGAAAATCATTGTTTTGACTTGGTAATCACTTAGAAAATTTTGAATAATCTTAGGTTTTTACTTGGACAATTTTCTTGGAGACTTAGGGAAGTTTGGAGGACTTAAAAATTAATTTTCTCTTTTTCAATTAGTCCTTAAATCCTTTGTTATATCAAAATCAATTCATTAGTTTTACAATCTCCCTCTTTTTGATATAACATAACTAAGTATGAATTTTTAAGTATTTTGAAGTCTTTGAAAAAGTTTTAACTCCCCCTCAATGTAAAATAGGTTTTAAAGTTTTGAAAAGATTTAAAATTCAAGTATTTGAAACTCAAAACCAACTTTAAAAACACTTAGGCTCTTAGATTACTTCTCCCCCTTTTGTTAGATCAAAAAATAGATAATCAAGGCTAATCAAGAGAATAAATAGAGTCATAAATAATAAACAAACAACATAATTATCATAGATATCATTAAGTTCAAGAAACAACGCCAAAAACATAAATTTCAAATCATTGAAGTTCAAGCTCAATCCTAAAAACAAATAAGCAAAGCATAGGTCTTTAAAACATAAAAACATAAATAGGTGCATACTTAATCCTAATATGACATACTAATATGATATGCAATATGAATCCTAGGCCTCGTCATCATCATTGCCACCATCATCGAGAGAATCGTCTTTGTCCTTAGCTTGATCACGACGATAGCTCCTCCAATCACCATAGAAGGTGGAGAATGAGTGATCCATAGAAGTTTGTTGATTCTCAAGAGTGGAAACACATTCCTCCAAGGATTGAATACGAGTGTTGAGAGCACCAAAACTCGAAGCCATGTTCGTGTCCATTGTGTTGAACCCCTCGGAAAGGAAGGCCATAAGAGCATCATTGTTAAGAGCCGGAGCTTGAGGTTGAGGCTCTACTTGAGGTGCCGGAACTCTCCTATCAATACGAACCCATTGGCAAAGTGTGTTACGAAACCCGGACTTAATAAGAGAAGATTCACCAATCTTTTTCTTTCGGGGTTCCGGAGAATCATAGGAACAATCAAAATCGAGGCTACCAAAGATATAGCTCAACACAACCCCATAAGCGAATGATGTAAGTGAATCGATGGTACGAATCTTCACTTGATGGACCATCTCGGCGAACATGATTTTAACTAGGTTCGGTCATTGTGCTTGGCAAAAACATTCTAGCCAAAAGTAATCAACTTGTCGAATGTGGGAAAATTTACCTCCCGGAGGGCGAATGAACCAAGAGATGATCAAATGGAGGAATCGATCATGAGCATCCAATGTGAGAACGGATCTGGTGTGAGCACCAATGTGATTCTCATCCTAAATACCTTCATCTTTGAGCCCAAGAGAGTTCTCTAAAACGGATATATCAATAAGGAACATCTTGCCCAAAAGATATGACTCAATGCCAATGACCTCGGTATGATCTTCATTGTCGATGAGAACGGCATTGGAGTAGAAGAGCAAGACCATGTTCTTGTAGACTATATCGGGAATGCTCAAAAAGGCTAAGAAACTCCATTCTTGCAAGAGAGGTAGATAACATAATTCAAAACGCTCAGAGTCAAGGAATTCTATATCCACAACTCGCTCTCGTCGAACGGCTAAATCATGAATGATTTTGAATCGGTCCTTAGCTTCTTGATTCCTAAGACATTTTTGAAAAAGGAGGGTAAGGTTTGGACGAATATTTGCTTGGTTTGAACCTTCACCCACTTGAGTCTTTCTTTTCTTGTTAATGTTTTCCATTAGAAATTCCTAAAAACACAAAGCAGACAATAAGAAAATTTGAGTGTATGCACTTAAATCCTTAATTCAATCCAATGAAAATCCCATTAAGGTTTTAAAAACACTTTTAAAAAGCATATATATATATATATATATATATATATAATTTAAAGAAAACAAATTTTGAAAAATCGTGTTAAAAATACGATTAAAAACAAATATATTCGAATAAAAAATTTGAGATTTTGAAAAAAAATTACAAGTTTTGTAAAAACCCATGATGTAAAACTTATATTCTATACAAAACTAATATTTTCTAACCAAAGATTCGAATGAAATCAAAGGAAAAAGAAAAGGTTAGAAAATACCTTAAAAAGGGATTTTGGAAGAATGGATGGATTAAATTGCACCAAGTTGTTGAAGTTTGCTTAGATTATAGTTTGGGAGTAAAAGCCCTCAAGATTTGATGAAAAACAATGAGGTTTGGAGGGTTTTTATAGAGGAAAAATGAGTTAGGGTTTTTAGGGTTTTTAAGAGTTTGATAAAAAGTGATATTGAGCAATTAAAACCCCTTTAAAAAGGTTGTCTAGATACGTGTTTCGAAATAGGCACGACCATTTCGAAACAGGCGTACCGAAATGTCTACTATCGTTCCAAAACCTGCTGACCGTTCCGATACTGATTTGACCGTATCGAAACCCACAAGATATCCCGTATCGAAACGCGTTTGGGCCGTTTTGATACATGTCTTGGCACAAGCAAAATGTTTCAAAACCCTTTGGGGAGTTTCGAAACACCCTGGTCACATTGTATTCTTTTAAGGTATCTGTATCAAAACAGAGAGACCCGTTTCGATACACCTAGGCCTAGAGGTGTAGATGAGGCTCTAAATTGTTGAAAAATTGAATCTTAATAAATCCTATATGCATAAATGATATGAATGAGCAAGAGAAACATGTTAAAACATAAACATACTCCCCTAACTATAAGCATGGATGAAATTAGGATCAAAAACACATAAGCATGGCATTTTACAAGAAATCAAGCAATTTAAGCACAAAAAGGTCCTAAAAGGTCAAGATAGGCTGGTTAGACCTAACTCTCTCCTAAGGGACCAAAAACGCTCCTTATCTAGAGGTTTGGTAAAGATGTCCGCTAATTGATTTAAGGCGTCTACATACTCTAAAACAACATATTTCTTAAGGACATGATCTCTAATGAAATGATGCCTTATTTCTATGTGTTTGGTTCTAGAGTGTTGGATGGGATTTTTGGTAAGACATGTAGCACTAGTGTTGTCACATTTAAGGGGTATGGTGTCTATCTTAATACCATAGTCTAAGAGTTGTTTCATCCAAAGGACTTGAGCACAACAACTCCCAAAGGATATGTACTCAGCTTCGATGGTAGATAAAGCTACACTATTTTGTTTCTTAGAGAACCAAGATATGAGCATACTACCTAGGAATTGGCAAGTGCCAGAAGTACTTTTCCTATCTATTTTACAACCCCCATAATTCGTATCCGAATAAGCATGAAGGTTAAAGGTTGAGTCTCTAGGGTACCAAAGACCTAAACAAAGAGTATCTCTAAGGTACCTAAAGATCCTTTTAACGACTATAAGGTGAGACTCTCTAGGACTAGCTTGAAACATAGCATACAAGCAAACACTGAACAATATATCATGTCTGCTTGTGGTAAGGTAAAGTAAAGATCCAATCATAGAGCGATAAAGCTTAGAGTCAACACACTTACCTTCTTCATCTTTGTCAAGCTTTGTAGATGAACTCATTGGTGTAGCTTGAGGCTTTGTTTGTTCCAAGCCAAACTTCTTGAGCATATCCTTGATGTACTTAGCTTGATTGATGAAGATGTCATCATTCATTTGTTTGATTTGGAGTCCCAAAAAGAATGAGAGCTTCCCTATCATGCTCATTTCAAATTCACCTTGCATCAACTTAGAAAAATCTTAACAAAGCAATTTATTAGTAGAACCAACTATAATATCATCAACATAAATTTGAACTACTAAGATATCTTTGCCATTGTTTTTAATAAAAAGTGTTGTGTCCACCTTTCCTTTCTCAAAACATTTTCCAACTAGAAAACTTGAAAGTCTTTCATACCAAGCTCTAGGAGCTTGTTTTAAACTATACAAAGCTTTTGAAAATTGAAAGACATGGTTTGGAAAAATAGGATCTTCAAAACCCGGTGGTTGTTCCACATAAACTTCTTCATTTATAAAACCATTTAAAAACGTACTTTTGACATCCATTTGAAAAAGCTTGAAATCATGATAACATGCAAATGCAAGTAGCATCCTAATGGCTTCCATTCTAGCTACGGGTGCATAAGTTTCATCAAAATCAATTCCCTCTTCTTGAGTGTAACCTTGAGCAACAAGCCTAGTCTTGTTTCTCACTATGATACCACTTTCATCTAGTTTGTTTCTAAAGACCCATTTAGTTCCTATAGTAGATTTATTTCTAGGTCTATCAACTAATGTCTACACTTTACTTCTCTCAAATTGATTTAACTCATCTTGCATGGCCATAATCCCAAAGTCATCTTTTAATGCTTCTTTAACATTCTTAGGCTCAATGCATGAGATAAATGCAACATGATTAAGCATTTTAAGAGAAGAGCGAGTAGTTACCCCATTGGATATAGGGGTGTGAAAAACTGACCCGACCTGGTAACCTGCCTGAAACCCCATCGAGTCAGAACCTGGTTTAACCCGAGAATTTAATGACCGAACCCGACCTGCACCCGACCGAAACGAACCCGAACCCGAATTTGACCTGTAACTGTAGAAACTGAACCCGAACTGCACCCGACCGAAGTGAACCCGAACCCGAATTTGACCTGTTATTGTAGTAACCGAACCCGACCTGCACCCGACCGAAACGAACCCGAACCCGAGACTAACCTGCCAGATAACTGATTTAACCCGACCTATTTGGACCCGACCTGTTTTGAAACCGACCTGTTTTGAACCTGACCTGTTTTGAACCCGACCTGTTTTGAACCCGACCTGATATTGACCTGAACTGTTATTGACCTGAACTGTTCTTGACCTGAACTGATATTGACTTGAACTGTTATTAACCTGAACTGTTCTTGACCTGAACTGATATTGACCTGAATTGATATTGACCTGAACTAATACTATTATTTGATTTGCTGATAATGATAATTATCTGAGAAGTTATATTTAATGAATATAAAATAATGTCAAGTATTAATAAATTTTAAAATTAATAATAATGTCAAGTATTAATAAATTAACTAACTTAACTTCAATTAAAAGATAAATTGAATTAATAATAATGTCTAAGTATTAATAAATTGTCTTTCTAATTAACTTAACTTTTATTTTAATATAACTTCAAAGATAAATTATTATACTTAATTAACTTGAGTTGAATGAATAACCATTATTAAATTAAATTATACTTAATTAAATTTAGTTAAATGAATAAAGATTATTAAATTAAATCTGTATTCTTAATTAAGATAAGATGACTAAAATATTTTATTATATGAATAAATTAATGCTAAATTAACTTAACTTAAAATTAAAAATAAGTTTAATTAACTTGCATTCATTTTAAGTTAAATGATTAAACATTATTAAATGATATTGTCTTTCTAATTAACTTAACTTTTATTTTAAAATAACTTCAAAAATAAATTAGTATACTTATTTAACTTAAGTTGAATGAATAACCATTATTAAATTAAATTTTTATACTTAATTAAATTAAGTTAAATGAATAAAGATTATTAAACTAAATCTGTATACTTAATTAACATAAGATGACTAAATATATATATAATACATGAACCCTAATCCTAAACCATAAACCCTAAACAATAACCACTACTCTCTAAAAAGTAAAACCCTAAAATAAAAACCCTAATCCATCAATATATATATAATACATGAACCCTAATCTATGTATCAATTTATGAACACTAAACCTTAAACCCTACACCCTAAGCCCTAAACATTAATCCCTAAAAATAAAAACCCTAATTCATCAATATATATATATATATATATATATATATATATATATATTAATATAATGCATGAACCCTAATGTATGTATCAATTTATGAACACTAAACCCTAAAGCATAAACCCTGCACCCTGAGCCCTAAACATTAATCCCTAAAAATAAAAACCCTAATCCATCAATATATATATATATATATATATATATATATATATATATATATATATATATAATGCATGAATCCTAATGTATGTATCAATTTATGAACACTAAACCCTAAAGCATACACCATAGTACCATACACCATAAACCCTAAACATTAATCGCTAAAAATAAAAACCCTAATCCATCAATATATATATTAATATAATACATGTAAGTTATGCTTTAGGGTTTAGTGCTTAGGGTTCATAAGTTATGGATTAAGGGTTTAAACACTAAACCCTAAACCATAAACCATAAAACCCAAAACCATAATCCATCAATATATATATAATACATGTACATACGTATGTATCAATTTATGAACAATAAACCCTAAACCCTAAACACTAAACCCTAGACCCTAGACCATAAACCATAAACTCTAGACCCTAAAAACCCTAATACATCAATATATGTATATATATAATACATATATGTATGTTTGTATTAAGTTAAGATCCCTAAACCCTAAAAATAAAAACCTTAATCCATCAATATATATAATACATGTACGTATATATATACCAATTTATGAATAGTAAACCCTAAACCCTGATCCATAAACCATAAACCCTAAAAATAAAAACCCTAATCCATCAATATATATAACACATGTACGTATGTACGTATCAATTTATGAACAGTAAACCCTAATCCATCAATATATATAATACATGTACGTATGTGTGTACCAATTTATGAATAGTAAACCCTAAACCCTAATCTGTAAACCATAAACCCTAAAAATAAAAACCATAATCCATCAATATAAATATAACACATGTATGTATGTATGTGTCAATTTATGAACAGTAAACCCTAAACCCTAAAACCTAAAACATAAACCATAATCCATAATCCCTAAACCCTAAACCCTAAACCATAAACCCTAAAACTAAAAACCTTAATCCATCGATATATATATAATACTTGTACGTATGTATGTATCAATTTATGAACAGTGAACCCGAAACCCAAAACCCAAAACCCGAAACCCTAATCCATAAACCCTAAACCCTAAAAATAAAAACACTAATCTGTCAATATATATATAATACATGTACGTATATATGTATCAATTAATGAACAGTAAACCCTAAACCCTAAACCACAATCCATACTCCCTAAACATAAAAACTCTAATCCATCAATATATATATATACAATGCATGTAAGCATGTATGTATCAATTTATGAACCCTAAACATTAATCCCCAATCCCTAAACCTTAGACCATACCACCCACCCCTAAACCCTAATCCCCAAACTACTAAAGAACTAAACCATAATCCTTATATGTATGTACGTATAGTGTACTAATATTATATATGTTAAATCCTAATCCCTACTCCCTAGTCCCTATAGTACACATAACACAATAAACCCTAAACCCGAAGGAACCCGACCTGAAACGAAACCGACTTGAAATGAACACGACCTGAAACGAAACCGACCTGAAATGAACCCGACCTGAAACGAAACCGACCTGAAATGAACCCGACCTGAAACGAAACCGACCTGAAAAGAACCCGACCTGAAACGAAACCGACCTGAAACGAACCCGACCTGAAACGAACCCGACCTGAAACGAACCCGACCTGAAACGAACCCGACCTGAAACGAAACTGACCTAAAATGAACCCGACCTGAAACGAAACCGACCTGAAATCAACCTATCAATTAACCATTTTGGCCCGACCTAAAATGAACCGACCTGAAATGAACCGACCTGAAATGAACCCGACCCGAAATGAACCCGAACCGAATCGAGTCAAAATAAAAAAGACCTGAAATGACCTGTAACCGATTTGACCCGACCTGACAGAGCCCGACCTGAAACCCAACTGTTGACCTATTTTTACATCTCTACTTGGATGGATCACCCAAGATCTCACCACCCTTGACATAGTTGTACTCCCTTGGGTAGCTCACTTCCTTTTCCTCAAGAGACATGTCTTGCAATGCTTCTAGATGTGGTTCTTGTGCTTCTTTCTCTTTGGTTGGAATCTCATTCACCTTTGATGATTCCCTGCCATCATTGACTTCAATGATCCCTATATCATCATCATCACAAGAATCCTTTCTCGGAAGGAGGTTATCATCGAAAACCACATGAATAGATTCCTCTACAACTAAATTTCTTTTGTTAAACACATGATAGGTTTTAGAGTTTAAAGAGTAACCTAGAAAAATAGCTTCATCACTTTTTGCATCAAATTTACCTAAATTGTCTTTTCCATTATTTAAAACAAAACACTTGCAACCAAAAGGATGAAAATAACTAATGTTAGGCTTTTTAGATTTTAAAATCTCATAAGGAGTTTTCTTTAAAATAGGCCTAATCATTACTCGGTTTATAATATAGCAAGTGGTGTTAATGACTTTCGCCCAAAAATACTTAGGTAAATTGTTTTCACAAAGCATAGTTCTAACCATTTCTTCTAAAGTTCTATTTTTCCTCTCAACTACCCCGTTTTGTTCAGGATTTTGAGGAGCAGAAAAATTATGGCTAATCCCATTTTCATTACAGAACTCATCAAAACCCATATTTTGAAATTTCGTTCCATGATCACTTCTAATATGTGAAATTTTAAGCTCAAGATCATTTTGGGTTATTTTTGAAAATGTGATGAAGTTTTCTAAAGCCTCATCCTTGGTGCTTAAAAAGAGAACCCAAGTATATCTAGAGTAATCATCAACTAGCACAAAAGCATATGATTTTCCACACAAGCTAGTAGTCCTAATTGGCCCAAAGAGATACATATGGATCAATTGAAAACACCTAATTGTAGAAACATCATTAATGGACTTAAATGAGGCTCTATGTTGTTTACCTTTAGCACATGCATCACAAATTTTATCTAATGGGAACTTGAGCTTAGGTAGGCCTCTAACTAGATTAAGGGAAACTAATTTTTCCAAAAACACTAATTCTAGCATGTCCTAGTTTCCTATGCCACAACCATGCATCATTTTCATTTTGTGCAACTAAGCATGCATGGGATGTGTGAATGTCATCTAGATGCACCATATATATATTGCCTATGCGATGACCAATGAGCATTGTTTTGTTAGATTTAATGTCAACTATTCTACACACATTTTTATCAAACATGACATTAAATCCTTTATCACAAAGTTGACTTATGCTCAATAAGTTATGTTTTAGACCATTGACATACAAAACATTTTCAATGAGTATGGAAGAGTGATTACCTATGGATCCAATACCTTCAATGTGGCATTTGTAGTTGTCACCAAATGTTACTACTCCTCCACTTTTTGGCTTTAATTTCATGAATCGACTCTTGTCTCCGGTCATATGCCTCGAGCATCTACTATCAAGGTACCACAAATTTTGACTTTGTGCTTTGGCCTTATAGCAATGCTCCCCTTATAAACAAAGAAATTAGGCTTTAATTTTTGGTACCCAAATCATTTTGGGTCCATGTGTGTTAGCCCTCAAAACCTTGGTTCCCTTAGGAATCCAAGAGCCAATAGCATTCATGTTATTAGAAATAATGAGTTCCTTAGGAACCCAAACACTCCTAATTCTTTGACTTTTAGTTTGCTTAGAAAAATTCCTTTGTTTAGGATGAAAAGTTTTTCTTTTTACATATTAGGTTTTAGAAGATTTTCCCTTTTCAAAATTGTTTTTCCCAATAGTAATAGAAGTTTTAAGATTATTCACTTTCTTTGTGTGATAATCTTGAAAATCGGAAAGAAGTTTTTCAAGATCAAGATTTTTCTTCTTAAGATCATTAGAAAGATTTATTAAGTACAAAACCTTCTTTTCAATTCCAAGTTAGTTTTTGAAAGAGACTCATTTTGAATTTTTAAATCGGAAATATTTTTCTTGTTTCTCAAAATTGACTCATTATATGTTTCAACTAACTCATCATATACCTCTTGCAACTCATCATATGCATCATACAATTCATCAAATGTAAAATCAACACAAGATGAGTTAGAGGTTACCATCGAATCTTCCTCAAGAGCCATGAGGCAGAGGTTGGCCACTTCATGTTCCTCATCCTTGGATGACTCCTCATCACTCCAGGTAGCAAGCTTGGCTTTGAGCTTCTTCTTCTTCTCAAAGCCCTTCTTCTTGAGTTGAGGGCAATCGAAACGTATGTGACCCGGCTTCTTGCACTCAAAGAAAATGATCGGATCCCTTTCTTCTTCTTTGCCTTTGTTCTTGAAGCCCATCTTTCTTTGAAATTTTCTCCCTCGGTTAGACTTCATGAACCATGAGAATCGTTTGGCTATCATAGCCAACTTTTCAAAGTCTTCCTTCTCACTAGAATAGCTCTCCTCTTGTAGAGAGGCTTTGAGAGCAACTCCTAGCTTCTTCTTCTTTTCCACCTCATGCTTCTCTATTCTTCTCTCTTCCTTCTTCTTCTCTTCTTCTCTTCCTTGCTTCATGATCTCATGTGTAAGAAGAGACCCAACAAGCTCATCAAGCTTTAAGGTTTTCAAATTCTTTGCTTCAATGATGGTCATCCTCTTACCATTCCAAGACTCTAAGAGAGAGTATAAAAGCTTCCTCACTAGCTTATCTTCGGGAATTACTTCATCGAATCCTTTAATACCGTTGACGATGATCGAAAATCGTTCAAAAATCTTTGAGACGCTCTCATCGGGGTCCATCTTGAAATTTTCATAGCTCAAATTTAGCAACCCAATCTTCGTCTCCTTTACATCACTAGTGCCTTCATAAGTCGTCTCGAAAGTGTCTCACACTTCTTTCGCGCTTTCGATAGATGAAACCTTCGAATAGATATCCGGACCAAGTGCACAAAATATAATGTGTAGAGCTTTTTCGTTGACTTGCATCCTTCGTCTATCTTCCCCAGTCATCTCCTACTTCACCTTTGGAACTAGTCTTCCTTCATCGGTTCTTTGAACCGGAATGTAAGGACCTTGTTGAGTGGATCGAAAGATCGAGATTTACCAAGAGGGGGGGTGAATTGGAAATTTAAAGAATTGTAGTGGAAATTGGCAAATTAAAAATGATGAACAAGGGATTTAGAGTGGTTCATGTAACGCCCCGGTTTTGGGCTTGGAAGTCTTGGGCGTTGACCGGTTGGTCAAAGTGCTGTTCGAATCGTAAGAGGTTAAATTAGGAAAGCCTAGTTCGGGTTGCATTAAAAATATGGAAAAATGTTCTAAAATCATCTTTTAATATAATTAAGTGAACTGTGAAATCAATTTTGGAAAATGAGTTTTGGAAGGGTGACATTTTGGCTAGTGACCAAAATGTAATTTTTGAAAGTTTGGTGGCTATTTTATAAAGGGTTGAAACTTTGAATCTTTAAGGAGCTATTTACCCAAAGGGAGTTTCTCCAGATTTTTCTAAGATATTTTAACACATAATTCTGATTTTTAAAGAAATCAAAAAGGAGGGAAACTCATTTTGGTATTTTCTCATCTAACTTCCAATTTTCTTTCTCTCTTTTTCTCTCAACCCAAACACTTAATTTCCAGAGATCTCATTCTGATTTTCTCACCTAAAATCCTCCTTTCAACTCTCAATTGATTGCAAATCATTGTGTCTTCAAAACCTCTTCAATTGCTTCAAGTTTCATCAAGCTTTTCTATTCCAAAAAGAGGAGAAACTCAAGTTTGGAGGTAAGAACGTCCTTCTCCTCTGAACTTCAAGTTCTTTAATGAAATTCCTAAAGTTTTCAATCCTAATTTGATAATTGATTAAAGGTTTTAAGGTTGATTTATGGATCTTGGCTAATTATGCAAGATTTTGATGATTTCACATGATTTTCGTTTGATCTGTTAAATCTGTGTTTTGAGGAGTGTTTTTGATGTTAAATGATCATTAAATTGATGTGGAAATGAGTCTTGATTGATGCAATCCCGGATAGGTTGGATTTCCTAAGTTTAGCTTGTGTTTTAAGGTAGCTTTTGCGGTGATCTTGTGGATCTGGTGTTGCTGGAGGTATAAGGATGCTTATAGGTTGTTTTTAGGTGTGTTTTGATGTTAATGGAGGTGAGGTTTTGCTGGTTTGCGGCTGGGCTTTGTTTAGAAGTGTTTCGGATGCATTTTCGGTTGTGTTTGGTGGCCGAAAATGGAGGTTTTGTGAGAGCAGCGAGTTTAGATGCTTTCATTGAAGCAATTAATGCATGATGATGCATTAATCCTCTGCTTTAATGTGTTGAAACAGGGGAGGCATCCTTGGATCCAAGAATTGTTGATCCGGAGGCTTGATTTGGTGCTTTGGCTTGAAGCAAAGTGGAAATCGGTGAGTGGATTTGTGAAAATGGTTTTCGGCTTTGAAACCAAGGTTTTGGGAGCTTAGTTTAAGTCTAAACAACTTTGCTAAGCTCAAGTGTAAGTTTTCGGATTACTCTCTTTAAGTGGTGGCCATGTTTTGGTGCAATGTAAAATGATGATTTTGCATGATTTGTTTACTGTTTTTGAAAGCATGTTTAAGCATGATAATTGCTGATGTTTTAGCATGATTTATGCTGATGTTTAAAGCCATGTGTTGATGGTGACTCTAGGTAAGAGTACCTTGTTTTTAATGCATTGTTAAATGATGATTTAATGCTTTGAAATGCATGATGAAATGGCTTGGTTTAATGCTTTAAAACAGTGGATTATGTGATGTATAAAGTGTGTATTGGCAAGTGATGGTTTGTAAAAGTGAAGGTCACTAAGGTGGTTAAAAGTCCTTGAGTGAGCCTTGTTACCTAAGATCATCAAGGTGTTTAAAAGTCCTTGGATGAATCTTGTTGCGGACACTAAGGTGGTTAAAAGTCCTTAGGTGCTCCTTTCCATGGTGTTTAAAAGTCCATGGGGCCAAGGTGTTTAAAAGTCCTTGGGGCCAAGGTGTTTAAAAGTCCTTGGGGTAATTCAAGCTACGGACACAAAGGTGATTAAAAGTCCTTGTGTGGTCCTTATTCATGGTGTTTAAAAGTCCATGGCCAAGGTGTTTAAAAGTCCTTGGGGCCAAGGTGTTTAAAAGTCCTTGGGGAAAGTTGTTGAACTTGATTTCATAAATGAAATGTATCACTTGAGCCAATATGACATGAATAGTACATTGAGATGCATGAGATGCATGTTTTAATGTTTATGTTGAAGCATGAGATGCTTGTTTAAAGGAAATGTGGAAGCATGATATTGCTTGATTTAAAGTATGCTTTGAGCATGTATAAAGGTTGTTTGTAAGCAAGTTTTATAAATGGTTTTAATTGCATTATTGAATGGTTTTAAAAGAGCACTCCTCACTAAGCTTTGGCTTACGCTCTCTCGTTTTCTTGATTCAATAATGCAGAGCATTAGAGTACATTGAGGGCAGCAAGAGGAGGCAAGCAAACAAGTTCAAGTAAAGCTCAATGTATGGAAGGTTTTGTTAAACAATTTAGCTTTTGGTTGATTTGGCAATGGGGGACCAATGTATATGTTTTGGGAGGTGTTTGAGACTCCCTAAGTATGTTAAGTGTTGTTGTTGTTGCTGGTTTTTGGATTGAACCTTATATGTTGTTTTGCAAGTTTGATGCTTGAGTGGATAGCTTGTGTAGGAAGCATGACCATTGAATTGGGGCTTTTTGCGTGTGAAGTTGGTTTGTTGATTTGTTGGTGCCTATATGTCTTAAATATGTTTAATTGCATGCTGGTAAAGTTTGGTGATGTTTGGAGCGTGTTTGAGTGTTCAATTGCATGATTAGGTATGCTTGTTAGCTGAAATTTGTGCAGGCGTTTCGGAACAGGGGTGTACCGTTTCGGAACGGGTGCCTTTCATGAACCCAGGCGTCCGAAACGGTATGCACCGTTTCGAAACGGTTTGGCCTCTGTCGAGCCACGTTCCGGAACCCGTTTCGGAACGGCCCGTGTTTCGGAACAGGGTTAGCCTATTTCGGAACGGTCGACCGTTAGGGGGCTGACATGGTAGTTATATGTTTTGATTTGTTTGCGTTTTGGTCCCGAATCTTGTTTGATCAATTGCATGAGCTGTGGATGTCCTTTTGAGCTGAAATTTCACAGAGAAGCATGAAACCTGACTAATTTCAAGATGGTAACTTTAATTTGGGTTAAGTCCCTTAATATATCAGAATTTACAATTTGGTCTCTAAAGTTGAAATTTGTTCAATTGGGTCCCTGTTTGATCTCTGATGTTTGTGATCTTTTGATATGTTGTTTGTATGATCACAATTAAGGTTAATGTGCATCTAGATAAGATTAAAAAGAAAAAAAAGGGTCGTTAATCAAGGTTGACTTTCGGGTTGACTTTGGTTTTCCCCGTGTAATCTTCGTAGTTCGGGTCAACCGTCTAGACCGGGCTACGGGGGTTACAGTTCAAGTTCCAAATGAACTCTACATCCACTACCTTAGTCTCACTAAGGATTTGCAACAATTTCACTAAATTGATCTTCCCCTTTTCTAGGACAAGGAGGCAACCCTTTACAATATCGGTTGATTTTTCTACCCAAAAATCAACCCAACCCTCACTCAATAGAACAAGGAAATTTGAAGGCTAATTAGGTATCTCTCAATACAAATGATAGCCCCAATACAAGCACTCAACCCAATTTTACAAAGTAAGAATGAAGAACACAAATTGGGATTTTACACAAGTTGGGATTTTTGCTCTAATGCTTGAATTTGATGTTTGGATGTTTGCTTGAAGTTCAATAGTTGTTGCTGATGCTTTTTGATGTCCCTTTTATACCTTCTCATTGATTTCTAGCCGTTTGGGTGGTTGGGAACATAAATGGAGCCGTTGGAACCCTCTCTTGCCACCATAAATGCAGTCTGCACCAACCCGTTTCGGAACACGGGAAACCTGTTTCGGAACGGACTAAAATAGAAAGAGCCGTTGAGGTGCATTTAAGAGCCCGTTTCGAAACGCCTTAGGGCCGTTTCGGAACGGTTTTGCCACTGTAAAAGGGTCGTTTCGGAACGGTCCTAGCCCGTTTCGAAACGCCTTAACGGTTTTCAGAAAATCAGTTAAAACATACAACGGTCACATTTTCAAAATAAAACCTAGCCCTTGTTTCGGAACGGGATTGATCCGTTTCGAAACGGAATGGCTACTGTCAAAGGGTCGTTTCGGAACGGGCCTGATCCGTTTCGAAACACCCCTTTTATATTTAAAATTCTGAAATATTTGAAATAAATAGACCCTTTTTAAAACCTTACATGAAGAACAGTTTCGAAACGAGTTGTGCCATTTCGAAACGATCTTAAGTGTTTCGATACACGTTTCGGAACGGTGGCCGACAGTGGTGAAATTGTTTCGAAACGCCTTGAGGCCGTTTCGGAACGGGTACGTGAAAAACACTGTTTTGGCTTGAAACACTTAGAAAAATTATTTGAAAATGTATGTTTTTAACTTGGGCATAATACTAAAATTATATGGGGATATTTTAAGGACTTAAAATTCGTTTTGACTTTTTCGATTTAGTCCTTAGGTTTTTAGTTATATCAAAATTAAAATATTTGTTTCACAATCTCCCTCTTTTTGATATAACAAAACCAAAGTTAGAATTTCTAGAATTTTGAAAGTTTTGAAAATTATTCTAACTCCCCCTTTATTTAAGATAGGTTTTTTAAAGTTTAAAAAAATATTTGATTTGAAATCCAAGTAAACTTTTAAAAACCTTTTAACATTTTAAAACGAATTTTAGTTTAAAGTGTGGCTCTTAAATTTCTTCTCCCCCTTTTTGTTAGATCAAAAAGAACAATAAAGGCTCATAGAGAAGATAAATGATTAGTACCAATAAGCAATAATAAGCAACCACATTATAAATTCATAATCAAAATATCCAAAACATAATTCAAACATTTAGTTCAAACATAAAATCCCAAATAAAATAGCCATAAGCATAGGTCCTAAAAACATGAGAAAACATAAAGATGCAATCTTAATCCTAAAAGCATAAATAATATGATATGATATGAAATAAATATCCTAAGCCTCGTCATCATCATCCTCGTCGTCATCATCATCGCTCTTGGCTTGAGAGCGGTGAAATTTCGTCCATTGCCCATAAAGAGTGGAGAAGGAAAGATCCAAGTTGGAATGAGAGGTCTCAAGAGAAAGAAGGCGATCCTCGACATTCTTCAAACGATTTCCCATTGTTTCAAAGCCCGAAGCAATGCTAGTGTCCAAAGCATTCATCCGAGTGTCCAAAGCATTGAACCGCTCGGTGAGGAAAGCCGTGAGGGCTTCATTGTTTGCAACTGGAGCTTGCGGTGGAGGAGCAACGGGAGCAGGATTCGCTTCTCTATCAACTCTTTCCCAAATACCATTCACATATTGGAACCCGGACTTTCGAAGGGATGACTCACCAATCTTGGTCTTGCGAGGGATCGGAGAGTCGTAGGTACAATCAATACCGAGATGGTGAAATAGGGCGCTCAAAACAATGCCATAAGTAAAGGACTTCAACTCATTTGTGTCAATAAGTTTGATATTATTGACTATCTCGGCAAAGATTATCTTAGGGACATTTGGGCGCTCACCCCTACGGAAACACTCTAGCCAAAAGTGATCAGTGTGACGAATATGAGAGTATTTGCCTCCGGAAGGACGAAGAAACCAAGACACCATCAAGTGAAGAACTCGATCATGCACATCCAAATAAAGTGCCTTACCGGTAAAAGAGCCAAAGTGGCGTTCATCTTCAAGACCCTCATCCTTAAGCTTAAGAGCAGACTCTAAAAGTTTAACATTTATGACAACCTTTTTGCCTAGTAAGGATGACTCAATTCCTATGATCTCGGTTTTGGACTCATCATAAAGAAAGCGAGCATTAGAGTAAAAGATGAGTACCATATTTTTGTAGCAAACATCCGGAAGGCTCAAGAAATCCATGAGATTCCACTCATACAAACGAGGAAGATAACGAAAAAGGAATCGCTCGGAATTGAGGAATTCAAGATCAATAACACGTTCCTTACGAACCGCGAAATCCTTGACATAAGAGAAACGAGCACGTGCCTCCGAAGTCTTGAAAGATTTCTGAAAAAGCATCGTGATATTCGGACGAATGCTCGAATCACCGGATTGAACGGCCTTGCGTTTTTTGTTCGATTGTTCCGCCATCTAAAAACAATAAGCAAGTGTTTTAAAATTGACTGTATGCATTGATAATTAAAATCAATCCAATAATAAATCCCACTTAGGTTTTTGAAAACAAAATTAAAATAAAATAAAATAAATAAATAAAACAGTTTTAAAAAAAAATACGATTGAAAAATTTTATATTCGAATCAAAAATTTTGAGATTTGAAAAAATTTTCACAAGATTTTGAAAACCCACAACAAAAACATATAATTTTTACAAAAATAAAATTTTCTAACCTAAGATTCGAATATGAATTGAAAGAAAAGAGAAAAATAGAAAAATTACCTTAGTTTGGGATTTTGGATGATTTGAGAAAAATCCTTGCACAAGATTGATGAAACTTGCTTAGACTTGAGTTGTAGAGGAAAACCCCTCACAATTTTGTGAAAATCAAAGAGTTTGAGAGGGTATTTATAGAGAGGGAGGCGGTTTAGGGTTTTAGTGTTTGATAAAAAGTGAATTTGTATCATTAAAAGCCCTAATTTAAAGCAGTCCGCGATGCCGTTTCGGAACGGTCAAGACCGTTTCGGAACGGGCGGCTAGGGTTTTGACCATTTTAAAACCATGAACAGACCGTTTCGATACGGTGTTGACTGTATCGAAACTCCCTTTGACCCGTATCGGAACGCGTTCCGATACACCCCTTGGCAGAATCAAAATCGTTTCGGAACGCTTTTGAGGCGTTTCGAAACGCCCTTCTCTCAGAGCTGGATTTAAGGTATCCGTATCGAAACAGGTTCACCCGTTTCGATACACCTGGGCCTGGAAGTGCAGATGAGGCTCTAAAAATGCAGAAAAATGAAATTTTAAGAGGCCTAACATGCATAAATGTCATGAATGAGCAGGCAAAACGTATTTAAGCATAAACATACTCCCCCTAACTATAAGCATGGATGAAATTAGGAGTTTAAACACATCAACATGGCATTTCACAAAATCAAGCATATTTAAGCACAAAAGAGGTCCTAAAAGGTCAAGATAGGCTAGCTAGACCTAACTCTCTCCTAAGGGACCAAAAACGCTCTTTGTCTAAGGGTTTTGTAAAAATGTCCGCTAATTGATTCAAGGTGTCTACATACTCTATAACCACATCTTCCTTAAGGACATGATCTCTAATGAAATGATGCCTTATGTAATGCTCCGGTTTTGGGCTCAGAAGTCTTGGGCGTTGACCGGTTCGGTCAAAGTGCTGATCGAATATATAAGAGTGAATTTAGGAAAGCCTAGCTCGGGTTGCATTAAAATTATGGAAAAATGTTCTAAAATCATCTTTTAATATATAAAAGTGAACTGTGAAATTAATTTTGGAAAATGAGGTTCGGAAGGTTGACATTTTGGCTAGTGACCAAAATGTAATTTTTGAAAGTTTGGTGACTGTTTTATAAAGGATTGAAACTTTGAATCTTTAAGGAGCTATTATTCCAAAAAGAGTTTCTCCAGATTTCTCTAAGATATTTTAAGGCTTTATTCTGATTTTAAACATAAAGAAAGAGGAGGGAAAGTCATTTGACTATTTTATAACTAACTTTCCATTTTTCTCCCAATTTTCCTTTTCTCTCATTTTCTCTCAACCCAAACACATTTCTCCAGATTTTCTCCTCTGATTTTGTCACTCAAATCTTCCTTTTCAATTCTCTATGGATTCCTAATCATCTCTACAACAAAACCTCACCATTTGCAAGTGGTTTCGTCAAGCTTTTTGGTTCTAAAAAGGAGAAATTCAAGTTTGGAGGTAAGAACGTCCTTCTCCTCTAAACTATCAGTTCTTTACTGAAATTCCTAAGTTCTCAATCCTTGATTTGTGATTTGTTAAAGGCTTTTCAATTGAAATCTTGATTTTGGCTTAAAATGCAAGATTTGCTTGATTTTGGTGGAATTTTCGTGTGATCTGTTTGGGCAGTGTTTTGAGGTGTCAAATTAATGTTAAATGAATGCTAAATTGATTAGAAGTTGAGGTTTAATTAATGCAATCCCGGATAGGTTGAATTTCCTAAGTTTGGCTTGAGTTTTTGGTTGTTTTTGGAGTGTTTTTGGTGATCTGTTATACCTGGAGGTATAAGGACGTGTTTGTGATCATTTTGGATGTTAATTGATGTTTAAAAATGGTTAGAAGTGATGGATCTTGGCTGGATTAAGTTTTGGAAGTGTTTGGAGGTGATTTCGGTTGTGTTTGGTAGCCGAAATGTTGGATTTATGATGAGCAGCGAGTTGTGTTGTGTTGCTGGTGTTTTTAATGCATAAAGATGCATTAATGCTCTGTTTTTGTGTGCTTGAAACAGGGGAGATTGATCCGTGAGCTTTGGAGGTGTTGCGGAAGGTTTCGGATGCTTGGAAGGCTTGTTGGCTAGCCTTGTTTTGTGTATCGGTGAGTGAAGTTGGGTTTTCAGCTTTTAAACCAAGGTTTGGAGGTTTTGGGAGCTTAGTTTAAGTCTAAACAACTTTGCTAAGCTCAAGAGTAAGTAAATGGTTTTCGCTCTTGAATTGTGTTGTGATTTGGCTTTAAAAGCAATTGTGTTTGATGGTTGCAATGCATGTGATTTGCATGGTTTGTATTCTGTTTTGGAAGCATATTTTTAGCATGGTTTAATGTTGGTTTTGAAAGCCATATGTGAAGGATGCTCAAGGTAAGAGATCCTTGGTTTTGTACATGGAAATTGTGGTTTTGATGCATGGTGTTGCATGATGTTTTGTGGCTTGGTGTAATGCTTTAAAACAGTGAATTGGTGATGGTAAAAGATGGTTTTTGCATTGTGGTTATGCATGTGAATCATTTGACTAATGATGGTAAGTTGGTTATATTGGCAAGTGATGTAAGTGGTTTTTGGTTTCTTTGATCGGATATAGTTAGCCGGCTATAGGATTGGGTGCACCGTGAATAAAGTCGCCTTGGAGGTGGAGTGGTTAAGAGTGAACCGGTATACTCCCTTCAAGTATCCTAACGAGATGGTTAAGGTCATAATGGAGGTGGAATGCCCATTCGAGGACCTTGGTTAAGCAAAGGTTATATGGTGGTTAAAAGTCCATATATGAGAACCTTGTGCTTGTTAAGATCACAATGGAGGTGTAAAGTCCATGTGTGGATCTTGTATAGGGTGTCCCGGATCTCGTTAGTGATGTTATACAACTACCAATCGGTGATGCAAAGGTTGTATGGTGTTTGAAAGTCCATACATGGGAACCTTGTGCATGTCAAGGTTGTATGGTGTTTAAAAGTCCATACATGGGAACCTTGGGAAAAGTTGAGGTTGTATGGTGTTTAAAAGTCCATACATGGGAACCTCGGGAAAAGCTAAGGTTGTATGGTGTTTAAAAGTCCATACATGGGAACCTTAGGATAGTGAGGTCAAATAGTGTTTAAAAGTCCATTTGGAGACCTTGGATTGGTAGTGTGTATGAAGCGTGGGGGACAACGCTTGTGATCCGCGTATCCGATCGGGTGTTGAGTTGAAATGTGGATGTGTTGATCACTTGGAAGCCAATATGATGTTCTTGATTATAAAGAAGCATGAGATGCTTGAAATGATGCATGGTTGCATGAAAAGTGTATAATGCTTGAAAAGATGCATGGTTGCATGAAAAGTGTATAATGCTTGAAAGGATGCATGGTTGCATGGAAAGTGTATAATGCTTGTGAATGCATGGTTGCTTGTTAAGTTGAACAAGTGTTGATTATCATTTGGTAAATGATGCATGTGTGCATGAAATCTCTTTAATGCATTGGAGTCCTGTTAAGACTTGTTTTAAAAGGCATGTGATGATGATGTTGTGGTTTATATATTGCCTTGGTTTAATGCATGTGTTGGATTGATTGAGTATATGGTTTTAAAAGGTTTCTTGCTTGAATGGTTTCCAAGTATAAGAAAGGTATGTTGTGGAATGGAGGTGTTTTCCAAGGTTTTGAATTTAGCTTTGCATATGGTGTTTATGCATGGAATGGCTAAATGGATGATTTTGCAAGTTGTGCTTTGAAAAGGTTTTCTTAGCTTGCTAAGCTAAGGGTTGGTTTTCATGTATGTGCAATGCATGGTTTTAAGCATGATGTTGAAAAAGGGTTTTCAAACTTTGCTTGGTAAACAATTCGGGTTTGTTTTAAAAGTGTTTTGTGACCCGCTGCATTGATGGTGTTTTGGTTTTGAGCATTCCTCACTAAGCATTATGTGCTTACGCTCCTTTTTGTCCATCAATGCAGATTCTTGAAGTTTGGACAGCGAGAAGCAAGGGATTCAAGGAGGACTCCATTTGAGATGTATGTCTCGGTGAATAGCTATAGTTAATAAAGGCAATGGGGTAGAATCTCTTGGGTTGATGTTTATGTGTTCGTATATGTTCGGACAAGGATGTTTTAATGTTGTTGTTAATGTTGTTGGAACATGTATTTGGCTTTTAAGAGATTGATTTGGAAGTTTATGCTTGAATGGGTTGCTTGTGTAGGAAGCATGCCTATAGATTTGGGGCTTTTCATATATGTTGACATTTTGTTGAATTGTTGATGCAAGTATGTCTTATATATGTTGAATTGCATGTTGGTAAAGTTTGGTGGCAATTGGAGCATGTTTGGATGTTTAATTGCATGTTTAAGTATGCATTTTGGGGCAATCTGTGCAGGGTGTTTCGGAACAGTACCTGCCGTTTCGGAACGGGTGCCTTAAACCAGCCCAGGCGTCCGAAACGGGGAAGGCCGTTCCGAAACGGAAAGCATTCTGCCAGTCACCTGTTTCGGTACGCGTTGCGGAACGGCCCCGCGTTTCGAAACGGGCTCTGCCGTTTCGGAACGGATGACCGTTGGGGGATGACATTGGCAGTTAAATGTTTCAGAATGTTTGCATTTTGGTCCTGAATCTTGTTTGTGCAATTGTATGAGCTTGGGATGTCCGTTTGAGCTGAAATTTGGCAGAGAAGCATGAAACATGATTAATTTTAAGTTGGTAACTTAAAATCTGGTTAAGTCCTTAAATTTTTCAGAAATTACAATTTGGTCCCTAAAGTTGTAATTTGTTCAATTGGGTCCCTGTTTGATCTCTGATGTTTGTGATCTTTGAGTATGATGTTTGAGTGATCACAATTAGGGCTAATGTGCATCTAGACAAGATTAAAAATAAAAAAAGGGTCGTTAATCAAGGTTGACTTTCGGGTTGACTTTGGTTTTCCCCGTGTGACTTTCTTAATTCGGGTCAACCGTCTAGACCGGGTTAAGGGGGTTACACCTTATTTCTATATGTTTGGTTCTAGAGTGTTGGATGGGATTTTTAGTTAAGCATATTGCACTAGTGTTGTCACATTTTAGGGGTATGGTTCCAACTTTAATTCCATAATCTAAGAGTTGTTGTTTCATCCAAAGGACTTGAGCACAACAACTCCCTAAGGATATGTACTCGGCTTCGGTGGTAGATAAGGCTACACTATTTTGTTTCTTAGAGAACCAAGATATGAGCATACTACCTAAGAATTGGCAAGTTCCCGAAGTATTTTTCCTATCAATTTTGCAACCCCCATAATCCGCATCCGAGTAAGCATGAAGGTTGAAGGTAGAGTCTCTAGGGTACCAAAGACCTAAACAAGGAGTGTCTCTAAGATACCTAAAGATTCTCTTAACGGCTATAAGGTGAGACTCTCTAGGACTAGCTTGAAACCTAGCACACAAGCAAACACTAAACAAGATATCTGGTCTACTTGCGGTAAGGTAAAGCAAAGATCCAATCATAGAACGATAAAGCTTAGAGTCAACACACTTACCTCCTTCATCTTTGTCAAGCTTTGTAGATGAGCTCATAGGAGTGGCTTGAGGCTTTGCATTCTCCAAGCCAAACTTCTTGAGCATATCCTTTATGTATTTTGCTTGGTTGATGAAGGTGCCATCCTTCTTTTGCTTGATTTGGAGTCCCAAAAAGAACGAGAGCTCCCCCATCATGCTCATCTCAAATTCACCTTGCATTAACTTAGCAAACTCTTGACAATGACATTCATTAGTAGAACCAAAAATAATATCATCAACATAAATTTGAACTACTAAGATGTCATTTTTATACATTTTTATAAAGAGTGTAGTGTCCACCTTTCCTTTTTCAAATCCTTTTTCAATCAAAAAATTTGAAAGCCTTTCATACCAAGCTCTAGGAGCTTGTTTTAAACCATAAAGGGCTTTGGTAAGTTTAAAAACATGATTTGGAAATTTTGAATCTTCAAAACCCGGTGGTTGTTCCACATACACTTCTTCATTTATAAAACCATTTAAAAATGTGCTTTTAACATCTATTTGAAAAAGCTTGAAATTATGATAACATGCATATGCAAGCAACATCCTAATGGCTTCCATTCTAGCTACGGGTGCATAGGTTTCATCAAAATCTATTCCCTCTTCTTGAGTGTAACCTTGTGCTACAAGTCTAGCTTTATTTCTCACAATGTTACCACTCTCATCTAGTTTGTTCCTAAAGACCCATTTAGTTCCTATTGTAGATTGATTACTAGGCCTATCAACTAATGTCCATACATTACTTCTCTCAAATTGATTTAACTCTTCTTGCATAGCCATAATCCAAAAGTCATCTTTCAATGCTTCTTTTATGTTTTTAGGCTCTATGCATGAGATAAATGCAACATGGTTCATTAATCTAAGAGAAGAACGAGTGGTTACCCCCTTGGATGGATCACCCAAGATTTCACCATCTTTGACATAGTTCAACTCCCTTGGGTAGCTCACTTCCTTTTCCTCAATAGCCAAGTCCTTCAAGGCTTCAAGAGGTGGATCTTGTGTGTCTTCTTCTTTTGGTTGAATCTCATCCTCCTTTGAAGTTTGACCTCCATCAAAGGCATTTATGATTCCTACATCATCATCATCACAAGAATCCTTCCTAGGAAGGAGGTTATCATCGAATACAACATGAATAGATTCTTCTACTACTAAAGTTCTTTTGTTAAATACTCGATAGGCTTTAGAGGTTAAAGAGTAACCTATAAAAATGGCTTCATCACTTTTTGCATCAAATTTACCTAAATTATCTTTTCCATTATTTAAAACAAAACACTTGCACCCAAAAGGGTGAAAATAGCTAATGTTAGGCTTTTTAGATTTTAAAATCTCATAAGGTGTTTTCTTTAAAATTGGCCTAATCATAACTCGATTTACAATATAACAAGCGGTGTTTGTGGCTTCCGCCCAAAAATATTTAGGTAAATTATTTTCACAAAGCATAGTTCTAGCCATTTCTTGTAAAGTTCTATTTTTCCTCTCAACTACCCCATTTTGTTGAGGAGTTCGAGGAGCCGAAAAATTATGGCTAATACCATTTTCATTTAAAAATTCTTCAAACCCTAAATTTTGAAACTCGGTTCCATGATCACTTCTAATGTGTGAAATTCTAAGTTCAAGATCATTTTGGGTTAATTTTGAAAATGTGATGAATTTTTCCAAAGCCTCATCTTTAGTACTTAAAAAGAGAACCCAAGTAAATCTAGAAAAATCATCAACTAGCACAAAAGCATACGATTTACCACCCAAGCTCATAGTCCTAATTGGCCCAAATAAATCCATGTGAATTAATTGTAAGCATCTACTAGTAGAAACATCATTAATGGATTTAAAGGAAGATTTATGTTGTTTACCCTTTGAGCATGCATCACAAATTTTATCATTTGAAAATTTTATTTTGGGCAAACCTCTAACTAGATTTAGAGAGACTAGTTTTTCCAAAACACTAATGCTAGCATGTCCTAGCTTCCTATGCCACAACCATGCATCATTTTCATTTTGAGCAACTAAACATGCATGGGATGTATGAATGTCATCTAAATGCACCATGTATATATTTCCTATGCGATGACCTATGAGCATAATACTATTTGATTTAATGTCTACAATTTTACATCCATTTTTATCAAAAAGAACATTAAATCCTTTATCACACAATTGACTTATGCTCAATAAATTATGTTTAAGACCATCGACATACAAGACATTTTCAATGAGAATGGTAGAGTGATTACCTATGGAGCCAATACCTTTGATGTGGCCTTTGGAGTTGTCACCAAATGTTATTACTCCTCCACTTTTTGGCTTTAAATCCATGAATCGACTCTTGTCTCCGGTCATGTGTCTCGAGCATCCACTATCAAGGTACCATGAGTTTTGACTTTGTGCTTTGGCCTTGAAGCAATGCTCCCCCTACAAACAAAGATATTAAACCTTGGTTTTTGGTACCCAAATCATTTTGGGTCCATGAGTGTTAGCTCCCAAAATCTTGGTTCCCTTAGGAATCCAAGATGACATAGCAATAATATTATTAGATTTTACAAGTTCCTTAGGAACCCATACACTTCTAATTCTTTTAGCTCTACTATGTCTAGGGTAGCTACTTTGTTTGTAGTAATTAGTCCTTTTCTTAGGTTGGTGTGTTCTAGATGATTCTCCTACTTCATGCTTGACACTTCCAACATTTTTTAAGGACTTTTTGAGCTCATTTAGCTCACCTAACACCTTTTGGTGTTCACTATTGCATTGAGACAAAAGATTATTAAGATCAACATTTTCATCTTGAAAGAATTTAAGTTCATCTTTTAATCCTAAAATCTTTTTCTCAAATTTAGAATTAGCTTGAGTGAGTGAGTCATTTTTCTCATTTAGCTCTAAAATGATTTTCTTGTTTTTAATGACCGACTCCTTAAACTTCTCAACTAATTCATCATACACCTCTTGTAACTCATCATATGCATCATTTAACTCTTCATATGAAAAATCTAAAGTAGATGAGTTAGAGGTTACCAAGGAGGAATCTTCCTCAAGTGCCATGAGACAAAGATTAGCCACTTCGTGTTCGTCATCCTCCGATGACTCCTCATCACTCCAAGTAGCAAGTTTGGCTTTGAGTTTCTTCTTCTTCTCAAAGCTCTTCTTCTTGAGTTGAGGGCACTCCGAACGGATGTGGCCGGGTTGTTTGCACTCATAGCAAATGATGGGATCCTTTCCTTCTTCTTTGTTCTTGCTCTTGAAGTCCATTTTTCTTTGGATTTTTCTACCCCGGTTGGACCTCATGAATCGTGAGAACCGTTTGGCTATCATAGCCAATTCTTCAAGTTCGTCCTCATCACTAGATGAGCTCTCATCAAGTTGTGAAGCTTTAGCCTTGAGAGCTATTCCCATCTTCTTCTTCTTTTCAACCTCGAGCTTCTCTACTCTTTTCTCTTCCTTCTTTTTCTCATCTTCCCTTCCTTGCTTCATGATCTCATGAGTAAGGAGAGAACCCACAAGCTCATCAAGCTTTAATGTCTTCAAGTTCTTCGCTTCGATGATAGCGGTTCTCTTCCCATCCCAAGCTTCGGGAAGTGAATAGAGTAGCTTCCGGACAAGCTTGTCTTCCGGTATGATCTCTACATCCACTACCTTAGTCTCACTAAGGATTTGCAACAATTTCACTAAATTGATCTTCCCCTTTTCTAGGACAAGGAGGCAACCCTTTACAATATCGGTTGATTTTTCTACCCAAAAATCAACCCAACCCTCACTCAATAGAACAAGGAAATTTGAAGGCTAATTAGGTATCTCTCAATACAAATGATAGCCCCAATACAAGCACTCAACCCTTGTTTTCAGAAAATCAGTTAAAACATACAACGGTCACATTTTCAAAATAAAACCTAGCCCTTGTTTCGAAACGGGATTGATCCGTTTCGAAACAGAATGGCTACTGTCAAAGGGTCGTTTCGGAACGGGCCTGATCCGTTTCGAAACACCCCTTTTATATTTAAAATTCTGAAATATTTGAAATAAATAGACCCTTTTTAAAACCTTACATGAAGAACAGTTTCGAAACGAGTTGTGCCGTTTCGAAACAATCTTAAGTGTTTCGATACACGTTTCGGAACGGTGGCCGACAGTGGTGAAATTGTTTCGAAACGCCTTGAGGCCGTTTCGGAACGGGTACGTGAAAAACACCCGTATCGAAACAGGAAGGCTAGTTTCGAAATAGAGGTTAACATTTTCAAAACGTTCCGAAGCGCCTAAGGGCCATTTCGAAACGGTGACTCGAAAATCACTGTTTTGACTTGGTAATCAATTAGAAAATTTTGAATAATCTTAGGTTTTGACTTGGACAATTTTCTTGGAGACTTAGGGAAGTTTTGAGGACTTAAAATTTAATTTTCTCTTTTTCAATTTAGTTCTTAAATCCTTTGTTATATCAAAATCAATTCATTAGTTTTACAGATCTGTTGAGATCCTGAGTATGGTTGGGCCTTGTGTGTCATGTTTGATGACTTGCATGATAAGAGCATGTGTTTAGGCGATTAGTGGTTGAGCCACATGCTTATTCATCTCTTCTTATTGCTTGTACTAGCTTGCATGCTTATGTTTATAATTAGCATGAAGTATGATAGAGTAGATGTGTACCAATGAGCTTTGTAAGCTTAGCCCTCGGAATCGTTGTTCTCGTGCGTAGGTTGATCGTCAAATCGATGCAGGATTTCAGCAAGCGGTGTTTGTCAGAGTATGTTAGTGGGTTGTGTATTCATAGGACTTTACGTGGTCGAGTCTGTAACTCGTATTTTGGAATTGTATTGATCAAGTCAAATGTTCAAATGTTTTAAATTAATTTAGAGCTCCTTTGTAATGATTTAATTATTTATTTACATTTTTAACTATTTGATTTAAATGTTTTTGAAAAATATGGTGTTGGGCTAAATCGAGTTAAGAAATTTTATGGTAACAGGTTTGGGCTTAAGGCCTAAATATGACATACGGGTTTAGGGTGTTACATTGGAAACGGAGTTGGAAGCATTGGAAACCTTTGATCTAAAGTATATTGTGAAACATGGATAAACGGATTAAGCTTTGTCCAAGCTGTCAAAAATCCATAATATCGGTTTTTATTTCCCTTCAACTGAGGCCTCAACACATATCTTTTTCTATTTATACGAACATGGACATATTTAACGATTAGTATCGAAATTATTCTTCGAGTTTCTATATGCATGACATAAAACCTAAAATGTTACATGATTTGGTAACATTTGAGGTTTCCATGTTTCAGGTTAAGTTTCAAATCTTTTCACCGCGTTTTGATACTTGAACCATCATACGACATGTCAGTATTCATGACGTGTCAACCACGTACAACAGAGATTTTTGACATGAGTCACGAGTTTTCAGTTTTTGACGTGTCAAATAAAGTACATCATTGATTCTTTATGTGTACAACAACGATTCCTTACATGTACAGGTTGCAATATTTGACGATAGGTTGTTTCGAAACATTTATACGAGCTTTAAAAGTGAAGATATTACATTTGCTAAACTTTTAAACGAGTTTTTAAAAAATTGGCAGCTGAAAAAGTGTTTAAATGTTCAAAAATTAGCAGTCTAATAGTGTTTAAATGATAAAAAGGAGCGGTACAAATTTATTTAAATGTTCAAAAAATTATGGTTGCAGTTGCGGTTGCCACCTTTAAAAACGAGTGTTTAATACTCCTCAACGAGTACCGAAATATATGGTATCAAATATAATGTTAGCTTTCTAGATGTTGACTTCTGTAGAACAATAAACCTGTATCAATAACGGTTAAAATCTCCACATCGTGATGAGGCAAAAAAATCAAACTTTAGTTTTTTATCATCACAGTCTGAATCGTCTTCGCTTACAAAAAGTAGAATAACAACATTTGAATGTTCAATTTCTTATCATCACAACTTAAGAGAATAAGAGAAATAACGTTCTCCCATTTAACGAAAATAACCACTATTGAAAAAAAGTATTATCTCTTAATGAAAATTCTCCCAAATTAAACACGAAAATATAAGTCTTAAAAAAATATTACCCCTAATAATTATTTTTTTCGCGAATTAAAAGTACACTAAGTGAATATCAGTTGGTAGCTTGGTGTGATTCGTATTGGATTTCATGTCATATGACTAGGAAATTAGGGAATTCTTTGATATACTGGAAGTAAATTAAAATAAAATGTTGTGATAAAAAAATTGTTGGAGAAAAAATATAAAAGCATGACAGTAGTATTTAGGGGTGAGTATTCGACTGAAACGAATGATTTTTTTTGAATTAGTCGAGCTAACGAGTCATATTTCATTATTCAAACTTTATTTGAATTTTTTTTAGTCGAGTTGTGTAAGTTCTGTACAAATTTAATTGTAAAAAATATGATGTTATGATATTAATTGGTTCTAATATAAACGATATTTTATAATCATATAAATATACATATATATTACATAAAATTATAACATTCTCATTACTTAAGCAATGCATAATGTGTTATTAAGGTTAACGAATTAAAGCTTTACCCCAGTATTATTTTTAAGGGTATATGGTTTAGTGTATAGATTTAAGGGTTTAATAGTTTAAGGTTTTAGGTTTAGGGTTAAAGGTTAAATTATTTTTTATAAAGAATAGTGTCAAATTAAAATAATATTTAAATCATATTCAATAGAAATACGAAAATAGATGAAATACTAAATATAGTTTAGTCTTATTAAAAAATAAAATTTTAATATATATAAAAAATAATTTAATTAAATCTTCTAAAATAATTATTAATTATTTAATGTGTCTATAAAATTTTAAATCTTTATCAATTAATTTAATAATGTTCAACGGTGTTTAACATTAATAGTGTTTAGCGGTGTTCGTCGCAAGTTATAAAATTTTCCATATTAATATCCTTAAAAGACACTGATTCCACTTGGTACCAAATAAAAGCACGACACTTCGTCTGGATTTATTAAACTAGTTGAACAAACACCAAAAAACCTAATAGACTCCGATTAATATAAATAAAACTCAATTAAAGCACAAACCAAGTTTTAACCGTTACACTCCATAAAAAACATAACACTCAATTGCATTACCATTCCATAGGCACTGATTCCAAGCTCTATTAACCACAAAATATGAACTAAAGTGGTAAACACAACTGCAATAAAACATGAAACATGAAACATGAAACATGATACATTCAGAGTCCTTGGGGTAATAAAACAGAAACACCCCTTCACAAAAATAATAAAAGTTCCGTACAATTCGATTATTCTTTGTCACACCTCTCTTCTAGGTCGGACCACAATCCAATCACTCGATTCGCTTACACAGAAGCCATGTGTCGGATCAAGTCAATAACACGGGAACTGCAACATAAGAAAAAAGACAATTAGAGACAACCCACACAAGGAAGCTCGATATACAAAAAACAGAAATTAGGACAAGTATATTTACCTGTAACCCCACTCGTTGTCATACCACGCAACAAGCTTAGCGAAGTTGTCATTCAAAGCAATTCCAGCCTTGGCATCAAAGATGCTTGACCTGATAATAAATTCCAATTTCATTATCGAGTATTTGGAAGACACTTTGAAAGCCATATCCCCTTTGCTGATGTTTGAATTTCAAATATATATTCTTTAAAATAAATGGAAAGTCATGGTGACATAGTTCCTTATATAACAAACATAAGATTGTGTGACATTAACAACACCATACCTGCTGTCTCCAACGAAGTCGGTTGAGACCAAATCTTCCTCTACATAACCCAGAATTCCCTTCAAGTTGGTTTCAGATTCCTCCCTATGCACATAAAAGGGACCAAAAAAGAATTCAAAGTGAGTTATCTTATGGACAAGATAAAAAAAAAAAATATTCTAATCCTTACTTGATAGCAGCCTTAATATCTTCATAGGTAGCCTTCTTCTCAAGTCTCACAGTGAGGTCAACCACAGAGACATCAACAGTGGGAACACGGAAAGCCATTCCAGTCAGCTTGCCATTCAATGCTGGCAAAACTTTGCCAACAGCCTATATGATTACACAGTAAGCATCAAACTTCAATTCCAGAATCAACTTAACAATAGCATTTGAGAATATAAGAAATACCTTGGCAGCTCCAGTGCTGCTAGGAATGATATTGAAGGAAGCAGCTCTACCACCTCTCCAGTCCTTCATTGACGGACCATCAACAGTCTTTTGGGTAGCTGAAAAATAATTAAGTCGGTAAGCAATACACACATGGTTTCAAGTTTCAACCAATAACATGACAGCTCAAGTACTTACCAGTAATCGAATGGACAGTGGTCATAAGACCCTCAACAATGCCAAATTTGTCATTGATAACCTACCACCATGTATGTTAAAAGCCTGTTATCAACTATTAACCAGATGCACAGACATATAGACAGGGAATCATTATTACCTTAGCCAATGGGGCGAGACAGTTGGTGGTGCAGCTAGCATTGGAGACAATGTTAAGGTCAGCCGTATATTCCTTCTCATTCACACCAACAACAAACATTGGAGCATCCTTACTGGGAGCAGAAATAATAACCTTCTTTGCACCACCCTGAAAAGTATCAAACCATTAACCAAATAACATAATCAAACATAAAAAAACAAAAAAGAATTAGATTCAAAAAATAAAAACTTTTACCGTCTCAAAAACCAAATGGTATGTTAATTCCAATCAACTTTTTTTAAAATGTAGATAAGCTAAAATTATTGTCACAAACCTTCAAGTGAGCAGCAGCTTTGTCCTTGTCGGTGAAAACACCAGTAGACTCGACAACGTAGTCAGCTCCAGCTTCAGCCCACGGGATTTCCTCAGGGTTCCTAAAATCAACAAAAATCACGTCAATAAGATAGTTTTATATTATAAAAATCTCCATGCTCGTTTTTTTTATTTTTTTGAAAGAAACGAATATATCACCTGATACCGAAAACAGTGACAGGCTTTTCACCAAAGAGAAGGGTTTTTGAGTCCTTCACCTTAAGCTCATGGTGCTTCCATTGACCGTGAACACTGTCGTACTTAAACATGTAGGTCTAGACGCATACAATTACCAATTAGCGTCAATAATCAAAATATTTAACAACATAAACAATTATATCAAAATTATTCAACTTAAAACTAGAAAAATCAGTTAATTTTCACAAATCTCGGCTAGATCTACGATATATCAACAATAAATTTTTAAAAACTAAGCGGGGAAGCATTAGAGTCAGATCAGGAAAAAATAAGCTCAAATCATCACTCTTCTCATATAACTTTTTTTTCTACTTCAAAAAGATCGATCTAGTGGAACATGCAGGAAAGCAACGAATCTAAAACTACCAAGTAAAATACGAAAGTAAGCACACGAACCATGTAATCAGTGGTGATGAAAGGATCGTTAACAGCAACGAGCTCAACATCATCGCTTTGGAGAGCAACTCTCGCAACCAAACGCCCGATCCTTCCAAATCCTGCATCAAAAACCAAAAAGAAAATCAAATACATGATTGAAAGGTTTTAAAACAAAAAAAAAATAGAAAATATTACCGTTGATTCCGATCTTGATCTTTCCCATGATGGAAAAATAAAATAAAATAAATCTCTAACAAAGAGGACGAAAACAAATTGAAGAGTGGCGGAGTGAAGCTACGATAGTATAGTGAAGGAGGAAAATGAAAAAGATAAGTGGGCATTTATATATGCGTACAGAGTCTGTGACCTAACGACGGAAATTTCTAGAAGAGGGAGAAAAGTAAAAGTAAATCGTAGCCATTGATTTACTTATTACCTCTTACCTAACTTTTTGATTTGTGAAGACTAATTGGTGGATATACCAACAAGCTCAGAGAATATGCTTTTTCTTTTCTGCAAGTTGCATTGCATGCCATTGCCTACCACCAAATTTGTTTGCAATTTGCATGGCATTATGATGATCACATATTCCAAACATTGTTCTTCTTACCAGACTATTTCACAGTATTAGATTTAGAAATTCTTTTGAAGATAGACATATATTATACATGGATTTCAAAATTTCCAGGTAAATACAGACAAAAAAAAATTAAAATTTAAGATGTATACGACCAATAAAATAAAATGAATAATTAATCAAAAAAAAATAGATTCCAAGGTAAGTACTTGATTACCTTCGCTGTACATTAATCCACCCCTACTTTTTCAAAAACCATTGTTTAAAAATAGAATTTAGTTCATCGCATCAATCCAATGAATTGATAGTTTCCATGGCTCATTAGTTGGATTCACAATTTTACATTTCAAACTATACTATTAACCAATTTAATCGACAATCATTTGGTCTAGTAGGATGAGGCGTTAGATTCTTTAAGCAAGATTATGTGTTTGAATTTTGGCTTTGTGAATTAGTTGGTCTAGTGGGTTGGGAGGGTGATCCCATATTGAGTGTCTATAAAATTCGATCCGAATTAATCGATTAATGAGTCAGATATCAGTGGTTAAATAAAAAATTAACAAACTTAAATTCATAATTTAGTTATACATTAATATTTATTTTAAATCAATCAATCTAATTCATTAAATTGAATTGAAAACTAAAAGTATCTCTCGACTTTTCATTTGATGATTTAAATTTTGATTAATTTTATTAACTTCAGAAAATTTTTAAGCATCATTAAAAACTAAAGTATGCTTGAAATCACATGGTTACATTGTGAAATGGGCAAGTAAATCAAAAGTAGAAGGATTTTTTTAAAGGAAAATCGATGAAATATATAGAATAATAATTGTGAGAAAACAACAAAAAGGGAAAAACCTAAACCACAAAAAAACAATGTCAACGTATTAATATTGTCCTTTGAAAGAGATATCTAGAGGTGGCAAATAGATCATTCGGTTTGGTTTCGATTCAGGTTATTTTAGGTTTGATTGTATTCGGTTTAAGTTTGGTTCAGTTTTAGTTTGAGTTTATAGTGATTTCGGTTTGAGTATCGAGTCAGGGCGTCGGGTCGGTTGACTTTCGGTTCAACTGATTTTAGGTCGGTTATTTTTGGGTCGGTTGATTTCGGATCAGGTCAATATCAAGTTAATATGAGATCGATCGATTTTAGTCTGGTTTTCAGGCCGAGTTAGGTTTTTCCACTCTATAAATGACTTTATATAGCATGTATATTTGACTTTTTGATGAGTTGTGCAACAATTCACATCTCATCTTTATTTAGTTATTTTAATATATTTTCTTTATTCTGGGTTGCCTTCGGTTTAAGTGAAATCAATTCAGTTCTATTCGGTTCAGTTAAAAATCGGTTTGAATCTCGGATCCCGAGTTAAATTTATCAGTTCTAGTAGCATCTAACAAAATGAACAAATATGTACGAGACAACAAAATATAGGGCCACCAACCTACTTCTTAAATAGAATAAATGAGGTTCACAAACACAAAAGGCTACTCGCATTTTTTCTTTCATGCCAAAACTTCTGATTTGGACATGTATAAAGTCAGCACGTAATTTACTACTATTATCTGATAAATGTTTTTCTCTGATATTTGCGTTTAATACATTTAAATAAACGTATTTTTTATATAAAATTAAGTGTAAACTATATTATTAATTATTGAATTTCAGGCGATATATCGTTTTAGCCGATGAATCATAAAAGGTTTCATATTTTTCTAATTTTTTTGAATCATTTTATGTATATTAAACCGTTAAATCATAAACAGTACAATAACATTATTTCTTTTGTAAAATTCTGTGAACTTCTTCAATTACCTTCGTCGTTTGTCATTCTTCAAGATGTTTTTTTTTTTTTCAGAATTATTTTGCTTATGATCTACGCAGTCGACATCCGGGCTAATTTTTGGTCCCTAAATGTGTACTTTAGGCCTCGATTCTAGTGTGACTATATAGAGAACTCAATTCCATGTGAACCATTATGCTATGGGCCCAAAACAGAATTTTGTAACTTAAGATTTAGGGATGTAAAAAGATGACCGACTTGTAAATTTAACTGAAACCGACTTGAGTTAGAACTGTTTGAGACCCGAAAGACTGGTAATTCGAAATCGATTCGAGTCTGAATTGATGTTGACTTGAACACGAGTTTGACCTAAATATTTTGGATCTGAACCTGACTTGCACCCGACCTGAGAACGACCTGAACCCGAATTCAACCTGATAATGTGACAGCCGAACCCAGTCTGCACCCGACCTGATATGAACCCGAACCCGAGATTAACCTGAAAAATAATTGACATTACTCGACCTGTTATGGACCTGATATGTAATTGACTCAACCTGTTAATGATCCGACTTGTTATTGAACTGATATGATATTTACCTAACTTATAAGTAGTAAGTTATAGATTTACAATTGATGAAGTTATAAATTTATTTAGGATCATTAATTTAGTTTGTTATTGAATAATATGAAATATGGTCACTAAAATAATAAACGTGTTTCATACACAAATTATGATTATTATATTTAAGTTTTAATTAAAAATTTATAAACATTAGCTTAATAAATTCAATTCATGATTACTAACTTTATTATATTAGAAAATAGATTAAGTAAAATGACTTTAAATAACAATAAGTTTAATTCATGAATTAATTTAATATATAGATGCATATGATTGAACATGATTTTACTTGTAAACTTGTGAATTGTGATAACAAAATTAGATAATAATATGGGATTGCAACTTTAAAAATTAAGGGGCAGATTAATTAATAAAATGACTTTAAACATTAACAACTTCATAAATTGTGATTTTAATTTATGATTGGACCTTATTAATATCAAAACATGAGAAACTTTAAAAAAGAGGTACCAACTTCGCAAAATTTGAAAGTATGAAACTTTGTAATTGCACAAACTAAATTCAATACAATCTAGTAGGGGTGGGAATTGTCGGGTACCCGGCATTCGGGTACCCGGAAAACCGGGTACCCGGTTCATTCGGGTACCTCATTAAACGGCCCGTGTCTCGACCCATTATATCCGGGTTTTGTGTAATCGGGTACCGGATACCCGGTTCATATTTTTTTATTTTTTATTTTATTTTTAAAATTAAAAAAAAAATTATATGTTAAACACAAAAATATTTAAAAAAAAAAATTAAACTTAAAACTTAAAAGAATATAATACAAACATAGAAAAAATGTAGGAATTTAAACTTAATTTAGAGTGAGAATATTAAGAAACATAAAATAAAAATATAATTTGCAAAGTAATAAGTTCACCTTGCTTGGCGGAAGCTGAAGCTCAATTCTAGATTTCTCCAGGAGGTGTTTCTGATGTCAAGGACTGACCCATTTTAACTCATTACAAAAGTAAAGTGAAATTCTATAGGTAAGTATGTTTTTATAGCTGACTGTATACCGAATTTGTGTAGTTCTTGTCTGCATTGAGCTTGCCGGAATTTGGAAGCCATTATAAAATCTTGTTGTCCATTTCGTTGGCATCAGGTGTTATTTTTCTAGAGCAATGCAACTTAAGTGGTCAATGGCTCAAATATATATATATATATATATATATATATATATATATATATATATATATATATATATATATATATATTAAATTTTATCGGGTCGGGTCGGGTATCCGGTAAGGGAAAACTCTCGGCCCGTGTCCCGGAAAATTTGCCGGGTCGGGTACCCAGCCCGGTCGGATAATTTTTTTTCGGGAATTACCCGGTATTTTTGTTTTGGGTCGTCGGGTTTTCGGGTCGGGTCAATCGGGTCGGGTATTTTCTCCCACCCCTACAATCTAGTACACTAAAATTACAATTACATCAACTAAATAAATATATGTCAAAAATAAGCTCTCAGATCTTATAGCAAAAATTTTACAAGGCTAAAGCCAGACTTTGCTACCAAAATTTTTTTCATCGAGCTTTTATTTAGGCTGCCAACATGATTATATTAAGGGCAACTTTTCAGCTTTAAAAAGCTGAAATGCCACCGGCCTAATTCAATCATGAGCAACCAACAACTAGCAAATACTTAGACTACAATTAATTTACATTGTAAATCCAGCATCCAGACAAATACTTAGACTACAATTAATTTACATTGTAAATTCAGCATCCAGATTTCAGACCAGTCCATAGGCAGCAAGCATCATCAAGTTAGCATTCAGATTTCAGTTCAGAGTTCAGATCACTGTAAGCAGCAACCAACAAACAAGGAACAACCAATAAACATTCCAGTGGTAAACATAACAGAGTAAAGAAATGAAGATATTAAAACAATCTCAATGATAAACATTTTATACCATAGGCAGATCAATCTAGCAAGCATCAAAATAGTCAAAGCTACAAAAGCACCCTACAAAGAGAAGAAAATAAAGTCATTAATAACAATAAACAATTTAAAATATTAATGAAATAAAGATAATTAAAATAAACCATATATTTACCTTTAAAGGGCATAATCATTAACCACAACAAGATATTCCTCATCCCTTTCTTCCGGTACAAAATCATACAACTAATTTTGAGTTGTTACAAAAATTTCAACATTTTTAGGCAACAATTTAGCTCTCAACTTGTTCAAGATTTGACCCCATGCTGAAAGAAGATTCTGAAACAACTGAAGTAATTGGAATGGCCAAAATATCTATGGCCATGCGAGCAAGTACCAGAAAAGAAGTATTTTGTGTTTTTCAATACTCTAAAATATCAAATTTAGAATCTTCACAACGAGGGTCAAAGGGCAGATTAATGTAGAATTCAACATCACAATTCTCACTCCTTGAAGCAGCTAAATTAGCACCAAAACTCTAAAAAAGCAAAAAGTAAACTAACCTAATATTTAAAAAATAGAATACAAATAATTAAACTAAAAGAAAATATGACTAAACCATAAAATCTGACTTCATATGGAGCATATTTTTTAAACGTTCGAGGTCGATTGAAACTAGACCCACTTGTCTATTGAAATGTGTTACTTTGGACAAAAGAAGAAGAAAAACCAACATGTGCATATTTTGAATAAAAGATATATACATTTAAAAAAACTCATTATAAATGGCAGATACCCTTCACTGAATCTCGTCATCTACATAAAGAACACTACATAACTCTTTCAAAAATTGAAATTTGTATTGAGGAACAAGCAAAACAGCAAAAGACAGAATTATTGAGTGATCTACTCAATATTTTCATATAATTCAAGAATAGGTCCTGCCATTGCAGAATGCCTTGAAAAGGATTATTGTGAGCATCACACATCAACTTCTTAATTGTAACAACGTTAGTCAAGTACAAGTTAGCTGTTGTATACTTAGATCCAGAAAACATAGTGGTAGTTTCATAAAAAGGCTCAAGAAAATCACAAATCAACTGAATAGTTTCCTACTCAGAATCACTAACCATATCCAAGTCATTTTTTGTAGAAATAATGTTTTGATATAATAATTAAAAAATATTTTGGACTGATTTGAAAAGAATTTAAAACTTGTTTTTAAGTCCAAACAACTTGAATATATGTTTGAGATATTTAAAATGTTTTTGGCAAAGTTTTTATTGATTTTAAATAGCCAAACTTGAATTTTTAGGTTGCTCGTACCGATACGGTCTAACCCGTATCGATACCTTTTTGCCCAGGTTTGGTTACTGCCAAAACTTGTATCGAAACAGGCTTTGTCGTTTTGATACGGAGAGGGATCGTTTCGATACGCCTGGTAAGCGTACCGATCCCAATTTTAACAACCCCGACGACTAGTTTCCCAACGGCCTTTTAAATGTCATACCGTACCGATACTCCCTCAAGCGTATCGATACGCTTAGGCTGGCAAGAACCCAACGAATAGTTTCTGATGAAGGCCGTACCGATACGGGTCCACACGTATCAATACGGAAGGCTGCAGAACAACATTAAAGATGGGAAATAAAGTCTCTAACGGCTCCAATTCATTCCTAACGGCTAGTAACGGCTATAAACTCAAAGCGGAATATAAAAGGGACCTCCAAGCATCAAGTAATGGTTAATGCTTCAATTGTAATACAACATATGATCAAGAAATTGTCTTAGTGCTTAAGTGTCAATTTATTGTATAGACAAACAGTAGTGAGTCAAAATTGTTAGATTTGCTCAAGTGTTTTAGGTTTGGGTGAGAGCTTTATTGTGCAAACAAATACCTATTAGAGGGATTTGAGTTTGCTTATTTTATCTCTTTGTAAAGAGGGTTTGATCAAGGCTTTGGGTAGAAAGCTTGATCGATTTGTAAGGGTTTCCTCCTAAGCCTAGAAAAAGGGACGAATCAATAGTAGATTGATTGAAAATCCTTAGTGGGAAGCTAAGGTAGTGGATGTAGACCTTGGTTAGAAGGTTGAACCACTATAAATCATATTGTCTTTATCCTTTTAGCTTCCACACCTCTTACACCCAAAATTCTACTTCTCCACCACTTGGTGAGCAAGAACGGTTAAAGGAATCGAGCACCGAATAACCCAACAATTGGTATTAGAGCTTGGCTCAATTGAAGAGGATTAACATCCTATTGAGAAGATCTGGTAAGCTCGATCATCATTTCACTCAACTGGCTCAATGGCGCAATCCATCGACAAACTGCCCTTCTTCGACGGAACACACTATGCCCATTGGAAGAAAAGGATGAAGTTCTTCATAAAGTCAAGGGACTACAAGCTTTGGGACATAGTAGAAGATGGTCCGCTCGTGCCTCAATGAAGCAAAGTGGAATGGAGTGCCAAAGATCGCAAGAAGATGGAGCTTAATTGCAAAGCCTTGCACATCCTCTTTTGTGCATTTGGCCCAAGCATCTATGAGAAGATGTCTTCTTATGAGAGTGTCAAGGAGGTATGTGACAAGCTTGAAGTCACATATGAGGGAACCAACAAAGTAAAGGAGACCAAGATCGGGCTCCTCACCTTAGCGTATGAAAACTTCAAGATGGATCCGGAGGAGAACATCGAGAAGATGTTTGATAGGTTCTCCACTATCACCAATGGTCTCAAAGGCTATGGAGAAGCCATCCCGGAAGAGAAGCTTGTCCGAAAGCTCATCTACTCCCTTCCCGAGTCATGAGACTCAAAGAGGACCGCCATCATCGAAGCTAAGAATTTGAAGACCTTGAAGCTTGATGAACTCATGGGGTCACTTCTCACTCACCAAATTATGAAGAAAAATAAAGAAGAGGAGAAAAAGAGGGAAGAAATTAGAGCTATGAGGGAGAAGAAGCTCAAAGGGCTTGGCATCAACACAAATGCCATTGCTCTCAAATCCTCCACTTGCCATCATGTTGATTCAAGTGAAGAGGAGGATGAAGAAGAAGAGATAGTCCATCTCTTCAAGAAGTGTGCCCTTACATGAAGAAAGCCTTGAAAGAGCTTGATCGAGAATCCATGAAAAAGAAGAGGGTAAGCACTTCAAGCTATAAGAAGAAGACATTTGTGGCTACTTGGAGTGATGAGGACTCCACCGACGATGAACAAGCCAACCTTTGCCTTATGGTCGTCGAAGAAGATTCAAGGGTAACTTCTAATTCATCTACTTCATGTTCATATTCTTTTGATGAATTACAAGATGCCTATAATGATTTGGTTTTAGAGTTTAAAAATCACATTTTGAAAAATAATAAAATGATTTCAAAGTTGAAAATTCAAAATGATTTGATTTCTAAAACCAAACTTGAACTTGAAGCAAAACTCGAAGAGTTTGAACAAAAATGTTTTGATTTATAAAATTTGCTTCAAACAAAAGAGAAAGATCATCAAAAAGAAGTTGATGATCTTAAGAAAGAAAAGATTTTGATTTCCAAGGAACTAGAAAAGAGAAATGATTTTGGAAAATCAAAATTTTACCAAAGACAATCTAGTGCCCCTAGATTTGTAAATGGAAAATGTTTTAGAAGTGTTTGGGTCCCAAAAGGACTAACCACTTCAACAAAAAGGGATGAAATTGAAAAATGGATTCCTAAGGGGACTAAATTTTGTGCTACTAACGTCTATAGATCTAAAGCAATTTGGATACCAAAAATTACTTGATTGTCTTATGACAGGTGTGATGGAGATTGATCAACAAGTCAAACTTCGAGGGGGAGCTCCATGCACACTAAGGAAGAACACTTGAAGAAGGAAGGCTTCACATCCTCCCTTGGATTCAAGTGTGGTAAAAATCTAGATGTTTTTGCTTTCATTTGATTTATTTCTTTTTATTTCAACCAGATGATCATATATGTTGGACTAACATTTTGATGATGCTTTGAGTAAGGGGGAGCGATTTTAAAATCAAAATTCTTAATTTTGTCATTTTTTAACCTCTATTGTTATTCTAAGCTTAAAAGTATTTTTAAATTCTTGTTAATATAACAAAAAGGGGGAGAAATGGTTTGAAAAATTGAATTTTCAAACGAATAAGGGGGAGCTTTTATCGATTTTGTATCTTAATTCTCTTATTCAAAATTTATTTCACAGAGGGGGAGAAATCCCAAATAATTTTTCAAGTTGGTTTTATTATATCAAAAAGGGGGAGATTGTAGAAATAATGTTTTGATATAATAATTAAAAAATGTTTTAGACTGATTTGAAAAGAATTTAAAACTTGTGTTTAAGTCCAAACAACTTAAATATATGTTTGAGGTATTTAAAAAGGTTTTTGGCAAAGTTTATATTGATTTTAATTAGCCAAACTTGAATTTTTAGGTTGTCCGTACCGATACGGTCTAACCCGTATCGATACCTTTTTGCCCAGGTTTGGTTACTGCCAAAACCTGTATCGAAACATGCTTTGTCGTTTCGATACGGAGAGGGATCGTTTCAATACGCCTAGTAAGCGTACCGATCCCCATTTTAACAACCCCAACGGCCTTTTAAATGTCATACCGTACCGATACGCCCTCAAGCGTATCGATACGTTTAAGTTGGCAAGAGCCCAACGGGTAGTTTTTGATGAAGGTCGTACCGATACGGGTCCACGCGTATTGATACGGAAGGCTGCAAAACATCATTAAAGATGAGAAATAAAGTCTCTAATAGCTCTAATTCATCCCCAACGACTAGTAACGGCTACAAACTCAAAGAGGAGTGTAAAAGGGACCTCGAAGCATCAAGTAATGGTTAATGTTTCAATTGTAATATAACATATGATCAAGAAATTGTCTTAGTGCTTGAGTGTCAATTTATTGTATAGACAAACACTAGTGAGCCAAAATTGTTAGATTTGCTCAAGTGTTTTAGGTTTGGGTGAGATCTTTATTGTGCAAACAAATACCTATTAGAGGAATTTGAGTTTGCTTATTTTATCTCTTTGTAAAGAGGGTTTGATCAAGGCTTTGGGTAGAAAGCTTGATCGGTTTGTAAGGGTTTCCTCCTAAGCCTAGAAAAGGGGACGAATCAATAGTGGATTGATTGGAAATCCTTAGTGGGAAGCTAAGGTAGTGGATGTAGACCTTGATTAGAAGGTTGAACCACTATAAATCATATTGTCTTTATCCTTTTAGCTTCCACACCTCTTACACCCAAAATTCCACTTCTCCACCACTTGGCGAGCAAGAACGATTAAAGGAATGGAGCACCGAATAACCTAACATTTTCCCTATTAACAAATAAGTTAATGGCTAACTTAGCATCAAGTGCCATGTGAATCATTGAGTAAGTTGAGTTTCATCGAGTAGAAACATCCAACAACAACTTACCACGAAAAGAAGAATCACAGTCTTTAACAGCTAATTCAAAGGCACAAAGTGTAGAATCAGAAGAATCAATGAACTTCACAATTTTGCTTGATTTAATAACATAAGAATTAGTTACCTTCAAACCTTTTTGAACTATCAAGTTCAAAATGTGGGCAACACACCTTATATGAAAATACTTACCATTGTATGAAAGAGGAGAAATGTCATGCAAATCATCTTTAAGACGCTTAACCATTCGATCATTTGCAGATGCATTGTCAAGAGTTATGATAAAAGCTTCTTTTTCAGGACCCCACTCACATAACATCTTTTTAACAAACTTATAAATTGACTCACCATCATGGGATGGAGGAAACCGACGAAAATTTAATATTATAGACTGCAATTTACAGTTATCATCAACATAATGTGCAACGAGAGCAAAATAAGAACGTGAAGTGCAGGCAGACCAACCATCACGTGTAAAGCAAATCCTACTTGAAACAGAATACATTGAATCAAGTAGATATTTTTTTATGTTTGCCATGCTCAATCATGCAATATTTGATAATTGTATACCTAAAAATATCCTTCACACTAGAATTAAGGTAATGATGCAAAGCCCTCAATTTTTCATGCTCAACCATACTCAAAGCATAACAATGACATAGAATAGCATCAGCAAATAACTCACAGTACTTATTTTGATTGAAAGTAGCTAGCATACCAGGATTTTCAGCAAGAAATTTTTATAGGCTTGACATTTATCAGTATGTCTTTTAGGGTTAGATGTACCAATATAAGAGTCCGCTTTATACCTTTTAGTTTGACAATACTTACATTGGGCATAAAGACCACCTCCAGGAGCCTTGATGAAGGTATAATGGTCCCAAACAGGAGAAGTTCTTCTCCCAAACTCTATTGAACTTGCAGCTTTCCTCTTAGAGGAACTACTGCCATGAACTTCTTGGGAAAACTAATCATTTACATCACCTTGAAAAAAATTATATTAGTACATATATAAAATATAATCACTAAAATAGAAACAGAAACATTGGAACATAATTTACCTCTATCACAGGGTTGATCATTCTGGCCTCCTTTCATGTGTTCTAAAAAGTTCATCTCATATATCTGACTATCCATTGAACCCTAAAAATAAATCAGAAAAAACATATTTAAGGTTTTGAAATAGATTCAATCAAAATAAGAAAGAGAAAGAACATGTATGTACAAATCAAAACAGAACACATGTATGTACAAATCAAAACAAGGCATTTAAACATGCATCTACAAATCAAAACAGAATGGACAACACATATACAAAGCAACACAAATTCAATTTCAATGGTTTAATACGTGTGCGTGACATTGTTAAACCAGCCCACAAGGTCCCTTTAGTGTTTAGGAACCTCCTTTGACACCAGTAGCATCGCAGGACGAGATGTCCAGCCGATAGACTCGGATTAAACAATTGAAATAGAATAGAGAACATGTTTGTACATATCAAAAGAAAATAGAGAACATGTTTGTACAAATCAGATCAAAACAAAGAACATGTTTGTGCATATCAAAACAAAACAAAGAACATTTTTGTACAAATCAAAATAGAACATACATTGATACATATTTGTACAAATCAAAACATAACACACTTACATACAATTGAGACAAAACAGTCAACAAAACCGGTTAACAAAAGCAGTAAACAAAGGCATAAAAAACAATCAACAAAAAAACCAGTGTCTAGTCAGAAGATCCTTTAGATAATCGAAGGCATATAATCAAAGCTCAATACATAGTTACTTACAGAGTCAACCCTTGTTAGAGATCGAACAAATCTGAGAATAAGTTATAAAATTTGAGATCAAACAGAGAATAAATTAGCAAACACCAATCATGAACAAATTAGAGATCGAACAATAGATCAAGAAATGAACAAAATGATAACAATAACACTAAAAGACTGCAATTTTCACAAACCAAAGGTCAAGAACCCTAAATCGCAACCAAAGGTCCAAAATCCATAATTTGTCAGAGAAAGGCCAGACCAGTGAAAATGTACCTGAAATTTTAGAGAGATTACGATTAGTAGTCAGAAAAATAAAAAAATAGGGAAAATGCATAAATTGAAAAGAAAATTAGGGTTTAGGGTCACTTACCTAAAATGACTCTCACTCTCCGAACCCTAAATTGATTTTTTAGGGAAAATGCATAAATCGAAGCAAAGTGTCCAAAACCCAGAACCCTAAATCGCAACCAAAGGTTTAAAATCCATAATCTGTCAGAGAGAGGTTGCAACTATGAAACAGATTACGATTAGTAGTCAGAAAAATATAAAAATTAGGGAAAATGCATAAATCGAAACTAAACGTCCAAAACCCCAAATTGAAAATTAGGGTTTATGGTTACTTACCCAATCTGACTCTCTATCTCAGATTCTGAGATATGAAAGTATGAAACAGATGAGAGGCCAGACTAGTGAAAGATGAACCCTAAATCGAAACCAAACATCCAAAACCCAAACAATTCAAAAGCATAAAACGACGCAAAACATACTCGAGAGATTAAAGTCGAGAGAGTGTGAGACTCGATCGAGAGAGAAATGAAAATGATAGAGAGTCTGTTTGAGAGAGCACAAGAGAAGAAGTGAAGAACGACATACTAGGTCTAGGGTTTTCTTCTAGGGTATAATTATAAAGGAGTATTTATACTTAGGGTTTTCTTGTTTTGATAATTAAAATAAATTGTTTAATATTCAAATTAATATTTAATTAAAATAACACTTTTAATAAATTTAAATTAATATTTAATCTAATATTTAATTAATGCTATTATTATAATAATTTTTGTATATTAAAATTATTATTTAATTTTTAATTTTTTTTTTGTAATTTTAATTATAATATATTAAATTAAAAATCCAATTTAGGGATTTAAGGTTATGACTTATAAGACTAGATTAAGGGTTTGGGGTTAAGGGTTAGGAACTTAGAATTTAGAAATATATGTTTCAAGTTTAGGGTTTGACTTGTGAGGTTTAAGGTCAGGGGTATATGATTCAAATTGAATGTTTAGGGTTATGAGTTTATTTTAGGGGATTAGGCTTATACTTATTAGGCTTATAGTTTAGTTTAGGGGATTGGGCTTCTACTTATTAGGGGTTACCAGTCTAGTTTAGGGTTATTGGCTTATAACACTAGTTTAGGGATTTAGGGTTATCGGTCTAGTTTAGGGATTTATGATATATCATACATGTTTAGGGTTATTGGGTTAATTTAAGGATTTAGGGTTATGACTTATGAGACTAGATTAAAGGTTTGAGGTTAAGGGTTAGGAACTTAGAATTTAGAAATGTATGTTTCAAGTTTAGGGTTTGACTTGTGAGTTTTAGGGTTAGTGGTATATGTTTCAAATTGAATGTTTAAGGTTATTGTTGAGTTGATCAAATGATTGCAAATGTCCAAGAGGGAGGTGAATTGGCGATTAAAAATTTGAAGGTGAAAATTGGATGAATGAAAATTTAACACAAGGTAATTTATAGTGGTTCAAGTTCCTAAATGAACTTTACCTCCACTACCTTAGCTCCCACTAAGGATTTACAACAAATTCACTAATGGATTCTTCAACTTTTCTTGGATGAGGAGGAAATCTTACAAAACCGATTAGGCTTTCTACCCAAAGCTTAATCCAACACACTCTTTACAAAGAAGGAATTTGGTAAACCTTACAAGTACCTTTCAAAGGTTGATGTTTACCCAAATACAATCAAACACTCCCCAAACTCTCAATAAAAATTACAATGATAAACTCAATTGAGTTGGGTACAAATATTTGACTCTAAATGAACAAAGTTTGGATTTGAATGCTTTGATTTTGCTTTAAGGCTCAATGGTAGTTGCTGTAGCATTTGAGACTTGTTTTTATACTCTTGCATTGATTTCTAGCTGTTTGGGTGGTTGAGGTCATTAATCTAGCCGTTGGGCTGCAATTTCTCGCAATAAATGCTCCTCAACAACCAACTGTATCGGTACGGTTCGTGGGCGTATCGGTACCTATCTCAAAGAAGAAATGACCATTGTGACTGAAAAATAGGGCATATCGATACGCTTAAAGGGTCTTTCGGTACGATATTAAGGGGCTTATCGATACAAAATACCGTATTGATACAAATTTTTCTCACTAGAATCCTGAATTGAGTTTTGCTAAAAAGCGTATCGGTACGCTACCTTAGCGTATCAATACCGTTCAACGGTCTTTTAAAATTTTGGATTCCAATAACTGACAAGCCAAAGTTCAAATATTAAATGCGAAGATTTTTGCAAAGGTCGACATATCGTATCGATACGGTGACATACTATATCGGTACGCTATAGCAAAGAATATTTTTATATGAAAACTGTATCGATACGGTCCCGATACGTATCGATACGCTATAGTTTAAAGTCTTGCCTAGATGAATATTGTATCGATACGGGGTTAGACCGTATCGGTACGCTATGAACGATTAAAATTCCAATGTTGAAAAACCGTATCGATACGCATAAGGGTATCGATACGCTTGAGCATTTTGTTGCTTTTTGGCTTGAAAATACTTAGAGATTTTGAACCCTTTTAATGTGTTTTGACTTGAAATAATATTTGGTTCAAAATGTCTTGTCAAATTGCGAGTCTTTGAAAATACTTAAAAATTTATTGTTTTACAATTTAGTCCTTAAGGTAAATTGTTATATCAAAATCAATTTTGGTTTTACAATCTCCCCCTTTTTGATATAACAAAATCAAATATAAATTTTTAAGTTTTGAAACCTTTGAAAAGCTTACTCCCCCTTAATTTAAGATAGGTTTTCAAAATTAAGTTTCATACTTCTCCCCTTTTTTGTTAGATCAAACATAATAGCAAAAGGGAAGGATAATAGCAACATAATATTATCAAATTCAAATTGCAAACTTAATAATTCAAAGCGACCAATAGTTCAAAAACATAAAGCCAAACTCAAATCCTAACAACATAAACGAAAGCATAGGGTTCTAATAGATAGGTGCAAAAACTAGAAAAAATAAATGAGATATGATGAAATGCACGACTACTCATTCCCACCATCGTCGTCATCCTCTTCCTCTTTATCCTCATCATCTTGATTCGGTTAAGGCCTCCTAGTTTGATTGAGCCAAGCACCATGGAAGGCAATGAGAGAGACATCCATGGAATTTTGATGAAGAGCAACGGCTTTGACTTGATCCTCCAAAGATATGAAGCGAGTATCAAGGCCCTTGACTCGATCTTCCAATGATGTGAATCGAGTGTCAATAGCGGCAAACCCGACTTCCATGTTGTTGAATTTTTCATTAAGAAACGTCATGAGAGTTTTCATGGAGGATGGAGCAATAGGAGCACCTTGAGAGCCTTGTGGAGCTTCGGCTTGAACATCTTGGCGAGGAGCTCGAGGGACACGAACCCATTCATTGTTGACGTAGGCAAAATGAGCATTAGTGAGGGAACGCTCATCTATGGGTAGGCCAAGGGGTTCGGGATAGTCATGGGTACAATCTATCTCAAGGGAGTGAAACAAATGACTCAACGCCGTTGAATAGTAAAAAGACTTAACTTGATCGGTGTGACGCTGTTGAACAAGGTAGACAAGATCGGCAAACATAATTTGGCAAAGATTAGGGCGCTTACCCTCACGAAAACACCTAAGCCAAAAATCGTTAACTTGACGAATAGTTGAAAATTTCCCACCCGAGGGACGAATAAACCATGAAATTATGAGATGAAGAATACATTCTTGGGCATTTAAAACATTGACAGAACCAAGAGGACCATGACCTAAGCAATTCTCATCATCAATTCCGACATTTTCAAAACCAAAAGATTTACAAAGAACATCTTGATCAACTCGAAAAGTTGTGCCCATAAGATGAGACTCTATAGCAACAACATGTTCCCTTTGTGCATCATGAATGCATTTGGCATTTGAAAAGAAAATTATGACCAAAAATCGATATAAAATAGGAGGTAGGTTCAAAAAGTTTATAAATTTCCATCTTTGAATCAAAGGAAGATATTCAAATTTAAAACGTTCAGAGTTCAAAAATAGGATTGACACGACATGTTCTTCTCTGAGAGTAAATCATTGGAATAGTTTATAGCGTGACAAGTCCGAAGAGTGTGGAAAATGATTTTGGATTATGTGAGGGAGGTTAGGTTTAGGATTACCCTCATCGTCCTCGATAGGATCGGAAGTAGAGGCTAAGTATCATTTCGCTCTCTTTTAGGTGACATAATCCTGAAAAACAACATCAAAACAAATCGAATATGTATGCAATTATCATCTCATTCAATCCAACAATAAATTCCAATAATTCAAGGTATTGAAAAAATAATTTAATGTTAAAAATATATACAAATATAAAAGAAAATTTTGGTGATTTTTTTGAAAAATAGTATATAAAAATATACGGTATAAAATTATATTCGAATGAAAAAATTTTGAATTTTGAAAAGTTTTTGTAAAAACTTGAAAACCCATATCATATGTATATGTTTTATACAAAAATTAATTGAAAAAAACTGATAAAATCAAACAAAAATTAAAATGAAAAATAAGGAAAAAAGTTTATACCTTGAGTTATGAGAATGAATGAATGAGGTGATGAGAATGCACAAGATTGCTAACAAAGCTTGGCTTTGATGTGTTGATAAAAAACCCTCAATTAATTCGAAGTTTGATGTGAAGAATTTAAGAGATTGAGGGGGTTTTTATAAGTATTTTCGGCTAGGGTTTAGAGAGAAAAAAAGGGAAGTTTTAATGTAAAAGGGATTGTACATTTAAAGGCCCGATTTTAAGTTTTTGCCGAAACCGTATCGGTACGCTTGTAGAGCGTACGATACGCCTTGCCCTAATTTTGAATTAATTTTTAATACTGTATCGATACGCGTGATCGTATCGATATAGTTTGACCTGTATAACTTCCTATTGACGAATCCGTATCGATACGCCTCAAACCGTATCGATACGCCATTACCAGAAAGTGCATTTTAGACAGTTTCAAGTCCAAAAATCCAACTTCAAACGTCTCTAAATGCATGTGAATTACATATGAGTAATATTTATTGACTAAAATTAATGCATACTCCCCTAGCAAAATGCATAGAAGTAAAATGAGACAAATTAACATAAGCATGACTATCACCTAATTTCAAGCAATTTTTTTGACCATTTGGGACCTAAAAGAGTCAAGAAAGGCTAGTTAAACCTAACTCTCTCCTATGGGTCCAAAAATGCTCTTTATCTAAAGGGTTGATAAATATATCCGCTAATTGGTTCAAGGTGTCAACATATTCTAGAACAACATCATTTTTCAAACATAGTCTCTAATGAAATTGTGTCTAATTTCTATATGTTTGGTTCTAGAGTGTTGGATGGGATTTTTAGTGAGACAAATGACAATAGTGTTGTCACACCTAAGGGGTATAACATCTACTTGAACACCATAATCTAAGAGTTGTTGCTTCATCCAAAGGACTTGAGCACAAAAACTTCCTAAGGATATGTACTCTGCTTCGGTGGTAGAGCCTTAGAGAACCAAGATACGAGCATACTACCTAAGAATTGACATGTTCCGGAGGTACTTTTCCTATCTATCTTGCATCCCCAATAATCCACATTCGAATAAGCATGAAGGCTAAATGAGGAATCCTTAGGATACCAAAGACCTAAGTTAGGTGTGTCTCTAAGGTATCTAAAAATTCTCTTAATGGCTACTAAGTGTGATTATCTAGGACTAGCTTGGAACCTAGCACACAAGAAAACACTAAACATAATATCCGGTCTACTTGCAGTAAGGTAAAGCAAAGAACCTATCATAGATCTATAAAGCTTATAATCGACACACTTACCTCCTTCATCTTTGTCAAGCTTTATAGAAGAGCTCATAGGTGTGGCTTGAGGCTTCACATTCTTCAAGCCGAACTTCTTGAGCATATCATTCACGTACTTTGCTTGATTGATGAAGGTGTCATACTTCCTTTGTTTGATTTGGAGCCCCAAAAAGAATGAGAGCTCCCTCATCATGCTCATCTCGAACTCACCTTGCATTAGCTTCGAAAATTCTTTGCAATAACATTCATTAATAGAACCCAAAATGATATCATCAGCATAAATTTGCACTACTAAGATGTCATTACGATATCTTTTTATGAAAAGTGTAGTGTCCACCTTGCCTTTTTCAAAACCTTTTTCAATCAAGAAGTTTGAAAGCCTTTCATACCAAGCTCTAGGTGCTTGTTATAAACCATAAAGAGCTTTGGTTAATTTAAAAACATGATTTGGAAATTTAGGATCCTCAAAACCCGGTGGTTGTTCAACATACACTTCTTCATTTGTAAAACCATTTAGAAAATCACTTTTTACATCCATTTGAAAAAGCTTGAAATCATGGTAACATGCAAATGCTAGAAGCATCCTAATAGCTTCCATTCTAGCTACAGGTGCATATGTTTCATCAAAATCAATTTCCTCTTTTTGAGAGTAACCTTGAGCAACAAGCCTAGCATTGTTTCTCACTATGTTACCACTCTCATCTAGTTTATTCCTAAAGACCCATTTAGTTCCTATAGTAGATTGATTACTAGGCCTTTCAACTAATGTCCATACTTTACTTCTCTCAATTTGATTAAGTTCTTCTTGCATGACCAAAATCCAAAAATCATCTTTTAATGCTTCTTTGATATTTTTAGGCTCAATGCATGAAATAAATGCAACATGGTTCATTAATTTGAGAGAGGATCTAGTAGTTACCCCCTTGGATGGATCACCCAAGATTTCATCACCTTTGATATAGTTAAACTCCCTTGGGAATGTCACATTCTTTTCCTCAAGAGCCAAGTCCTTCAAGGATTCAAGAGGTGGATCTTGTGCGTCTTCTTCTTTGGTTGGAATCTCATCCACCTTTGATGTTTGTCCTCCATCAATGGCTTCAATGATCCCTACATCATCATCATCACAAGAATCCTTCCTCAGAAGGAGGTTATCATCGAAAACAACATGCATTGACTCTTCCACTACTAAAGTCCTCTTATTAAATACACGATAGGCTTTAGAGTTTAAAGAATATCCTAAGAAAACAACTTCATCACTTTTAGCATCAAATTTACCTAAGTTGTCTTTACCATTGTTTAAAACAAAACACTTGCAACCAAATGGATGAAAATAACTAATGTTAGGCTTCTTAGATTTTAAAATCTCATATGGTGTTTTCTTTAAAATAGGCCTAATCATTACTCGGTTTATAATGTAGCAAGTGGTATTTGTGGCTTCCGCTCAAAAATATTTAGGTAAATTATTTTCGCAAAGCATGGTTCTTGTCATTTCTTCTAAAGTTCAATTTTTCCTCTCAACTACCCCATTTTGTTGAGGAGTGTGAGGTGCGGAAAAAATATGGCTAATTCCATTTTCATTTAGAAATTCTGTCAAACCCAAGTTTTGAAATTTGGTTCCATGATCACTTCTAATGTGAGTAATTTTAAGCTCAAGATCATTTTGGGTTATTTTAGAAAATGTGATGAATTTTTCTAAAGCATCATCTTCTGTACTCAAGAATAGAACCAAGTAAACATAGAATATTCATCTACAAGCACAAAATCATATAATTTACCACCCAAGCTCATAGTTCTAATTGGCCCCAAAAGATCCATATGAATCAATTGTAAGCATCTACTAGTAGAAACATCATTAATGGATTTAAATGAAGTTCTTTGTTGTTTACCCTTAGAGCATGCATCACATATTTTATCATTGGAGAACTTAAGTTTGGGTAAACCTCTAACTAGATTAAGCGAGACTAATTTCTCTAAAACACTGATGCTAGCATGTCCTAATTTCCTATGCCAAAGACATGAATCATGTTCATCGTATACAACTAAGCATGCATTAGATGTTTGTATTTCATCTAAATGCACCATATAGATATTGCCTATCCTATGCCCTATGAGCATCAATTGATTTGTTTTAATGTTCATTATTTTAAAACCACTTTGATCAAAGAGGACATTAAAACCTTTATCACATAATTGACTAATGTTCAACAAGTTGCGTATTAGACCATTGACAAGCAATACATCTTCAATGAATACGGTTGAGAGATTACCAAAGGAGCCAATACCCTCAATATGGCCTTTGGAGTTGTCACCAAATGTCACTACTCCACCATGTGTAACACCCTTCGCCCGGGTCAGGAGCGATGAGCGTTACCGGAATCGAAAACGGAAAACCAGAAACTCAGAACAGAAAATATGAAGCAAGAATCCATTCTTAAATAAGCAATCCGTATTAATGCGCACGCGGAAAGTTGGCTAACAAAAACTTTTATAAACATACATGACCAAACAGAATTTCATTTAGTCTAACTTATAGATTTTTCAAGCCAATTTAAAATTTAAGATTTCGTTTAAGGTTTCCATTCAAACATTAGGCTGACTATATGATTAATTTACTCTATCCATTAACTAATAATTTACCAATTATTTCATTGATAATAATTAAATCAAACATGTCGATATACTTAAGCAATTCATTACTATGCCATTCGAAACCTTGATTAAATTAGTCTAGGTGGTTTTCAAATTACACCAACATTACCAATACTTAAGACATCAATATTACATCCAAGTCATGTTTGATTTCATAGACCATGATATCAGATTTCCATTAACTATTTCATCACAAAATATCGAGTTATCAAATGCTCCTAAGCCATGCCAAGCTATCAACTATGTACAACAAAAAGAATAATGCAAGACCACTAGCTTGACTTACATATTTACAACAAAAGAATGAGGCTTTCGAACTAAAAACAAAACATGATTTTAGCCTCCTAACTAAACATCAATGAGCATATAACTTCAAACACCAACGTAAACTTAAGCTACGACCAAACAAAATGAAACGAGCCCTTAAACAAACTTCGAAGCCACCATCTAGGAGTCTAAAAATAAGACTAAGATCATACATTTCTGGTCTTGTAATTTGTCCCGATCGAATGCTAGCTTTAGATCCAAGCTACCCTGCTAATTGGGAAGAAGGAAACAAAAGAGCGTTAAGTACAAAATTGTACTTAGCGAGGTAATGCTAAAGCTAATTCATTCTTGAATTTATATGTGATCAAACATTGAGTTTACTTAGATAGGGTTGATAGCATAAAATTTACACCTAACTAAGCATAGCAAAATCAAACTCAAGTGACTTCATACATCACGTATACAAACATTCATATCATCATATTCGAACACATTTCAATTAACATTAATTTATCCCCATGCTTCATTTTTGATTTAGCTAAAACCATACAACAATTCAGTTCCAACATGCTTATTCTCATGCTTCATAATCGAGATAACCAAAAATCATACCAATTATAACATTGCATTATCAATTAGTCATGAGCAAAATCACAAATTATCTTTAAGCATGTCATTCGAATGGGTCACCAAACATTGACCATAAGTCAAAATTTTCAAACATATCACATTTCATTTTCACTCATTCGAAAGGGGCCATTGCCCACATTGCTTACATTCGAACATTGCAAGCGTCTCATATACATTTTATCACAATTGAAAGGACCAATGTCCACAAGATTCATCCATCAAATACATATCATGTCATGCCAATTCAAATATCAGTCAATTTATCCATTTTATAAGCTTCCCATAATTATGTATTTCCATTTAATTTAGTTAAGTTGCCCTACGTAGAATAGAAGAATCAGATAATCAAGTCATCAAGTGGGTACCAAGTACCAAACAAGGGTTGCCTAAGAAACAAGTCAAGGGATGCTCAATAGCATCAATGTGTCTTGAACACCAAGCAAGATCACATTCAATCATCAAGTTCGGAGAGTACACAAGGTACTAAACATGGGTTGCACTAAGCAACAAATCAAGGGTTGCACTAAGCTACAAACAAGAGAGCTCAGACTCTAGGCATGTCGTACTATCTAAGACCTCTAATTGACCGAGGGCTTATTATTCTTATTAATTTATCATTCATTTTCAACGATATCATTCATATTTAATTTAGCACTTACGTATTGCATAATTCGATTTGCATGCTCATTCTATCATATAATTGTACCAAATCACATAAATCATGCTGATTAATTTCATGCCACATTCGAATAGCATCAAAACATACATGGGCAGCAACATCACATGAAATTACATGCATATTCAACATAGCAAAAGTACCATATAGGGGCAGTCCCCATATTCATACATTCAAGCATTAACAAAGATCCAATTCATGCATCCATTTTCCTTTAACCTCATTCCCTTAATAAACATGTAACCAATCATAAATTAAGTCCATTTCATGCACAAAATTATAAATTATATAAATAAACAAAGTGGTTAGGACACTAGTCCCAACCCTAATATAATTACACTCACAAACTCCTTAAGCTTGATCTTTGATTAGTATGCCCTTGTTCCTCCTCCTTGATTGATCGATCTTAGCTTCCTCCAAGGACTCCTCACAATTTTGATCTTAACACTCAACACAAAATGAATACAAACCATATCATAGAGAAATTCAATTACATTCACTCCCTTAATACAATAAAAACATTAATCCTCAAATCTGTTTTTTCTAGTGAATTAGTTGGAGGACCAGTTAGTATTTTGATCATGACTTCTTAATTACTAATCAAAAATTCACTTATCATACACCATTATAAAGGTATTAAACTCAGTTTTCTAACCATTTAAACCTCATATTTTTATCTTTTCCGAGTTAGTACAGTTTATTACTTGAATATGACCCTTTCAACAAACCTAGACTGCCCAACTTCTTTAATCCATAACTTCCAATTCACATACTGGAATCCAATTCTGTTTTCTCTTAGTGATACTAGACATTTCAAAGTTTGTACCATTAAAATTTCAGTTCAAAATACCCTATATCTTATGTTTTGCGAATTTTCAAAGTTACAACTTATGGTTTAAGTTTTCTGGACAATTTACTCATTGGACACATTTAGGTTTGAATTCACCTAATTACCTTAGTCTAATTCTAAATTCACTTAATAAATGATTTGTACTATCTTTTTACAACATTTTTAAGTCCATATTAATTCTTATTATCAACAGACAAGTCCTCAATTTTACTAATTTTCCAGATCAGCCCTATTCTTAGGTTTCGAGTAACTAACTTCCTAAATTCAACAATTTAGGCCATTTCGACTTCAATTCAAGAGTCTAAATTCATTCTTACAGGATCCCCTGATTCTAAATTCTGAGTTAAGTGTCAAATTTCATATAATTCAAGTCCTTGCAATTAATGATTTTATTCAAAACAGTCCCTAATTCCATTATTTTCGAATACATGTCCAATGTTGATTCTAATCAAAATTTCCTCATTCAGATTCATTTTCCAGCAATCCAAGTCTTGATCATTATAGAAATTTCATTTCTCTTCAACTTTGTCCTAATAGGAATTTTCCAGTTTGGTCTCTAACTATTTCAATTTTTTATTCAATCATGAATTACTATTCTTTCCTCAAAACAATCCTCTTTTAATCAATTCACCATTTCACAAATAATTATTCAAAAAATTCATTATCTAAACTCAACATAATCACCATGACTCTAACAATTTCATGTTTAAATCAATTTTAAACTTGCATGCATGATTTTTGCACTTATTCGAACAACTAGAAGAAGGAATGAGAACTTACTTCTTTGGCTTTGCTACCACTAGTTAACTCTTCTTAATCCTAGCTTAAATCCTTCAACATGCAAGCCATTTTCTTCTCCATTAGAGCTCAATTTTCAGAGTTTCAAGCTTTCATCCTCTCCCTTTTCTCTCAAGTTACACGGAAACAAAGAAGAGAATGATGGAGAGAAAACACTTTCCTTAATTTGGGGGATTTGATGGGATTTTGGTTTTACTTAACTGCCCTTCTTAACATATCTAATATAAACTTTTTACTAAGGGCAACCCCAAGGAATAACAAATTTTAACATGCAAATTTTGAGTTTTATTTCCTCTTTAATTTAGTCATCAATTTCCTCCACAAACTCTTTCTTTCTTTCTTCCATTTTGGTCCAATTTCCACTAGGGAAATGTACCCTCTCTAATTATTTTTAATTTCTCTAATCTTATTACTTTGATCAAGTTATTATCAAATTACGTTCGACCAAATCATCAACTCGACTTAATTCTTTAATTCGAAGGCCTTGTTCCCTTTAATTCGAGTTGGTGCAATAATTGCCCAATTAAAGGAAATTCAAGGACTAAATTGAATAAATTACTTAATTATGAACTTAATTGCTTTCAAGGAATAAATTAATATTCTAATTCAATGAATTAAATTCTAGGACGGAAAAGTGGATGTTACAATTCCCTCTTCCTTAAAGAAAGAATTCGTCCTCGAATTCTTACCTGAACTAAACAGATGAGGATATTGCTTTCGCATCGTATCCTCAGGTTCCCACGTTGCTTCTTTAACGTGATGATTCTTCCAAAGAATTTTAACAAGAGGGACGTTCTTATTACGAAGCCTTTTAACTTCCCGATCAAGAATCTGAATAGGTTCCTCTTCATAAGAAAGGCCGGGATTGAGTTCAATTTCTTCTGGTTCAAGGATATTAGACAGATCAAATCGATAACGTCTTAACATAGAAACATGAAAGACATTATGAATCTTATCGAATTCAGAAGGAAGTGTGAGTCGATAAGCCACATGACCAATTCTCTCAGTTACTTCGAACGGCCCAATGAAACGAGGACTAAGCTTTCCTTTTTTACCGAAACGGAAAACTTTCTTCCACGAAGAAACTTTAAGAAATACTTTATCTCCAATTTCATATTGAATGTCCCTACCCTTCAGATCAGCGTACGACTTCTGCCTATCAAAAGCTTGTTTTAATCGGGAATGAATAATTTGAACTTGTTCTTCAGTTTCCTGAAGCAATTGAGGTCCTAATACTTTATTATCTCCAAGTTCATACCAGCATAAAGGCGTTCGGCATTTTCTTCCATACAGTGCTTCAAAAGGAGCCATCTGAATAGAAGACTGGTAGTTATTATTATATACGAACTCTATTAATGGTAGCGATTTCTCCCAGTTCTTATCGATATCGATAATACAAGCTCTAAGAATATCTTCAAGAATTTGAATTACTCATTCGGATTGTCCATCTCTTTGAGGATGAAAAGCTGTGCTAACATTCAGTTTAGTTCCAAGAGCCTTGTGTAGCGTTTTCTAGAATCGAGCTGTAAATCGAAGATCTCGATATGAAACTATAGAAGTCGGAACTCCGTGTAAATGGATAACTTCCCGAATATACAAATCTGCCAAGGCCTCAAGACTAAAATTCATCCGCACCGGAACGAAATGTGCTGATTTGGTGAAACGATCAACGATCACCCAAATAACATCACACTTTCTTGGAGAGCAAGGAAGACCGGTCACGAAATCCATCGTAATTTATTCCCATTTCCATTATGGAAATTCAAGAGGTTGAAATAATCTAGTAGGAGCATGATGTTTGGCTTTGACCCGTTGACAGTTCAGACACCTCGATACAAAGTCATTCATAGCCGATTTCATTCCATACCACCAATACAAGGGCTTGAGATCCTTGTACATCTTAACAGATCCAGGGTGGATTGAAAAAGAACTTTGGTGTGCTTATTACAGAATTTTGTCTTGCAATTCCCTGTTATTAGGTACACAAATCTGATCTCTAAAATATAGAAGACCATTTGACTTGACAGAGAAGTCATGATTAGACTCAAGCTTAGATAGGATTTTTTAAAGTTCCGGATCAACTTGTTGGAGATCTTTGATTCTAGAAATTATAACAGATTGAATCTGGAGTTCATTTAGATAATTCCGAGCTTTATGTAGTCGGAAATGAGAATTGATTGCCAGAGAAGCTACGAATAAACAAATCAAATACATTACTTGGAAAGCAAGGTACTATTCAAATGGTTTAGTAAACTTCCAAGATTGAACATTTTTAGATTTTGAGAATTTTTAAAGACTTACCGAGGTTCGGTTTCTGACTCAGAGCATCGGCAACAACGTTAGCCTTTCTAGGATGATAATCGATGATCAGATCATAATCTTTGAGTAATTCTAACCATCTTCTTTGTCTAAGATTCAATTCTTTCTGAGTGAGCAAATACTTCAGACTTTTGTGATCGGTGAATAGCTTACTCTTCTCACCGTACAGATAATGTCGCCAGATTTTAAGCGCAGACACAATGGCTGCTAATTCAAGATCATGAGTTGGATAATTCATCTCGTGAGGCTTAAGTTGTCGAGAAGCGTATGCAATCACATTACCTTCCTGCATCAGAATGCATCTAAGGCCAGAATATGATGCATCACTGTAAACAACAAATTCTTTTTCTGACTCGGGCTGAGTTAAGGCTTGTTTGAGCTGATCAAATCATCTTTGTTGTCCTTCAAACCACTTAAACAATTCATTCTTTCTAAGCAATTTGGTTAGTGGTGCAGCAATTACCAAAAATCCTTTCACAAATCTCCGGTAATACCCCGGCTAAACCAAGGAAACTTCGGACCTCGCTTACATTGCTCGGAGGTCGCCATTCAAGAATAGTCTGAATTTTCTTAGAATCAACCTTGATTCCGTCGGCTGAAATGACATGTCCGAGGAATGACACTTCTGACAGCCAAAATTCACACTTAGTGAACTTAGCAAACAATAGATGTTCTCGGAGTGTCTAGAGTACAATCCGAAGATGTTGAGCATGTTCTTCCTTGTTATGAGAATATACCAGAATATTTGTAACGCCCTGATTTTTGGCCTAGAAGTTTTAGAGTTTAAATCGGGCCAGTCTAGATCGGTTTGAATCTTTAAGGGAGATTTAGGGAACACCTAGTTCGGGATGATTTAAAAATATGGAAAAATACCTAAAAATCCTCATTTAATATATGTATAATTATGGTGAAAACAATTTTACATAATAAGGTTGGGAAATACTACATTTCGGTGTAGTGACCAAATCGCAGTTTTTGCAAAAGTTGAATAGTGACTGTTTTGTAAAGGATTTAAACTTTGAATATTTAAGGAGCTAATTTTACCAACATGTTTTTAATCATATTTCTCCTTATTTTGGGTGTTTTTAATAATGTTTTAATTAAGGGAAATAAAGATAATTAAAAGGAAAAACCATCTTTGGCTTTTCATAACTACCTTACGTTAGTTTTCTCTCATTTCATTTTCTCTCAATTTCTTTTCAGCCAAACACATTTCCTCCATCAATTAGCCTCTGATTTTCATTCCTTTTGATGAGATTTCAATCTCCTTTTGATTCCTAATCTTTTCCTTACCAAATCCTCTTGTTTTCACATTGGATTTTCAAGAAAACTTGCCTAAATCAAGGAGAAATCAGCCATTATAGGTAAGCTTCGTCCTTCTCCTCTAATGATCAGTTCTTTACTGAAATTCCAAAGTTATCAATCCTTTGTTAATGATTTTTGAGTTGCTTTAATGTTAGAAACATGAATCTGTGTTAAAACTCAAGGTTCTTGGAGAGATCTTGGTGATTTTCGTGGTTGTTGGTTAGGCTCTATTTTGTGGTTTTTTTCTAATGTATTTTGGATGGAAATTGATGTTATAAATGAGGTTTTATCAAACAAATCCCGAATATGTTTGGATTCCTAAGTTTTGCATGCTAGAATGGTGGTTTTTGGGGTGGTTTTGGTGTTCTGTTATAGCTGGAGGTATAAGGACGAGTTTGTGGTGTTGATTGATGTTTAGAAATGTTTAGAAGTGATAGATCTTGGCTGAGCTTTGTTTTGGAAGAGTTTGGAGATGATTTCGGTTGTTTTTGGTGGCTGAAATGAGGCTTTTGAGTAGAGCAGCGGGTTTAGGTGTGTGGCTGATGATTTCAATGCATAATGATGCATTAATCCTATGCTCTTATGTGTTATGAACAGGGGAGACATCTTCGGATGCCTTTGGTGTTGATCCGGGAGCTTAGATAGCGTTTCGGCGAGCAAGCGAAACGTAATCGGCGAGTGCGAATGGTTTTAAAAGTCCTTGAGGGACAAAGAAACAAGGTTTGGGGATTTAGGAAAGGTTTGAAACACCTTCCTAAGTCCGGAAGTAAGTAATGGCTAGATTGCTCTCAAATATGTGGTGGTTGCCCCTAAAATGCTTTTACATGCTCATGTTTTTAGATAGATAAATTACTACTGTTTTATGCATGTTTTGTAGCATGATATAATGCTTTGAAGAGATTTCATGAGATAACATGTTGCATTGATGAGTATTGAGCTTTTGATTTAAAGCAAAGCAAGTGTTATGATTTTGAAATGAGATGAGAAAGTTTTGAGAAATGTTGTATTAAAAACAGTAGGTGAGATGATGTTTTGACATAATATATTGGCATAGAAGATGAGATACTTACCGGATATAATTGATCGATCAATAGGATGAGAGTGCACTATAATCTAAAAATCCGTACGTGCTCTTTGGAGTTGGGGAATGGGGGTAGTGCCATCCCAATCCAAAGTGAGAATCCGATGATGGGCATTCCATCGGGGTAGGACTTGGTGAAATACCCAAGCTTTGTGGCGATGAGAGATACCTCCATGAAAGTCCGGTGATGAGAGATTCCACCGAGGTAGGACTTGACCTCGAGTCAAGCTAATCCGCATATCCGAGTAATAATGAAATGTGAAATGCCAATATAATATATGAAAATGCTTTTGATTCACATGTACCTAATGTTGAGGTGATTTATGCTATGAGAAATGCATATGAGATTTGTATATGAAATGCTTTGGTTTTCACAAGCATGTGTATGACTTTGCCATGAGATTTGCACTGGTTTAAATGCATGAGATAGTATAGAGGTACATGTGGTTTCAAATGGAGATTTGCTTTGAAATGGTTTTCAAGCATGAGATAGAACGAGCATGTTGTAGAAAATGGCTTTTGAGAAAGTGTTTTGAATGATGCATTGTTGTGTTGGTTTTCTTTAGAGCTTGCCTCACTAAGCAAATGTGCTTACGCTCTCTTTTACCAACAATGCAAATAATTGAAGTGTTTTTGGGCAGCAAGAAGGTTAAGAACATCCAAGGAAGTGCAAAGCTCATGTATGGTGATGTTTTACATACTTTAGTATTGATAATTGGCAATGAGGTTTCATGGTTGTAGTTGGGAGATGTGTTTTGAACTCCCTATGATTGTAACAAGTTTGATGTGGCTTTTGGAGTTTGTAAATGGTCTTGTTTGGCTTGGTATGAGTTTGAAGATTGAATTTGGCTTTGAGGTTAGGAAGCATGCATATAGTTTGAATGTTCATACGTTTGATGCCATGCTTTTAGCTTGAGCTTCCTAAATATGTTCCTTGGTGTTTAATCATGTTGATGATAAGTTATGGTATGATTTGGAAGTTGTTTAAGCATGTTTAGAGGTGAAAAACCAGAAAATTCTATTGTTGCTTAGCAGGGTGTATCGAAACACCCTTAACTGTTTCGAAACAGGGGCCTGTAATGGCCATAGCGTTTCGGAACGGTTGAAGGTGTTTCGGAACATTTTGGCTACTGGAGAGGCATGTTCCGATACTAGTCTCGGAACGCACCCGAGTACCGAAATGGTCAACTCCGTTTCAATACGGGCGTTTCGGTACGAAGGTCAGCGTTCCGGAACAGTTGAACGTTGAATGATGATTTTGAATTGTTTTAAGCTCTCCTATTTTACATTTTAGTCCTGAATGTTGTGGTTGCAATTGCATGAGCTTGGAATATCCTTTTTATCTGAAATTTGACAGCGAGACGTGTAATACGACTAATTACATATTGGTAAATTTAAAATCTGCAAAGTCCTTATATTTTGTAAAAATTATATTTTGGTCCCTAAAAGTGTAATTCATGCAATTGAGTCCTTAAATGATTTCTGATCACTGTGTTTTTCTCTCCTATGTTTCCTTAGTGATCACTTAGGCTTAATAAGCATCTAGAAAAGATAAAAAGGAAAAAAGGCCGTTAATCAAGGTTGACTTCCGGGTTGACTTTGGTTTTCCCCGTGTAATCTTCGTAGTTGAGGTCAGTCGTCTAGGCAGGGCTAAGGGGGTTACAATATCGTCCATGAAAACGATAACGAACTTGTCAATATGAGGCTTGAACACTCGATTCATCAGATCCATGAATGCAGCAGGGGCATTCGTTAACCCGAATGGTATCACTAGAAATTCGTAATGACCATAGTGAGTTCTGAAAGGAGTTTTGAGTATATCTTCATCTTTCACCCTCATTTGGTAATAACCGAAACAGAGGTCAATTTTAGAAAACACACCAGCACCTTTCAGCTAATCAAACAAATCTTCAATTCGGGGCAAAGGATACTTGTTCTTGATAGTTTCTTTGTTCAATTGCCGGTAATCAATGCAAAGTCGCATCGTCCCGTCTTTCTTTTTCACAAATAAAACCGGAGCACCCCAGGGAGAAGTGCTGGGTCGAATGAAACCGTTATCTTCTAATTCCCGAATCTGCTTCTTTAATTCTTGCAATTCAATAGGTGCCATACGATAGGGCGTAATGGACACCGGATTTGTTCCAAGCTAAACTTCAATTTTGAACTCAACTTCTCGAATCGGAGGCAGTCTAGAGAGTTCCTCAGGAAACACATCAACAAATTCAAATACGACATGCATTTCAGTTAAACCAAAATCTAATTCATCTTGTAAAGCCATAGCAGCAAAAAGAGATGTTGGTTTCTTATCAATTACCAAAATCGACTCTTTCCCTAAACCCCTTAAGTACAGTCTTTTATTCTGACATTCAATCCAGGCTTCATGTCTACCTAACCAGCCTAAACCTAATACTAGGTCAAACTCACATTTACGTAGAACATACAGGTCACATGGAAAAGGTCCATTTCGAATAGATACAAGGCTATCCTTACAGATCAAGTTGATAGGTAAGTCGTCTTTTATAGGGTTTGAAACAATTAACCCAGTTTTAACAATTTCAGGCTTTAGTTGTAACTTGTCAATCAAGTAAGAACACACAAAAGAATGAGTTGATCCCGAATCAATTAAAGCATCGGCAGGAGTAAGGTTTAGTTCAACCGTACCCGCAATAACATCTTGAGATTCTTCCTCATCCTTGCCACGGATATGATAAACTCGAGCTGAAGCTCGTGATTCCTGATGAGTGATGGCTTTCGACTGATTGCTTCTGCCTCTACCCTTATTCCCAGACTATGCTTGGCTAGTATTCTTGTTCCGATTGGATTGCACATGACTTGGATTAGCAGAGTTTTGAGCAGGAGCTAGATTCGGTCATTTTGAACAGTATCTGATGTAGTGGTCACTTTCGCCGCAAGAAAAACATAAGTTGGCCTGCTTTCGGCCTTGACCAAAATGTGGTTTCTGACAATGCTCACAGACTGGAGCCCTTTCTGAATTTCCCGTGCTATTAACAAATATAACCGGGACAACAAGTCTATTCACTAACTGAGGCTTCTGTGTAAAATTACTACGAGGAGCTGGATTATACGAAGAAGACCCTTCTTTCAGACTTTTAGACATCTTCGACTTCCAGTGAGACTTGTCGTCACCTTTGGGCTTCTTATCATGTCGGTAACCGCTTTTTCGCTTTTGCGCGGCCCAAAATTTGGCTTCCGTAGCAATAGCTCGGTTCACCTGAGTTTGGAAGTTCGTGATATCCTGAGCGGTAAACGTCGGACTCAACTCATCATTCAAACCGTCAATGAACATACGACACTTTTTTTTCTTTGTCTTGATGTACTCAGAACCGTACTTGCAATACTTACAGAAATCTGCCACGTACGACTCGATTGGTCGGCCCGCTTGCTTCAGATACAAGAAACGTTTTCTTCGATTGGCCAAGTATTGGTCACTGATATACTTCTTCTTAAATTCTTCTACAAAGAACTTCCAGTTCACAGATTCTGCTGGAGCTGTTAGTGTCGTAGTCTCCCACTAGCTCAAAGATTCATCAGCAAGTAAGGCAACAACGCATTTGAGCTTATGATCATCTGAGCACTGAAGTTTCTTAGTCAATATCTCAGTAGTTCTCTCTAACCAATACTCAGCTTCTTCCGGTTTCTCTTCACTAGTGCCCGCAAATGTATAGGCTCGATGCTGAGTAAGCTTTTCGATAGGAGCTCTACTAGGGGCAGCAGCTACCGGAGTAGGTTGTTCTTGTCTCATGTTCGTCAAAAGCTGATCGAACATTTCTTTCATACTTAAGAGATAGTCTCTTTGAGCATTCTGAACAGTCAGATTATCAGTGTTCGTTTGAGGTTTTACAAGAGGTTGTGGTCGAGTACTATCTTGTACATGAGGGTTCTCTCTCATACGGACACTATCCCCTTCACTTGAGGATCCTCGAGGACTTTCATCGTCTCGAGCTAAACGTGTCTCATTCATTCTAATTCAGATTCAACAAAATCAGAGTTAGGAGCATAATTACAAGAAATCCAATGTATGATTCCTAGGTGGCTTGACTCAACTTAAATGATGCATGACAAACTTATTCGAGGTTTTTAGGACCTGTAACCTAAAAAGCTCTGATACCACAAAATGTAACACCCCTCGCCCGGGCCAGGAGCGAGGAGCGTTACCAGAAACGGAAATCCAAAAACTCAGAACAGAAAATATGAAGCAAGATTCCATTCTTAAATAAGCAATTTGTATTAATGCGCACGCGAAAAGTGGGCTAACAAAAACTTTTATAAACATACATGACCAAACAGAATTTCATTTAGTCTAACTTATAGATTTTTCAAGCCAATTTAAAAATTAAGATTTCGTTTAAGGTTCCCTTTCGAACATTAGGCTGACTATGTGATTAATTTACTCTAGCCATTAACTAATAATTTACCAATTATTTCATTGATAATAATTAAATCAAACATGCCGATATACTTAAGCAATTCATTACCATGCCATTCGAAACCTTGATTAAATTAGTCTAGGTGGTTTTCGAATTACACCAACATTACCAATAATTAAGACATCAATATTACATCCAAGTCATGTTCGATTTCATAGACCATGATATCAGATTTCCATTAACTATTTCATCACAAAATATCAAGTTATCAAATGCTCCTAAGCCATGCCAAGCTATAAACTATGTACAACAAAAAGAATAATGCAAGACCACTAGCTTGACTTACATATTTACAACAAAAGAACGAGGCTTTCGAACTAAAAACAAAACATGATTTTAGCCTCCTAACTAAACATCAAGGAGCATATAACTTCAAACACCAACGTAAACTTAAGCTACGACCAAACAAAAAGAAATGAGCCCTTAAACAAACTTCGAAGCCACCATCTAAGAGTCTAAAAATAAGACTAAGATCATACATTTCTGGTATTGTAATTTGTCCCGATCGAATGCTAGGTTTAGATCCAAGCTACCCTGCTAATTGGGAAGAAGGAAACAAAGGAGCGTTAAGTATAAAATTGTACTTAGCGAGGTAATGCTAAAGCTAATTCATTCTTGAATTTATATGTGATCAAACATTGAGTTTACTTAGCTAGGGTTGATAGCATAAAATTTACACCTAACTAAGCTTAGCAAAATCAAACTCAAGTGACTTCATACATCACTTATACAAACATTCATAGCATCATATTCGAACACATTTCATTTAACATTAATTTATCCTCATGCTTCATTTTCGATTCAGCTAAAACCATACAACAATTAAGTTCCAACATGCTTATTCTCATGCTTCATAATCGAGATAACCAAAAATCATACCAATTATAACATTACATTATCAATTAGTCATGAGCAAAATCACAAATTATCTTTAAGCATGTCATTCGAATGGGTCACCAAACATTGACCATAAGTTAAAATTTTCAAACATATCACATTTCATTTTCATTTCATTCGAAAGTGGGTCATTGCCCACATTGCTTATATTCAAACATTGCAAGCATCTCATATACATTTTATCACAATTGAAAGGACCAATGTCCATAAGATTCATCCATCAAATACATATCATGTCATGCCAATTCAAATATCAATCCACTTATCCATTTCATAAGCTTCCCATAATTACGTATTTCCATTTAATTTAGTTAAGTTGCCCTAGGTAGAATAGAAGAACCAGATAATCAAGTCATCAAGAGGGTACCAAGAACCAAACAGGGGTTGCCTAAGAAACAAGTCAAGGGATGCTCAATAGCATCAATGTGTATTGAAAACCAAGCAAGATCACATTCAATCATCAAGTTCGGAGAGTACACAAGGTACTAAACAGGGGTTGCACTAAGCAACAAATCAAGGGTTGCACTAAGCAACAAACAAGAGCGCTCGGACTCTAGGCATGCCATACTATCTAAGACCTCTAATCGACTGAGGGCTTATTATTCTTATTAATTTATCATTCATTTTTCAACGATATCATTCATATTTAATTTAGCACATACGTATTGCATAATTCGACTTGCATGCTCATTCTATCATATAATTGTACAAAATCACATAAATCATGCTGATTAATTTCATGCCACATTCGAATAGCATCAAAACATACATGGGCAGCAACATCACATGAAATTACATGCATATTCAACATAGCAAAAGTACCATAATGGGGCAGTCCCCATATTCATACATTCAAGCATTAACAAAGATCCAATTCATGCATCCATTTTCCTTTAACCTCCTTCCCTTACTAAACATGTTACCAATCATAAATTAAGTCCATTTCATGCATAAAATTATAAATTACATAAATAAACGAAGTGGTTAGGACACTAGTCCCAACCTTAATATAATTACACTCACAAACTCCTTAAGCTTGATCTTTGATTAGGATGCCCTTGTTCCTTCTCCTTGATTGATCAATCTTAGCTTCCTCCAAGGACTCCTCACAATTTTGATCTTAACACTCAACACAAAATGAATACAAACCATATCAGAGAGCAATTCAATTTTATTCTCTCCCTTAATACAATAAAAACATTAATCCTCAAATCTGTTTTTTTCTAGTGAATTAGTTGCAGGACCAGTAAGTATTTTGATCATGACTTCTTAATTACTAATCCAAAATTCACTTATCATACACAATTATAAAGGTATTAAACTCAGTTTTCTAACCATTTAAACCTCATATTTTTATCTATTCGGAGTTAATACAGTTTATTACTTGAATATGACCCTTTCAACAAACCTGGACAGCTTGTACTGCCCAACTTCTTTAATCCATAACTTCCAATTCACATACTGGAATCTAATTCCGTTTTCTCTCAGTGATACTAGACATTTCAAAGTTTGTACCATAAAAATTTCAGTTCAAAATACCCTATATCTTATGTTTTGTGAATTTTCAAAGTACAACTTATGGTTTAAGTTTTCTGGACAGTTTACTCATTGGACACATTTAGCTTTGAATTCACCTAATTACCTTAGTCTAATTCTAAATTCACTTAATACATGATTTGTACTATCTTTTTAAAACATTTTTAAGTTCATATTAATTCTTATTATCAATAGACAAGTCCTCAATTTTACTAATTTTCCAGATCATCCCTATTCTTTGGTTTCGAGTAACTAACTTCCTAAATTCACCAATTTAGGCCATTTCGACTTCAATTCAAGAGTCTAAATTCATTCTTACATGATCTCCTGATTCTAAATTCTGAGTTAAGTGTCAAGTTTCATATAATTCAAGTCCTTGCAATTAATGATTTTATTCAAAACAGTCCCTAATTCCATTATTTTCGAATACATGTCCTATGTTGATTCTAATCAAAATTTTCTTATTCCAATTAATTTTTTCAAGCAATCCAAGTCTTGTTCCTTATAGAATTTTCATTTCTCTTCAACTTTGTCCTAATAGGAATTTTCGAGTTTGGTCTCTAACTATTTCAATTTTTTATTCAATCATGAATTTCTATTCTTTCCTCAAAACAGTCCTTTTAATCAATTCACCATTTCACAAATAATTATTCAAAAACTTCATTATCTCAACTCAACATAATCACCATGACTCTAACAATTTCACGTTTAAAACAATTTTAAACTTGCATGCATGATTTTTGCACTTATTCAAACAACTAGAAGAAGGAATGAGAGCTTACTTCTTTTTTTTGCTCATCAAAAGTCGTATATTATTAAGAAAAATATACAATGATACGTCAGACGGTCGCCTCGTTAAAAACCTCCCTAAGCCTAACGGAGGAAAAGAGTATGGCCCGTTGACGACGAGTATAGGGGCAACAATCTAAGAGCAAATAAAAAATCCCTCGATACAAAAACCAACGCCCACACAAGAATATTAACACGCAAGAAATAAAGAAGCACGTGATACCCCCTCCTTAGCCAAAAAATCGGCTAGACCATTCGCTTCATGGAAAATATGCAAGAAACACACGGAAGATAAACTAAGACAATCACGATCGATCTCATGAAAAACATCCCAAAGATGCCACAGACGCTTATCCACGTGTAAAACCCAACCAACAGCGACCATGGAATCCGACTCCACCGCCAATGGGCAAGACGACCAAGCCGACTTCCGAAAGAACGATAAAGCAAATGCAATTGCCTGCAACTCAGCTTCGTTGGACTCGAGGCAGCCAAGCGGACCAGAGAACAGAGCCACTATTCTACTTTGATCATCTCGCAACACACCCCCAAAGCCTACCGGACCAGGTTTACCACGTGCGGACCCGTCGACCGAAAACTTCAAGGTCTCTGCAACCGGTGGTTCCCAACGAATTCCTTTGCGCACTGGTCACACAACGGAATGCTCGGGGAATAGACTTGGGCAATCCCACCACAACGCCTCACTAATGAGGAGATCATCTCGCAACATTCGCATCCAATAAAACGAGCGCAACTTAATTAAGAAGCAAATCTCCGATGCTGGTAAAAACTTCTTATTAAAAATCATCTCATTACGCGCGAGCCAAATTGACCAAAACAAAGCCGCCACACTCGAGATCCACAAGCAGCGAAGCACACTAGAAAAGGAACAATAAAAATCTGATATGAAAAAAGCTGACAAATTCTTCGGCAAAGGCAAACACACGCCCCACCAATCACGAAACCAATCCCAAATATTTTGAACAAAAGAGCATGAAAATAGCAAATGATCAACATCCTCCTCACTATCCTTACACAAGATGCACAACGTGCTTTGACCATCAAAAACAACACCCCGCTGTCGTAAAAAATCAAAAGTAGGCAAGCGACACAACCAAACAAAGAGAACTTACTTCTTTGGCTTTGCTACCACTAGTTAACTCTTCTTAATCCTAGTTTAAATCCTTCAACATGCAAGCCATTTTCTTCTCCATTTGAGCTCAATTTTCAGAGTTTCAAGCTTTCATCCTCTCCCTTTTCTCTCAAGTTACACGACAACAAAGAAGAGAATGATGGAGAGAAAACACTTTCCTTAATTTGGGGGATTTGATGGGATTTTGGTTTTACTTAACTGCCCTTCTTAACATATCTAATATAAACTTTTTACTAAGGGCAACCTCAAGGAATAATAAATTTTAACATGCAAATTTTGAGTTTTAGTTTCTCTTTAATTTAGTCATCAATTTCCTCCACAAACTCTTTCTTTCTTTCTTCCATTTTGGTCCGCTTTCCACTAGGGAAATGTACCCTCTCTAATTATTTTAAATTTCTCTAATCTTATTACTTTGATCAAGTTATCATCAATTTACGTTCGACCAAATCATCAACTCGACTTAATTCTTTAATTCGAAGGCCTTGTTCCCTCTAATTCGAGTTGGTGCAATAATTGCCCAATTAAAGGAAATTCAAGGACTAAATTGAATAAATTACTTAATTATGAACTTAATTGCTTTCAAGGAATAAATTAATATTCTAATTCAATGAATTAAATTCTAGGACGGAAAAGTGGATGTTACAATTCCCTCCTCCTTATAGAAAGAATTCATCCTCGAATTCTTACCTGAACTAAACAGATGAGGATATTGCTTTCGCATCGTATCCTCGGGTTCCCACGTTGCTTTTTTAATGTGATGATTCTTTCAGAGAATTTTAACAAGAGGAACATTCCTATTACGAGGCCTTTTAACTTCCCGATCAAGAATCTGAATAGGTTCCTCTTCATAAGAAAGGTCGGGATTAAGTTCAACTTCTTCTGGTTCGAGGATATTAGACGGATCAGATCGATAACGTCTTAACATAGAAACATGAAAGACATTATGAATCTTATCGAATTCAGGAGGAAGTGTGAGTCGATAAGCTACATGACCAATTCTCTCAATTACTTCGAACGGCCCAATGAAACGAGAACTAAGCTTTCCCTTTTGGCCGAAACGAAAAGCTTTCTTCCACGGTGAAACTTTAAGAAATACTTTATCTCCGATTTCATATTGAATGTCCCTATGCTTCAAATCAGCGTACGACTTCTGCCTATCAAAAGCTTGTTTTAATCGGGAATGAATAATTTGAACACGTTCTTCAGTTTCCTGAAGCAATTGAGGTCCTAATACTCTATTATCTCCGAGTTTAGACCAGTACAAAGGCGTTCGACATTTTCTTCCATATAGTGCTTCAAAAGGAGCCATCTGAATAGAAGACTGGTAGTTATTATTATATGTGAACTCTATTAATGGTAACGAGTTCTCCCAGTTCTTACCGAAATCGATAATACAAGCTCTAAGCATATCTTCAAGAATTTGAATTACTCGTTCGGATTGTCCATCGCTTTGAGGATGAAAAGCTGTGCTAACATTCAGTTTAGTTCCAAGAGCCTTGTGTAGCATTTTCCAGAATCGAGCTGTAAATCGAGGATCTCGATCTGAAACTATAGAAGTCGGAACTCCGTGTAAACGGATAACTTCCCGAATATACAAATCTGCCAAGGCCTCAAGACTAAAATTCATCCGCACCGGAATGAAATGTGCTGATTTGGTGAAACGATCAACGATCACCCAAATAGCATCACACTTTCTTGGAGAGCAAGGAAGACCGGTCACGAAATCCATCGTAATATGTTCCCATTTCCATTGTGGAAATTCAAGAGGTTGAAGTAATCCAGTAGGAGCATGATGTTCGACTTTGACCCGTTGACAGTTCAGACACCTCGATACAAAGTCATTGATAGCCGATTTCATTCTAGACCACCAATACAAGGGCTTGAGATCCTTGTACATCTTAACAAATCCAGGGTGGATTGAAAAAGAACTTTGGTGTGCTTCTTACAGAATTTCGTCTTGCAATTCCCTGTTATTAGGTACACAAATCCGATCTCTGAAATATAGAAGATCGTTTGACTTGACAGAGAAGTCATGATTAGACTCAAGCTTAGACATGATTTTTTGAAGTTCCGGATCAACTTGTTGGAGATCTTTGATTCTAGATATCATAACAGATTGAACCTGGAGTTCATTCAGATAATTCCAAGCTTTATATAGTCAGAAATGAGCATTGATGGCTAGAGAAGCTACGAATAAACAAATCAAATACATTACTTTGAAAACAAGGTACTATTCGAATGGTTTAGTAAACTTCCAAGATTGAACATTTTCAGATTTTGAGAATTTTGAAAGACTTACCGAGGTTCAGTTTCCGACTTAGAGCATCGGCAACCACGTTAGCCTTTCCAGGATGATTATCGATGATCAGATCATAATCTTTAAGTAATTCTAACCACCTTCTTTATCTAAGATTTAATTCTTTCTGAGTGAGCAAATACTTCAGACTTTTGTGATCGGTAGATAGCTTACACTTCTCACCGTACAGATAATGCCGCCAGATTTTAAGCGCAAACACAATGGCTGCTAATTCAAGATCATGAGTTGGATAATTCATCTCGTGAGGCTTAAGTTGTCGAGAAGCGTATGCAATCACATTACCTTCCGGCATCAGAACGCATCCAATGCCAGAATGTGATGCATCACTGTAAACAACAAATTCTTTTCCCGACTCAGGCTGAACAAGAACAGGGGCATGAGTTAAGGCTTGTTTGAGTTGATCAAGACATCTTTGTTGTCCTTCAGATCACTTAAATGATTCATTCTTTCTAAGCAATTTGGTTAGTGGTGCTGCAATTACCGAATATCCTTTCACAAATCTCCGGTAATACCCCAGCTAAACCAAAGAATCTTCAAAACTCGCTTACATTGCTCGGAGGTCGCCATTCAAGAATAGTCTGAATTTTCTTAGAATCAACCTTGATTCCTTTGGCTAAAATAGCATGTCCAAGGAATGAAACTTCTGACAGCCAAAATTCACACTTAGTGAACTTAGCAAACAATTGATGTTCTCAGAGTGTCTGGAGTACAATCTAAAGATGTTGAGCATGTTCTTCCTTGTTACGAGAATATACCAGAATATCGTCCATGAAAACGACAACAAACTTGTCAAGATGAGGCTTGAACACTCGATTCATTAGATCCATGAATGCAGCACGGGCATTCGTTAACCTGAATGGCATCACTAGAAATTCGTAATGACCATAGCGAGTTCTAAAAGAAGTTTTGGGTATATCTTCATCTTTCACCCTCATTTGGTAATAACCGAAACGGGTGTCAATTTTAGGAAACACACCAGCACCTTTCAACTGATCAAACAGATCTTCAATTTGGGGCAGAGGATACTTGTTCTTGATAGTTACTCTGTTCAATTGCCGGTAATCAATGCAAAGTCACATCGTCCCGTCTTTCTTTTTCACAAATAAAACCGGAGCACCCTAGGGAAAAGTGTTGGGTCGAATGAAACCCTTATCTTCTAATTCCCAAATTTGCTTCTTTAATTCTTGCAATTTAGTAGGTGCCATACGATAGGGCGTAATGGACACCGGATTTGTTCCAGGCTAAACTTCAATTTTGAACTCAACATCTCGAATCGGAGGCAGTCCAGAGAGTTCCTTAGAAAACACATCAACAAATTCAGATACGACATGCATTTCAGTTAAACCAAAATCTAATTCATCTTGTAAAGCAATAGTAGCAAAAAGAGATGTTGGTTTCTTGTCAATTAGCAAAATCGACTCTTTCCCTAAACCCCTTAAGTACAGTCTTTTATTCTGACAATCAATCCAGGCTTCATGTCTACCCAACAAGTCTAAACCTAATACTAGGTCAAACTCACATTTAGGTAGAACATACAGGTCACAGGGAAAAGGTACATTGCGAATAGATACAAGGCTATCCTTACAGATCAAGTTGATAGGTAAGTCACCTTTTATAGGGTTTGAAACAATTAACCCAGTTTTAACAATTTCAGGCTTTAGTTGTAACTTGTCAATCAAGTAAGAACACACAAAAGAATGAGTTGATCCCGAATCAATTAAAGCATCGGCAGGAGTAAGGTTTAGTTCAACCGTACCCGAAATAACATATGGCGATTCTTCCTCATCCTTGCCACAGATATGATAAACTCGAGCTGGAGCTCGTGATTCCTGATGAGTGATGGCTTTTGACTGATTGCTTCGGCCTCTACCTGATTCCAAGACTGTGCTTAGCTAGTATTCTTGTTTTGATTGGATTGCACATGACTCGAATTAGCAGAGTTTTGAGTAAAAGCTAGATTTGGTCCTTTTGGACAGTCTCTGATATAGTGGTCACTTTCTCCGTAAGAAAAACATAAGTTGGCCTGCTTTCGGCATTGACCGAAATGTGGTTTCTGACAATGCTGACAGACTAGAGCCCTTTCTGAATTTCCCGTGCTATTCACAGATATAACCGGGACAACAAGTCTATTCACTGAGGCTTCTCTGTGAAATTACTACGAGGAGCTGGATTATACGAAGAAGACCCTTCTTTCTGACTTTTAGACTTTTTCGACTTCTAGTGAGACTTGTCATCACCTTTGCGCTTCTTATCATGTCGGTAACCGCTTCTTGTCATACATTCAAGCATTAACAAAGATCCAATTCATGCATCCATTTTCCTTTAACCTCCTTCCCTTACTAAACATATTACCAATCATAAATTAAGTCCATTTCATGCACAAAGTTATAAATTACATAAATAAACTGAGTGGATCGATAGATTGATCAAGACTAAGAGGGGGTAAATTGTGATTTTAAAACTTTGTTGGAGTGAATGGACAAATAAAAATGAAGAACAAAGGATTTTAGAGTGGTTCAAGTTCCAACTGAACCCTACATCCACTACCTTAGCTACCACTAAAGATTTGCAACAATTCACTAATTTGTTATTCCCCTTTTCAAGGCTTAGGAGGTAACCTTTACACAACCGGTCAAATTTTCTACCCAAAATTTGACCAAACCCTAACAAATAAACAAAGAAGAAATTGGACAAGAAATATATCTCTCAAATACAATATTGTCCCTTGAAGTACAACACTCAACCCAAATTTGAAGATAGAATAAGAATTGAACACAACTCAATTTGGGGTTTACAAGAAATTGGAAAATAGGCACACTTGAGGTTGGTTTTTTGCTTGGATGTTTGTCTTTAATGCAATAGTTGTTGCTGGTCTTCAATGAGCTTCAATTTATACCTTCTCTATCAATTCTAGCCGTTTGGGTGGTTAGGGTATTGATTATAGCCGTTGGGACCCTCTCTTTCCACCATAAATGCACTTCTGCAGCAATCTGTATCGGTACACGGGGAGCCGTATCGATACCTGTCTCAAAACAAAAAGAGTCATTGTACATAATAAAGACGACATATCAAAACGCACGTAAGCGTATCAGTACGAGACATGAACCATTTCGATACGGAAGAGACCGTATCGATACCTTTTTCTCAACTTAGCTCACTGGAAGTCTCCGTTTCGATACGAGGGTTCACCGTATCGATACGGGTCAACTGCCACTTTAAATGTTAGTTACCTAACGACTGACACCAATGGTCGAAAACATTTAAAACACTTCGAATTAAAATTTAATTAAAATCGTTTCGATACAGGTTAAGCCGTATCGGTACACCATTCAAACTCCTTCGGTTTTTGCAGAGGGGCGTATCAATACAGATTGAATCTGTTTCGATACATTGTTTCGATATGGTTAAGAGCGTATCGAAACGCGTCTTTCCAGTAGCCAACTTTGTAAAAAAGGTATCGATACGGCTGGAGGCGTATCGATACACTTGGACGATTTTCAATACTTTGGCCTTGGAATACTTAGAAAATATTTAGATTTTGAGTTTTTCAAATCAGTTTTCAAGTGTTGGTGATTTATAAATTATTAAAGGGACTTAGAAATCAATTTCAAGTTTTTAATTTAATCCTTAACAATTTAATTATATCAAAATCAAACATAGGTTTTACAATCTTCCCCTTTTTGATATAACAAAACCAAAACTTGAAATTTTTGACACTTTGAAAAACTTTGCAAAATAACTCCCCCTTAATATTAGCTAGGTAACTTTTAAGTTTGAAAATCAAACTTTTTAAGTGTGAGCTTCTCTCTCCTCTTTTTTGTTAGATCAAAAAATAATTGAGACATAATGTAAAGTGCATAAATAGGCAAAAGGTATAAATAAGCAAGCAACATAATATCATTAAGTTCAAATAAAGGATAACATCAACTTAAAAATCCAAACAACAGAAAATCAAAGCATAGGTTTAAAATAATTCAAACTTAATCCTAAAAACATAAAGCAAAGGAGCATAAATAAAATATCCTAGATGATATGAATGGTATGCAAAGATAGGCTACTATGCATCTTCATCGCCTTCTTCATCATCTTCCTCAATTGGATCATCATTCCCCAAGGTTTGACGCCACTCGTCATGGAAAGCGGTGAGAGAGATATTCATAGAGTTGTGACCGCCTTCAAGAGAAGTGAGTCGAGTCTCCACGTTCGTCATCTGTTCTTCAAGGCTTGTGAAACGAGTATCAATCGTGGTAAACCCCGAAGCCATGTCCGTGCGCAATCCCGTGAATTGCTCATTGAGAAAAGTCATTAGAGCATCCATGGAAGGTGGAGGAGGAGGAGCTTGAGGAACTTGTTCAACTTGAGGATTAGCAAATTGTTCTGCGGCCTCACTAGGGAGCTCGGATAAACGTAGCCAATTACCATTAAAGTAATGGAACTTACCCCTTACAAGAGAGCGTTCATCGATGGGATCAGTTAGGGGAGTTGGGAAGTCATGCGAGCAATCAATCTCCTTTTGTTGGAAGAAGTAGCTTAGGGTCATGCCATAGGTGAAAGAAGTGACAAGTGTGGTGTGGCGATGTTGCACGAGATAGACGATCTCTGCAAACATGATACGAGCAAGGTTCAGACGTTTTCTCTCACGGAAGCATCGAATCCAAAAGTCATCCACTTGGCGGATAGTAGAATACTTCCCTCCCGAGGGCCTAAACCACTAAGAGACCATCAAATGGAGGGTCCGATCTTGAGCATTTAGGGCGGTGACGGAACCACTAAGAACATGGCCAAGAGCATTCTCATCTTCATAGCCTTCATCCTCCAATTTGAACACTTCACAAATAGATTGAACATCTATAGTGATCTTTTTACCCATAAGATAAGAATTAAGGGTCGTAACAACACCATCTCAATTGGCACAACATTTGGCATTAGCATAAAAGATTAAAACCAAAATACGAAAGTAAAACCCAGGAATAGTGAGAAAATCCATAAACTTCCACTCTTGGAGCAAAGGTAGATATTTAAATTTGAATCGCTCCGAGTTAAGAAAAGGGATAGAGATTACCCTCTCCGAACAGATTTTATAGTTTTGGAATTGACAAAAATAGGTGAGAGCTCCGGGGGATTGAAAGGATAGTTGATAAATATGAGTGAGATTTGGACGAGCACCACCTCCGGTATTGGATCCTTTACCGGCTTCATTAGTGCGTGTTCTCTTCCTAAAAGGTGCCATGAACTAGATAAAACAATGTATGCATTAAGATTTCTTCATTCAACTCATTGAAAAACAAAGAATCAAGGTTAAAAAAATTTAAAAAAAAATTGAAAAGAGAGTTTGGTTTGAGAAGAAAAAAATAAAAACAAAACAAGAAAAAGTTTGAAAACGAAAATAATAAGAAAAATTAAAAGAAAAAGAAAGAGTTTTACCTTGATATTGATTAGAGATGAATGGAAGAAAAGCTTAGCACCAAATTGATGAAAAATCCTTAAAGCTTTGATTGATTGTGAAAACCCTCTTGAGATTTTGAGTTGTTGTGTGAAAATATGAGGGGTGAAGAGGCTATTTATAGAGTGAAACGGCTAGGGTTTTTAGGGTTTTGAGAAATTTTAATTTTGGTAAAAGTTGAACTCTTAAATGCCAATTGATAGCTATCTGCGCAATCGCGTATCGATACGCCTGAGGGTGTATCGATACAGGGGTAAAAACGTAATTCCAATAAAAATGCCCGTTGAAGGATCGTATCGAAACGATTGTAGCTCGTATCAAAACGGGTTTAATCGTATCGATACCCATTTGAGGCAAAATGAAGTCTGGGAAGCTAATATAGTACTCGTATCAATACGCATAGGACCGTATCGATACCCTATGCCCAGAAATACATTTTTGGCTTAAAGAACAACCAAAAGCTCGATTCTAACATATCCTAAAGGAATGCAAATGATGAATGAGCAGCTCTAAGCATATTTTAACAGAATCATACTCCCCCTAGCTATAGGCATGGATATTTTCAAGAGCTACAACACACAAACATGCAATTTCATAAGATCAAGCAATTATAAGCACAAAAGAGGTCCTAAAAGGTCAAGATAGGCTAGTTAGACCTAACTCTCTCCTAAGGGACCAAAAATGCTCTTTATCTAAAGGCTTTGTAAAGATGTCCGCTAGTTGGTTTAAGGTGTCAACATACTCTATAACAACATCTTCCTTAAGGACATGATCTCTAATGAAATGATGCCTTATTTCTATATGTTTGGTTCTACAGTGTTGGATGAGATTTTTTGTCAAACATATGGAACTAGTGTTATCACACTTAAGGGGTATGATTTCAACTTTAATACCATAATCTAAGAGTTGTTGCTTCATCCAAAGGACTTGAGCACAACAACTCCCTAAGGATATGTACTCGGCTTCGGTGGTAGATAAGGCTACACTATTTTGTTTCTTAGAGAACCAAGATATGAGCATACTATCTAGGAATTGACAAGTTCCCGAAGTACTCTTCCCATCGATTTTACACCCCCCATAATCCGCATCCGAATAAGCATGAAGGTTGAAGGTGGAGTCTCTAGGGTACCAAAGTCCTAAACAAGGGGTATCTCTAAGGTACCTAAAAATTCTCTTAACGGCTATAATGTGAGACTCTCTAGGACTAGCTTGAAACCTAGCACACAAGCAAACACTAAACAAGATATATGGTCTACTTGCGGTAAGGTAAAGCAATGATCCAATCATAGAACAGTAAAGCTTAGAGTCAACACACTTACCTCCTTCATCTTTGTCAAGCTTTGTAGATGAGCTCATAGGTGTGGCTTGAGGCTTTGCATTCTCCAAGCCAAACTTCTTGAGCATATCCTTGATGTACTTTGCTTGATTGATGAAGGTGTCATCCTTCATATGCTTGATTTGGAGTCTCAAAAAGAATGAGAGCTTCCCCATCATGCTCATCTCGAATTCACCTTGCATTAACTTAGCAAACTCTTTGCAATGACATTCATTAGTAGATCTAAAAATAATATCATCAACATAAATTTGTACTACTAAGATGTCATTTTTATACCTTTTTATGAAAAGTGTAGTGTCCACCTTACCTTTTTCAAAACCTTTTTCAATCAAAAAGTTTGAAAGTCTTTCATACCAAGCTCTAGGAGCTTGTTTTAAACCGTAAAGAGCTTTAGTAAGTTTGAAAACATGATCTGGAAATTTTGAGTCTTCAAAACTCGGTGGTTGTTCCACATACACTTCCTCATTTATAAAACCATTTACAAATGCGCTTTTAACATCCATTTGAAAAAGCTTGAAATCATGATAACATGCATATGCAAGCAACATCCTAATGGCTTCCATTCTAGCTACGGGTGCATAGGTTTCATCAAAATCTATTCTCTCTTCTTGAGTGTAACCTTGTGCTACTAGTCTAGCTTTATTTCTCACAATGTTACCACTCTCATCTAGTTTGTTCCTAAAGACCCATTTAGTTCCTATAGTAGATTGATTACTAGGCCTATCAACTAATGTCCAAACATTACTTCTCTCAAATTGATTTAACTCTTCCTGCATAGCCATAATCCAAAAATCATCTTTTAATGCTTCTTTTATATTCTTAAGCTCTATGCATGAGATAAATGCAACATGGTTCATAAGTTTAAGAGAAGATCTAGTGGTTACCCCCTTGGATGGATCACCCAAGATTTCACCACCTTTGACATAGTTGAACTCCCTTGGGTAGCTCACTTCATTTTCCTCAAGAGCCAAGTCCTTCAAGGCTTCAAGAGGTGGATCTTGTGTATCCTCTTCTTTTGGAGGAGTCTCATCCTCCTTTGAAGTTTGTCCTCCATCAAAGGCCTCAATGATTCCTACATCATCATCATCACAAGAATCCTTCCTCGGAAGGAGGTTATCGTCGAATACAACATGTATAGACTCCTCTACTACTAAAGTTCTTTTGTTAAATACTCGATAAGCTTTAGAGTTTAAGGAATATCCTATGAAAATAGCTTCATCAATTTTTGAATCAAATTTACCTACGTTATCTTTTTCATTATTTAAAACAAAACACTTGCAACCAAATGGATGAAAATAGCTAATGTTAGGCTTTTTAGATTTTAAAATCTCATAAGGTGTTTTCTTTGAAATTGGCCTAATCATTACTCGGTTTACAATGTAGCAAGCGGTGTTTGTGGCTTCCGCCCAAAAATATTTAGGTAAATTGTTTTCACAAAGCATGGTTCTAGCCATTTCTTGTAAAGTTTTATTTTTCCTCTCAACTACCCCATTTTGTTGAGGAGTTCGAGGAGCCGAAAAATTGTGGCTAATACCATTTTCATTTAAAAACTCTTCAAACCCTAGATTTTGAAACTCGGTTCCATGATCACTTCTTATATGAGAAACTCTAAGTTCAAGATCATTTTGGGTTAATTTTGAAAATGTGATGAATTTTTCTAAAGCCTCATCTTTAGTACTTAAAAATAGAACCCAATTAAATCTAGAAAAATTATCAACAAGAACAAATGCATAAGATTTACCACCCAAGCTCATAGTCCTAATTGGCCCAAATAAATCCATATGGATGAGTTGTAAACACCTACTTGTAGAAACATTATTAATGGATTTAAAGGATGACTTATGTTGTTTACCCTTAGAGCATGCATCACAAATTTTATCGTTTGAGAACTTAATCTTGGGTAAACCTCTAACTAGATCAAGAGAAACTAATTTTTCTAAAACACTAATGCTAGCATGTCCTAGTTTCCTATGCCATAGCCAAGCATCATTCCCATTTTGAGCTACTAAACATGCATGAGATGTAAGTATGTCATCTAAATGCATCATGTAAATGTTACCTATGCGATGACCTATGAGAATAATGTTATTAGATTTAATGTCAACAATTTTGCACCCGTTTTTATCAAATAAAACATTAAATCATTTATCACATAATTGGCTTATGCTCAACAAATTATGTTTAAGACCATCGACATACAAGACATTTTCAATAAGAATGGTAGAGTGATTACCTATGGAGCCAATACCTTTAATGTGGCCTTTGGAGTTGTCACCAAATGTCACCACTCCTCCACTTTTTGGCTTTAAATCCATGAATCTACTCTTGTCTCCGGTCATATGCCTCGAGCATCCACTATCAAGGTACCAAGAATTTTGACTTTGTGCTTTGGCCTTGTAGCAATGCTCCCCCTATAAACAAATATATTAAACTTTTGTTTTTGGTACCCAAATCATTTTGGGTCCACGAGTGTTAGCTCTCAATAGCTTGGTTCCCTTAGGAATCCAAGGTGACATAGCAACAATATTATTAGATTGGTTTGTAGCAATGCTCCCCCTACAAACAAAGATATTAAACTTTGTTTGTAGTTATTAGTCTTTCTCCTAGGTTGGTTTGTTTTAGATGATTCACCTTTTTCATGCTTCACATTACCAACATATTTAAAAGACTCTTTGAGCTTGTTAAGCTCATCTAACACCTTTTGGTGTTCACCATTGCATTGAGAAAGAAGATTATTTAGGTCTATATTTTCATCTTGGAAAAATTTAAGCTTATCTTTCAAACCTAAAATCTTTTTCTCAAATTTTAAGTTAGCTTGAGAGAGAGAGAGTGTGTGTCATTTTTATCATTTAATTCCGAAATAATTTTCTTATTCCTAATGACCGACTCTTTGTATTTCTCAACTAACTCATCATAAACCTCTTGAAACTCATCATGTGCATCATGCAATTCATCAAATGTAAAGTCAAAAGATGATGAGTTAGAGGTTACCATGGAGGAATCTTCCTCAAGTGCCATGAGGTAAAGGTTGGCCACTTCTTGTTTGTCATCCTCGGATGACTCCTCATCACTCCAAGTAGCAAGCTTGGCTTTGAGCTTCTTCTTCTTCTCAAAGCCCTTCTTCTTGAGTTGAGGGCACTCCGAACGAATGTGACCGGGCTTCTTGCACTCGAAGCAAATGATTTGATCCCTCTCTTCTTCTTTGCTTTTACCTTTGAAGTCCATCTTTCTTTGAATTTTCCTTCCACGGTTGGACCTCATGAATCGAGAGAACTTTTTGGCTATCATAGCCAATTCTTCAAGGTCATCCTCCTCACTAGAAGAGCTCTTCTCAAGTAATGAAGCTTTGAGAGCCACTCTCATTTTCTTATTCTTTTCCACCTCTAGCTTCTCCACTCTTTTCTCTTCCTTCTTCTTTTCTTCTTCCCTTCCTTACTTCATAATTTCATGAGTAAGGAGAGAACCCACTAGCTTATCAAGTTTTAGAGTCTTCAAGTTTTTAGCTTCGATGATGGCGGTTCTCTTCCCATCCCAAGATTCGGGAAGTGAGTAGAGTAGCTTCCGGACAAGCTTGTCTTCCGAAATAGTCTCTCCAAAGCCCTTAAGCTCGTTGACGATGGTTGAGAAGCGATCGAAAATCTTTGACACCGTTTCGTCGGGCTCCATCTTGAAATTTTCATAGCTAAGATTGAGAATTCTAATCTTGGTCTCCTTCACATCATTGGTTCCTTCGTAGGTGGTCTCTAGAGTATCCCATACTTCCTTGGTACTCTCAATGGAGGAGACTTTGAAGTAGATGTCGGGACCGAAAGAATAAAAGAGCGTGTGAAGAGCTTTGTCATTTATTTGAATCTTCTTCCTCTCTTCTTTACTCATCTCAATCTTCTTCTTTAGAACCATCCTTCCATCATCATCTCTCTTCAATGGAATGTAGGGACCATCTTCAATGACATCCCAAACCAAGTAATCATTGGACTTGATGAAGAGGCGCATCCAGTTCTTCCAAAACGGATAGTTGTCACCATTGAAGAATGGAGGTTTTGTAGTGGATTGAGACTTGTACATGCTAGATCCGAAGGTAGATGCCATATCTTGATTTTTGGATGATCACACTCTTCCTAGGAACTCCTCTTGTGGTTGTTAATCCTTCAAAGAGGTATGCTTTGATACCAATTGTTGAGTGGATCGATAGATTGATCAAGACCAAGAGGGGGTGAATTGGGATTTTAAAACTTTGTTGGAGTGAATGGACAAATAAAAATGAAGAACAAAGGATTTTAGAGTGGTTCAAGTTCCAAATGAACTCTACATCCACTACCTTAGCTACCACTAAAGATTTGCAACAATTCACTAATTTGTTCTTCCCCTTTTCAAGGCTTAGGAGGTAACCTTTACACAACCGGTCAAATTTTTTACCCAAAATTTGACCAAACCCTCACAAATAAACAAAGAAGAAATTGGACAAGAAATATATCTCTCAAATACAATATTATCCTGTGAAGTACAACACTCAACCCAAATTTGAAGATAGAATAAGAATTGAACACAACTCAATTTGGGGTTTACAAGAAATTGGAAAATAGGCACACTTGAGGTTAGATTTTTGCTTGGATGTTTGTCTTTAATGCAATAGTTGTTGTTGGTTTTCAATGAGCTTCAATTTATACCTTCTCTATCAATTCTAGCCGTTTGGGTGGTTAGGGTATTGATTATAGCCGTTGGGACCCTCTCTTTCCACCATAAATGCACTTTTGCAGCTATCTGTATCGGTACACGGGGAGCCGTATCAATACCTGTCTCAAAACAGAAAGAGTCGTTGTACATAATAAAGAGGGCGTACCGAAACGCTCGTATGCGTATCGGTACGGGACAGAGACCGTTTCGATACGGAAGAGACTGTATCGATACCTTTTTCTCAACTTAGCTCACTGGAAGTCTCCGTTTCGATACGGGGGTTCACCGTATCGATACGGGTCAACTGCCACTTTAAATGTTAGTTACCTAACGACTGACACCAACGGTCGAAAATATTTAAAACACTTCGAATTAAAATTTAATTAAAACCGTATCGATACAGGTTAAGCCGTATCGGTACACCATTCAAACTCCTTTAGTTTTTGCAGAGGGGCGTATCGATACAGAATGAATCTGTCGATACGTTGTTTCGATACGGTTAAGAGCGTATCGAAACGCGTCTTTCCAGTAGCCAACTTTGTAAAAAAGGTATCGATACGGCTGGAGGCGTATCGATACACCTGGACGATTTTCAATACTTTGGCCTTGGAATACTTAGAAAATATTTAGAGTTTGAGGTTTTCAAATCAGTTTTAAAGTGTTGGTGATTTATAAATTATTAAAGGGACTTAGAAATCAATTTCAAGTTTTTAATTTAATCCTTAACAATTTAATTATATCAAAATCAAACATAGGTTTTACAAAGTGGTTAGGACACTAGTCCCAACCCTAATATAATTACACTCACAAACTCCTTAAGCTTGATCTTTGATTAGGATGTCCTTGTTCCTCCTCCTTGATTGATCGATATTAGCTTCCTCCAAGGACTCCTCACAGTTTTGATCTTAACACTCAACACAAAATGAATACAAACCATATCAGAGAGCAATTCAATTACATTCACTCCCTTAATACAATTATAAACATTAATCCTCAAATCTGTTTTTTTTTTCTAGTGAATTAGTTGGAGGACCAGTTAGTATTTTGATCGTGACTTCTTAATTACTAATCTAAAATTTACTTATCATACACCATTAGAAAGATATTAAACTCAATTTTCTAACCATTTAAACCTCATATTTTTATCTATTCTGAGTTAATACAGTTTATTACTTGAATATGACCCTTTCAATAAACATGGACAGCTTGTACTGCCCAACTTCTTTAATCCATAACTTTCAATTCACATACTGGAATCCAATTCCGTTTTCTCTCAGTGATACTAGACATTTTAAAGTTTGTACCATAAAAATTTCAGTTCAAAATACCCTATATCCTATTTTTTGTGAATTTTCAAAGTTACAGCTTATGGTTTAAGATTTTTTGACAGTTTACTCATTGGACACATTTAGCTTTGAATTCACCTAATTACCTTAGTCTAATTCTAAATTCACTTAATACATGATTTGTTGAAGCGTGTAGGTGGATAGAGACAAAAACTCTTGCTCTCTGCTTCTATTTCTCCAATGTTTCATCTTTATCACTGTTTTGCAGCCCACTGGAGGAATTTGTTGGTTTGATATATTGTTTTTTATTTATTTTAGATTTATTGTGTTTTTGTTTTTTCTGCTACAATTCCATTTTTTAGAATGTTTAAAAATTATTTTCATAAGTATTTTTGTATATTTTTTATTATAATTTATTAGAATAATTTGTGCGCTCTAAAATTATGATTCGAAATTAAATACAAAATTATTTTAAAATTGTACACGAAAAAACTAATGAAAGATCATATCAACTAGCCTGTCGGGGGCTACGTAGGCTCTCCCACTTTGGGTTTTTCTGACATAAGGCGGTTAAAATGAGGATATGCAGAAATGCTTACAAAATTAATAAGAATTTGTGTATCGACCAGTAAAGATTTTTGTAGGTACATAAAAATTGGTAAGCATTTGTGTATATACCGGAATTTTTACTATTTGTGTAAGCATTTCTATAGGTACATAGAATTCAATACACAAATTTTTACCTAGAATCACCCCACTTTTGAGAATACTTGATAATTGAGCGGAAAAAGAACCCAATTTAAGAAATTATTATATATATTTTATTTGTTTAAAATACACTCAAAATTTGTATCATCTGGCTAACAGATCATCCATGTCCAGCAAGGGGTTGGCTAAATGTGTTGACATTGCAAAGTATGGATACCAAAGAAAAACTATATTTAACAAATGAATTTCAGTCCACGAACAAAACAAGGTACAATAAATGGAGAATTAAGAGCTCCACAACCATCCTTGGATTTTTCAACATGAAGGATCCTGGTGCTGCTGCTGAACATCCAGCATTGTTGCCGTGGATTAATGCAGGACAAAACGCCATCCGTATTCCACATCATTCTTCCGCGCCGCTTCCCCAGATTGCTTCTCCTCAAGGATTGAATGAAGAACAAATGAACAATGCCTCGTTCTTATACACCACCCGCTTCGAGAAATGTTTAATCGAGGGATCTTCATCTAACCGTCATTCTTTTATTTTTCTCTTCCCATCTGTGTATCGGTCTTAGCCACCAACCAGCCTCGCATGTTTGATATCTCGTTCCTGTCATCCAACCTCGTTTCTTCACAACATCAGAACAAGTGACCTCAATATTCCAATCCAACAACATACTCTCATCAAGGTACATGAGAAGTTGCTTAAGATGCACTGCATTGCTTGCCATCTATACCCTTGTTGAACAACCACTTTCTAGGCTCGCATCGTGCAAAAACTGTCTTGTCCACAGTCCGCATCGAAAGGGAATAACAACATCTTCTAAGCTAGCCGTGAAAACATAGCTGATACCTTGTCTAGTGGAAGACGTTGTGCTTAGAAGAAGAGCCGCCCATCTGCTTCCAACAATTAAAACAAAGCAAATCAAGGGTAAATGTCTCCTCATAATCGCAGTCCTTAAAACAGCAACCACAACGAATACTGAACTGCATTACTAGCCATCTATGCCCTTATTGAACAACCACTTTCTAGGCTCGCATCGTGCAAAAAGTGTCTTGTCCACAGTCCACATCCAAAGGGAAAAACAACATCTTCTAAGTTAGCCATGAAAACATAGCTGATACCTTGTCTCCTGAAAGACGTGCTTAGAAGAAGAGCCACCCATCTGCTTCCAACAATTAAAACAAAGCAAATCAAGGGTAAATGTTTCCTCATAATCGCAGTCCTTAAAACAGCAACCGCAACGAATACAACGCGCAATGCAGAGAATGCAAGCCCTACACAACTGAGCTGCATGATAGGTTCTTCTACAACTTTCCGATGGGCAATCATAGACAAGTTTCAATTTCTGACATCTAGGACAAACTTCAATATCAATTGCCCTATCATCATCAGACATGAGATATGATTGCCCCTGACGAAAATATTGTGGTTTTTGCTCCCCTGATTGCATTGAAGTATTTATCCCGAGCAATAACTTCAACTCTTTGAATTGCTCTTCCGTTACACTAAAACTTCCACCTATTCTTAAATGTTTTATTCCTGAGAACCCAGCAGATTTGAAAGCTCTTAAGTTGAACAAAATGCCCTCAACGTTAAGTCTCGTACATTCTGGAACACTCAACTGCACGAAAATTTTGAAACTTGATCAACTTGTCACGCCTTCATAGAGAACAAAACTCTTTGTGAAATTTAAATCACTAAATTCCGGTACCTAACCTTCAAGTAGATTAAAATATGACATTTTTTAAAACAATTAATTTCAGTTAAGGCTATTGAGCAAGAACTTAAACTAATATAGAAAGTTTTATGACAGCAAGAGTAGCAAATGACTGAATTCTAGAGTGTCTTTGAGATTTACAAGACCATTCCATAAAATACCTATCCTGTGCATGTTATCAAAAACAACAAAGGCAACAATCCAGGTCTTAGAATTCATGAACCGCTCTACATCCTAAGAATCTTAAAATGATACACACAATTAGATCAATACACATTAATCACACCAATCAACTAGCTATCTAAACACACAAGAAATAGTTTTATGAACCACCGTGGCTAAAATGAAAATCGACTTTCCACCTTCAGATCCAAACACCACTAGCACATGACAAGAAAGGCATAACAAGGATTTAATCAATTAAAACAAACAACTTGTCAGTGCCAGTCCTTAAGATACATGCACATCAACGAATTATAGACTAAATATATCAATGTATATTGGCTTGATAATAGCAGCTTGCCAGCAAACACTAACCTTAGTGAGCTTGGGATTGCTTTCGAGCACACGCCTCAGACCATCATCAGTGATCATTTTGCACCCCACCAGACTCAAGCATTCAATAGTGCCTTGAGCCCTGCTAGTTAATTTCAAAAGAGCATCATCGGTAATTCTCTTACTCAGTGAATGTTCAATATGTATGTTCCTCCAAAGAAGAGGATCACTTCTAACCACATCTCGCAAAGATTTGCAGACCCTTTCGACAGCAAGGAGATCCTTAACACCAAGATAACCGAGAGTAAAAAACAAAGCATTATTTGGAGCATCTACTTCACTATCATCACCAGAAACTCCATTGTCATCCCCCAACCTTTCACCTTCATCATTGAACACAAAATCTCCATTGGAAATTCCAATACCAATACCAAATCCATTAAAATCAACATTTGGGATTGACTCGTTGATTTCAAAGTTACCTTCCTCCTGTTGAAAACTCATGGTTCCATTCCAAACCCAATTCATACCTTTAAAGAAAGATGATTGATCACCAATCCTTTTATCATCATCTTCTGAATCAAATCCATAGAAACTAGAATTGCCTTCTTGCTGCTGGAAACTCATGGCCCCATTCCAAACCCAATTCAGACCCTTAAACAAATGTTGTTGATCAGCAGTTTTATTTTCCTCACCATCTTGCATGCCAAACACACAGAAATCTGACCCCATATCATTCTCAACATCATGAATCCAGCCTGTGATTGCTGCAGCGAAAGTAGACCTGATTTCCATCCCAAATGGATCAACAGGCAATCTATCAACAATATCATCATTAACAGCCTCAGAAAAGCCTGTTGGTTCACTTTTGCCACTTCCACTGAAATGATCATTTTCCACATCCCAATTGCAACTCCAAAAGCTTAAAGAATTCCCAAAACCGTCCCAATTCAAAGCCATTTTTTTTATCTTCAGTCACCAATACATCCAAGAAAGAAAAGCAACCTCTATCAAGAACCCTAAACTCAGCCAACAATTGAAACAAATAACATGATTCAAAACCAAACTATATAAGCCTAAAAAACAGAAACAAGATAACCCATTATTCCAGGTGACAAACCAGACCTACAAACATCATAAGACACCAGAAATTCTAAAGAGTTTCTTGTAAAAAGCCTAATGAAAGGAGCCAAATTTAAGCTCAGAAAGGAGTTTTTTTTTTACCTTTTTCTTGAGAATGTGGAGGCAAAAGTTGAAACTTTTAAAGAATGGCAGAGAAAGAGAGAACTGAAGAGGGAGAAGGGATTTCAAAAGGAAAAAATATTGTTATTATGAAAGAATCTGATTGAGGAGATAAAGAATCAAAAGGTTATTGACCAAACCTTGTTCTTCTTTCATGCAAAGAGCAATGCAGAAAGAAAGAGAACGGGGAAGAAAAGTTAAAAGGGCAAAGAACAGAGGAAGAGAAACAGAGTTGGCTAAAAATAGGGGAAAAGGAGAGAAAGAAGGAAAGGGAAACAAGGTTCCAGGCCAATTGGAGGAGTTTGATTTAGGTGGCGACTTTCAAAATTATATAATTAATTATTAGAAAAAATATAAATTTATTATAAATACTTAATTTTACAAAATATATAATAAGTGTTTAATTTTTTTTAATTTGACTATTGTTATCTGATTCAAGGGTAAATTAATTTGGATCAAATTTTGTATATCTTAATATAAAACGACCCTCCTAACATAAACTAAGTATTTAATTAAATAATCTTTAGTAAATTATCTATAAACATCAATTAAATCCATCTTAAATTAAGAAAATCTACTTTTTGTACTTTTTATTATAAGCCAAGTCCTTGTTTCTTATCAAAGCGTTTGACAATGGCGAATTTTAATTTTTATGATAATTTATTATTTTAAATACATATAAATTATTTATTTTTAGTGACCCGATACAAAATTATTGATAATTTTATAATTTCTATTTTTGGAACTTTCTATTTTATTATTAGTGTAAAGAAGTAAATTTTGCAACACAATTGGATTGCCCCTATCCCTTGTCAAGTTTCAATTAACTGGTTTTAATAATGATATAAAATAGAAAATGTAGAAATTCTATTTGACGAATTTAAAAAGGAAAAGTAAAAGGTGCCCAAAAATTGACAATTAAATCGGCATATTAGAAATCTCATCAAGTGATGACCTTGACATGTTATTTAATCTAGTTTTAAAATTTTATTTCACTATTCATTTTCTTTTCACAATATCCAAGTAATATTATGTCCAAATTTGAAAGTTCAGTTTTCTTTGACAAAATTGTATCCCACCACCGATAAACAAAGCGAATTTTATTATTTAAAAATAAATATAAATACAATAAAAATGTTTTTTATATAATTATTGGTATTTAGATTGTTGGTTGATTAATCTGATTTGATACTACAAAGATTTGTTACGTAAACGACTCTCTCAACTTAATTTGCTTTATTCATAATATTAGAATTTAAACTACTGACCTTGCTTAAAAGGTCCAACATTTCATCTGCTTGGACAAACTTGTAGTTGATCAAAGTATTTTTCAAAAATTCCAAAGTATTTTTATGTCCAAAACATTAAAATTATTATGTTCAAACGTCGTTTCAAAATGTAGTAAAAAATCCATCAAATTTTCCGATTTGAAATAATCAAAGTGTTCTATTACTATATTGTTTTCCCTTTTCATCATCTCCTGCGGTGCCCCATCCTCAACTAATTGTATTTAATATCATAAAATAACATATGTTGGGGGTATGAAATCATGTCATTGTTCTTGTGTCAATAAGTCCATTTGGTTAGGGTTGTTGCAACATATTTACATTAATCATGACTTCAAATGTTCATATATATATATTATGTAGAATAAATCATTAATTATATTATATTAAAAATATTTATGTAAAATAAATTTTGTTGTATTTTCTTGTGGGTCAGCTGAGCCCACAATCACCAAGGTGGCAAGTAAAGTGAGAAGGTTAAATTGGAGACAAAGGTTTGGGGGAATGTGTGGGCAATGAAGAAACCTTTCAACACACAAATGCATGGAATGTTAGGACGCCTCCACGTGGAGTTTACCTGCCTTTCTAGCTTACCTTTACCTTACCGCTCTCACCATTTTATGCCCCCAAACTATGCGTGTTCACACTTTAAAAAAAAATTATGGCTAGGTATATTTTTAGGGGCTAAGACTTAGGTTTTAAGATATAAAATTTAATATTATAACTTAAGATTTAATTTTTTTTAGTGCTTTTTAGTGTAGAGCATAAAAAGAAAAATAATTAAGGGCAGATAATTTTTGTTCTTCCCTGGCTTCCCCTTCGACTAAAACAACTACTATATTGGGTAAAATACACATTTCATTATTTTTTGATTTAATAACTGGATTTTATACATTAAATTTTTTGGTCACTCTAAATTATTTTATTAATATTTTGATATGACATGACATATTTTATTATTGTTAAATATAAAAACAATTTAAAATAAAAATATATTTTATCATTACTAGATAAAAAATAATTTAAAATAAAAATAAAAATAAAAAATCATGTAATTTACCCAAAAAAAAAATAATATCACTAATCATATTCAATTCCGAATCCACAAACGTCAAAACTCATCCTTCAGCCTCACCGACCACACTCTTCACCGATCACACCCAACTATAGCTCCTTGTTCTGATGTATAACTTTGTTGTATTCAACTGAGAGTTTCTCACTTTGCAGAAAGTAAATGTATGTTGTATTAAAATTTCATATATACTAATAACAATTTTTCTATGCATTATTATGATAGAAATATCAAATCAATTCGAGATTTTATTTGTATAATTTTTTTATATTAATTAATTTAATTATTGATTTGTTAAATTTTTAATTATAATTTTTTTAATAGAAGTTGCTAGTCTTATTAAAAAAATATCTAAACTTACAATAAAAGTTTACATCTATCATCGTAAATTAAATACATAATTTGGACACTTTCTTATAACATTGATACAAGAAACTAGTCATTTTAGATCTTACAAGGACCATACATGGAAAAGGTTTAAAACTCAACCAAAAGACTCAAACGAAAAATAGATACGAACAAATCTGACTACATCGGCAAACGAACCACAAAGGGGATTAAGCTATTGAAAGACCATTGAGAACTATAAATCAGAGCCAAACGTCATGAGAAACTATTCACAAACGCAAATCACATATCCAAATTCAATTTGAGGGTCTGAAGAAGGGAAGATCAACATGATTACAAATAAGCGACATCTTATCAATCGTGACGTCGCCAAATCCAACCCTAAGAAAACATAAAATAAAAAGAACAACCAAACGAACGAGACATAAGACGAAAAACGTGCCACAAAAGCAGAGTTATTCTTATTAAAAACTCTGAGAATCATCAGCCATCGACCATCATCAAAGCCTGTGTCGTCGTCGGTTAAACAAAATAAAAAAAAGGAAATGAACCGAATGTAGCGCAAAACCCTAGGTTTAATCAAAGGATTATTATCCCAGACACAGACGGTGGAAACTTTTTATTTTCACAAGCACCTTAATTTTAGGGTGTAGAGTACAGTTTAGGAGTTAAACTTTAGGGGTTTTGGTGCATGGGTTTAGAATTTAGGGTTCATAGTTAGAAGTTAAGATTTATGGTTAGAAGAATTTAGGGTTCCTTGTTAGAAGTTACGATTTAGGGTTAAAATTTAGGTTTATGTTGAGTGGATCAAAGGATTGATCAAAGCCAAGAGGGGGTGATTGGGTTTTTAAAAGTTGTCGGAGTAAATGGAATGGCTAAAAATGAAGAACAAGGAATTTTAGAGTGGTTCAAGTTCTAAATGAACTCTACATCCACTACCTTAGCTACCACTAAAGATTTCCAACAATTGACTAATTTGTTCTTCCCCTTTTCAAGGCTTAGGAGGTAACCTTTACACAACCGGTCAAATTTTCTGCCCAAAATTTGACCAAACCCTCACAAGAGTGCAAAGAAGAATTAAAGGCAAGAAAGATATATCTCAATACAAGATTGCCCTTTTAAGTAAAAACACTCAACCCAAATTTGATAAAAAGATCAGAATTGGACACTACACAATTTGGGGTTTACAAGAGATTGAAAAATAAGCACTTTGAGCTTGGATTTTTGCTTGGATGTTTATCTTTGATGCAATAGTTGTTGCTGGTCTTCAATTAGCTTCAATTTATACCTTCTCTATCTGTAACACCCCTAACCCGAGTTAGGAGCGAGGGGCGTTACCGGAACCGGAAAACAGAATATCGGAAACAAGAAACCATTCTTAATTAAGTTATTCACATTAATGCGCACGCGGAAAGTGAGCTAACAAAAACTTAACTCAAACATACACGACTAAACACAATTTCCTTTAATCTTACTTATCAAATTACAAGTCAATTTAAAATTTTCCTATTATCATTATCATTATCGAATTTCAATTTCAAAACTGTAACCTAACCATTCGGTCACTATATTTCTTATTTAACCAATTAATTCTAATCATTAACTAGTAGGTTACCAAATTACTATCTTGAATACAATTGTATCAAACATGCCGAATGCTTAAGCTATCCATTACTATGTCATTCGAAACTTTGATTAACTTAGTCTAGGTGATTTTCGAATTAAACCAATTACCAATAATTAATTACATCAATTTTGCATACAAGGCATATTAGATTTCAACACCATAGCATTCGATTTCCTTTAATTAGATCATTACAAAATATCAAGTTCTATATGCCCCTAAACCATGCCAAGCTATTAGCTATGTACAACAAAAAGAACCGGCAAGACCACTAGCTCGACTTACATTTATATACAACAAAATAATGAGGCTTTCTACTTAAATACAAAACAAGATTCTAGCCTCATAGTTAAGCATCATGGAGCATATAATCTTAAACACCATCACAGACTTAGGCTACGACCAAACAAAACAAAACGAGCCCTTAGACAAACTTCAAAGCCACCATCTAGAAGTCTAAAGATAAGACTAAGATCAAACATATTTCTGATCTTGTAACTTGATACGGTCGAATGCTAGCTTTAAGGTCCAAGCTATCCTGCTAAAGTTGGGAAGAAGAAAACAACGTAGCGTTAAGTACAAATTGTACTTAGCGAGGTAATGCTAAATCTAATTCATTCTTGAATTTAAGTGTGATCAAGCATTGAGTTTACTTAGCTAGGTTTATTAACGTCCAATTTGTACCCAACTAAGCTTACTACAATCAAATACAAATAGCATCATGCATAACATAATCAACATTCATAGCTCATGCTCGAATACATTTCAACAACATTAATTTAATCACATGCTTCAATTTGATTCGATCAATACCATAATTCAATTCAATTTCCAGTATATACTCAATTTCACGCTTAACGATCGAAATAACCAAAATTCATGCCAACCAATACATAACATCATTAATTTATCAAAGCAAAACCACAAATTTTCCATAAGCATATCATTCGAATAGGTCTTAAACCATTAACCAAAAATAAGAAATTATTAAACATACCACATCTCAATTTCCATGTATTCAAACAGGGTCATTGCCCACTTTGCATATATTCGGACTTTGTAAGCATTTCATATGCATTCTATCATAATCGGAAAGGACCAATGTCCACAAAATACATTCATTAATTTCACATCATATCATACCAAGTCATAACAATCCATTTATCCACTTCATAAGCTTTACATAATTAAGCAATTCCATTTAATTTAATTAGGTCACATTGTATTTTATTTCATTGTCCTAGGTAGAGTAGACGAATCAGATATTCAAGCCATCAAGAGGGTACCAAGTACCAAACAATGGTTGCACGAAGCTACAAACAATGGATCCCCAATAGCATCAATGTGTCTTGAACAGCAATCAAGAACACCTTATCATCAAGTCGATGAGTACACAAGGTACTAACAATGGTTGCACGAGGCAACAAGCAATGGTTGCACGAAGCAACAAACAAAAGAGCTCAGACTCTAGGCATGTCGTACTATCTAAGACTTCTAATCGACCGAGGGCATTTTATTATTGTTAATTTATTATTCATTACTTCATTTAGTATATAATTTTTCATAATTCGATTTGCATGCTCAGTTGATCACATCATCATACACGACATCAACTTCACATATAATCATATGCATATTAAGCATAGCAAAAGTATCATAGGGCAGTCCACATGTACATACAATCGAGCATTATCAAGAATTCATGTTCGTGTATGTTCACATACAAAATATCACATAGGGCAGTCCACATTTACACGTATTCAGACATTATCAAATCCAAATCAAACATATAAATCATGGCATTTAAAATCACATAAAACAGTCCGCATTTTCACACATTCAAACATTAACCAAAATCTCAAATCATGCATCCATTTTTCCTTTAATCTTCTTCCCTTACTAAAAACATTACCAAATATCAATTAGGTCCAGTTTCATGCATAAAAAGCATAATTTACATCAAAACAAGGTGGTTCGAACACTAGTCCCAACCCTAATACAAAATTACACTCACAACTCCTTAAGCTTGATCTTGAATTAAGATGCCCTTGTTTTTCCCCTCGATTGATCGATTCTAGCTTCCTCCAAGTTCTCTTCACAATTCCGATCTTAATTCTCAACATAAAACGAATACATACTATATTAAGAAGCAAATCAATCATAATTACTCTTCAAATTCAAGCATGAACATAAATTTTCAAATCTGATTTTCTATTAAACTAGTTGGAGGACTAGTTAATGTTTTAATCGTATCTTTTTAATTACTAATCCAAAATTCACTTACCATATACCATTAGAAAGGTATTAAACTCAATTTTCTACTCATGTAAACCTCATATTTTTATATTATTCGAGTAAATACAGTTTATTACTTAAATACACCCCTTTTTTATAAATCTTGACAGCTTGTACTGTCTAACTTTAAAAATTTATATATTCTAATTTACATACTGGAATTGAGTTCCGTTTTCTCTAAGTGATTATAGACATACCAAAGTTCATACAGTAAAAATTTCAATTCGAAATACCTTATATTTTATTTTTGGTGAATTTCCGAAGTTACAGCTTATGATTTGTATTCCACTGGACAACTTACTCAATTGTCACATTTAGCTTAAAATTCATCTAATTACATCACTCAAAGTCTAAATTCACTTATGGCATGACTTATACTGTTCTTTCATGACATTTTACAGTCCACATTAACTTTTAATTTCAACGGTCAAGTCCTCAATTTTACTGATTTTCCAGTTCAGTCCCTAAATTCCATTATATTCGAGTACTTGTCCAATATTGGTTCTAATCGAAGTTTTCCCCTTCTAATTCATTTTTCCAGCAAACCAAAAGTAGTTCCTTATAGAATTCTTATTTCTTTACAACTTTATCCTAATAAGAATTTTCTAATTTAGTCTCTAATCATACCAATTTTCCAATCATCCATGACTTTACACTTTATCTCAAAACAGTCCCTTTTGAATCTATTCATAAATTCACAAGTAGTTTGTCATGGATTTCATTAGCTCAACTTATTATATCCATCAAGACTCTCATATCTTCATGTTTAAACAAATTCTAAGTTTGCATGCATGGTGTGATACATGACCGAATAGCTACAAGGAGAATAGAACTTACTTCTTGATTTTCTTGTTATCACTAGCTACCCTTCTCAATTTCTACCTTAATCCTTCAAACATGCAAGCCAATCACAATTTGAGCTTCAAAATTTCAGACTTTTGAGCTTCCATTCTCCCCATTTTCTCTCAAACCTCACGACAACAAGGAGGAGAAATGATGGAGAGAAGACATCCTCCCTTAATTTGGGGGATTTGATAGCCTCTAAATTTACTTAAGTGTCATTTAGCCTATCTCTTTTATTACCATTTTACTAAGGGCAGCCCTAAGGACTTTTAGTTTTTTAACATGCAATTTTTGAACATTATTTCCATTATAAATTGGTCATCAATTTTCCCTTGCCAATCTTTCTTTAATTTCCCAATTTGGTCCGATTTCCACAAGGAAATGTACCGCTTTTTAATTTCTTTTAATTCCTCTAATTTCAACACTTTGGATCTTGTTATTACTAATTTGAATCCACTAATCTATCATTTGGCTAAATTTCTTAATTCAAAGGCTTAATTACTTTTTAATTCGAAATGGTGCATTAGTTGCCCAATTGAGAAATTCAAGGACCAAATTGAATAATTCACTTAATTGCAAACTCAATTGCTTCTAAGAATAAATAAATAAATTAAATTTAACGACTTTAAATTCTAGGACGGAAATGTGGGTGTTACACTATCAATTCTAGCCGTTTGGGTGGTTAGGGTATTGATTATAGCCGTTGGGACCCTCTCTTTCCACCATAAATGCACTTCTGCAGCTTACCGCATTAGTATGCGTGGACCTGTATCGATACATGTCTTAAAACATAAAGAGCCGTTGCACAATAACAAGATGGCGTATCGATACACGTGTAAGCGTATCGGTACGGGACATGAACTGTTTCGATACGGGTGAGACCATATCGATACCATTTTCTCAACTTAGCTCACTGGAAGTTTCTGTATCGATACGGCTAGGAGCGTATTGGTACGGGACAACCACCACTTTAAATTTCAATTACCTAACAACTGACACCACCGGTCGAAAACATTATAAGCTTTTCAAGTTTAAAATTCCCTTAAATCCGTATCGATACGGGTGGAACCGTATCGGTACGCTATTCAAACTCTTTTAGTTTTTACAGAGGGGCGTATCGATACAGATTCAATCTGTTTCGATACTCCATTTTGATACGGTGAGGGGCGTATCAAAACACGTCTTTCCAGTAGCCAACTTTTTAAAAAAGGTATCGATACGGTTGGAAGCGTATCGATACACCTGGACATTTTTCAATACTTTGGCCTTGGAACACTTGGAAAATATTTAGAGTTTGAGTTTTTCAAATCAGATTAAAGTGTTGGCGATTTATAAATCATTTGAGGGACTTAGAAATATATTTCAAGTTTTCAATTTAATCCTTAACATACTTAGTTATATCAAAATCAAACATAGGTTTTACAATCTCCCCCTTTTTGATATAACAAAACCAAAACTTGAAATTTTTGACACTTTGAAAAACTTTGCAAAGTAACTCCCCCTTAATATTATCTAGGTAAACTTTAAGTTGAAAATCAAAATATTTTAAATGTGAGCTTGTTCCCTCTCCCCCTTTTTGTTAGATAAAAAAATAAAGACATTGATAAACATAGGCAAAAGGCATATATAATAACCAAACAACATAATATTGATAATCATTAAGTTCAAAATAAAGATAACATCAATCATAAAATCCAAATAACAAAAAATCAAAGCATAGGGTTTAGAATGCAAATTTAATCCTAAAAACATAATTCAAGGTGCATAAATAAATATCCTAAATGATATGAATGATATGCAAAGATAGGATACTATGCATCTCCATCGCCATCTTCATCTTCTTCATCATCCTCCTCCTCGTTTGCATCATCGTTCCCCCTAGTTTGACGCCACTCGTCATGAAAAGCGGTGAGGGATATGTTCATCGAGTTGTGACCGCCTTCAAGGGAAGTGAAGCGCATCTCCACATTCTTCATTCGATCTTCAAGGCTTGTAAAGCGTGTGTCAATAGCCATAAACCCTGAATTCATCACTTGATCTATGAAGGCAATTCCCGTGCGCAAACCCGTGAATTGCTCGTTTAGAAAAGTCATGAGGGAATCCATAGAAGGTGGAGGAGGAGCTTGAGGAGCTTGAGCGGCTTGAGGATTAGCAATTTCTTCCAGAACGACATCACTAGGGAGCTCGGATAGACGAAGCCAACTACCATTAATGTAATGAAACTTTCCCCTTGCAAGAGATCTTTCATCGATAGGATCGGTGAGGGAAGTTGGGTAGTCATGTGAACAATCTATCTCCTTTTGTGTGAAGAAATAACTCAAAGTCGTACCATAAGTAAAGGAAGTGACGAGTGTAGTGTGGCGATGTTGCGCGAGATAGACAATCTCCGCAAACATAATTCGAGCAAGATTTGGACGTTGTCTTTGACGGAAGCATCGAATCCAAAAATCATCAACTTGGCGGATAGTGTAATACTTTCCTCCCGAGGGCCTAAACCACCAAGAAACCATCAAATGTAGGATCTGATCTTGAGCATTAAGAGCGATGACGGAACCACTTAGGACATGACCAAGAGCATTCTCATCATCAAGACCTTCACCCTATAACTTAAACACATCACAAAGAGATTGAACATCGATGGTGATCTTTTTACCCATTAGATAAGAATTAACGGCCGTAACCACATTCTCTCTATTGGCGACACACTTGGCATTAGCATAGAAAATCAATACTAAAGTGCGAAATAAAAAGCCGGGGATTTGAAGAAAATCCATAAATTTCCATTCTTGGAGCAAAGGTAAGTAATCAAATTTGAAACGCTTCGAGTTAAGAAACGGAATGGAAATTACCCTCTCCGGACGAATTTTGTGGTTTTGAAATTGTCAGAAATAGTTGAGATCTCCGGTGGTCTTAAAGGATTGTTGATATATAAGAGTGAGGTTCGAGCGAGTACCATCTCCGGCAATAGAACTTTCACCGGCTTCACTAGTATGTGCTCTCTTTTTAGGTGCCATTGACTAGAGAAAAGATCAAAAACAACGTATGCATTAATTTTCTCATTCAACCCATTGAAAAAATCAATAATCAAGGTTTTTGTAAAAAAAATTAGAAACAAAACAAAAATAAAAGATTTGAAAAGAATTTTGTTTTTGAGAAGACAAAACAAAACACAACAAAATTTAGAACGGAATTCAAAAGAAAATAAAAAGAGAAGAGAAATTTTTACCTTGATATTGATAGAGAGGAATGGGAGAAGAACTTTGCACCAAATTGATGAAAAGCTTGAAGAGCTTTGCTTGATTTTGAAAACCCTCAAGAGATTTTGAGTTGTGGTGTGAAAATATGAGGGATTGAGAGGCTATTTATAGAGTGAAAAATTGCTAGGGTTTTGAAAATTCAATTTTGGTAAAAGTGAAACTCTTTAAATGCCAATTAGAAGCTGTCTGCACAATCGCGTATCGATACGCCTGAGGGTGTATCGATACGGGGGTAAAATTATAATTCCCTTTGAAAAGCCCATTGAATGTCCGTATCGAAACGGATGCAATCCGTATCGAAACACTTGTAGCTCGTATCGAAACGGGTTTAACCGTATCGATACCCGTTTTAGGCAAAATGTAGTCTGGAAGGCTAATACAGTACTCGTATCAATACGCTTAAGGCCGTATCGATACCCTATACCCAGAAGTACATTTTAGGCTTTAAGAACAACCAAAGGCTCGATTTTAGCACCTCCTAAATGAATGCAATTGATGAATAAGTAGTTCTAAGCATATTCTAACAGAAGCATACTCCCCCTAACTATAAGCATGGATATTTTCAATAGCACCAACACATAAACATGCAATTTCACAAATTCAAGCAATTTTTAACTTAAAAAGAGTCCTAAAGGGTCAAGGAAGACTAGTTAGACCTAACTCTCTCCTAAGGGACCAAAAACGCACTTTATCTAAAGGCTTTGTAAAGATGTCCGCTAGTTGGTTTAAGGTGTCAACATACTCTATAACAACATCTTCTTTAAGGACATGATCTCTAATGAAATGATGCCTTATCTCTATATGTTTGGTTCTAGAATGTTGGATGGGATTTTTGTTAAGCATATGACACTAGTGTTATCACACTTAAGGGGTATGTGTGAAACCGATAAATTGATTTTGATATAACTAAAGAATTTAAGGACTAAAATTGAAAATGAGAAAATGAATTTTTAAGTCCTCAAACCTCTCTATATGTTTAAAGGAAAATGGTTAAGTTAAAAACTCAATTTGTCAAAACTTTTCTAAGTGTTCTTGAAGCCAAAACAATGATTTTCGAGTCACCGTTTCGGAACGGCCTTAGGCGTTCCGGAACACTTTTGAAACTGTGAACATGTGTTTCGAAACGTGTATCGAAGCGGTTTTGAAACTGTGAACCTCTGTTTCGAAATGGGTTTCGAAACGACTTAAGAACATAGAAACGATTTGACCCGTTTCGATACGGTAGTATCGAAACGACCTCAAACGTTTCGAAACGACATTCAAACCTGATTTCAAAAATATGACCGTTGAAGTTTTTAACTGATTTTATACTTGTCGTTAAGGCGTATCGAAACGCTTCCAAGCCGTTTCGATATAGGCCTTGACAGTGGCAAAGTGTTTCGAAACGAGTTTCGAAACGTGCTCTTAGTGCATCGAAATGATCGTGCCCGTTTCGGTATGGTCTCTTTAATGCACCCCAACGACTCTTTCTTTTTTGGTCTGTTTCAAAACAGGATCGGGCGTTTCGAAACGGGTGGTTGAAAACTGCATTTATAGATGGAAGATAACATCCCCAACGGCTCTATTGATGAATGCAACAACCACAACGGCTAGAATTCAATGAGAAGGTATAAAAGGGACCTCTAAAAGCTTCATCTATAACTATTGATCTCAAAGCAAACATCAAATTCAAGCAATTGAGCCTAAATCCCATTATTTCTTGTAAACCCCAATTGTGAAATTGTATTTTCCATTCTTATCCTTTCAAATTGGGTTGAGTGCTTGTAATTAGGCTACTTTGTGTATTGAGAGCTACTTGTTTAGCCATCAACTTCTTTGTAATTCTTGTGTGAGGATTGGGTCAAATTTTGGGTAGAAAATTTGACCGATATTGTAACGGTTACCTCTTTAGCCTAGAAAAGGGGAAGAACAATTAGTGGAATTATTGAAAATCCTTAGTGAAGCTAAGATAGTGGATGTAGAGTTCGATTGGAACTTGAACCACTCTAAATTCCCTTGTCTATCCTTTTATTTATCAATTCCACCACCAAAAAGTCTAAAAATCCAATATACCCCCTCTTGGTTTATATCGATCATTTGATCCACTCAACAATTGGTATCAGAGCCTACCTCTTTGAAGGATTAACAACCACAAGAGGAGTTCCTAGGAAGAGTGTGATCATCTAAAAATCAAGCCATGGCATCTACCTCCGGATCTAGCATGTACGAGTCTCAATCTACTACAAAATCGTCATTCTTCAATGGTGACAACTATCCATTTTAGAAGAACCGGATGCGCCTCTTCATCAAGTCCAACGATTACTTGGTTTGGGATGTCATTGAAGATGGTCCCTACATTCCATTGAAGAGAGATGATGAAGGAAAGTTGGTTCTAAAGAAGAAGATCGAGATGAGTGAAGATGAGAGGAAGAAGATCCAAATAAATGACAAAGCTCTTCACATGCTCTTTTGTTCTTTCGGTCCCAACATCTACTCCAAAGTCTCCTCCATTAAAAGTGCCAAGGAAGTGCGGGATACTCTAGAGACCATCTATCAAGGAACCAATGATGTGAAGGAGGCCAAGATTGGAATTCTCAATCTTAGTTATGAGAATTTCAAGACGGAGCCTGACGAAACGATGCCCAAGATGTTCGATCGCTTCTCAACCATCGTCAACAGGCTTAAGGGCTTTAGAGAGACTATCTGATGTGAGCACGATTATGCCACCCAACGATGAAACTTCAACCTTTCAGGGAAGTTTTCTTTTTCACTTGTTACATACTGATGTGTAACATTTCTTATACTTATATTATTTATTATGTGTGTTTACGTATGTATATAATATGTTACGTGTGTTGGATTAGTTTGACATATTTATATTATATTTATTGTTAGGTGTGTTTGATATGATTTATAATATTTTTTTATTAGTTTAGTCTTGGATTATTATATGGTGACTTATTATTATTATTTTTATATATTTGTTTGATAGGACCAAGTGTACGTGTGTGATGAAGTGTGCATGCATTGTACGTGACCAACACCTTGCATGTGCCATGCAAGTTCGACCATCAAAGGAAATGTTGCAGCCGAGAATGATTGTGCTTAATTACCCATGTGCTGCACATTGGGATTGCATTGAATTAAACTACTTTGATGCGGCAGCGAGCATCAACTTGGCAGCCGAACCTTGTTCCTCCTTGAGTGGGTGGATAAACATAAGAGAGAAACTGTGTTTGAATTTTAAATTCAATTTCCACCTGCACATTAAACATGTGCGCAACTCAGATTGCCGCCCCTCTCAATTCTCCAAGCAACGACCAAACTTTGGTTGAATTTTAAAATTCAAATCAATTGCACATTTTGCATGTGCTTTAACACAAATGGCACAACCGGCTGGAACCTCCTTGGCGCACAAAATCAAATGTATGGCCAAGAATCAATTGCTGCCCATGTGATAGTTATCCACTTTTTTTATTAGAATTTTAATTTTCAAACCACCAAATAATGGCCACAAATTGTGTTTCGGCCAACCTCTATGTATGCTATAAATATGTAAACTGAACCACTTTGTAAAGGTTAGACTCTTTGATGAATAAATTATTTTTGTGAGATTTTTTTCTCAAATTTAGTTCTTTTTAGAACTTTTTCTTTGATACTTCAGGTTCTCAATTGTTCGATAATTGAAGGGTCCAAGTCCGTATTCGAACAAATTCAAGATAAGGTTCGAGTTCGTTCAACAGATTGTTCGAGTTCTTCCTTGGAGTTTGTTCATCTTTTCCGACTACGAAGAACAGTTTCGATTCGGGTTTGCATAACAGATTATGCAGGTTCTTTCGAGTTCATCGTGTCAAGTCCCAAGAACGTTGCTGCCATTATTGAATGCTTGAAGAAATTCATCTTCAACCTTCAAACTATACTTAAACTTTCGGCAACCTTCTTCTCTCTCAATTCTGATTTTTTTGTTCTTTTTTTGCTTACTTTAAATATCTAATTAGACACCATGTTTGTTTCTATTGCAGGGAAGTGTTTGCTATTATCCTAGATCCGCGAATGAACGAGGAATGTTGCTTTCTTCAACAACACCCCTGTATCATATGGTATCAGAGCTTTGGTCGGATTTTAGCAATTTCTGCACTACCAGACATCAAAAAAATATATATATACAAAAGCCAAAAAAAAATTCAAAAAAACAAAATTCTGAAAAAAAAAAGTCAAAATTCAAAGTTTGACCGAAAAAGTCAAAGTAAAAAAATAAAAAAAATCGAAAAAAATAAAAAAAATCAGTTTCGAATATTTGGGGTATTTTGTGTTAATATGTGCTGTTTGGACGTGAAATGATGAAGGATATGCTTATCTTACCTTGAAATACCTTAAAATCACCCGAAATCAACTTTTCTTGTTTGTTCCGGAGATTGGATGGTGGTAAGCATTTCTACTGCGTAAGTTGCTAAATTCTTGTTCTTTTAGCATCCTTTATTTCATTTCATATTGTTATCTTTTTTTTTCTTTAAGCCCAATTCTCAACTTTCATTTTTTTATTTCTTTTCTCCTAACCCTTATCTTTGTTCTAACAATATTCACCCGTCACCCGTTGTTTTCTTTTAATTTGACAACACTTGCAGAATTTGAACATCGGAATCAGTTCCTTTAAAGAACTAAGTACGAGAGATTGAGGGAAAAGGCAAACAGAGTGTGTGAGAACAGAAGAGGAGACAAAAGAGCCATTCAAGTATTCTCCCGAGTGAAACACGAGTGCTGAGTGTTAATTCCTTATTTTCTTGAGTGCAAATTCTTTGGAGTGACTAGTGAGGATTTTTGTTGTGTGATTGGTGAGGATTACTTTTTTTTCTAACATTTAACCCGTTTATTTGTTTGTTTTTGTTTGTTTGTTTGTTTTCTTTGTGTGAAAATGACAGGTTCTGATGAACAACAACCACGGAATCTCCAGATGCAAGCCTTAGAGCGGATGATGCAACAAGTGATTGTTAATGCATTGAAACCTATACATTCTCAATGGGATAGATTAGATGGGGGTGGTTCCCATTCTGTACATGAAGAGATAAATGATGACAATGTGCAGACATTTGCTACCGGTGAAGCACTTGTTGACAAGAGAAGTCTGAATGATCAACCATTACAGGATGAACCACAACGAAACAACCTCTTCCATACGAGATGCAACGTGAACGGCAAGGTATGTATTGTGATTATTGATAGTGGTAGTTGTGCTAACGTTGTTAGTACTCTCATGGTTGACAAGTTAGGACTGAAGACGACCACACATCCCAATCCGTACAAGTTACAAGGGTTGAATGATGGTGTTGAAATCGAAGTTACCGAACAAGTTGTTATACCATTTTTCATTGGCAAATACAAGGATGAGGTAACTTGTGATGTTTGCTCTATGGATACTTGTCATTTTTTGTTAGGAAGACCGTGGCAGTATGATAAGAGAGTTTTGCACGATTGTTACACCAATCGATACTCTTTTACTCATGAGGGCAAAAAAGTAACTTTGGCACCTATGACTCCAAGTGAAGTATATGAAGACGAAGTTCGTTTGAAAGCGAGTACTGCAGCTTGGAAGGCCAACAAAGAGAAGAATGAATGCGAAAAGAAGAAAGCAAATTCACAGTTATTATCCGATTCAACATTTTCTTCTATTTCTTCTTCTAACTTGCAGGTTAATAAGGTGATGCCATGTGAAGTTCCCAAGGTTGCTACTGTTGGTATGTCTAGTGCATCTATGTCCTTTTCAAAAATTCAACAACATTCTTTACCACGGTTTGACGTTCCTTTCCATTGTACTATTGATTTTTCATTTTCATATGCTAATTTCTTTGGTTGTACATTGGATTGTGAACAACCTTGTGTTGTGATTCTGGATGATCATCGAGATTCTTGTTGTTCTTTGGAGTTGCCTTTGTATGTCAGTTTTTTCAGGTTTAAGGATGCACGACGAGCATTGTCTGACTTTATGTTGTGCATTATTCGAAAAGGTACAAGAAAGAAGGCATTTCCATTTGGGTTCTTTGTAAAAGAACTTGATTCGAGAGGATGGCATATGTGCCGAGCAAGACGACTGAGGAAGTTCCCTGCCAAGCGAAAGTCGAAATTGTTCCCTTTTGTAATGAGGGTCGATTTGGGGACAAATCGCATTAAAGAAGGGGGGATGATGTGAGCACGATTATGCCACCCAACGATGCAACTTCAACCTTTCAGGGAAGTTTTCTTTTTCACTTGTTACATACTGATGTGTAACATTTCTTATACTTATATTATTTATTATGTGTGTTTACGTATGTATATAATATGTTACGTGTGTTGGATTAGTTTGACATATTTATATTATATTTATTGTTAGGTGTGTTTGATATGATTTATAATGTTTTTTTATTAGTTTAGTCTTGGATTATTATATGGTGACTTATTATTATTATTATTATTATATATTTGTTTGATAGGACCAAGTGTACGTGTGTGATGAATTGTGCATGCATTGTACGTGACCAACACCTTGCATGTGCCATGCAAGTTCGACCATCAAAGGAAATGTTGCAGCCGAGAATGATTGTGCTTAATTACCCATGTGCTGCACATTGGGATTGCATTGAATTAAACTACTTTGATGCGGCAGCGAGCATCAACTTGGCAGCCGAACCTTGTTCCTCCTTGAGTGGGTGGATAAACATAAGAGAGAAACTGTGTTTGAATTTTAAATTCAATTTCCACCTGCACATTAAACATGTGCGCAACTCAGATTGTCGCCCCTCTCAATTCTCCAAGCAACGACCAAACTTTGGTTGAATTTTAAAATTCAAATCAATTGCACATTTTGCATGTGCTTTAACACAAATGGCACAACCGACTGGAACCTCCTTGGCGCACAAAATCAAATGTATGGCCAAGAATCAATTGCTGCCCATGTGATAGTTATCCACTTTTTTTATTAGAATTTTAATTTTCAAACCACCAAATAATGGCCACAAATTGTGTTTCGGCCAACCTCTATGTATGCTATAAATATGTAAACTGAACCACTTTGTAAAGGTTAGACTCTTTGATGAATAAATTATTTTTGTGAGATTTTTTCTCAAATTTAGTTCTTTTTAGAACTTTTTCTTTGATACTTCGGGTTCTCAATTGTTCGATAATTGAAGGGTCCAAGTCCATATTCGAACAAATTCAAGATAAGGTTCGGGTTCGTTCAACAGATTGTTCGAGTTCTTCCTTGGAGTTTGTTCATCTTTTCCGACTACGAAGAACAGTTTCGATTCGGGTTTGCATAACAGATTATGCAGGTTCTTTCGAGTTTATCGTGACAAGTCCCAAGAACGTTGCTGCCATTATTGAATGCTTGAATAAATTCATCTTCAACCTTCAAACTATACTTAAACTTTCGGCAACCTTCTTCTCTCTCAATTCTGATTTTTTTTCGTTCTTTTTTTTTGCTTACTTTAAATATCTAATAAGACACCATGTTTGTTTCTATTGCAGGGAAGTGTTTGCTATTATCCTAGATCCGCGAATGAACGAGGAATGTTGTTTTCTTCAACAACACCCCTGTATCACTATCCCGGAAGACAAACTTGTCCAGAAGCTACTCTACTCACTTCCCGAATCTTGGGATGGGAAGAGAACTGCCATCATCGAGGCCAAAAACTTGAAGACTCTAAAACTTGATGAGCTAATGGGTTCTCTCCTTACTCATGAAATAATGAAGCAAGGAAGGGAAGATGAAAAGAAGAAGGAAGAGAAAGATTGGAGAAGCTAGAGGTAGAAAAGAAGAAGAAAATGGGAGTGGCTCTCAAAGCTTCATTACTTGAGGAGAGCACTTCTAGTGAGGAGGATGATTTAGAAGAATTGGCTATGATAGCCAAAAGATTCTCATGATTCATGAGGTCCAACCGAGGAAGAAAGATTCAAAGAAAGATGGACTTCAAGGGTAAAAATAAAGAAGAAGAGAGGGATCAAATCATTTGCTTCGAGTGCAAAAATCCCAGTCATATTCGTTCGGAGTGCCCTCAACTTAAGAAGAAGGGCTTTGAGAAGAACTAGAAGCTCAAAGCCAAGCTTGCTACTTTGAGTGATGAGGAGTCATCCGAGGATGACGAACAAGAAGTGGCCAACCTTTGCCTCATGGAACTTGAGGAGGATTCCTCCATGGTAACCTTTTACTCATCATCTTTTGACTTTACATTTGATGAATTAAATGATGCATATGATGAGTTGCAAGAGGTTTATGATGAGTTAGTTGAGAAGTACAAAGAGTCGGTCATTAGAAATAAGAAAATTATTTCGGATTTAAATGATAAAAATGACGCACTTTCTCAAGCTAACTTAAAATTTGAGAAAAAGATTTTAGGTTTAAAAGATGAACTTAAATTCTTCCAAGATGAAAATATAGACCTAAATAATTTTCTTTCTCAATGCAATAGTGAACACCAAAAGGTGTTAGATGAGCTTAACAAGCTCAAAGAATCTTTTAAAAATGTTGGTAATGTGAAGCATGAAAAAGATGAATCATTTAAAACAAACCAACCTAGGAGAAAGACTAATAACTACAAACAAAGTAGCTTCCCTAGACATAATAGAACTAAAAAGATTAGGAGTGTATGGGTTCCTAAGGAACTTGTCAAATATAATAATATTGTTGCTATGTCACCTTGGATTCCTAAGGGAACCAAGCTATTGGGAGCTAACACTCGTGGACCCAAAATGATTTGGGTACCAAAAACAAAAGTTCAATATCTTTGTTTGTAGGGGGAGCATTGCTACAAGGCCAAAACACAAAATCAAAATTTATGGTACATTGATAGTGGATGCTCGAGGCATATGACCGGAGACAAGAGTAGGTTCATGGACTTAAAGCCAAAAAGTGGAGGAGTAGTGACATTTGGGGACAACCCCAAATGCCACATTAAAGGTATTGGCTCCATAGGTAATCACTCTACCATTCTTATTGAAAATGTTTTGTATGTCGATGGTCTTAAACATAATTTGTTGAGCATAAGCCAACTATGTGATAAAGGATTTAATGTCTTATTTGATAAAAATGGGTGCAAAATTGTTGACATTAAATCAAATAATATTATGCTCATAGGTCATCGCATAGGTAACATTTACATGGTGCATTTAGATGACATACATACATCCCATGCATGTTTAGTAGCTCAAATTGAAAATGATGCATGGCTATGGCATAGGAAACTAGGACATGCTAGCATTAGTGTTTTAGAAAAATTAGTTTCCCTAGATCTAGTTAGAAGTTTACCAAAAATTAAGTTCTCAAATGATAAAATTTGTGATGCATGCTCTAAGGGTAAACAACATAAGTCATCCTTTAAATCCATTAATGATGTTTCTACAAGTAGGTGTTTACAACTTATTCATATGGATTTATTTGGGCCTATTAGGACTATGAGCTTGGGTGGTAAATCTTATGCATTTGTACTTGTTGATGATTTTTCTAGATTTACTTGGGTTCTATTTTTAAGTACTAAAGATGAGGCTTTAGAAAAATTCATCACATTTTCAAAATTAACCCAAAATGATCTTGAACTTAGAATTTCTCATATTAGAAGTGATCATGGAACCGAATTCCAAAATCTAGGGTTTGAAGAGTTTTTAAATGAAAATGGTATTAGCCACAATTTTTCGGCTCCTCGAACTCCTCGACAAAATGGGGTAGTTGAGAGGAAAAATAGAACTTTACAAGAAATGACTAGAACCATGCTTTGTGAAAACAATTTACCTAAATATTTTTGGGCGGAAGCCACAAACACTGCTTGCTACATTGTAAACCGAGTAATGATTAGGCCAATTTTAAAGAAAACGCCATATGAGATTTTAAAATCTAAAAAGCCTAACATTAGCTATTTTCATCCATTTGGTTGCAAGTGTTTTGTTTTAAATAATGGAAAAGATAACTTATGTAAATTTTATGCAAAAAGTGATGAAGCTATTTTCATAGGATATTCCTTAAACTCTAAAGCCTATCATGTATTTAACAAGAGAACTTTAGTAGTAGAAGAATCTATACATGTTGTATTCGATGGTAACCTCCTTCCAAGGAAGGATTCTTGTGATGATGATGATGTAGGAATCATTAATGCCTTTGATGGAGGACAAACTTCAAAGGAGGATGAGATTCTAACAAAAGAAGAGGATACACAAGATCCACCTCTTGAAGCCTTGAAGGACTTGGCTCTTGAGGAAAAGGAAGTGAGCCACCCAAGGGAGTTCAACTATGTCAAAGATGGTGAAATCTTGGGTCATCCATCCAAGGGGGTAACCACTAGATCTTCTCTTAAACTTTTGAACCATGTTGCATTTATCTCATGCATAGAGCCTAAGAATATAAACGAAGCATTAAAAGATGATTTTTGGATTATGGCTATGCAAGAAGAGTTAAATCAATTTGAGAGAAGTAATATTTGGAAATTAGTTGATAGGCCTAGTAATCAATCTACTATTGGAACTAAATGGATCTTTAGGAACAAACTAGATGAGAGAGGTAACATTGTGAGAAACAAAGTTAGATTAGTAGCACAAGGTTACACTCAAGAAGAGGGAATAGATTTTGATGAAACCTATGCACCCGTAGCTAGAATGGAGGCCATTAGGATGTTGCTTGCATATGCATGTTATCATGATTTCAAGATTTTTCAAATGGATGTTAAAAGCGCATTTTTAAACGGTTTTATAAATGAGGAAGTGTATGTGGAACAACCACCGGGTTTTGAAGACTCAAAATTTCCAAATCATGTTTTGAAACTTACTAAAGCTCTTTATGGTTTAAAATAAGCTCCTAGAGCTTGGTATGAGAGACTTTCAAACTTTTTGATTGAAAAAGGTTTTGAAAAAGGTAAGGTGGACACTACACTTTTCATAAAAAGGTATAAAAATGACATCTTAGTAGTACAGATTTATGTTGATGATATTATTTTTGGATCTACTAATTAATGTCATTGCAAAGAGTTTGCTAAGTTAATGCAAGGTGAATTCGAGATGAGCATGATGGGGGAGCTCTCATTCTTTTTGGGACTCCAAATCAAGCAAAGGAAGGATGGCACCTTCATCAATCAAGCAAAGTACATCAAGGATATGCTCAAGAAGTTTGGCTTGGAGAATGCAAAGCCTCAAGCCACACCTATGAGCTCATCTACAAAGCTTGACAAAGATGAAGGAGGTAAGTGTGTTGACTCTAAGCTTTACCGTTCTATGATTGGATCATTGCTTTACCTTACCGCAAGTAGACCGGATATCTTGTTTAGTGTTTGCTTGTGTGCTTGGTTTCAAGCTAGTCCTTGAGAGTCTCACCTTATAGCCGTTAAGAGAATCTTTAGGTATCTTAGAGATACCTCTTGTTTAGGTCTTTGGTACCCTAGAGACTCCACCTTCAACCTTCATGCTTATTCAGATGCAGATTATGGGGGATGTAAAATCGATAGGAAAAGTACTTCGGGAACTTGTCAATTCTTAGGTAGTATGCTCATATCTTGGTTCTCTAAGAAACAAAATAGTGTAGCTCTTTCTACCACCGAAGCCGAGTACATATCCTTAGGGAGTTGTTGTGCTCAAGTCATTTGGATGAAGCAATAACTCTTAGATTATGGTATTAAAGTTGAAACCACACCCCTTAAGTGTGATAACACTAGTGCCATATGTTTGACAAAAAATCCCATCCAACACTCTAGAACCAAACATATAGAAATAAGGCATCATTTCATTCGAGATCATGTCCTTAAGGAAGATGTTGTTATAGAGTATGTTGACACCTTAAACCAACTAGCGGACATCTTTACAAAGCCTTTAGATAAAGAGCGTTTTTGGTCCCTTAGGAGAGAGTTAGGTCTAACTAGCCTATCTTGACCTTTTAGGACCCTTTTTGTGCTTAAATTGCTTGATCTCTTGAAAAATGCCATGTTTATGTGTTTTTACTCCTAATTTCATCCATGCTAATAGTTAGGGGAGTATGTTTTTTTATACATGTCTTTCCTGCTCATTCATGTTATTCATGCAAATTAGGACTTTATAAAATTCATTTTTCTGCAATTGTAGAGCCTCATCTGCACTTCCAGGCCCAGGTGTACCGAAACGAGTCCAACTGTTTCGATACGTGTGCCTTAAAAAATCCATCTGAGAGAAGGATGTTTCGAAATGCCTTCCAAGGGTTTCGAAACGTTTTTGCTACTACCAAGGGGTGTATCGAAACGTGTTTCGATACGAGTCAACGTGGGATTCGATACGATCAAAGCCGTATCGAAACGGTCAGCTGGACTTGAAAAGTCAGTCAACGTTTCGGTGCCCGCGTTTCGGAACGGTAGAAACCTATTCCGAAACGGGTTTGTGGACAGCTTTAAAGAGGGCTTTTAATGTTAAAGTTTCACTTTAATTAAAACTTCTTCAAAACCCTAAAAACTCTAGATCGATTTTTCCTATAAAAACCCTCTAAACCTCATTGTTTTTCACCAAATCTTCAGGTCTTTTATTTTGGTACAGATTATGTGTTTTGCTACTTGGGTTTTTCAAATCTTGTAAAAAAATTTCAAAATCTTAAATTGTTTGATTCGAATATATTATTTTTCATTCGTATTTTTTTACTATTTTTTAAAATTGTTTTCTCTTAATTTTTTTGTTTGTATCTATGTTCTAAAAATTGTTTTAAACCTAAGTGGGATTTGCCATTGGATTGAATTAATGATTTTCATGCATACACTTCAATTTTTTTACAAATTACTTGCTTTATGTTTTTAGGATTTTTTAATGGAACCCGCTAACAAGAAACGCAAGGCACCTCAATCGGGTGAAGCTTCAAACCAAGCCGTTATCCATCCCATCCTTACTCAACTTTTTCTCAAGAGTCTCAAAACTCCCGCGATGAAGGATCGTTTCACTTATGTCAAGGAGATTGACGTTCGTCGTGAACGTGTTGTTGACATCTCGTTCCTTGACTCCGAGCGCTTTCACTTCCGTTATCTCGACCGTTTACAAGAATGGAACTTCATTGGTTTCTTGAGCATCCCGGATATTTGCTACAAGCACATGGTTCTCATCTTCTACTCGAATGCCCAACTTATTAATAATGAAGACCACTCCGAAGTTGTTGGCATTGAGTCTCTTATCTTGAGGAAGAAGATTGTCATCGACATCCCTTATTTAGAGACTACTTTTGGTCTTAAGAACGAAGGCATCGAGAATGAGACTCATTTTGGTTCTCACACCGGTTCCGTGCTTGCCTTGGATGCTCATGATAGGTTCCTCCACTTGATGATCTCGTGGTTTATTCGCCCCTCCGGAGGTAAATTCTCTCACGTTCGTCAATTAGATCATTTTTGGCTTGAATGTTTTCGTCGTGGAGAGCGCCCAAATCTTGTTAAGATTATGTTTGTCGAAATGGTCAACAATGTGAAGCTTCGTGAAACCGATGCTCTCAAATCCTTCACATATGGGACTTTTTTAAGCCATATCTTTGGCGTGCTCAAACTTGATTGCACTTATGACTCTCCGGAACCCCGTAAGAAAAAGATCGGTGAAGCTTCTCTCCACAAGTCCGGATTCCATTACACCAACAATGACCAATGGGAACGAGTTAATAGGGATGCCCCTCCACCTCAAGTTGAACCTCAACCACAAGCTCTGGGTCCTAACAATGAAGCTCTTATGGCTTTTCTCACCGAGCGGTTCAACGCAATGGAGTCGGGTCTTGGTGCTATAAATACTCGCTTGCAATCTGTGGAGGATCGTCTCACCTCCCTTGAGAATCAACATCAATCTATGGACTTGTCATTCTCTACCTTCTATGGTCAATGGATGGCTTTTCGTTGCTCTCAAGCTAGGAACGATGATGATTTCTTGGATGGTGATGGTGACGATGACGAGGCTTAGGATTTTCATGTCATATCATATTAGCTTATCATATTAGGACTAAGTTTGCATCTTTATTTCCTTTATGTTTTATGAACCTATGCTTTGATTACTTTGTTGGGATTAAGCTTTGAACCTTATTGTTTAAGTTTTATGTTTTGGATATTTGAATTCTATGAATCTATATTATGTTGCTTATTGCTTATTGCTTATTGCTTTTAACCTTGTTTCTTCTCTTTGAGCCTTGTTTATTATTTTTGATCTAACAAAAAGGGGGAGAAGTAATCTAAGAGCCAAAATTCTATTTAAGTGTTTTTTTTTTAGTTTTAAAACTTGGATTTAAATCTTTTCAAAACTTTAAAACCCATCTTAAATTGAGGGGGAGTTAGAATGCATTCAAGATTTTCAAAACTTTTAAAAATTCTAACTTTGGTTTTGTTATATCTAAAAGGGGGAGATTGTGAAACCGATAAATTGATTTTGATATAACTAAAGAATTTAAGGACTAAAATTGAAAATGAGAAAACGAATTTTTAAGTCCTCAAACCTCTCTATATGTTTAAAGGAAAATGGTTAAGTTAAAAACTCAATTTGTCAAAACTTTTCTAAGTGTTCTTGAAGCCAAAACAGTGATTTTCAAGTCACCATTTCGGAACGGCCTTAGGCGTTCTGGAACACTTTTGAAATTGTGAACTTGTGTTTCGAAACGTGTATCGAAACAGTTTTGAAACTGTGAACCTCTGTTTCGAAATGGGTTTTGAAATGGCTTAAGAACATCGAAACAGTTTGACCCGTTTCGATACGGTAGTATCAGAACGACCTCAAACGTTTCGAAACGGCATTCAAACTTGATTTCAAAAATATGACCGTTGAAGTTTTTAACTGATTTTATACTTGTCGTTAAGGCGTATCAAAACGCTTCCAAGCCGTTTCGATACAGGTATTGACAGTGGCAAAGTGTTTCGAAACGTGCTCTTAGCGTATCGAAACGATCGTGCCAGTTTCAGTATGGTCTCTTTAATGCACCCCAACGGCTCTTTCTTTTTTGGTCTGTTTCGAAACAAGATCGGGCGTTTCGAAACGGGTGGTTGCAAACTGCATTTATGGAGGGAAGATAACATCCCCAACGGCTCTATTGATGAATGCAACAACCACAACGGCTAGAATTCAATGAGAAGGTATAAAAGGGACCTCTAAAAGCTTCAGCAATAACTATTGATCTCAAAGCGAACATCCAAACATCAAATTCAAGCAATTGAGCCTAAATCCCATTATTTCTTGTAAACTCCAATTGTGAAATTGTATTTTCCATTCTTATCCTTTCAAATTGGGTTGAGTGCTTGTAATTGGGCTACTTTGTGTATTGAGAGATACTTGTTTAGCCATCAACTTCTTTGTAATTCTTGTGTGAGAATTGGGTCAAATCTTGGGTAGAAAAATTTGACCGATATTGTAACGGTTATCTCCTTAGCCTAGAAAAGGGGAAGAGCAATTAGTGGAATTTTTGAAAATCCTTAGTGAAGCTAAGGTAGTGGATGTAGAGTTCGATTGGAACTTGAACCACTCTAAATTCCCTTGTCTATCCTTTTATTTGTCAATTCCACCACCAAAAAGTCTAAAAATCTAATTCACCCCCTCTTGGTTTATATCGATCATTTGATCCACTCAACAGTATGGTTTCAAATTTAATACCATAATCTAAGAGTTGTTGCTTCATCCAAAGAACTTGAGCACAACAACTCCCTAAGGATATGTACTCGGCTTCGGTGGTAGATAGAGAGAGCTACATTGTTTTGTTTCTTAGAGAACCAAGATATGAGCATACTACCTAAGAATTGACATGTTTTCGAAGTACTCTTCCTATCGATTTTACACCCCCCACAATCTTCATCCGAATAAGCATGAAGGTTGAAGGTTGAGTCTCTAGGGTACCAAAGACCTAGACAAGGAGTATCTCTAAGGTACCTAAAGATTCTCTTAACGGCTATAAGGTGAGACTCTCTAGGACTAGCTTGAAACCTAGCACACAAGCAAACACTAAACAAAATATCCGGTCTACTTGTGGTAAGGTAAAGCAAAGATCCAATCATAGAGCGATAAAGCTTAGAGTCAACACACTTACCTCCTTCATCTTTGTCAAGCTTTGTAGATGAGCTCATAGGTGTGGCTTGAGGCTTTGCATTCTCCAAGCCAAACTTCTTGAGCATATCCTTGATGTACTTTGCTTGATTGATGAAGGTGTCATCCTTCCTTTGCTTGATTTGGAGTACCAAAAAGAATGAGAGCTCCCCCATCATGCTCATCTCGAATTCACCTTGCATTAACTTAGCAAACTCTTTGCAATGACACTCATTAGTAGATCCAAAAATAATATCATCAACATATATTTGTACTACTAATATGTCATTTTTATACCGTTTTATGAAAAGTGTAGTGTCCACCTTACCTTTTTCAAAACCTTTTTCAATTGAAAAGTTTGAAAGTCTTTCATACCAAGCTCTAGGAGCTTGTTTTAAACCATAAAGTGCTTTAGTTAGTTTGAAAACATGATTTGGAAATTTTGAATCTTCCAAACCCGATGGTTGTTTCACATACAGTTCCTCATTTATAAAGCCATTTAAAAATGCACTTTTAACATCCATTTGAAAAAGCTTGAAGTCATGATAACATGTATATGCAAGCAACATCCTAATAGCCTCCATTCTAGCTACGAGTGCATAAGTTTCATCAAAATCTATTCCATCTTCTTGAGTGTAACCTTGAGCAACTAATCTAGCTTTATTTATCACAATGTTACCACTCTCATTTAGTTAGTTCCTAAATACCCATTTAGTTCTTATAGTAGATTGATTACTAGGCTTTTCAACTAACGTCCAAACATTACTTCTCTCAAATTGATTTAACTCTTCTTGCATAGCCATAATCCAAAAGTCATATTTTAATGCTTCTTTAATGTTCTTAGGCTCTATGCATGAGATAAAAGCAATATGATTCATGAGTTTAAGAGAAGATCTAGTAGTTACCCCCTTGGACGGATCACCCAAGATTTCACCACTTTTGACATAGTTGTACTCCCTTGGGTAACTCACTTCCTTTTCCTCAAGAGCCAAGTCCTTTAAGGCTTCAAGAGGTAGATTTTGTGTATCCTCTTCTTTTTTGGAATCTCATCCTCCTTTGAAGTTTGTCCTTCATCAAAGGCATCAAGGATTCCTACATCATCATCATCACAAGAATCCTTCCTCGGAAGGAGGTTATCATCGAATACAACATGAATAGACTCTTCTACTACTAAAGTTCTCTTATTAAATACACGATAGACTTTAGAGTTTAAGGAATAACCTAAGAAAATAGCTTCATCACTTTTAGCATCAAATTTACCTAAGTTATCTTTTCTATTGTTTAAAACAAAACACTTGCAACCAAATGGATGAAAATAGCTAATGTTAGACTTTTTAGATTTTAAAATCCCATATGGTGTTTTCTTTAAAAGTGGCTTAATCATTACTCGGTTTACAATGTAGCAAGCAATGTTTGTGGCTTCCACCCAAAAATATTTAGGTAAATTGTTTTCACAAAGCATGGTTCTAGCCATTTCTTGTAAAGTCCTATTTTTCCTCTCAACTACCCCATTTTGTTGAGGCGTTCGAGGAGCTGAAAAATTGTGGCTAATACCATTTTCATTTAAAAACTCTTCAAAACCTAGATTTTGAAATTCAATTCCATGATCACTTCTAATATGAGAAATTTTAAGTTCAAGATCATTTTGAGTTAATTTTGAAAATGTGATGAATTTTTATAAAGCCTCATCTTTAGTACTTAAAAATAGAACCCAAATAAATCTAGAATAGTCATCAACAAGTACAAATGCATAAGATTTACCACCCAAGCTCATAGTTCTAATAGGCCCAAATAAATCCATGTGAATAAGTTGTAAACACCTACTTGTAGAAACATCATTAATGGATTTAAAGGATAATTTATGTTGTTTACCCTTAGAGCATGCATCACAAATTTTGTCATTTGAGAACTTAATTTTGGGTAAACCTCTAACTAGACCTAGGGAAACTAATTTTTCTAAAACACTAATGCTAACATGTCCTAGTTTCCTATGCCATAACCATGCATCATTTTCATTTTGAGCAACAAAGCATGCATGGGATGTATGAATGTCATCTAGATGCACCATGTAAATATTACCTTTGTGATGACCAATGAACATTATATTATATGATTTAACGTCAACAATTTTGCACCCATTTTTATCAAATAAGACATTAAACCCTTTGTCACATAATTGACTAATGCTTAATAAGTTATGTTTTAGACCTTCGACATATAAAACATTTTCAATGAGAATAGTAGAGTGATTACCTATGGATCCAATACCTTTAATGTGACCTTTGGAGTTGTCACCAAATGTCACTACTCCTCCACTTTTTAGCTTTAAGTCCATGAATCGACTCTTGTCTCTGGTCATGTGTCTCGAGCATTCACTATCAAGGTACCATGAGTTTTGACTTTGTGCTTTGGCCTTGTAGCAATTCTCCCCCTACAAAAAACATTAAGCTTTGGTTTTTGGTGCCTAAATCATTTTGGGTCCACGAGTGTTAGCTCCCAAAAGCTTGGTTCCCTTAGGAATCCAAGGTGACATAGCATCAACATTATTAGACTTGACGAATTCCTTAGGAACCCATACACTCCTAATTTTCTTAGTTTTATTATGTCTATGGAAGCCATTTTTTGTAGTTATATGTCTTTCTCCTTGGTTGGTTTGTTTTAGATGATTCACCTTTTTCATGTTTCACATTACCAACATTTTTGAGAGACTCCTTGAGCTTGTTAAGCTCATCTAACACCTTTTGGTGTTCACTATTGCATTGAGAAATAAGATTATTTAAGTCTACGTTTTCATCTTGAAAGAATTTAAGTTCATCTTATAAACCTAAGATCTTTTTCTCAAATTTTAAGTTAGTTTGAAAGAGTGAGTCATTTTTAGCATTTAATTCGGAAATAATCTTTTTATTTCTTAAAACTGACTCTTTATACTTCTCAACTAACTCATCATAAATCTCTTGCAACTCATCATAAGCATTATGCAATTCATCAAATGTAAAATCAAAAGATGAAGAGTTAGAGGTTACCATGGAGGAATCGTCCTCAAGAGCTATGAGGCAAAGGTTGGCCACTTCGTGTTCCTCATCCTCGGATGACTCCTCGTCACTCCAAGTAGCAAGCTTGGCTTTGAGCTTCTTCTTCTTCTTAAAGCCTTTCTTCTTGAGTTGAGGGCACTCCGAACGAATGTGACCGGGTTTTTTGCACTCAAAGCAAATGATTTGATCCATCTCTTCTTCTTTGTTTTTGGTTTTGAAGTCCATTTTTCTTTGAATCTTCCTTCCTCGGTTGGACCTCATAAACCGTGAGAACCTTTTGGCTATCATATCCAATTCTTCTAGGTCGTCCTCCTCACTAGAAGTGCTCTCTTCATGTAGTGAAGCTTTGAGAGCCACTCCTATCTTCTTCTTCTTATCTACCTCTAGCTTCTCCACTATTTTCTCTTCCTTCTTCCTTTCATCTCCCCTTCCTTGCTTCATTATCTCGTGAGTTAGGAGAGAACCCACTAGCTCATCAAGCTTGAGTGTCTTCACATTTTTGGCCTCAATGATGGTGGTTCTCTTCCCATCCCAAGACTCGGGAAGTGAGGAGAGTAGCTTCCGGACTAGTTTGTCTTCCGAGATTATCTCTCCAAAACCCTTAAGCCCATTGACGATTGTTGAGAAATGATCGAACATCTTGGACACGGTTTCGTTGGGCTCCATTTTGAAATTCTCATAGCTAAGATTGAGAATTCCAATATTTGTCTCCTTCACATCACTTGTTCCTTCATAAGTGGTCTCTAGTGTATCCCACGGTTCCTTGGCACTTTCAATGGAGGAAACTTTGGAGTAGATGTCGGGACCGAAAGAGCAAAACAACATGTGAAGAACTTTATCATTGATTTGGATCTTTTTTCTCTCTTCTTCACTCATCTCAATTTTCTTCTTTAGCACCAATCTTCCTTCATCGTCTCTCTTCATTGGAATATAGGGACCATCTTCAATGGCATCCTAAACTAGATAATCGTTGGACTTGATGAAGAGACGCATCCGGTTCTTTCAAAATAGATAGTTATCACCGTGGAAGAAGGGCGGTTTGGTGGTCGATTGAGACTCGTACATGCTTGACCCGGAGGTAGATGCCATGACTTGATTTTTTTATGATCACACTCTTCCTAGGAACTCCTCTTGTGGTTGTTAATCCTTCAAAGAGGTAGGCTCTGATACCAATTGTTGAGTGGATCAAAGGATTGATCAAAGCCAAGAGGGGTGAATTGGGTTTTTAAAAGTTGTTGGAGTAAATGGAATGGCTAAATATGAAGAACAAGGAATTTTAGAGTGGTTCAAGTTCCAAATGAACTCTACATCCACTACCTTAGCTACCACTAAGGATTTCCAATAATTCACTAATTTGTTCTTCCCCTTTTCAAGGCTTAGAAGGTAACCTTTACACAACCGGTCAAATTTTCTACCCAAAATTTGACCAAACCCTCACAAGAGTACAAAGAAGAATTAAAGGAAAGAAAGATATCTCTTAATACAAGATTGCCCTTTTAAGTACAAACACTCAACCTAAATTTGATAAAAATATCATAATTGGACACTACGCAATTTGGGGTTTACAAGAGATTGGAAAATAAGCACTTTGAGCTTGGATTTTTGCTTGGATGTTTATCTTTGATGCAATAGTTGTTGCTGGTCTTCAATTAGCTTCAATTTATACCTTCTCTATCAATTCTATCCGTTTGGGTGGTTAGGGTATTGATTATAGCCATTGGGACCCTCTTTTTCCACCATAAATGCACTTCTACAGCTTACCGTATCGGTACACGTGGACCTGTATCGATATCTGTCTCAAAACAGAAAGAGTCGTTGCACAATAACAAGAGGGCGTATCGATACGCGTGTAAGCGTATCGGTACGGGACATGAATTGTTCGATACAGGTGAGACCATATCGATACCATTTTCTCAACTTAGCTCACTGGAAGTTTCCGTATCGATACAACTATGAGCGTATCGGTACGAGACAACCACCACTTTAAATTTCAGTTACCTAACAACTGACACCAACGGTCGAAAACATTATAAGCTTTTTGAATTTAAATTCCCTTAAATTCGTATCGATACGGGTGGAACCGTATTGGTACGCTATTCAAACTCCTTCAGTTTTTACAGAGGGGCGTATCGATATAGATTCAATCTATTTCGATATGGTGAGGGGCATATCGAAACACGTCTTTCTAGTAGCCAACTTTGTAAAAACGTATCGATACGCTTGGACATTTTTCAATACTTTGGCCTTGGAACACTTAGAAAATATTTGGAGTTTGAGTTTTTCGAATCAGATTAAAGTGTTGGAGATTTATAAATCATTTGAGGGACATAGAAATCTATTTCAAGTTTTCAGTTTAATCCTTAACATACTTAGTTATATCAAAATCAAACATAGGTTTTACAGTTTAGGGTTAAGCTTTAGGTTTTAGGGTAATATGATTAGAGATTTATGTTTTAACCTATAAACACTTAATTCTAAGCCTAAACCAAAAATTCTATCAACAACCCTTAAATTCATAACTATTAAACTTAAACCCCTAAAGTCTAAACCTTAAATAGAGTCTCTAAACCCTAAACTAAGATGCTTGTATAAACAAAGTTTCCACAAGCGCTTGTGCATTGAATAATTACCCTATTAATCATATATATATATATATATATATATATATATATATATATATATATATATATATATATATATATATGTATCCTATACACTGGCGGTGAAAACTAAAATTTTCTACAAGTGCCTTAGATTTAGGGTTTAAGGTCTTAGTTTAGGATTTATGGGTTCAGGTGTAGTGATTTAAATTCAAGGATAGTGGTTAGAATTTAAGGTTTAGGGTTATAATTTAGAGTTTAGAGGTTGGGGTTTAATTTTAGGGTAATATGGTTATGATTTAAGTTTTAACTTATAAACCTTAAATTATAACCCTAAACTCTAAATTCTAACCACTATTCCTAAATTCTAAACTCCTACACCTAAATCTCTAAACCATACACCCTAAACTAAGACCATAAACCCTAAAATTAAGGCACTTGTGGAAAATTTTAGTTTCCACCGCTAGTGTATAGGATAATAATCGATATATATATAGACAAATATTTATTCTAATTCTAATCCTATCTAGAAGGGAGAGGAATGTGACTTTAAGGGAAGGAAGGGGTGTGCTCCTAGTAGATCTAGAACCCATGTCCTTAGGAAATACGAGGGAACAAAGATAAGCAACTTGGCCAAATGTACTTGCTCATTCAAATATATAGTTAGAAATCCAGGTTATTAAGGAGTTTAGGGTTCTAGTTTAGAGTTTAGAGGTTAGGGGTTTAGGTTGTAGGATTTTGAATTTAATATTTATGGTTAGAATTTAATGTTTAGGGTTTGTGGTTAGATTTTTAGGGTTTTAAGGTTAGAAATTTAGATTTTAGATTTAGTCTTAAAAATAGGCATGCTTGTGTAAACCTTTTTTTACACTGGCGGTGTATTAAATATTAATCCTTATATTTATATGTATATTTCTTTTTATAAAGATATTATTAAATAATGTGATTAGGAGAAATTTTATGTCATTAATCTGAATCAACTATGATAATTATAAAGAATGACGATGTTCTTCATAGGTGATTTGGGTTTGAGCATTGTAATATGTATGATGTCTGTATTCTTTTAAAAGATCAAAGGCAAAGAACAAGCACTACCATGTAATCATACCAGAATATAAAAAAAGGAAAAAATAAATATTTGATACTCATCTATTCTCGTGTTTCTATTTTGATCACCCAATATTTTTTTGGCAATACAGTATCTAATGTTACGTTTTGTTTCTATTTTGGTACCCACCTTTAAAAATTAATGGTAAAGTTGACGTGATAATTTTTTACGAGGAGAGAGAAAATGAAAATAATAATAAAAATGTCACGTCAATTTTGTCATTATTTTTTTAATGATGAAGGTACCAAAATAGAAACAAAACATAACGATGGATACTATTTTACCAAAAACTTAATTGAGTGACTGAAACAGAAACATGTGAATATGTGAGATACCAAATACTTAGTTTACCCCAAAAAAGTATAATATGTTGACATAATTATAGTCCATGAACATGTCAAATCAAGGAGTGAATATTTGCATTGGATTTTTAAATATGTTAGGTTGCTATTTTTGAAAAATGTGTAATTAGGTATTCAACATTTTTTTTTGCAATTAGGTATCTAATATTTTTAGTTACACTTTATTCAACTTTGATTGGCCTATATTTATAATTTAAGTGAAGAATAACATGTGCTATAGATTCAACACTTAAACATTAAAATTCTAAGTATGAAAACACGTAATTAAAAGAATATATTAAATAACTAATTGCACCCAAAAAATAAAAATAAAATATCTAATTACACCCAAAAAAGTTAAATATCTTATTGTACCCAAACAAATTGAGTATCGTATTGTACATAGATACCAAAATTAAATATTAAAAGTTCTATCTACCCGAAATATCTTTATTCCGGTTTGACAAAGTATGATCCCTTAGCTCCATTGAAAATTTGAAATCCTTTGGGTAGATGCATTAATAATTAAATCGAGGATCTGTTTGCCCAAAAAGGTGAAAAATCCAAAGTATATATGTTTTTGGAATGGACCGATTGTCATTGATATTATGGAGTTATTGAGCTCATGCAAGCTGCAAAATGGTGGCTCAAGTAAACAGGCTTGAAACAGTTGAATATTCTATGGTGACGCCAACATGATGCTATAACTAAATTGAGAAACAAATTATTCTCCTCCATGAGAATCGAGAAGGAGACACCCTTCATAAAGTATTACAAATATGATTCGGGGATAAGACACTAGGTCCTTTAAACAAGGTTAAAGGTTTGAATCTTGACGTTCTGAATGGAAAAAAATCGGGTTAGGAGAGTCGCCCCATAATAGACCTCTGCAAAATCCGATCCGAATTAGTCGGCCAATGAATAAGATATTAACGTTAAAAAGGAGGGTTTAGTATAAAATGATATTTCCACAAATCAAGCGGTAAATTCTATAGACGGTTGAATAGAAATCCTATGCCTCTTTTCGTTGTCCCTATTTATACCCCACATTAGAAATTAAGGTTTATGGTTGGGGTTTATGGTTAGGGTTTAGTAGGGAAACGACGGTACATCATATGTCGCAGTGAAAAATTATCCGGCGAATTCCACCAGTGATCCATGTACGAGGAACGAATTCGGGGCGAAAAGGGATGAAACATTACCTCGATCAAATCTGATAACTGCAGGGACGTAAGAAAATCCAATTCCTTTAGCATGATGTCGAATCCTAGTCGTCACAAAAACGTTCTGACCTATACAGAGTCCACCCGAACAAAACGAACAATATTTCACTTCTCTAACTGTTAGAGAGGTTTTTAACAATCGACATATATTTGGCAGTTATACCTTATGCCTTTATATAGCATTCAAAACCTTAATCCTAATTAAATTCGAATTCATTAAATATACAATATATTTAACCGAATATAATTAAATATGTAGAATCTAATTCTACTTTAATTAGGTTTCTTTAGGGATATATATATTAATAGTATTTGATAATTACAATAATTATCTAGTATCAAAATATGCATATAAACGTAATTATCTATATAATTACTATAATTATAATAATTTCAGTTTTAACTAATTTCGTGTACAACAAGTTTGCACACATGCTATCTAGTCGATATTTGTTCGTTTCAATCATAGAGTGTGACCCTTGTAGGTTCATGTAACGTTAGCAGTAATATCTAGAACAATTCTAATATTACAAGCAATAAGTGGCATCTAGCAATACATCATTGCTACCTAAGTTACATGAAGTCGTGGTTCGACATAACCTCTCCGTGATTAACTTTTTTCATGTATTACATCCTTTTATCCTTATATCTAGATTGGACACAAGTCAAGGAATAGTCACACTTGTATAGTCCATCTAATATTTCTTGATATCTTGAGTAGACTATTATAAATGAATAACTATGATATCTCATATCAATTTATTCGAGCATGACCATGCATTTCTAGTCTCACTCAATCAAGTGGCTTATGATATTACTCCAATTATGTAAGAGGGACAAATCATATCTTGATCAATCATATCCCAATACATAGATTGTGACATATTCAATATCACTCTTTATAGTGTAGTCAATTACGACACATGCTTGACTATATTAAAATATGTCACTCACAATGTGGAAATAATGATGATCTCAAGTTCGAGGATCAACCATGTAGTTATCAATATGAGCAATGTTGTGTCTGTCACATAATAATCTAAGAAACATGCTAATAGCGGGTCAGTCCAATATGTCGTTCTGTAACACATACTTATGTATTGATTTTGACATCTCCATGTCAATGACAACACTTTGTCATCAATCAACTACACATTAGTCTTAATGTATTATTGTTGTCCATGCCCAAAATAATACTTGACTAAGGACATTTAAGAATAACCATATTATTCTAAGGACTTTATTATTCAGTTTATTTATATATGTGCAAAATAGTGACTAAAATTATAACAATGACTTATATTAATAAACAATATAAAATAAGCATGACTTTCACAATCATCCTATGATTGGTCTTTGGGCATATTCCAACAATCTCCCACTAGCACTAAGACCAATCACTCATATATCTAATGCCAAGAGACTTAATGTGACGATCATGCTTAATTATGTTGCGTCAGAGGCTTTGTCAGTGGATCGACGATATTGTCATCCGTTGGTACTCTGCATATTTCCACATCCCCTCGATCAATGATTTCTTGAATGAGATGATAACGCCTAAGTATGTGTTTGGATCGCTGGTGAGATCTGAGTTCTTTCGCTTGTGTGATGGCTCCGTTTTTTCATAGAGTATATCTATAGAATTTGATATGCTAGGCACAACCCCTAGTTCAGTCATGAACTTCTTGATCCAAACACCCTCTTTTGCAGCATCGCTTGTTGCAATATACTCAGCTTCTGTTGTAGAATCTTCTACTGTATCTTGCTTTGAACTTTTCCAGCTTACAACTCCTCCATTAAGGCAAAACACAAAACCTGATTGCGATCGAGAATCATCCTTATCGGTTTGGAAGCTTGCGTCAGTATAACCTTTTATACTTAGCTCTTCCTCACCTCCATACATAAGGAATGTATCCTTAGTTCTTCTCAAGTACTTAAGGATGTTTTTTACTACAACCCAATGACCTTCACCAGGATCTACTTGGTACCGACTTGTCATACTTATGCATATGATACATCCGGACGTGTACATAGCATGACATAAATGATAGATCTAATGGCCGAAGCATATGGAATCTTACTTGTACGCTCTCTTTCTTGAGGCGTTGAAGGTCACATTTCCTTCGAGAGTGAAATACCATGTCTCATAGGTAAGAATCCCCTTTTAGATTCTTCCATAGCGAATCTTTTCAGTACTTTATCTATGTATGTATTTTGACTTAGTCCTAGGAGTCGTCTTGATCTATCTCTATAAATCTTGACTCCTAATATGTAGGTTGCTTCACCCAAGTCTTTTATAGAAAAACATTTTCCTAACCAAGTCTTTACAGATTGTAAGTGCTAGAATATGCCCAAAGACCAATCATAAGATGATTGTAAATGACATTTGTTTTTACCTTGTTTATTCATAAAGAGGCATTTCCATTATTATTTTCAGTTACAATTCTGTGTGCATAAATAAACTAAATTATAATAAAGTCCTTAGAATAATATGGTTATTCTTAAATGTCCTTAGTCGAGTATTATTGTGGGAATGGACAACAATAATGCATTAATACTAATATGTAGTTGATTGATGACAAAGTGTTGTCATTGACATAGAGATGTCAAAATCAATACATAAGCATGTGTTAGAGAATGACATACTAGACAGACCCATTATGAGTATGTTTCTTGGATTATTATGTGACAGTCACAATATTTCTCATAGTGCTAACTACATGTATGATTCTCAGACTTGAGATCATTATTATTTCAACATCGTGAGTGACATATTTTGATACAATCAAACATGTGTCGTAACTGACTACACTATAGAGACTGATATTGGTTATGTTACAATCTATGTAGTGGGATATGGTTGATCAAGATAGAATTTGTCCCTCCTACAAAATAGGAGTAATATCGTAGGCCACTTGATTGAGTAAGACTACAAATGCATGTCCATGCTCGAATACGTTGATATGAGATATCATAGTTATTTGTTTATAACAGGCTACTCAAAATATCAAGAAATATTAGATGGACTATACAAGTGTGACTATTCCATGACTTGTGTCCAATCTAGATATAAGGACAAAAGAATATAATAAATGAAAAGAGTTAATCACGAAGAGGTTATGTCGAATCATTATTTCTTGTAACTTAGGTAACAATGACATAATTCTAGATGTCACTCATTGTTTGTAATATTAAAAATATTCTAATATTTACTACTAATGTTACATGAACCTACAGGGTCACACCCACAGTTGAAATAAGCATATATTAAAAGGATTATATATGTACAAATTTGTTGTACACAGATTTAGTTAAATTAATATATATTTGATATATATAATTTAATTATTGAGTCAATATTAAAAGAAAAATAATTATTGTAATTATGACTCTTTTAATATATAAAAAAAAAATTGTCCACGCTCGAATCGATCACTGAAATCCGTCAAGAGGGTTGATTTTGCTCATTGGATGAATTAGCTAAAACCAAAATAAATATGGACAACTGGCACAAGGATTTTAGATTGGTTCGACTACCCAACCGAGTCTACATCCACTACCTTAGCACACCACTAAGGATTTCCCAATTCACTAAGAATTCGTCCTCTTTTCAAGGCTTAGGAGGAAACCTTTACAACCATATCTTTTATACGGCTAAGATAGAACCACTATAGTTTTTGTCTAAGGCTAAACTATAACCTCTCTTTTTACAAGGGATTTGTTTGGTAAACTTAATACCTCACAAGGTGGGTGTTTACACAGATTTAAGTTCACAAGAGTACAAGGATTTACAATAAAGCTCACTCTCTAAAGACTATTTACAAGAGAAATGAAAAGATAAGAATTTGACTTAATTTCCCTTAAACATGTTGCTTGGATGTTGTCTCTCTCTTTCCTCAAGTGTTTTAGCCTTCATAATATAGTTAGGAACAATCTTGTGGCCATTGAAGACCGTTGGGGATGATTTGGAGCCGTTGTAGCATTTATTTCCCGCATTAATTGCAGTTCTGGAACTGTCCGTATCAGAACACGCGAGGCCGTATCGGAACGGCCTTCAGAACTAGCTGTTGCAGTATGCTGTATCGAAACATCCTGCAATTCAAATGACCATTACGAAATAGTCATTTGGGGTTTTAGCCGTTGGGATGTTTTCCACGTAGGCATATCGAAACATACAAGGATGTTTCGATACAACCCATATCCGTATCGAAACAGGTAAGCCTTGTATCAAAACGGGTTCTAGCAGTTTCAAAACGTATCGATACAGATTATGCGTGTATCGAAACGAGTACATTAAAAATAGTAGTTTGGCTACTTAAAAACGTTTCAAACATAGCCAAAACCATTTTAAACATCCTCAAACTTATTTTTAAGTTGTTTTTGACTTAGAGAATATTTTAAATTCATTTCTATTAAGTCCAAAATATTTTTCAATTATTATATCAAAACATATATTTCTACAATCTCTCCATTTTTGATATAATAAAACCAACTTGATAAATTGTTTGAAATTCTCCCCCTTTAGTATTTAAAAATTTGAATAAGAAATTTTGAAAATTAAATGAAGTTAAAGCTCCCCCTTATTCATTTGAAAAAATAAAATTTTCAAATCATTTCTCCCTTTTTTTGTTATATCAAAAAGAATTTAAAAGACATTAAGCTCAAAAATAATATAGGAGGTTTAAAAATTTTGACACAATTAAAAATTTTGTTTTAAAATTGGCTCCCCTTACTCAAGCATCAAAATTAGGCTGAACAAATTATTCAAGACTTTAAAACAAAAATTAGATAACCAAAGAAGAAATAAAATAAAAGCTTTAAGCTTAAAGGTTACCCAATTTCTTCACTTGTGTGACTAGAGCATTTCCATGATTTTGCTTTGCTTGCCATTTGCTCTAACACACTTACAAAAAGACATTTACTTGATTTTTGGTATCCAAATTGCTTTGGATCCGTTTACGTTAGTCACAATGTCTTTAGTTCCTTTAGGAACCCATACTTGTGTAACCCTATAAGATTTTCTCTTCTTAATAGGTCAAGTATGTAAGGAATGACCATGATTATGGTAATGTGAGCATTTTGCCATTATGTGACAAGATGAATTATTAAAAACTATTTCTTTTTCTTTTGTTAAGCTTTCATGCTTTACTTCCAAATTAAGATTTTTTTCTCTAAAACCCCATTGCTTGTTTTTGAAAACTCTAAATCATTTCTAAAACTTTCATTTTGGTTTTCAAAATCCAATATTGTTTTCAAAAGTAAATCATTTTCAAAATCAAGTTTTGGAATCATTTTCTTAAATTTGGAATTCATGGTCTCAAATTCCAAAAATAATTCATTGAAAGCACCTTGTAACTCGTCAAATGTATATGAATTTAATCCACTTGAGTTAGAAGATACCTCGGGCTCATCGAAAGCCAAAACACCATCCACCTTAGGTGTTGAGAGGAGGTTTGCACAAGATGAAGCATCATCTTTCTTTTCTCCCTTCTTCTTGCCATAAAGCTTCTCAAGCTTCTCCCAAATTTCTTTTGCACTTTTTCATGTAGAGAATTTCTTGGAAACGTCTTCATTGAGGTAACAAAGAAGAATGTGCATCGCCTTGTTTTTTAGCTTTGCCTTCGTGTCGTTGGCACTCCTTTGTTTCTTCCTTTTCTTAGGAGCTTCCACATACCCATCTTCGATGATATCTCAAATCTCAAAATCATGAGACTTGATGAATAACTTCATAATGATGCTCCAATGGTGTAACAACGGGGAGTCGCCACCAATCTTTTGTTTTACTTTAGGTGCGATTGGAACACCTGAAAACCCGATTATTTTAATAAAACTTGTTTTTATTGTTTTTATTAAAAAACGAGTTTTGGTCTGCGAAACCAGAAAAACAGGTTCGGGAGTCGGTTACGTGTGGGGAAGAGTGAGCACCCCCCACAACACCCAAAATTGGTACCTTTCGATTACGTAATGTCTTAATGGTGGAATTATGAATTCGAATATAATTTATCAACGTGATCCCTTAAAATATTTAAAGGAATATTTTTGTAGAAAAGAAAATTTACACCCCAACACCCGTGGCATAATTTTCGTATATAAAAGGAATTTACACCCCTACGTTCGGGGCATGATTTCCGGTAGATTCCCAACTGAATGGAATTTACTTTAAAAATTATAATTTGAGATTAAAAATAATACTTTTATAATCGGGACTAAAGGAAAGCGGCACCCTTACGCTCGGGGTACATTTTTCATGATAACCCCTAATAAAAGTTTTTAATTTAAAATTCAATTAAACAATATAAATGAATATATTTAATTCAAACATTGCATACAAAATAAAATTAAAATATAGAAACATGACATATAAAATAAAAACATACAAACAAATATAAAAACATCTTATATTTCATACAAAAATATTTATTACAAAAAGATAATATTAAAATAGACGAGGATCAAAATTTACCCTACTAAAAGCTCAAAATAAGAACTTTACCCGACCCCTAGCAGGATCTCCGCATCACCTCGATATAATTCAAAAATTGATCCGAACGAACCTCGACAGAGCCTCCAACCGAATCAATTGTTCGAACCATTAAAAAGGCACTACCCCTAAGGTTCGAAAGGGCACTGCCCTTTTCTTGCGCCATTTCCATGGCTTGTGCCATTTTAATGGCCATTTTTTTGTGTTTGTGTGTGTCCTTTAGCTTTGCCTAGCCACCCATATTTATAGTAAAAGTGGGAGGAGATGAGTCATATGGCAAGGGTGCGTGGATGCCTTGCATGGCATCCACGGTAGTTTAGGTTTTTTTTTTCATTTTTTTTATAATAATAAGGTTTTTTATTTATTTATTATTGGTTATTTTAGACCCAAAAATGGGTTACTACAGCTGCCCATCTTTGCTTATTGTTGTATAACGACAATGAAGCAAAGACAAAAAGGAACCCATTTTAATTTGGTCTAGTTTGGCTCTTTTCTTCTTGGCACATTCTTTTCTGCTTCACTGATCCGCTCAGCCGCCCTAATAAACAAAATTTTAAAGAGGAGGAGATCTGTTGTAGAAGCTCATAACTTTGGCTTTCCACGACTCTAACAGTGAAGCAATACATGCAGAAAATTTGACCTAGCTGCGACACTGACAGAGTGGCGAGGTCTACAAAATTTGATCCATTTGTAACATAGAACACTTAACAAGGTAGCTTGATCTGGAGGAGAAAGATTGATCCACTGCAACTCTATAGATGCGAGAAGACCTGAATAAGGTTCGATCATCTGCAACTCCATTGATGTGAAAAGATCTAAGGAAGGGTCGATCATCTGCAACTCTATCGATGCGAGAAGATTTGAAGAAGGGTCGATCATCTGCAACTCCATTGATGCGAGAAGATCTAAAGAAGGGTCGATCATCTGCAACTCCATTGATGCTAGAAGATCTGAAGAAGTGTCGATCTACTGCAACTCCATTGATGCTAGAAGATCTGAGGAAAGGTCGATCTACTGCAATTTCATAGATGCTAGAAGATCTGAAGAAATGTCGATCTACTGCAACTCCATTGATGCTAGAAGATCTGAAGAAGGGGTGATCTACTGCAACTCCATTGATGCGAGAAGATCTGAAAAAGGGCCGATCTACTGCAACTCCATTGATGCTAGAAGATCTGAAAAAGGGTTGATCTACTGCAACTCCATTGATGCTAGAAGATCTGAAGAAAGGGTGATCTACTGCAACTCCATTGATGCGAGAAGATCTGAAAAAGGGTCGATCTACTGCAACTCCATTGATGCTAGAAGATCTGAAAAAGGGTCGATCTACTGCAACTCCATTGATGCTAGAAGATCTGAAAAAGGGTCGATCTACTACAACTCCATTGATGCTAGAAGATCTAAAGAAGGGGTGATCTACTGCAACTCCATTGCCGCGAGAAGATCTGAAAAAGGGTCGATCTACTGCAACTCCATTGATGCTAGAAGATCTGAAAAAGGGTCGATCTACTACAACTCCATTGATGCTAGAAGATCTGAAAAAGGGGTGATCTACTGGAACTCCATTGCTACGAGAAGATCTAAAAAACGGTGATCTACTGCAACTCCATTGATGCTAGAAGATCTGAAAAAGGGTCAATCTACTGCAACTCCATTGATGCTAGAAGATCTAAAAAAGGGTCGATCTACTGCAACTCCATTGATGCTAGAAGATCTGAAGAAGGGGTGATCTACTGCAACTCCATTGATGCGAGAAGATCTGAAGAAGGGGTGATCTACTGCAACTCCATTGATGCGAGAAGATCTGAAAAAGGGTCGATCTACTGCAACTCCATTGATACGAGAAGATCTGATTAGTACTGGAATTCCGTCAACGAGACGAGGAAGAGTGTCCCTGGTTTACACTTCTTTTCCATTTTTCCCAAATGCACAGGGATGAACGGATTTGATTTGCCTTTACCGGTAGCCGTTTGCTCCGGGCTAGTTGTACCCTTCTCCTGGGTACAATCAGTTTGGACCAATCATGAGAATGGATTTTTCCCAAGGATTTATTTTCCTTGGACCATTCGTGAAAATGGATTTTCGATGGACATCTGAATTGTCCATTGTCTTAAACTTAATCGTGTTTAAGCACGTTATGCCGATATTTTTGTCGCCTTTTGAATTTGCATTTTTCCCAAATGCACAGGGATCAACGGTTTTGACTTGCCTTTACCGTTAGCCGTTTGCTCCGGGCTAGTTGTACCATTCCCCTGGGTACAATCAGTTTGGACCAATCATGAGATTGGATTTTTCCCAAGGATTTATTTTCCTTGGACCATTTGTGACAATGGATTTTCTATGGACATTTGAATTATCCATTGTCTTGTGTTTGAGCACATTGTGCCGACATTTCTGTCGGACTTGTCAAAAATAGCTTCGATTCAGCCGCGATTTTGATGAAGGAACAAGATTTTTTATAACATTGATGAGGAACAGATTTGGAAATCAAGAAATTTTGTTGACCAAGCTACAACACCTGACGAAGAGGCATGGTCTGAAATGATTTTAATCCAGCTACAACACCGACGAGGAGGCAGGATCAAAAGTTAGTTTGGTCTAGCTACATCCCTGACGAAGAGGCAAGACCAGAAGTTGACCGAGCTACGACACCTGACGAAAAGGCACGGTTTGAAGTTGTTTTGATCCAGCTACAACACCGGTGAGGAGGCAGGATCGAAAGTTTAAGTTTGGTCTAGCTACATCCCTGATGAAGAGGCATGACCAGGAGTTGACCGATCTACGACACTTGTCAAAGAGGCACGGTCTGAAGTTCGATATGCTACGGCTCTGTCCTTGTAGTGAGATCTAGATCTTGATCTAGTCGCTCCTATTGCGACGAAACTAGACCTTGAAAAATAATTGGCCTGTCGCGACTCTGATAAAGCGGCATGATTTGATGTTTGATCTGCTATGGCTCTGGCGACATAGCACGATCTGGGTTTTGATCTATTCGCACCTACTACGGCGAAAATAGACCCGAAAAATGATCGACCTGCTGCAACTCTGACGAAGCGGCATGATCTGAGGTTTGATCTGCTACGGCTCTGTCGTCGTAGCATGATCTGGGCTTTGATCTAGTCGCACCTATTGCGGCAAAATTATACCTAGAAATATGGTCTACTGCAACTATGACGAAGCAGCATGATCTAAGATTTGATCTACTACGGCCCTGACGACGTAGCGTGATTTGGATTTTGGTCTAGTCGCACATACTACGGCGAAACTAGACTTGGAAGATATGACATGCTACAATTCTCACGAAGCAACATGATCTGAGATTTGATCTTCTACTACACTGACGAAGAAGTAGGATCTTGGATCCAATTTGTTCAAAATTTGAGCCGCCCTTCTCGAGTTTTCAACTCAAAATTTTCTTTGGTATCAAGACGCCCTTAGCGGGTTTTGAACCTTTCTTTTCTTAATTTTGTCAAAGCGCCTTTTCAGGTTTTGTTGTGTTTTTTCTTTTTCTTTTCTGGATTTTTCATTTTATTGAAATCTAAAGATGAGCTCAGAAGAAAATGTTTGGTCTAGTCGTACCATTAATGGCGAAAGTAGACCTGGAACAATAATTGGCGTGTTGCATTATCAACATCAAAACGAACTCTAGAGGATGTAGGATATGTTACATCGTGGCGGGGAGTGACAACCCTCTTGGGCTTTGAACGTCTTGTCTGTTCTTGGAAAAGTAATAAGCAAGAATTAGGTGACATGTTTCTTTGCATCTTCAAGAAGACATGATCTGTTGGTATGTTTATTGCGCTGCAACTTCAGAGAGATGATCTGTTCCACTACGAATTCAAGGTAACATATTTGCTATCGCGTTCATTCCGTTGTACCCTCATGGAGATGAACTTATGTTCGTGCTTATTTTGTTGTATGATCAAGGAGACAAGTTTGTCATAGTTTTGTTCTTCTACCAATTCCGGGAGACAAGATTGTTGTTTGGTGTTCTCATTCCACTACAAATTCAGGGAGATGAAATTGTTGTGTTCGTTTCATCGTAATTCCAATGAGCTTAAACTTGTTGTTTGTGCTTATTCTGCTACAAACTTAGGGAGATGAAAATGTTGTCGTGCTCATTCCACTACATGTTTAGGGAGATGAAATTGTTGTCGTGCTTATTCTGCCGCAAATTCAGGTAGATGAAATTGTTGTGGAGTTGATATGTTCCACCATTTGTTGGAGAAACATAATTTTGCCAATCTTAAAGAAGTAGAATCTGCAACTTCAGGGGTGATCTGCTGCACCTCTGATGGGGAGGCAGAATCTGAAAAAGTTGATCCGCTACACCATGTTACGGGTGAGATAGGACCTGCAAAAGTTAAAAGAATGACTGTCAAAATGAGTCATGAACTAACTCTTCGTGAGCTATAAGGTTTGAATTGAATGTTTGATTTGGTTGATCCACTCTTTCGTGTCAAGGATGTTGGTTCTTATTAGCGATTGTCTATGTTTTCTTTAGTTGAAGGCGCCAGACAACATTTCATATTTGCTCCAGCCCTTCATGTCAAGGATGTTGGAATTTATTAATAACGATTTGCTCCTTCCTATTTGAGGATATTAGACAGATGCATGAAATTCTTATAGAAGTCCCTTTCTTCTGACTTAGTTTGATCTCCTGATTTTTGTTTAAAATTTGTCCCAGAAAAAGTTTGCCCCAGGCTTCATTGTCCCAACTCTTTTCTGGATAAGCTGAATGATCCTGATGTCGTCTCCTTTTTTTCAGAGAAATTGGCTTGGCTCACCACCACTAACAAAGGTGAGATTGGAAAAATGTTGATTCTGGAACTTCATGGCATGAAGTTATGACCCTGAAAATGGAACATTAGTTAGTAATTTGCTCGAAAAAATTTACCGTTTTTACCTGGATGTTCGAGCTTTTTGCATATTCGGCCTCCTTCAGGGCTAAAGGTTGGTCATTATGTTGTCGCCCCCATAGTTGAGGTCTTCGGTCTCTTTCCTAGACCTGTTTATACGTTCAAGACATAAATGTGCCATGGATGCACTTAACTTTGTGTTTGATGCATGTATCTAGCCTAAATGCATGATAACTTGTATGATGTATGTAGTTATTGTAGAATGATGAATGGGAAATTTTGTTTTGTCCCTCAGAAAGATGCCCCTGACTCTATGTTGCCAGATCTTTGCCTCAGTGCTCGATGCCTTGTTTGTAAGGATGCCCCCAACCTTCCTTGGGTTTGATCATCTTTTGGGTTACTTCCTCGGGTGAATTCCTCAACATTTTATCTAAGACTATTCTTGAAGTGAACTCAAAGTATGTTTTCACCATTTCCCGAAGGCTTCCACTGTTCTTGTGAATATGTTAGGTTGCTCCCCAGTCGGGTCTATAATTTTTGTTATATGGGTTCATGCCAGCTCATTACTTTCGGCTCTGGCAAAGTGCTATAGGCGATAGTTGATGTAGTCTTTTAGGGTGCAGAAGTCTAACTCAACATCGGAGGCTCGCTTCCTGAACTCGTTGAGGAATGCTCTCAGATTAGGGCCTTGTAGAGGCATGGTGTTTGCAGAGGTTATTCCAAAATTCCACATGGACCGGGTTCTTGCATAAGTTCAACATGATGCTAGATCGGCCAACTTTACTTTATCCAATATTTGCTAACACGGGGGCATCCCCTACTAGTTTCAAAATTTTTAAAATGCATGCATGTAAATGCAACGTACAAGTTCTAGATGTGAAGGTACTGATTCAAAATAGAATGTATGCATGTAAATGGAAAATTCATGTCCTAGATGAGAAAGCACTGATTCAAAAATGGTTCTCGTGGTTCAACTTCTGAATTTACGGGATTTATTCGCAACTTTTGAATGTTGCATTGATATCTAGGGAACTAGATTTTCTCCCGATGATAATTTTTCAAATAGGGAACCAGACGTGAATCAATACTTCATGCTGGTGAAGTGCAAAAATTAAAATGTTATAGTGGTGTCATGTAATTAATGTGGAATGAATGACTTAATGCAACATGATCACCAAAGAGAAGAAACGGGTTAGTTCATAATAAAAGAGTCAAATGAATAAATTGAATAATGAATAAGACAAAAATTAGCAGCAAAGAAAATTGAATATATAGCAAATAAAGGCATCAGAATTTAAATAGGGTGACTGCTAACGGGCAGAGTTTTGGTTTGGCTTTAAGGGGTAAGCTTTTAGGGTTTACTATATGTGTTTTGGTTCTAAAGTAACAGTACTTGAACTGTCGCTAGGACATCGATTCGGGAGGATACATTTCCTTAGGTCTGCACGGAGACAGAGGTCTCACGAAGACAAAAGGACCTATATCCCGGAAGCATTTCACCATCCTACACAGAGGGAGTACCTCACGAAGGCGTGGTTTCTCGCTCCCACTTAAGGGGCAGAGCTTGGGTATAGAGCTCATGATATGAAAACTCAAAAAAAATTATAAAAAAAAATTGTAAAAATTTTAGAAAAAAAGGATCACAAATTAATTAAATCGAAGTCATAATTTCCACCTATAGACAAAAAGTAATCGACTTGTGGCTTGACTCTCTTAAAAAAAAGTCCCCAGCGGAGTCGCCAAGCTGTAACAACGGGGAGTCGCCACCAATCTTTTGTTTTACTTTAGGTGCGATTGGAACACCTGAAAAACCCGATTATTTTAATAAAACTTGTTTTTATTGTTTTTATTAAAACAATGAGTTTTGGTCTGCGAAACCAGAAAAACAGGTTCGGGAGTCGGTTACGTGTGGGGAAGGGTGAGCACCCCCACAACGCCCAAAATTGGTACTTTTCGATTACGTAATGTCTTAATGGTGGAATTATGAATTCGAATATAATTTATCAACGTGATCCCTTAAAATATTTAAAGGAATATTTTTGTAGAAAAGAAAATTTACACCCCAACACCCGGGGCATAATTTTTGTATATAAAAGGAATTTACACCCCTACGTTCGGGGCATGATTTCCGGTAGATTCCCAACTGAATGGAATTTACTTTAAAAATTATAATTTGAGATTAAAAATAATACTTTTATAATAGGGACTAAAGGAAAGCGGCACCCTTACGCTCCGGGTACGTTTTTCATGATAACCCCTAATAAAAGTTTTTAATTTAAAATTCAATTAAACAATATAAATAAATATATTTAATTCAAACATTGCATACAAAATAAAATTAAAATATAGAAACATGACATATAAAATAAAAACATACAAACAAATATAAAAACATCTTATATTTCATACAAAAATATTTATTACAAAAATACAATATTAAAATAGACGAGGATCAAAATTTACCCTACTAAAAGCTCGAAATAAGAACTTTACCCGACTTCTAGCAGGATCTCCGCATCACCTCGCTATAATTCAAAAATTGATTCGAACGAACCTCGACAGAGCCTCCAATCGAATCAAATGTTCGAACGATTAAAAGGGCATTGCCCCTAAGGTTCGAAAGGGCACTACCCTTTTCTTGCGACATTTCCATGGCTTGTGCCATTTTAATGGCCATTTTTTTGTGTCTGTGTGTGTCCTTTGGCTTTGCCTAGCCACCCCTATTTATAGTAAAAGTGGGAGGGGATGAGTCATATGGAAAGGGTGCGTGGATGCCTTGCATGGCATCCACGGTAGTTTAGGTTTTTTTTTCATTTTTTTTATAATAATAAGGTTTATTTATTTATTTATTATTGGTTATTTTAGACCCAAAAATGGGTTACTACAAATGGAAGTATGCTTCTCCTTCAAAGAGCGGAGGACACGAGATAGAATGTCCTTCTTCAAATCTAGCCATAATCTTGAAGGGTGGACTACAAGCGATGGATCTTTACTCCCGGATGTTAGTCATTCGATGGATACGTGACTCTAATACCAATTGTTAGGCTTGTTGCACGCTCGAATCGATCACTGAAATCCGTTAAGAGGGTTGATTTTGCTCCTAGGATGAAATGGATAAAAACCGAAATAAATATGGACAATTGGCACAAGGATTTTAGACTGGTTTGACTACCAAACCGTGTCTACATCCACTACCTTAGCACACCACTAAGGATTTCCCAATTCACTAAGAATTCGTCCCCTTTTCAAGTCTTAGGAGGAAACTTTTACAACCCTATCTTTTATACGACTAAGATAGAACCACTCTAGTTTTTGTCTAAGGCTAAACTAGATACTCTCCTTTTACAAGAGATTTGTTTGGTAAACTTAATATCTCACAAGGTGGGTGTTTACACAGATTTAAGCTCACAAGAGTACAAGGATTTACAATAAAGCTCACTCTCTAAAGACTATTTACAAGAGAAATGAAAAGATGAGAATTTGACTTAATTTCTCTCGAACATGTTGCTTGGATGTTGTCTCTCTCTTTCTTCAAGTGTTATAGCCTCCAAAATATAGTTAGGAACAAGCTTGTGGCCGTCGGAGACCGTTGGGATGATTTGGAGCCGTTGTGGCATTTATTTCTCGCATTAATTGTAGTTCTGGAGCTGTCCGTATTGGAACACGCGAGGCCGTATCGGAACGACCTTCTTAAGAACTAGTCGTTGCAACATGTCGTATCGAAACACCTGGTGCTATATTGAAATGTCCTGCAATTCAAATGACCATTGGGAAATAGCCGTTTGGGGTTTTAGCCGTTGGGTTGTTTGCCACGTATGTGTATCGAAACATACAAGGATGTTTTGAAACAACCCCTATCTGTATCGAAACAGGTAAGCCCTGTATCGATACGGGTTCTAGCAGTTTCAAAATGTATCGATACAGATTGTGCCTATATCAAAACATGTACATTAAAAACACTAGTTTGGCTACTTAAAAACGTTTCAAACATTGCCAAAACCTTTTTAAATATCCTTAAACTTATTTTCAAGTTAATTTTGACTTAGAGAATATTTTAAATTCTTTCCAATTAAGTCCAAAACATTTTTCAATTATTATATCAAAACATATATTTCTACAATCTCTCCTTTTTGATATAATAAAACGAACTTAAAAAATTATTTGGGATTCTCCCCCTTTAGTATTTAAAATTTTGAATAAGAGATTTTAAAAATTAAATAAAGTTAAAACTCTCCCTTATTCATTTGAAAAAAATAAAATTTTCAAACCATTTCTCCCTTTTTTGCTATATCAAAAAGAATTTAAAAGACATTAAGCTCAAAAATAACATAGGAGGTTTAAAAATTTTGACAATTAAAAATTTTGTTTTAAAATTGGCTCCCCTTACTCAATCATCAAAATTAGGATGAACAAATTATCTAAGACTTTAAAAAAAAATTAAATAACCAAAGAAGAAACATAATAAAAGCTTAAGCTTAGAGGTTACCCAATTTCTTCACTTGTGTGACTAGAGCATTTCCATGATTTTGCTTTGCTTGCCATTTGCTCCAACACGCCTACAAAAGATATTTACTTGATTTTTGGTATCCAAATTGCTTTGGATCCATTTACGTTAGTCATAATGTCTTTAGTTCCTTTAGGAACCAATACTTGTCTAACCCTATAAGATTTTCTCTTCTTAATAGGTCAAGTATGTAAGGAATGACCTTGATAATGGCAATGTGAGAATTTTGCCATTATGTGACAAGATGAATTATTAAAAATGATTTCTTTTTCTTTTGTTAAGCTTTCAAGCTTAACTTTCAAATCAAGATTTTCTTTTTCTAAAACTCCATTGCTTGTTTCTTAAAACTATAAATCATTTCTTAAACTTTCATTTTGATTTTTAAAATCAATTTTATCTTCAAAAGTAAATCGTTTTCAAATTCAAGTTTTGAAATCATTTTCTTAAATTTGGAATTCACGGTCTCAAATTCCAAAAATAATTCATCGAAAGCATCTTGTAACTCGTCAAATATATATGAATTTAATTCACTTGAGTTAGAAGTTACCTTGGGCTCATCGAGAGCCAAAACACCATCCACCTTAGGTGTTGAGAGGAGGTTTGCACAAGATGAAGCAACATCCTTCTTTTCTCCCTTATTGTTTCCATAAAGTTTCTCAAGCTTCTCCCAAATTTCTTTTGCGGTTTTCATGTGGAGAATTTCTTGGAAACATCTTCATTGAGGCCACAAAGAAGAATGTGCATCGCCTTGTTGTTTAGCTTTTCCTTCGTGTCGTTGGCACTCCTTCGCTTCTTCCTTTTCTTAGGAGCTTCTACATACCCATCTTCGATGGTATCCCAAATCTCAAAATCATGAGACTTGATGAATAACTTCATGATGATTCTCCAATGGAAGTATGCTTCTCCTTCAAAGAGTGGAGGATACGAGATAGAGCTGTCTTCTTCAAATCTAGCCATAATCTTTGAACGGTGGACTACGAGCGATGGATCTTTACTCCTGGATGTTAGTCCTTCTATGGAGACGAGGCTCTGATATCAATTGTTAGGCTTGTTGCACGCTCGAATCGATCACCAAAATCCATCCAGAGGGTTGATTTTGCTCATTGGATGAATTGGCTAAAAACTGAAATATAGATGGACAATTGGCACAATGATTTTAGACTGGTTCGACTACCCAACCGAGTCTACATCAACTACCTTAGCACACCACTAAGGATTTCCCACTTCACTAAGAGTTCGTTTCCTTTTCAAGGCTTAGGAGGAAACCTTTACAACCATGTCTTTTATACGGCTAAGATAGAGCCACTCTAGTTTTGTCTAAGGCTAAACTAGAATCTTTCCTTTTACAAAGGATTTGTTTGGTAAACTTAATACCTCACAAGGTGGGTGTTTACACAGATTTAAGCTCACAAGAGTACAAGGATTTACAATAAAGCTCACTCTCTAAAGACTATTTACAAGAGAAATGAAGAGATAAGAATTTGACTTAATTTCTTTTGAACATGCTGCTTGGATGTTGTCTCTCTTTCTTCAATTTTTCTAGCCTTCATAATATAGTTAGGAACAAGCTTGTGGTCGTTGAAGACCGTTGGGGATGATTTGGAGCCGTTGTTGCATTTATTTCCCGTATTAATTACAGTTCTAGAGATGTCCGTATCGGAACATGCGAGGTCGTATCGAAACGGCCTTCTTCAGAACTAGCCGTTATAGCATGTCGTATCGAAACACCTAGTGATGTATCGAAACGTCCTGCAATTCAAATGACCGTTGGGAAATAGCCGTTGGGGGGTTTTAGCCGTTGGGATGTTTTCCACGTAGGTGTATCGAAACATACAAGGATGTTTCGAAACAACCCCTATTCGTATCGAAACATACAAGGATGTTTCGAAATAACCCCTATTCGTATCGAAACATGTAAGCCCTATATCGAAACGAGTTCTTGCAGTTTCAAAACTTATCGGTACAGATTATACCTGTATCGAAACGAGTACATACGTAAAAACATTTCAAACATTGCCAAAACTTTTTAAACATCCTCAAACTTATTTTCAAGTTGTTTTTGATTTAGATAATATTTTAAATTCTTTTCAATTAAGTCCAAAATATTTTTCAATTATTATACCAAAACATATATTTCTACAATGTATTTAATATATATATTGAAATCCTAATTAAAGTTGAATTGAGATTATATATATTTAATATATATACTGAAATCCTAATTAAGTTGAATTGGAATTATATATATTTAATATATATATATATAATATTGAAATCCTAATTAAGTTTAATTGAGATTATATATATTTAATATATATATATATATTGAAATCCTTATTAAAGTTCAATTGGGATTATATATATTTAATATATATATATATATATATATATATATATATATTGAAATTCTAATTAAAGTTAAAATGGGATTACAAAGGTTATATAAAAGCATGAGAGATCTAGTAGTCATTAATTCTTTTGGGGGAAAACCTTCTAAATAGTTTAAAGAGTTTTTATATGCTTATTCTCTTTTAAATAGTTTAGAGAGTTTTATTTGCTCGTTTCAACTGGGTGAATTACGTAGAAGTCAGAGCGTTATAGTTGTGGCTTAAGAATCGACATGGTGGAATCGTGATTGGATGTGTATCTTCTCCAAATTCAGATTTCTAGATTTTAAACAGGTAATTCTTCACCCTTATTCAGCTCGATTCGTTCCTCGTACATGGATCTCTGGTGGTGATCGCCGGATAATTTTTCCACTACGTCATGGGGTGTACCGGCGTGACCCAATAGTAAGGTAGGTAATGTCATTTCCTATTATTAGTATGTCATCCACATACAATACCAAAAATGTGATAGTGCTCTCACTAGTTTTCTTGAAAACACATGGATCATCTTCATTTTTGATAAAACCAAATTCTTTGATTGCATCATTGAAACAAAGATTCCAACTTCAAGAACCTTGTTTCAATCCATAAATAGATCTTTGTAGCTTGCATATTTTTCGGGCATTTTTTGGATCAACAAAACCTTTCAGGTTGTCTCATGTACACATCCTCATCTAATTTTCTATTAAGGAAAGCGGTTTTGACATCCATTTGCCAGATTTCATAATCATAAAATGCAGCTATCGCAAGCAATATCCGGATGGATTTAAACATAGCAACAAGGGAAAAGTTTTATCATAGTATATACTATGAATCTGACGAAAACATTTATCGACCAACCGCCCTTTGTATGTTTGTATATTCCCATCCATGTCGGCTTTCTTTTTGAAAACCCATCTGCACTCAATGGGCTTAATCCCTTCATGTGGGTTAACCAAAGTCCACACTTGTTTTTCTAACATGAAATTCATCTCGGATTTCATGTCTTCTAGCCATTTCTCAGAGTCTGGACTCACCACTACTTCCTGATAAGTCATAGGATCATCTTGATCCATGAGGAGAACATAACCATGCAATGTAACAAGAAATTCATATCTCTCAGGTGCATTACATTCTTTCATAGATCTTCGCAGTGGTTCTGTTTCAAAAACCGTTGTATGTTCCTAGACTATTTTTGAAACTTGTTGTTCAATATCTGGTTTAGTGAATTGTGGTTGATCTTGAATTTTCTCAAGTTTAATATTTCTCCCACATCCTTTTCTGAAAATAAATTCTCTCTCGAGAAAGACTCATGTTCAAGCAACAAACACTTTGTTCTCAGATGGATTGAAGAAATAATATCCTTTAATTTGTTTAGGATATCTCACAAAATTGCACTTATGAGATTTGTATTCGAATTTTGTAGACATCTGATGTTTGACATAAACTTCGCATCTCCAAAATTTTACAAAAGACATACTAGGACGCTTCCCAATCCATATCTCATACGATGTCTTTTGAATTGATTTAGATGAAACACGATTTAGTGTGAAAGCAATTGTTTCAAATGCATGTCCCAAAAAAAAGTTCGAAGATCAGCATGACTCATCATTGACCGAACCATGTCTAACAATGTTCGATTTCTCCTCTCAAGGTCTCCATTATGTTGTGGAGTACTAAGAGGTATGAGTTGTGAGACAATCCCACATTTTTAAGAATGTCATCAAACTTTAAGCTTAAGTATTCTCCTCCTCGATCTGATCGAAGAGCTTTAATACTATTTTCTGGTTGATTTTGTACTCCATTCTTAAATTCCTTGGACTTTTCAAGGGCTTCAGATTTATGATGCATTAGGTAAATGTAACCATATCTAATGAAGTCGTCAGTGAAAGTAATGAAGTGTTGAAACCCTCCTTTGGCTTGTGTATCCATCGGTCCACATACGTCACAATGTATTAGGCCTAATAAACCACTTGTTCGCTTGCTTTTACCGTTAAAAAGAGATTTGGTCATTTTTCCTGGTAAGCAAGGCTCACATATATTAAGTTGTTTGAAAATAAAAGAATCCAAAAATTCATCTTTATAAAGTTTTGATATGCGTTTCTCACTTATATGACCCAAGCGACAATGCCAAAGATAAGAATGATTAGAGTCATTTTTTTATCTTTTTGTATTTATTTTGTATATGAAAATGTCTTGATTTAAAATATAGAGATCATTTATTAAATTTGTCACGCCATAAAAAAAACATTATTGAGATAAAAGGGAACAACTATTATTCTTAATAATAATCTCAAAATCAATCTCGTCCAAACAAGAAATTGAAATAATATTTTTAATCAAACTATATACGAAATAACAATTCTCTAAATCTAAATCAAGTCTACTAGGTAATGACAAAGTATATGTCCCTATAGCTAATGCAATAACTCTTGCTTTCTTTCTAACTCGTAGGCCCACATATCCTTTTGTCAATTTTCTACTCCTTTTTAGTCTTTGTACAGAAGTACAAATATAAGAATCATAACCGGTGTTTAATACCCAAGAAGTAGATGTTGATATATTAATATCAATAACATAAATACCTCATTTGGACTGTCCATTTTCTTTTGCTTTCTTGATATCCTCAAGATAGACAGGGCAGTTTATCTTCCAATGTCCAGTATTGTTGCAATGAAAACTCTTTCCTTTTTCTTTCAACTCCTCCTTTGGGTTTTAATGCAACATTTATTTTGTTGGGCTTTGGCTTTACCTTGGTGTTGATCTTTCTTTTTTCGTTAAGTACTTAACATTGCTGTTATAAAATTTGTATAATAGCACATTTAATTCTCTATATTTACACATTCAATTAATTTAGTCTTAATTCGAAAAAGTTCACTAATTTTAACTCTCTTTATTTATACATTTTTTAAATTTGGTCCTTAAAGTAAAATTCCAAAGTTTGGCAGGCATAGTTCTATCCTTAAACGAAACTTTTAGGAACCTGTCCTTAAAGCATTATACGAGTTGAGTAACATTTTAGGATGGACTCGAAGTGTTATTTCTGTGAGTAACCTGCCAAGTTTGCTACTGGAAGCTTTTGGTATTGTTTGATTGAACAATATCTTTTCTCCGATTGGCTTTAGGCAGAAATAAAGCCAACGACTGTCGTTATATGGTTGTCTTTGAGTATGGATCTGCCGTCTTGTTTAACATTGAGAGACACCTCGAAATGGTTAAGAGACATGTTCTTGGATTGCTTACAGAAATGAGGAAGGAAAGCTGGTAAATTTCTTTTTAATCGAATTTAGTAAGTTGATTTCAAAATTAACATAGACTAAATTTAAATGGACTAATTTGCCTAGTTTTGGAATTGAGAGGTCATTTTACCCATAGAAATGTCAATTCAGAATCAGAGCAGCAATTATTCCCCCTCACATCCTATGAGACAAATATCAGGCATTAAAGCTACTTAACTTGGATGTTCAACAAATAATAATGAAATTGTAAAAACTCACACACCAAATATTCACATTTGTTTTTTGCAAGTCTAATCATTCTTCACAGGTTCAATACCACTTAAACAACTTTCTCTTTTTGAATCTGGTCTTCTCACATTTTACGATCTATCTAGTCTGAGACTGTTGAGATCACATGGCCAAGATTCAGTATCACTATTGGAGATATGGATGGGAAATACAAACAATAAGAAGCTTGGTAAAAACTCGAATCACATTTTAAACCACTTTGGCTTAGCAGATCTTTTATCACTCGGCTTGCTAGCTTGAACAACAGGGGAGGTCGATGTACTGACACCAGCGGCAGTTTCTGGGGCAGATTGAACCGGCTCTGGCTGCTCAGCACCGGCGATGACCTCCAAACCTTTCAAGGACATGACATCGTCTAGAAGGAAGGTGGCTGAATTGGAAGCTGCAACATCGTCACCTAAACATTTCAAAGCAAACGTGTGAATCATATTGGGAATCAGATAACTTCCAATCTATGGAACTAAGAGGGGGATCAAACAAAAATTAATCAGATAACTAACCTTTTGGGAGATCATACGAGAAATACACAATTGCACCCGGAATGAAACCGGCAGAGAAAAAATCCTGTGTCATGTCTTTTATTTGCTTCTTAGGAGGAGTAGTATCTGAAACATTACCGGATGACGGACATTCAATTCAATCCATTGGCTTCACAATCAAGTCCAACATCCAGTTAGTATTACAGAACAAAGTGTTTATACTTAAATACGCTTACACAAATAAAACGGTAAATCCGGTCGAGCAATCGCTTTCATGATAAGGTCAACCAAGCACTGAATTGTCTCTGAGGGATGAAATGTGACCTCTAATGTGTGGTTATCAGGAAAGCGGACCCTTATCACAGCCTGCGCATGAGCATCAGAACTTATCAAGAAAGGGAAAACGATAAAACCTACTCTATTTTTCATCATTACTCATCCTCGATAAAGTTCTCTCAGAATTGGGATCTAAGCGCTCTAAACAAGTAAACAACTAAGAGATCTGCAAAGGGAGTTGCAAACAGCAACTAGAAAGTACCGTTGTTATTCTTGATCTTCGGGCTGCCTCTTCCGCTTCTCGAATTTTCCGTGTCTTCAAGAACTTATCTGTTAACAATTTTACCCACTTCAAACACTGTAAATATGTCTCCAACAAAGAGTGTGCCACAGTCATTTTGTCGTAACAAAACATCAATATCAACTGATAAAAATATCTAAATGAATCTGAGATGAAATGATAGAAATGACTGTGTTTTGTTCATTGGCAAAGTTACCTTCCTTTTTAGTTGCCATCACTCGACGATAATCTTCTGCAGTGAACTCGTAGAAGTCATCTGACTCCTCTGCCCAGAAAATAACATTGCATTTGATCAGTTTACCAAATGAAGTGTCAGTTTTAGTCAATAGGCAAGTTAAAAGTCTGAAAATATGTTTTGGTGGGCCGTACCAGTGTTGGGCACTTCATTTTGAGTTGGCAATGGCCCTGCAGTTTCAAATACACGAATTTGCCGTCCAAATTTCTCTTTTGCAGCAGCAAGCTTAGCCTAAAATCATTGCAAGGAAGTCAAAGATAAATAAAGTGCGTAACAAGAGTCTGCAATCTGCATATGGCATATCAGACAAGTTACAGAGTCTCGAATGAAATTCCTAATGAATAGTTTCACCAAATATAATTGCATAAAGGAAAGCCAAAGCTGCATCTATGACACTTAGGACAACCATGTGACTAATATAAAACACTGTCCGAGAATGTACTTAAAATGTGCTCTTCTTAAACGGAGATTCAAAAACGACAAATCCGATTTCTTTCCGGACATCTACTTATCCCTTCTTACAAACACCAGAGGCAGCACAAAATGCAGTAGGAACTAAGGTTTAGTAAGATTCAACAACTTCATATGCATAATGTTCCATGTATAGGAATACTACAAAAATTCATTCAAAGAATCAAACAACGAAGGGGAAGAAATAGTTTTCCCTTTTTATCTAATTACTCATATTAACTTTTTAACAGCAATTTCACCTATTCAATAAAGATTGCAAAAGCAACCCAGATGAAGTTTAATTCCATCATAATTAATCTAATTTGAGTTATCTTTCATGTTAAAGAAGTGGAGCTCAACTAGAAATAGAATGAACCTAAACACTCCCTCAAATCATTATACGAAATATATCTATTTCCATCTAAAATCAAGAAAAAGAAACAAACCCAGTTGATTAAACAACAAGAAGAGCCAGACCCACCATATGAATTAATAATCAGAGTAGGAAACCGGATCAACCCAACACTTAAAACAAGATTTTGGATGCCAAATACAAATATTAAATCAAGAAAAAAATAAAGAAAGGGATGAACTTTAGCTGATGCAGCCTCCATGGAATCAATATTTGTGAATCTTCTCCTCTTCAAAGGCAGTGGCGAAGAACCATCTACAATCATCAGCTGCAGATGCAATTTTCCACTTCTTTTTCTTCGTTTTTGTGCCTTGCTTCTGTAAAAGCTCCTGCTAGTTTGCTTTGCCTCTAGGAATTTCTTTTTAGTTTTTCTTTTATTTGTGCGGTTTATTCCTTTCTTCTTTTAGGCAACAAAGATTATTTGGGCTTCAAATTTGTTGGCTCACTTGATTTTGGGCTAAAAACGTTTGTATAAATCAAGGTTTTGTTTTTTGTTTACTAAATCACTCTTCCGGGAGTGTCATTATTTTAGGTGTTATCTCATATTTTTTAGGGGTCAAATTCCTTTCATCATCTCTTGGAGTTGCATCATAAACTCTTTGAACGTCTCTTCTTTTTCTGTAAGGTAGGACATCGTTTCTTGATTCACGATTGCTTGTCTAAGGCTGGTGTTTTTTGGTTCGAGTCCCTGACCATCTTTAGCTTTTTTCTGCCAACCCTTTTCCCTTGCTCTCTTTGTTTCCACGTTTACGTGCCTATCATCTTCTATCTTAACCCTCCTTATCAGCAGCGCCTTCCCAACATACAAACGTTTTACTCCCCTTTCTCATGGCTACAGTCTACGAAAACTTAACCACCAAATCTTTGTCTCAACTTTCCCCTATCCCAAACAACCCCATTAATGACAGCTTACAGTACCTGGATTTAAATGAGGACGGGAAAGTCAACTTTACCATTAAAAATCATGCCTTAGTTGGTAAGATTCTTTTTGATGTGGCGGCTAAGCATCTTACCATCAATTTCATTCTCTAGAAAGCCTGGAAGTGTCCGGACTTAGAATGCCATGATCTGGGAAAAAACGTTTTCCTATTCGTCTTCCAATCTCTAGAAGATAGACTCAGGGTCTTAGAAAATCGTCCATAGGCGGTCCAAGATCGTCTTCTGATTCTGAAGGAGTGGCTGCCGGAGGTTGCCTTTGAAGAACTAGACTTTGCCACGGAGGAATTTTGGATCCAAGTGCATAATCTCCTCATCGCCCTAATCACTCCGAAGAACATCAAGAAGATTAGGAACCTCTTTCCGCGATGCTATGGGTCAAATTTCGATAAGAACAATAAGGTGAAGTGGGATGGACATTTGAATCTCAGGGTAGCCATCCGAGTGGAAGATCCACTAAAGACTGGTTTCGTCCTCAACCGGAAATGCTTCAAACCCCTGGAAGTTTGCTTCAAGTATGAGAGACTCCCTAAGTTTTGCTACAAATGTGGCAGGCTTGAACATGAAGAGAAAGAATGTTGGCATGATACAAGCATGTTTAAACTCTCTGGTCGTTTCGGACCATGGCTGGGAGCAACACATATCTGGGAAAGAACGTCGAACCCTGAATCCCATCAGCAACGACAACGTACAGCTCTCGGTGGCAATCCTGCAATCCACCATACTTTGGATGCAAAGGAGGGGAAGTCACTACCTGAAGAAACTGGCGTCTGTCTCAATGAGATCTCAGATCTCTCGACTCCAAACCCTGAGAGTACGAGGTTGATAGGGTCAACCAGCGACGGGACCACAAATCTCCCTTTGCAAGGAATTTCTATTTATGGTAAAGACATAGCGAAACCTCCCTCTCCTGTCGAGAAAAAGAAAGTTGACCTTGGAAAGCCCAAGATCATAAACGATAGCGTGGCGGCCAAGGATCTTAGGCCATCAGTAGCACCAACTGGAAACACTTCAAGCCTAACCCCCTCATCTAACATAGATGCAGACGAGCTTTGGAACGAGTTAATAATCGAAAGGGTTAACAATCTTGGTGTCTCAAGTTGCTGGAAACGAAAGAAACCTGAGAGCTGCAATGAGTCCTTCTTTGTGGCCAAACGGAGGGAACGGTGGCATTACATATCGAACGAAATCTTTCAAATTGCTTCCGGCAACTGGGGAGCAAATGAATTTGGTGCTGTGGCCAACGAGGATGTTCTTAAAGTGGCACTTTTCCCATATTCTTTCACCTACTCATCCCCAGTTATTAACAGCAGAGAGAGGAAGAAGAAAGGCTTCTCTTGCGACACCAGAAGACTCACACTTATTAAGCAAGCTGCACGTCGCAAGCACGCAATGGAAATCTCCAAGATTATGCTTGACGAGGTGGGAATCAAGGGTTAACACTTCGATGTATGTCGACGAGAGCTGCTCACTTAATAAGGAAATTGTTTTGAGTGACGAGGAAAGTCAGTTCATTCCAAGCCCGGTGCTTCCCTCTGCTGTCCAAGTCTCAAGCAGTGCATCTAAAGCGGGTAATCCCTTAGGGGGTTATCTGCGAAAAGTATGAATCTTCTCGTCTGCACCTCTTTCGAGTGGAAGGGACGAAAACTGGTGCACTATTCAGTTCCTTCCCCTAGGATCAACATGTATTCTCGTGTTACTATTGATCTAAGGTTCCTCATCCTCTGTTTTCCTGTTTGTGGAGTCCTCAGCTTTAGACAGAAGGCTGAGTTTGGTGTTGGTGTTTTCCTCGATTCCTCCATATCCATTTTAGGGATTTCGTTAGCCAGGAACAAGTTGATAAGACCCATGAATCTTGACGCGAGAGCCTGCCTCCGAAAGGAGCTCTCACTTGGACGTTGCTTTCGATCTTCAATCCCTAAAATTTGGACGACGATGATTGCATGTCTGCTTTTTCTGTTATTGCTTTGTTTATGGTACTCCCAATGGTTTGGGTTTATCCACTATGTTGTTTCCATTTTGTTGGGTGTCAATGGCGTTGCTCGCCTTTTCCTCCTGTCCGTTGCCAACTTCTTTGGCTTCGTTTTAGGGTTTTGGCCGGTTAGCCTCTTGTTTCATGTCTAGGTCTTTTCCTTGCTATGTTTCTGACTGTTGTTCGTGTATGTTGTTATGTTTTGCATTCCCTCGTGCTTGGATTTGCATGTGATGAGGTTGATGCACGTGTTTCGTAAGTTGTATTATTATTGTGTTTAATGAAATTTGGCTTTCAATAAAAAAATCACTCTTCCGAAATTATTTATAAATATAATATTTTATTTAATTAATTATGGAAATGATATTTTCATTGATAGAACATGTTATGTAGAAAAAATGCAATTGACAGGGTTTGTATTTGTTTTAAGTTTAGAGTTAAGGATTAAAGCTAGGATTTAAGGAATTAGAGGTAGAGTATTTTTTTAGTATAAAGTTTAGGGTTTAAGATTTAAAATTTAAGATTAATACTTAAAATTTAATTTTTTAACGGCCAACAACCATAATAGAAAAAGAACGACAATTTTATTAAAAAATAGTTTGGTAACTAAAATAAAAAAAATGAAAATAGTTTAATGGCGAATGGTGCTGTTTACCCTTATAAAAACCTTCCATAAAACAAAAATTCAGTCTTGAAAAAGTTGCATGCAAATCATCTCTGGTGTTTCTCTGCTTGTATCTGATATATTTTTGCCATGTAATAAAAGCAAAGCTCCCCCCTCCGAAATCATGAATTTGACTCCACACCGAGAACCCGAAACACAAGAAATAAAGACTCGGAGAAGAAAAACTTCATCTTTATCTCCGGTCTCTGCAAATTCATTAAGAAAAACTCAGAAAATCAAGACCCAGATTTGAATTAATATATATATAAGCTTTTGTGGGTTTAAAAACAGCAATTTAAGGAAAATGCCAAGTGTCGCTGTAAAATTATATAGTCTTTTCTTCAAGATGATCAGGTTGGAGAACCGTTTACAGAGCTGGATCCAAACCGGCAAACCCCTCTCGATGATCCCTCGAATCAACAAGGTGTCACCTCCAACCCTTCTTTCACCGACGGTGTCGCAACCAAAGATATACGAATCGACCCTTCAACTGCCCTTACCGTTCGGATCTTCCTCCCGGAATCGGCCCTTTCACCGACCGAACAGTGCGAACCGAACTGCAAGGCTGAAGGGTCAAGTACAGGATCCGAAAATAATGGTGATCATGGTTATACACCATCAGCTCAAAACTGTCGAAAGTTACCGATAATGTTACAGTTTCATGGTGGTGGTTGGGTGAGTGGGAGCAATGACTCAGTTGCTAATGATTCCTTTTGTCATGTGATTCTATAGTGGTGGCGGTTGGTTATAGGTTGGCGCCGGAGAGCAAGTATCCGGCGGCGTTTGAGGATGGATTGAAGGTGTTGAAATGGTTAGGGAAGCAATCGAATAACTCAACGGGGACTGAGGTAGAGCCTTGTTTGGCAGCTCATGCAGATCCCTCAAGGTTGTTATTCCTTTTCGTTTTTCTATGTAAAAACTTTTGCTCTTGCTTGTATTCATGAATTGATTTGGTTGAAAATGTAGGATTTAGCGAGGCCTAATTTGATCATCACATGAATAGGATGCTATGATCTTTTATTGTTTTTTCCTCTTCAAATTTACTATGATTGGAAATTTGATTTGATTTGGTTGTAGTTCAGTTTGCCGATCAATTTTGGTTTAGGATTCGGATTAGAATTTAGAAAGTATTATTTTGGTTGAGAAAGAGAATATATACTTTAAGAATCTAGTGTTAGATTTTGGTTTAGGATGATATGATCTTTCATTGTTTTCCCTCAAATGCTGTTCAACTTTTGTTCAGTTCGGTGTAATTTTCGACCTAATAAGAGAGGAATCTTCACATTGTTCATGCATTTGAGGCTTATCTGAATTTTGAGCAGATACCTACACTATTTTTTTTTCTTTTTGAAAGTCAGATACCCACACTAAGCTTTCTTAAACATGTTTATTTAAGTACTTGTTGTCGAGAAACTTATGACCCAAGTTATGTTCATGCAGCGTCTAATGTTTCACATGTTATGATCAAAAGCTTTTGCATGTGGTGAAGAGTTTGAGTTAGGCCTTAACTTCTTGTTGACATTTGATTGTGTTTTTTTGTTGAGTCTTAAGTGTGATCAATAAATGTCCGAATCATAATCTCTGTTATTAGTTGAGCATATATTTTTCTTGTGAAACTGAAGGATACAAAGAATATTAACCCAGAAACCACACTTTCGAGTGAGGTAGAGTTGAGGCTGAGGTTGAGGTTGAGGAAAGATATATCTCAAGGATCCAAGTTTGAATTCGTGCCTGATAGTAGAATAAGATGAAATATTAGCAAATTATGTTTGATTGTTAAGCTGTAAAATTGCTGGTTCTTTGTACTTTTTCTTTCCCGGATCCCTTAAGAAACTTATTTTGCCATTTGACCTATTCGTTAATCGCGATATTGTTGAAACAGATGTGTTCTACTTGGAGTGAGTTGTGGAGCAAACATTGCTGATTACATAGCTCGTGAAGCTGTTGAGTCAGGCGAGCATCTGGAGCCTGTCAAGGTTGTAGCACAGGTCCTAATGTACCCGTTCTTCCTCGCAAATGTTCCCACACAATCCGAAATAAGGTTGGCCAATACATACTTCTATGACAAGCCGATCTGCTTGCTTGCATGCCAAGTCTTTCTTCCCAAGGACGAGTTCAACCTAGAATACCCAGCTGCCAATCCGTTCGCCCCGGACCGGGGCCCACCTCTGAAGCTCATGCCTCCGACACTGACGGTTGTAGCAGAACATGACTGGATGAAAGACCAGGGTGTCGCTTACTCAGAGGCGCTTCGCAAGGTAAATGTTGCTGCTCACATTCTCGAGTATAAAGATACAGTACATTAATTTGCAACTCTTGAAATGCTTCTAAAGACCCCTCAGGCTGAGGCCTGTGCTGAGGACATTGCCATATGGGTGAAGAAGTATATCTCAGTTGGATGTCATGAGTTCTCGTATTAAGCGCTAGGTTTCGATTGTAGGAACAAAAAAGATTCGCCGCATAGCGTCCATCAAGCGGCCTCATTTTCTGTTATTCGGTTGAAAATGAAAACCGATGCATGGTTGCCATACACGGGACTGGAATAATATATTGCAGTTTCGTCATCTACCTTGCTTATAGGGCTTACCTAGATCGATTTCCATGTTTTTCCCATGTCTTAGCAAGGTTGAAAAACTTTGTGATAGTAGATTAGTTACTGTGAGATGAGATTATATATTTTGAGTGCTGCAAATGTACAAATTCTGGTGAATAGAGTTTTATTCAATGTAACACTGTTTATCAATGGAAAGTTACATGCAACCATCAATCTTTTTTTTTTCAACTTTAAACATTGTTTAATCTAATTAGTTCATGTTATCAGATATCGGAAACGTTACCTTGTGTACAATGAAATTATTTTGTCTGATTGGATTGGAAGATGGGGAAAATTGGAGAGACCATCAAGTTGAAAACATTTTTGAATCTTGGCTTCACAAATTTTATCTAAACACTCCAAATTATGCAGGGAAGTGTTTTGGATTCATTCAAGATAAGGACATCCAGTTTAATCCTAGCACATTGTTACTTTAACAATGCTAGAAGAAATACCAACAAGTCCAATATGTTTATTCTCATTGTTAGAATCTTGTATCCACTACAATGCTTATTATTTTATTATTATTAGTCCTCGTTGGTATTGAGCAAGAAAGCTGCCCCTTTTGCTTCCTGAATAAATACCAGTTAGAAGGCGATACGAATTCCCGGGCATGGTTGCTTAATATTTCCCATATCAAAAGCTTTGCTTGTTTGCCTCAACTCCACCATGGAGAAGTGTGTTCCTTTGATAACTGGAAGGAAGCTAAAGGTAACATAGGCTGGTTAAGATGCCCCAATATTGGAAGCATATTTGAGGGAGAGAGTTAGGAAGCATATTTGAGCTAGGCGTTTCCCTTGTGTATTGCAGTTGCAGAAGCTGGTGGAGGTGAGGTTTCCCTTGTGTATTGCAGTTGCAGAAGCTGGTGGAGTTTAGTTCAAATTCCAGGCATGTTGAAACACTCGTCTGGATATCAAATTAGGACACTCATGTTTTGGTTATTCATGGGAACGCCTGTATCAAATTTTCTATGAATCTATTTTATTATCAATATCTTTTCATTAATTACTCCTATCTCCCACTATTTTTTTATTAAATAATAAAGAAAAAATACAATAAAAGGTCACAATATTAAGATTAGCTAGTTATTCCCTAAAGGAAAATTTTACAACGTGCAACGAACACCGCTGAACATTATTAAATTAATTAATAAAGATTTAAAATTTCAAGGACCTATCATACAATTAATAATTATTTTAAAAAATTCAATTAAATTATTTTTATATATTAATTTTTTTTAATAAGCGTAAACTATATATTTAGTAACTTACCTATTTCCGTATTTCTATTGAACCCTCATCATTTAAATATTATTTTAATTTGACCCTATTCTTTATAAAAAAATAATTTAACACTTAACACTCAACCTAAAACCTTAAACTATTAAACCTTAAACTCTTAAACCTATATGGAAATGAATATATATTTAAATATTATTTCATTTTGACCCTATTCTCTTAAACCTAAAACCATATACTGTCTTCCTCAAAAAAAAAACCATATATTGTCACTTAATGTAGCATAAACCTTAATTTGTTATAATTATAGGATTACAATTTTTTTATTAAAATTATATCACTGAACTTTCATAAAAGTCCTAATCCATGTAATGTAGTATATAGCTTTACTGCTGACTTTTCATTTTTCTCTACTTCCTTTGATTTTTTTACTCGACAAATTTTTTTATTAATTAACCGAAAGTATATGCCTCATTAAAAACTTCACTAGACCTAATAGAGGAAAAAAGTAGACATAATCTGGAGAGACAAAAATACAACAAACTCTTTGATTCAAGCAAAGTGTCACGGCCCAAACCTTTTAGCCCGAGACAGTGGCGCAACCATCCGACGGAGGGGTTCGAAACGAGGCAACAAGCTTGCCAAGGCAACCAGACTTGGCCCATGCCGAAGTGAAGGCACGAGTAGATGTTCCATACGGGACATTGGGCTTGCCAAGTACACCAGACTTGGTCCAAGCCAAGACGAGGGCACAAGGATCCGTGGGAGTTGTTCAACGATGGACAGCGGGCTTGCCAAGACAATCAGAAGACTTGGCCCAGTCCGATAGTGTAGCGCATCAGTCCGCCCATGGTGATGGGTGTAAAGCACCGAGCTTGCCAAGTAGAACAAACTTGGCCCAACGAGGGACATTGGCACTTGAATCCACCCAAGTAGTTGAGAGGGAACCAACGGGCTTGCCATGTTCACAAGACCGGGCCCAACACTTGGAGAATGCTAGAGAGCCCGATCACATCAGCTTTTCAGAAAAGGCAAGTGACATCATATCAAATAAGATTGAAGGAGAATCTTGCCATATAAGATGTGATCAACTATCCAAGGAAAGAACTCTATCAATTGATGTAATTAGATAGAGATATGATTTAGTTTCCTTAGATAGTGTAATCTTTGTAAAGATGGTAAGTTAATCCTAGCCATCCTTGTAGATCGATCTTGACCATTGGTTAGGAGTGAGCTCAACTATAAATAGAGAGCTCCTCCCATCATTTGTAATAACTCAGAACTTCTCATTCCATTCTTCTTCTCATTTGAGAGAGAGTAATAATACTCCGAGGCATTTACTCTAGCTTGCTCTTCTTTCTTTCAGTTGTTCTTATTGCTAAAGCTTTCGAGCTTAGTTCTTAGTCTCTTTGTGATCGTTGCCTCTCGAGTGGCTAGGCGTAGCCACACTTGTGCTTAAAGCGCTTCCGCATCTTTCGAAGCCTTAAGGGCTTGTCCGAGCCGTTGTCGAGCAGGAGTACTCGCAAGGCGTGGTTAAAGGCTTACTTAGGCGCAAGAGTTCGACCAGTTAGCGTCAAAGCGTCTAAGGCCGCACGTCCCCGACGGTGTCAATCTCTAGGGGCGTGACAAGTGGTATCAGAGCGAGTCGAAGGGGCTTGCGTTCGAGTCTACTTGGTGTTCCAGTCAAGTTAGACGAGAGTTTGCTTCGAAGTAGTTCGTGGCAAAGAGGTGATCGAGATGGCGAGACAAGGAGATGATGTTTCCACACAAGGCAAAGAGTGTCGTGGTGCAGACTATTGGAGACGACTGACTATGAGCGAGGTAAAAAGTTATCTTGGTGAATTTGACGAGAGAATTTCCTCTCTTAGTTCACAGGTGAATAACCTAGGGGAAATAACAACGATAGTTGTTAAAAACACGCACTCCATCAAGGATGAAGTCGTGGATATTGTCCATGAGAAGCTCCGCGATATGTACGGTGAGCTGTGCTACACGGATGATACCCTACAAGATAATTTGGACCGAGTCTCAACTTCGTTGGAGAAAAGGATCGTTGTGCTTGAGGAATCCGAGCTAGGAGCAAAGGAGACTCAAGGTTTGTTCGAGTCCCGCCTTGAAAAAGTAGAATCCGTGGAGGATCGATTCAAGGACGAGATGCAACGAGTCCGCAACGAGTTGGAGGCTGTTCGAGGGAGTAATGCTTGCGAAGCTGAGTTGAAGGCTTTGCGGATCGAGATGAATGAGCTCAAGGAAGAGCTACTCAGTTGTAAGGTTGCAACGAGGGAATGGAGATTGCTCAAGACCGTCTTAGAGAGACTTAGTCCGGGGATAAAGCTTGCTTTGGAGCAAGGTGAAGCCCAGACGAATTCAGAGGCCCAGGATGCGGCCAAGTTGCGAAGTGAACTTGCGGATGACAAGGCCACTAGCAAGGAGACGCCCAAGCCCACGACGAGTGACGATGGGATTGGCGAGACTAAGCCCGTGCCGACTAAGAAGGTGAGCAAAAAGCTTAAATGCTACTTTTGTGACGAATCTCATTTGATCAAAGAATGTCCCGAGAAGAATCGCCTTGCTGCCCTCATCAAGAATGAAGGCGAGCCGAAAGGAGAAGTAGCATACCTTGTCGCCATTGTGAGTCAGCCAAGGAGGGATCGTGGTGCTACTACATCAGCCAAAGTAGCCGAACCAGGATCGAGACCCGGTGAGACGTTGAGTGTTAAAGCAGTCGAGCCGAGGGTGAAGAAGACGCAACCAAAGTGCTACCATTGTAAGGGGCCACACAAGTTGCGTGGATGCCCAGATCGTGTCAAGCCAACCAAGGTGTTGGGTGAGCCCAAGTTGAACAAGGCCTCACAACACGAATCGATGAGTTCTGCCAAGGCCAAGGTAGACCGAGTGCAGAAGATAGAGCCCATGTCCAAGAAATCCACAAAGGGGTCCAACAAGCATGTTCCTGGGAGGAACATGGCCACAGCGACCAAGGCGAATCGAGGGTCGAAGGTAAAAGTTTCCGAGGATGTTCTTGGTGAAAAGAACATTGCTTCAGAGGCCAACAGCTTAGTAGAGCCGAAGGTAGAGAAAGCCGAGGGTGTTCGTGTGAAATACACTCCTTCAGAGGCCAAAGCTAACAAAGTGCCGAAGGAAAAGCAAGCCGAGGGTGCTCATGTGACAAGCACTTCTTCAGAGACCACCATTAGTAAAAGGCCGAGTATGGCCAAGCCATTGAGGGACATTGGGACCATGGAGAGACCACCCGTGGGCAAGGTGGGGGAGCGAAGGACTTCGGGTAAGAAGCGCCGACGCAAGAAGCACCGATCTTCGAGGAAGAAGCATCGATGCAAGAAGTGTGCACCAAACTTCAAGTCCGAAGGGCGAGTGCAACGAGGAGCAACGGACCTTGTGGAAAAGGGGCCGATGCATAGTGGAGCAACGGACTTTGTGGCAGAAGTGCCGATGCGCGCAAAGAACTCCAAGGTGGGAGGTTCGATGCAAAGGGGGCCAGACTTCGTGGAGACAGAGGGGCTGACCCATTTTAGAGTAAATGCAACATCCGAAAGGAAGGTACATCTCAAACCCAACTCTTGTGGTTTTGAGCTTGATTTGCCACCATTGATGAGTGTAGGTCGAGCTAGACCTAACTTCCATTGCGGGAGAGACGAAGCTTGGAGGGGACCTTTCAGAGTTCTAAGGTGCCCACCGGTGTTCAACATTGCGACGCCCAAGACTTTGTCACGGGGCCATGAGTGTCCGAGATTAGGCAAGTCAATGCAAGTAGGAGAAGGCTCCTATGTTCGAGATGTATCCGACGGCGTCGTAGCACGCGACATCACTTGGCAATCAGACAACCGCCAAGGTGATGTGACGAATGAGGCAAAAGATCGAGGGGTTCGATGGCGACAAGAACCGAGGCGAGCAGTTCATATGGGGGAACCGCACCAAGCCGAGGTATTGAGCAGAAGCAGTATCCAAGGTAGACCAGCCCAGGATCGTTCTAGTGGAGCAACGAGGGCGTTGCTAAGTTCGGTGGGGGAGAATGTCACGGCCCAAACCTTTTGGCCCGAGACAGTGGCGCAACCATCCGACGGAGGGGTTCGAAACGAGGCAACAAGCTTGCCAAGGCAACCAGACTTGGCCCATGCCGAAGTGAAGGCACGAGTAGATGTTCCATACGGGACATTGGGCTTGCCAAGTACACCAGACTTGGTCCAAGCCAAGACGAGGGCATAAGGATCCGTGGGAGTTGTTCAACGATGGACAGCGGGCTTGCCAAGACAATCAGAAGACTTGGCCCAGTCCGATAGTGTAGCGCATCAGTCCGCCCATGGTGATGGGTGTAAAGCACCGAGCTTGCCAAGTAGAACAGACTTGGCCCAACGAGGGACATTGGCACTTGAATCCGCCCAAGTAGTTGAGAGGGAACCAACGGGCTTGCCATGTTCACAAGACCGGGCCCAACACTTGGAGAATGCTAGAGAGCCCGATCACATCAGCTTTTCAGAAAAGGCAAGTGACATCATATCAGATAAGATTGAGGGAGAATCTTGCCATATAAGATGTGATCAGCTATCCAAGGAAAGAACTCTATCAATTGATGTAATTAGATAGAGATATGATTTAGTTTCCTTAGATAGTGTAATCTTTGTAAAGATGGTAAGTTAATCCTAGCCATCCTTGTAGATCGATCTTGACCATTGGTTAGGAGTGAGCTCAACTATAAATAGAGAGCTCCTCCCCTCATTTGTAATAACTCAGAACTTCTCATTCCATTCTTCTTCTCATTTGAGAGAGAGTAATAATACTCTGAGGCATTTACTCTAGCTTGATCTTCTTTCTTTCAGTTGTTCTTATTGCTAAAGCTTTCGAGCTTAGTTCTTAGTCTCTTTGTGATCGTTGCCTCTCGAGTGGCTAGGCGTAGCCACACTTGTGCTTAAAGCGCTTCCGTATCTTTCGAAGCCTTAAGGGCTTGTCCGAGCCGTTGTCGAGCAGGAGTACTCGCAAGGCGTGGTTAAAGGCTTACTTAGGCGCAAGAGTTCGACCAGTTAGCGTCAAAGCGTCTAAGGCCGCACGTCCCCGACGGTGTCAATCTCTAGGGGCGTGACAAAAGCCTACTATTTTTTACACTTGGACAAACAACAAGCATTCTCCAAAACGTCACCTAGTTCACCACACTCCAATTAACACTAGCTACAAGGCAAAGCTAAATCACCACTACTAACTTGGAGAAGAAAATGGCCCAAATTCACCAGTAGATTTCTTCCACAATGTAAACTAACCAAAACAGAGCGGTCAACAAAGTAAATTCACCACGTGTTAGCCCTTTTCATCTCTTTCGCTATTTGGTCCGCAATGGATTTTCAATCTTCATCGATTAAGAATTTGCCCAGCTTGCTACATATATATTTCGGCCCGAACCAAGTGAGTTTTTCCCCACTAGCGGCAAGTCTACTAAGTTGCATCTGCAATTTGAAAAATTACAAAAATCCTTCTACTCTTTATCTGCAAAAATGTCTGGTATGAACCCCACTCCAATGGATATGAAGGTTGCACCGATTATATAAGATCTTAACCTTGTTATTTAGAACCGACTCTACCAATAAGCACCATTCCCGGATCACCAATTCTTTTGGAGTAATTAAGAAATGAAAGACCTCCGCAAAACAACTTCCAATAGACACAAACCCCCTCCAGCAAAACAACACCTTCCTTTAAGACAATTCTCCAACCCTGCAAAAAGGAAAACAAAACCAGACAACCCAAATAAAGCTCAAAGAAAAATTTTAATGTTGACTATCCATCTCTAATCTCACAAGCTCGGCCACCACCTAGATTTTTTCCAAGCTCAAGGGTTTCCCTTGCAAGTCTTGTTCAATTTTTGCATTCTTGCAATGTCCGAGTAATCAACCAGCTCACTTGGAACGTTTTCTTTCCCAAACTTGTTACTCTTTTACAAAGCTCCATCTCTCTTTCTTTTCTCCTTAACCGAAAGAGTCTTGTCCTGTAACTCTGCGATAGAAACATATTTTCTTCTAAGCTGATGTTCCTGCATGTTAACTTGCTCGTGATCAAATTCACTTTCATAGGCATATGCTTCGATATTTCCATTTGCCATATCCACTTTCCTTGCCCATGATAAATCTTCGTTTGAGCACGGACCCATTTCACAGAAATCTTCATTTAACTCGCTGCCTAAACCCATGTTAAGAATGTCACCTAAGCCACGTTCTCCCTCAACGTCAACACCCAAGAAACTCTTAGGCTCGGTATTACAGCCTCCCAGCTCTTCCACCCTATTCCTAACTTTTTTTTCTTGTTTCTTCTCCGGGTAACCAGTGTTATAATTTGAAACAGATGCAGATGTGGCTAATTCCGAAACTGAAATTACAAAGATCTCACTTCCAGCTTCAACTTCGATAATCTCTTCAACTCTCGAATGATAATTTCGAAACTGAATTTTGGTTATATTATGTCCTATTTCTATTCTTCCACAGTAGAATTTTCGAAATATTATTATCTTATCTTTTTCTGGAGGAATATAACTCGTACTTTTGGTGTCGAACAATAAAATTTGATAATGATGCTGATGGAATAATATTTAAATAATGAATATATATATATATATACACACACCCCAAATTCATACAAATATATAGATTTTATTAAATAAATTTATTTTTAAGGGTATATGGTTTAGGGTGTAGGTTTTAGAGTTTAAAGTTTAATAGTTTAGGGTTTTAGGTAGGGGGTTAAGGGTTAAATTATTTTTATAAAGAATAGGGTCAAATTGAAATAATATTTAAATAATAAGGGTTCAATAGAAATACGAAAATAGGTGAGGTACTGAATATATATTTTACCCTTATTAAAAAATAAAATTTTAATATATATATATATATAATTTAATTGAATTTTTAAAGTAATTATTAATTATTTGATGGATCCTTGAAATTTTAAATCTTAATTAATTAATTTAGTGGTGTTCAACAGTGTTCAACATTAGTGGTGTTTAGCGGTGTTCGTCGCACGTGGTAGACTCATCCTCCCCTAAAACGATCAAAGAGAAAATCTAACAGTTGAATAACTAAAATAATATCATACAAGATTTTTTAAATGAAAGTGCCAACTAGCTTTTATTAGAAAAATAAAGAAACCAAACATAACAAAACGAAAAAAAACCAAAGGACAAAACCAAAAACGAAAGATATCAAACGAAACAAGCAAATAAAGACAGCAAACAAGAGACTTGAGCTAGGTCAGCAAAACCTCCTTGCACAGCTAATCTGGAGCGAATTCATCAGTCAAATAAAGGGGTAATGAAGGGTAAAGGGTCAGTGAAAGAACCAAGAAAACTAAACCTTTATCAAAACGAGGAGAGACAAACACCCAATCAAGGTGGGTCGATCTACCTTCTGTTCTCGGCGACTAACAATTCGACTGAGATCAGAGCTTCTTCAACCCAAACTCTCTCTGATGACAAAATAAGACTCTCTCTAGCCATTGCATGTTCCGGTTTATTACCATCTCGGGATACAAAGGAGAAAATACAAGACTAAAATTTTTTAGCTATACTCAGAGCATTCCAAATGAGAGCACCGATCACAGATCTATCCTCCGTTCCTGAAATCAGCTTCTTCATAACGGACAAGGAGTCACCCTCGCAACAACGTGTCGAAAACACAGGTCGAAAGCTAGCTGGAGACCATGAACCACCGCTTGTGTCGAAAACACAGGAAGATAGCATGCATCAACATTAATTTTAACAGCCGGAAAACGCGGTGAAGACCAACGGACAGTCACCGGGGAGCTCACAAAGGATAAGCGAGTTGGATAACCTGCAAATCCAAACAATAACCCCTGACAAAGGTAACTATTTCATCAGTTCTCATGTCTATCCCTTCGAAGACAAATTTGTTGCGGGCAAACCATAGGGCATATACAGTGATTATAATTTTCTGAACTCTTTGATTGCCATTTATATGAAATAGAGCCTCTAACCACTCTAGGAAACTGAGTTGACTAGCATTCGCAGGCTCCTGGAGATGTAAACAATTCCACACCTGTTTAGCATAAAAACAATCACATGTAACATGAATAATGTCTTCGGGAGCTTGAGAACATTTATTGAACATAGGATCCTAAGCTACTCTTTTGATATAGAGATTAGACTTCGTAGGGAAAAAATTCTTTATGAACTTTCAACATTGGATGTTCAACTTTGCAGGACAGTTAGATTGTCAGACCTTACGAAAAAGAGCACTCTCGTTAGGTTGAACCCTAATAGAGTCTAGGAGAAGCCTGCAGTCACTATGAACTGTATAAAGGCCAGAGTGTTCACCACACCAGGCCATAGTATCTGGTTGAGAGCCCATATAGAGTGGAATACTTAAGAGTTTTGATGTTTCAGTCAAAGAGAAAATACTCACAACTCGAATAACCCTTCAGTTGTCTGTTGTATCGTCAATCAAATCAGCCACACAGTAAACATTAGGAGCAGGCAGTGAAGTAACTTTTTTAGGAACCGGACCAGGCAACCAAAAATCATTCCACGCCGAAATAGACCTTCCACATCCCACTTTCCATCTGAGACTCATTTTCAGCAGACCTCGAGTACTCCAAATACTTCTCCAAATAAGAGAAGGATTCGAGCCTAAGCGGGCATTTAAAAAATTTGTTGAAAGATAATACTTTGCACGAATGAGTCTTCCTACCAGCGAGGAAGGATTCGTAGTCAACCTCCATCCTTGTATAGCAAGGAGGGCAACGTTAAATTTAGTCAAGTCCCGAAAACCAAGGCCCCGAACTCCTTAAGTTGGCATAAATCAGACCAAATGCACCAAAAAATACCTCGTTTATCCTTCAAGTTACGCCACCAAAATTTAGCTAGAATACTCTCCAACTCCTTACAAAAATATTTTTGGCAAGAGGAAACAACCCATCGCAAAAACTTGAATAGCCTGTAGTATAGCCTTTATTAAGACTTCTTTGCCACCTTAGGACAAAAACGAGTACTCCAATTAGAAATTCAAGAAAGAGTTTTATCCCGAAGCTCCATAAATATCTTTTTTATTACGACCAATAAGAATAGGGAGACCTAGTTATTTTTCTGGACTGAAACCTTGTGTTATACCCAGAATCTGACTAACATCACCATTACCTCATCAAGCAAATTTTCGCTAAAGAAAATCCCTGATTTGTCGAAGTTTATAAGTTGACCCGAGCAATTCGCATAAACTGATAATAACTCATGTAAAACAGTAGCCCCCCTCGATGTGGCTTCACCAAATATGAGGTTGTCGTCTGCGAAAAATAAGTGGCTAATATTAGGGGCACCTCTAGCGATGCGAACACCAACACCATAACCAGCTTGCTGAAGTAAACAACTTAGACCCTCGCTACAAACAAGGAACAAATAGGGGTTCAAAGGATCTTCTTAGCGAAGACCCCTAGAAGAAAAAAAATTCCCAACAAAATTGTTCAAAACCACAGAATAAGACACTGAAAAAACACAGTGTAGAATAAGAGACACCCACCAGGCGCAAATCCCATTTTAATCATTAAAGCCTCGATAAAACTCCATTCCACTCTATTGTAGGCTTTGTTCATATCTAGTTTTAGAGCAAAGTAACTTTTCTTCCCTTGACGTTTATTGTGTAACGAATGGAGAATCTCAAAAGCAGCTAAGATGTTATCAGTAATAAGACGCCCGGTACAAAAGCGTTCTGGGCTTCATCTATACATAAAGGTAAAACAACATTGTCATGAAAGATAAGAACTATTAATATTATCATGATAATAGAATATGACTACACGTTTGACAATTCGAAATAAAACTAATTTTATAATAGTTCTTGTCACGGGGTCATTACCTGCTTCCCAAAAGACATGTCTGATAGGATGTGCAGTGCCACCGTTTATATATCTCAAGACCTCTCTTTTTCTTTATGATGTGGGATTAATGACCCCGCCTCTTCTCATACGTGACATTCTCCCCCACTCAACCTCGTGACGCCCTCGTCATGAGCTTCCGCTCTTGTGATTGGCCAATTGTCACGGTTGTTCACCCTGCTCACGGGCGCTCGGCGTGAAATCAGGCAGTCAAAGGGTTGCTCCGATACCACTTGTCACGAGGCCATTACCCTCTTCACAAAAGACATGCCTGATAGGATGTGCAACGCCACCGTTTATATATCTCAAGACCTCCATTTTTCTTTCTGATGTGGGATTAATGACCCTGCCTTTTCTCAAACGTGACATTATCTTTCCCATATTAATATACTACAACACAACTCTTATAAGTAAATATATAATGTATTAATGGTGTAGAATTCTATATATCAACGGTGTATAGATCTTTGCACCGTTAGTCTTCAAATAAAAACACAACGTTAAAAATAAATTTTATGATGACTAAATATCAAATATTATTTTTAATACATAATTTGAATTTAAAGAGTGATTAAATACATTTAATTTTCTTATATTTTAAAAGTCAACGGATTTGGATATTAATAAGTCTTGAAACTTTTTTTAAAAATCAATTAAGCCCTTAATTTTTTTTAAAAAAAAATTAAGTTCTATAGCTCAATTAAGGTCTTGAACCAAGAAATTGAATCAATTAATCTCTTTGAACAATTTTTACCATTGAATCTTCACCGTTTTTCTTTAGATATTACTGACATATGATACACTATAGCTCTATTGTATTGCATTTACAAAAAATTGTAAAAAAAATATTTTTAAATAAATTTTATAACTTTTTTTAGAATTTACATAATTTTTAAAGAATTTTTTAAACAAAACAAAACAATTCTAAAATTGTTATAAGGAAACACCTTGACACGACACAGTGCACCAATAGATCCAAAAAACTGTCAAAATTAATGATATAATGATCAAAGAATTTAATTAATTAAATTCTTAGTTAAATTGCTTAATTGTGTCCAAAAAGTTCTTAAGAACTGAATTGATTTTTTTTTAATTCGAAAACTTCTTACGGTCTTAAGCCTTAATATTTGAGAAAATGTGATAAAACTGACTTACAATTATTTAAATTCTATGCAATATTTTTTTTATAATTGAAGAGAAAATAAACGGAGTTTGCTAGGCAAGTAACGCACTACCGAATACAACCATTATTGCGTAATATAGCTAAAACCTCATCAGTAGGATTAAGAAAAAGTCGGGAAATTCAATTCAATATTAACCACCCAGAGATCAAATTATCAAAAGATTTAAAAAGATGTAAAGGAGTTTTTAGGGCAAGTTGTGTAAAGAAAATATACAGTTCTTTTATAAAATTTAAAACCTTAATCTTAAATTTTAGCACTCTAAAACTTAAACCTTAGACCCTAAATTTTAACTATAAACTTTGAATTCTATTCCTCATACATTAAACCCCTAAACTATAAATGTCAATCTAAAACCCTAAACCCTAAATTTAAAAGTCATGTGTAAACGTAAATAAGCTTGCGTATCAAAGTATTTTTCCTTATAAATAAGCTTATATTAGAAATAAGTACCAAAATTATATCAATTTCTTCACTTAAATACCTAAAATAATTTTGGTCAAAATAATTACTTAAAGTATATTTTTTTCATCAAAATAAGTTCATAAAGAATTTTTTGGTCAAAATAGATACTTAAAATATATATTTTTCTTCATTTGGGTTCTTAAAAGTTGACATGTGACATTGATTAATAAATACAATAGATACCTATTTTGACAAAAAAAATATGTCTGATAGGATGTGCAGCGCCACCGTTTATATATCTCAAGACCTCCCTTTTCTTCTGATGTGGGATTGATGACCCCGTCTCTTCTCAGACGTGACATTCTCCCCCACTCAACCTCGTGACGCCTTCGTCACGAGCTTCCGCTCTCGTGATTGGCCAATTGTCACGGTTGTCCACCCTGCCTACCCTGCTCACGGGGCGCTCGGCATAAAATCATGCAGTCAAAGGGTTGCTCTGATACCACTTGTCACGGGGTCATTACCCTCTTCCCAAAAGACATGTCTAATAGGATGTGCAGCGCCACCGTTTATATATCCCAAAACTTCCATTTTTTTCTGAGGTAGGATTAATGACCCCGCCTTTTTTCAGACGTGACATTGTCATTCCCATATTAATATACTACAACACAACTCTTATAAGTAAATATATAATGTTTTAATGGTGTATAATTCTATATACCAACGGTGTATAGTTCTTTGCACCGTTAGTCTTCAAATAAAAACACAACGTTAAAAATAAATTTCATGATGACTAAATATCAAATATTAACTTTTAATACATAATTTGAATTTAAAGAGTGATTAAATACATTTAATTTTCTAAAAGTTTGTAGAGACAAAAAAAACCCTAGCATGAGTTTCAATTTTCCTCCAAAAATCTCGGAGCAGCATGGGCAGCCGCCGGCGGACCCCGGCGGGCAGCCACCAGGGACGGCGGACGGGATAGGGCAGGTGCCGGTGCAAAGGCAAGGGGCTGTTGTCACGATGGAAGAGCGGCCTGCCGGAAAACAGGAGGTTGAACATGGTCCCCGACAGTCTTATGCAGCAACGCTGGTGGGAGCAGTAACCGGCGGTCAGGCGACGGAAAGTGACCTTGATGAAGGATTAGAGGTTTTGGACACTGACTTTGTGATCGATCGAAGTGGTATATTTCCTAAAATTACCTTTTCGGAACGTGTTTATTCTAAGATTGATGATAGTATGCAACGCGCCATTATTGTTCGTCCTCTTGGTCGCTCGATTGGTTATAGGACACTGGTTAATCGTGTGCGTGTGCTGTGGAAAACGGAAAAGAATTTCCAGGTTATAGATTTGGCTAATAACTACTTCTTAGTTAAGTTTGAATCGGATGAAGATTACTTGAAAGTGCTAACGGGCGGACCATGGACTATGTTTGGCTGTTATCTAACTGTACAACCATGGTCGCGGAATTTCTCGACAGCGGAGAAACACCCATCTCAAGTTGTGGTTTGGATTCGTTTGCCGGGTCTGCCTTACCGGTATTACTCGAAGGCTCTTTTTAGGAGGATTGCTGATGTTATTGGTCGGGTTATTAAGATTGACTATAGCACATCGATGGGCGAGCGTGGACGGTTTGCACGGCTAGCGGTGGCGGTTGATCTTAGTAAGCCCTTATTGTCTTGTATTGGTATCGACGGGTTTGTCCAAAAACTTGAGTATGAAGGACTCAATTTAATTTGCTTTAAATGTGGGCGTTATGGGCATGCCTAGGATATGTGTGGTTTGAATGCCGCGGAAGGGGGTGCTAAGGAGGGGAACCGATCGGAAACACATGTTCCCATGGAAAGAACCGATGAGGCGGTGACTGAGGATACCCTCTTTGGGCCGTGGATGGTGGTTGATAGGTATCGCCGGCGTGGTCCTAAGCTTAGTGGAGCTAAGGCTAAGAGCACTCGTGAGGAACATAGTGGATCACGGTTTCAAGTCTTGCATGCTTCCACTGACGAGGGTGGTGTGCGTTTGGGAGATGTGGCGGGTGCCGAGGCGCCACAGGGACCGACAGTGGGAAGGACGTCAGTGGCAAAACGGGCACAGCAGGGGAGAAACTTGGCCGTTGCATCGTCTAGGAATGTTACTGATATGGACACTGGGGGCAAACTGGAATTGGGTGCACCGGGAGTGCGTGGCAAGGTTGAAGCGAGTAACAAAGGAAAGGAAGTGGCTAGTGATGGGGTTCTCGATGCAACAGTGACGTGGGTTCCGCCAAGGCCGGCTGATAAGATGGTGGTGCGGAAGGGTTTAGAGGTCCCTACGAGTAGCACGATGCAAGTCGTCCCGTCAGTTGAAAGTGTTGAGCCTAACACGATTGAGCACTCACCGGGGATTGCTGTAGGAGCTCACAGAGCTATCTCTATAAGTGAAGGACGTGATGAGTTTAAATCTACGGCACGGTTGAGGCATGGTCATAGTCCGGGAAAAGGAGGAGCGGGGATAAAAGCGGTGAATAAGAAAAGCTTGAAGGTTTCGAAAAAGACGGAACCGCGGGTGCCGCCTCGGCCGGTGTTAACAGAGTGGGTGCAGTCACTTTCGGCCAAGTTGGACAATATCCAGGGCCCGAGTGCTGGAAATGGTGACCAAACTATGCAAAAGGATCCCGTACAGCAGGCTAATGTGTGTGGATTTGAGTGCGGCATCGGGTGTTGGGAAGGAGAACTATCCTTTCGCGTAGTAAGATTTCCTCTCCTTTTGTTTTTTTAATGGATAGTTTAATGTTCTGGAATACTCAGGGTGCGGCGAGTGCTGAATTTCGCCGTCACTTTAAAAATTTTGTGAGGACTAACAATCCACATGTGGTTGCTTTATTTGAACCGAGAGTGAGCTTTGCGGAAGCGGATAGAGTGGTGCAGAGGTTTGGTTTTCCTAATTCGTTTCGCGTGGAAGCTCGTGGTTTTAGTGGGGGAATTTGGATTTTGTGGCGCGATGGTTTAGATGTGGAGTTTATTTCCATCTCTAACCAGTTTGTGTATGGGAAGTTTAGGAAGGAGAATGGTGACAAATGGTTTTTCTTTACTGCGGTTTATACAAGCCCTAACGTGAGTGTTCGTCGGCATTTGTGGGATAAGTTGCTTTGTTTAAATCCTGGGGATGATTGTCCGTGGATTTTGGGAGGTGATTTTAATGCTATAGTCCGCAAGGAGAAGCGATGGGGAGGTTCGAGTGCTGCGTTAGGAGTTAGTACTCTGTTTCGGGACTTTATTACTTTGGCGAATCTGATTGAAATGGATTATAAGGTTTATGAGTTTACTTGGTCTAGAGGTAATCTTTTCCAGCGAATTGATCGATGTTTGGCTAATATGGCTTGGTTTGAAGAGTTTCCTATGTCTTTGGTGATACATCTGGACCGTGTGGGAAGTGATCATTGTCCCTTGCTTGTGCTTCCGGGAGGTTCTAGAAATGAGGGAGGTTCGCGCTCGTTTCCTTTTCTGGCGGCTTGGCAGGAACATCCGAATTTCAGACTGTTTTTGGAATCAATTTGGGATAGTGCTGTTTCGATAGGGGACAATATCCACCGTTTTCAGGCTGAGGTAAAACATTGGAATGAGGAGGACTTTGGGCATATCGGACGCAAGAAAAAGCGTGTGCTAGCCCGTATCAGAGGTATCGATAGGGCTTTGCGGAGACATGCATCCGATTTTTTGGTTGAACTGAGATATAAGCTGCGTGAGGAACTGGATGTAATCTTGGAGGAGGAAGAATCTTTATGGTTTCAAAAGTCGCGAAGTCAATGGATTTTATCGGGGGACAGAAATACCCGCTACTTCCATGCTTCGACTATGGCGCGTCGACGTGCAAACGCAATCGTGGCCCTCAAGCTTAGTGATGGTAGTTGGAGCTCTGATCAGGGAGTTTTGCGTAGACATGCGATAGAATTCTATAGTAAGCTTTTTACTGTTGATACAAGTTGTAAAGGGCGGTACCCGGTTCGGGGAGTATTCCCGCCTATGGCGGATCATGCGCGTCGGGCTATTGCTGCACCACTGGTGGATGAGGAAATTAAGGCGGCTTTGTTTGATATAGGGTCGTGGAAAGCACCGGGTGTGGATGGATTGCATGCAGGTTTTTATCAGAAAAATTGGGATATAATGGGTCCCAGTGTTTGCCAGTGTATACGACGAGTTTTTAGTGGTGAGCCGGTCTCTACATCTCTTAATAAAACTCTTATGGTGTTGATACACAAAGTTGCTTTGCCAGAATCGATGAGTCAGTTTAGACCGATTAGTCTCTGCACGGTTATGTATAAGCTTATAACCAAGGTTGTGGTTAACCGGATAAAACCTTTTCTTTCAAGCTGGGTCTCGGAAAGCCAAACTAGTTTTGTGCCTGGGCGTGCGATATCAGATAATATCATCATTGCCCAGGAAATAGTGCATTCAATGAAACGAAAGGCAGGGAAGCGGGGTTGGATGGCTCTGAAGATATATTTGGAGAAGGCTTATGATAGGTTGGAGTGGAGTTTCATTGATGATACTTTACAGGATATTGGGATTCCATCGGGTATTCGTAACATTATCCTTGGTTGTGTGTCTACCGCTTCGACGCAGATTATTTGGAATGGGTCAGTGACGGAGGAGTTTACGTCTACGAGGGGTATTCGGCAAGGGAATCCTATTTCACCGTATCTTTTTGTTTTGTGTATGGAACGTCTTAGTCAGGCGATTAATCAGCGAGTGAGTTCGGGGATGTGGAAAGGCTTCTGTACAGCAAGGAATAGTCCGGTAATCTCTCATTTGATGTTTGCTGATGATATGGTGCTCTTTGCAGAGGCATCGGCAGAGCAGTTAGATGTGATTCGGGAAGTGCTTATTGATTTCTGCAGATATTCAGGTTTGAAGGTGAGTGTTCAGAAATCTAATATATTTTTTAGTAAGAATGTGGATGTTGATATGCGAAGAGAGTTAGGTGCAGTGGTTGGTTTCTCGGAAGTGTCAGATCTTGGCCGTTATCTTGGAGTGCCTATTCTGCACAGTCGGGTTACTCGGTCGACATATGCCTATTTGGTGCAGAAAGTGCGCGATCGCCTGTCAGGGTGGAAAGCGAGATATCTATCATTTGCGGGCCGTATTACGCTTGCTAAAGCGGTCTTGTCTACTCTGCCATACTATGCCATGCAAACGACAAAATTGCCGGTGGGAGTGTGTGAGGAGATTGAGCGGTTGATCCGTGATTTTGTGTGGGGGCACGGTGAGGATAGGAAACGCGTGCATCTGCTAAGTTGGGAAGATTTGTGTAAGCCGTTGCCTCTTGGCGGCTTGGGCTTTAAGCGGCTATGTGTTCAAAATGACGCGTTCCTTATGAAAGTTGCGTATAATTTAGTTGCTAAGCATGAGCAACTTTGGGTCCGTTTTCTCCGTGCGAAGTATAAGTGCAATACTCTAATTCCGGATACCTTGTTCCGGCGTGGTGGCTCCCATTTATGGCGAAGTTTGATGTCGATTTGGCCGAATGTTCGCAATGGACTAATGTGGAAAGTGGGAAACGGTGAGTGTATCGATTTTTGGCGCGATCGATGGCTCCGGGATGCTGGTCCGTTAGCGGAAACTGCTGCAATACCTCTCGAGCAGCAGGCGTGTTTTGTTCCGTTGGTGCATATGACCACGACAGGGGAGCAGTAGGATTTTAGGCGTATTGCGCGCATGGTGCCTAGTGACGTTGTGGACGCCATCGTTGCTGTTAAGGCCCCTAATGTGGCGGATGATGCGGATGATGCGGATGAAATTGGTTGGCGATGGAGTACGACGCTGAATTTTTCGGTGAGCTCCGCCTATACAATGCTTCGATCAGAAGATGTGGTTGATGACTATAATATTTAGAAGCACCTGAAAAATTTCATGGGGCCGCAGCGGATTCGCTTATTCTTATGGCTTGTATGGAAAGGACGGGTGCTAACCAATAGCGAATGTGTTCGGAGGCATCTTGCGGACACGGCGGGTTGCTTGGCGTGTGGACATGGGGCGGAAACACTTGATCATGTCTTTCGTAGCTGCCCTGTTGTAAGGAACCTTTGGTTGCGTCTGGTTCCATTGGCTAATCGAGGGTGGTTCTTCTCCTCGTGATGGATCAATGGATTATTGCGAATTTGCAGCCGGGCATAAGCATTGACAATGGTTTGGAGCATTGGGGGTTGCTGTTTTGAATGTTGATATGGCTCATTTGGTTGGCGCGCAATAAGCTGGTTTTCAGTGGGATATGGCCGAGTGTTGACGAAAGATTGGAGAGAGGCCGTCGCATGGTGCATGAGGCTGAGCGAGCATGGGAACGGCAGGCCCCGGTGGTGCGTCAAGGGGCTGATGCAGCAGCGAGGCTTGCTGTTAATTGTCGGCAGAGGTGGTGCTTGCCACCCGATGGTTGGTGTAAAATTAATGTCGATGGGGCATGCGATAGACACGCGAGACTTGCCTCATGTGGTGGGGTTTTACGTGACCATATGGGAAGGTGGATTAGTGGTTTTACGAAGTTGATAAGACGTTGTAATGCTCTTGAGGCGGAACTTTGGGCGATATATGAAGGATTGGTGTGTGCGCTTAAGAATAATGTGGGGGTGGTTATTATAGAAACTGATTGAGTTGAGGCGGTCAAGATGATTCGAAAGGAAGCGACAAGTGTTGGCTCTCGTTCTTTGGTGGGTGCTATTCATCGCTTGTTGGTGAGGGTGTCCGAGTATGAGGTACGGCATATATCGCGGACTGCTAATTGTGTGGCCGATTCGCTTGCTAAATTTGGGTCCTTGGGATGGGTATAGTGTGAGATATTATAATAGTCCACCGGATGCGGTGTTTGTTTTGTTGCATGAGGACTTAGCTTGTCCTATGTCTTAGTTTGTTGTGTTTATGTGCCGGGGCGTTCCCGCTTTTCTGTAATACTATGGTTGGTACTCTTTTCCTCCATTTAGGTTAGGGAGGTTTTTAACGAGGCCAACTATGGTACCCTTTTATGAATAAAAAAAATACATTTAATTTTCTTATATTTTAAAAGTCAACGGATTTGGATATTAATAAGTCTTGACACTTTTAAAAAAATTAATGCCTTTAAATTTAAAAAAATTAAGTTTTTGAATTTTTTTGAACTTAATTAAGGTCTTGAACCAAGAAATTGAATCAATTAAACTCCTGAACCAAGAAATTGAATCAATTAATCCCTTTGAACAATTTTGACCATTGAATCTTCATCGTTTTTCTTTAGATATTACTGACATATGATACACTATAACTCTATTATATTGCATTTACAAAAAAAAATTGCAAAAAATATTTTTAAATAAATTTTATAACTTTTTTAGAATTTACATAATTTTAAAGAATTTTGAAACAAAACAAAACAATTCTAAAAATGTCATAAGGAAACACCTTGACACGACGCAGTACACCAACAAATCCAAAAAACTATCAAAATTTAATGATCTAATGATCAAAGGATTTAATTAATTAAATTCTTGGTTAAATGGCTTAATTGTGTCCAAAAAGTTCTTAAGAACTGAATTGATTTTTTTTAATTCGAAAACTTCTTACGATCTTAAGCCTTAATATTTGAGAAAATGTGATAAAACTGACTTACAATTACTTAAATTCTATACAATATTTTTTTTTTATAATTGAAGAGAAAATAAACGGAGTTTGCTAGGCAAGTAACGCACTACCGAATACAATCATTATGCAATATAGCTAAAACCTCATCAGTAGGATTAAGAAAAAGTCGGGAAATTCAAGTCAATATTAACCACTAAGAGATCAAATTATCAAAAGATTTAAAAAGATGTAGAGGGGAGTTTTTAGGGTTTATAATTAGGGTTATATTTTAATACACAAGTTGTGTAAAAAAATTATATAAATTTTTTATAAAATTTAAAACTTTAATCCTATACCTTAGTACTCTAAAACATAAACCCTAAACCCTAAATTTTAATCATAAACTTTAAATTATAATCCTCATACACTAAACCCTTAAACCATAAATACCAATCTAAAACCCTAAACCCTAAATTTAAAAGTCTTGTGTACAGGGACGGAGCTAAAGGGAGAGTGGGAGGGGCAATTGCCCCCCACTTTGAATGGTTTAATTATTTTTAGGCCATTGATAGTTTTAAAACTTTTATAAATAAGTCCTTGCCCCTCCCAAAAAATTTTGGTTTATTATTTTTAAGACCCTTTAAGTTAAAATTAATGAAATTAAGCCATGACCCCTCATTTTTTCTGGTTTAATCCCTTTTTAAGACCCTTCAATTTTAAAATTAGTGAAATTAAACCTTAATTTCCTTACTTTTTATGATTTAATTACTTTTTAGAACCCTATTTATTTCGAAGTTAGTTAACTTGCCCCCCTCATGGTTCAATCCTGGCTCCGTCCATGCTTGTGTAAACGTAAATAAGCTTGTGTATCAAAGTATTTTTCCTTATAAATAAGCTTTTATTAGAAATAAGTACCAAAATTATATCAAATTTTTTTCACTTAAATACCTAAAATAATTTTGGTTAAAATAATTACTTAAAGTATATTTTTTTTTCATCAAAATAAGTTCATAAAGAATTTTTTGGTCAAAATAGATACTTAAAGTATATATATTTTTTTTATCTGGGTTCCTAAAAGTTGACATGTGACATTGATTAATAAATACAATAGATACATATTTTGACAAAAAAACACTTTAAATACCTACTTTGACAAAAAAATATTTTAAGTACATATTTTGAGTAAAAAATAGTTTAATTACCTAAATAAAACATTAATATACTTTAAATACTTATATAAACCTTATAATTAATTCTATATATTGTATAAAAGAATGGTGAATGATTTCGAGAGTGAAATAGTTTGTCCCCAGCTGGTCCCCTGTTGAGTGATGGGAGTAACAATAAGTGTATACATTGCTGTGCTTGGTGGTTTTGAGATTCATTTTCCAACAACAAACTCCACCTACACTTACTTGATTAATATTACTTTATTACGCATTTATGTCCTTACTTTAAACTAGCACACCCCATAGCTGCCTATTATTACACCCTACCATTACCAACATAAATTACTTCATCTTCCTTCCATGCTTCCTGGAATTGTCTCCCCGGTTTAAACAAGAATAAAAATTCACCACCAACTTTTCTTTTTGGTAAAAAAACAAGACTTCAAGCTCAGAAAAAAAATGCATGGGAAATAAATATTAATTTTAAGAGAAAAAAAAGAGTGTATATATAATAGTTGTATATTAATATATAAAGTTGTGAGAAAAAACCTCAACAAATTATAAAAAATGCTGAATAATCAGCCTGGCAAGTTGCAAATTATAACATACATGCATGCATGGCAACTACATGCAGCATGCGAGTATTATTTCTCATCTCAGCCTTGTTGTTTGATGACAATTAATGCTCTTCAAGGCATAGATATAAGACAATTAACCTTGACTTGATATTCAACTTTGTTGACATTAGGGATTAATAGCTAATTAAACAACATTATTGGCAATTAGAACCCTACATTTTGAAAGAAAAATATGCATATGGAATTAAGAAAACTACTCCTGTTGCTCACTACTTCCACTCCAATTCTTAATAGCCTGCAACACTGCTTGTTTCACCACTTGTGCATCAACACATTCACTTTCTTCTTCATTCTGCAAACAAACAAAATAAATCGTTGATGTAAATGTAATATTATGATGCACATCAGGTTTTTCATGCATTTTTACTCATGTTGCCATTGCCGTTATTTTCTGGTATCGTAATTATATTTAAGGTGTTATATATATGTTATAGAAAAATGGGTTCAGATTATTACTTCACCCCCAACAGCTTGTAATCGGAAACTGTCAGTGCAGGAAACCCTAGCTTCAAGAACATTGAGACCCAGTTCTTGAAAGGCTTCCAATACAGAAACAAGCAGACCTGGGCAGCTCTGGTCTGAAAATACATTTATCAGATAACCCTTCTCTAGGGTTTCCACCGTAACCTGCTGTAAACCATACATGTGAAAAAGGAAACGATTAAAATGGAAATAATTTCAACTGCAAGTACTAATACGTTTTTACTATGTTGAAAAAAATATTACCATAGGCAAAGGATTTCGATTATTAGAAGTTTGTGCAGCAGCTACATCTTGATTCAACCTTTCTACTTTGTGCTTTAGCTCTTGAATGTACTTGGATGCATCTACTATAATTGATGCATTGTTCATCTGCCATACATTTTCAACCGATTTCCAGTGATTTCCTCCATGAAATACAAGCAATGCATCAAATGCCAAATATGATTGTTTAACAGATAGATTCCAGAAATCCAATTAATACAAAGAATTATCAAAACTAACAGTAGCTGGATATATAAGAGTGCAGAATTCAAAGAAGAAACAAAGAGTGAATATGTTGGATAATAAAACGAAAGGGAATTTTACGGCATGAGAATTAGTAATGGAACGAAGAAGTTGCAGTTTCTCATGCAGTCCTGCTCTCTTGTGCTCCCTAGAAACCATTGATCTTTCTTTTTCCTTTTCAAGTCTTGGCTCTGAGGTTGTTATAAAAAGAAAGGGGATGATGAGCTCTCAAATCTATAGGATCCTACTCTTTACTTTTCCACATGAGTGCCTCAGTTTCTTCTCACCACAATATATATAATTTATAGATTGTATTGGCTTGCCCAGATTGCCCTTTTTGTTAATATATTTTTCAATAATATTGTTATTGCATTTTATGTAATAATCCTATCACCAAGAATTTTTGTGGGAATATTTAACCCTACTTTTTGTATTATACTACTTCCATAAAACTGGTAAAATAATTAAAATGACAATTTCATCATTGAAAAGTTAAAATTTATTTTGTTAGGAAACTAAAAAGATAATATAAAAAGAAATGTGACTAGTAAAAGACGTTGAGTTTTTCAATGAGATAATTTTAAAATACAATGGACAAATTTTATTAGACGGAGTGAGTATTAGATACACCTTAGCCACCTAGATTTGCATTCCATGATAATACTTATATTCGATGAGTTGTTATAATAATAACGATATTATCAATCGAGTTAAGATTCGATCCAGATTAAAGGGTACTTGGGGAAAACAGAAAAGGGCAAGGGGGAATCATGAGCTCGTGATGAGGGAGAGCAAAGGAAAAAGCATCGAAAGAAGTGAAGGAGAAGCAACAAAAAAAATAAGGATATGTTTAATTTGTTTGGGATATTTGGAATGCCTCCAAACACTACTCACGGGCTATTTTTAGATTTCACTTTCTCTCCACGATACCAAATAAATAAATAAATGTTTATACATACATACATACATACATACGAGTTTGTAAGCACTAAGCATGTCATGTTGTCTTAATTTGTAGACGAAACTCAACTCATGTATGCATGTAATCTGGCAATAATTGAAGAACGTGTCACGAGATGTTATATTACATAAAATGGGACAATGGTTGATATGGGGTGAGCGAGTTGAGAATCCAGCATTGTCTCCATTACAAATGATGCGTGTACCCTCTTACTCACATGTGTGCCCCTTCGTTTTCATTACAACAAAACAATATTCTCCTTATATCTACTCTGTCTCTCTCTTCCCCTCCATCATTTCTTCCTCTTTTTATCAGCTTTTACAATTTTCTGCATTTTAACCAACTCCATGCTTCGTCTCTCTTATTTCTTGACTTAGGAATTTACCCACACATGTTTTCTTAATTAAACATGCTAAACCCCTTCCACTTTAAACTCATAGTTGCAAAATTGTTGGAGCTTCAGAAGTTTCTGTTTTGGATTTCATTCTTGCTTTCCACATCATCCATAAAATATAAAACAAAATTTCCACCTGCCATAAAATATCAAAGCCTTTTAACTATATCAAAGAATTACTTGCTTGAAAAATAAACTCAAATCAAGTAGCCCATTACAAGCCTTTTATTTTTAATTTCTTTTAAGTTTTCTTCACTGTACATATAAAATTATATCATTTTGCAGAGAAGTAACATAGGGATTCTTGTGACTTGGTATAGCAAGAACTCACGTGAGTTTTCACTCCGGGAAAGTACATATTCACATGCAAATGTAACAATGGAAAACAAAGTTTGTAAATCTATAAAGTTAAATCATACGTGTTTTTGTTACATATGCATGTAAGAGAAAGCAAGAGAAATTCATGTAATAAAAGATAAAGAATCTACAAAAACATACACGAGATCAAAGTGTTATATATATATATATATATTCGGTTATGTAACCTAAAACTTTTTAGATTTATACTGATTTTGAATTACCGGGTGAATGTAAGTTGATTATTAGTTTTACATAGTGTAAATGGATCGTAACCATTTGCGTACAGTAGGTAAAACTTATTAGTTTTACAATAATTTAGGACCATTGATCCTAAATTAATGTAAAACTTTATCGATCTTATACAATATATATAAATGTATCATAACCCTAAATACAAAAGGTTTACCTTTGATATCGAATTTAACACATTTAAATATAAAAATAGTAAGATAATTTATGACACTTGGTGTATTTGTAACATTAAAGAAGAGTCATTTTCAAGAAGCAAAAGAATTCTTAGTTGTATATTAATTGTGTATGTGTGTAGAATATAAGGGTCGTTTTCATGAATCTACACTCTTTGCAATTTTTAATATCTAATGCTTACAAATTGCTTTGCTGTTATAAAAACAGCACATAGCTCCTCTTCATGCAAACAAATTAGCCTTGCACTTTGACAGCTATAATTATTTGTCTTTTCTTTAGAAATTCATTAATAAAAATCTTGTTCTCCATTTTTATTTGAATATTCCAAAATGTTTTTTCTTGTCATTTCTATTTCCCCCCTAAAAAGATAAAATTGTGGCTAGCTAATATGACAACATTTGATGTTTCTTTTGGACAACGAAGAGCATGGCCAAGAGTCGCAACTTTTGTCGGAAGTTGAGACTGATCCATTTCTATAGTAAATTAACAAGGAATTAAGATAGAATGAAAACACAAGCAATACTATCGTGTTTTATCTCATAAATTTTCTATAATACACAATAATTATACTCCATTATCGGAAATATTTTTAATTAGTCGGGCGGCTAAAAATGCTCATTTGTTTGCATTGTGAATATTTATTAGCCCTGTATTGTACCAAAAATAGCCCTCGTATGATGAAGTGATTAGCATTTAGCAGCAGATATGAGAGGGAAAGAGAAAGAAAAGAGTGGAAATGAGGTCACGGGGGAGCGTTGTAGCTTGATGGGCTAACTTGTATGTATCGAACATGATATTGTTTCAATTTTCACTACACACACATCCATCATATATACACACATAAAACAAATTCTTTACTGAAGAATATATGGAGCAAATCAGAAGTTGCCGGGGCAGGCCTTTGTCACTTCTTTCACATGTCAATGGAAGCCAGCATCAGAAACACACATGCATACATACATACATACATAGCCATAGCCACAGCCACAGCCACAGCCATAGGAAGAAACAACCAAAACCCACATTACTGTATAGATTCTCAAGTTTTGGACGAAATACAAAAGGAAAACAATAATCACAAGCAATGCACCATAAATGACAAAATACATTGAACCGCAATTAACATGTTTACAAGAATCCTATTCTGATTAAAATTTTGACACCATCAATGGTTTGCATTATATCTGTACTTGCATGATAAATATGAAAACGAAACACACACACACATTTATAAATGTAGTCGAGTTATCTCAAGTGAAAATTAAATTGTATGCCATCCACACGTACAGCAACAGCAACAGCAACAAATGTAGGTAATGCAGGACTGTTCAATAAAAGTCAATCAAGTAAAAAATAAGGAGAAACCTTTTTGTTGCAGGTTTGAACTACTACAGCCTAAGTTTAGAGACTAAATAGAAAGCCTAAAAGAGCTAAAACCCTTGTAATCATTGATGATATAGAAACCTTGTATGTCTAAAAAGACTTCTTCTTTCGCCCACTTACTGAGATGCGTTTTAGCTCTTGTGACCCTCTTTTAATTCCCCTGCAACATGAATATTGTACATTATAATGGCCTCTGAGATTCCAGAAGACAGTGGCGGTGAAGTAAGTGTTCAAAACACTTACCTTTGGTACATGTAAATGAAGAAGTAGAAAAGCGGCAGCAGAATCAGAGTCAAAATGGATAAAATAATGTAAAGTATACTTCTTCGCTTCTGCACACATATCAAATAGGATGCCGTAGTAAAATATTTGCATGTAAAGAATGGAATACATAAGATTTTCTATACAAAAAGGCAGAAAAAGAGAGACATAAATGCTATATTCATACAAGTTTTTTATGTACAAGTATATACAGGCGGAGTTGGACTTTATAGTTAGTTGTTCATTAACGCGTTTATGAAAAGCATGTGTAAGGAATAAGAAAGTCGAACAATTTGAGTTCACAGCGAAGTCTACCTTTTTCCCTTTAGCAAAGGGCTTTGGACCTCCACTGCAAGTGTGGGCATCACAGAATTGTCGCAAGAAGAATTCTATTGATTCAGCAACATCAGGAAAGAAAGCAAATATTACGGGTTTGTAAAATATGTAACCGCAGAAAACATATAGCAGTTATAGTGGGAAATACTAAGTACCATGAAGACGGCCTGACACAGGACCATTGCTGACTGGAAAACAGCTATCAGCAAGACTCTGCAGAAAGGTGCCGAGATATGAAGTAAAGAACACCACGATACAAAATTAGCCTAATCAATCGTTTAGAGGATACCTCACAAAGATGTTTATTCCTTGTAGCAGCTGAAGGATTACACTTAGTCTTGCGAGGCGAAGAATCCATGACAAGGTCACAATGTAATGCACCGCACAGATCAGCCAGACACCTACTGTGACTCTGAATTCAGCACAAGCAGGACAATATACAAGGAGTTACTTTTATTAAAACTTAAACAAAATGCTTATCCAGATACTTCTCTTCATAGAAATTCTATAATGGCCCACGTACTGCATTCAGCAAATCAAAATGTCTGTTGTCAAAATGCTTATCCAGATACTTCTCTTCATAGAAATTCTTTCTACAGTACCCACATCGCCATTCATTTATATCTACACGGTGCTTGTGCTGTTCCTGATCTCTGTACAAATCATTGTCTGGGTGAAGCCTACATCCGCTTGAAATCTTGTGTTGTTCTCGCTCCACAAAGGGCATCAGATACTGAATTAAATATGAAAGGCTACTAACTTTCAGTGACAAATTCAAAGCAAACTATTTCAGATAATAGCATCGTAACAATACCTCTTGAATTACTTTCCATGCTGCTCTACTCCTTTCTCTTGAACAATGTACTACATGAGCATCCTCATCTTGAATAAAGGTTCTAAAATTCAAATCCGTGGTTCCACAATCACATCAGTTATACATTAGGGGGGGGGGGGGGGGGGGGGAGAAAATATTATGGCCAGGTACCGAGCTTAAAGAAATGCTACATTAGCAGGTCATCTTAGGTGATAGGTTACTCAAAATTTATGAAACAAAAGTGCAAAATGCACACAAAAAAATCCATGTAACCAAAATCGAAGCACAGAGAATTACCTTGCCGCTGAAGATTCTTCGTTACCCTGGACAAACAATAAACTCAAAGACATCAAAATTGAGTGGCAAGAACGGCAAAAATGCCATAAAAAGGTTACACTTGAACAACAAGAAACAAATTGATAAAAATATGCAATCTGCATTCCAAAAAAACCCAATCGTTTAAGTGAAACTAAAGTTAAAGATACAGACTTGTGATTACCCAAATCAAGAAATCGCCAAAAAAAAATTTCAACTTTCGGTTAGTCAACCATCGGTTACATCAAATTAGCCATCAGTTGGTTGCTGGGTTTGCATTGAAATAAGTAAATTTGATTGAGAAAAGGACTAAAATTACAAAGAAAAGATCTGATACCTGATTTCCTAGAATAGGGGAAGTAGAGGAAGAAACTGATGGGATTTGGAGGCAAATTGATAAGCAAAGAAACAAGAAAACGACACGTTTTGACCACTTTCCCATTTCTAAAATTTCAATTTGGAATCGCTTGATTGAATTAAGAATAAAGATTCAGTATTTTGGCTTTGCAAATCTGGCAAAATTCCTTCGGTGGAGAGGAAGGTCTTTCCTGGAAAAAGCAGAATCGTCTATTTTACCCGCCATCTGCATCCAATTGGAAGGTGCCACGTTTCGTCCACAAAACCATGTCTTAGTGTGTTACTAATTTATTTAGGGGTAAATACGATTTTTGGTATAAAATTTAGATTGATTTGATAACTAGGATTTTTTTTTTTACATTGGTACCTTATTTGAACCTAAAGATTTATTTTGTAAAATAGGTAATTAAACTTTATTTTTTTTCAAATTGATACTTGACCTGATTTTATTGTTTAAATTGTTACTTGTGGTAAATGATTTGTTTGAATTATAAAGTCAAATTTAAGTATTAATGTAAAAAAATAAAGTTTAGGAACCTAATTATACAAGAAGAATTTAAGTACCAAATTAAACCTCAAACCCAATTTTAAATATTTTTATCCTCTATTCAAAAAAAATTATTTTTATCCTTTGTTTGTTTGTTTGTTTATTATTATTATTATTACTAATTTTCTAAAAGGAAACCATTGGAATTATTTCTTTAAAATTTGTACTTTTAGTTTAAAAATTATTTCTATTAATTTCACTTTATTATTATTGAGTATTTAATGGTAAGAATTTTAAGAAGAAAATTTTGTATTATAAATTTAAAAATATGAATTATAATATAAAACTAAATCATTAAATATTTAGTTCTTATTATATTATAATAAAATCAAAATTGAACTTTTTTCACTAAATTTAATAGGAACAAATTTTGAAAAGAAAGACTATAAATTATTGTTAGAGAGAACATATACATATGTTATCCTGTAAATTACCAAATTAATGCTATGAAATTTTTACGGTGTAATGATTATTTTTATTAAAGTAAAAAAATGGCAAATTTAGGGGAATAATCCACTTTATATTTTTTTAGGTTTATAGGAATGTTCAGGTAAAATTTGGTAAATTAGGTCAAAAATTACAATACTCGATAGAACCTCGTCAGCTGCAAATGGCCAAGTTGGACCACGCTTTTTTTACATGACGAGGTTAGACCACACTTTCTCCACATGACGAGGTCCATGGGATATGGCTTAATCAGCCAGGCGGCAGACCTCCCCGAGCCAAAGTAGCAGCTACAGCTGATGGCAGTGTCATGCATGCAAGTCGGTCAGCATGGGGCGTGGAGCCACGCCATTTGCTCCTGGCGATGTATTGTTGGTGCAACGTGCATGCATGCAAAAATATCAGCTTTCACGTGAAAGCTAGTCACTCGAGCCCCTTTATTTTTTGTATATTATTTGTATATATAGGATAGAAGTATGTGTATGGGGTGTATAGAGAAAAATTGAGAAGAGAAGAAGATTACGAGTGTATAAGGGCTGAGAAGAGAAAAATTTTAGAGAGTTAAAATTGCAGTATATTTGAGAGAGTTTTAGTTGCTAAAAATTTTGGTGATACTTTTTAAAGATATATTCGAAGACAGTGAAGATTATTGAAATATATTTTTTTGCAGATCTTTTCGGTTTCTTAGAAGTAAGTAATCGAATTTTTTTAATTAATCTTTTGTCGTTTTTTTAATTATAAAGGGTTTGTAGATTTTTTGTGTTCAATATATTAATGGTAATTATTTATTTTTATTGTTGAAGGCTTTAGATTACATATACACGGTTTCTCGTCGTCTAATTCGGTAACGTTTTGTATTTTTAATTAATTTGTTGTTGCTTTTTTTAATTATGGAGGGTTTGTAGATTTGTTTTCTGATTGAAGATATATTCGAATGATAATTATTATTTTTATTATTGAATTCTTTATAGTATATTTACACGATTTCTCGTCGAATTCGGTAAGTTTTGTATTTTTAGAATTGTAATTTGTTTGTCGTTTATTATTTTTAAAATTGTAATAAGAAAACTAAATTTTAATCTTTGCTTATGTTTTTTTAATATTTACAGATAATGAGTTCGTCAACATTTTGTGACACCGAACCCACAGTTAGTCGTTGGGGTGAATCGCTTGATGATTTCAGTGAAGATAAAAAAATATTGTGCCTATTACGGAAGATGATGATGTGCGCTTACTCGATGCTGATGATGTTAAGGCTGTTATGACTCAAGGTAATGGTATCGATTTTGAAGATGATGTTTGGGCCACGTCTGTTACTAGGCTCGGGTTGGGAAATGAACAGCCAGTTTGGGGTTTTGTTGAACCATAGCCGCAACAACCGAGTCACATTTATCCAGCCTATGAAGCTCCAACGACCCGCATGTATGAGGTGGACTATACTGCAGTGCGAGATCCGAAACATCAAGCCCACATATTTGATTCTTCATCATCTCCGAACTTTGGAGAATTAGTATTGAAGGCTGACTTCGAAACAAAAGAAGTCGCCAACTGGCAGTTCAGAAGCACTGCATCAAACGCCATACGTCAATTTTTATTGTTGAGTCCAATAAAAGTACCTATTGTGTAAGGTGTCTTCATTGGAAGAGCAAATGTCCTTGGTGGGTAAGAATTTCATACAAGAAGAGGAGTCAGATGTGAGAGGTGTCACGGTTCATTGAGCAGCACACCTGTACCAATATGGCTTTATCACAAGAGCACATTAATTTAGACTCTGGTCTAATATGTGCTTACACCAGGTCATTGGTTGAACATGAACCGAGAATTTCGATTGCAGTGTTAGTAGCATCCATCCAGACTCAGCTTGGATATACTCTATCTTACTGCAAGGCGTGGATGGCAAAACAGAAGGCGATGGCGCAACTGTATGGTGATTGGGATAAATCGTATAATGAGCTACTAGTTCTTTTACGAGCAATGCTAGGTCATTGGTTGAACATGAACCAAGAATTTCGATTGCAGTGTTAGTAGCATCCATCCGGACTCAGCTTGGATATACTCTATCTTACTACAAAGCGTGGATGGCAAAACAGAAGGCGATGGCGCAACTGTATGGTGATTGGGATAAATCGTATAATGAGCTACCAGTTCTTTTTCGAGCAATGCAAATATTCATCTCAGGAACCATGGTAGAATACGAAACATAACTGGTGTTCAACTTACAAGGCAAATTAATTCTTGGTAAAAGAATATTTAGTAAGTTATTTTAGGCGTTCAATGCGTGCATTGAAGGGTTCCCATTTTGTAAACGCATGATTCAAGTGGATGGTACTTGGTTGTATGAAAAGTATGGTCATATATTACTCGTGCCTGTTGCACAAGATGGAGACAATAATATATTCCCAATTGTTTTTGCCATAGTTGAAAAGGAAGATGCGGATGGATGAGAATTTTTTTTGAAGCATCTACGCAACCATATAGTAAAAGAAGATGGGATTTGCATGATTTCTAATAGGGGGACTGCGCTCTTATCAATAATTGACAGAGAGGAGAGTTTATGGAAGCCTCCACATGCATATCTAGCCTATTGTGTACGACATATTACGACAAATGTGAAGACGTATTACGGAAACAATCAGATCCGGAAAGAGATTTTAGGCACATGTAAGTTCTTATTCGTTGTTTATAAAAATTAGTAATTTTTTTGATCTGATCTTGTTGACTTATTTAACATATTTTTTAAATAGGGTATGAACTAATGCAACCAAAATTCGACGCGGGGATAAACAGGTTGAAGCGACATGGTCGGGATGTATTTAAATTTGCAAATGACATATCGAGGGAAAGATGGTCACAAGCCTATGATGAAGGTCGGCGTTATGGACATATGACAGCTAACCTTGTAGAGGCTATAAACTCGGTGCTTAAAGGAACACGCCTTATCCCGATTGCAAGTATTGTATGGGAGACTTACTTTAGATTTGGTAAAGTGTGGTCCGAAAAAGGGCAGGAAGTTAATGTCCGGATAAACAATGAACAAAATTGGTCTAAAACCCTGCAGGATAGAATGATCGAACTTCAAGCCAAAGCCACCTCTATGCGAGTCAGAACATTCGACCCAAACAGTTTTGAATTTTCTATCGAAGCTAAGGTCTGAGATGAGCAAAGAATGTTCACCGTAAACCTTCTTCAGAGATGGTGTGATTATGTTGTGTTCCAAGCATTTAGATACCCCTGCTCTCACGCACAAGCCGTATGTTTGCATTTTTGTCTCGGCCCTTACAGTTTTTCGGATGATCGTTATAAACTGGAGAATATGGCAAATATATACATAATTCGGTTCAACACGATCCTGAACAAAGATTATTAGCCGGTAGAGCCAATATACGAAGAATGGTTACCAAATCCAGAGCTTCGTAGAAAGTTGAAGGGTCGACCGACGTCCACTCGTATTCATACAAATATGGATGATTCGAATGATAGAGGTGGGAGTTCAAGTTAAACATTGTACTATTTGTAGGGGACCGGGTCATTCAAGAAACAAGTGTCCGAACAAATCCAACATTTCCAACCATCGTGTCAGACCATCAACCTAAATTTTTTGTTAATGCACATTTTATGTTAATGTAAATACATTTTTTTGTCATTCATGTTTACATTTTGAGTTGGAATTTGAATACCAAAATTGTACCATTTATTTTTTACAGTTAATATTCGAACTAAAATTAAAACTAATATCTAATCTTTCCAACTATCGTGCCGGACCATCAACCAAAGTTGTACCATTCATTCAATTCAATTCAATGAATGAACCATGAGTTTTTTTTTTCAAATTGAATATAATAATTAGATACATACATTACATCTACAAATTTAGCCTACATCCATATGGATAATATTAATATTAAACTGAAATTAAAAAACAAACTTAAATATCGAACAAAAATATTAAAAACGAACTTAAACAAACTATAAATGGTTAAATATCGAATTTAAATAATCCAAAAATTAAAACAACAAACAATGCTTTTGAATTAAAAATATATTAGAAATAAATAAACCCTATTTCCTATCTCTGCCTCCTCTCCGCTAATACATGCCGGTGGAAGGATGATGTTTGATTATACCGCTGCAGTGCTTGTACCGTTCTTCGTGGTTGATCTGAAGTCTGCTCATCATTGACAAATTAATCTTCCGTCATTTGAATAGAAGGTGGTGTACCATACATACCTTTCGGATGAAATGATGAGCTGCTAATGGTGGTAGTCGACAACAGAGATGTCACACTACCAACACCCATATCTTTCCCATATACAGATGTTTGAGGATACTAAAATCGTGGTACGTATCATCCATCATCATTGTAAGTCGGTTGAGAAGATGAGCTGCCACCAAATGAAAAATTAAATGGTGATTGTTCCGGAACATTACCAAATCCTTCATGAAATCACGAGCTTTCTTCAAATGGTGGTTGCTCCGAAACATTATCAAATGGTGGATACCCACGTTGTATTGATTCTTCCTAAGGATTATTACTTACATGTATCGAGGGGATTAGGATTGCAACTGAGACCACGAAGAAGGCCAACCCGTATAACTTCTTCCCAAGTTTGGTTCGTCTGTTGGTTATTGGGAGCTCTGACCAAACTCGGATGAGAAGTGTACGTGTCTTGAGCACCGAGGATCTTCAAGCCACTTATTTGCGTCTTCGAGAGATACTATAAATGGTTTTCCATTTTCCAAAAACCACGAATAGTATTTTGTATTAAATTTAAAACCACTGGCTTGAAGTGGACTCATATTTTCATCCCATCACGTTCATCTTTCCTCCCACATTTCAATGAAGCCGACTTGCTTCAGAGTCTAGTTCTCATTGAATCTACCTCTACGAACAATATGAATAGGTTCATGTAGAGCTCTAGGAATGAGTTGATGGAAGTTGAACTGTCAGCAACACTCTGTCAACACAATGAAACTCAACAATGGAAAAATGGATCAAAGGCACAATTGTACCCCAGAATAATGAACATTGAAGTACATTGTCTGGCAGGCAAGCCTTGATTGTGTCATTCGCGTATGGCTGCCAAATAAACTGTAAAACACAAATATTAGTATGCATACACAAACAAACATATTTCTTTTAAAAAAAATACAAAGTCAAAATTTAATTTAAAAATAATATTATGATTCTAGATATTTCCTTATTGTTTGGATCTTCAGTCTTGTGTCTTTGATAGTGTTGTGCACCACCCCGCATTCTTCAACTTATGTCACCATCTGCAAAGATATTGAACTTATGTTTTTAAGTCGTTGCAGATAAATATTAGATTAATAAAATAACCATATACAACAGTAATCACAATATTACATTCCAGCAAACGGATACTCAAACGGTACAACTACTTCCACAATGGGCGTTAAATAAGGCAACTTGTACCACGCCCACGACTGCAATAAGATTTGACATCCACCCATATCTGAATTCTTCTTCTCACCATCCATAATTGCGACCTTACACATTTCATGGTACAAAGAATGCCAATATTTCAGATCCCCAACTATATGTAGTAGATGTGTCAAAATTAACCAAGAACGAAAAATATTGTGTGTGAACCATATTACCAGATGTATCTGGCATCAATATCCCTCCAATAAATTACAATATGTACGCTCGAGTTGCAAACTCAAGTTCTCTGTGACCATATTCATTGGTTACAATAAATTCCCGTTGCAACCATGAAATTTTGAGACGTAGACCATCCATGCATGACTCAGCAGGAGCTTTGCCTAGGTACTGCCTGCAAAGCTCAAATGCATTATACTTGTTTTCTCCAACCAAAGACTTCTCATTTATTGGGACACCAAACTGTGTTGTTACATCCTCCAAAGCTATTGTGCATTCGCCAAATGGAAAATGAAATATGTGAGTCTCTGGTCTCTATCGTTCAATCAATGCGGTAATCAACCCGAGGACTATCTTAAATCCATGGAGAAATAAATCATTATAAAAATCGGCGCGTTGTAGGTAATAAACTATGCGATTAGAAGGTTCTTTGATCTTCATTCCTCGGCGGCAGATGTTATGCTCTACACCCTATAATTAATTTATTATAATAAATTAACCATGTATTACACATGACCTAATAAATTTTAAATTACGAAAAATTAATTACTTGCTCTTCATGAATATGAGACGAAATGTGCTCATAGTCACAGTGCAACAAAACTCCTTCGGATGTCATTTTTTATTTGTAGATCTACAAAATAATTATCCTTCAAATATATATACAACCAAAAATGTATTAACTTCAAAAATTTTGATCTATAAGAATATAAATTTAAAAAAAATACAAAAAATTACCGGATTTGACGAGAGACCGTATAAATGTGCTCTAAAGCCTTCAAAAATAAAAAAGAAGAAATTATCATTCGAATGAATATATCTTCAATCACACAAAAAAATTACAAACCCTCTATAATTTAAAAAAACAACAGATTAATAAAAAAATAACCGCTTACTTACTTCTGAGAAACCGAGAAGATCTACAAAAAAAGTACACTTCAACAATCTTCACCCTCTATGAACAAATGTACTTCAACAGTCGCCAACTCTTGAAATATATCTCCAAAATTATCACCCAAATTTTCAGCTCAAACTCTCTCAAAAATTTCAATACAAACTCCATCAATACACTCGTATTCTTTCTTCTATATATATATACAAAAAAATGTTCTTACCCCTACCATCTTTCACGTGAAAGCTGGTACAATGCCATGCATGCCACAAGCACCTCGCCATTTAGAGGAGGCGTGGTGTTGCATGGGCAACAACTTTATTCATCAAGCTGTCAGAGAGCCTACCATCAGCTGCAGCTGCTGCTTTGGCTCGGGGAGGCCTGCTGTTTTATTCATCCAGTTGTAAAATATGACGCGTCAACTCAAATAACTCGAATTGTTTTGACTCGACTCGATCGAACGATCACCTCTAGCTTAAGATATGACACGACAACTCGAATAACTTGAAATATTTGAATATTTTAAATTATTTTTTCTTTTAAATCGAATATTTTTTAAAATAGAATATTTAATATTTTCATATTTAAATCACATTGAATATTTAATAACTACTTTAAATATTCGATTTAATTTAAAAATATTTGAATTAAAAGAAAAAATTGATTTAAAATATTCAAATATTTAATTAAATTTTTATAGGAACTTGAAAATTCGACTCGAAAAAAGTTCAAATAAAGTCTGAGTTGTAAAATATGAAGCGTCAACTCGAATAACTCGAAATTTTTTGACTCGACACGATCGAATGCTCAGCTCTATCTTAAGATATGACACGTCACCTCGAATAACTCGAAATATTTGAATATTTTAAATCATTTTTTCTTTTAAATCAAATATTTTTTAAAATTGAATATTTAATATTTTCATATTTAAATGACATCGAATATTTAATAACTACTTTAAATATTCAATTTAATTTAAAAATATTCGACTTAAAATAAAAAATGATTTAAAATATTCGAATATTTAATAATTACATTAAATATTTTTCTTTTAAATATTCAAATATTTAATAACTACTTTAAATATTCGACTATTTTAAATCAATTTTTCTTTTAAATCGAATATTTAAAGTAGTTATTAAATATTCGATGTGATTTAAAATAAAAAAAAATGATTTAAAATATTCGAATATTTGAGTTATTCGAGTTGACGCGTCATATCTTAAGATAGAGGCGAGCGTTCGATCGAGTCTAGTAAAAAAAATTTGAGTTATTCGAGTTGACACGTCATATTTTACAACTCAAACTTTATTTAAAAAAATTTCAAGTCGAGTTTCGAGTTCCTATAAAAATTTAATTAAATATTCGAATATTTTAAATCAGTTTTTTCATTTAAATCAAATATTTTTAAATTAAATCGAATATTTAAAGTTGTTGAATGGATCAATGGATTGATCAAATCCAAGAGGGGGTGAATTGAGTTTTTTAAATTGTTGGAGAAAGTGTAATGACTAAAATTGAAGAACAAGACAATTTAGAGTGATTCAAGTTCCAAATGAATTCTACATCCACTACCTTAGCTACCACTAAGGATTTCCAACAATCTACTAATTGCTCTTCCCCTTTTCTAGGCTTAGGAGGTAACCTTTACAATACCAGTCAAATTTTCTACCCAAAATTTGACCAAACCCTCACAAGGATACAAAGAAGAATTTTAAGGCAAGTAGAATATCTCTCAATACAAATTTGCCCCTTTTGATACAAGCATTCAACCCAATTTGGAATACAAGATTGGAATTACACACAACACAATTTGGGATTTTACAAGAATGGAAAATTAGGCACTTTGAGCTTGGATTTTTGTATAGATGTTTCTCTTGAATGCAATAGTTGTTGCTAGTCTTCAATTGGCTTGATTTTATACCTTCTCCATTAATTCTAGTCGTTTGGGTGGTTAGGTAGGGTATTAATTATAGCCGTTGGGACCCTCTCTTTCCACCATAAATGCACTTCTACAGCCTATCGTATCGGTACACGGGAAGGCGTATCGATACATGTCTCAAAACAGAAAGAGTTGTTGCACAATTACAAGAGGGGCGTATCGATACGCGTGTAGGCGTATCGGTACCAGACAACCAACTCTTTAAAAGTCTGTTACCTAACAACTGACACCAACAGTCAAAAACATTTAAGGCTTTGAAATTTAAAATTAATTTAAATCCATATCAATACGGGAGACACCGTATCGATACACCATTCAAACTCAGTGTGATTTTATAGAGAGAGCGTATCGATATAGATACATTCTGTTTCGATACCAAGTTTTGATACGGTAAGAGGCGTATCGAAACGCATTTCTCCACTGGCCAAGTTGGTAAAAAGGGTATCGATATGGCAAGGAGCGTATCGATATGCATAGACGATTTTCAATAGTTTGGCCTTGGAACACTTAGAAAATATTTTAGAGTTTGAGTTTTTTCAAACTAGAGTAAAGCCTTGTTGGTTTGAAACCTTTTGAGAGACTTAAAAATCTTTTTCAAGTTTTCAATTTAATCCTTAAAATACTTTGTTATATCAAAATCAAACATAGGTTTTACAATATCCCCCTTTTTGATATAACAAAACCAAAAGTTGAAATATTTTAAGACTTTTGAAAAACTTTGGAAAACAACTCCCCCTTAATGTTAGCTAGGTAAAATTTAAGTTAAAATTTTAAGTGAGCTTGTTCCCTCTCCCCCTTTTTGTTAGATCAAAAACAAGAGACATAGGCAAAAGGCATAAACAATAACCAAGCAACATATAATAGATAAACATTAAGTTCATAAATAAGGAAACATCAAAATAAAATCCAAATAACAATAATCAAAGCATAGGTTTTAAACTTAATCCTAAAGAACATAAGTCAAAGTGCATAAATAGAAATTCTAAATGACATGAATGGAATGCAAAGACAATCTACTACTCTTCCCCATCGACATCTTCATCATCTTCATCGTCCTCTTCGTTGGCATCATCATCTTTCCTCCTAGATTGACGCCACTCATCATGAAAAGTGGTAAGAGAGATGTTCATCGAATTGTGGCCGCCTTAAGGAGAAGTGAGACGCGTCTCAACATTTGTCATGCGATCTTCAAGGCTAGTGAAGCGTGTGTCTATGGCGGCAAACCCCGAATTCATGACTTGATCTATGGAAGCAATTCCCGTGCGTAAGCTCATGAATTGTTCGTTGAGGAAGGTCATAAGAGCATCCATGGAAGGTGGAGAAGGAGCTTGAGGAGCTTGAGGATTGGCAATCTCTTCCGGAATCGCATTGCTAGGAATCTCGAAGAGACGAAGCCAACTACCATTGAAGTAATGAAACTTCCCCCTGGAAAGAGATCTCTCATCAATGTGATCGGTGAGGGGTGTCGGGTAGTCGTGAGAGCAATCAATCTCTTTTTGAGTGAAGAAATAGCTCAAAGCGGTGCCATGTGTGAATAAAGTGATAAGAGTTGTATGGCGGTGTTGTACGAGATAGACAATCTCCGCAAACATGATGCGAGCAAGGTTTGGTTGTTGTCTTTGGCGAAAGCACCAAATCCAAAAGTCATCAACTTGGCGGATGGTTGAATATTTCCCTCCCGAAGGCCTAAACCACCAAGTAATCATCAAGTGAAAGATTCGATCTTGAGCATTGAGAACGGTCACGAAACCCCCCAAGACATGGCCAAGAGAATTCTCATCTTCGATACCCTCATCTTCTAACTTAAAAACAACACAAAGAGATGGGACATCTACAATAATCTTTTTTCCCATGAGATAGGAGTTAACGACAACAACATTACCCGATGGATCGATAACACACTTGGCATTAACATAGAATATCAAAATAGAATTACGAAAGAAAAAGCTCGGGATTTGTAGAAAATCCATAAATTTCCATTCTTGGAGCAAAGATAGGTAGACAAACTTGAAGCGCTCCGAATTAACAAAAGGAACGGAAATCACCCTCTCCAGTCGGATTTTGTAATTTTGAAAAGAGCGAAAGTAGTTGAGTTCCTCGGTGGTTCTAAAGCATCTTTGATAGATAATGGTCAAATTAGGGCGAGTACCATCTATGGGATTGGATGCTTCACCGACTTCGCTAGTACGCGTTCTCTTTTTGGGTGCCATTGTCTAGAGAAATTGATCAAAACAATGTGTATGCATTATTTTTCTCATTCAACCCATAGAAAATCAATAATCAAGGTTTTTGTAAACAAAATTTTGAAAGGCAAATAAAAAAAAGATTTGATAAAGTTTGTTTTTGAAAGAGCAAAACAAAACAAAAAGAATTTAAAACGAAAATCATAAAGAAAAAAAAAGAGAAAAAGAATTTTATACCTTGATATTGATAAATAGAGGAATGGATGAAGAACTTGCACCAAATTGATGAAGAGCTTTAAAAACTTGGCTTGATGTTGAAAAACCCTCAAGAGATTTTAAGTTTTGTGGTGAAAATATGAGGGATTGAGAGGCTTTTTATAGAGTAAAAACGACTAGGGTTTTGAAATTTTAGTTTTGGTAAAAGTGAAACTCTTTTAACGCCATTAAGTAGCTGTCTGCGCAATCGAGTATCGATACGCCAAAGGGTGTATCAATACGGGGTAAAATGGTAATTCCCTAGAAACGCGTGTCAAGGGTCCGTATCGAAATGGATAGTATCCGTATCGAAACGTTCACAACTCGTATCGAAATGGGTTAAACCGTATCGATATCCGTAATAGAGAAAATGCATTCTGGTCAACTAAATGAAGTACTCGTATCGATACACATAAGGCCGTATCGATACCCTATGCCTAGAAATGCATTTTTGGCTTTTATAACAACCAAAGGCTTGACTTTAACATCTCCTAAATGAATGCAATTGATGAATGAGCAAGACTAAGCATGTTTTAACAGAAGCATACTCCCCTAGCTATAAGCATGGTTTCTATCAAGATCAACAACACATAAACATGTATTTTCACAAATTCAAGCAATTTTAACCTTACAAGAGTCCTAAAGGGTCAAGGTAGGCTAGTTAGACCAAAAACACATACTCTCTCCTAAGGGACCAAAAACACTCTTTGTCTAGAGGTTTGGTAAAAATGTCCGTTAGTTGGTTCAAGGTGTCAACGTACACTATAACATCTTTCTTAAGGACATGATCTCTAATGAAATGATGCCTTATTTCTATATGTTTGGTTCTAGAGTGTTGGATGAGATTTTTGGTTAGGCATATAGCACTAGTGTTATCACACTTAAGGGGTATGGTTTCAACTTTAACTCCATAATCTAAGAGTTGTTGCTTCATCCAAAGGACTTGAGCACAACAACTCCCTAAGGATATGTACTCAACTTCGGTGGTAGATAGAGCTACACTATTTTGTTTCTTAGAGAACCAAGATATGAGCATACTACCTAAGAATTGGCAAGTTCTCGAAGTACTTTTCCTATCAATTTTACATCCCTCATAATCTGCATCCGAATAAGCATGAAGGTTGAATGTTGAGTCTCTAGGATACTTGTACACTAATTTTGTCCGAACCTTGAACACCTTCAAGTTTTTGTCAATATGGGCTTAACGGGCGTTATGAAATTTAAAGACAAAAAAAGGAAAAAATATAAAAAATAAAAAAGAAAAAAAGAAAATATATATATATATATATGTCATATTATTACCATATTATTATCATTATTATATGTATGTGACATTTAGATATATGTGTGTTTTGATTACATGTACATAATGTGTTAATGTGTTTGGCATCAATGTTTGCTATGTTTAACTTCTTCTTATTTCATCCCATCACTTGCTTTATTCATTTATTATTATCCTATATTAATTACCATCTTTGTCTTTATTATTATCTATTATTGATGTTATACTAATTATTATCCAGTATTATTTGTTATTATAGTTATTATTAATATTTATTATTACTAGTATATTATTATTATTATTATTATTATTATTATTATTATTATTATTATTATTATTTCCGAATAATATCATTATAAAAATAAAAAACATGGATAAATAAAAAACCAAAATATGTTAGAATTAAATAAACACAACCCACTTTGATTAAAAAATATATACATAAGTCCATTAAATAAACAGTCCATTAAACAGATTACAAGCCCGAAATAATACAAGCCCATACATTCTTAGCCCAAAAGAAACCCTAATCTAATTAACTCTGTCTCATGTGCAGCAGCCGCGTCATCAAAGACCGTTGGATCGAGCGCGCAATCAACGGACCAGATCAGCCCTGGAATGGAAAAACCCTAGGCGTCATCCTATTGCCCCAGCGCCGCACTCTCACAACCGTCAGATCTGGCGAAGCAGATCGAACGGCTCAGATCAGCCGCGTCAAAAACCCTAGCAGAGCCCTATTTGCTTCTCGCGTCGCTCAAGTCTCCCAGCCGTCAGATCGAGACACGATCTGACGGTCCAGGTTCACGTGCAACACTTAGATGGACCCAGAAATCCTACGCGCGAAGATCCGGCTCCCACCACGTGCGCGTAGCCGATCCCGTGACCATCCGTCTGCCCCTGCACCGGCACGCCCTGCTGCCTCTCCCAACCGGGAAAACCCGACGTGCACAGACAAAAAAAACAGCGGTCAGTGACCCAAAAACAGCAAAAAAGACAACAAAGCGGAGGCAATTAATAAAAGTCGACCAGACAACAATCAGAGAGGCAGAGAGAGAATTATTTTCGTTTTATTTCGAATGTAAACGCTTCGGATATAAAATCCGAGCCAAAAACAGTGTAAACAATAGGGGAAAAAATTTCACAGAGAAAAATCAATAGAAAGAAACCTTCTGAGGTAGCAATTCTTGTTTTACTTTTTTATTGCATGCGAACCAAAACAGAAAAGAAAAGCAAAAAAGGAGTTAGGTTTTTTAAAAGGGTTTACCCTCGTCGGTCTTCTCTTCTTCTCCACTTCCCCGTTGCCGGCGATAAGCCTTCTGGCTCCCTCAGAAGCCATGCACGGTGAGCCGGTGACGTGAAAGGGGTAAGGTTTTGGTTTTTTTAGTTTCGGGCTTTTAGGTTTTACAAAAAAAGGATCTCGATTTTGGTTTGGATCTGAAAAAGAGGGGTTTTTGATCTCTATTTGGTTTCGAAAAGAAAAAGGAGAAGAAAGTTTTTTTTAGGGTTCCGGCGCCGGCAACGGCGACCAGAACCCCTTTGCGGCGCCGGAGTTACAGAGAAGAAAAAGGGGAGATCTCAGATTTTTTAGGGTTTCCAAAACGGATGAAAATGGTTTCAAAACGGCTTATATAGCTTTTTAATTTTTTAAAATCGGTTTAATCGCGTCTTAAACCCTTCCGCGTCGCCGTTATTACGCGTGAAGGGCCTCTGCGTTTCGAAATTTCGCATCTGGCCCCTGAAATGTTTTTGAAGTTTTGAATTTCATCCCTGATTTAGTTTCAATCAGTTTTCGATTGGTAAAATTCCCATTTGCGTCCTTTCAAGTTTCCGTTTCTTTTCAAGTCAGTCCCGTTTCGCATTTATAATTAATGTTTCAAATGGTTTTATTATCGTTGGGGTCCCTGTTAGTTTACATTTTATTTGTTTACTTTGCATTTTTATTTTGGTTATATTATATGTTGTTACTCATGCATTTTTAATTTTCTGGCTCGATATTTATATTTATACACTCATTTTTGCTCATATGTTTTATACATGTTCTATATATGTTTTATGATGCATATACGTGCCATGCCACTTACTTTATGTTTAATTATTTTTTTTATGTCCCGTTTACGTTTCTAAGTTGCATACGAACTTATAAAATGCAATGCGAGCGTCTTTTTATTCGGGAACGAACGAGGCCAGTACCAGTCGTAGTGGTGGTGGTTCGGACGTTCCTTCTCGAATATTAAGACCTTTAAAATTCACTCGCTCTTATAACCAAATTTTGATACGATTCGTCACTTTAATTCGCAAAATTTAATATTAATTAAACGGTAATGTTTTTGGTACCGATTTTCGGGCACGACGGGGGTGCTCATCCTTCCTCGCGTGTAACCGACTCCCGAACCCTTTTTAGAAAAAAAAGAATCTCTGGTTTTATTTCGGTGTCCGGTCTACCATTTTTAAATGGCCGGTGGCGACTCCTTTATTTTTTACAAACCCGATTAAATTTTTCAAAAACAAATCAAAACCCGGTTCTTCTAAGTGACACCGTGGTATTTTTAGTCGCAACAGATGGCGACTCCGCTGGGGATAAAAATTTGTTTTCAAAAACAAAAAAGAGAGTCAAGCCAAAAAAAACTTTACCGCTCAATTAATATTAGAAGTTGCGAATTAAAGTGACTAAATCGATCGATATTTGTTTATAAGTGTGAGTTTATTTTAAACGCATTTAAAATTGGCATTCAAACCCGTTCGTTTAAGTGGGGGGAAAACGCTAGTGCTTTCGTGTGGATATTGTTCCTCCGTGTGGGCCTAGCAAGTACCTTCGGGGCTCGAGTACCCTATATCTTCGTGAGAATATCGTTTCTCCGTGCAGATATAGCGAAAGGGTCCCCTCGAATTGAACTCGGTTGAGAGGAGCCTATAATGGGTGATGACCGGGGGCCTTGCTACCCTTAGAAGGGGACAAACGAGGACAGTTCGAGTACCTCCTAGAACCAAAACTGCATGTAGAGAACTAGAAAGCCCACCCCTTTTAGAGCCATGCGGACAACCTAGGTCTATTAGACGGGATAAATAGGGTTGCTTGCTTTCATGCCTGCCTTTTTATCATGTTTATCCGACACTAACGGTTTTTTCTTATGATCTTTTTTTGCATTTATTCTCGCATGCATTTCATGACATAAAGGTGTTGAGCCAAGGTGGTTTTACCCGATCAAGGGCTATCATTATGGACGGGAGGTTGCTAGAAGAGATGATGTCAATTAGTGAGTCCGACATTGGTCAGAGTTGAATTAGAAGGGATAAAGGGACAGTTTACCGAGCGAACGCACAGTGTCGGGTCATTTAATACCCACCATCGAAGAAGTCACAACTTTACTACACCCCAAGGAAGTCAAGCAAGATCGGATCTACTCCGAACATCCAAAGCCAAGAAACTACCCGACCGAGTACAAAGAGGCGGCTGGAAAGAGCGGGGCAACCGGAAAGGGCATGGATTAGGTCAAGAGACGGATTCAGCTTCGAGGAAATAACTTGTTTTCCGGGACTTGATACCAGCAGTTTTAGAGGGTCTTGAATTGCTAGAGAAGAAAGCAAATCCGGACCCGGCATTTTTGCCGAAGTTTTCATTTCCTTGAACATGATTCGGGGGCAAGAAGGGTACCCGTAGGACTTTTGCTATGACTATCTTGTAACGAGGATCCTCCTTTATGTTCAAATGAAAGTTGACCTAAGGGGAATCACCTATATGACCAACACCTTTGACTTGCATACATTCGTAACATTTGTTTCATACATCATTTCGAAGCAGCATTAAAATTGTCAGCCATGCACCCATTTCATGAGCATGCATTTGTTGATTCGAGTCCACAATACATCCATCATTAAAACTTTCTTAAGGTCTTTCATCGCATCATTGCTAATTTGGGGAAAACGTCCACGTCAGAGAAAGAGAGAGAGAAAAGAGAGAAAATGGACAAAGGAACAATTTCTAGCCAGTGCAGCTTTAGAGGCATGAATGACCTAATGGCTAGGATGGATAAGCTCGAATAGCTTCGAGAACATTTGGTTCAGAATCAAGGGGAGATGATATCGTATAGGAGGAGAATAAATCCTTTGTAAAAATCCAATTCTCATTATTGGTGAAAACTGATTGTACCCAGGGGAATGGTACAACTAGCCCGGAGCAAACGGCTATCGGTAAAGGCAATTCAAATTCGTTAATCCCTGTGCATTTGGGAAAAATGCAAGTCTCGATTTCAAGAAAAATGAATTGGAGACGTTACATCGCTTCATGAAAGAAGAAGCGATGTTTGGGCAAGTCCGACAGAAATGTTGGCACAACGTGCTTAAATACGGTGAAGTTTAAGACAATGGATAATTCAAATGTCCATCGAAAATCCATTTTCATGAATGGTCAAAGGAAAATAAATCCTTTGCAAAAATCCAATTCTCATTATTGGTGAAAACTGATTGTACCCAGGGGAATGGTACAACTAGCCCGGAGCAAACGGCTACCGGTAAAGGCAATTCAAATCCGTTGATCCATGTGCATTTGGGAAAAATGCAAAAGTGTTAAGCTAAGCTGTTTTTAACGAAAATTTCATTTTGAAAATATTTTTGCATTCTTTGATTCTTTAAACATTTCATAAGCTTACTCTTGTATATACTTTTTGTGAGATTAACTTTAATTCAATTTTAAAAGATTTTTTTCTTCTGAAAAACCGAATGTTGTGAGGACACTATAAATATGAAATCCCTCTGTCCTACTTAGGCCAAGGGAGGAATGGCAATGAGTGTTCAGGAATAATGGGCCACTCCCATTGAGTGAATTTTCCTCTCGGGCATTGTTGTCTAAGGTTCTTGAATGAAGTGATAACCCTAAAACTTCTACCAACTGAAGACCAATTTTGATGTCCGTGTATGGGAGGACTTTCGGTATTCCTTCAATTCCATTCACATAGAAAGAAAATAAGAAAATATCCATTGTTGTCCCCATTTGAGCCTGTTAAACTTTTTTCTTCTGATTGAACCCAAACCAAGGATCACCCCTACATCGGGGGCAAATGAGTCAGAAGTCTATGGACAAGCAAATGACATTGGATCCTAATTATGCTATGAGAATGATGTCTTGTGAACTAAGGGGCATTAAAAGAGAAAAGATTCATTGGATACACTTTCAGATTGAGCAGCCAAAAACATCAAAAGGAAACAACGAAAGAAAAGTCGGTTTTCAAAGAGCTACCCAAATCAAGTCAAAAGTTACCGACATAAAGGTTGAAGAAATCAAAAGCAAAGGCACTAAAGTGAAAAGTGCAAATTTGGAAAGAGAGAGAAGCGGATAAAGAAAAGGGACAAGAGGATTCCCTATCCAAATGAATCTATACTTAGATGAGCCTCAAAAGATTGTTCACCTTTGAGCAAGAGCCTGCACTAATACAATACGAAGGTGTAATTTGATCCGAAACTACACTTGATGAAAGGAAATGAACTCTAGGGTGAAAACCCCAACAAGAAGGGGCAGTCTAGAGCGATCCAAAGAAGTAAGAGAGCAAATAGCATTTCATCGGAGCATAATTGAGACTTCAGATTAGAAGAATTGATCCTTGGTTTCACCACCCTTAAACACTTGTTTGAGCCTATTTACCCTTTCTTTCATAGCCGTGAGCCTTAGCCTACATTACAAGCCATAAAAGACCAGTTGGACCATATGCGGAAGGATGAATTTGTCTTCAGATCACATTCCGCCTATCGGGGTTAACCTTTCTTCAAGGATTGCCACACTTCTAATGCCTGGTTGAGATCAGAAGAGAGGGAAGGGTGGGGCATGGTGAGTTAGTGAGCTAAAGAGAGCCACTTTTAAATCGGGTAGAAACTAGGAATGAGAGTCGTTCCTCTCGGAAGCCTAATAGCCCAGAAAAGATTTCATATGTGCATCTCTGCAACATTCGGAAAATTTCACTCGGGTCAATCTTTTTTTCAAAGACCCAAAAACTTGATTTTCACTTGACATGATTCTTTAAAATGTATATTTACATAATAAAATTATTTTCACCCAATCACTTGCATAAGTCTCCTACATAGGAATGAACAAGCGGATTGACCGTGGCCCGAGGTAAAGCCATCAGTACTCAGAGGGGCACCCTCGAAGGTTCAAGCATTGCTAATACCTCCAATTGAAATATCATGACCGTCTTCGGTGAAATGTTGAGCTACGAAGTCGACCTTCGCTAAGAAGTGTTGGAATAGAACATGAAGGTAGAAAATTTGATGTTGAGAATCGGGGAACAGAAGTTACCCTCGGAACCTAAGCATCTTGCCGGAAGGAATATCCCAAGAAGGACCGTGTGCGCACGCACCGAATGAGACATTAAATATCGTCTGAAATCAACTTGAAAAAAGGCGATGAAGGCGAAAGTACGCCTAAGAAAAGAATGAAGATTAAGAAGAAGAGAAGAGGAGCCAAGGCGAAAACCCAAAGGCACTTCGGGTCAACGGAGCGAAATTCAGAAGAGGCGCTCTTGACCACGAATTTAGAGGAACAAGGGCCAAAAATTGGTGGCATCTTTGGACAGAAGACACCATTTAAAGCAGTCGACATTACCAGAGGTCAGTTAGAAGGTACATAAGCCTAAAGCAAGTGGGGGCAATGGGATTCTAATCAGTGTAAGTCCCCCCTTCAAGAAGAAGCGAAAAAAAGAGAAGTTGACTTCAAGATGAAAACTCAAAGGAGCGCCCAAGAAGAGAAAAAGAAGAAGAAAGAGGACAAAGAAAAGAGAAGACACAGTGAAAACCCAAAAGACACTTTGGGGATTGAGACGAAATTCAAGGGGAACGCTTCAGATCACAAACTCATGGCGAAGGAGACAGAAACTCAAAGCCCAAGAACTTTAGAGCAAGGGAGAGAGATACTCAAAGCTCGAGACAAAGATATATGACATATGCTCATCTATTCGGGCATTTGGAGAATAGAACCCGCCTATCCGTTCAGGCACTTGGAGAATGGAAATCTGCTCAACTATTCGAGCATTTGGAGAATAGAACCCGCCTATCCGTTCGGGCACTTGGAGAATGGAAATCTATCTATCTATTCAGGCAATCAAAAGTTAGTAAAAAAAGGAAAAAAGAAAAGAAAGAAAAAAACAAAAGAAAAAAAGAAAAAAGAAAAACAAGAAAAAAAAGAACAAAAAAGAGAAGGGTTCAAAGTGAAAACCCGAATGGGCACTTTGAGGCAAACAATTCCAGAAGTGGATGAGAAGAAGAAGAACAAGGGTCCAGTAGTACTCGAGAGGGGCACCATTGTCCGTGGGGAAACTAAGATTTTCACGTAAAAAGGTCCAAACCGAAGTATATGAAAGATGGCACAAGGCCAGGAAGGATTTAGAATGCGACCGAGGTCACTCGACTCGAATGTTTGAACGAGGAACGAGCGGCAGAAGTTTGGGGGCCAGATTTCTTAAGACACAAGATTGATGAATGGTTGTGGTCCCAAGACAAACGACCACTAACCCTAAGAAATGAAGACAAACTAAGTCCATGCACCTTTGCATTCTCATGAACACATGCATCTTTGCACCCTGAAATATGCTCATGCATCATCGATAGTTAGACATCACCCATTCTAGGAGCATGCTAAATCGTATCATAGCATCTTGTTTGAAGATTGGTTTATAGCTTCACGAGAGGAGAAGATCTCACAAGAATCAAGAGTCCTTCGACTTGCGTAATTCGGATTTCTAAAATCCTTCCAACCCTCAATTTTAATCCTTCCGAAAGGATGTTTCCCTTAAAACTCAAATTTTTCAATTTTTTATCCTTCTAAAAGGATGTTTTCCTCAAAACTCAATTTTTTCAATTTTATCCTTCCAAAAGGACATTTTCCTCAAAACCCAATTTCTCAATTTTATCATTTCAAAAGGATGTTTTCCTCAAAACTCAATTTCTTAATTTTATCCTTCCAAAAGGCTGTTTTTCTCAAAACTCAAATTTCTCAATTTTTATCCTTCCAAAAGGTCGTTTTCCTCAAAACTCGATTTCTCAATCTTTATCCCGCCAAAAGGTCGTTTTCCTCAAAACCCGAGTTTCTCAAATTTATCCTTCTAAAAGGATGTTTTTCTTAAAACTCAAATTTCTCAATTTTACCCTTCCTAAAGGATGTTTTTCTTGAAAAGATCAAAATTTCTCAATTTTATCCCTTTCAAAAAGATGTTTTCCTCAAAACTCAATTCCTCAATTTTACCCTTTTCTAAATGATGTTTTTCTTAAAAAGATCAAAATTTCTCAATTTTATCCACTCCTCAAGGATTTCCGGCGAAAGATTTCAGACTCGCCACTCCATGATTTTAGGGCGAAAGAGGCAAGAACCCAAAGCCTAAGAATGTCAGAGTAAAGGTGGCAAATACTCGCCGCTCAAGGATGATAGGTGAAACATTTCATGTTCGCCACTCAAGGATTTCAGATGAAAGCTTTCAAGCTTGCCGACAGATTTCAAGATGAAGGATCCTACAGAGAAAGGGTCCAAACAAGCTCTATATAGGAGGAACTTGCAACTACAGGATCTCGAATGTGGAAGGTCCTACGGAGAGGGGACTTGTAGATCCTTGATTTCAGAGAGGAGTTCAATAGAGAAGGAACTACTACTCGAAGAGTACGCTAAGGAAGAGGAGTTTAGTGGAGAAAAAACTCAGAATCCTAAGGCTTCAAGATCTCGAAAGCGGAGGGTCCTACAGAGAAAAGACTTGGAGATCTTTGATTTCAGAAATACGAGGACGAGAGTTCTATAAGAAAGAACTGTCACTCGAGGAATATGCCAAGGAAATGAGTTCTATGGAGAGAGAACTCATATTCTCAAAGCTTCAGAGAGAAAATACTCGGTCTAGCGTGTTGCAGCTCCGGGAGAGTAAATCGTCCAACAGAGAAGTTGGACAGATTTAGTTTTGACCAGTTTGCTTTTAGACTGCGAAGGGAAGGCAAAGTTGTTTGGATGACTAGCTTGTTCTTAAAAAAAGGGAAGACAAATGTATTTGAAACCTGCCTATCCGTTCGGGCACTTGGAGAATGGAAATCTGCAAAAAAAAAAAAACTCTATCTACTTGTTCGGGGCATCCGGAGGGAGAACTCGTGATCAGAAGGCGTTGGGAAGAGGAGTTGCTTGGATTCACGTGGCTGCGTCGGGAGTAAACCGTCCGAAAGGGAAGTAGGACAAAATTAGTGCTTATGGTCTTTGCTTTATCCTTGTTCCACAAGTATAAGCAAAGAGGGGCAACTGTAATCACTAATTTTGTCTGAACCTTGAACACCTTCAAGTTTTTGTCAATATGGGCTTAACGGGCGTTATGAAATTTAAAGATAAAAAAAGGAAAAATGATAAAAAATAAAAAAGAAAAAAAGAATATATATATATGTCATATTATTACCATATTATTATCATTATTATATGTATGTGACATTTAGATATATGTGTGTTTTGATTACATGTACATAATGTGTTAATGTGTTTGGCATCAATGTTTGCTATGTTTAACTTCTTCTTATTTCATCCCATCACTTGCTTTATTCATTTATTATTATCCTATATTAATTATCATCTTTGTCTTTATTATTATCTATTATTGATGTTATACTAATTATTATTCAGTATTATTTGTTATTATAGTTATTATTAATATTTATTATTACTAGTATATTATTATTATTATTATTATTATTATTATTATTATTTCCGGATAATATCATTATAAAAATAAAAAACATGGATAAATAAAAAACCAAAATATGTTAGAATTAAATAAACACAGCCCACTTTGATTAAAAAATATATACACAAGTCCATTAAATAAACAGTCCATTAAACAAATTACAAGCCCGAAATAATACAAGCCCATACATTCTTAGCCCAAAAGAAACCCTAATATAATTAACTCTGTCTCATGTGCAGCCGCCGCATCATCAAAGACCGTTGGATCGAGCGGGCAATCAACGGACCAGATCAGCCCTGGAATGGAAAAACCCTAGGCGTCATCCTATTGCCCCAGCGCCGCACTCTCACAACCGTCAGATCTGGCGAAGCAGATCGAACGGCTAAGATCAGCCGCGTCAAAAACCCTAGCAGAGCCCTATTTGCTTCTCGCGCCGCTCAAGTCTCCCATCCGTCAGATCGAGACACGATCTGACGGTCCAGGTTCACGCGCAACACTTAGATGGACCCAGAAATCCTACGCGCGATGATCTGGCTCCCACCACGCGCGCGTAGCCGATCCCGTGACCATCCGTCTGCCCCTGCACCGGCACGCCCTGCTGCCTCTCCCAACCAGGAAAACCCGACATGCACAGACAAAAAAAACAGCAGTCAGTGACCCAAAAACAGCAAAAAAGACAACAAAGCGGAGGCAAATAATAAAAGTCGACCAGACAACAATCAGAGAGGCAGAGAGAGAATTATTTTCGTTTTATTTCGAATGTAAACGCTTCGGATATAAAATCCGAGCCAAAAACAGTGTAAAAAATAGGGGAAAAAATTTCACAGAGAAAAATCAATAGAAAGAAACCTTCTGAGGTAGCAATTCTTGTTTTACTTTTTTTATTGCATGCGAACCAAAACAGAAAAGAAAAGCAAAAAAGGAGTTAGGTTTTTTAAAAGGGTTTACCCTCGTCGGTCTTCTCTTCTTCTCCACTTCCCCGTTGCCGGCGATAAGCCTTCTGGCTCCCTCGGAAGCCATGCACGGTGAGCCGGTGACGTGAAAGGGGTAAGGTTTTGGTTTTTTTAGTTTCGGGCTTTTAGGTTTTACAAAAAAAGGATCTCGATTTTGGTTTGGATCTGAAAAAGAGGGTTTTTGATCTCTATTTGGTTTCGAAAAGAAAAAGGAGAGGAAAGTTTTTTTTAGGGTTCCGGCGCCGGCAACGGCGACCGGAACCCCTTTGCGGCGCCGGAGTTACAAAGAAGAAAAAGGGGAGATCTCAGATTTTTTAGGGTTTCCAAAACGGATGAAAATGGTTTCAAAACGGCTTATATAGCTTTTTAATTTTTTTAAAATCGGTTTAATCGAGTCTTAAACCCTTCCGCATTGCTGTTATTACGCGTGAAGGGCCTTCGCGTTTCGAAATTTCGCATCCGGCCCCTGAAATGTTTTTGAAGTTTTGAATTTCATCCCTGATTTAGTTTCAATCAGTTTTCGATTGGTAAAATTCCCCTTTGCGTCCTTTCAAGTTTCCGTTTCTTTTCAAGTCAGTCCCGTTTCGCATTTATAATTAATGTTTCAAATGGTTTTATTATCGTTGGGGTCCCTGTTAGTTTGCATTTTATTTGTTTACTTTGCATTTTTATTTTGGTTATATTATATGTTGTTACTCATGCATTTTTAATTTTCTTGCTCGATATTTATATTTATACACTCATTTTTGCTCATATGTTTTATACATGTTCTATATATGTTTTATGATGCATATACGTGCCATGCCACTTACTTTATGTTTAATTATTTTTTATGTCCCGTTTACGTTTCTAAGTGGCATACGAACTTATAAAATGCAATGCGAGCGTCTTTTTATTCGGGAACGAACGAGGCCAGTACCAGTCGTAGTGGTGGTGGTTCGGACGTTCCTTCTCGAATATTAAGACCTTTAAAATTCACTCGCTCGTATAACCAAATTTTGATACGATTCGTCACTTTAATTTGCAAAATTTAATATTAATTAAACGGTAATGTTTTTGGTACCGATTTTCGGGCACGACGGGGGTGCTCATCCTTCCTCGCGTGTAACCGACTCCCGAACCCCTTTTAGAAAAAAAAAAGAATCTCTGGTTTTATTTCGGTGTCCGGTCTACCATTTTTAAATGGCCGGTGGCGACTCCTCTATTTTTTACAAACCCGATTAAATTTTTCAAAAACAAATCAAAACCCGGTTCTTCTAAGTGACACCGCGGTATTTTTAGTCGCAACAATACTAAAGACCTAGACAAGGAGTATCTCTAAGGTACCTAAAGATGCTTTTAACGACTATAAGGTGAGACTCTCTAGGACTAGCTTAAAATCTAGCACACAAACAAACACTAAACAATATATCCAGTCTACTTGCAGTAAGGTAAAGCAATGATCCAATCATAGAGCGATAAAGCTTAGAGTCAACACAATTACCTCCTTCATCTTTGTCAAGCTTGGTAGATGAGCTCATTAGTGTAGCTTAGGCTTTGCTTGCTCCAAGCCAAACTTCTTGAGCATATTTTTCACGTACTTTGCTTGATTGATGAAGGTGTCATCCTTCCTTTGTTTGATTTGGAGTCCCAAAAAGAATGAGAGCTCCCTCATCATGCTCATCTCGAATTCACCTTGCATTAACTTAGCAAACTCTTTGCAATGACACTCATTAGTAGATCCAAAAATAATATCATCAACACATATTTACACTACTAAGATGTCATTTTTATATCTTTTTATGAAAAGTGTAGTGTCCACCTTACCTTTTTCAAAACCTTTTTCAATCAAAAAGTTTGAAAGCCTTTCATACCAAGCTCTAGGAGCTTGTTTTAAACCATAAAGTGCTTTGGTTAGCTTAAAAACATGATTTGGAAATTTTGAATCCTCAAAACGCGGTGGTTGTTCCACATACACTTCTTCATTTATAAAACCATTTAAAAATGCACTTTTCACATCCATTTGAAAAAGCTTGAAATTATAATAACATGCATATGCAAGCAACATCCTAATAGCTTTCATTCTAGCTACGGGTGCATAGGTTTCATCAAAATCTATTCACTCTTCTTGAGTGTAACCTTGAGCAACTAATCTAGCTTTGTTTCTCACAATGTTACCACTCTCATCTAGTTTATTCCTAAATATCCATTTAGTTCCTATAGTAGATTGATTACTAGGCCTTTCAACTATTGTTCATGCATTACTTCTCTCAAATTGGTTTAACTCTTCTTGCATATCCATAATCCAAAAATCATATTTTTAATGCTTCTTTAATGTTCTTAGGCTCAATGCATAAGATAAAAGCAACGTGATTCATGAGTTTGAGAGAAGATCTAGTAGTTACCCCCTTGGATGGATCACCCAAGATTTCACCATCTTTGACATAGTTGTACTCCCTTGGGTAGCTCACTTTCTTTTCCTCAAGAGCCAAGTCCTTCAAGGCTTCAAGAGGTGGATCTTGTGCATCTTCTTCTTTAGTTGGAATCTTATCCTCCTTTGAAGTTTGTCCTCCATCAAAGGCATCAAGGATTCCTACATCATCATCATCACAAGATTCTTTCCTCAGAAGGAGGTTATCATCGAAAACAACATGAATAGACTTTTCTACTACTAAAGTTCTTTTATTAAATACACGATAGGCTTTAGAGTTTAAAGAGTATCCTAAGAAAATAGCTTCATCACTTTTAGCATCAAATTTACCTAAGTTGTCTTTCCATTATTTAAAACAAAACACTTGCAACCAAATGGATGAAAATAGCTAATGTTAGGCTTCTTAAATTTTAAAATCCCATAAGGTGTTTTCTTTAAAATTGGCCTAATCATTACTCGATTTACAATGTAGCAAGCAATATTTGTGGCTTCCGCTAAAAAATATTTAGGTAAATTGTTTTCACAAAGCATGGTTCTAGCCATTTCTTGTAAAGTCCTATTTTCCTCTTAACTACCCCATTTTGTTGAGGAGTTCGAGGAGCCGCAAAATTGTGGCTAATACCATTTTCATTTAAAAACTTTTCAAAACCTAGATTTTGAAACTCGGTTCCATGATCACTTCTAATGTGAGAAATCTTAAGTTCAAGATCATTTTGAGTTAATTTTGAAAACGTGATGAATTTTTCTAAAGCCTCATCTTTTGTACCTAAGAATAGAACCCAAGTAAATCTAGAATAGTCATCAACAACTACAAAAGTATACGATTTACCACCCAAGCTCATTGTTCTAATAGGCCCAAAAAGATCCATATGAATTAATTGTAAACATCTACTAGTAGAGATATCATTAATGGATTTAAAGAATGATTTATGTTGTTTACCTTTAGAGCATGCATCACATATTTTATCATTTGAGAACTTGATCTTGGGTAAACCTCTAACTAGATTTAGGGAAACTAATTTTTCTAAAACACTAATGCTAGCATGTCCTAGTTTCCTATGCCATAACCATGCATCATTTTCATTTTGTGCAACAAAACATGCATGAGATGAATGAATGTCATCTAAATGCACCATATATATGTTATCTATGCGACGACCAATGAGCATTATTTTATTAGATTTAATTTCAACAATTTTACAACCATTTTTATCAAATAAGACCTTAAACCCTTTATCATACAATTGACTAATGCTCAATAAATTGTGTTTTAGACCATCAACATACAATACATTTTCAATGAGAATAGTAGAGTGATTATTTATGGAGCCAATACCTTCAATGTGGCCTTTGGAGTTGTCACCAAATGTCACTACTCCTCCACTTTCTGGCTTTAAATCCATGAATCGACTCTTGTCTCCGGTCATGTGCCTCGAGCATCCACTATCAAGGTACCATGAGTTTTGGCTTTATACTTTGGCCTTGTAGCAATGCCCCCTACAAACAAAGAGATTAAGCTTTGATTTTTGGTACCCCAATCATTTTGGGTCCACGAGTGTTAGCTCCCAAAAGCTTAGTTCCCTTAGGAATCCAAGGTGACATGGCATTAACATTATTAGATTTGACAAGTTCCTTAGGAACCCATACACTTCTAATTCTTTTAGTCTTATTATGCCTATAGAAGCCACTTTGTTTGTAGTTATAGTTCTTTCTTTTAGGTTAGTTTGTTCTAGATGATTCACCTATTTCATTTTTCACATTACCAACACTTTTGAAAGACTTTTTGAGCTCATTAAGCTCATCTAACACCTTTTGGTGTTCAATGTTACATTGAGAAATAAGATTGTTTAAGTCTACATTTTCATTTTGAAAGAATTCAAGTTCATCTTGTAAACCTAAGATCTTTTTCTCAAATTTCAAGTTAGCTTGAGAAAGTAAGTCATTTTTAGCATTTAAATCAGAAGTGATCTTTTTATTTTTTAAAACAGACTCCTTATATTTCTCAACTAACTCATTGTATACCTCTTGTAACTCATCATAAGCTTCATGTAATTCATCAAATGTAAAATCGAAAGTAGATGAGTTAGAGGTTACCATAGAAGAATCCTCCTCAAGAGCCATGAGGCAAAGGTTGACCACTTCTTGTTCCTCATCCTCGGATGACTCTTCATCACTCCAAGTAGCAAGCTTAGCTTTAAGCTTCTTCTTCTTATCAAAGCCCTTCTTCTTGAGTTGAGGACAACTCGGAACGAATATGACCCGGTTTCTTGCACTCATAGCATATGATCAGATCCTTTTCTTCTTCTTTGTTTTTGGTCTTGAAGTCCATCTTTCTTTGAAACTTCCTACCCCGGTTGGACCACATTAACCGTGAGAATCTCTTGGCTATCATAGCCAATTCTTCAAAATCTTCCTCCTCACTAGAACTGCTCTCCTCATGTAGAGAGGCTTTAAGAGCCACTCCTAGTTTCTTTTTCTTGTCTACCTCAAGCTTCTCCACTCTTCTTTCTTCCTTCTTTCTTTCATCTTCCCTTCCTTACTTCATGATTTCATGAGTTAGGAGAGAACCAACTAGCTCATCAAGCTTTAGTGTCTTCAAATTCTTTGCCTCAATGATAGCGGTTCTTTTCCCATCCCAAGACTCGAGAAGTGAGTAGAGTAGCTTCCGAACTAGCTTGTCCTCCAGGATGATCTCTCCAAAACCCTTTAGCCCATTGACGATTGTTGAAAAGCGATCAAACATATTTGAAACGGTTTCGTCGGACTCCATCTTGAAATTCTCATAGCTAAGATTGAGAATTCCAATCTTTGTTTCCTTCACATCGCTTGTTCCTTCATATGTAGTCTCAAGTGTATCCTACACTTCCTTAGCACTTTCGATGGAAGAAACTTTGGAGTAGATATCGGGTCCAAAGGCGCAAAATAGCATATGAAGAGCCTTGTCGTTGATTTGAAGCTTCTTTCTATCATCTTCACTCATTTCATTTTTCCTTTTTGGCACTAGTCTTCATTCATAGTCTCTTTTCATCGCAATAATGAGACCATCTTCTATAGCATCCCAAACAAGATAATCACTAGACTTGTTGAAGAGACGCATCCGGTTCTTCCAAAAGGGATAGTTATCACCGTTGAAGAAATGTGATTTATTGATAGATTGAGACTCGTACATGTTAGAGCTGGAGGTAGATGCCATGGCTTGCTTTGTAGTTGATCACACTATTCCTTGAATCTCTTCTTCCGGTTGTTAATCCTTCAAAGAGGTAGGCTCCGATACCAATTGTTGAGTGGATCAATGAATTGATCAAAGCTAAGAGGGGGTGAATTGGGTTTTTAAAATTTGTTGGAGAAAGTGGAATGACTAAAATTGAAGAACAAGGCAATTTAGAGTGGTTCAAGTTCCAAATGAACTCTACATCTACTACCTTAGCTACCACTAAGGATTTTCCAACAATCCACTAATTGCTCTCCCCCTTTTCTAAGCTTAGGAGGTAACCTTTACGATACCAGTAAAATTTTCTACCCAAAATTTGACCAAACCCTCACAAGGATACAAAGAAGAATTTTAAGGCAAGTAGAATATCTCTCAATACAAATTTGCCCCTTTTGATACAAGCACTCAACCCAATTTGGAATACAAGATTGGAATTACACACAACACAATTTGGGATTTTACAAGAATGAGAAATTAGGCACTTTGAGCTTGAATTTTTGTATAGATGTTTCTCTTGGATGCAATAGTTGTTGCTAGTCTTCAATTGGCTTGATTTTATACATTCTCCATTAATTCTAGCCGTTTGGGTGGTTAGGGTATTGATTATAGCCGTTGGAACCCTCTCTTTCCACCATAAATGCACTTCTACAGCCTACTGTATCGGTACACGGGAAGGCGTATCGATCCATGTCTCAAAACAGAAAGAACTGTGGCACAATTACAAGAGAGGCGTATCGATACGCGTGTAGGCATATCGGTACAGGTTAGGGAAGTGTTTCGGTACGGGCAAGACCGTATTGATGCAATTATTCCCATAAAGCTCACTGGAAGAATCCGTATCAATACAGGTAAGAGCGTATCGGTACGGGACAACCAACTTTTTAAAAGTCTGTTACCTAAAAACTGACACCAACGGTCAAAAACATTGCTCTGAAATTTAAAATTACTTTAAATTCTTATCGATACGGGAGACACCGTATCGGTACACCATTCAAACTCAGTGTGATTTTATAGAGAGAGCGTATCGATACAGATACAATCTATTTCGATACGGTAAGGGGCGTATCGAAACGCATTTCTCTAGTGGCCAAGTCGGTAAAAGGTATCGATACGGCAAGGAGCATATCGATACGCATAGATGATTTTCAATAGTTTGGCCTTGGAACACTTAGAAAATATTTTAGAGTTTGAGTTTTTCAAACTAGAGTAAAGCCTTGTTGGTTTGAAACCTTTTGAGAGACTTAAAAATCTTTTTCAAGTTTTTCAATTTAATCCTTAAAATACTTTGTTATATCAAAACCAAACATAGGTTTTACAAAAGTAATTATCAAATATTCGATGTGATTTAAATATGAAAATATTAAATAATTTTTTTTAAATATTCGATTTAAAAGAAAAAATGATTTAAAATATTCGAATATTTCGAGTTATTCGAGTTGACGCGTCATATCTTAAGATAGAGGTGATCGTTCGATCGAGTCGAGTCAAAAAATTTCGAGTTATTTGAGTTGACGCGTCATATTTTACAACTCAAACTTTATCTGAAAATTTTTCGATTTGAGTCGAGTCAAGTCGAGTCGAGTTTTCGAGTTCCTATTAAAATTTAATTGTAATTATTTATCATGTTACCATACTTTGTAATTTTGCTTTAAGGACCAAATTGAAAGAATTCGTTAATAATGACGGCTAAATTTAGTGAATTGTTTCAAATCAAGATTAAATTGATTGAATGTATAAATATAAAAGACTAAATGTGTTATTATATCAAATTTTATAACAGACACTTAGTGGGATTTAACATCTAGTTATAATTTTATTATAAAACATAAAATTTAATTGTTATTTTATAATTTTTGAAAGTTTAGTTATTATTTTATTTTTTTATCAAAATTTAGTGACCTTCTGTGTACTTTACCAAAAAAAAAAACTAACGGTGAGAATCATTTGGACTAACTAATAACGGGCTGACCCATCACCATAAGGGAATTAACGAGGCCTCAACTCATAGCCCATTCGACGTTTCTCTGGCTTTCCCTTCCCTTCCCTTCCCTTCCTTCAATGGAGAAATCCTATAGCAAAAGCTCAACAAAACCCCTGCATTTTCTCACCAAAAATCAATGGCCGCTTCTCTTTTAAACAAAGCCTTAAAACCCATAAAACATCCCAACTTCCTCTCATCTCTCCGCTCTCTTAATTTCACTTGTATCGCCGCCAACCCCTCCGACGGCCTATTTTCATCTTCCTTCACTTTCGACAACACCAGTAGCAACCAAGAGAAAGACAATAATAGCATCTGCATAAAGCCACGGAGTTCGGATGCCAGCGCCGAAAAGACGACGTCGGTGACGATGCCGATGTCCTTCATGACTGGATCGATAGTGGGGAAGAGATTCTACAAGAAAGTTACTACGAGAGAGTCTGATGATGGTGTTGGATGGACGGTAATGCTCGATTATCGGACTCTTAAAACCCCTTCCAAACGCCCTCTCAAGTTGCCCACTTTGGCTCTTGCTAAGGCCATTGCTGCCGAATGGGAATATCAGGTACATCATTTTCTTTTACTCTAATTCTTCATCTTTTCTTATAAATTTTGGGTTTTTGCTACTTCAGTCTTTGTATCCGGTGTTAAAGTGGTAACTTTTGTCTGAATTGGTTATTGTTGAATTAATGTTAGAATCCAGAAGATTTAGTCTATGTGTTTTACTTCATTCATCATCTTAGGTCCAATTGAATTCTATAATAACTAACAAGATGATCATCTTTTTTTTAGCAAACAGATGGAATCAGACCCTTTACTATGCCATTGATGAAACTTGCTTGCACGGCACAGGAGAGAGTGCCACTCACACGTGCCAAGATCATCGAACATCTGATGAAGAAATTCCATCAAGATCTAGTATTCTGTCGAGCACCGGAGGATAACACTTTGACCGCTGGTGTACATGGTTCGTAGGTTATTCGAGCTTTACTATACCGTATTCTTCAACGGACATTCTTATATGTTGCTTCAGTCTGAAAACCACAATGCAATGATGTCCAACATTTTGGCCTTTATTGCAGCAAGGCAAGTTGAGAAAGTTGATCCTTTACTTGCTTGGTTAAATTCTGAATTTGGCTTCAAGCCTATTGTGTACTCCAGCTTTTTTGGTGGGAAGCAAGGGGAAGGTCTCACAATGGCTGTTGAAAACCTTCTAAAGAAGACAGATGACTGTGAATTGGGAGCCATTGATGCCATTGCAGCTGCGGCACATTCATTGGTTATTTCTTTAGGAATTTTTTGTGGTAAATTGCAGATCGAGGAAGCAATTGAGTTGATTAGACTCGAGGAAGATTTGCAGGTTCTTTTTCATTTCAGTAAATCTCTTATGCATATTCATGTATATATTATCAAACATGTAGATTGAGACATCTGTTATATATTTGTAGGTGGATAAATGGGGTTTAGTCGAAGGCGGCCATGATGTTGACATTGCTGACCTGAAGGTGCAAATCGCATCAGCAACTGTGTTCCTTGGTCTTTCAAGGAAGAGCTCCTTATTTGATTGAGGAGTTTTTGAGGCTATGAAAGCTTTTTCCTACTCTAAATTCACATATATCCTAATGTGATACTTAGTGTTGTAAGATTGGAATAAATGAATAATTGAGTTCATCAACTCTGAACTTGTGGAAGATCCCCCTTGTATTATGTGCCTAATGCCTTGAAAACTCTAATCCATTCTTATGACCAAGCGTTGCTTGCAGCAACTAGTATCTCTTCTTTGCAGCAATAAGTGCCACATTGGTGGCTGTCTCTTAATGTCACATTTACAACGAGACTGTCCAAACTGTTCCAACAAGATAACTGAAATAGTCTTAAAAACTGTTTTCAAGATTCATTCTCTTATGCATTGATGTTTTCATGGAAAATTAAGAAGCAAGATCTAAATAAATGGGATGGTCCAGTGTAATTATACATCACCTGTGGCGGTAACATACTTTGAAACCTATTTAGGCTTCAAAGTACAGAGCATAACAAATTCTGATGTAACGAGTTAGGTCCTTCATCTCTAGCACTTGAACAGCCTAAATAGGTTTCAAAGAGAGTTCACCTCCTAAGAATGTTGTACAATTATATAGATTGAATGCAACAAACAAAAATAAGGATCAATCGAACCCAAAATCAGCACTTGAACAACAAATTTAAGTACTATTGTGAGGGAGAATACAATTATTGGCATCTCATCGATTCAGTGGGGGAGAATAAAATTATTGGCTTGTCATTGACTCAAAGCAAATTGTTCATGGAGTCCTCACAAAAACATTCCAGATTAACTGGTTTGAAATTCACAACATCTTATTTCTGAAGTTTTAGACTTTAACCGGTAAGCTGAAGCTGCTTGATGTGTTGGATCTGCTTTCCTGGGTTTAGCCCCTTTGGACAGGCACGAGCACAGTTCAATATCGTATGACAACGATATAGCTTATACTCATCATTTACGGCGTCCAATCTCTCCTTTGTGTATTTCATCACGGCTGTCGCTTATCCATCTGCATATATAAGAGCATGGTTAACAAACTTTATACACTCAAGAGGTAATCAGTTTGCATCTCTACACCCTCTAAAGTGGGAAAACTAATAGTAAAGAACTAACAAATTCAGCAAGAGAAAGAACAGAGACCAATAGGCAAAAAACAATGATTGACAGGTCCCATTATAAGTTTAATGGCAAGGAATTATGTATACAGGCTGCAAGAAATAGTTGGATGAACAAAAACATCACATATGGCAGCAGCAGTTGAAATATCTCACCAACAACCGAAGGATTCTAATACTGTAATTCAGCTACTAGATGTTTAAGCAATGGCTTTCGCCATTTCACAATCAAAATTCACTGAACTTGCAACTACTAGAGTTGGAGAATGATTAGACAATTTGTAAAATAAGTAAGCAGGATACTAAAGTGAATATCAAATACAACCCTTTAATCACAAACAAACAGTGTAACTAGCAAAAACTTAAAACACAGGTAACAATTTGTAATAATCAAGAATCACTTCCGATGTTGAATTAGCGCATCAAAAACACATAGTATGCTACCAAGAAGAAAAACATCATTCATTTCCCAGTGTTAACAAACTCTTCATTTCCCTTAGAATAAGTATGGAAAGAAAGAAAAATAATTAAAATTGAGCTTTTTTCTCTTATAGAGGAGAGAACATAAACCAAGACGCAAATTCCAAAGTATAACCCAAGAAAGTCGTAAAAGTTCAACTATTGCGTAAATCAATAAAAGCCTAAATACTAATTTCAAAAAGGATTAATGTGAATTGTAAGAATCATTATCCAAATCAGTAAAGTAAAATAAAATTCCTTCTTTTCAGTTATCAACCAATAGATACCAAAATCCATCAACAACATCAAATTAAGGAATGAAAACCCTTGAAGCATTCACTTCCAGCGTTCTGTATTACTCACTGGAGATAAAGCTAGGTCTTTTCCTACGAACCAACCAAATAGATTGCAGACCCAATCCACAAAAACCATCAGCAACATAGACTTAACAAATGAAACCCAAAATTAAATGATTGTATTGATTACCTGTTAGCGTGGAGCAAAGCAGCAGGACCCAGATAAGATTCAGGATTCCACCAATAACTGGGACAGCTGGTGCTACAACAAGCACACAAAATGCACTCATACATCCCATCCAGCTTAGCTCTATCCTTTTTACTTTGTGGAATCTCTTTCCCCGCCGTCGGAGGCGGATTCTTCCTCTTCAACCACGGCTCAATACTCTTATACTGATTATAAAAGTTGGTCATATCCACCACCAGATCTTTAATCACAAACATATGCGGCAAAGGAGTTATGGTCGTCTCCGATGATCCTGACTCGATCTTCGTTAGACAAGCTAAGCCGTTACAGCCGTTGATGTTCATCGCACAAGAGCCGCAGATTCCTTCACGGCAGGAGCGGCGGAAGGTGAGCGACGGATCGATCTCGTTCTTGATCTTGATGAGGGCGTCGAGGACCATGGGCCCGCACTCTTTTAGGTCAATTTTGTAGTCTTGGAGCTGGGGTTTAGCAGGGTTATCTGGATTCCATCGGTAGATTTGGAAGGTCTTCATGTTGGTGGAGGCGGCGGCTTTTGGCTCCACCTTTTGAGCTTCCGCTTCGCCAGCGTACGGCCTGACCACCACCAGCCTCGACGCCGGAGCCACCGTTGATAAAGACACTCGACACGTGACATTCATCGCCCGTCGAATCAAACTGGACGCCATGATTTTGGTAGAATATGACAATCCAGAAACGAAAAACAGTTCAAGGAAATGAAGGATCAAGTATTGTCCAATTGTTAGGGGATTTATATTAAATAAAATTACGGAAATGGACTATAAATAAGGGTTAAATCCACCAAATAACCCTAAATTATCATCTAGATTTTAAATTGGTCCTTAGATTTCAAAACATTCTAATTATCTTAAATCAATTCAGTCATTTTGTTAGCTTAATTATAAATTTAATCCTCAAATGTTTTCTTAACTCTAACAAAACATATTCTAAAGTACATGGCCAAATTACAAAGAATGTATGTATTATTGGTATGGACATCTTGGATTAGACGCGTCAAAAAACGATAATCTAATAAAATTTAAGTGAAATATTACTTTTTAAATGTATAACAAATCTAAATTATCCATTAAATAGATTTACACATGTTTACAATATAATTAGCATTTTTTAATGTATTTTGCATTAGATTTGAGTAAATTGATGAGTAGGTTAATGATTTTATTGATACGATACTTTAATAATTCAATTAGAAAGTTATGGAGTCTTGGATGAACATAGAAATATGATGCCATAATTTGGGGGCGGCTTACTAATTAGCCCACAAAAGAAGTTGCTATTCGGTCATCGGTGAGAAGTTGGGTGCCCTTGCCTTTTGAAGGGCGTGTGGTGTGCTCAGCCTTAGCATGGCCCCTAATAAAAATTGAACACGTGTGGGGTCATGTTTGAGGATATTTGTTTATCGGGAAGTGTGGAATGCACCTTTAAGCTTATATAGTATTATTTTTTTTAAGGGTAAACTACAATGGTAGTCACTGAACTTTCAAGGCGCTTTTAATAAAGTCACCGAACTTTTAAAACTTTCATTACGGTTACTCAACTTTTAATTCGCTTTCAATAAGGTCACTGGCGTCAACCACAGTTAAAAAAGCTGATGTGACATGTTAAATGTAAAGGTAAAATACACTATTAGTCACTGAACTTTTAAAAGGCTTTCAATATGGTCACCAAACTTTTAAAAATTTCATTACTATCACTCAACTTTTAATTCGCTTTCGTTACCGTTAAAAAAAGCTGATGTGACATGTTAAGTTTAAAAATAAACGTTTTCCCACCATATTTTTTCTCCCCTCTTATTTTCTTCCATCTAAATATGTCTCTTTCTTCCATATGAATCAAATTGTAATTTTTTTGTGAATGTCGTTACTTCTCTAGTAACACATTAAGGAAAATATTAATGTATCTAGACATGCATGCGACATGTGTGAGAACAAGAAAAATATTGGGAGACATCCGATGATGGAATGATAAAGAAATATTTAAAATTTTGCTCATAAAAAATCCTCTTTATGCTTTAGGCCCGACATTTACCGAGTCATGCACTGGATAATGAGGAGTTCAAAGGAAAATATTAATGTATCTAAAAGATAGACATGTTTGGATGGAAAAAAATAAGACATGGAGATAAAATAGGGTGGAAAAAAGTTTATTTTTAACTTGAACGTGTCATATCAACTTTTTTTAACGGTAATGAAAGCGAATTAAAAGTTGAGTGATGGTAATGAAAGTTTTAAAAGTTTGGTGACCATATTGAAAGTCTCTTAAAAGTTTAGTGACTAACAGTGTACTTTATCCTTACATTTAACATGTCACGTCAGCTTTTTTAACGATGGTTGACGACAGTGACCTTATTGAAAGCGATTAAAAGTTGGGTGACTATAATGAAAGTTTTAAAAGTTCGGTGACCTTATTGAAAGCGCCCTAAAAGTTCGGTGACTACCAGTGTAGTTTACCCTTTTTTAAATATGATGGTGTGATTATATGGTAGTATTTATTTAATTTTTTAGCTACTTAATAAGGTACACACACCGTGCGCACATAGTGCTCGAATTCGGCTCACTTAAATGAAATACATCATCTTTTACTACTTGGAAAATTCATATAGTAGTATTTAAGTTGAAGTTTGGATTTATGTAAAATTTATGCATTTAGCCCCTTTTTAGGGACAAATATCACCATTCGTCAATTAACTTTTTTTAACAATTTTTACCGAGAGGAAGGGGGATTGCTCCTATTGGGATTAGAACTCAGGACTTAGGGGAAGAGATTGAATGTCAACAGAAGTCTTTAACCATTTGTTCCAAGTTGTGTTGAACAGAAACTTAAATTGGCCAATTAACTATTGGTCGATTAACTTAAATACATTATAAATGTTTACAATTAGATTTGAACAGAAAATCGAATAATTTGACTTAAATCGAATTTCATAAATTTGACTTGAATTTTTTTTAAATAAAACTTGAGTTATAAAATAAGACTCATCAATACAAGTAACTCGAATTTTTTTACTCGGCTAGATTGAGTATTGTTGAGTTGTAGGGGGGCTCGATTCGTTCAACCGATATGGCTCACCAAGTGGTGGAGAGGTGGATTTTTTGGTGGAAGGGTTGTGGAAGCTAAAAAGATAATTGACACAATGATTTATAGCAGTTCAACCTTCTAACCAAGGTCTACATCCACTACGTACCTTAGCTCCCTACTAAGGATTTCCAATCAATCCACTATTGATTCGTCCCTTTTTCTAGGCTTAGGAGGAAACCCTTATACACCGATCAAGCTTTCTATCCAAAGCCTTGATCAAACCCTCTTTTACAAAGAGATAAATAAAGCAAACAGAAATCCCTCTAATAAGTGTGTAACCCCCTAGACCCGCCTATGCGTTACCACGGATCTTAGGAAGTTACATTAGGGTCACAGGAGCGACCCACATTAAAATTTCAAATAAACAAATCGTTAACCATTTAAAATCATAAATTAAATTTTGAATTAGAATACAATTCCAAAAAATATTCAGACTACAAAATAAAAACTATGATACAAATTGCTAAAACAAATTTTAGACTCGAATGTAAATCAAGATGTGACATACATGCCCCCTAATTACACAGATACCATACTCTGCAAGCAAACCGAAGAAACTCTATACCGATGTTGACAGCTGCAACATGGTCGATCTTCTAACATGTGATGGTAAAAACTACGTGAGCTTCGAAAAGCTCAGTAATACAAACTACCAAGGGATGCTAAAAGCACAAGAAGGTAAGGCAAGCTTAACACTGTCATGAAGAACTAGGTAACGATAAACTCAAATTACGATTCGAGATTTGAGAGGAGCATTATACCAGAAGGTAACAAAGTTGTTCTTTATTAGATCATCCGAACTCAAGATGTGAGTCTAAAGCGGAGATTCAAAAGAGATTCAGATTTCAGAAGTTGAATTAAGGAGTTCAACGTGGTTCATTAAACGCGAATTGTAAGTTTACTGAGCGTTCAACTTTAATACATTAATTTAGTAGGGTGCGCGTAAGAAGAGGTCAGAAAGTTTTATTAACTTACTTAACTACCCTCCAACCGAACCCCAAAATACAATTCCACCTAAACTGCATACAGAAGGTCTTACCCTAGGCCTGAGGCGTAGGAGCCTACCTAAGGGGATACCTTAGGTCCAGAAAGACTTACCCTAGGCCCGTGGGCGTAGGAGCTTAGGTACAGAAGGACTTATCAGCGCTGAGCCTACAGATCAAAATTCATATCCAGATAATATACCACATATGATTTCAATTTATATTCAGAATGCAATATAGCAGAAAATAAATATTAAATCTACTTTTGTACCAGAAGACATGTATCAAATTTATTTTATTATCATTATCATTATTTCGTATTCAATGTCATATATCAGATATATTTTTCATAACAAAGGTCAGAAATCAGAGAATTGTTTTCCTTTCGTATTACATTATCATACTTTTAAATTTTAAGCATATTGTCTTGATTTAGAACAAAAAGTAATTACAGATACAGGGTACACGCTTTATGGCCTAATTCATTTCTTAAAGGTACTCGATAGATATAAAAAAAAAGATGACACTTGGCGAATTTAGAATGATTTCAGAACGAGGTCCCTACGAATAGGGGAGTTCGGTAAGACGGATCGAATTTAACATCGAAAGTTGATGCATCAGAATCATTGGGATTTCAGATATATCGAGAGTGATTCGATCGCTAAAGCTTACGAAGGTATTGTTGGGCATTACGACCTTCGAAAGGTAATTTGGTAAGCTGAACCAATAAGGTATAAACGGTGATGCACAGGATTTAGGAATTCTAATTGCTCATCAGGCTTTCGAGTCCCTCTGAACTAATTGAAACCAATAACACTTAGTTTGAAATATAATCGGATAAGTACATCTTAAGCATTCATTTTCAGAACTGATTACAGTGTAACAACAAAGCAGATCGTCTTCACCTTACATCCACTAAACTTACCACGAGAGATCAAACATGTATCCAAGCGGTAATTTTCCAAATTCCTGAACATGCATATAACCCCCGAACTCGTTCCATAACATCGAATTTATCTTTTTGAGGAAACATGTTGCTCTTACCAATAGCTGAGTACTTTCTCCAAATAACCCGAACATGTCGTCACATGGTATCTTTCCAAATTTAGGATAGTATCAGAAACGACCAACAAACACAGGTCGTGAATTACCACTTTAGAGTTGTTATATTGTCTAGCTTTATTGGTATTCCTTATTTCAGTTTTAGAGTTAGCTTTAGTAATTTCAACATTCGCAGATATTTCAGATGCTTCATATCTGAAGGTGTTCCAAAACAAATTCTGAGCCTTTCGGTCGTTCTAACTATTCAATCCTTTCCGATATCGAGGGTATATTCGTCATTTCGATTAATTTGACAATTTGTGCCGAGGATACATTATTCTTTTTAATCATTATGGATATTCCGACCAATTCAAATTTATCAGTCTTACTAAACATTTCAGTCATCTCGATCAATTCAGCAATTTACGCGACTTTGCCTAATCCAAACATACAATTGTTTTCCCGCAATTGTCTTCAGAGAATATTCAATCTAAAAAAAAAGGAATCTGAGCAATTTACAGGCTCAAACGTGAAGCCTCGCTACCATAACTTCTCAAGCAAACTTCAAGATTTTCAGAAGGTTCGGTTGTTTTACCGGATCTAGTGTAGATTCTCATACCACACTCATTAATAGGGGTATTTTAGTCATTTTCATACATCAAGAGCATTTTCGTAATTTATTAGCCAAAATAATCAGACTTAGAGATTAACCCTTTTTATTAATTGTTTACTGAACTCGAAGGTCCTTTCAATTTATCAAACCTCTTATGCGAATATTTGCCTTGGCCATTAATATTCTTATTTCATAATTGATCGACGTAATCAGAAATAATCATATGCTCAAGCATGATCGTGTAAACATTAACCAAATACCAACATGTAGCAAAAGCATACAGAAGGTAGTAATGTATTACCTTAGTTCCGAGCTACAACGGTTGATTCATGACACCTCATTCGATCGCACTCGATCCCAAGATTCGACGGCTCTCAGCATATCAATTTCAAGGATACTTTGATACCTTCAACAACATAGATTCACATTTCAGTCCTTATCCAAAGAGCTCTTAACAAAATTAGACACATAAACACTTTCGAGTTCAAGGTCAGATACGGAGGCCTTCAGGTCAGAATTTTGCAAAACGGGCTTCAAAAACGGACTCAGGACGTCGAAAAACATAAAATAGGGCTTTTTCGGAAATTTTGACTTTTTGGTCAAAGTCAACGCTGACGTCAGCAGGTCAACGCTGACGTCAGCAGGTCAAGGTCAACGGGGGACAGGGTCAACGCTGACGTCAGCGATCAGCAGAAAGTCAACTGAGTCGACTCGGTGAGTTAACTTAGTCTCGGGTCGGGTCAGACACGGGTCGGGTCGGACTCGGGTCGGGTTGGACCGGTTCAGATCGATTCTTACCCTAGGAGATCGGGTGTCGCCGGACGGTGGCCGGAAAGCTCGCCGGAGAACTCAACGAACGCGATTCTGCCGAAAAAAATAGATCATTAGACCACAATTCCAATCAATACATCTTTAATCTGAAACAAACCGGAAATTAGGCCGGATCTCACCTCAAGGGTTCGTATATGCCGGAAAAACGCGGTGCTCCGATGAGGAGCTTGCCGGCGTCGGACGGGCAAGCGGTCGGTCGGGTTTTGTTCATCGCCACGTCCGGAGCCCGGATCTGGCGGCGGCATTGCGAATGGACGACCGAGGCGGCTGGAATCGGACGAAAATAGATGGGGCAAACCAAGGGTTTCGAACGGGCATTCTCTTCGATTGCCGACGATTTAAGCGGCGACGGTGCAAGTGGCGACCACAGTTTTGGTCGGGGCTCGACGGGGAAGCCAGCGGTGGTGGCGGTGAACGCCACGGCCCGACGGTGGCGCAGATCGGAGCTGAGGCGATAAGGGTTAGGTGAGAGCTTTCCTTTTTTTTGAACATTCTAGATCTCAATTGGTTCCAATGGTCTCTCCCGAAGGTGGAGAGTCAGATTGCCTTAATAATTTTAGGTACACCGCCAGAAAGGTTCAAAAAGGATAATGGGGAGCTTTAGACAATAAGAGCTGCCTAGCTCAGTTGGCTGGGTTACTGGCCTAAAATCATGAGGTCGCGAGATCAAATCCCCCAGCCTCCAACTAGGTTTTCATTTCCATCCCATTTTCATTTATTTATTTTTTTAGGGTGTTACAACTCTCCCCTCCTTAAAAGAAATTTCGTCCTCGAAATTTACTAGGGTCGGACAAATGTAGAAACTGCTCTTTCATTCATTCTTGTACTGAAACTTACCCAATAGAGCATCAATGTTTCTCAAAACTCACAGACGATCACATATCAATCTGGCAGTGTCCTCTGTTACTCCAATCAACATTTGACCCATAAACATCTCATCATACATTTTGGACTAATTAATCATAATGCAACATTTGAATCCATACCGAATTTCATATAATGCAAAACAACATTTGTCTCATAACTTTTATTATAAACGGTCTCAGTCAGGGATAAGAGACATTCCAATTTTCCACAGAAGTTAATCATACCACCCAAAGGTATATATTTCAGAGTTCGAATTACTCTTCTAGGTTGACCATAAATTTTCAGATGAAAAACTACAACTACAATTCAGATAAGCACTCTAGGACTCCAACGACGACTCCCAAAATCAGGATGTAAACATCAAATTTCATTCATGGATGATATTTAACGATATACCAAGCCACACCATAAAGGAGATGCCTTTCTTCATACTGATCGAACACAACTAAGGTCATTAATGGATATCACTTACCTTCAACGTAATATTCAGACAACAATTTCTTTCGTGTTTAACAGAGGCACCACAGATTATACGTTTTCGGCACAATCGCAAACACTTCTCTCTGAAGTTCATAGAGCTTTTTTTTTCACATCTCCATTAGGGTATTTTCAAACACAATCGTTATCACCGAATAGCCTTTCATGAAATCTTACATTAGTTATTCGGCATGATCAAACATTTATTCTTAATCTGATTCACAAGTATAAGCCATCGCAAGTTCCTTATCTAGATTCAAATTCAACCATTTAATTCAAAACACAAACGAACGTTATAGACATTTTCTGTAAACAGATGTTGAGTTATGAAAGGCAGAATACTCAGATTTGGTTATTTCAAGAGAAAGGATTTGATATCAGAGTTTCGGCTCGGAGGAGTACGGTTATGATCTAGGGGCATGCACAGACCAGACACCCTATGACAGACATTCGGCCGATCTACCCAGAAAGACGCAACTCTAAGCTCTGATACCACTAAATGTAACCCCCTAGACCCGCCTATGCGTTACCACGGATCTTAGGAAGTTACATTAGGGTCACAGGAGCGACCCACATTAAAATTTCAAATAAACAAATCGTTAACCATTTAAAATCATAAATTAAATTTTGAATTAGAATACAATTCCAAAAAATATTCAGACTACAAAATAAAAACTATGATACAAATTGCTAAAACAAATTTTAGACTCGAATGTAAATCAAGATGTGACATACATGCCCCCTAATTACACAGATACCATACTCTGCAAGCAAACCGAAGAAACTCTATACCGATGTTGACAGCTGCAACATGGTCGATCTTCTAACATGTGATGGTAAAAACTACGTGAGCTTCGAAAAGCTCAGTAATACAAACTACCAAGGGATGCTAAAAGCACAAGAAGGTAAGGCAAGCTTAACACTGTCATGAAGAACTAGGTAACGATAAACTCAAATTACGATTCGAGATTTGAGAGGAGCATTATACCAGAAGGTAACAAAGTTGTTCTTTATTAGATCATCCGAACTCAAGATGTGAGTCTAAAGCGGAGATTCAAAAGAGATTCAGATTTCAGAAGTTGAATTAAGGAGTTCAACGTGGTTCATTAAACGCGAATTGTAAGTTTACTGAGCGTTCAACTTTAATACATTAATTTAGTAGGGTGCGCGTAAGAAGAGGTCAGAAAGTTTTATTAACTTACTTAACTACCCTCCAACCGAACCCCAAAATACAATTCCACCTAAACTGCATACAGAAGGTCTTACCCTAGGCCTGAGGCGTAGGAGCCTACCTAAGGGGATACCTTAGGTCCAGAAAGACTTACCCTAGGCCCGTGGGCGTAGGAGCTTAGGTACAGAAGGACTTATCAGCGCTGAGCCTACAGATCAAAATTCATATCCAGATAATATACCACATATGATTTCAATTTATATTCAGAATGCAATATAGCAGAAAATAAATATTAAATCTACTTTTGTACCAGAAGACATGTATCAAATTTATTTTATTATCATTATCATTATTTCGTATTCAATGTCATATATCAGATATATTTTTCATAACAAAGGTCAGAAATCAGAGAATTGTTTTCCTTTCGTATTACATTATCATACTTTTAAATTTTAAGCATATTGTCTTGATTTAGAACAAAAAGTAATTACAGATACAGGGTACACGCTTTATGGCCTAATTCATTTCTTAAAGGTACTCGATAGATATAAAAAAAAAGATGACACTTGGCGAATTTAGAATGATTTCAGAACGAGGTCCCTACGAATAGGGGAGTTCGGTAAGACGGATCGAATTTAACATCGAAAGTTGATGCATCAGAATCATTGGGATTTCAGATATATCGAGAGTGATTCGATCGCTAAAGCTTACGAAGGTATTGTTGGGCATTACGACCTTCGAAAGGTAATTTGGTAAGCTGAACCAATAAGGTATAAACGGTGATGCACAGGATTTAGGAATTCTAATTGCTCATCAGGCTTTCGAGTCCCTCTGAACTAATTGAAACCAATAACACTTAGTTTGAAATATAATCGGATAAGTACATCTTAAGCATTCATTTTCAGAACTGATTACAGTGTAACAACAAAGCAGATCGTCTTTACCTTACATCCACTAAACTTACCACGAGAGATCAAACATGTATCCAAGCGGTAATTTTCCAAATTCCTGAACATGCATATAACCCCCGAACTCGTTCCATAACATCGAATTTATCTTTTTGAGGAAACATGTTGCTCTTACCAATAGCTGAGTACTTTCTCCAAATAACCCGAACATGTCGTCACATGGTATCTTTCCAAATTTAGGATAGTATCAGAAACGACCAACAAACACGGGTCGTGAATTACCACTTTAGAGTTGTTATATTGTCTAGCTTTATTGGTATTCCTTATTTCAGTTTTAGAGTTAGCTTTAGTAATTTCAACATTCGCAGATATTTCAGATGCTTCATATCTGAAGGTGTTCCAAAACAAATTCTGAGCCTTTCAGTCGTTCTAACTATTCAATCCTTTCCGATATCGAGGGTATATTCGTCATTTCGATTAATTTGACAATTTGTGCCGAGGATACATTATTCTTTTTAATCATTATGGATATTCCGACCAATTCAACTTTATCAGTATTACTAAACATTTCAGTCATCTCGATCAATTCAGCAATTTACGCGACTTTGCCTAATCCAAACATACAATTGTTTTCTCGCAATTGTCTTCAGAGAATATTCAATCTAAAAAAAAGGAATCTGAGCAATTTACAGGCTCAAACGTGAAGCCTCGCTACCATAACTTCTCAAGCAAACTTCAAGATTTTCAGAAGGTTCGGTTGTTTTACCGGATCTAGTGTAGATTCTCATACCACACTCATTAATAGGGATATTTTAGTCATTTTCATACATCGAGAGCATTTTCGTAATTTATTAGCCAAAATAATCAGACTTAGAGATTAACCCTTTTTATTAATTGTTTACTGAACTCGAAGGTTCTTTCAATTTATCAAACCTCTTATGCGAATATTTGCCTTGGCCATTAATATTCTTATTTCATAATTGATCGACGTAATCAGAAATAATCATATGCTCAAGCATGATCGTGTAAACATTAACTAAATACCAACATGTTGCAAAAGCATGCAGAAGGTAGTAATGTATTACCTTAGTTCCGAGCTACAACGGTTGATTCATGACACCTTATTCGATCGCACTCGATCCCAAGATTCGACGGCTCTCAGCATCTCAATTTCAAGGATACTTTGATACCTTCAACAACATAGATTCACATTTCAGTCCTTATCCAAAGAGCTCTTAACAAAATTAGACACACAAACACTTTCGAGTTCAAGGTCAGATTCGGAGGCCTTCGGGTCAGAATTTTGCAAAACGGGCTTCAAAATCGGGCTCAGGACGTCGAAAAACATAAAATAGGGCTTTTTCGGAAATTTTGACTTTTTGGTCAAAGTCAACGCTGACGTCAGCAGGTCAACGCTGACGTCAGCAGGTCAAGGTCAACGGGGGACAGGGTCAACGCTGATGTCAGCGATCAGCAGAAAGTCAACTGAGTCGACTCGGTGAGTTAACTCACTGAATCAACTCGGGCGAGTTGACTCACTGAGTTGACTCAACGAGTTAACTTAGTCTCGGGTCGGGTCAGACACGGGTCGGGTCAGACTCGGGTCGGATTGGACCGGTTCAGATCGATTCTTACCCTAGGAGATCGGGTGTCGTCGGACGGTGGCCGGAAAGCTCGCCGGAGAACTCAACGAACGCGATTCTGCCGAAAAAATAGATCATTAGACCACAATTCCAATCAATACATCTTTAATCTGAAACAAACCGAAAATTAGGCCAGATCTCACCTCAAGGGTTCGTATATGCCGGAAAAACGCGGTGCTCCGATGAGGAGCTTGCCGGCATCGGACGGGCAAGCGGTCGGTCGGGTTTTGTTCATCGCCACGTCGGGAGCCCGGATCTGGCGGCGGCATCGCGAACGGACGACCGAGGCGGCTGGAATCGGACGAAAACAGATGGGGCAAACCAAGGGTTTCGAACAGGCATTCTCTTCGATTGCCGACGATTTAAGCGGCGACGGTGCGAGTGGCGACCACGGTTTTGGTCGGGGCTCGACGGGGAAGCCAGCGGTGGTGGCGGGGAACGCCACGGCCCGACGGTGGCGTAGATCGGAGCTGAGGCGATAAGGGTTAGGTGAGAGCTTTCCTTTTTTTTGAACATTCTAGATCTCAATTGGTTCCAATGGTCTCTCCCGAAGGTGGAGAGTCAGATTGCCTTAATAATTTTAGGTACACCGCCAGAAAGGTTCAAAAAGGATAATGGGGAGCTTTAGACAATAAGAGCTGCCTAGCTCAGTTGGCTGGGTTACTAGCCTAAAATGATGAGGTCTCGGGATCAAATCCCCCAGCCTCCAACTAGGTTTTCATTTCCATCCCATTTTCATTTATTTATTTTTTTAGGGTGTTACAAAGTGTTTGTTTGCACAATTAAAGCACTCACCCAAAACCTAAAACACTTGAGCAAATTTGACAATTTTGGCTCACTAGTGTTTGTCTATACAATAAATGACAATTTAAGCTCTAAGACAATTCTTGATCATTTGTTGATTGACAATATGAGCATTAGCTTTTACTTGATGCTTGGAGGTCTCTTTTATACTCCTTGATGAGTTTGTAGCCGTTACTAGCCGTTGGGATTGAATTGGAGCCGTTGAGGACTTTAATTCCCACCATAAATGCAGTTCTGCAGCTCACCGTTTCGAAACACTTGAACCTATTTTGAAACACCCTTTAAGTAGAAAGAGCCGTTGCAGTCTGATGAGACACCCGTATCAGAACGCCCTTGGTCGTTTCGGAACGCGTATCGAAATGCCTAGTCTCATATCGAAACGACCTGCATTTAAATGTTAGTTGAGAAATAGTCATTGGGGTTTATGATCGTTGTGGTCGAAGCCACGTAGGCGTATCGAAACGGCATAGCCTGTATCGAAACGCTACTCAAAAATCTCATCTAGGGAAAGCCCGTTTCGATACTCGTATCAAAACATTTTTGCTAGTAGAATCCCCCGTATCGAAACGCCCTAAGGTGTTTCGAAACGCCTGGACGATTTTGTATAGTTTGGCCTTTGAAAACATGTAAAATCCTTTGAAAATGTCCCTAAACATAGTTTCAAGTTATTTGAACTTTGGAAATTGTTTTAAATACTTTTTAAATCAGTCCAAAATATTTTTCAATTATTATATCAAAATATTAGTTCTACAAGTATTCACCCCTACTCTGCACTATATTGAAACTTGAAATTCAACCGCCCTATTTTAATTTGACATAATTTAATTATAAATTTTTATACTATTATTATTAGGTTTAATTTTTTGGTAATATGTATGTCTGTTTTACGGTCCATGTTTGGGGTGCGTGGCTGCCCCTCCCAACAATGTCATCTTTAAGGATTGAACTTGCTAGATATGATTTGTCCCTCCTTGGGAGTGCAATGTGCCTTACCAATGCACCCAACACTTGTTGATATTATTAAGAAGTTTAATTTTTTCCTTGGAAGTAAATAATTTAAAATCACATAAAAAGCAATCAACTATTTTCGACCAATAATAAAGTTACAAAACTAATAATAAAAGAATAGTTATATTTTGATACACAAGTTTGAGAAGATATTCCAAGTCCACTTCCGTTTCTCTACAGTTTCTGTTAGAGTATGCCCAAAGACCAATCATAAGATATTTGTAAATGACATTTGTTCTTACCTTGTTTATTCATAAAGAGGCATTGCCATTATTATTTTCAGTTACAATTCTGCATGCATAAATAAACTGAATTATAATAAAGTCCTTAGAATAATATGGTTATTCTAAAATGTCCTTAGTCGAGTATTATTGTGGGCATGGACAACAATAATGCATTAAGACTAATAAGTAGTTGATTGAACGACATACTGGACTGACCCGCTATGAGCATGTTTCTTAGATTATTATGTGACAGTCCCAACATTGCTCATAGTGATAACTACATGTATGATCCTCAGACTTGAGATCATCATTATTTCAACACCGTGAGTGACAGATTTTGATATAGACAAACGCGTGTCGTAACTAACTACACTATAAAGATTGATATTGGATATGTTACAATCTATGTAGTGGATATGGTTAATCATGATAGTATTTGTCCCTCATACGTAATAGGAGTAATATCGTAGGCCACTTGATTGAGTGAGACTAGAAATGCATGGCCATACTTGAATAAGTTGATATAAGATATCATAGTTATTCATTTATAATAGTGTACTCAAGATATCAAGAAATATTAGATGGACTATACAAGTGTGACTGGTCCATGACTTGTGTCCAATCTGGATATAAAGGACAAAATGATGTAATACATAAATAAAGTTAATCATGAAAAGGTTATGTTAAATCATGATTTCTTGTAACTTAGGTGACAATGACATATTGCTAGATGTCACTCATTGTAATATTAGAAGTAATACTAGAAATGTTCTAATATTTACTACTAACGTTACATGAACCTACAAGGTCACACCCACAGTTAAAATGAGCATATATTAAACGAATTATATATGTACAAATTTGTTGTACACGAATTTAGTTAAATTAATATATATTTGATATATATAATTTAACTATTGGGTAAATATTAAAAGAAAAATAATTATTTTAATTATGTTTCTTTTAATATATAAATAATATAATTCGGTTTAAATTAATATATATTAAAATTCTAATTAAGTTGAATTGAGATTATATACATTTAATATATATATATATATTAAAATCCTAATTAAGTTGAATATATATTATATATATTTAATATATTATATATATATATTGAAATCCTTATTAAGTTGAATTTGGATTATATATATTTAATATATATATATATATATATATATATTAAAATTCTAATTAAATTGAATTGAGATTATATATATTTAATATATACATTAAAATCCTTATATGAGTTAAATTAGGATTTCAAAGGCTATATAAAGGCATGCAAGATCTATCAATCATTAATGCTTTTTGGGAAAACCCTCTAAATAGTTTAGAGAGTTTTTATATGCTTGTTCGCTTCTAAATGATTTAGAGAATTTTTATATGCTCGTTTCAACTGAGTGAACTACGTAGAGGTCGGAGCGTTATCGTTGCGGCTCATGAATCGACATTGTGGAATCATGATTGAATATCTATCTTCTCCAAATTCCGAATTCCAGATTTTAAACAGGTAATTCCTCACCTTTATTCACCCTGATTTGTTCCTTGTACATGGATCTCTGGTGGTAATCGCCATATAATTTTTTCGTTACACCACGAGGTGTACCAACATGACCCAACAACGGTATCAGAGCCACTTGTACGATACAGATTCGGGTTTGAATTACTTTGGTGATGTAATTGAATGAGATACATGTTATTTTTCGATTTATTTAGCGAATATATGATATTTGTATGAGCAAATCTATTCAATCACGATTAATCTGTTAATCCAGTTAAAAAGTGTTCTCAAGATTGATGATTAAAAGTTGATCATCAAGATCTTTGTCGATAGAGTTTGAAATATTATATGTTAATTGTTAACATATTCAATATGGAGTTTTAGGGTTTTAGATGTTAAGAGTTAACATACGCAAATTATAGTTATATATTAGACTAATGGTTAGTCTATAGATTTCGTAAGAGAAAGTAACAAGAGTTGTTTCAGTAAAAACCTCATGGATTTAAAAATCCTGAAAAACGCGATAATGTTGATGAAAATTATCAAATCATGTGGTTTTTACACATGAATTAAGATGTTGATCTTAAAAATTTTCCCGTTGCTAATTGTGCATCGACAACCCCGCCAGTAGTTGCGGGCCCATCGAAACCCTGCAAGGGGCTTCGTCCTCTTAAAACCCCGCAAGGGGCTTGACTATTGCGTAGGAACAATATGGTAAGACCTTAATAACAAACCACGTCGTTATTATGTTTAATATGTATGGTGTTTGGAATGCATGGTTATAGCCCAATGACCCATTTAGTTTTATTTATAAGGTTTTATAAATACGGCCTGTGTGTCGTGCCTTTCTCTACTTCTATTGTAATTCTCTTCTTATCTTACTCCCTCGTATGTAAAATGAGTTTTTGAAATTATAATCTATACGAAGAAGCATAGACCTGAGGAATAGAAGTGTGGGCCGACAGAAAGATGCCTGAGAAGTGTTTTTATCCTAAGAATAATTTGGTTCTCCCATTGGCTTAGGACGGGTCACCTTAGGATATGGGCTATAACTATTGCATTCATATTTATTGTATTTCATTTATGTGACAAAATGAATGTATGTGACGCATGCTAGTTAATTGATAAGATCAAATGTTAAATGGCGAGATATTTATAACAAAAACCCTCAATAAAATATTAAGTCTTTTATTGCTTTCCAATGTTAACCCCCGTTAAAGTCTAGATCGATACAATGTAGGTTTCGCTAAAGTGAGGTACTTGTATTTATCTTGGCCAAACACGAAGAATGAGTAAGTGATATTCGTTGGTTGTAATATTGGTTAAAGACTTAACTAGGTTACTCTAATATGATTAGAAAACCCTAAAAGTTAGTTATTTGGATAATCATAAGATAACTATGAACAAGAGTTGTTCACCAAATGAAAGAGTTACATGAGATGTAATTAGCAAGTGTTGCTTACCTAGATAAACCATAATATTAAGAGAAAAGCCAAAACTGACTTAAGAGAATGTGAAATTTGGATAATTTCCCATTAGAAAAACTTTACAAAAAGTATTTTCGACATTAATATTTGAGGGTTATTAATTTTAATAAAAATAATTGGAGTATAAAGACCTTTTATAAAAAAAACTTGGTAAACATACTCAAAATTCATATTTTATTGTTGTAGACTTATTATGGAAAATACAAATTTGTTATCATTGCGATCGGTCCTTGAGAAGGACAAGTTGAACGACGTAAAATACACTGACTAGTCAATCGAAGGAAAATGTTTCCATTGTAATAAGACATGTCATTGTAAAAGGAACTGCCCCATTTATCTTGAAAAAGTCAAGAAGGCAAATGAAAGCGGAGCGTTTGCCTCGAATATATATGTTATTGATATTAATTTATCAACACCTACTTCTTGGGTATTAGATACCAGTTGTAGCTCTCATATTTTTACATCTGTATAAGGACTACAAAACAATAAAAATCTGAGAAAAAGAGAAGGTGGACCGACGAGTTCGTAATGGAGCAAGACTTGTTGCATTAGCTATAAGAACATATACTTTATCGTTGCCTAGTGGAATTAATTTATGTTTAGAGGATTGCTATTTTGTGTCTAGTTTGACTAAAAGAACATCATTTTGATTTCTTGTTTAAATAAGATTAGTTTTGAGATAATTATTAAGAATAATTGTTGTTATTTTATCTTGATAATGTTTTCTATGGTGTGACACAATTAATAAATGACCTCTCTGTTTTGGATCAAGAGAATTCAATTGATAGCATAAATACGAAAAGAAAAAAACAAATGACTCTAATCAAACTTATCTTTAGCATTGTCACTTGGGTCACATAAGTGAAAAAAGCATTTCAAAACTCCATAAAGATGAATTATTGGATTCATTTGTTTTTGAACAACTTGATTATGCGAGCCTTGCTTATTGGGAAAGATGACCAAAGCTTCTTTTAATGGTAAAAGTGAGCGAACAAGTGATTTATTGATATTAATACATAATGATTTATGAGGACCAATAAATACACAAGCCAGAGAAGGATTTCAATACTTCATTACTTTCACAAATAACTTCAGTAGATATGGGTACATTTACCTATTGCATCATAAATTTGAAGCCCTTGAAAAGTTCGAGGAATTTTAAAATGAAGTACAAAACCAACTAGGAAAAAAACGACCCTGCATCTTTTTTATCTCTCCCGCACTTTTCTTTTTTATTTGAAATTTGTATAAGATAAGTATTTCACGCTCTTCGATCAAATCGAAGAGAAGAATACTTAAGCTTGGAGTTTGGTGAGCTTCTTAAGAAATGTGGGATTGTCTCACACCTCCTGGTACTCCACAATAGAATGAAGTTTTCGAAAAGAAGAAATCGAACACTGTTAGACATGATTTGATCAATGACGAGTCACGTTGATCTTCTAGTTTCTTTTTAGGGACATGTGCTAAAATAACTTCTTTCACACTAAATCGTGTTCCATATAAATCAGCTCAAAAGACACTATATGAGATATTGACCGAAAAACGTCCTAGTATGTTTTTTATGAAAATTTTGGGATGCGAAGCTTATGTTAAACATAAGATGTCTACAAAGCTCGAACCAAATCTCATAAATGTAATTTTGTGGGTTATCCTAAAGAAACTAAAGGATATTATTTCTTCAAACCTGCCGAGAACAAAGTGTTTGTTGCTCAAACAAGAATCTTCATAGGAAGATAATTTGTTTTCCGAAAAGAAAGTGGGAGGAATATTGAACTCAATGAAATTAGAGATCAACCACATATCAATGAACAAGAGATTGAACAACAACAAGTTCCACAAGTTGTTGAGGAATATTCAACAGTTTTGGAAACACAACCACTACGAAGATCTTTGAGAGAATGCAATGCGCCTAAGAAATATGGATTTCTTGTCACATTGCATAGTGATGTTCTCTTCATGGATCAAGATGAGCCTAGGGCTTATCAAGAAGAAGTGGTGGGCCTAGACTCTGAGAAATGTCTAGAGGCCATGAAATTCGAGATGGATTCTAACAAAAAACCAAGTTTGGACCTTGGTTGACCCACCTGAAGGGGTTAAGCCCATAGGGTGTGAGTGTTTTTTCAAAAGAAAATCTACATGGAGAGTAATGTACAAACATACAAAGGGCTATTAGTCTGCTAAGGGCTTTCGTCAAATTCATGGTATAGACTATGATGAAATCATTTCACCTGTTGCTATGTTTAAATCCATCTGGATCTTACTTGCCATAGCTGCATTTTTATGAGATATGACAAATGGAAAATAAAATCACTTTTCTTAATTAAAAAACCAAATGAGGGTGTGTATATGACACAACTTGAAGGTTTTGTCGATCCAAAAGATGCCAAAAAAATATACAAGCTACAAAGGTCCATTTATGGATTGAAGCAAGCTTCTCGAATTTGGAAAAAGCAAAGAGTTTGGTTTTATCAAAAATGAAGGTGAGCCACGTGTTTTCAAGAAAATTAGTGGGAGCATTGTCATATTCTTGGTAATGTATGTGGATGACATACTAATAATAGGAAATGACATACCTAACTTATAGTCTGTAAAGACTTGGTTAGAAAAATGTTTTTCTATAAAAGACTTGGGGTGAAACAACCTATATATTAGGGGCCAATATCTATAGAGATAAATCAAGACGACTCCTAGGACTAAGTCAAAATACATACATAGATAAGTTACTAAAAAGATTCAGTATGGAAGAATCTAAAAAAAAGATTCTTACCTCTAAGACATGGTATTTCACTATCAAAGGAAATGTGTCCTTCAACGCCTCAAGAAAGAGAGCACATGAGTAAGATTCCATATGCTTCAACCATTGGATCTATCATGTATGCCATGCTATGTACACGTCCGGATGTATCATATGCATTAAGTATGACAAGTCGGTACCAAGTAGAACCCGATGAAGGTCATTGGGTTACAGTAAAAAAAGATCCTTAAGTACTTAAGAAGAACTAAGGATACATTCCTTATGTATGAAGGTGAGGAAGAGCTAAGTATAAAAGGTTATATTGACACAAGCTTCCAAACCGATAAGGATGATTCTCGATCGCAATTGAATTTTGTGTTTTGCCTTAATAGAGGCATTATGAGCTGGAAATGTTCAAAGCAAGATACAATAGTTGTTTCCACAACAAAAAACTGAGTATATTGCAGCATGTGATGCTGCAAAAGATGGTGTTTGGATCAAGAAGTTCATATATGAACTAGGGGTTGTGTTGAGCATATTGAATGTTATAAATCTACGTTGTCATAACAACTTAGTCATCGCACAAGCAAAAGAACCCAGATCTTACCAACGATCCAAACACATACTTATGCGTTACCATCTCATTCGAAAAATTATAGATTGAGGAGATGTGAAAATATGTAAAGTACCAATAGATGATAACATTTTCGATCCACTGACAAAGCCTCTGACACAGTAGAAGCATGATCGTCACACCAAGTCACTTGTTATTAGATACATGAGCGATTGGTCTTAGTGCTAGTGGGAGATTGTTAGAGTATGCCCAAATACCAATCATAAGATGATTGTAAATAACATTTGTTTTTACCTTGTTTATTCATAAAGAGGCGCTGCCATTATTATTTTCAGTTACAATTCTGTGTCCATAAATAAACTGAATTATAATAAAGTCCTTAGAATAATATGGTTATTCTAAAATGTCCTTAGTTGAGTATTATTGTGGGTATGGACAACAATAATGCATTAAGACTATTATGTAGTTGATTGATGACAAAGTGTTGTCATTTACATGGAGATGTCAAAATCAATACATAAGTATGTAATAGTGAATGACATACTAGACTGACCCTCTATGAGCATGTTTCTTGGAATATTATGTGACAGTCACGACATTGCTCATAGTGATAACTATATGGATGATCCTCAGACTTGAGATCATCATTATTTCAACATCGTGAGTGACATATTTTGATGTGGTCAAATGTGTGTCGTAACTGACTTCACTATAAAGACTAATATAGGATATGTCACAATCTATGTAGTGGAATACGGTTGATCAAGATATGATTTGTCCCTCCTACATAATAGGAGTAATATCGTTTGCCACTTGATTGAGCGAGACTAGAAATGCATGACCATGCTAGAATAAGTTGATATAAGATATCATAGTTATTCGTTTATAATAGTCTACTCAAGATATCAAGAAATATTAGATAAACTATACAAGTGTGACCATCCCATGACTTGTGTCCAATCTGGATATAAAGGACAAAAGTATGTAATACATAAATAAAGTTAATCACGAAAAAGTTATGTCGAATCATGATTTCTTGTAACTTAGGTGACAATGACATATTGCTAGATGTCACTCATTATTTGTAATATTAGAAATGTTCTAATATTTATTACTAACGTTACATGAACCTACAGGGTCACACCTATAGTTGAAATGAGCATATATTAAACGAATTATATATGTACAAATTTGTTTTACATGAATTTAGTTAAATTAATATATATTTGATATATATAATTTAACTATTGGGTAAATATTAAAAGAAAAATAATTATTGTAATTATGTCTCTTTTAATATATAAATAATACAATTCGATTTAAATCAATATATATATATATTAAAATCTTAATTAAGTTGAATTAGGATTCTATACATTTAATATATATATATTAAAATTCTAATTAAGTTGAATTGAGATTATATATATATTTAATATATAAATATTGAAATCCTAGTTAAGTTGAATTAGAATTATATATATTTAATATATATATTGAGATCCTAATTAAGTTGAATTAAGATTATATATATATAAAAGCATGGGAGATCTAGCAGTCATTAATGCTTTTTGAGAAAAACTCTCTAAATAGTTTAGAGGGTTTTTATATACTCGTTCCCTTTTAAATAGTTTAGAGAATTTTTATATGCTCGTTTCAACTGGGTTAATTACGTAGAGGTCGGAGCGTTATCGTTGCGGCTTAGGAATTAACATTGTGGAATCGTGATTGAACATCTATCTTCTCCAAATTCAGAATTCCAAATTTTAAATAGGCAATTATTCACCCTTATTCATTCATTCCTCGTACATGAATCTCTTGTGGTAATTATAAGATAATTTTTACGCTGCGCTATAGGGTGTACCAACGTGACCCAACGGTTTCCACTATCATCATCCAGAAAATTAATCTTGTTACGATCCATGCACTACGGTGAAAAATGCAGTATTCCTATCACCATTTTAAGGCAATCCGTTTTTGCTCTATGCTCACAATACAATTCTTCCTTGTTATATTCAATATTAAGAGCGACTTTAGAATCCACTATTCACCCAAAACATCATCAGTAAGGTCAAGCTCAAATAAAGCGTCTAGTTTTTATTGCAAGAACTTGATAGATAATTTTTTCTCTCTACGAATATAATTGAACCGTTTATCAAGACCAATTCCAGCTGTACACGGTTTGTCAGGGACATTACCCGATGAAGAGGCCCAAAGTAGTTTGACCGCCCATTCATAAAATTCCTCCATGAGCCAGGCAACCTCGAATTTAAAATGTGGACCATAGGAGTCTGAGACCAGCAAATCTGTGAGCAATGGTCCAAAAAAGAATGGTTAGATGCGATAATGTGAAATGATGAAACATCTCCCTCTTTTCTTCATTGGTGCAAACAACTACCTAATGTTTCATTTTTCATTCAAATTTCTTTCTTGTTGGATGAAAATCATTAGTCAAATAATGGTCAACACCTGAGGCTGATGTGGCATATCTGTAGGGCATGGAGAGATGATGTGGCACTACCACATGGCATTTTTTAAAAAATAAAAATTAATTAATTATTTTTTAAAGAAAATATTTTTAAATATTTTAACCAATCACCACATTAGCAAAGTGCCACGTGGTAGTTTTATGACATCTCCCCATGCCTGTAGATATGCCACGTTAGTATCAGGCGTTGACCGTTAGTTGACTAATGGTTTTCATCCAACAAGGGTGAAATTTGAACGAAAAATGAAACGTTAGGTGGTTATTTTCACTAAAAAATGATAGGGCTAAAATTAGTAAAATGGTGAAACGTTGAAGGCAATTTTTGACCTTCTGCCTTCAGAATCTGAAAAAGATTCTGGATGACATTTGGAAGAAAGAAGAGATTTATTGGCATCAAAGATCAAATGTGAAGTGGCTCAAGCACAGTGATCGAAACTCTAAGTTTTGTATGCTACAACAATGCAAAATGAGCGTAAAAATTCCATCGACATATTAAAAAAGTGATAGGTACCTAGTGTAGCGACGTCTTTTTTGAAAAACACCAAGTATAGGTGTATGTATAGTGAAAAGGATATTTGAGAGACTTTTTGAAATAGGGATTAAAAGGGAATTTTTGGAAATTGATGAAAAGGTTAGAAAAGGGTGATTTTGGAAATTTATTGGAAAAATATTAGGGGGTTTCAAAATTGTTTTAAAAATAGGAGGGTTTTAGAAAAATATTTTAAAATAGGGGAATTTGAATATGGTTTTAAAAAATGGAAGGAGTCGCCACCGGCCACTTTGAAATGGTAGACCGGACACCGGAAATAGAAATCAGAGATTCGAAAAGGGTTCGGGAGTCGGTTACACGCGAGGAAGGGTTAGCACCCTAGACGTGCCCAAAATTGGTACCAAAACTTTACCGCTTAATTAAAATCAAATTTTATGAATTAAAGTGACGATTTATACCGAAACTAGGTTATACACGTGAGTAAATTTCGAAAATCCTAATATTCGAGAGCGAACGCCCGAACCACCACCACTACGACTGGTATTGGCCTCGTTCGTCCCCGAATAGAAGGACATCGCACTTTTGAAAATATTATTAGTTTTTTTTTGAAAAAACGAACGAAAAACCGAATGCATAAGCACGAAATTAAATCTAGTCTAAAGTCCTACGACGCCAAAGGATGTCGATATCCGAGTGTTCGGAATATTGTTCCCACGCGGACGCCGGGACCATGTGCTTGTGGCAAATAGGTCACAGAAAAAAAAAAGACTAAAGCAAATAAATCCAAAAATAGACCAAATTTAAAATAACGTAAGATACAAGAAATTAAATAAACATCCGGAAAGGACCGGATCGGATAAAAAGAAATGCAAGAAAATAAAGGCTGAAATTAAATATTAGTAGTCACGTTTGAGGTTAGTAAGTAACCCGAGTCGTAAGTAGCACGGCTCGTGCCCCGATACAAGTCTCCGCAAAAAATATAAAAACATGGTCGAACAAATAGAATAAGCGTGAGCCAATAGTGACATAAATACATAACATAAAGTGTAGATAAGGGGTAAATAGATGGACGTAATATGTGTGTATATATATATATACATATATATATATATATATATACACACATATTTATATATGCGTAACATAGTATGGTATGCAAACTATATAATACAATATAATATGTACATATATATTAAGGAAATAATGCTAAAGGCTCATGCGAAAACACAGGGGTTATTATCGAATAAAACCCAAAATTTCAGGGCCCAATTCGACATTTGCAGGGGTGAAATTGAAGAAAAATCGAAAACATAAAGGACCAGGGGCGCGATTTTGGAAAAGGGAAGTCCTTGGGAAAAAAATTTCAAAACACGGAGGGGCCTTTAGGAGATTAAACCAATTTAGAAAATATAAACTTAATATAAATACTCCCAGGAAATCATTTTAGCACCCTTTTGGCTTTTTCTGTTTCCGAAATCAGAACCCTCTTTGCACTCACTGAAAACAACCCCTTTTCGAAACCCTAACACCGTCGTCCTGTTCGAAACGAAACAAACTCCATTCACTCAACGGTGGCTCACCATGCCCGATCCAGCAAGGATTCGATGGCTTATTGACATCCGGAAGGCGAAGCGACACGACTCGGACGACGGAGCAACGAGCGGTAAAAACATCTCTCCTCTATTTTTTTTTGATTTTTTGCATGCAAAATGAAATGGGGAAGATCCAGTACCTTCTGAAAAAAGTTTTGCTTTTTATTGATTTTTTTGACAATTGCCGGGGGAAAAAAAAATCCTCCTTTACAACGTTTTTGGTTCGGTTTTTATAACCGAAATTACAGAGGAATAAAACAAATGTTGTTGACTTTTTTTTTCTCTGAGTTGTTCTGGATTTGTCTTCTGAGGCTCTTGGTTGGTTGCGTGTTGCTTTGGTTCTGAACCATTTAATGTTTTGATGCATTTTCCTTTTTTGGACCATCTAACCACTGTTTTTTGTTTGTTCTGGCTGTCGGAACCTCGATCTGGTGATGGTCCGGCGTGGATGTGTCGGACGGACGTACGAGAGACGTGGTTCCCGTGTTTATTAGGGACCGTTAGATCACGTTTGATCCGAGGGCCGTGATTGCTTGCGGCGTTAGACGAGGTGGGGAACCTTTAGGGTTTCTGGTCTGGGGAGATCCGGACCGCTGATGCTCCCAGATCCAACGGCTCCAGATGGTGCGGTGCGAAGCTTGCTGATGCCTTGCTAGGGTTTTTTCTCGGGTTCAATCTGGACCCTTGGATCATCTCCTGATCCTACGATCACTAGACGACTGTGCAAGAGAAGACAAAGATTAGGGTTTTTTGCTCAATTCCGGATCGGGCCCGAAACGGGCCTTGTAACATTTTATCTTTGTAAATGGACAATTATTTGTTTAATAGATGGGCTTCATTGGGTTTATTTATATATATGAATTTGTCTTTTTCTAATAATAATAATAAACATAATACTAATATTAGTAATAATATTAAATAATAATAATAAATAGATAATAGTAATATTAATAAATAATATTAAATAATCCATGGTAATAATAATAATAATGACAACAATAAGAAATAATACAAATAATTAATAATAATGAGAATAATAGTAGTAATATTAGTAATAAAAAGGTAATAGTAATAGAAATAATGATAAGTAATAACAAAAACAATAGTAATTATATTAATAGTGGTAATAGTATATAATAATAATAATAAACTATGAAAATAGTGTAACAAAATACAACAAAGCAACTAATGCTAGAAATTAAGTAATACTTAGTAATGTTTAGGTTTTCTTTTTTCTTTCATTTTTTCTTTTTTTTTTATTTAGCCCAAAATGCCCGAGAATCACAAAAGAAATAAGATTAAAGATCGGGACAAAATTAATGATTACAGTTGCCCCTCTTTGCTTATGCTTGTAGAACAAGGATAAAGCAAAGACCATAAGCACTAATTTTGTCACACTTCCCTGTTGGATGTGGGTGATCCACTACGCCACTGATGACGAGGCCAGATCAGGAGATTAGATTGGACCAGGCTACGACTCCGACGAAGAGGCATGATCCGGTGAGTTATTAGAGATCGAGCTACGACTTAGATAAAGAGGCACGATCTGAAGAGTTAGTGAAGATCAAGCTACGACTTAGATGAAGAGGCATGATCTGAAGAGTTAGTGAAGATCAAGCTACGACTTAGATGAAGAGGCATGATCTGAAGAGTTAGTGGAGATCAAGCTACGACTTAGATGAAGAGGCATGATCTGATTTAAATTGGAGACCAAGCTGCGACTTAGATGAAGAGGCATGGTCCGATTAGATTGGAGACCAAACTTCGACTTAGATGAAGAGGCATGGTCCGATTAGATTGGAGATCAAGCTACAACTTAGATGAAGAGGCATGATCCGATTTAGATTGGAGACCAAGCTGCGACTTAGATGAAGAGGCATGGTCTGAAGGAGTATATTGAAGATCAAGCTACAACTCTGACGAAGAGGCATGATCCGAAGGAGTATATTTGAGATCAAGCTACGACTCTGACGAAGAGGAATGATCCGAATGAGTATATTGAAGATCAAGCTACAACTCTGACGAAGAGGCATGATCCGAAGGAGTATATTGGAGATCAAGCTACAACTCTGTCGAAGAGGCATGATGCGAAGGAGTATATTGGAGATCAAGCTACAACTCTGACGAAGAGGCATGATCCGAAGGGGTATATTGGAGATCAAGCTACGACTCTGACGAAGAGGCATGATCCGAAGGAGTATATTTGGAGATCAAGCTACAACTCTGACGAAGAGGCATGATCCGAAGGAATGGAGATCTGATACACCATTAACAACATAACAAGATCGATGTTGAAAGAGATCCGCTACACCACCAACGGCGTAACAAGATCGATGTTGTAAGAGATCCGCTACCATCAAAGGCAAGACGAGATCGATGTTGTAGGAGATCCGCTACACCACCAACGACATAACAAGATCGATGTAGTAAAAGATCCATTACACCACCAACGACATAACAAGATCGATGTAGTAAGAGATCTGCTACACCACCAATGGCATAACAAGATCGATGCTGAAAGAGATCCGCTACCATTAAAGGCAGGACGAGATCGATGTTGTAAGAGATCCGCTACACCACCAACGGCATAACAAGATCGATGTAGTAAGAGATCTGTTACACCACCAACGGCATAACAAGATCGATGTATAAGAGATACGCTACACATCTCGTAAGAGATCCGCTACACCACCAACGACATAACAAGATCGATGCTAAAAGAGATCCGCTACCATTAAAGGCAGGACGAGATCGATGTTGTAAGAGATCCGCTACGCCCCTAACGGCATAACAAGATTGATGTAGTAAGAGATCCGTTACACCACCAACGGCATAACAAGATCGATGCTGAAAGAGATCCGCTACCATCAAAGGCAAGACGAGATCGATGTTGAAAGAAGAGTTGGTGTTGTGGTTGTTCCTCTTGGTGAGGTTGAACTTCTTTGTTGATTTGTCTTTTTTTTCGGCGTGGTTTTCCTTTGGTTGAGGATTCGCCATCCTTGTCTGTTTATTTTTTTATGTATGAAAGATATGTGTTTTGTATGGATGCATGTAACTTGATATATGGTGTAGATGCTTGATGTGAATGCATGATGAATGCACTAATGATGATGCGAATGTAATGCAATTGGTCCTGATGTTGACATATAAAGGGGTGCCCCCATGATTTTGTCGTTTATACCGGCTCGATCTTGTGTTCTTGATCACACGGTTTCAATGATGCCCCAACCTTTTGTGGGTTCGGCTATCATCTTCCGAAATGTCACCTGTTTAGGGGATGTCAATTATTGTATGCTTTATTTAGTCAAAATCTTTTTGTTTTTTTGTTTGTTTGTTTGTGCAATCGGCCGACAAGCTCGCTGTTGGTCCATGTGCTTTTGAAATCGTTTGCGAAGAAATGTAGAGAAATCTTTTGTATGTGAGATGTCTGTTGGAAAAATAATTGTATTATGTACACATATACATTTTGAAAAATCATGAAAAGTGATATTTATAAAAATCTAGTTGCTGGTTTTTGAAAAAGCATTGACTCAAATGGCATTTTATTTGGAAAAATTACGAATGTTGTAAAGGGCATACATGTGAAAACGTTTCTGGGCTATCAAGCTTTCGAGAGGAGAGACTCCCATACCTAGTTTCTACCCGTTTTTATGGTGGCTCTCATTGGCTCACTGACTCACAGTGCCCCATCCTTCCCTCGTTTTTGATCTCGATCAAGCATTAGAAGTGTGGCAATCCTTGAAGAAAGGTTAACTCCGATAGGCGGGATGTATTCTGAAGACAAATTCATCTATCCGTGTATGGTCGGAGTGGTCTTGTAGATCTCGAAATGAAGGTTACGGCCCATGGTTGTGACAGAAGGAGGATATATGCCCCGAATTGAGGATTATCATGTCCACTTGATGTGGTTATGCTTGGATTGCTTTCGACTGTCCATTTTTGGGGTGTTCGCCTTTCATTGTGTTGGTGCGTACTTCCGATTAATTTAGGTAGAGGTACAATTGGATGAAGAATTCCCATAGCTCGCGCTTTTTGGTTTAGCACTTTCTCTTTTGGCGGGCTCTTTGTGTACAAACTTTCTTTTTCGTCATTCACGTTGCATTCGTATGAAGAGTTTTTTTAGCCCTTTTGTTGATCCGGGCTCACGCCTTGGTGACTTTGATCTTGGTCTAGGTCGGCTTCATTGAGCACAAATTTTTTTTGTCATCATTTGTTTTTTTGTGAAAATTAGACGAAGTGTCTCATTTATTGCACTTTTTCGTCTTCATAGCACGGTTAAGACTGAAAGTTGCTCACTTGTCCACGTACTTTCATCCTCTTGCCCCTTAGTGTGGAAGTGATCCTTGGCTTGGATCCAAAAGTCCTCCCATACTTGAATATCAAAATGGTCTTCAGTTGGTAGATGCTTTCGGGTTATCACTTCCTTCAAGGATCTTAAACAACAATGCTTGAGAGGAGAATTCATTTAATGGGAGTGGCCCATTATTTCTGATCACTCATTGTCATTCTTCCCTTGGCTTGAGTAGAACAAATAGTGTTTTTATTTGTAATGCCCTTAACATTCGTTTTTTTTGTTAAAAATTTCTTATTGAATTTAAAATGTATTTTTATAAAATAGTATATACATGTATATTTGGAAAACAATAAAGAATTCATGAATGAAATGTTTAAAGAATCAAGGAATACAACAAATGTTTTTTAAAATGGAACCACAACTTAGCTTGCTTCTTTTGCATTTTTCCCAAATGCACAGGGATTAACGGATTTGAACTGCCTTTACCGGTAGCCGTTTGCTCCGGGCTAGTCGTACCATTTCCCTGGATACAATCAGTTTTCGCCAACTATGACGTTGGATTTTTCCAAAGGATTTATTTTCCTTTGACCATTCGTGAAAATGGATTTTTCGATGGACATTTGAATTATCCACGAATTGAGATTTGCATTTTTCCCAAATGCACAGGGATTAACGGATTTGACTTGCCTTTACCGGTAGCCGTTTGCCTCGGGCTAGCTGTACCATTCCTTGGGTACAATCAGTTTTTACCAATCATGAGAATTAGATTTTTGCATACGGTATTGACTCTCTTTAATTCTGAACCGAGTGTCCTTGAAGTTGTCCAAGCTAGCCGATCGGTCATTCATTTTCTTTTTACATAGGCGAGAGTCTCTCCCGATTAGTAACGAGCATGATATGATGAATGCATTATGGATTTGAACTATGAGTTTTAGCAATGAGTAGGATGTAATGCATCATGGATTTAAACACAAACTTTGATGTCTAATTAGCGATGACTATGATGTAATGAATATATGATTAGAGATTTAATGTTGTAAATGATAAAAATGTATGCAAATGTGTATGCAAATAACGGTGTTGGTCGTATAGGTGATTCCCCTTAGGCCAACTTTCATTTAGACATAAAAGAGGTTCCATGTTGCAAGGTAGTCATAGCAATTTCCCACAAATGCCATTGTGTCTCCGAATTGTGTCCGTGAAAATAAAGGTTTTGAAAAAAATGTCGAGGCTGGATTCGGATTTTACGAGTTGACATCCTATTAGCAACATCTCGTCCGTAATAAAAGCCCCGAATTGGGTAAAACCACCTTGACTCAACACCGTTATGTCATGGTATGTATGCAAAATAAATGAAAAAGAAAAAAAGAAATGAGTTAGTGTCGAATAGTCATGATTAATAAGATATAAGACAAACATAAACAAGCAGTCCTATTTATCCCGTCTAGTTCACCTAGGTTATCCGCATGGCTCTAAAGGGGTGGGCTTTCTAGTTCGCTACATGCAGTTTTGGTTCTAGGAGGTACTCGAATTGTCCTCGTTGTCCCCTCCTAAGGGTAGCAAGGCCCCCGGTCATCACCCATTATAGGCTCATTTCAACCGAGTTCAATCCGAGGGACCCTTTAGCTATATCTGCACGGAGAAACAATATTCCCACGAAGATATAGGGTAGTCGAGCCCCGAAGGTACTTACTAGGCCTACACGGAGGAACGATATCCCCACGAAAGCACTAGCGTTTTCCCCTCACTTAGACGAACGGGTGTACATGCCAAAAATGAATGCGTCCAAAATGAACTCGCGTTTATAAACAAGTATCGATTACATTTGTCACTTTAGTTCGCAACCTTCAATATTAATTAAGCGGTTAAGTTTTCTTGGCCTGACTCTCTTTTTTGTTTTTGAAAACAAAAATTTGTCCCCAGCGGAGTCGCCATCTGTAGCGACGTCTTTTTTGAAAAACACTAAGTATAGGTGTATGTATAGTGAAAAGGATATTTGAGAGACTTTTTGAAATAGGGATTAAAAGGGAATTTTTGGAAATTGAGGAAAAGGTTAGAAAAGGGTGATTTTGGAAATTTATTGGAAAAATATTAGGGGGTTTCAAAATTGTTTTAAAAATAGGAGGGTTTTAGAAAAATATTTTAAAATAGGGGAATTTGAATATGGTTTTAAAAAATGGAAGGAGTCGCCACCGACCACTTTGAAATGGTAGACCGGACACCAGAAATAGAAACCAGAGATTCGAAAAGGGTTCGGGAGTCGGTTACACGCGAGGAAGGGTTAGCACCCTCGACGTGCCCAAAATTGGTACCAAAACTTTACCGCTTAATTAAAATCAAATTTTATGAATTAAAGTGACGATTTATACCGAAACTAGGTTATACACGTGAGTAAATTTCGAAAATCCTAATATTCGAGAGCGAACGCCGAACCACCACCACTACGACTGGTACTGGCATCGTTCGTCCCCGAATAGAAGGACATCGCACTTTTGAAAACATTTTTAGTTTTTTTTGGAAAAAACGAACGAAAAACCGAATGCATAAGCACGAAATTAAATCTAGTCTAAAGTCCTACGACGCCAAAGGATGTCGATATCCGAGTGTTCGGAATATTGTTCCCACGCGGACGCCGGGACCATGTGCTTGTGGCAAATAGGTCACAGAAAAAAAAAGACTAAAGCAAAAAAATCCAAAAATAGACCAAATTTAAAATAACGTAAGATACAAGAAATTAAATAAACATCCGGAAAGGACCGGATCGGATAAAAAGAAATGCAAGAAAATAAAGGCTGAAATTAAATATTAGTAGTCACGTTTGAGGTTAGTAAGTAATCCGAGTCGTAAGTAGCACGACTCGTGCCCCGATACAAGTCTCCGCAAAAAAATATGAAAACATGGTCGAACAAATAGAATAAGCGTGAGCCAATAATGACATAAATACATAACAGAAAGTGTAGATAAGGGGTAAATAGATGGACGTAATATATATATATATATATATATATATATATATATATATATATATATATATATGTACACGCACATATTTATATATGCGTAACATAGTATGGTATGCAAACTATATAATACAATATAATATATACATATATATTAAGGAAATAATGCTAAAGGCTCATGCAAAAACACATGGGTTATTATCGAATAAAACCCAAAATTTCAGGGCCCAATTCGGCATTTGCAGGGGTGAAATTGAAGAAAAATCAAAAACATAAAGGATTAGGGGCGCGATTTTGGAAAAGGGAAGTCCTTGGGAAAAAAATTTCAAAACACGGAGGGGCCTTTGGGAGATTAAACCAATTTAGAAAATATAAACTTAATATAAATACTCCCAGGAAATTATTTTAGCCCCCTTTTGGCTTTTTCTGTTTCCGAAATCAGAACCCTCTTTGCACTCACTGAAAACAACCCTTTTTCGAAACCCTAACGCCGTCGTCCTATTCGAAACGAAACAAACTCCATTCACTCAACGGTGTCTCACCATGCCCGATCCAGCAAGGATTCGATGGCTTATTGACATCCGGAAGGCGAAGCGACACGACTCGGACGGCGGAGCAACGAACGGTAAAAACAACTCTCCTCTATTTTTTTTTGAATTTTTGCATGCAAAATGAAATGGGGAAGATCCAGTACCTTCTGAAAAAAGTTTTGCTTTTTATTGATTTTTTTGACAATTGCCGGGGGAAAAAATCGTCCTTTACAACGTTTTTGGTTCGGTTTTTATAACCGAAATTACAGAGGAATAAAACAAATGTTGTTGACTTTTTTTTCTCTGAGTTGTTCTGGATCTATCTTCTGAGGCTCTTGGTTGGTTGCTTGTTGCTTTGGTTCTGAACCATTTAATGTTTTGATGCATTTTCCTTTTTTGGACCATCTAACCACTATTTTTTGTTTGTTCTGGCTGTCGGAACCTCGATCTGGTGATGGTCCGGCGTGGATGTGTCAGACGGACGTACGGGAGACGTGGTTCCCGTGTTCATCAGGGACCGTTAGATCACGTTTGATCCGAGGGCCGTGATTGCTTGCGGCGCGAGATGAGGTGGGGAACCTTTAGGGTTTCTGGTCTGGGGAGATCCGGACCGTTGATGCTCCCAGATCCAACGGCTCCAGATGGTGCGGTGCGAAGCTTGCTAGGGTTTTTTCTCGGGTTCAATCTGGACCCTTGGATCATCTCCTGATCCTACGATCACTAGACGGCTGCGCAAGAGAAGACAAAGATTAGGGTTTTTTGCTCAATTCCGGATCGGGCCCGAAACGGGCCTTGTAACATTTTATCTTTGTAAATGGACTATTATTTGTTTAATAGATGAGCTTCATTGGGTTTATTTATATATATGAATTTGTCTTTTTCTAATAATAATAATAAACATAATACTAATATTAGTAATAATATTAAATAATAATAATAAATAGATAATAGTAATATTAATAAATAATATTAAATAATCCATGGTAATAATAATAATAATGACAATAATAAGAAATAATACAAATAATTAATAATAATGAGAATAATAGTAGTAATAATAGTAATAATAGTAATAAAAAGGTAATAGTAATAGAAATAATGATAAGTAATAACAAAAACAATAGTAATTATATTAATAGTGGTAATAGTATATAATAATAATAATAAACTATGAAAATAGCGTAACAAAATACAACAAAGCAACTAATGCTAGAAATTAAGTAATACTTAGTAATGTTTAAGTTTTCTTTTTTCTTTCATTTTTTCTTTTTTTTATTTAGCCCAAAATGCCCGAGAATCACAAAAGAAATAAAATTAAAGATCGGGACAATATTAGTGATTACACTTGGACGGAGGATGAGATAGAGATTCAAGATATTATTCAACACCATTTTATCAGTGCATTCCAAAGGTATCCGACCTCCAACTATGAAGAATTGTTGAATGAAGTTCCCATGTACATTTCGAACGATATGAATGAGTCGCTTAGGAGGGAGGTTTCATATGAAGAAATCATGAATGTCGCTTTTAATCTTGGAGCTAACAAGGCATCAGAACCCGACGGATTCCAGGGAGTTTCAATCACTCTTTTTGGGATATTATTCGAATGGATTTATGTAAAATGCTGAAAGATTTTTTCTGTCAGGACAGTTACCTTCGGAGCTTAACAATACAAATGTGGTCCTTATTCCGAAGAAGAGCCCACCGGAGGAGATTGCTCATATAAACTTATTAGTTTAACTAATTTCTCCTATAAGATTATCTTTAAAATCCTGGCATCAAGACTGAAAGTTCACCTTCCAAATATGATTTCACAGACTCAATCAACTTTTGTGGGTGGAAGACAAATCCAAGATAACATTCTTATGGGTCATGAGGCTTTTCACGCAATTTAAAGAAGGAGAAGCGGGAGAGACGAAATTATGGCGTTGAAGCTTGATCTTACTAAAGCTTATGATAAAGTCGATTGGATATTCTTTGACAAACTTATGGGGAATATGTTGTTTTGTGAATGGTGGATTTCACGGGTTATGGAATGTGTTTCTAAATTTCCCTTTCTATTGTTATCAATGGTGAAAGAGGAACAAGCTTTAAAACGAAGAGAGGGCTATGCTAAGGTGATCCGCTTTCTCCTTTCCTTTTTATTTTAATTGCTAATGTATTTTCCCTGATGGCGGAAAAGGAGATCGTGAAGGGATCTTTTTCGGGATTCAAAATTGGTAGGAGATGTCCAATGCTTAGCCCTTTATTGTTTGTGGATGATTGCTTGATTTTTACCAAAGCTAATTTTGAAAATTGTAACAGTATTAAGAGGGTTATTAACTCTTTTTTCATGGCGACAGGACAATTTGTTAAGTTTGAAAAATCAACTATTTTTTCTCACCTAACATTGATTCTAATCAACAAAAGCTTCTTGGCAATGTGTTGGGCATCTCTGAAATGGATAAGAAAAGCATGTATCTTGGCCTTCCTTCAATGTGGGGAAGAGGAAAAAGAGGTTCTACAGTTTATTCTTGATCGAGTTCGGGCAAAGCTTAGAGGTTGTAAAAGCAAACTCCTTTCTCTTGTAGGTATAGAAATCCTCATCAAAGTTGTTGCCACGACAATTCCTTCTTATATAATGCAATGTTTTCTTCTCCTGACAACTTTTTTGATGATCTCAACAAGCTTATTGTAAGATTTTGGTGGAGAAATTCGACTAAACCAAGAAGTGGTATTCATTGGATTAAGTGGGATAATCTGGTGAAGGGTAAGGATTTTGGAGGTATGGGCTTTCGAGATTTCTAAAGTTTCAACAAGGCATTGATTGCAAAACAAGTTTAGAGACTATTGCAAAATCTGGATGCTTTGTGGGTCAAGATTTTAGAAGGTCTATACTTTCTGAGTGGCAACTTATTCACGACCAAGTTAGGCTCATCACCGTCATCGGCTTGGGAAAGTATCATGGACGGTGTAGAAACGATTAAAAGAGGTTCAAGATGGAATGTTGGTAATAGAAAATCCATTGACATTTGGGATGACAAATAAGTGCCTACTCTGCCGAATGCTTCCATTTCATTTAAAAGAAATACATAAGGATAATTTTTTCGTGTTAGCCATTTGATTAATGAGGAGAGAATAGAATGAAGATCATCGAAGCTCAGATCTCTATTTACGAAGGAGGAAAGAAGAGCAGTTGAATTGATCCCGATCGGTAGGCTGAATTGTGAAGATCATATTGTTTGGCCTTCAACTAAGAAGGGACAATACTTGGTACATTTCAGATGTTACTCTATTCTTAATTATATGAATTCCCTTAGTGATCCTAGTGCAAGCTATGACCTGAAAGAGGATAAATACCTATGAAGATCGATTTAGAAATTGCAAGTTCCACCTAAAATCCGGTCGTTCTCATGGAAGGTTGGACATATTACCATTTCTACTTTTTGCAATCTAAGCCGCAAGTCCAATAATGTTCTTCCTTTTTGTTTAAAGTGCGAGGAAAGCAGAGAAACTATTGAGCATATTCTTTTCTTCTGCCCTTTTTCCCAAGCAGTTTGGAGGGCTTCTAACTTTAGTTATTATCTGAGAGAAGAAGGATTTTCGGGGTTTGTTAAATAGTGGAAACAACTCCCAGAGTCTCTTCAAAAGTCCTCAGATCTTGACTCGCTAAGTCTTATTGCTTATGTATGTTGGAATATTTGGAAGGGGCGTAACATGTTATGCTTCCAAAAGAAATTAGGTAATCTAATTAATGTGTGGCATTTATCTTGGAAAGAGTTCTCAGAGTTCCAAGAGGCATCTCTGATATTTTCTTCCACGTAACCTTCTCCTCAGATCTTTTATGTTGTTTGGAGTCCACCAGAGGAAGGTTGTTTTTAAAATTTTTTGATGCTTTCTTTGATCCTTTCTCAAATAAAGTAGGTATTGCAGCAGTGTGTCGAGACATCTCTAGAAAAATTGTTGAATGTGTCAATCGATCTGTTGTTTTAGCTTCATCCTGTTTCGAAGAAGCCTTGGCTTGCACATTAGAAGTTGTTGTTGCCCTTCGACAAGGGTTTTCAAAATATTATTTTTGAATTAGACTGTGCTGATCTTGTCCTACACCTTAATGGAAAAAGGCAGAATTGCTGGGAAACTTCCACTATTAAAACTAATCTGTTGTCATTACTATCCCTTTTATCTTCATTTTCTTTCCCCTTCATTCTTAGGGAATGTAATAAGGTTGCCGATTGGGTTGTTAGGAAATCACACATTGGTGATTGTCCTGTGAACTGGGTGGAAGTCCAACCCCTTGAATTATCATTGTTACTATAATTTTATGTTGTTCTATGAAGTTGCTATTTTTGATAAAAAATGACTTATGCCGATATCACGTGGGTGACATAAATGTCAGTTTGGGCCCTTTAGGGCCTACCAATATATTAGCCACATACGAGATAATTTTCTTTAAATATGACATTATCTGTCCAAATATTCTGAATTAAAAGGATAAATGAATCATTTAATTTGGATATTATTTTGACAATGTTATTTAATTCACAAAAGAATATATTCGAAAAAAATCACGAATATTATCGCTTTATAATTCCTGAATTTTATTTCCAATAAAACTCATATGTGAAAACACTATGAATACCGTGTAAACCTACTAGGTTTAACACACATATATAATGTAGCATCCCGAAATCCGGGCTAAGAGAATCAAGTGAGTGAATCGGTTCGGTTTAGCTAAATGAGAGAATTTAGTTAATTAAATTAATTATGGGTAATTTAAAATATGGATTAAAACTTGATTTGGTATAATTCGAGAATTTTAGATTAAATTGAATTTTTTTAATTCTTATATTAAATAAAATGTTTTAATTTGATGGTTTTTAATAAGACAAAATAATGAGACGTGTTTTTAAATGACTAAATTAATAGGAATAGATGCTAAGAATATTTAAGAACCAATTATGCCGTGCGATCTTTTAATGGGATTTTTAATTGAGTTTTAAACTAAAATGGTTTAAGTTTATCCTAAATCATTTCTATTTTCCATTGATTTCAATCTTAAAATCCTATTTCTCTTTTTAAATCCATTTCTTCAATTTTCAGAAGATCACATCAATTTTGGTGAGCATCTCTTCAAATCTAGTTCCATCAATTTCAAGGTATAATAATGTTTCCTATTGATTTGAAATGAGTTTATAATGATTCCTATTGGTTTGGGAAAATATAATGAAAATGAGTTTGGAGTGATTTCATATGAAATCTTAATTTGATGATGAAACTAAAGTAATTTTGACCGGGTTACAATGGATCTTAATGGGTTATATGTTATCTGAACTCAATTTTATGAAATTAATTATGGAATTGAATTAATTGATTAAATTAGCTTAAGTGATCTTGAGGTTTTTGAGTTGAATGACGGTGTTTTGGATCCCAAAAGCTTAGCTGTTGTTAGTAAAGGATTATTGATGATATTTGGGATGATATTGAGTTAGGAATTGATGATTAATGGCCGAGTTTAAGTTAGGAAGGTTGATTTTGGAGATTTTCGGTTTATGGAGTATGTTATAACAATAATGATTTGGTTGCTAGAAGTTTATGGATATTTATTGATGTTAGATTATGTGGTATTGAGTTATAGAGCAAATTCATTCAAAAAAAGTTATAGAGCAAGTTCGTTCAAAAAAAATTATGGAGCGAGTGTAATCGCATCCGAACGGTTAGAGTTGAGTTTTGACGATATCAGTTATCGAACAAGCTTCGGCGTGTGGGCGAAAGCTGTAACGCCCCGAGACTAGGGTTTGAGTGGTTGCTGGGTCCAAAGTAGGTTAATAAACGCGATTTGGGTCATTCGGGTCCGATTGGGACAACAAGGGATTTTTAAAAGGGTTTTTGTTAAAATGGGTAACAAATATGTTTTTAGAAATGGATTTTGAATTAAAATAAAATATTATATTTCAAAACTACCCACATCTTCTTCTTCTCCAAAACCATTTCAAGTCATTTTCTCCCCTCCATCAAACTTCCACCATTTTTGAAGACTCATCAAGGTAAGTGCTTTGTTTCTAACATTTCTTCATATTTCCTTATTTTCTAACAACTTCCTTTCAAAACTTTGAAAGATTTCTCAAAGTTCTTCATTTTGGGAGAAAATGAGTTTTTGAAGGGTTTAAGCAAAGTTGGTTAAAAAAGTTTTTTGGGTGAGTTATAAACCATATTTTGGGTGTAAAATGATGTTAAGATAATCTGTTTATCAAGAAATCCTGGAATTTGGTAAATGAGTAATTTTTGGATAGGAGATATTTGTGTTTTTGGCTTGGAAATGGTGGGGAAAGACTTACAATGTTTTGATGGCGTTGAGTTGATGTTTTTGAGGTATTTGAGCATGTTTTAGATGTTAAATTGATGAAGTTATGGCTGATTTGTGGTTAGTGTAGAAATGAGAATGAGTTTAGTTAGTTTCGGGTAGGAATCGGAAATGGTTGTTTTCGAATTGTGATAAGGTAGATTTCAGTGGGTTTGATTGTTGAAAAGTGTGTAGAAGAAAACTCATTGTTTTGATTTGGGTAGAAGTAACAGATAAGGATTTGGGTTCTTCAGACGCTACACCGGGAGTTGAAGAAAACTCATCCGGCACATATTTTGTTTTCTCTCTCCTAAAACCAGCCGTCTACTCCTCTTTTACTCGTCTTCAACCTCCACCCCTAGCCAAACCTCACTCGAACCACCATGCCACACACAAGGGAGCAAGCTCGCTGACTTCCTCAACAACCGTCACTGATCATTGGCGAACGATGTTGCTTTGCACCGCAGCAGTTCATGTAGATCATCAGCGACTCCGAGCCGTTGCAGCCACCACCCAGCCCCGATCATCACACTACATCTCCAGTGCACCAGCCATCTGAAACCCAACCACGTTTAGCCGAGAGACGCACCACTCTAGCCCGACGTTCAGACCCTGTATCTGTTGGTCACGCTACTCACTCGTCCGATAATGACGCGAATGCGGTGTCATCTCAACGCCGAATGACGCGTTGCCGTCCCCACCATCATGACCACCACAAGAAGAAGACCCACAACGAAATGTTGATGAGCGGCTACATTCCATTGAAACCGACCTTGCCAAGACCCTCTCCTACCTTCGCCCGGGTTCGTCTCGCAGACGGCGTGGGCGTGGTCGTGGTCGTGGCCGCACTTGATTTAGGGAGTTTCCTACTTCTCTCTCTTTACTTTTTCATTGCATAATGGGGCATTACGCTTAAGTGAGGGGGTGGATATTCTTGTTGAATTTCTTTCTTACTTGTCCATTAGTTGCCTTATAATTTTTGCTCGCTCTTGCTCTTTAGATTCACTCCTCCTTCGGTTGCCATATGATTTTTGGGAATCTTAACTTGTTAGAAACTTTAGGATTGCATGATGGATTATAACTTGAATAACATTTTTTATTATTCTTTTGACATTCTTTTGATCTTTGTCCCTTTACCTAAAGCATCCATAACAAAAATATTAAATAACATGGCATTTTATCAAGCAAGGAAAACGAAAGAGTCAAGCGTCCTCGACGTTCTCCTCCAAGCCATCTAAATGTGTTACAGGTCTCTCACTCCTCAAGACACTCTCGATGGCTCTCGTCGTGTGGAGACTCCTCTAGACCTTTGACTCTGGTGGTTCTCCGATAGCTGAAGACCACGGGCTACCGTCTTAGATAAAGCTCTCTTTGTTTTTGGCCCAAGTCTTATTTATATAGGCGGAAAAGTTAGGGTTTAGAATCCCTAAAGCGCGCAAAGCCTCTTAAGGAGGATCTTGCTTTCCTTCTTCATTCAATGAGAGTCCATATCGGTTGGATGTCCACGTGTTTCTAAGTCTGAGTTTATCTCCAATTCTTCTACTTAGCCATCTCATCTTGAGAGAGATCCATTCCACTACTCCAGCGCTCCTCTGCCTCACTTGTTTCATGTATAAGCACCACCAAAATGCACAACCTCTCCCATTAAACCCATCAAAATATAAATAAGTAAACGCATGTACCATAACTCCCTAACTACATGCAAACTACTTCTAAAATGCAACTATATGAGCCTAAACACATACAAAAGTTAAGTAAAAAGGTACACGAAATAGGTTATCTACATAGTCATCACACATTCACTCGACCCATTGCAATAGTTACAACATCATCTTGAAAAGAAGACTCACTCAAACTTCTACAAACACTTCACTCATCATCATCCACTTCATGACCACACCCGGAAACATGCAAATCAATCCCTGACTCCACGATATGAATAGGAAATTTACGATCATCCAACACCAAATCAACCACATCGTCAATCTGATCGAGACTATCCGTCAAAATAAAAAATAAAAAAAAAGCTTTCAATCGATGATGGTTCCCAGAAATTCTCACCACAAAACAAACGAGCCCAACAACGAAACAAAGTTCATACATGTTTCCTTTGACCATGCTTGGATCGGGACACTGAAAACCGACAGCCAAATAGGGCAACTTGAAATCTGAGCATCTTTTGACCACACCTCAACTTGCACAAAATATATTGTAACGCCTCATTTGACAATGCCTCATGCCTTGATTAATCACCGTCAAACAAAAGTAATAAAACCGAACCAGAAATATACATAAGAGTGCATTTGTAAGCCCCTACCCAGAATAAATCTAAAGTTAATTCCCTAAGGGTGACTGGAAGCCGACACCACCCCACAATACAAGAGTCAAGAACCCTAAGTTTACATTCACCAACAATCTGAGGGCAGAACTTACGCAATGTCGCACACTTTCCATGGTCGCCTCCAATGGGATCAGTTGAGATATTGATTATAATATAACAATTTGTGAAACAGGTTTTTGGACTTGTTCGTTATATTACACAAATAATTCAAAGTCCATTCAATTTAAAATATATGTTTAATAAGCTTTACAAATTACTTTTGACTTAACCAAATATTTCCAACGTATTTTTAGTCAAAAATATGCCTTGAGTACCGATACCCTAACCTCGATCTCGATACCCAACAGCCCATACAGGTACGGCCATGTCGAGTACTGATACGCAATGTTTTTCCCAAATTCCAGTATCGAGTTTTGGTATTGGTACACTCCTTCGGGTACTTATACCCAAAGCCTCGTACCGATACTCAACCCTTGAGTACTGGTACGCAGAGCCTTCAACGATTAGTTTTTTGTTTGAATTTATTGTAGGTACCGATACCCACTTTTGATTACCAATACCCTGAGTATCGATACCCAACTTCACGTACCGATACCCTTTGTATTTTTACAACAAATATTTTCAGCTATTGATACCCAACTTTCTAGTATCGATACATACTGGACTGAAGTGCATTTATGACTGGAAAAACACTCTCTAATGGCTCCAAACCAACCCCAACGGCCATAAACGACCACAAACTCATTAAAGGGTTTAAAAGACACCGTCAATAATCCATGGAAGACTAATGAACACATTGTCAACATTCATGCATAGAGAAATCAAGTTTTGTACTTAAATTGTCAATTTTCTTGTAGAAACAACACTAATGAGCCTAATTGTTATATTTGCTCAAAGTTTTAGGATTTTGGGTGAGTGCTTAAGAGTCCAAAAAGATTTAATTATGCTAAAATATTATGGGTGGCTAAAGATTTAATTAGTTAGCATATAAAATCGAAATCAGAAAGTTGAATTACCTTGATATATTGCTCGTGATGATACAATTGAGGGCAAATTTGACACTTATGATAATATGAAGATCGAGTCAATTTGTACAATCAAGCTTGCGCATAGTTTGGACTTGATTGGCATCCATTGTTGAGTAATATTCTAAGGGGTTTCGTGGAAGAGACATAGAACTTGTTCGTTAAGGTGGAGAATTGGTTTCCCGTTATGTTTGAGTTTTTTTTTTTTCGAAATTTAGAATTTTGTCATGTACGCACTTCCAAAATACATGTCAAAGTGGATTTTTTTAGAGTTTCTGATCCGAATTCCGTTACACTTCGGTTTAAAATAAAAAAATAATTTGTTTAGATTTCTTATTGCGTAATTTTTTTTACAATCAAGTTTTTTAATCATGGTAAAAAAACAAAAATTAACAAGACAAATGTTACATGATCAAAATGCAAGGAGCCAAAACAACAACAAAAATGGTTCACGGCACCATGGGTGGAAACCAATATTGGGACCACAAAGAAGGCACATTGGTCTCTAACTCAACAAAATCATAGAATAAACATCATGGCAAAAAATCAAGGTTATAAAGCTCCTCAAGCAGCATAGACAACCGCTATGCAGGCAGTAAAAATCAACAAAAATAAAAACTTAACAAGCCAGGATAATGAACACAACCGGGACCTGCAAAGAGAAGCATGGAATTTTAATAGTAACATATTATTTTCTTTCGTGTGTTAATCGATGACAATGAAAAATAGACGATTAATTTAATTTTAAGGCTTACATTCGGTGTGTTTTTGTAATTGTGGTTTCTCCAAGCATGTTGTGTTATCGGCGAGGAGTTTAATCGAGTTTAATCTTCTTTCGGGCTCGTTCTATTTATTTCACCACTGTTGTAGTTTTATTATTATTAATAAAAATAACTTATTGCTTAGCAAAAAGAAAGAATAATAATTTTGGATAAAAATTCATACAGTAGAAACTTTTGAATGGAATTAATTATCATGTATACTTTTTTATGTATTAAATACCATTTACTAACGTGCAAAAAATCGCTTAATAACTACCGAATTTGCGTTTATAAGTAGTTTTTATAATTGTTTAATAATAAAAAAATCGAATAATAGTTACTAATTATCTAACAAGTCGATAATTTGTAGCTATAGTCTATAGTCTACAGCCATCGGTCTCATTAACCTAATTAATAGTTCTTGCCTAGAGGTACTTATTGAGTTGAGCAGCTCGCAAAAAATTCGAGCTCAATTCAGTCAAAATTCGGTTAATACTCGACTTGAGTTGTCTCGATTCGAAATCGAGATCGACTTGAGATCTTACCAAGTCTAGTCGAGCAAGGCTCAAATCGACTCGATAAGTTTGTGAGCAACTCATTATTCTTTATAAATAATTTTGTTATTTTTTTGTGATCATCTTAAAAAATTATGTTCCAAGAAGTTTAAATACTAGTCGAAAACTCTAGAAAAATTCAGTGAATTGCTAGGTAACTTCCCATAAAATTTTGGTTTCAAATTTTCAAAACGTTTTGTCGAGATTTTAAAAAGTTAATTTGTATTAATAAGAAATAAAATTATAATAATATGTATTTTTTTTCTTAAAGTCTTTTCTTTTGCTTTTATTATTACATTCTATATAAAAAATAGAAAAAAAGAAAAGTCTTCAGTTTCCACTTCCCATATAAGAAAATTTCGAAATTCCTAAGGCATTTTCTCCTTTGTTGTTCATCGAAGTTTGTTGAAGAACTAAAAAGAGTCTCACACTCGACTATCGACTTCATCTCTAAATGAGTCGTGAAAGGTTTGTTTATTTATCTCCTCAGACCTCACATTTTTTCCTGAATTTCTATGTTTATATTAAGCTCTAATAGTATCACTAGATTTTACCTATATTTAAAAAAAAGTAAAAATTTTGGCGAGCTTAACGAGCAACGAGTTGAGTCGAGCAACGAGATTTTTAACGAGCACGAGTCGAGCAAAATTTAATCAATCTTAACGAGCAACGAGTTGAGTCTAGCTATGAGATTATTTAACGAGTCGAGCACTACTCAACTCGCGACCGACTGACTCGATAAGCACCAACCCCTATTCTTGCCCTAGGAATTAACATAATTAATAGTTATTGCCAATTAGGAAGGTTTTTAAAGGATAAAAATCTTTTGCCTTTTTCGGTGCCCCAACACTAAAAAGCACTAAAAATTAAATTCCAAGCCATAACCCTAAATTCTAAATCATAAACCCTACACCCTATACCGTAAAAATACACCATACCCTAAACCCTAACCACAACCTCTAACATTAAACCATAAACCCTAAACCTAATTTTTAGTGTAGGGCCATAAATAGGGGCACCGAAAAGGGACAGAGGATTTCTATTCGTTTTTAAAGGACAAAAATTATTTGCCCCTTTTTGGTGTGCCTTTCTATGCCCCAACACTAAAAAAATACAAAATATTAAATTCTAAGGCCTAACCTTAAATTTTAATCTTAAATCTTACACCCTATACTATAAAAAATACACTCTACCCCCAATTTCCTAAACCTTAACCCTAAACCTAATTTTTAGTTTGGGACATAAATATATACACTTGTCGGATGTTAGCCCTAGGATAAACTAATAAAATTCTCATTTGCTAAGAAAAAATAATTCTTGCCCAAGTATCAAACCTATGGATGTAAAAAGCTGACCTGACCTGCAAAATTGACTCAAACTGACTTGAGTTAGAATTGTTTGTGACCAAAGGACTGGTGATACGAAACCGGTTCGAATCTGAAATGGTGTTGACCTAGACCCGAGTTGGACCTGGAAATTTTGGATCTGAACCCGACCTGAGAACGACTTGAACTTGAATTCAACATGATAATGTGATAACCGAACCCAACCTGCATCCGACCTGATATGAACCTAAAGCTGAGATTAACCTGGTAAATAATTGATATTACCCGACCTGTTATCAACCTAACCTGTTATAGACCTGATCAGTAATTGACTCAACCTGTTAATGATCCGACTTCTTATTGAACTAATCTGATATTTACCTGACTTGGTATTTACCTAACTTATAAGTTATAAGTTACAAATTTACAAAGAAAGTGGAAGATATACCTGGAATTTTCGGGAGATTAACAGTCAGCAAAAATGAAAGTTAACACAAACAAAAAAAATGCAAAAATTGAAAAAGAAAGTGAGAGATATACCTAAAATTTTAGAGAGATTAACTATCAGCAAAAATGAGAGATCCACTTAACTTACCCAATCTGAGTCTCAGATTCTAAGAGATGAGACAGATGAGAGACTAAATCTCTGTGATGACCCCTAAATCGCAACCAAAGGTCCAAAACCCAAACGATAAAGTTCAAAACGGTGAAAATGGAGACTGAGAGAACGGAGATCTAAGATTAGATTCGAGAGAGATGAATGAGAGAATCTAAAAGGTTGGGTCATGGATGGATGAGATGAGAGATTGGGAGTCGAGAGAGAAGAAATTGAGAATCTAAGATTGAGAGAGTCGAGAGAGAAAATGGCAGCAAAACAGTGCAATCCTAAAAATAAAAGTAGGGTTTGTTTCTAGTATAAAGGGGTATTTATAGTTAGGGTTTTATTGGTTTGATAATTAAATTAAATTAATTAATATTTAAATAATATATATAATTATAAATGTTACTTAAGGTTTTTTTAAAATAATACTTTAATTAATATTTAACTAAAATAACACTTTTAATATATTTAAATTAATATTTAATATAATATTTAATTAATAATATAATAATAATAATAATAATAATTTTAGTATATTAAAATTAATATTTAATTTAATTTTCAAATTTTTGTAATTTTAATTATAATATATTTAATTCAAATTTAAAATAAAATTTATGGTTTGAGTTATGACTTATGAGATTAGTTTAAGGGTTATGGTTTAAGAGTATATGTTTCAAGTTGAGTGACTGGTTATACTTTTAGTTTAGGGATTCATAGTGTAAAACTAATAAATTGATTTTGATATAACAAAGGATTTAAGGACTAAATTGAAAAAGAGAAAATGAATTTTTAAGTCCTCAAAACAACTTTATGTATTTAAAGGGGCAATCTTGTATTGAGAGATATCTTTCTTGCCTTAATTTCTTCTTTGTATCCTTGTGAGGGTTTGGTAAAATTTTGGGTAGAAAATTTGACCGGTATTGTAATTGTAAAGGTTACCTCCTAAGCCTTGAAAAGGAGAAGAGCAATTAGTGGATTGTTGGAAAATCCTTAGTAGTAGCTAAGGTAGTGGATGTAGAGTTCAATTGGAACTTGAACCACTCTAAATTCTCTTGTCTAGGAATTTTTAATTTTCCACTCCACCACCAAAATTCTTAAAAATCAAATTCAAGTCCCCCCCATCTTGGCTTAAATCGATTATTCGATCCACTCAACAATTGGTATCAAAGCCTACCTCTTTGAAGGATTAACAACCACAAGATGAGATTCTAGGAAGAGTGTGATCAACCGCAAAGCAAGCCATGACATCTATCTCCGGGTCAAGCATGTACGAGTCTCAATCGACCACAAAACTGCCTTTCTTCAACGGTGGCAACTATCCTTTTTGGAAGAACCAGATGTGTCTCTTCATTAAATCTAATGATTATCTTGTTTGGGATGCTATTGAAGATGGTCCCTCTATTCTGATGAAGAGAGACGACGAAGGAAGACTAGTGCCAAAAAGGAAAAATGAGATGAGTGAAGAAGAGAGAAAGAAGATTCAAATCAACGACAAGGCTCTTTACATGTTATTTTGCTCTTTTGGTCCCGATATTTACTCCAAAGTTCCCTCCATTGAAAGTGCTAAGGAAGTGTGGGATACACTTGAGACTACATATGAAGGAACAAGTGATGTGAAGGAAACAAAGATTGGAATTCTCAATCTTAGCTATGAGAATTTCAAAATGGAGCCCAACGAAACTGTTTCAAAGATGTTCGATCATTTCTCAACAATCGTCAATGGGCTAAAGGGTTTTTGAGACATAATCTCGGAAGACAAACTAGTCCGGAAGCTACTCTACTCACTTTCCGAGTCTTGGGATGGGAAAAGAACCACCATCATTGAGGTCAAGAATTTGAAGACACTCAAGCGTGATGAGCTATTTGGTTCTCTCCTAACTCATGAGATCATGAAGCAAGGAAGGGAATATGAAAGGAAGAAAGAAGAAAGAAGAGTAGAGAGGCTTGAGGTAGACAAGAAGAAAAAGCTAGGAGTGGCTCTCAAAGCTTCTCTACATGAGAAGAGCACTTCTAGTGAGGAGGAAGATCTAGAAGAATTGGCTATGATAGCCAAAAGATTCTCACGGTTTATGAGGTCCAACCGAGGTAGAAAGATTTAAAGAAAAATGGACTTCAAGACCAAAAACAAAGAAGAAGAAAAGGATCCTATCATGTGATATGAGTACAAGAAACCAGGTCATATTCGTTCTAAGTGCCCTCAACTCGAGAAGAAGGGCTTTGAGAAGAAGAAGAAGCTCAAAGCCAAGCTTACTTGGAGTGATGAGGAGTCATCCGAGGATGAGGAACATGAAGTGGCCAACCTTTGCCTCATGGCTCTTGAGGAGGATTCTTCTATGGTAACCTCTAACTCATCTACTTTCGATTTTACATTTGATGAATTGCATGAAGCTTATGATGAGTTACAAGAGGTTTATGATGAGTTAGTTGAGAAGTATAAGGAGTCAGTTCTAAAAAATAGAAAGATCATTTTGGAATTAAATGCTAAAAATGACTCACTTTCTCAAGCTAACTTGAAATTTGAGAAAAAGATCTTAGGTTTGCAAGATGAACTTAAATTCTTTCAATATGAAAATGTAGACTTAAACAATCTTCTTTCTCAATGCAATAGTGAACACCAAAAGGTGTTAAATGAGCTTAATGAGCTTAAAATGTCTTTCAAGAGTGTTGGTAATGTGAAAAATGAAATAGGTGAATCATCTAGATCAAACCAACCTAAAAGAAAGAACAATAACTACAAACAAAGTGGCTTCCATAGGCATAATAGAACTAAAAGAATTAGAAGTGTATGGGTTCCTAAGGAACTTGTCAAATCAAATAATGTTGATGTCATGTCACCTTGGATTCCTAAGGGAACCAAACTTTTGGGAGCTAACACTCGTGGACCCAAAATGATTTGGGTACCAAAAATCAAAGCTTAATCTTTTTGTTTGTAGGGGGAGCATTGCTACAAGGCCAAAGCACAAAGCCAAAACTCATGGTACCTTGATAGTGGATGCTCGAGGCACATGACCGAAGACAAGAGTCGATTCATGGACTTAAAGCCAAAAAGTGGAGGAGTAGTGACATTTGGTGACAACTCCAAAGGCCACATTAAAGGTATTGGATCCATAGGTAATCATTATTGCGTGTAAATAAGACTATCGCAAATAGTGCAAGTGTACACGACGCAAGTAGTAAAATGATACTAGAGTATCGGATATCGTCTCCACAGGGACTGGAAATAACTCTATCCTTGAATTGCTGCACAAGAAAAAGAAATAGTTTAAATGATTGTTTGAAGTAATCTTGAGTAAAAACTGGAATAAAAGAATAAGTAAACAGATTTAGAGAATAGGTCGGCATTGAATTGCTCAGTAGTGAAAGTGTTGCATTGTTCAGAGGAACTTCTATCGTTATGTCGTTGTTCCTGTCGCGGCAGCACCTATCGCGGCAGAGGTCCATTGATGTCGCGGCAGCGACCAACAACTCCGTACTTCAAGCTTGGCAAGAATCCCTGTTATGACTTGTCCTATCCCTAGGTCTAAGTTCTGTTGATGAACACTACTTGGATGATACCTCCCGGCGTAAATCAAAGGGTGAACACCAATGTTTGTGAATTCTTCTTTAGCCACTTAACCTTGTACTTATCTCTAAGCTAAGATGGTTTAACCATAAACTGGAAAACGCGTATTTACTCCTTTCGTATGCTTAACTCTCCCGATATCAAGCAAATGGATAACCTCACAATGCTCTCCCGATGCTCTTATGAGATATTGAAAACCAGAGTAAATAAACTTGAAGTCTTATTACTTGAACAGAAAAATCCTAAGAACAATTACAATCATCACAACTACTTTACAAAATCAACCCTTAGCCCTTGGGGAAATTTAGAACATGGCAGATAGAGACAAACGACTAGGGTTTTGGGGGAAGATGGCTAGGAGTAAGATATCCTTCCCTAGGTCGAATTACATGCCTTTATATAGGCATTGGGTCCAAGTTTTCTAATATGACAAGAATACAAGTTTAAATTAAAGTACAACTCTATTAAAGACTAAATCTTCTGAGTAGATGCCTTTAATTCGTCCTCTTTTCTTGCTTTGACTTTCTTCTTTGAACTTTAGGCCTAGCCTTCCTTCTGCTTCAGGGCTCAGAAAAAAATGGGAGTGACCCACGACAGACCGGCTTGAAATCCTCTATCTGTCGAGCTCCACTTCACTTTTCCACATCAGTGTTTCTTTGTCGTCATAGCTACCACGGTAGATGTCGCAGTAGACGATGCTTTTTTTCCTTCAACTCCAGCTCCGCAACTTGCTTCTACTTATTTGCTGCCCTGGGTTGCTGCCGCGGCAGATACCTGCAAAAGTGACCAATTTCAGCAGCAACTGTGCAGTTTTATCTAATTGTGATGTGTATGTAAGAATCTATCCTAAATGCAATAAATCATGCTTGAGTGCAGCAAAAATATGGGTAAATAGGGGGTAAAATATAGAACTTTTATGCACTCTACTATACTCATTGAAAATGTTTTTTATGTTGATGGTCTTAAACACAATTTATTGAGCATTAGTCAATTGTGTGATAAAGGGTTTAATGTCTTATTTGATAAAAATGGGTGTAAAATTGTTGACATTAAATCAAATAATATAATGCTCATTGGTTATCGCATAGGTAACATATACATGGTGCATCTAGATGACATTCATTCATCCCATGCATGTTTTGTTGCACAAAATGAAAATGATGCATGGCTATGGCATAGGAAACTTGGACATGCTAGCATTAGTGTTTTAGAAAAGTTAGTTTCCCTAAATCTAGTTAGAGGTTTACCTAAGATCAAGTTTTCAAATGATAAAATATGTGATGCATGCTCTAAGGGTAAACAACATAGATCATCTTTTAAATCCATTAATGATGTTTCTAAAAGTAGGTGTTTACAAGTAATTCATATGGATTTATTTGGGCCTATTAGAACTATGAGCTTGGGTGGTAAATCGTATGCTTTTGTTCTTGTTGATGATTATTCTAGATTTACTTGGGTTCTATTCTTAAGTGCAAAAGATGAGGCTTTAGAAAAATTCATCACGTTTTCAAAATTAACTCAAAATGATCTTGAACTTAAGATTTCTCATATTAGGAGTGATCATGGAACCGAATTTAAAAATCTAGGTTTTGAAGAGTTTTTTAATGAAAATGGTATTAGCCACAATTTTTCGGCTCCTCGAACTCCCCAACAAAATAGGGTAGTTGAGAGGAAAAATAGGACTTTGCAAGAAATAGCTAGAACCATGCTTTGTAAAAATAATTTACCTAAATATTTTTGAGCGGAAGCCACAAACACCGCTTTTTACATTGTAAATCGAGTAATGATTATGCCACTTTTAAAGAAAACAACATATGAGATTTTAAAATCTAAAAAGCCTAACATTAGCTATTTTCATCCATTTGGTTGCAAGTGTTTTGTTTTAAATAATGACAAAGACAACTTAGGTAAATTTGATGCTAAAAGTGATGAAGCTATTTTCTTAGGGTATTCTTTAAACTATAAAGCTTATTGTGTATTTATTAAAAGAACTTTATAGTAGAAGAGTCTATTCATGTTGTTTTCGATGATAACCTCCTTCCGAGGAAAGAATCTTGTGATGGTGATGATTTAGGAATCCTTGATGCCTTTGATGGAGGACAAACTTCAAAGGAGGATGAGATTCTAACTAAAGAGGAAGATGCACAAGATCCACCTCTTGAATCCTTGAAGGACTTGGCTCTTGAGGAAAAGGAAGTGAGCTACCCAAGGGAGTACAACTATGTCAAAGGTGGTGAAATCTTGGGTGATCCATCCAATGTAACTACTAGATCTTCTCTTAAACTCATGAATCGTGTTGCTTTTATCTCATGCATAGAGCCTAAGAACATTAAAGAAGCATTAAATGATGATTCTTGGATTATGGCTATGCAAGAAGTGTTAAATCAATTTGAGAGAAGTAATGTATGTACATTAGTTGAAAGGCCTAGTAATCAATCTACTATAGGAACTAAATGGGTGTCTAGGAATAAACTATATGAGAGTGGTAACATTGTGATAAATAAAGCTAGACTAGTTGCTCAAGGTTACACTCAAGAAGAGAGAATTGATTTTGATGAAACCTATGCACCCGTAGCTAGAATAGAAGCTGTTAGGATGTTGCTTGCATATGCATGTTATCATGATTTCAAGTTTTTTCAAATGGATGTAAAAAGTGCATTTTTAAATGGTTTTATAAATGAAGAAGTGTATGTGGAACAACCACCGGGTTTTGAGGATTCAAAATTTCCAAATCATGTTTTTAAGCTAACCAAAGCACTTTATGGTTTAAAACAAGCTCCTAGAGCTTGGTATGAAAGGCTTTTAAATTTTTTGATTGAAAAAGGTTTTGAAAAAGGTAAGGTGGACACTACACTTTTCATACAAAGGTATAAAAATAACATCTAAGCTTTATCGCTCTATGATTGAATCTTTGCTTTACCTTACCGCAATGAGACCGAATATATTGTTTAGTGTTTGCTTGTGTGCTAGGTTTCAAGCTAGTCCTAAAGAGTCTCACCTTATATCCGTTAAAAGGATCTTTAGGTACCTTAGAGATACTCCTTGTTTAGGTTTTTGGTACCCTAGAAACTCAACCTTCAACCTTCATGCTTATTCGGATGCGGATTAAAGGGGATGTAAAATCGATAGGAAAAGTACTTCGGGAACTTGTCAATTCTTAGGTAGTATGCTCATATCTTGGTTCTCTAAAAAACAAAATAGTGTAGCTCTTTCTACCACCGAAGCCGAGTACATATCCTTAGGGAGATGTTGTGCTCAAGTTCTTTGGATGAAGCAACAAGTCTTAGATTATGGAGTTAAAGTTGAAACCATACCCCTTAAGTGTGACAACACTAGTGCTATATGCCTAACCAAAAATCTCATCCAATACTCTAGAACCAAACATATAGAAATAAGGCATCATTTCATTAGAGATCATGTCCTTAAGTAAGATGTTGTTATAGAGTTTGTTGACACCTTAAACCAACTAGGGGACATTTTTTACCAAGCCTTTAGATAAGGAGCATTTTTGGTCCCTTAGGAGAGAGTTAGGTCTAACTAGCCTATCTTGACCTTTTATAACCTTTTTGTGCTTAAATTGCTTGATTTTTTGAAAAATGTCATGCTTATGTGTTTTTAATCCCAATTTCATTCATGCTTATAGTTAGGGGGAGTATGTTTATGTTTATACATGTTATTCCTGCTCATTCAAATCATTCATGCATCTAGAACTAAATATAATTCAATTTTTCTACAATATTAGAGCCTCATCTGCACCTCTAGGCCTAGGTGTATCGAAACGGGTCAATCTGTTTTGATACGAGTGCCTTAAAAGAGTAGTTTATGACCAGGGTGTTTCGAAACGAGTTTCAAAACGTTTTGCCTCTGCCAAGTATTGTATCGAAATGGCCCAGAAGCGTTTCAATACGGGTCAACTCGTGGGTTCAATATGGTCAAAGCCGTATTGGAACGGTCAACAGGATTCGAAACGTTAGTCAATGTTTCAGTATGAACGTTTCGGAACGATCGTGCCTGTTCCAAAATGGCTCTGCGGACAACTTTTTAAGGGCTTTAAATGATAAAATTTGCTTTTAATTAAAACTCCTAAAAACCCTAAACCCAATTTTTCCCTATAAAAACCCTCTAAACCTCATTGTTTTTCATCAAATCTTGAGGGCTTTTACTCACAATCTCAAGTCTAAGCAAGCTTCAACAATTTTGTGCAAGTTCTTCCATTCATTCATCCAAAATCCATATTTTAGGTATTTTTTCTCTTTTTCTTTTTCCTTTGATTTTATTCCAATCTTAGGTTAGAAAATATTAATTTTGTATAGATTATATGTTTTGCAACTTTGGTTCTTCAAATCTTGTAAAAATATTTCAAAATCTTAAAATTTTTTATTCGAATATATTTGTTTTTACTCGTATTTTTTTACTATTTTTAAAAAGTTGTTTCTTCTTAAATTTTTTTATATGTATATATGTTTTTCTTAAAAGTGTTTTTCCTTACAACCTATATGGGATTTGTTATTGGATTGAATTAAGGATGTCCATTCATACACTTAGATTTTTAATTGCTTGCTTTATGTTTTTAAGAATTTCCGATGGAAAACACTAATAAGAAACACAAGACGACTCTAACGGGTGAAGCCTCAAACCAAGCGAATATCCGTCCTAACCTCACCCAACTTTTTCACAAGAGTATTCGGAATTAAGAGACTAAGGACCGTTTCAAATACGTTAAAGATATAGTCATTCGTCGAGAGCGTGTTGTTGATATCCAATTCCTTGAATTTCGCTATCTAGCTCATTTGCAAGAATGGAACTTCTTGGCCTTTTTGAGCATTCCGAATATTGTCTACAAGCATATGGTGCTCCTTTCTACTCCAATGTCGTGCTTATTGATAATGAAGATCATACCGAGGTGATTGGCATTGAGTCGTACCTTTTGGGTAAGAAGTTCATCATTAGTATATCAATTTTAGAGAATGCTCTTGGACTCAAGAATGAAGGCATTGAGGATGAGAACCACTTTGGTGCTCACACCGGATCCATTCTCTCTTTGGATGCTCATGACCAGTTTCTCCACTTGATGATTTCTTGGTTCATCCGCCCTTCCAGAGGTAAATTCTCCCATGTTTGTCAAGTTGACTATTTTTGGTTAGAGTGCTTTCGCCAAGAACAACGACCAAATCTTGTCAAAATCATGTTCGCGGAGATGGTCCATAATGTGAAGATTCATGAAACCAACGCTCTTACATCTTTCACTTATGGGACCGTTTTAAGCTATGTCTTTGGTACCCTCAACATTGATTGCACCTATGATTCTCCGAAACCCCGCAAGAACAAGATTAGTGAATCTTCTCTCCGTAAGTTCGGGTTCCGCTATACTCTTGACCAATGGGTTCGTGTTGATAGGAAAGCTTTGCCACCTCAAGTTGAGCCACCATCTCAAGCTCCGACTCCTAACAATGAAGCTCTTATGGCTTTTCTAACTGAGTAGTTCAACTCGATGGATACGACCATGGCTTCGGGTTTTGGTTCTATCAACACTCGTTTGCAATCCTTGGAGGATCGTGTTCATGGAAACGAGAATCGTCTCGCCGCTCTTGAGAATCAACAATCATCGATGGAATTGTCTTTCTCTACATTCTATGGTGAATGGAGGAACTTTCGTCGTGCTCAAGCTAAAAACGATGATGATGGTGACGATGATGACGAGGCTTAGAATTTCCATTGCATCTCATATTAGTCTATCCTATTAGGAATAAGTTTTCACCTTTCCATCTTTTTTATGCTTTAAGAACATATGCTTTGCTTATTTTATGTTTGGGATTGACATTAAACTCTATTGCTTTAAGTATTTGTGTTTGGTTATTTGAACTTAATTCTATCTATATTATGTTGTTTGGTTTTGCTTATAACCTTGTTTCTTCTTATGATGTGTAACCCCCTTAACCCGGCCCAGACGGTTGAACCGAATTAAGAAGTTTACACGGGGAAAACCAAAGTCAACCCGAAAGTCAACCTTGATTAACGACCCTTTTTTTCTTTTTAATCTTATCTAAATGCACATTAACCCTAGATATGTTCATACAATCAGCATACTCAAAGGTCAGCGCATTCAGAAAACATTCAGGGACTTAATTGCACAAAACACGAATTTAGGGACCAAAATGTAAATTCTGGAAATCATAAAGACTTAACCCAATTAAAAGTTACCAATATAAAATTAATCATCTTTCATGCTTCTCTGCCAAATTTCAGCTCAAACGGACATCTCAAACTCATTCAAATGCATAAACAAGATTCATGACTAAAACGCAAGGATTTCAAAACATATAACCGTCAATTTCAGTGCCCAACGGTTGGGTGTTTCGGAACAGGGATGATCCGTTTCGAAACGCGGGACCGTTCCGAAACCAGTTCCGGAACAGGGCTTGGCAGTAGCATTTTCGTTCCGGAACGGTTCCTCCCGTTTCGAAACCCCTAGGCCATTTCAGGCCCCCGTTCCGAAACGGTAGCACCCGTTCCGATACGGCCTGCCCAGATTGCAGAAATTTTGCTGGTTTAAAACACAATTGACCCACCAATCATGCTCCAAAGGCAACCAAATTATATCAGCAAGTCATTACATGCATAAGGAACATAATTGCATCAACCATACTCAAACATGGCATCAATTTAACAAAACCCCAATTCTATAGGCATGCATCCTATTTAGAAAACCATTCAAGCATCATAATACCCAACCAACTTCACAAAGGCCAATTACATGTTCCATCATCAACAACAACATAATACCAACTTAGGGAGTCCAAAACATCTCCCAAAACAACAACATAGGTTCCCCATTGCCAAATGCCAAAAGCTAATAGTGTTAAGAAACTTTCACCATACACGAGCTTAGTTCTTCACTTGGATTCTTGACCTCTTGCTGCCCTTAAAAGCACTTCAATGCTCTGCATTATCGGTTCAAGAAAAGAGAGAGCGTAAGCAAATAGCTTAGTGAGGAAATGCTCATTTAAAACAACTCAATAATGCATTTATAAAACACCTTTAAAAACCTTAGTTCAAAACAACATTTATTCATGCACATAAGCATATAAAACAAGCATTTCATGCTTCAAATTATTAACATGTCATATTGGCCACAAGTGATAATCATAATCTTTCCATTTCAAAATACGATCAACATAAGATCCACACATGGACTTTTAACCACCATTGTGATCTTACAATTCACAAGGACCACACATGGACTTTTAACCACCATTGTGTCCTTAGCCAAGAATCACCCATGGACTTTTAACCACCATGGTGTTCTTACAATACACAAGGTCTACACAATGACTTTTAACCACCTTTGTGACCTTAACACAAGAATCACCCATGGACTTTTAACCACCATGGTGTTCTTAAAATACACAAGGCTCACACAAGGACTTTTAACCACCTTTGTGACCTTAACACAAGAATCACCCATGGACTTTTAACCACCATGTTGTTCTTAACACAAGAACCACCTATGGACTTTTAACCACCATAGTGTTCTTAACCTTTCTCAAAACATCACTTGCCAATATGCATCATTTAACAACAATAATCCACTGTTTTAAAGCATTTAACAAAGCCATTAGTCATCATGCACCATTATGCATCAAAACCACATTTTATCCAATGTTCAAAACAAGGATCTCTTACCTTGAGCATCCTTCAACACATGGCTTATAAAATCAGCAAATAAACATGCTAAAATATGCTTTCAAAACAGAATTTAAAACATGCAAACAATCACATTGCATTCAACCAACTCATGGTTCATCCACAAGAGAGTTTTTCCGAAAACTTACTCTTCAGCTTAGAAAAGTTGTTTAGACTTAAACTAAGCTCCCAAACCTTCAAAACATTGGTTTCAAAGCTAAAAACCAAAATCCACTCACCGATTTCGTTTCGCAACTTGCCGAAACACCAATCAAGCTTCCGGATCAACACCACAAGGATCCGAAGGTGTCTCCCCTGTTTTAAACACATCAAAGCAGAGGATTAATGCATCATCATGCATTAATATCTTCAATGAAAGCACCTAAACTCGCTGCTCTCATCCACACTCCATTTTCGGCTACCAAACACAACCGAAAACACATCCAAACAACTCCATAACACTACCCAGCCAAGATCCATCAATTCCAAACATTCTTAAACCTCAATTAACATCCAAAAAGGATCTAATCACGTCCTTATACCTCCAGCTATAATAGATCACCAAGATCACTCCAAAAACAACCAAAAACTCAAGCAAAACTTAGGAAATTTAACCTATCCGGGATTGCATTGATTAAACCTCAATTTCTCATCAATTAAACATTCATTTAACAACAAAAAGACACCTCAAAACAGTGCCCAACCATTTCATACGAATTTCATCAAAAATTAACCAAATCTTGCATTTAAAAGCCAAGATCAAGATCACAATTGTAAAACCTTTAATTAAACACAAATCAAGGATTGAGAACTTGGGAATTTCAGTAAAGAACTGAGAATTTAGAGGAGAAGGACGTTCATACCTCTAAACTTGAGTTTCTCCCCTTTTTGGAACCAAAATCTTGAAAATCCAATAAGCAAATGCCAAGATTTTGTTGTAGAATTGATTAGAGATCAAATGAAGGTTGAAATCTAATCTTTGGAGGTCAAAATCAGAGGGAATTTTGCTGGAGAAATGTGTTTGGGTTGAGAGAAAAGTTGAGAGAAAAGAAAATGGAAATTTAGAGAAAAGTTAGTTAAAATGCCAAAATATCTTTTCCCTCCTTTTTACACTTAATTAAAACCATTAATTAAATTGATTAATATTCAGAAAAGTCTGGAGAAACTCTTTCGGGTAAATAGCTCCTTAAAGATTCAAAGTTTCAATCCTTTTTAAAACAGTCACCAAGTTTTCGAAAATTACATTTTAGTCACTAAACCAAAATGTCACACTTCCAAACATCATTTTGTAAAATTGATTTCACCATTCTCTTATATATAATAAAAGAGGATTTTAAGACATTTTTCCATATTTTTAATGCAACCCGAACTAGGCTTTCCTAAATTCACCATTTTATATTCGAACCGCAACCCGACCGGTCCGGTCCAAACCCAAAACTTCTAAGCCCAAAATTGGGGTGTTACAACTCTCCCCCCCTTAAGAAATTTCGTCCTCGAAATTTACCTGAAGGAAAGAGGTACGGAAACTGCTTCAATATGTCATCCTTCCGTTCCCACGTGGCTTCCTCAACACCACGATGCTTCCACAACACCTTTACCAACTCAATGGTCTTGCCTCGAAGAACCTTACTATCCGCATCTAGAATCTTCACCGGTTCCTCATCATAGGTCAAATCCGGATTCAATTCCACTTCTTCCACAGGCATCACATGTGAAGGATCAGATCTATACTTCCGAAGCATAGAAACATGAAACACATCATGAATCTTCTCCAACTCTTGCGGTAGCCTCAACTTGTATGCAACAGGACCCACACGCTCAACCACCTCGTATGGTCCAATGTACCTAGGGCTCAACTTACCCTTTCGGCCAAACCTCATCACCTTTTTCCAAGGCGAAACCTTCAAAAACACACGGTCACCCACCGCATACTCAATCTCCTTACGCTTCAAATCCGAATAAGACTTTTGCCGATCAGAAGCTGCCTTCAAGCGCTCACAAATGAGCTTCACCTTCTCGGTGATTCCTTTCAACAAAGCTGGCATCGAAACCAACTTCTGACCCGTTTCAGCCCAAAAAAGAGGAGTCCTACACTTCCTCCCGTACAAAGCTTCATAAGGTGCCATTTGAATACTTGCCTGATAACTGTTATTATAGGCAAATTCCACCAAAGGCAAATGTTTCTCCCAAGAGCCCTGAAACTCAATCACACAGCACCTCAAATTATCCTCCAAAACCTGGATAACACGCTCGGACTGACCATCCGACTGCGGATGATAAGATCTACTGAAATTCAACCGTGTACCCAAAGCCTGATGCAAACACTGCCAGAAACGCGATGTAAACCTCGGATCCCTATCCGACACAATCGACTTAGGCACACCATGCAGCCGCACAATCTCAGCAATGTACAACTCCGAAAGCTTATCCAAAGAGTACGTAGTATGCACAGGCAAGAAATGCGCACATTTCGTCAGGCGATCCACAATCACCCACACCGAATTCTTCTTCGATGGCGACAAAGGCAAACCAGATACAAAATCCATGGTAATCCTTTCCCACTTCCATTCAGGAATCCTCAACGGTTGCAACAACCCCGAAGGAAACTGATGCTCAGCCTTAACTTGCTGACACACCATGCACTTACTTACAAACTCAGCAACATCTTTCTTTAAACCCACCCAATAGTACTCATCACGAAGATCACGATACATCTTAGTACTACCAGGGTGCATAGCAAAAGGACTACTATGACCTTCAGTCAGAATAGCACGCCTCAACTCAGCATCATTGGGCACTACTATCCGACTCCCAAAACACAACACTCCATCATCATTAAAACAGAAATCTGAAGGCCTATCCTCCGCAATGTCCTGAACATGCGGTACCAAGGAATCATCCAACAACTGCTTTTCCTTAATCAACTGAACCAATGATGGTTTCACTTGCAACTCAGCCACAAGACCACCAGCACGCGAAATACTCAAACTGGCAAACATAGCCCTCAACTCAACAGCTACCTTCCTACTCAAGGCATCCGCTACAACATTAGTTTTTCCAGGGTGATACTCAATCGTCAAATCATAATCCTTGAGCAACTCCACCCAACGTTGCTGCCTAAGATTCAACTCCTTCGGAGACATCAGATACTTCAAACTCTTGTGATCCGTGTACACAGTACACTTCTCACCATACAGGTAATGTCTCCAGATCTTCAAAGCAAAAACCACTGCAGCCAACTCAATGTCATGCGTAGGATAATTGCGCTCATGCACTTTCAACTGCCGTGATGCATAAGCCACCACCTTACCCTCTTGCATCAACACACATCCTAAACCAACGTAGGACGCATCACTATACACCACAAACTCTTTCCCTGATTCAGGTTGAACCAAGATAGGAGCTTGCGTCAAAGCTGCCTTAAGCTTCTCAAAAGCCTGCTGTCTCGCTTCCGTCCACTCACACTTAACATCCTTCTGCAACAACTTTGTCAAAGGTGCAGCAATCTTTGAAAACCCATCCACAAACCTCCGGTAGTATCCTGCCAAACCAAGGAAACTACGAACTTCATGAACAGACTTAGGAACCTTCCAATTCATCACCGCCTCAATCTTCTGAGGATCAACACGAATCCCTTCAGCAGAAACCACATGACCAAGAAACACCACTTCTCTAAGCCAGAACTCACACTTGCTCAGCTTGGCATAAAGCTGATTCTTCAACAAAGCTTGCAACACAATTCTCAAATGCTCTTCATGCTCCTCCTCAGTACGCGAGTACACGAGGATATCATCAATGAACACCACAACAAACTTATCCAAGTATTCATGAAATACTCGATTCATCATGTCCATGAAAGCTGCAGGAGCATTTGTCAAACCAAACGGCATCACAAGAAACTCATAATGCCCATACCTCGTCCTGAAAGCTGTCTTTGGCACATCCACATCATTCACCTTCAACTGGTAATACCCTGACCTTAAGTCAATCTTAGAGAACACAACTGCTCCCCGAAATTGATCAAAAAGATCATCAATTCTCGGCAATGGATACCGATTCTTGATAGTCAACTTGTTAAGCTGACGATAATCAATGCACATCCTCATAGTGCCATCCTTCTTCTTCAAAAACATGACCGGTGCACCCCAAGGTGACACACTCGGCCGAATGAAACCACGATCAAGCAACTCTTGCAATTGCGTCTTCAGCTCCTTCAACTCTTTAGGTGCCATTTTATAAGGGGTAATGGACACTGGAGTTGTGTTTTCATACAACTCAATCCCAAACTCCACTTCGCGATTAGGAGGCAATCCAGGCAACTCCTCAGGAAACACACCAGGAAACTCTCGCACAGTCCTGATATCTTGCACACGCAACTCCTTAGAACTAGGATTCATCACAAAAGCTAGGTAAGCTTCACAACCTTGCCTCAGCATCCGGCTCACCTCCAATGTAGACACCACATTGGTAAGAAACTTCACATTCTCACCAACCACAACTACCTCATAATCATCCGCAAGCTTCAACGAAACTCTCTTATTCTCACAATCCACTACAGCTCAATGCTCAACAAGCCAATCCATACCAAGGATTACATCAAAACCATAGAAAGGCAACTCCATAAAATCAACAGGAAAAACATGATCTTGCACAACCAAAGGACATCTTCTAATAAGCTTTCGAGTCACAACAGTCTCGCCAAAAGAACTAGTGACACGCATACCAACATCCAAAGACTCAACAGGCAAACCAAGCAATTCAGCATGCTCACACAAAATGTATGAGTGCGTAGATCCAGAATCAATCAAGGAAAGTAATGACAAGGATTACAAAGTAAAAGTACCTGCGATCACATCCGTGTCATTCCTCCCCTCCCTCTGAGCATACACCCTCGCCTGGCCGCCACCCTCAGGCTGAATAGCTACAACATGGGCCACATTACGTCCACCATCCTCCCTACGCTGGAAGTTACCACGGCCGCGCCCATGACCTCTCTGTGGTGCAACAACTACAGGAGCACGCCCTTGGCCACCAGCCAACATAGGACATTCTCTCCTCATGTGATCCGTAGATCCACAGTTCCAGCACGAATTACCAGCCGCTACAACAAGAGCTTGCACCTCCCTCACAACTCGAGGACAATCACGCTTCATATGGCCACGCGATCCACATGCCCAACATGCGTTCGGATCAGCTCTTGCCTTGCCTCCCTGAGGAGGCGCACCACCACCTCGCTTAGCCGAAGACTGATACTTCTAATCACATCCCCTCTTGTTCCGTCCACCACCGGAACTATATTCAGCAACTCGCTTACCAGCACTACAAACATCACTTCTAGAAGATAGACCCAAATTCATCTCAATATCCTTTGCCCTACCAACCAGCACATCAAAATCATTATACTCAGCAGCCAGCATGTAAGTCTTCACCTCTGTCACCAAACCATAACGGAACCGTTCACACCTCTCCCGCTCATCAGGAATAAGCTTAGGTGCATACTGACTGAGTCGGACAAACTGAACCTCGTACTCAGCCACTGTCATGCTCCCTTGAGTGAGAGACATGAATTCCCTCTTCTTTTCATCCAAGTACCTCACACCCAGGTACCTTCTCTTGAATATGTTCTGAAAGAACGTCCATGTCACATCAGCATCTGCCATCCCAGAGATAGTGGTTGTCCACCAAGTGTAAGCATCGTCTTGCAACAACGATACCACACAACCCAGCTTCTGCACATCAGTGCAATTCATTTGCCCCAAGATTCTCTTGGTACTTTCCAGCCAAGACTCAGAACCTTCAGCAGACAAACCTCTGAACTCAGTCCCTCCCAGACTGCGCAAGCGTTCCAAAGGTAGTCTAGCATTAGCATCTCCCTGATGCCCAGCTCCCTGAGCTCCAGCTACCGCTGCTCGAAAAGCTCCAGCAATGGCTTGTACCAGCATTGTCATGTCAGGAATAGCTTGTCCCTGACCAGCTTCAGGTCCAGCGCCTCCAGCACCAGCACCAGCTGCAGCTCCTTCACCCCCAGCACCACCACCACCAGGCGGAGGAGGTAAATCCACCACATTTTCAGCATTCTCCTCATTCTCATTTTGAGCCATAGCTCGCGTATTAACCCTCATTTCTCTACGAGGTGCCATTCACTAACAATGCAATCACAATGCAAATAAACAAAGTCAGGCCCAACAAGGTAAGCAATCCAAGTACTCAAGCTCATTTCCAATTAAAAACAAATCATTACATTAGCTTTGATTTGGCAATGGGTCCCTCTAACATGCTTCACCATAACATACATCACAATTGTAACATACTTACAATTCACACAACATGCTTTCATTCAACAAGCATACAAAGCATATACACACTCATCACCCACATAACCATTCCCAATTACTCGAGAACCTGGCTCTGATACCACAAAATGTAACCCCCTTAACCCAGCCCAGACAGTTGAACCGAATTAAGAAGTTTACACGGGGAAAACCAAAGTCAACCCGAAAGTCAACCTTGATTAACGACCCTTTTTTTCTTTTTAATCTTATCTAAATGCACATTAACCCTAGATATGTTCATACAATCAGCATACTCAAAGGTCAGCGCATTCGGAAAACATTCAGGGACTTAATTGCACAAAACACAAATTTAGGGACCAAAATGTAAATTCTGGAAATCATAAGGACTTAACCCAATTAAAAGTTAACAATATGAAATTAATCATCTTTCATGCTTCTCTGCCAAATTTCAGCTCAAACGGACATCTCAACCTTATTCAAATGCATAAACAAGATTCAGGACTAAAACGCAAGGATTTCAAAACATATAACCGTCAATTTCAGTGCCCAACGGTCGGGTGTTTCGGAACAAAGATGATCCGTTCCGAAATGCGGGACCGTTCCGAAACCAGTTCCGGAACAGGGCTTGGCAGTAGCATTTTCGTTCCGGAACGGTTCCTCCCGTTTCGAAACGCCTAGGCCATTTCAGGCCCCCATTCCGAAACGGTAGCACCCGTTCCGATACGGCCTGCCCAGATTGCAGAAATTTTGCTGGTTTAAAACACAATTGACCCACCAATCATGCTCCAAAGGCAACCAAATTATACCAGCAAGTCATTACATGCATAAGGAACATAATTGCATCAACCATACTCAAACATGGCATCAATTTAACAAAACCCCAATTCTATAGGCATGCATCCTATTTAGAAAACCATTCAAGCATCATAATACCCAACCAACTTCACAAAGGCCAATTACATGTTCCATCATCAACAACAACATAATACCAACTTAGGGAGTCTAAAACATCTCCCAAAACAACAACATAGGTTCCCCATTGCCAAATGCCAAAAGCTAATAGTGTTAAGAAACTTTCACCATACATGAGCTTAGTTCTTCACTTGGATTCTTGACCTCTTGCTGCCCTTAAAAGCACTTCAATGCTCTGCATTATCGGTTCAAGAAAAGAGAGAGCGTAAGCAAATAGCTTAGTGAGGAAATGCTCATTTAAAACAACTCAATAATGCATTTATAAAACACCTTTAAAAACCTTAGTTCAAAACAACATTTATTAATGCACATAAGCATATAAAACAAGCATTTCATGCTTCAAATTATTAACATGTCATATTGGCCACAAGTGATAATCATAATCTTTCCATTTCAAAATACGATCAACATAAGATCCACACATGGACTTTTAACCACCATTGTGATCTTACAATTCACAAGGACCACACATGGACTTTTAACCACCATTGTGTCCTTAGCCAAGAATCACCCATGGACTTTTAACCACCATGGTGTTCTTACAATACACAAGGTCTACACAAGGACTTTTAACCACCTTTGTGACCTTAACACAAGAATCACCCATGGACTTTTAACCACCATGGTGTTCTTAAAATACACAAGGCTCACACAAGGACTTTTAACCACCTTTGTGACCTTAACACAAGAATCACCCATGGACTTTTAATCACCATGTTGTTCTTAACACAAGAACCACCTATGGACTTTTAACCACCATAGTGTTCTTAACCTTTCTCAAAACATCACTTGCCAATATGCATCATTTAACAACAATAATCCACTGTTTTAAAGCATTTAACAAAGCCATTAGTCATCATGCACCATTATGCATCAAAACCACATTTTATCCAATGTTCAAAACAAGGATCTCTTACCTTGAGCATCCTTCAACACATGGCTTATAAAATCAGCAAATAAACATGCTAAAATATGCTTTCAAAACAGAATTTAAAACATGCAAACAATCACATTGCATTCAACCAACTCATGGTTCATCCACAAGAGAGTTTTTCCGAAAACTTACTCTTCAGCTTAGCAAAGTTGTTTAGACTTAAACTAAGCTCCCAAACCTTCAAAACATTGGTTTCAAAGCTAAAAACCAAAATCCACTCACCGATTCCGTTTCGCAACTTGCCGAAACACCAATCAAGCTTCCGGATCAACACCACAAGGATCCGAAGGTGTCTCCCCTGTTTTAAACACATCAAAGCAGAGGATTAATGCATCATCATGCATTAATATCTTCAATGAAAGCACCTAAACTCGCTGCTCTCATCCACACTCCATTTTCGGCTACCAAACACAACCGAAAACACATCCAAACAACTCCATAACACTACCCAGCCAAGATCCATCAATTCCAAACATTCTTAAACCTCAATTAACATCCAAAAAGGATCTAATCACGTCCTTATACCTCCGGCTATAACAGATCACCAAGATCACTCCAAAAACAACCAAAAACTCAAGCAAAACTTAGGAAATTTAACCTATCCGGGATTGCATTGATTAAACCTCAATTTCTCATCAATTAAACATTCATTTAACAACAAAAAGACACCTCAAAACAGTGCCCAACCATTTCATACGAATTTCATCAAAAATTAACCAAATCTTGCATTTAAAAGCCAAGACCAAGATCACAATTGTAAAACCTTTAATTAAACACAAATCAATGATTGAGAACTTGGGAATTTCAGTAAAGAACTGAGAATTTAGAGGAGAAGGACGTTCATACCTCTAAACTTGAGTTTCTCCCTTTTTGGAACCAAAATCTTGAAAATCCAATAAGCAAATGCCAAGGTTTTCTTGTAGAATTGATTAGAGATCAAATGAAGGTTGAAATCTAATCTCTGGAGGTCAAAATCAAAGGGAATTTTGCTGGAGAAATGTGTTTGGGTTGAGAGAAAAGTTGAGAGAAAAGAAAATGGAAATTTAGAGAAAAGTTAGTTAAAATGCCAAAATATCTTTTCCCTCCTTTTTACACTTAATTAAAACCATTAATTAAATTGATTAATATTCAGAAAAATCTGGAGAAACTCTTTTGGGTAAATAGCTCCTTAAAGATTCAAAGTTTCAATCCTTTTTAAAACAGTCACCAAGTTTTCGAAAATTACATTTTAGTCACTAAACCAAAATGTCACACTTCCAAACCTCATTTTGTAAAATTGATTTCACCATTCTCTTATATATAATAAAAGAGGATTTTAAGACATTTTTCCATATTTTTAATGCAACCCGAACTAGGCTTTCCTAAATTCACCCTTTTATATTCGAACCGCAACCCGACCGGTCCGGTCCAAACCCAAAACTTCTAAGCCCAAAATTGGGGTGTTACATGATGAGCCTTGATTATTATTCTTTTTGATCTAACAAAAAGGGGGAGAAGTAATATAAGAGCCAAATTTTTGTGGTTTTAAGTTTGAAACACTTGATTTTTAAATCTCTTTAAAACTTTAAAACCCATCTTACATTGAGGAGGAGTTAGAACGTCTTCAAGATTTCAAAATTCTTAAAAAATTCAAACTTGGTTTTGTTATATCAAAAAGGGTGAGATTGTAAAACTAATAAATTGATTTTGATATAACAAAAGATTTAAGGACTAAATTGAAAAAGAGAAAATGAATTTTTAAGTCCTCAAAACCTCTCTATGTATTTAAAGGGGCAATCTTGTATTGAGAGATATCTTTCTTGCCTTAATTTCTTCTTTGTATCCTTGTGAGTGTTTGGTCAAATTTTGGGTAGAAAATTTGACTGGTATTGTAAAGGTTACCTCCTAAGCCTTGAAAAAGGGAAGAGCAATTAGTGGATTGTTGGAAAATCCTTAGTGGTAGCTAAGGTAGTTGATGTAGAGTTCAATTGAAACTTGAACCACTCTAAATTCTCTTGTCTAGCAATTTTTAATTTTCCACTCCACCACCAAAATTCTTAAAAATCCAATTCACCCCATCTTGGCTTAAATCGATTATTCGATCCACTCAACACATAGTTTAGGGGTATATGTTTCAAGTTTGAGGTTTATGGTTAGGGGTATATGTTTCAAGTTAAATATTTAGGGTCATGGGTCTAGTTTAGGGGATTGGGCTTACACTTATCAGTATTTGCAAGATTTAGAATTTGAGGTTTTGGGTTAGGGTATATGTTTCAAGTTAAATGTTTTGGGGATTATGCTTACACTTATTAGTATTTGCAAGATTTAGGGTTTGTGGTTTGGGGTTAGTGGTATATGTTTCAAGTTAAATGTTTAGGATTATATGTTTAGTTTAAGGGATTATGCTTACACTTATTAGTATTTGCAAGATTTAGGGTTTGAGGTTTAGGGTTAGTGGTATATGTTTCAAGTTAAATGTTTAGGGTTATAGGTCTAGTTTAAGGGATCATGCTTACACTTATTTGCAATTATAAGATTTAGGGTTTGAGGTTTGGGGTTAGTGGTATATGTTTCAAGTTAAATGTTTAGGGTTATGGGTCTAGTTTAGGGATTCAGGGTTTAACAGATTATGCTTGTACTTTATTTATCAATGATTGTAAGGTTGAAAGGGTTGAGGTTTAGAGTTTAGGGGTATATGTAACATGTTTCAAGTAGAATGGTGAGGGATTCAATGTTTAGGGGATTAGGTTTGCACTTTAATTATTAGTGATCGTAAAAATTTAAGGGTTGATATGTAGGGTTTAGGGTTGACCTAACTAAAATTTTATTTTTAGTCCAAATTTACTCGTATATATTTCTATTTTTGGTAATTTAGTCAAATTATATTTTTGTTTATTCTAGTCTCTACAATTTAATTTTTAGTCAAATTTGCCCCATATTTATTTATATTTTTTTGGAAAATTAGTCCAAATTATTCTAGTCCCTAAAATTAAATTTTTAATCTAAATTGAACCCTATTTATTTTTTTGGTAATTTAGTCTAAAGTTAAAAAATACCGTCCAATTTTTAGCGCATTCTGCTCAATTTCAAAAATCAAATCAAAATTAAAGAACCAATCGGTCATTTTAAACTTTTTAGGGGTTATTTTCATTTAGGTCCTTACTACTTTAGGAGGTTACACTTAGGTCTTTTTATTATTATTATTTAGTTTTAGTTTGATTCATTTTAGTCCCAATTTTAGGGTTTATGGTTTAGTCCCACTATTAGTGAATGTTTGATCTATTTTATGGTTTAGGGTTTATAAATGAGGGTTTATAGTTTAGGGGTTTTGGTGTGCAATCTAAGGTTTGCGGTTTGAATCATTTTAGTCCCAATTTTAGTTTAATTTTAGTTTGATTCATTTTAGTCCCAGTTTTTGTTCTTTAGTTTTAATTTGATTCATTTTAGCCCTAATTTTAATTTAACATGATTGATTGTAGTTTTAATTTGATTCATTTGTAGTCCCTTAAATTAATTTAATTCATTTTAGTCACAATTACTTTTAAATTTGATCTAATAATTAATTGCCCATTTGGCATTTGCCGCCCATTTTTTTCTTAGTGATTAATTACCCTTTAGGTCCTCACTCGTTTAAAATTTTTCATTTTAGTCCTCACATTCACTTTTAAATTGTAGTATAATTCAATTTAGTCACAATAATATATATATATATATATATATATATATATATATATATATATATATATATATATATATATTAAATTGCAACATATTATGATATCCTAAAGGATTTTTTGGTTCATATTAATCCGTAAAAAAATATTTTTATCTAAAATTTACCCACAATTACCAAACCGAAGTCTATTTGTACACGTAAGTCCTGACTTGAACTTCAATTGAAACCAATATTACCTGACCTGAATTTTAACTGTCAACGACGTGACCCGACCTGAAGTCCATCTAAACCTGAATTAACCCGTTAATTAACTAATTCGGACCCGAACCATTTTGGCTTGAACTGAAACTTACCAGACCTAAAATTAACCCGACCCGAACCCAAACTCAATCTGATATAAAATCAACCTGACAATGACCCGAATCTGAGACGACCCGAACCCGACCTAATCCGATTCAGACCATGAAATTGACTGACATAACCCATATCTGATTTGACCTGACATGACCTGACCTGAAACCTGAACGATTACTTGATTTCACATCCCTAATCAAACCATATCCAGAATTTTGTTCATGACGGATTTAAAGCGCGACAAACAATCGTTTCAAATAATTATGTTCTAAGAAGTTTAAATACTAGTCGAAAACTCTAGAAAAAATTAGTGAATTGCTAGGTAACCTACCCATAAAATTTTTGTTTCAATTTTTCAAAACATTTTGTCGAGAATTAAAAAAAGTTCATTTGTATTAATAAGAAATTAAATTGTAAAAATGAGTCTTTCTTTTTTTATTAAAACTTTCCTTTTGCTTTTATTATTACATTCTGTATAAAAAAGTAGAAAAAGAGAAAAGTCTTCGATTTCCACTTCCCATATAAGAAAAGCTCAATATTCCTAAGGCATTCTCTCATTTGTTGTTCATCGAAGATTGTTGAAGAACTAAAAAGACTCTCACACTCGACTATCAACTTAATCTCTAACTGAGTCATGACAGGTTCGTTTATTTATCTCCTCAGACCTCATGTTTATGTTCCTGGATTTCTAAGTTATTAAGCTCTAATAGTATCATTAGATTTTACCTATATTTAAAAAAAGCAAGGTAAAAATTTTGGCGAGCTTAACGAGCAACGAGATTTTTTAACGAGCACGAGTCGAGCAAAATTTTATTGAATTTAACAAGCAACGAGTCGAGATTAGCTACGAGATTTTTTAAGGATTCGAGCACTACTCAACTCGCGATAGACTCGCTCGATAAGCACCCATGCTCTTGCCCTAAGAATTAACCTAATTAATAGTTCTTGCCTAGAATTAGGGAGATTTTTAAAGGAAAAAAATCATTTGCACCTTTTCGGTGGGCCTTTTTATGCTCCAACACTAAAAAATACAAAATTTTAAATTATATGCCATATCCTTAAATTTTAGGGTAAACTATCTGAATGACCACCAATCTATTGGGAAAGTTTTAAAATGACCACCATAAAAAAAACGCGTCATTTGACTACCCAAACTATTAAAATGGGATCAATTTGACCACCGGCTGTTAAGTGTCTAACGGAAGGTGACGTGGCAGTTAAAAAATTAAAGGTATAATCACACATTTGGTCCTTACTATTTACACATTTTTTCAATTTAGTCCTAATTTTAAACTAATAAAATAAATTAATTAGGTGGTGACACGTGTCAACACCTTATTGGAGGAATTTAATTATTTATATTTGATTAATAAATTATTTTCATCCTCCAATCAAGTGGTGACACGTGTCACCGCCTATTTAGAGGAGAAAAACAAAGTTTAGCAGAAATGCCACCCAAGGGAATTGAACCTGGGTGGTGTAGGTGCAAAAGCAATGGCTAAGCCACTGCACCAAGCACAATTTTGTGCATTAAAACACCAAATTCAATATATATCTTTTTCCAATCAGTGTTCTCATTGTCTTCATCTTCATCATCTCAGTATTCAACATTTTCTGAGACTAAACATTTTCAGAAAAAATGGTAAGCATGTGGAAAGAACATGAATTTTAATTGGATTTCTTAACTTCACTGAACATGTTTCTAGTTTTCTCAACTTGAAAAATGATGGATTTACGATTTATCTATAATTTAAATTGACTTGAAACGTTTAAAATATGTATGTTTATATTCTTTTGGTTTTTGATACCTTATATTACTGTTACACTGCATCTAGCTTGTGTAGGGTAAAATTCTTAGGTTAACTGCAATATGCATATAAAAACCTATGTACAACGCATTATTGGTTAGCTGTGCTAATTGGCAAAGAACATTATGGGTGTTTGATTGTTTCGCCCTTTCTTCTAGTTCTATTTACTGTAGGAATTCATTTTCTGGAGTATTTGTATTACCTGGGTTACATTTATTATAAATGGCAGGATCTCGGAAGCCAGCTCCTCAAAGGACAAAGCATTCATGATGCGGGGTCATTTGATAGAGTAACTTTTGATTCATTGTCCACTGAGCAGAAGGACGAAATTTCTTATATTCTAGAGGATGTTTAGTCTCAGAAAATGTTGAATACTGAGATGATGAAGATGAAGACAATGAGAACACTGATTGAAAAAAGATATATACTGAATTTGATATTTTAAAGCACAAAATTGTGCTTGGTGCAGTGGCTTAGCCATTGCTTTTGCACCTACATCACCCAGGTTTAATTCCCCTGGATGGCATTTGTGTTAAATTTTGTTTTTCTCCTCTAAACAGGTGGTGACAATTTTTTTATTAATTTAAAATTAGGACTAAATTGAAAAAATGTGTAAATAGTAAGGACCAAATGTGTGATTATACCTTTAATTTTTTAACTACCACGTCACCTTCCGTTAGACACTTAACGGCCGGTGGTCAAATTGATCCCATTTTAATAGTTTGGGTAGTCCAATGACGCGTTTTTTTATGGTGGTCATTTTAAAACTTTTCCAATAGATTGGTGGTCATTCAGATAGTTTACCCTAAATTTTAATCCTAAACGCTACACCATATATCCTAAAAAATACACCCTACCCCCAATTCTAGGGTTGTAAAAACAAGTCAGAACCTGAAAACCTGCATGAAACCTGCTCGAGTCAGAACCTGATTTGACGTGAGAATTTGATGACCCGAATCCGAACTGTAACTGACTGTTGCTGACCCGAACTCGAGTTGAACCTGTTACTGTAGCAACCGAACCTGATCTGTGTCCGACTGAAACAAACCCGAACCCGAGACCGACCTGGCAAATTACCTGATATTACCTGACTGAATCGACCCGAGATTCGATTTTACCCGACCTGTTTTGAACCCGACCTGTTTTGAACTCGACCTGTTATTAGACCCGACCTGTTTTGAACCCGACCTGTTTTAAACCCGACCTGTTTTAAACCCGACCTGTTATTAGACCCGACTTGTTTTGGACCCGACCTGTTTTGTACCTGAACTGATATTGACCTGGTTTGATAATTGATACTTAATAAGTAATAATGATATTTTTAATATATGATATGAAGTAATATTATGAACTATTATGAAAAAGTCTATCTATAATTTGAATAATTTAAAATGTTAAGTATCTAACAAAATGTATTATATATATAATTAAAAGATTTATTTTTAATAAATAAAAGATTTGTTTAATAAAAATATTTATTAAACTTGATAAATAAAAATATTTATTTTTAATAAATAAAAATCTAATATATACTAAAATACATAGTACATATATAATTTTTACTAAAGCATATATAGACAAATTTACTAAGGCATATATTTTAGTATATATATTTTAAGTCATACTAATTTGATTTGATATTGTTTATTTTAACTTCTTTCTTAATATATAGACTAAGGCATATTAAAATACATAGATAGTATATATTTTTACAATTAATAATTTAAATCTTTCTCAATTAATTGATTAATTAGTATTGTTTATTTTAAGTCTGAAATTTTTTATAAAAATTTACAAAGGTACATTACACCAAAATGGTTTAAGTTTGTAAAATATTTTTTATTCCAATTTGACCCATATCCATTGTATTTTTATGTTTTCTAAATTTATGTTGATATTTTTGTTCATTATACTTCACATAACTTTATTTTTATTCCAAATTGACCCATTTTCATTATTTTTCTTTTCATTATTTTTTAAATTACTTCAACCTGAAATGAACCCGACCTGAAATGAACCCGACCTGAAATGAACCCGACCTGAAGTCTACCCGAACCCGAAATGAACCCGACCTGAAATGAACCCGACCTGAAGTCTACCCGAACCCGAAATGAACCCGACCTGAAGTGTATCCGAACCCGAATTAACCTGTCAATTATCTGCTTCGGACCCGACCCGTTTTGACCCGACCTGGAATGGACCCGCACCCGACCCGACTCGAGTCAAGACAGAAAAATGACCTGAAATGACTTGTATCCGATTTTACCCGACCTGACAATACCCGACCTGAAACCCATCCGATTACCTGTTTTTACAACCCTACCCAATTCCCTAAACCTTAACCTTAAATTTAAGTGTGGGGCATAAATATGGTCACCAAAAAGGTAGAGAATTTATATTCGTTTTTAACAGGTACACTTGTCGGATGTTTTCCCAGGCTAAATTAATAAAATTCTCATTTGCTGAGGAAAAAAATAGTTCTTGCCCAAGTATCAAACCATATCCAGAGTTTTGTTCATGACGGATTTAAAGCGCGACAAACAATCGTTTCAAATAATTGATTTTTAAGCATAACAAACAAAGATGAAAAACTAAATCTAGTTATAAAAATGATTTCGAGAACACAAACCAACTTTTATTTCAGGCCTCAAGAGTAGTGCTTTAATAGTTAGCATATAAATACGACATTTGTGTTTTGGTATTACATGTAACTAGAAACTAGAATCTCAAGGCCCTCCATGAACATAAGCATGTGAAGCTTAGAAGAGGAAGAATCCGGAAATAGCTGCGACACCGACAACGCTGGTGACTCTGATAGCAACGGCATTAGAGGGTGAAGGTGCTGGGGCTGATTCTGAAGCGGGACTTTCAGGACTAGGGCTATCGCTGTCAGATTTAGACCTCTTCTTTTTAGTGCTAGGAGCAGGTGAGTCAGAAACTTGGTCTTCAGCGGGTGGTGAAGGAGGGGAAGACTTCTCTGCAGGAGACTCAGAGTCCGAACCGGATCCTTTCTTCGACTTGGGGCTGCTTGCACTTTTGCTAGGGCTGGGAGAAGGTGAGCTTGAAGAACTTTTCGGGGATTCCGAAGAAGATGACTTGGGTGACCCTCCGCCGGATTTCGACGATGAGGGAGAGGGACTGTGGGAGGACGATGACGGTGACTTAGCGGAGGATGACTTGGGGGATGATGCAGGGGACTTGGAAGATGAAGAACCCTTAGAAGGGGATGATGAAGGTGATGAATTGCCAGCGAATGCCCCAACAACAGCGACCAAAACAAATGCAAAAACAATAAGATGGTGGCCCATCTTTCTCTTTTTCCTCTTGATACTTTGTTATATACGTCTTAACTTTCCTGTGTTATCCTGCTATATAGATCTACGTAAAGAGGAGTGATTCGAAAGATTGTAGTTGTTTCTCTATGATATATAATGCTAATGAATGAGTTGAAAGAATCAATGGCATATGATTTAAATAGATCCTAAACAAAAGAACGATTTGACCAACGCCATGGAAATCAATAATTTCGTTACCGAATTTCATGCATTTCTTGTGGAAGAAATTAAACCATTATCATCTTCTAACTCGTAGTCGTAACAACAAAATATTGGTTTGGTTTTTTTTTTTCCGAGGCTTGCTTGTGTTACTTTCATTTGTTAGAGGAAAAAAGTTTTTTTTAGTGTACTGCTAATTTAATTGTTAAACATTATGCATGTACTAATATTTTTCCACTAAGTCATATGAAAGGTATTACATTCTTACACCGAGACGCGACTCATACAAAATGAGGCAATATGAGTATCTTTAGCCACTAAACCAATCAGTAGATCTCTTGTATTAATACCTTTTAATCGTTAGAGTTTGAATATTTCAATTTTTTTTAAGTTACGGACAAAATTAAGATAAAATTTATGAGATTGAAATTTTAAAGGTTTATCTCAATTATTTGAAACTGAATCTAAAATGTGGTTTAAGTGAAAAAGGATGATTTATTTCATGATCCAAGTTTAAATAACAATATCCACAGATGATGAGACTTAATTATGGGCAACATAGGACGTTCAAAAATATATATTTACATTTATAAAGTTTTTTTAGAGATAAATTTATAAAGTATATTATGTTGGTAATGCATAACATTTGGTGATGCATATGAATCTCAAGTAGAGTGGAAAAAGTTTATAGTTGGGCTTATAAAGGGCCTTTCACCCCGCTCAGACGCCATCCTTGCTCAATTTATTTATGTTTGTGTTGACACGTGTCTTCGACACATATTATTCGCCAATAGCAGAATTTGACGAAAGAGTTTGAGAAGGTCAATTTTAATTTTTTTTAAATAGAGATTTTAATTAAAAAAATTAAAAAGAGTTCTATTATGTGCTCTCTATTTCTTCTTCTTCTTCTCATTCTGGGTGGAACTTTCTTTCTTATTCTCTTTGGAGTGTTTCCTTTTCTTGGCTCAACATAAGGCATCTTCAGATGTAGCTCTCGTTGTTGGCACATGCTCTGTTGTAATTCCCCGCTATAAATAGGCAATCATGTGTTTACCGTGTAGAAATATTGCTTTGACGCTCTTTGAACTATTGTTTTCGTTTGTTGTTGTTCTATTACCTAATTGTGTGGTACTCTTTTCTTCTATTTAGGTCTAAAGAGATTTTAATAAAGATCACAATTTAGGTCAAAAGTTTTGAATAACCTTTATTTAATAAAATCTTATTTGCCAAGCAAAAAAAAAAAAAATCCCGCTACAAATGTTCATGTCCCCACGTAGCAATGTGAACCAAATGTTGAGACATTACTATACTTTGTATCCTTGAAAATATGTCCTCACAATTGCTTAGTTATCAAGTTATTATTAAAAACAACTAACAGAGCAAGAAAAATAAACGGAAAGGGGAGAGATTCCCTTGTTGACCAATTTGGAGACAACTTAATGTGCCCATATTGGTCACATTTCTTATGCTTCTTGTAATCTCATCGAACCCTCCACCTAATAACAATCCTCTACGGTGGGGGTTCATCTGTTTGAAACTTCCCAGAAAACTACATCTTGACAAAACAATGTTGGAAATAATCTCCTACATCTTTCAGCCTTTCACCAAAAAATTGACAATCTAACTTCTTACATTGTTCTCGTATTGTTGGCATCTCTAGGCCTTTTAACATCTTCAATTTTGTGGCCATATGTTCACGGACCTTGGATGATCATCCACAAAAAATAAAAAATAATATGTTGATGCCATTGCAATGGTTGCTTTTTTGGAGCTTTCTCGTTGTGTGGCTATTCAAATGGCCTAAAGAGCACCTCTTTCAACTCATTGAAAGTGGTCCCTTGAGTATCAGTCTTGCCTTCCTCAATAACCTACATAGTTGTGTCCTCAAATGCTAGAACATTAGCTTGAAACTTTGTACTAAAGTCATGACATTCCATTATTTCTTCATCATCACTTTCTCCACATTATTGGTAGAATTGCATTGTGCATTATCACCAGAGCATTTAAAATCTAAAAGAATAAAGTCTTCTAGAAAGATAAACTTGTCTACTCTTACAAGGACATCTTCATTTTTTACTTTTGGGTGCACAATAAAACGATCAGCTAGTTGGAGCGTGACTGAGGTGAGTCTTTTCTCTCCAATTCAAAGTTTCCTGAAAATAGATAAGAACATCAAATTAATACTAGTTCCTAGGTCACACAATGCTTTATTAATATTGATATTAACAATAGAACGTGGAATAGTAAAACTCCCTGGACATTCTAAATTTGGAGGTAGTTCATTTGTTACTATAGCGTTGCACTCGCTTTTCAATGCTACGGTTTCAAAGTAGCAAAACTTCTTGTTTTTTTTACACAATTTCCTTCATGAATTTTGCATAATTAGGGACTTGTTGAAGAGCTTCTACCAAAGGTACGTTGATGTGTAGTTGCTTCATCACTTTTAGAAATCTCTTGTATTTTTGGTCGAGCTTGTTTTTGAACCTTTGAGGGAATGAGGGTGTGGGTCTTGCAGTAGTTTTTGGCTAGCTTTGTTGCAGCACAACATGCTTCTTTGACTTTTCTGGACTACCTTGACCCTTCTCTTGTCGTTGACATCCGTCTTTTTTGGCATATTGTCAACCACTTGTTCCTTTATTACAGTGCTTGATGTGTTCACGTTATCAGGTTCTTTCCCCAGGTCTTCAACATCATTGTGCTCACATTATTCTTCCAACGCTTCTTCAAATGTATGGACATTGTTCCCACATTGTCTAGAACTACTCAATGTGAACGCTTTCTAGTGTTCATTCATATGATTCTTCCCTTTAATTTTAACAACTTCAGTGTTGTTAGGCAATGAACATTGCTTCCTTGAACTCATTACTTCTACCATTTTGGCCCATTTGATTTTCTAATGCTCTAAGAGAAGACGTTTGGCTTTGAAACATTTAATCATATCTTTGAGTGTCGGTCGCATTCCTCTCTAAAAATTAGGCGAACATCCTTTCCAAAATTAGAAGAGTTATCAGTATTGGGAGCATTAGATGATTGACCTTGATCGATATTGGTATTGAGTTCCTAAAGGTTGCATAGGTACATTAACCGATATGGATAAAGTTATAAACTAACCATATCGGTTAATGTGGCCAATTTAGAAGCTAAACCATAATAGTCTTACATTTGTGTCAATTCTCTCCATAATATCATATACCTCATCATATGAATAATCTATCAAACTTCCGTTTGCGGATGTATCAATAATTGATCTCGTGGAAACATTGAGTCCATGATAAAAAGTCTCCATTTGAAGCCACTGTTTGAAATGCCCCCGCACTTCTTAAATTAGCATTCCACCTAGTAGGTTGCACGATTCTAAGATGTAGATGTTCTACTTTGGGCGCAATATGATCTCCGGTTAGCCTAACGTAGGGATGTAAAAAGCTGACCCGATCTGAAAACTCGACTGAAACCTGCTCGAGTCAGAACTTGATTTGACCCGAGAATTTGATGACCCGAACCTGATCTGTAACCGACTGTTGTGACCCGAACCCGAATTTGACATGTTACTGTAGTAACCGAACCCGATCTGCGTCCGACTGAAAACGACTCGAACCCGAATTGGACATGTTACTGTAGACCTGAAACCCGACCTGCGTCCGACTGAAACGAACCCGAACCCAAAGCCGACCTGGCAGATAACTGAATTTACCCGACTGAATTGACCCGATATCCGATTTTACCCGACCTGAAATGGACCCGACCAGAAATGGACCCAACATGTTTTGAACCCGATTTGTTAAGTGACCCGACCTGTTGTTGACCTGAACTGATAAAATACAAGAAGTTTGTTTGTAATAATAGTAGCTCTTGAATTTTATAGCAAAGACATAGTTTATCTCACATAAAATACTTTATTTCGATACAAAAGATGAAATCAAGATTGAACATTTGGTGGAATTAAAATATTGAATTTCAAAATTACAAGGACTTAATAAGTATT